>CM056997.1:101050489-102337989 GCA_029891345.1 Dryococelus australis | reverse complement strand
TTGACAGGTGACATCACTTCCTGTCTTGGTGTCATCGGCTGGAAGAGCAGCGACATAGCAGTGTTGGCTACTGTATTTGGTCATGATGACATCACTTCCGGGGGAAGGATTGTTTTCCAGGAGGTTGACAGGGTAGTTCAATCTAGAGGATTCATGCCCTCTCCTGTTGGTCGAGGATTGGTTGACCCCTCTAAGGAGCAATTGAAAAGATCTGTATACAAACCCCGCAAGCTAGTCATTCGAGGTCGACAGCAGCTCCGAGGGATCATCTACTGCAATTAATTAATATGCCTTGAGTTACATCAAATAAATAATAAATGCTCATATGGTGGAAGTAGAGAGGACACATTTGATGTTCTTATTGCATTTGTCAGGCGCCATTATGGCTAAAATTTTAAAGTAACTAAAATTACTTAATTTTTATATGGTGGCAAAATAAAGCAAAAAGTGTCAATATATTATTAGCGTTAGTATCATGGTAAACATTTTAAAATTCATCCCTGTTAAACTGATTTTCAGAAAATAATACTTTGAAAATAGCTTGGGTTTAAACATACAACCAGGAATCTTGGCAAATTTCGTACTCAGAATAATTAGGGCCTTATTAATAGTCAGAGCTTCATCCAAGGATGATCCAGAAATGATCTTCCTCGGAGTTGGTCTGAGGTTAGTCCGGACTAAGGGTGGACTAAATATATCATACTCATAAACCCCAATTAGATTGAGACTAATTTTAGTCGAAGGATCATTGAAGTACACTGTTGCCAGGTTTACGGTGCATGTGCATTGCAGATTTTCGTCACAAATAATAGCTTCATGTTCAACTAATGACAAAATATAGTGTAAATAATATAACTTATTTATTTAAAAAAGTTTTTGCTTTTCAAATTGAATTGTAATTTTTGATAAGCATTAATCTGCATAACAAGAAACAAAATTTAATAAATTATACTGCGTGCAGAATTGATACTAAAAGTCGAAGTTTTATAAATATGCATATATTATATAAAACAAATTTTGGAAGCAAAGTTTTATATAAAAGTTTTCTGCATCTATTTGCATTTAATTATTGCCATTCAAAAGTGATGAATAGCAATTTCGTCATTTTTCACTACATTAACGTCACTTTATTCGTTTTAACCTTGTTTCCTTTCCACGACTCCCTATCATGGTAATACTGCAGACGATAAAATCAATATACTAATATCTTATTATTCCATATTGAGTTCTTAATTTTCGTAGCACATCCCTATGTACTAGTTATATGGGATGGTTTCATTTTATTATGTCAATATTGTCTTTATAATGATGTTAAATGTGTAATGTAAAGCTAAATGCATGACAAAAATGCATTATAATCTGGTTAAAATTTTTATCCCCAGACGAGATTTGAACTAGTATTCTTCTGCACATCAGCACACGACGTTATATATTCGTTGTATATATTCAGAAAAAAAGACTTGTATTAAAATTCTCTTTGATTGTATTAATATCACGTCTTGTAAGAATCGGTTTTCAGAGAAGGCATTTGACTGACACAGAAATACAAAAGAATTGCTGTAGCTAAAAACGGATGTCTTATTAAGCTTATTAGGTATATTTCATTTGAATTATTATTCACTGAACATGTCAACTATTACGTCGACATATTTTTGCATACAGATTGACAGAATCGGCCTTAAATGTAATTGTTATGTTTCGTGAACTTTATCTAGCTTTCGCTGGCATATAATATTAACAAAACTGTCGTATTTTATGTTCGCCATGTTTCGTTAGTCCTACCCTCAGTCCGGACTAAAAGTTAGGCCGTACTAAAGCAAGATGATCCTCGGACTAGCAGTAAAAATGCTCTCTGAATAGGAAAAATTTGGTTGGAGGATGATCTTTCCTCAGTCCGGACTAAAAACGACTATGAATAAGGCCCTTAAAGTTCAGTAATTGGCCTCTGTTGGCATACATAACCAGAAAAAAATAAATATTGTAGATTTTGTAGGTATACACTTATGTCCAAAATGTAGTGGTTTCTCAATGGTAACATAATATGCTGATGTGCAGAAAGATGCAAGTTCGAATCTTTTCTGGGAGATAGAATTTTTTTAACCAGTTTATAATGTGTTTTGTAAGGTATTTAACAATACGATACACATTTAACATAATTATAAAGACAGTATTGACGTAATCAAATGAAACCAACCCATATTACCAGTGAATAGGGTTGTGCTACGAAAATTTAACAAATCACTATGGAATAATATATTAGTATATTAATTTTATCGTTCTCAATTATGTAGTATTGCCATATACGATACAGTCATAAAACAAGGGTAAAACGAATAAAGTGACGTTAATGTAATGAATAATGTGATTTGTTTATACGAGAAGGTTAAAATTACACAGCACATTACCGAGAACATAATTTTGAATGGAAATAATTGAATCTAAGTACAGGGCCTAGATATTTTATATGTACATTTTCTATTCCATTTATGCGGTGTTAAATATATTTATATTTATAAAAGTCTACTTTTATTTTCAATTCAGCACACAGTATGATATATTATATTTTTCCTTGTTACATACATTAACATTACTGTAAATTACAATTAAATTTGAAAAGAAAAAACATTTTTATATAAGTTATATTGAATTTAGCATTACTTAGATACGAAAGTATGCGATGCGTATGAGCAGTAAATCTGACAACAGTGTACGTCCATAATCCTAAATGTTAACTTACTGCTTTTTTCTTCTTCTTCTTCTTCTTCATTAAATTAGCAACAAAATAAATAGTTCACAAATTTCTATTTCTAAAAGATATGGTTTTTATTCTGCTGTCTTCTTTCGTAGAAAGTATATTTTGATAAGAAATAAATTTTCAAGAGAGAAACATCTTGGGGAAATAAATTTTTACGTGATAAAAATGTATACTCAATTATTGTTTAAGTTTTAATTTCCTGAATTTGCCACCAAGATAAATAAACACATATCCAGCGCATTGCATTTTATTTCAAAGTGCGTATTCGTTTCTACAGAATCTCGTCGGAAGGTGGTGGCCCATCCGTCGGTCCGTCAAAAGTTAAAGTTTGACAGATAAAAAAACGTTGCCCTGCGATTGGTCGAAGATCATGTGACCACTTGATGGGTGAGATGGATGATTGTGAGTCTACCTTTACACACATAAATCAGTTTTGTCGTGCAGTTATGCCACAACTACACTACCTCAAGTGAAACACAGGCAGCTGTGGTTAATGCGCTGGCAGCCATACTTCAAACATAAGTAATAAACATTTGAAATCTCAGTCACTTCTTCATAATCTGATTGAACCAGTTATGAAATTTTGGGGGCTATAACCAAAAATTATACACAGATGCCTATTCTGTAGCTTGGTAATATCTAGTGCCTGTTCATCAACAAAACAAAGTATCTTTGTAGTACAGAGTAACTCAGGATTGGGGGAAATTTTATTCAAAATGGGTGTACTGTCAGATTTACAACCGTACTAAAGGCGCAGTTAAGTACAGAAGGGGCAAGAGTATTGCCTATTCCTCCCGTTCATTTCCAAATGCTGGTTTCATAGACACTAATTGATCACTTCATCATATAGCAGGTTTTTATAAATTATGGTAAAACTACTCACCTCACTCCTTTTAAAATGTGTTATTTGTACGCATTTATGTAAAGAGAAACAGACACACCCAAACATACCACACATAGTGAGATTGTGTTCAAAGTTACAATTTAGTACAATAGTATTTTAACATGTAGTAGTGTTCAGTTCAGATGCTATAAGTCACTTGTTCAGAAGTGGTTGTGATTTGGTAATTTAGGATTTTAGCAAGTATCGTTCCATAGTAAAATGTCAAATGCGTCATTATTTTACTTTACTAATTCAGGTCACCGTACTTTTAGTATACTATGTCAGTGTCTATGGAGAGTATCCCAATTAAATTTCGTAGAGCTATAAAGTTTGATCATTACTTTGACCACCACTCATGGTGTGTTCATATAGTACATACATGCATTACAACACAACTTCCTACTTAAGGCATCCATTTTCTTGGCTAGTGTAGATAATCCATAGAGGAAGCAGTAACATTGACTGCAAAATACTTACAACTTTCAACAACACAATGGTACGTCTATACCAAATATGAAAATGTACTATCGCCTCTGATATCATGCCACTTAAGTGACATTTGCAAGATTATAGAAGAGATATATAATTTAAATACTACACAAATTATAAATAAGGTCTACTGTATTAAGGAGAGTATTTCAGAACATAACTAGATGAAAATCTTTAAACATTTTAATCAATCATTTCCCACCATTTACTAATGAAATTTATTCAGTACAGCTGGTGCTAGGATGAAAATGCAATTGTTCAAAATATTTGATAGTACATACTAAGATATGTACTCAAGCCATTTAGCTTATTTACTTCATCTCTAAAGTTTTGCATGCATTAACCACATTTAATTTTGTAATTCACTTTCATAAACAAAGCTTATTTCCCAATTTTTATAACATTAGATCGTCATGAACAAGTCACTTCTAATAATCAACCTACATTTTACTACAGATTTTCATATGCTTCATGGTAATAAGACTAGAAAACACTCGACAGCTGGTTCACATCCTGCAATATATACACTGTCTTGCCAACTTTAGACAACCTTTTGACATCTCCACTATTGCAATTAAAGTGGTGTCTGGTGTGTGGTGTCAGTGCATGGTGTTTAGCACACATAATGAACTTTGATGCAGTGGCTGGAGAAGAATTATTCTCGTCACCGAAAGCTGTACTCATCCACTCATTCAAATTAAAATTACTTGCAAACTCAGTATGTAGAGAAATTAAAATATTTGCACAGTAAAACAGTAATGATATGTAGACCTTAGTGTGTGTAAAGGGTAAGCGACTACCTAGAAAGGAAACTATTACAGTTTTGATTCAGTTGTTTCTTTAATAAATCATCGAAAATATTTGGTAGTTGGTGCAAACACAACCCAAATAACATACAAATTAATATTCAAATGCACAGTTTCCCAAATGTAAACAATAACATTCCAAAGTATGAAAATACATTGAAAAAGTATATAAACAATACGGACATGTACATAAAATAAATATGCTGAAAATTGGGCAATTTTAAAAAATGGGGGCTTTTAAAAAAAATCTCAGGAAATGGTATAATTCCACTCTACTAATTACACAGAACACAAGTTTACTAGGGGCATCAACATCTGACTAATAGAAACCCCAAAAACCATAGTGGGGACAGCTATGAAGATAAGGGAAATTGTGGGGTGAAATAGGTGAAAAATATGTAAGAAATGTAATATTAAGTTATGGGGGGGGGGGAAAAAAAAAAAAAAAACTGAACCATACATTAACTAAATTGACAATATTACCAATACAAGCTACATATACAATAGTGGGGAGGGCTATGAAGATCACGGAAATTGTGGGATAAAAAACATACAAAATATGTACATTTTCATTATAAACTTTTACCCCTCAATTTCCCTCAAGTTCATAACCCTCCCCATTATCGTATTTCTAAATTGTATTGGTAATATTGTCAATTTAGGTACGGTGCCTAATGTTCAGTTCAATCATTTTGCAATTAAACATGTTACCATTAGACAATATTACAGTAATATTAAAAATAGTACAGAAATATGTTAAATTGCAAAACACATATACATTATTTCTCAGTGCAAATAGGCTATACATGACAATCATTTATGGGGAAACTCCCAGTTTTGCTGATGCGTTACCACCTAAAATAAATTGCCGGTGCGCATTGAATCATTGTTTTGGGTATTTATTACTCCACTGACACTGGGACTCTGGTTCGGTGCATAATGTTTGGCTAATATGTAAACATTGTACGAGCAATCACCAAAACAAATATGAAAACACTATTTTGACATAATTAATCAATTTTATCCCTAGCTCAACTTGCTGAACTATTCAAACACTTAAGAGGCCCCAACCAGTTTAATACACGAACACTGATTATGTAAACATTGCACGAGCAATCACCGACACACACACCTATGTAAACAACTTTTCTGACGCAATCAATCAGTTAAATCCTGGCTCAACTTGCTGAGTCTGTGTTTAACAGACTTTAACAAGAGACCTCAACCAGTTTAATAGACGAATGTGGAATTCGTAAACATTGTTTAATTATATTTCTCGAAGGTGTCGCTCCAATAAAAACAAACCTGCACCTTTCAGGTTAAGGGCTATCAAACTTCGCAAGGCCCTTCAGTTTACAAGATTAGAAATAGCAGCTACAACACTCAAGTGACTTCATTCTTGGTCTTGTGGAAGCAAATTTGGGTTGCAAAATTCCTTTTCTGAAAAGATTGGAACACACTTTTCTCGTGTAGGTATAAATCGCCAGTCCCTTTTTTCGTCATTACATCCAGGTCGGCTCTAACATTTCTGCACCCATTGCTTGCAAAACAGTATTTAAGTAAATTAAGGTTTGGGTAAATAAAATCTGCAATAAATACACGAATGGAAAATGTTATCCACTACAGCTCGTGTACTTATTGACTTGTGTCCTTTAGAAATCTTAAAAAAGGACTTGCTGTAGTTCGCAACGTTTCCTGCCGTAATAAATAACCACTCAAGTGAAAAAATTTGAATTAAAATGCATCCAAAATACTCAAAACTACCCATTCAATGCACAGCTTATTATCATAAGAACAGCACAGACCGCTAGGAGCGCTGGCATTGGTGTCTCGTGTTTTTTCGGCTACTTTCACATATTGTCCTTCTACTATATTTGAT
This sequence comes from Dryococelus australis, assembly GCA_029891345.1. Classification (NCBI taxonomy): domain Eukaryota; kingdom Metazoa; phylum Arthropoda; class Insecta; order Phasmatodea; family Phasmatidae; genus Dryococelus; species Dryococelus australis. Next base: position 102,331,177 of record CM056997.1, on the reverse strand, counting down.
TAAAGGTCTGAATAGTTTCAAAAAGTACACGACTGGTACACTTCACTGCTAGTACGCAAATGTATATACTTGTAAAGTATACACTGAAAATTCAGAAACTTCTTAAGCTTGGACGCAAGGCCCTCTCATTGGCTGCGACTGCCGCCTACATGTCACGTGACTTGTAGATTTAATATGAAAATTATACATGAATTGGGATGATTAGCCGTGAGGCTGATGAGATGGGAACATAAAAATATACTTCTAAAATAAGCAATAACTTACTTATAAAATATAACATAAATCAAAAAACTGTTCAACCTCTCCACACATGTGGTAAACTAACCTCACTTTGGGGTGCTGAATTTTGGCAGTTTCTAAGAGCCATGGCTCTTCTCCCTCTCAACTACTATTTTTATAACACATGATATTAAAAACAACTTATAGCTAGGCATTACCCTCAGAAAAATACATACCAAACTTTATTCCTTTTTAGAAATTACCGACCACGTGGTCGGGCGCACCACGTCCACCGGTAGGTTCTGCTAACTGAACATTCTATGTTGCCAGTATTTTAGTAGTCTGTGAAGGTTTGGGTTGTCTCTGTTATCCACGTTACATTTAGTCAGGAGCTGGCTATGTCCTATACAGTGCAATGTTACAAGTGAAGCTAGTTTATAACGTGGAGTTACACTGTTGTTTTCCTGCAAAAAAGGTCACATTATCAACAGTAGCAAAAACATTGTACCGGCCTATCTTTCACGTATATTTTGACGAGTAATAAAATCAACATAAATTAACATACAACCGTTTTTGACCTAAACGATAATATACATAAAGCGCGTGTGTGTGTGTGTGTCTCAGATAACTAGATATAAATTTCGCCGTTTAATGTGTAAATTTAAGAATTATTTACATTTAAATGGAAGTGTCGTAAACGGTGTTTTGGTTGATTTGCTTCCCATTCCCTAAAATATTCCAGGAAATAATTTTCTGACTATAGGAGCTTTTAAAAGTTATGAGAAACCTTTAACCGTACTAAAATCGAATGTAATACGCTACTGAAGTCATCTGCGGGAGACGTTTACATTGAAATTGAACAGCCTTGCGAGTGCTTCACTAATTGTTCTGAATTTTCTCTAAATTTGTGTTATTCTTGCGTTGTGAAATGTGAATCTCGCATGTAAAGACACCTTAAAAATATAATCTATTTTTTATTTATTCGGTGACCAACGAAAACTTTATATTAATGTATGAAAATGCGTATAAGCCGGGCCATGCGATTCCAATGTTCAGTGTATTCGTATATACCGAGGATAAAAATCGTGAAAGATATCGCATAATTATTGTGTGTATAATTTTTGCAAGTGCGATTGTGATTACTAACATGCCGTGAATTAGGTCTAGGTCTTACCTGCAAGTTGCGGACTCGTTAGAGGTACAGGCACTTTTAAAACTGCAGATTCATATTTTTCTAAATGCCAATTTGCTATTTCAGTGTAGGAGCTTATGGAATTCATTTGTTAGTAATGGCAAATCATCTCGTAAACCAATACAAGACTACAATAAAAACTCCACCCCTTACAATTTTTTTTTCTCCCCAAGTCAGCAGAGTTACAGTGACAACAAGAAATCAGCTGTTTATCAATACAAGACTATAGGCCTATAAACAAATCAGTTCTCATATTTTCAACAGCTACTGAATGTAGCCTTCATGATTTGCAATTTCCATGGTTTCTCGAACTCACTCCATGCAATTTCTGGTGTGACTCGATAAAGACAATTTGACCAATCCTTTCCTTGTATTCCCTTCATTGTGTTCTTGGTTTACCATTCTCTAATGAACCTGCTATCAACAAGATGTTAAGTTAAATAAATAAAGTTTACTTGTGTGTTTAGATGGTTATGTATTTAACAGTAAGCTGTAATCATTACAGAAGATTACATGTTTATACATTTTGTTGTTTTGTAAAATGTAGTCAAAATAAAGGAAACTTGGATAAAACCAATCTTTTACTGTAACTACACCATCTGCAAAATAGAAAAACATCACATGATTTTCTTTCAACTCTATTTCACCCTTCTTAAGGATTTTTAAAATTCTAATTTTGAGGGAAACTTATTGAACCATGGATATTTAGATGACATTATTAAATTTTTTAAAAGCCTACTTGTAAAAGAAAAATTGGATGATGATTATACATTAACTGAACCAAACATTGCCTGGAACATTTTTATTAATACATTTCTTTGTCATTTTAACCATGCCTTTCCACTTAAATCTGAAAAATGTAGCAGTAACTCAAAAATAAAATGGATTAATAAAGGTCTGACAGTCTCAGGACAGAAGTTAAAAACAATGTGTAAAATGCTAAGAACCCAGAGGAAAGAAAAAAAAAAAAAAAAAATTATACTGCAAGCAATACGAAAAATTATATAAGTTACTCAGAATAGCAAAGCAAAAATACAATGGGGAAGAAATAGCCTCCTCCTCAAATAAAACAAAAGCAATGTGGAACATTATTAATAATGAATTGAAATCTAGGCAAGGACATGCCAACCTTTCCTTGAAAGTTGATGGTATTAAAATCGAAAATAACAAGGCAATATCTAATAGTATTAATGACTATTTCACAAACATCCCACTAAAATTGAACAGAGAGCAACAAATATTAGTCTTGTACACATACCCCAAAGACCTAACACTTGGAATGATAACACACTGTTTTTCACATCGATCTCTGAAGACATAAATGAAATTAAACATTTCAAAAGTAAAAGTTCCTGTGGAATAGATTAGGTACCTATGACTGTGCTAAAAAAGTGTTCTTATTTAATAAAACTGCCCTTGACTTACATTTTCAATTAATGTCTTACCAGAACTACTCGAGTAGAAGTGCCACAGGAAACAATACTGGGCCCAATGACTCAGCTATAATGTTTACGGACGACACAAACATTTTGGTAACTAGTTCAAATAAAGTTGTTTTCTTGAAGAAAATATAAAACAAACAGTGACTGATATAGCCAGTTGGTTCCAGTATAATAAATTAATATTAAATGTAAACAAATAAATGCTCACGAGTTTCACGTATAGAAATAAACATACAATGCAGGATAAAAGATGCACAATAGAAGACGGGTTACAGACAGTAAATAGTACTAAATTTCTAGGGCTCATTGTAGACAGTAATTTAGCATGAAATGAGCATGTTGACAGTGTCTGTAAAAAATTGAGTTAAATGTTTTGCGGTACATACTTAAAAAAATATTTGTAATAATAATACAATACTTGCATACTCTTTTCTCAAATATTCAGTCCATGATAAATTATGGAATCCTATTTTGGGGTAAATCGACAAAATGGTAAAAGGCTTTTAGATTACAGAAGAAAATAGGGAGATTAATAAGAAATAAGGAAAAAGAAGACATTGTAGGCCACTATTTATAAATAACTAAATTCTCACTCTTACATACATGTATATGTATCAGAGTATTCTAATTTACATGGAAAACATTTAAAAAGTTAAAAAATAGTGATACACCATTACTACACAAGACAAGCTAATCATCTTCACCTATTCTACAGAACCTCAAAATTTACATCAAATCTATACTATGCTTGGGCAAAACTAATAAATAACCTACCCAGTCATTTGAAGTAAATGAATAGTTACAGAAATTAAAAAGAGCTGTTAAATTATACTTTTTAAATAAGGCTGCCTATTCCGTAGAAGAATACTTACATAAAGTTAAATTTCTATAATGTAGAACAAGACCGATATAAGGAGCCTTCATGTAATACCTTGTGTTTCAATCTAATGTAGACTTTACATATTTATACTTTAATATCTATCTGTACATGAATGGTAATAACTTGTACTGCAACCAAAATGTAGTCTTAACATGTTTGTAGAGCTGCTAGAATTAATAAGTGTGTAAATTATATTATTTATCTGTTATATATTTTTATGTTACTGTAATTGTGTGCAAATATCCATATTGCATAACAAAAAAAAATTAAAAGAAATTGAGAAGTCCTTTCCAAAGCGTGCTTCGTAAAACATTGAATACTCTAGCCGCTACACCACCACGGTCTCCATCATCTTAAGACGGGAGGAGTTGAGAGAGGTTTGGTGGTTTGTAACAACCAAGGTATTGAGAGCTAATGGGGGTGAAATATTGCAGATATGAAGCAGCATTGAAATGCAAGTGTGGGGAAAACCTCGAGAAAACATGCCAGCCAGCAGCATCAATCAGCACAATTACTATATATGAAAATCTGCGATTAACCTCACAGGGAAACCAACATGGATCACATTGGTGGAAGGTAACCCCCCTCCCCCATTGGGAAGGGAGGAGAGGAACCTCATTTCTTAAGCGATAATGCTTTTTTTTTAGAGGAGTGAGTGAGTGTCAAGTTTCTGCAGCGTGGTTACGAGATATTGAAACTGAATAGTTTTTAATGTATTCAGAGGAGAATTTCACACTAAAAATAATAATTGCACAAGTTGGTAGGTAACAACAACCTGTGGACCACTTCGGCAGTGGTTAGTACATGTGCGCTTGTTATCTGTATCATTGCAGTGCATGCATCTTTCACCCATTGTAGTTAAACAATGTATCCTAATCTAATTAAACTACCCAAAGTAACCTAAAATGCTGACAAATTTTCATATATTTTAATCTAATCATAGGGTGGTTCCTTTATTAGCTGTAAAAGTGTATTTATAGAAACAATATCCTATTGTAGTTTTCCGTCCTAATGTGAAATTTTTAACATGTTTGGCTGAATTAAAATTGTAACTACTGACTAAAACATAGGCTACAATCACCATAAGGTTCCCGTAACAAAATAATAGTAGCATTACCATGGAAGTATGAAAATGAAATGTCTACCACTGCAGTAAGATAACTGTTACACGACTAATGAGAAACGAGCACAAAAAAAAGACAGACTGTAAATGTATCATGGATATTTTCAAACAGTGTGTTAGCTAACTTGATATTTATTTTTATCTATTTGTGATAAAAAAAAAAGTTTCTCGGGAATCGTGTTTCAAGATATTTAAAGAGTAGTATACATGTTAACCTAAACCGCAAACCACATAATGATACACGCATGTTCAACCAATCATCTGCTCGCGCTTGTATTGATCCAGTGTCGCTATTCTAACTGAATGCCAGTGACTGCCATCTTGTGAAACATGAACACCAAGCTGCAAACTGATCCACTACTCTGGCTGTTCACTTTACTGCCGGCACTAGCGCACATATGTATTTTTTCAGGCGCAAAATCTGTAGAAAGCTAACAAATGCTGTAGTCTTAAGGGCGTTTGGCATCTTATATTACTATTAATTATTCGACAGACATTTTTCAGTTATGCACGTACGGATTAAAACATTTGGAAAAGGTTTAGAACCAGTGGAGGAAAATGAGATGTAGGCAGACAAGCCGCTGGCTATCATTCATTTACGTGTGCCAAATGTTTACATTGGCAGTTGTTTTTAGTAAAAAGATAGGGTTATGAAGCACGTGTTATTAAAAATATTTTCAATATGGGTTACGGATTCAATAAAACAATCAAACCAAACAATTCATAACACACCAGTAAATTGTCTGTTTTTCATTTGGAATGCATTTGTTTTTGTGTTGTGCTCACTCACTTGTCGCCCAGAAGTTGACAAACTCCAAACACAGCAAATTTGCTATGAGAAAAAGATATTGGTTCACTTAGACACTTTTCATCTAGTTGTTAGAGGAATTAGTTGTGATGTGATTCCACTAGTATTCGATTCAAAGCATGCGTGTTTACGGATTTCCACTGAAAGTTAATTTTAGTAAATTTGTGTCAAGTACACACATTTTACTACCCAAACAAAAAATGTGAAAGTTCCATAATAGATGTCATGAAATTATAAAGAAAATAGCAAACTGTAAACATCAAGGCAATGTTTTTAAACAAATTTAAAGTTACATGTTTTATCATGTCATAAGTCCAATTTATTTATTATAAGCGATTTTCTTATTAAATTAAAATCTAAGCAAGTATATTTAACAAGTGCTCCAAACCCAGAGGATTAATTAGTGGTGCAACAACTAAGTGTATAAAAATTTAAAACAATACGACTTTCCTAGCTCGCATCTAATTTTTTACACTTAAGAATCATTATTCTATGTTTATTTTATCTTTTAATTGAATAAGTCATAATAGAATGTTAATCTTTACGTCACAAACTTCATTATAACCTAAAATATTTGTCCCGATTTTTAACGTTGGAAATTTAGTTTCCCAACTGAATGATTCTCAACGGTAAAATTTCATTCCCGCACACAACTACAGTTTTGCATATAAGTGCAGTTAGGCCTCATTAAATAAGATTTTTGCATATACAGTGATAGTTATAGTGCAGTAATTAAAACAGAGTAGATGTAAGTGTAATATTTAAATCTATAGGGCCTGTGTGAAATTCTTAGATTATAAGTAACTTTGGTATTAATTTTTTTTGAGTCTGCAATTTATTTAAATTCAAAATCTCTTTTCCCTCTAAGAAGTTTTCCCTGATAAATAAGTTTTTAGCATCCAGTCCTTTAAAAAACGTCTTAACAGAGTTCTACTGTAATAATGATGATAGGGGTTTGTTTTACGACAGACTTACAGCAATTTCCACCAAAAAAATTTATTTTCAAATTTTACAATTAAAACATTAATTACAGAATAATACATTACATTTCACAGCTCTTCTTATGTATTTTAAACTGTCCGTCATTCAAATCAACAAGAAATTTTGCTGACCTTAACATTATATTGTTTTTACAGCTTTCTTCCACATAAATAGGAAATTATGATCTTAATATTAACACACTTTATTAAATATGCCACTTATTTTATCAGACTCATTCAAATTACAGACTTCTTAGCATGTATGAACCTTAGAAGCATGGACTTGGTTCATAATACCACATACTTCAGACAAACCACTTTTATTCATACTCAATCATTAATAGATTCCTGGCTCAATCAGTTTTGTTCAATACAGTATCTCATACACATGAAAACAGTGCCCATAAATGTATATATACATGTACAGTACTAAAATAATTTTGGTGAAATCACCACTGTTGAAAAATTAATAATAAAATATTTTTTATAAATTTTTATAGATAAGTTTTGTGTATCAACACTTCCAACAAACAATCATTAAACTAATGCAAGTGCTGCCAAAAAGAAATATATACATAATATTCAGACACAGGAAAGAAAAGAGCTGCATAAAAATGTGATAAAACTGTATCTTGTGGCACATGAACATGACATCATGTAAAAATGTTCTCATAATATTTTTGTGTGTACAACTCTTTATAGAGTCCACACAAGAAGCTCCAGCATATTGAAGTAAATGGATGGAATGAAGAGTAACAAGTACTTCTGAGGAATTTTAAGTTCCCATTACTTTAAAACACAAGCAACTCAACTATCTACTGAAGACAATCTTAGATGGCAAAAACTAAAAAGTGTTCTGTGTTTTATTCTACATGAAATAATATCACTAAAGTGTGTGTGCCTAACAGAAAAACATACTGATATCCTTAAGAAAAACTGGTGTGACAAATACTGAAACATTGAAAACAAGTTCAATGGTAAATTCACATACATTACAGTGTCACATTTCCAAAGAAAACTGGCAATTTACTTGCTTCTGAGTTAACATTCGTTACAGTTTTTAACAGCAATATTACAGAAAGATAATGATATAAAAATGTTTCGATTATTTGGCTGATCAGTAGTTACAGTACTTATGAAGTATGATCCTCTGCCATTACAATTCTCAAAAATGTATGCACTCACTTCAAAAACTGTAACATTAAAAAATATACATATATAAATGTCTACTCATGAAACGGAGAGGGGATCATAACCTTTATGCAAACCACTGCTTCAACTGCTTTAATCAATTAGTCATGTTAATGTGGCCACAGAACACACTCACAGCAATGTATGAAGTGCTAAACAATGAAACTACACTACCTTACATAGTTAATAAAGCATTTCCATACCATGCACTAATACTGATGGTGTACAAAAACCATGAAAACACCACTCTAAAAAAGGAAAAACATTTTCATTAAAGGCACAAAAATTCCAGCGAAATGCTCTGAATTTTCTAAAAACCTATACACCTCTCTCACGAGGCACAAGCAAAACTAAAAATTCAAATTTGGAACACGATACAAAATACGAAAGTTACAATACAGTAAAAACTTCATGTAAATCGGAATCAGATGTTAGCAAGGACTGTAGAAAGGTCAACCTGTCCACTTGCACACTGCCATGCAACCAAACCACAATACCCCTTCAGCCCACGTACCTGGGAAATTACAGAATTTAAATTATTTCTTCATCATGTACCAACATGAAAGACTTCTATGCAGATGAGAATCATTAGCCAAAAACTGTTATGTGTGAAATGTTAACAAGATGATGAAAGCAATCCTAGCTAACATCTACCCCCTGTGCTGCAGGGTTCATGTAGCTCATGGGTTGGTGATGCCCTGTGGGGCAGGGGTGGGAGCTGGGGAGGGAGCAGCGGGTGTGGTGATGACAGGGGCAGCAGGGGGAGGAGAGGGCATGGTTACAGCCACAGGGGGTGGGTTCTCTGTGGGGACGGACACGGGGACAGTGGCGACTGCAGCCGTGTAGGAGGGAGGAGGGGTTGGGAACTTTTTCATGGCGGCTGCGAAGCGGGGGTCACCCATCGCCGTCTCGTAGTCAGGCAGGTCAGGCAGCAGCGACTGGCTGTCGGGATCAATGTAGTGGATGGTGCGCTGGGCTGCCACCAGGCGCAGGCTAAGGTACTTGTAGCAACTCCACACCACACCAATGAAGTATGCCTGTGAACAACATTTACCATCAGATTGTCAGCACAATCCACATTCCTGGGGAAGCATAAATGGTACAAATGATCATTCATATCCAACTTTCCTCCTTAAAGAACCAATAAATACTGAGACAGTTCCTGTTCACACAGTTATTGTAACTTCCCTACCTTTATTATGTTTGTGTATTCAAAAAATGGGATCTCTAAATACATTAACTGCACATCATTAAATTTGTTTCAAACAGAACTTCATGATATTCTTTGAGAGAGAAAAAAAAAACAAGGTTTTCACAGACAGTTCACCTTTAAAATTATATATATATATATAGACACACACACACAAGAATTTAAGTAATCACAGTGTATTACTTGTCAACAGGCAGGCACACACACAGAAAGATGACACATTTTCCATGCGTATTGCGATGTGAATACTGGAATTCACGTCCTTTCATATGTTTTTGGTAGCCTAGCGGCCTACTTGCAGCCTTAAAAAGATACCCCTTTTGACTAATCTGCTGCATGATGGACTCAGCCCCTAGCATGAGGAGTGGTCATCTCTCCCATGCCCCTTGTGTTTGGTGGCACTTTATTTAAAGCCTTGGATCTTTCTCCACTGTAACCCTGTCACTTTGCCACTGGGATAATTTTAAAATGGCAGACAATGGGAACAGCTCCTTCCTTGCATCACTTCTGAGCTGAGTAGTTGCTCTCATGCCCTTGTGTACTGAGAAGGATCTAAATCTAAGATCACTGACTAAGAGCAAGCATCAGGAACTACTGGTCTCCAATGACAGGCAGTAGTTTTCCAGGAAATCTATAAACTAACTGAAAAGTCAGGAAATCAACTTCCCACAAAGACAACTCCCACAGCTTGCAAAACTGGAAGTCCATTTCTTGAATTAGTATGTACACCAGTATTATGTCACAGTGTTATGGTGCTTTCAGAGCCTCGAAAGCTAACACCTCCTCACTGATAGTTGAAAGGTAAGAGTGAAGTACAGGAGCATAATTAACTAGCACAATAGGCACATACAGGGTACCACGTCCAAACAGAGAGACATAATAACCCTCTTGTATCTTTTGGCAAGCAATGACCATGTCACTTCCAAGTTTTTGCCAGCAAGCAGAGACAACTGGATTATTATTGACAATACCTTGTGCAACAGCGCCAACGTGTGTAAGTCCAACATTGGTCAAGGTTGTGTGCTCTATCACACGAGCTGTAAATAAATTGGAGAAATTCAACCAGGCCTTGGGAACTCCACTGAAAGGGAGTAGTTTTACTATGGGCAACACTACTTTCGATATTTAGAGAATGACAAGAAACCAGAAAGTGTCGCATGGGTCAGATTGGCTTCTTTTTCAAACTTGCTCATCTGCCACTAGGGATGTGCAAGTACTCGAAATTTCTAGTACGATCTTGAGCTTTGTAATTACTCGACTCGAGATCGTATCATTTTCTCAAGCTCGAAAAATTTGAGTTATTTTTGGGGGAAAAATTGTATATTGCAATTTAGTCCTGAAGAATACAAAAAGCCTCGCTTTACATGCATCATAAAATAAACGACTACTGGCCAGATAGCGGGCAAAGTTTGGGAATTTTCCGTTGGTGCATATAGTGAATTATTTTCGCTTCGTGTGCACTCAGTAATATTCACCACACAGCTTCGTGCCACCTTTTAAGCACACGCGAAAGAAAATGTGAGTATTACCTATTTGTAGAGTCCCGGAAAATTCGGAAATGCGAAATAACCATTATACAATCTGAAAAGTTGCACTTTTCACTATAAAAGCTAAATTGTTGTGATTTAGCGATACGTAAGAAAAACTTCCGTAAATGCACCAAATTCTACACAAATATCTTTCACTTCATTAGTTTTCAACGTAAATAAAAGATTGATTTATTTTTTAATTAAAAATATTTTCGGACGGTCTTTGCGTTGACGGAAAACATAACGTAAACAATTGCTTTTTTAGATTGTCAAAGATATCAGACATGCAAGCAGCACCCAAAATGGCTTGCGATATCGAACCTAGCGCTAGCAGTGTCGCTTTTGATGAAAAACGTGTGCATAGCGAAATGGCACAATTTTATTTTGTGTAGTGTAGGAACATCTTCGACGTGTAGACGTGAAGCCAATAGCGCTTTTTTATTTTGTGTCATGTACGTAAAGCCTTCTGCCAATAGAATTAAAGGAGCACAGAGAAATGAGTATTTATTTGAAAATATAATTTCCAAAAGTAGTAGAAGTAAACAAGTAACCTTATTTGTGTATAGTGTGTTACGAGAAGTCAATAAATAGGCTTACGTAAAGTAAAAAGAAAAAAAAAGTATTTTGTTATTAATTAGAATAATACTACAATGCTGTTTGAATTGAATAAATAATTTCCATCAACTGTAATTTTTTTTTTCATGGGATTTATTATTAGACAGTGAGCTTACATGTTGATTTTATTACTGTACAATATTAGATTTTAAAATTTGATATGGGAATAATTTAATGGGCACTTTATAATATGGTTCAAATAATTCATTAAACTGTATTGTTTTAATACTCTTAATTAATAAGAAAATGCTGTAATTGTTTCATGTCCATTTGTGAGAATTGGGCTGCTAGTAGTTTTATATTGATAATGTTTTTAATAATTGTAGAAACTCCCTCGAGTACGACTCGAAAGATCAAAGCTTTTTTAAATACTCAGCTCAAGCTCGACTCGAACAAAATTTCAGTGCTCGCACATCCCTATCTGACGTCCTTAACTATAAAATAACAGTCTTCTGTGATGACAAGACAGCTGAAATTACTGTTCTCGTCGAATGCCACTTTGCTCTTGTGTGCAACTTCAAGATACAGATGGTCTGCTTTGTATATCTGCCACACTGACAAGAGGTTACGAAATGTTGCCATGAATATATCATGTTGAGAAGGGCTATCTGCACATTTTACTGCTAAATTGTGTGAACACTTAATGCTCTGTTCCACTTCTTCAACCACATTGACAGCACTTTATGGTCTGCTGTCAACATGATGGATCTGTGTGTTTACTCTTAACTAGGGCCGGACAGATATTGATACCGATACAGATACGTTGTCCAATAAACCCAAAATATGTATCAGTTACAATTGGCCCATGTCCAACAAACATTTCGTCAACTAAAATGATTCAATCATGGAAATTACAGCACTTGGTTATCTTGCAAGACATGTTATCACAAACAAAGAATGACACGACTTACTGGCTATTTGAATAAATGACTTTGCTTAATCTACACACTTCCTCTACAAGTAACAACGAACGGGGTTTGGAAGCATAGAATTTCTACCAAAGCATCTAAAGGATTTTCCCTCGACCAGGGATTATTCAGAATTCTATGTTTCAACAATGCCACCATCCAGTAAGCAATGCAAAGCGCCACCTCTCCTTGAGAAGATGACAACAATTGATTATAAGCGATCGACTTGTCACCACACTCCAAAGAAGTTCAAGGGCACACCAAGAAATTTTGCATGTCAACAATGGCTGCCCTTAGATACATCCACGATGAGTGCGCATAGCACACTCTACCACCGGGCCGGCAAGCCCTCTGCCAAATCAGAATATAATCCCGTGCAGATGCTGGAATCATCGGTTGATAGTTCGCTCTTCTGAGAGCCACATCACCAGTTGGACAGATAGCTCCAACGTGCTTGCCCACTGGAGTCCTGACCAGCCACCGCCTGTACAGCGCAGATCTTCAGCTCACCGCCACCTACTGCAGAACTTCAGAAGTCGTCCTCCCGGGAAACATTCCAGAAGTCAACTGCTACCCTAACCGTTTGCCCCTGGCAATGGCTACCCCCAAGCACCGTTCAGGACGTGGGCACCCTAAATCGTTATTTGAAAAAGCGGTCCATATTGCAGCACGTATTGGGATTGATAATTTCACTGCTTCAAATGGTTGGATAGACAGTTTTAAAAACTGCAACAATGTGGTTTATAATACAGTTTCAGGGGAAAGTCTATGTGTTGATCCACAAATTGTTGTAACACTGACAAGAAAAGTTACCAAATTCTTAAGTGTCACACACAAAAGCAAAATACAATCTTGGACTATTTTTTAAAAAAAGCAATAAACAGTATGATGCATGCCACCCTACTGAACAGCGAGCATGAATGCTCTACTTTTCGATTTCGCCCCATCATCAAGCGATGGAAGCAATACGGGGTAAGTCACAAGCCAGCAGACAATTAATCCTGTGGCTACAGGGTTGAGCCATGAAGTTCGGACAACTACAGATCCGTAGATAATTAACGAGATTGTACTGCACACCCATAAAATGACATGCTGTCGCCACCTCCGAAGTCGAAGCTTGTTTTACCCACTGTGCCATGGACACAGCAGAGTGAGAGAAGATAGTTAACATGGATACCATAAGAGAGCAGTAACACTGCTGCCCCAGCCTCGTGGATAGGTGGTAAATATGTCAACAGCCTACAGACAGGGAGATAAAAAATGTGTGGTGCAGCCCACTGCCCTGTAATAACCAACCCCTGCGAATGGAGGCTAACAACCCCCGCACCCCTGTAGCAGCCAACAAACTACAATTTTGAGTATATGAGGAAAAGCGACACCGCTCTCGAGGAGTCACATCAGCCAGCCGAACTGCATAAGGTCGGAGGGCTCTCCAGAGCATGTAGAAGACTCTCCAGCCTGCGAATGTTCAAGAGTCTGCAATGACTCCCTCTCCAGCAGCCTGAGGAAGGATCTTACCACTGACCAGAAGCTCCAACACCAACCCCGCAATCCGCAGAGAAATCCCCCGGTGAAGCGCCAAGGAATCACAACGTCACTACCCCTGCAACTCCTACCTGAGTCTCTCCTTTGCACTCCACGGTAGCAGTAAATGTCGTCCCTTATGGACAAACCATCCCCTCATTATTCGCTATTAATTGTGATTAGGAATTTTGGAGTATTTGGTTTTCATATTTTATTTACACAGGTTTGCCTTCACCTGTATTAACATGCTGTAAAATTAATTTCTATAAATTCATTTAGAAATTATTTTATACAGAACCAAGCATCCCCTTGTCATCATTTAGCGGTAATAAATTAGCTGTGGCAAATTTAACTTTCGTGAGGTAGTCATTTCACTTCCCTTTCATCTATTTTGAGAAAGTGTGAGTTTGTCATTTGTAGTGTTTTGCTCATTAATTAACAAGTGACCTCTACGGACAAGTCACGAGTGGGCCTAACCCCTTGGGATTCACGGAGCCTGAAGAAGACTATTAAGTCTGAACAAGACCGGGAACTCCTGAGGCGTGTCCAGTACTCCCGCGTCTGCCTAACACTCCTATCTAGCAAGCCACTTGTCACGCTTATTACGTCAGTGCATCTGCACAAGACGACACCCAGGAGGACTTGAGCACCGCTTCTAGGTTATAGGCATGCCATCGTAATTTATATTAATAATTACGAGCCAATTTAAATACTTTGTTGTTTTATTATTATATTTACTAAGCAAATGCCTAAGAAAGAAGGTGGGCATAACAGTCAGATTAGACATCTATCCCTGATAGGCACTTCAACAAGAGATAACTCAGCCCGCCATAATTACACCCTTCCTCTGCAAATAGCAACACAAGTCAAAGTACCTCCTATTTCATATAACTGCAACGCTTGCTTGGATTTGTTACTACAGCTTTGTTGGCCATGGCCGGATCTAGACATCAGTTATTTGACACTCCCAGAAACAAAGCCAGTAACGATGCACATGCCACAGCTCTGCCCCATTATTAAGACACCACCTACCACTTGCCTAATACGTACCGCTGCAGGGAAGGTTCTGAATATAGTCATTCCCCCAAAACCTGTATGTACCTACAAGGCAGTGGCCGCATCAACCAATTTTGTCCCAGTAGGTAAACTTACCAGGCCAGCCCTGTATCAAAGCTCCGGAAGCATAAGGGAAGCTGACTAGGTTGCTATCCAGGGTCATAACTGGTTCACCCCCTTCCCATATTATCATCCCCATTTATTTAATTTTATATTTTAGTTTATTTTATTAGTGACAGCTGGCATCATGTTTCTTGACAGCCTTTATGGTGAGTACGGTCAAGTTCCCTGGGAGACTTTCTCGATCAAACTCACCCCGGGGTTTGATTCCCCTCCATCTTCTCTCAGCCCTTCAACCAACCGGTGCCCCACTAGATCCCCCCACGTGGGCAGATTCTTGACCAACCAGGCAAAATACCATTCAAATTATACAACACCGCAGAAGGGCAACATCCACCTTGATTAGCCCCCTTCCTACGTAGAACCAGCCCAAAGGGAAAATAAGCAAAAGAGAGGGAGTGTGTCAAGTATATAAAGCCATTTTTTTCCTATGTGATAATTTCTTCTACAAAGGATTTTAGTTTCTTTAGAAAATTTCTTTGACCTACATGAATGTACAGCAGGTTGTGAACATTGTTTACATAAAATTACTTCAAACAATAGGTAAATTACTTTCAATTTAATGTTTCCCTTCATTTACACTTACCCCTCAATTACACAATTATTTCTTTTTCCCTACAAAATTGTAAGGTAAGGGTTCTTCTGTATATTAAAACTGCAACTTGTAAAGTGAGGAAGCCTAAATAGGCTTCATTATCACGTAGAGGTTAGACAGTTTAATATGGCTCTAGGTTTCAATCTGATTCGAACAGTAAACGCTCAACTTGACTGCCCACATTTTCGAACTTTAACACGTTTCAATTAAATATGTTTGAGGTGGAGTGTATCTTATAGTATTAAGAACTACACACAATGTGGCCACAAGGTTTCTGTTTAAATATTTCGTGAACCCCAACAATACACCAATTTCAATCAATTTCATATTTCTGCTTCACTGAAAATGTATTTACAGTACCTCACTCTTGCTAAACTTTTATTTTAAATGCCAGAATAAAATAACTGTTAAAATACACACTAGTAAAATGATTAGTACAGAAATGTCTTCCCTCTAAATCATAGAGGAAACAAACGGGAGTCTGTCTTATTTTCAACATCTGTTATTTTATAATAAGCAGGTGGAGGAGTGGAGGCATGTTTGTCATACCTTAACCATCATGGCAATCATGAAGGAGAGCAGCACAAGTAGCGACAGGCACTGGGGGTTGAGGCGAAGCAACTCGTCCCTGAACGGCAGTCGCATGTTCTGGGCAACCACGCGATGAATGTCTGGTAGGTAACACAGGTAGCCCACTGCCGTCAGGCTGCACAAAACACAACACCCTTAGATACCCCCTTTCCACCCGTGCAACTCCACACATTTAACACCTATCATTACACCATCACAAGCTACAAGAATAACATAAGACCACAAAAAGCTTTACCAGCGTACTGGAAACAAGATACAATGATTACAGGATATTCTGTTTTGTTTCAGAGCTGGTTGTTTATTTTTTATTACACTTCTTACATTACTTTCAATTGTTTCACCTGTTACTGGAGAGTTGCAAATCCTAAATGTGATGATGGGGGGATAAAAAAAAAAAAAAAAAAAACGAAACTGCGGCTATTATGGGAACATTAATATCTGTTTGTAATACGTGTGAACTCTCCCATGCGATGTACCCGGGAGTGAAGTACTTGCACGTCGTGGAGGCGTGGTCATGTGTGTCTAGGCGCTATACCGGGCGATCCTTTCTCCTAGGGGGTCTAGTCCTGACGGGGGGCACAGGTGCTCGTCTGTTATACAGGACTGGCCGGGTTACTTTCCGGCAGGGCACGAAGTCAGGTTTGGCTAGTATGATCTTGCGTTTCGAGGGCAATGCCGTGATAGGAATACTGGGTGACGGAGTGCGGTGGGGGGTTTGTGTCCAACAGTAGGTTGAGAGGAAATTGGTGAGGGTGCTGCAGGCGTGGCTTCAGGAACTGGCGGAGGGGCTGGACGAAGAACAGCTGGAAGCAAGTATGGAATGGCCGGTGTGGGTGGACAATCAGGCTGGCTGAGAGAGTCTGTTACCCACTATGGGTATTCTTCGGGGCCGGTGCATACTGGGTTGGTGAACAAATCCATCTGTGTCTCAGGCATCACAAGATCCTACAAGTGTCTTAATGCCTGGGCCTCTTCCGTAGGGTTGAGTTTAGCTATGGAGGCTACAAGTGCAGGGGATAGCTTGTGCAGGCGACCAGAGGCAAGTAAGGTCAGCTTCAATCTCTCCTTCAATCCCAGCCTTCTGGAATAGGTCATCAGGACACACCACCACACTCTCTTGTCAATAGAAGGAAGGCAGGCTCCTTGTATAGAAATTTATGTATCAAGCCACGTGAGGGCCGTAGACTGAAAGATACCCTATTCCAGTACCTGACGCGGATGCACAGTACGCACTGGAAGTCAGGCCTCACTGTCTCGGGTCACACACGTGATGAAATACTCTAACCCCTGCGTCGGTACGAGCTATTGCAGAGAAGCTAAAGCACTGAAAGTCCGATAGAGGCGACCGGTAGAAATCTGACAAGAGAATGGTGAGTGCATAGCGTAGAAAAAACTAGGTATTTTCCCTCTCCTATTGTTGCCCATGTATATTGACGTAACGCCCAGATACACACACAGTACTACAACAACTAATCTGGGATAGCATGGGATTAGAGTTAAGGATTGTGAGGATAGGATTCCCTTGATCTGACACATCCGTGCAGAGTAGGGAGGTAGGGTAGCAGGGTTTGTCGCGAAGACACACACCTGACTAACGTAGAGGTCTAGTGGACACACTACTCATAGAACAAGGGGCTTAACTAGCAAACAGTTCCGAGCAGCAAGTGCTGAAGACTGCAGCATAGCAGAGCATGGGGTGCAGTCTGGTCACTGCCAGAGCAACAAGAGTTGGACGACTGAAGACTGGTGCCGCAGGCTGGTCAAAACTCAGCGGGGGAGAAACAGACTGGTCAGGAGTCGAAAACTGAACTTCCTTTTATACTCCTTCGGGCCACTGCCAGACACTTATTGGCCGGCGGCATGAGGGCGAGGGGTGGTCGCTGAACGAGGGGTAAGCAAAGACAAACGAAAATCCTACTAGTAGTGCTATCTAATGGCAGATGAAAGAACCCGTTGCCTATATGCATAATTACGGTGGGCCAGTGAATAAAACAATCTACACGGTAGATAAAACTACCTCATCACAAGTCGGGAAAAACTGTAATGCTAACTTCGAAACTAGCAAGCAAAGCTATGCCTAAGATGGAGCTGAAGTCATCTAACCACCATTGTTAAAAAAAGGGTCATGCATCAATTTGCCCCCTCTCCCACTATGGTGAAAGCACATCCTTGAGGGACAGGAACAGATTCCTCCCGGAGACTTAGGATAGCCTCATCAAAAGTAATAAGCCTCTCTTGACTGGCCCCATTTGAACAGGATAAGATTAGACGCAATGTGAGGGAAGATAGAAGATTCTCCTAGGACAATTCAGCTGTCTGCTTCGTAGTCACATTTCAGAGGGATGGAGAGGATTGGTCCTTTCGAGTGGAGGGAGAGGAGCGTAATGGCAGCTTTGAGAGACAGAGTCCTACTTCCACAGACCGCCTATCCCTTTCTACTAACAGTTCCAGAAAAGTAGCGTGGCCACAATGTATTCTTCCACCACAGTTGTTTTGCTACTGAAGGAAGAGACGTTTGTAAACAAATGTTTGAGTCCAATGCACACTTGCATTTTCCTCTTTCCTTGTGTTCCTTGTCATGGCAGGCACTGAAAATCTGACGTTAGCTAACTTCCACCCAGTAATTAATGTAAGATATTATAGTCAGTTTGGCATTCCAACCCGTTTTATTTTTGTAATTGCCAAGTTAACTTTGTTGGGGTTTTGTTTATTATATTTCGAGGGGAAAAAAGGAAAGTGACGGGGTGGGTCTTTAGTTTAACATTTTGTTGTAAGAAAGCATAGTTTTGATGTGCTTATGAGTGTGTTACCTTATTGAGTTGCATATTGTTTTGATGGAGAAGTGGAAAATTTTGCTTGTATGGAAATAACATTTAAATTATTGCAACTCTGATAATTTTAACTTCCAACGAAAAACAAATTAAGGTATAGTACATACATCATTGTTCGAATTCGTACAGATGCAACAATATACCGTATTTACCACATTATAAGCAAACATTTTTTAAATAATTTTGAATCTTCCAAAATCACCCCTTGACTTAGAATCGGGACAGGCAAAATTACATACGGTTCCGACCAAGTATATTTAAAACAATCTGATAAAATGGACAGTGTATATTTACCAGTACCATTGCAGGCCTAATAATAATATAATAAAGTGGTCAGAATACACAAAAACGTACAGTTTTTGTGTCACGCATACACTATTTGGCTGGGTGTGACCTTTAACAAGGTCATGGTGGGCGGTGGCAGTCGCGGAGTATACCCAACTAGTCTTCTATGGTACAGTGCCGTATCTACAATCTACCAGTCGCATTACCCATCTGCAGGTGTAAATTTAAAATAAAATTTTCAGAGCAAATATTTTTTTTTACTTGAAAATATAAAAAAAGTTAGCCACAGAGAAGAAAATTGATAAAAAAAAAGGCAACTTTTATCAGATGCTGCTGCTGTTCATCTAAATTCTTGACACCCTTTCAGTGTAATTTATTATGCATCCTCATTCCGTGCGCCAGGCCGCTTTCACAAACAAAGTTCGAAAATGAAGGGGCAGGGTGGAGAATGTGCAGCGTTACCACAACTGTGCGTCGCTTGGCACATTAAAAAGTTATGCTAAACCACATTAAGTGAAAAGTATCAAGTGGTTGTGGTATTTAATAATCGTAAAAAATACATTTTGCATTTTTTCTTCAGTGCAGCATTTAAAAATGATTTTATTATACTACAGAGTATTTGTCGGAACTCTCATGCTAGCAACACTGATTTTTAGAGTATCTCAAAGTAGGCCTTCGCTACATGTTTTTTTAGTTTCTTGTGCTTTGTAAACCAAGCGGCTGCGGTGATTCAAAATGAAAAGCAGTCATCATATGGCCAAGTTCAAAAGAAACGTAATTAAGTATGCTGAAAAAACTTATAACTTGCGGCTCAAAGACGTTTCGGTATCGACTAAACAAAAAATTTTCCTACGGTGGAGAAAGCAAAAGGAAGAACTCCACTTATGTGCAAACAAAAGAAAAACATTTGGGGGGCCAAAGTATGGATGTCCTCACACACTGGAGATGATTTTAAAAGATTTTGTTAACACCCAGCGGGAAAAATGTTTGCCAATGAATGCAGAAATCATCTAAACCAAAGCACACAAAATCACCCAGGCTATGAAAATCATAGATTTTAAAGGCGGCCGCCACTGGGTACAATTGTTCATGAAACGCTGGGGATATTCTCTTCGCCGACATACATCAGTTGCACAGAAATTGCCATCAGACTACTAAGAAAAACTGATGAAATTCCAGCGGTAAATCATGAAGCTGCGACGAGAATAGAATTACCTTCTTGGTCAGATTGGAAATGCTGATCAGACTCCTGTATACATATTTTGACATGCCTGCGAACTACACCGTAGCCAAGACAGGAAGCAAAGAAGTAAAGATTTAGTCTGCTGGCTGCAAAAAAAAAAGCGCATGACAGTGATGCTGACAAGCACAGCAGATGGGCATAAATTGCCACCATACGTTATTTTTAAATGCAAGACATTACCAAAGAATGAACTATTTTCAAAGAACATGGTCATTCGAGCAAATAAAATGGATGGATGACATCCGAGAATGTGCAGGAATGGATTCGGCTTGTGTGGAAACGCCGTCCTGGGGTAGTGTTAAAGCTACCTAGTCTGCTCGTACTGGATGCCTACACAGAACAGAAGAAGCGAAGCGGGCGCTAGAATAAGGAAAGACAGACCTGGCAGTTATTCCTGGCGGAATTACATCTGTTTTGCAGCCACTGGATGTCTGCATACATAAACCAAGGACACTCTTAAAAAGCTTTACACAGACTGGCTTTGCAAAGAAGACAAGATATTGACCCCTGCTGGATGCGTGAAACATGCGAGTTTGTCGCAGGTGTGCGCATGGATAGACGTCGCGTGGCGAGGTATTAGCAGTGACGTGATTGTTCGAGCCTTCAAGAAGTGCTCTATTTCAAATGTGCTGGATGGTACAGATGACGATGCTTTGTGGGATGAAAATGATAAGGAATTGTCCAGTGATGACGCAGAGTTGGACAATGATGTACAGCCAGGACCGAGCAGTGTGCAATAATTAGTAATAAAATACTCCTGTGTCATGTGTAGAGACCTGAAAAATGAGTAAATGCGATAAAGCAAAAAATAATGCAAATTTCGATGTAAAAAACAAAAATTTGTGATTTTTGAGAATTTCAGCTGTAATTCACGATTGTACAAAATCCTGTACAATTTTCGCGAATTATTATTGTTTTACGTCACATAGTTGCTTCGTAAGACGTATTTGATGTGTTTTTGGATATTCGAATACGAATGCATGCATAAGTTGGCCAATAGATTTCTTCTATTTATCACCTTAAACGAAAACGTGTTTACTTCCCATCACGTGTATTTACAAACATAGATAACATGAGCGCAAGTGATGATGCGTCACCTTGAGTTCTACTTGCAGCCCTGCAAAAGTTTGTTCATTAGGAAAACACGTCGTTGTAGTGTACACGTCCACCAAGCACCATGTTACCTATGGAATTCATGCGTTGTTTACATTAGTATTGTATCATCGTCACGTTTTAACCAAAAATTCTTTATTTTTTACAAAGCAAGCGGTGCGGCGTTGAAAAATGTGTTTATATGCATTCACTTACATAGAATATATTTGTAAATCAATTTATCACTTATTGTAAACTTGTATTCGTCCCGTAAACTGTATTTTATCACACACATTCTCTGTAAATATACGCTGTAAAAAATTTGACGTTTTGAAGAAACAAAAATTTTGCCAGCGTACCTAATGAAAAAATCTGTTGTTGAAAGTTTCGATAGTTCAAAAACGTATAGGCAGATTTCTGTAATTTCTATTTCGCTGTCCGTACAAGGCACTTTTTTTTTTTTTTTAAGAGTGCTTTTATAGATGTGTATAAATTGTTTACATTATTCTTTTCATGAAACAGTATGCCCTTGCCAGTGCATTGCAACCGTTCGTTGTTCCAGGTGATGGGCAGAATACGAAATCTTAAGTAAAATCTGAACTTGTTTTCAATGTTGTCTGTTGATCAACCGTTGTCTGTGTTAAAACCATAACTGTATATTTCTCTGGGAGTTAAGAATTATTGCAGAGAAATAACAATAGATAGAAAATAACACTTATCAATACGAATAACATTGCCAATTTCAAGTTTTATGAATACAGTGAAATATCTCAAATTATGTATGTCTTTATAAAGAGCATATTAAAAATTGGAGCAATTCTCATGCAGAAACCTGTGTTTTTGTAGACAGAAAATAACAGCTATTTTTGACAAAAATTACACCCTTTAAAAAAATAATAAAACAACACTTATTTTTGACAAAAATAACACACTCAAAAAAAAAAAAAAACCACACACATTTTCGAAAAAAATAACACCTACATTTTCATGTCTCTAGTCATGTGTTCATAATTGTACAATTTTTTTTTTAGTAGTAGTACAGCAGCATTATGTGCACGGTAGCAATATAAATAACTACATTTTTAAGTGACATAATTAGATGCAATGGTTAAGTACTTTATGACATAATTTCATAATGTAAACATAAACTGCATTCCGTTATTCCCTTCCATTATGCATCAGCTTCCCGCCGTGCTCTCCCACACCCCCACAAACTTCATTATTTCTCTGCTGCTGGCCTCTCCTTTTTACTTCTTCCTCGCTCTCTTTCCCTAGTCCGCCAATCCTTCCTCCTCCTAGCCCCGCCCACATCGCTCTGCACATGACACCGCCAACCGTCAACCACTCTCAACCTCCAAGCTCCCCCCTTTTCATATTTTCTCTCTCCCCCCCCCCCCTAAAACGGTGAGTGCTGAACAAAGCATTCTCATCCTCTTGCTCCTAACCCCCCCACCCCCACCCAAACCAGACGTATCAATCCATAACATGCAGAGGCATTTTTTTTGTCCTCTCCCTACATTCATGTGCTGTGGCACTTAGCTGTCACATCTTTTCACCACTTCCGCCCCTTTCCTCCTCCTACCATCTCCCTGTACACCACGAACCATTCACGGACATGAAAAACTTGGCACAATGACCTCACCACGTGATCTCAGTTAATAAGAGCGTGCGGGAGACATTCAAAAGTCGGCTTGCATTCTGCATCATATTTTTTTTCCAGAGAGTCTAAAAGATACGGGTCGGCTTACATTCAGTGTCGGCTTACAATGCAGTAAATACTGCACACACATACACACTTTAACAGAAGTTAACCTTACACTAGAATTTACTATAAAGACAAATAAACAAATATTATTCACAAACTAATAGTGTTGAAAGTACTGCTTTTTCAGACCACGTGTATTTCAATAATTATAGTAACTGTTTACAAATACATTATTTACAAAAAATGCCAACTTTCTGTTTGTAAAATATAGAACCTCCTGAAAATGTGTTTTACTATCCTTTGCACGTCACTAAAATCATGTTTGTACGTCACGAGCATTAAATAATTTGCAGAATTATTCAATAAAATCAACACTGCATGCATGTTTCCTGAAACCAACAAACTTAAACTTAGATAAGTAAATTATATTTGTGTTGCTTCATTGCGGATGGCGGTTAAGGAAAATGGCGGAACGAGCAGTTTTACGATGAGATAAACATGGCCGATTAACATTACATTTCACTTCTTTCTTTCCACCTAATCCAACCAACCTCAAAAAACTGGAAGAGCCAAGTACTTTTTCACAACTCAAGTTGACACGCACATTACAGAACTTGCACATCATTATTTTATTCTTGACTAGCTGTACACTAGCCTGCTTCACTGGACATTGACTTTTTGAAAATGATTATTTTTATATTACAAATATACAAGTTTAAATTTAAAAGTAACTGTAAAAAATTTTACATTCTTGCTAAACTAATACCGTTAAGCCAAAAATTGACTATAATAATTTAGTAGCTAATTAAATTCTCTACAAAAAAGTCTCGACATTTTTAAGCACATTTAATTATTTCACCCGTAATAGCAAGTTAAAGCAGCCTGCCATCGCTTCGCTCAGGTTTAATGGAATTTATATTTTTTTAAATATGTTTCTATCCACTGAACCACTGTAGCCCTACTTGAGAGTTCTCTAGCCACTGGACCTCTGTGGCCCCACTTGATATAATTCTATCCACTGAGCCACTGCAGTCCCACTTGGAATCATTCTAGTCACTGGACCTGTGCAGCCCCACTTGGGATTGCTCTAGCCACTTGATATATTTCTATCCACTAAGCCAGCTCCACTTGGGACTCACTGTAGCCAATGGGCCCCACTTGATATATCTTTATCCACTAAGCCACTGCGACCCCCCCTTTGAATCGCTCTAGCCACTGGGCCACTGTGGTTACACTTGATATATTTATATCCACTGAGCCATTGCGGTCCCACTTGGAATCGCTCTAGTCACTAGACCTCCGCGGCCACACTTGATATATTTCTATCCACTGAGCCACTGCGACCCCATCTGAAATCTTTCTAGCCACTGGGCCTCTGTGGCCCCTGTAGTTTTGGCAGAGCATGTTTATAAAGCAGCCAAGTAAACCATATTTTTACAAGTTTGGAAATTTCTCAAAAATTTTTTTTCAAATATTAAACATAGACTAATGTCCACTGGGAAGAGTAACTATTTTCGGCATCTCAATACAAAAATAACCCCTACAAAATACTACGAAGTTGATACCTATTACTGTACCACCAACAACAACAAAGTGGGGGGGGGGGGGGGGGGGGGTACACTAGCCAAAATGAAAACATGTCCAAGGTGTTTCGTGTAAATGTTCACGTACCAACTGCCTATTAATTTCTGTTGTCTTCAACACCGTATACTAAAGCTACAAAAACAATGTGCAATGTGTTCGTTACGCAGGAACGATAATACAGCTACACTCCAGCCCTGCTGCCATCCAGCTGCAAAGCAAATAAACACATTTGCAGTGTCCACAGTACAATTGTTTGTTGACACACAACCGATTGTAAACAATTAATTACAGTATTTGAAGAATGTAAAAATTTGTGTCAACTCCATTTATGGCATGAAAGAAAATCCGTGATATTGCTTTTAAATTATTATCTGCTTGATAATATAAATATTCGCTCAGTGCTCCCAGCAACCTATGATGTTTACGAACAAGAAAAGATAAGAAAAAATATTTATACGTTTCAGTAATTTATGTAACCCTATACCTTAAGATCTAATGTTGGGTGTTGATTCCTCCTTTCAACAATTCAGTTCAGTGTTATGTGGTCCCGCAAATGGCAGTTTATGGGCTAGGCAACTTGGACACGTAACTTGAGCAACGACAGGCCCACGTGTTAACATTAGCGACCTTGATGGAAGGAGCATCGTCTTGGTGAATGATGTCTATTTATAGATCTTTCCCTGTCCTACAGTAGAGGCGGAGAAAATTGTACTGGTAAGAGACCAAAATAGATGCAACAAACTTATTTCTAAAGCTATTTCCTTCCAATTTTTTAATTTTTTAACCAATCTGTACAAAAAAAAAAACACACACACACAACAACTTAACTTTAAGGGAGTCGTCATTACTGGGGTCGTTTTGTCAAGAGTTGACTGAACTAGTGTTACACTGTTAGATTAAATGTTACTGCATCAAATCAGGAACAAAAACACAACTGAGACAGCCTTTAACCACAATCGCACCTGGCAATGCAGAAGTCGAAGACCTGCAGACAGAAGAATGGCATGAGGTACGATGGCTTCCCCTTCACTGCACCAAAAACCATCAGCAACGTGATGGCGAAGGTACAGAACGTCACCACGACTCCAACATTAAGGTCTTCTGTAAACACAAGAAAACAAAACTGTCCACCACTGTTACCATAAGACCTGAAAGCACTGCACGAGTTTGATGCATGACACGTTTTCAACAACGAATAATAGACTTCAACTTAACAGTGCACATGCTTTCGCCACTAAATTCTACAGAATTTAACTGTTGCCACACATCAACAGACATCAAGAATTTTACTGTCTACCGACACCAAAGGACGGACACTCCACGCCAGATTATATTGTTCACTGGTCGAGCCACCAAAGTTATGCATCGAGATCATCTAAGTACAGCAGCATGCTGCTAGATGCCACTAATTAGTATGACTGCAGAGACATGAACCTGGATCCATTGCCGGCCACTGATGTCACATCAAGAGGATCTATACCATGCTTGTCCCGTCCACAACTCCAGCCAAGGTGCACCGGCCAGAGTATAAATAGCGGGTTGTAACCATTAAATGCAAGACACATCACCACTCACTAACCTCACAAAGTCTATCTTCGCGAACTAACAAACACCCTACTTTCTACAACCCTAATCTAATAAAAAGAATTACATTTATCCTACGCGACTGTCACATAGATTTTCCCAGGAACTCTTCACTTTGGTTTGTTATAACCTACCATCTAGACACTTCTTTTTTCGAGGTGTCCATGGCTACAATTGCGGCCATGGCATCAGACAACCCTGCTCAGGCGCGATGCATGCGCCCAATTTTATTAATTAAACCAGACCTAAAGCATGTAGGGCTTGCCTTGAGATGCATCCCAGTCGCCAACCTTCTTAGCAATTAACATGCATGCCTGAGGGCACATAGAACTGAGAAGGTGCTCACGCTGGCGTAGCGGGATATGGTACTCGCCATAATAATAATAATAAAAGGAAAGAAACTTAACGCCAGTCTGTTCCTTCATCGCATGCTCGTGCCAAAGGAACCATAGGCTCCCTGGTTCTCACCGCACTACTTGTGTCGAGGACGATACCTACTACCTTGTAGTCACTGCAGTCTCTGCCGAAGACTCCTACCCGCACCTTGCCTTGTCTTGTCTTCACTGCATTCTGTGCGAAGACTTCCTACCACCGTCGATACGTCTTAACACCCGTTACACTGCCGGACCCTTCAGGGCAACCTAGTAGAGTCTACCCTGCCAAAGTTAGCCTAGGATTAGGTAGCCTTTACCTGTCTTACATAGGATTAAGATTCTGTAAGCTCTTACTGACATTAGGAGGTAGTGCACCACCACCCCCTGTTTATTCCTGCTACAGAAATAAACAGATGTTTTAAATAACTCAAGGGTATCTTTCCAGTAGTGTAATTCTTCTGCCAATAGACATAGAGCCCATCTAAGGGATAGCAGGTGACCGGGAATTTTTACTCAAAACTGCAACACACCAGTAGAGTACCACACACACATTCTGGATGGCCACCCTTTCTGTGCACCATGGTGTATGGAATGGTAGAGCCCGACTAGGTACTCAGTTTCCTGAGGTCGCTTGTAGGCTTGGTGCTCACCCTATCCACCGCACTCCTTGCACCGAAAGGAGTGTTCCCTGAATTGGGAAGACTGGTCCTCCGAAGACAATCACCCCCATACTGGGACTGTCCACCAGTGAGACCCGACTCTCAGTGTTCACCACGCTTCTTGCGCCCAGCACTGGGATACGGAGATTGCACATGGTTGGCAGATGCAGCACATGGCATTACCCCCCTACAGGACAACACTTCACCTGCTACCCTTCAAGAGCTTGATCGTAGTGAATCTGTCCTTATGCTCTACTCCCGTCGGAGTGGTGTCAGAGAGGGTTAAGAATGTGCACGCTGCCTCCGGGCATTAGAAGGAGCTTAACACCATCGTTGCTGCACTCGCGCATCTCCCACCGATGGGAGCAGCCCCAGGCACTATGTCAACTGCAGACGGGAAGACACACACCCCTTGTTCGCCTACTTGAGTGGACAAAACGCCTCTCTCGGAATAGCCAATCCACACAGCTGGGGATTTCAGACAGCTGAACCGAAAGCAGCAACAGTAAACACCAGCGAATACCTGATGCCAGTCAACCACACTCTTAACTCACCCAAGTGAGAGTCACCACAGGTCAGAGAGTTCTCGCCAAGGTATACCTGCTAAAGATCCCGCTAACGTGCAAAATGGTACCTGCCATACCTGATTTCGTGCCCTGCCGCAGATATCAGGCCTGTACTATACAACCGGCAGCACTCCAGTACCACAAAAGGACTAGAGTCCTAAACACCAAACCCAGGTGCGCCTGCCCTAGCAACCACCAAAACAACCTTAGACGTGGCGACAAACCATTTCTTAGCCCCAAGGCATCACGCATAAAGTTAATCAGACTTTACAAACATACAAAAAGGTCTACAAATTCTAAAAAAGGTGAACTTTGCAAGTTTGTGAACAAGAAACAGCATGAAAAATATTTTACACTAAGTAGCAAACTGTCAGAAATTCGGACAACTAAATTAATCGGTTACAAATGGCATGTAAATAAAAGAAAAATTTCAAAAAGGAAATCAGTCACTTACTATACGACAAAATACACAGGTTAAAGTTTATTGGGTCATCAACAGATAGTTGATAAAGATGAATGTTAAGAGAATTTCCAGTTCACTTTCATGTAAACCTACATTATGTCAAAATTATGTCAATAGTAACTATAAAGAATATTTTCATAAATTTAACCAGATTGTGATTATATTATATTAAAAAAAAAAATAACTTCTTTAACTTACACGAAAATAATAGGCCATTAAATAGATTTTCAGTAAAAACAATAATCAACCTGCTTTCCTAAATTATCACCGTAAATTATAATGTCCATTTAAAAACACGTGTGTCACTGATATAGTATACAATTAAACCTTGTAAAATTAAAATGTGCATATAAATTATTATGAATTAACTGGTGATGTGGCACTCAAAAGAACTGACAATCAACTGACTATTCCAGCCTTTGCACGGGAATATATTCTGCTTTGGCCGAGGGCCCACCGGCCCGGTGGTGAGAGGTGCTATGTGCATGCATCTTGGGCGGAGCTGCGGTCATTGTTGACATGCAAAATCTCTGGGTGCGCCCTTGCAAGGTGTAGCGACAAGTCTATAAGTGATAATCGATTGTTGTCATCTTCTCGTGGGGAGGTAGCGCTTTGTATGGCTTACTGGCCGGCAGTACTGTTGAAATGTAGAATTCTGACACGTCTGTAATAATCCCCAGACCATAGAAAATCCTGTCTGTGCTCCGGTAGAAATTCTATGCTTACAAACCCTGTTCATTGTTGCTTGTAGAGAAAGCATGTAAACAAAATGAAGTTGTTTATTCTTAATAGCCACGCAATAAGCATCACACATCAACCTCAACTTAACAGACTGCTCATAAATTAGTCCAAACTGCATTTCAGTGTGTGTAAAATAATTGTCAGTATCTAATTTTGCTCACAAGATAGGGAAACTGAATTATCCGGAAAAAAAAAAACCTTTTTGTACACTATCTACCAAAAAGTAATTGGGCACCCGTAAAGATGGGTAATTAAGTATGTCAGTTGACTTGTGTTTCACGGCCTTCGGCGTAAGACCGCTGGTGTTTGTCTGTGGTAGCATGAACAGAGGCCTAGCGTAACATTCTCAATAATGAAATGCTCCCAACATTGTGGCGTTTTTACGGAACCGACCCATGTTACTTCCAGGATGACAATGCCAGGTGCGATGTTTCATGGGCTACTATGCAGTGGTACGTTGACGACAATGTTCACTGATTGGACTGGTCCGCCCAGAGCCCCGACCTCAACGCTACAGAATATCTTTGGGATGAATTGGATCGCCGGGTGAGGGCTCATCCCAAACTGCATTCAGCACCGCAGATTTTAATAGGTAATAATATACTTCCGTTTATTTGTGCTTCGCTTAACTGGTTTTCGGCTTAACCGTGCATGCTGCTGTTTGGCTTTTTTCTAAGTCTACTGTAACTTCAGCGACAAGGCAATACTGTAACATACGTGTATTAAAAGCAGTGGTACCATGTACGTCTATCGCTGTGCTGCGTATTTGATGTCTCTCTCTTTAAACTGTCAGCCTGTCACAGAGACCTGTGCAAGTCATCCATTTCTGCCTGTTGAAGCGCGTATCTGATTGCACTCATTCAGGCAGTGTCTGAAATGGCTGATTTGGTTGACAAAATGATAACTTGACTCGATTTTGTATACAAAAATTGTGACATATTTATTATTTGGTATTTCGTATCTAGCGGACATTACAAAAAATAAAATGATAAAAACAGCGCTATATAGTTTTTTAACTCCAAAACACAGGCGCGAATGCATAAATAAAATGTTTTTTTTTTTAAAAACAACTAATTGTTCATAAAATACACTAGGCATGTTTTAAAAAAGCTAGTAAGTGGCGTGCTTTGTTTTTATTTTTCACAACTAATATTTTTGAAGCCGTTATTGCATAATTGATTATTTATTAATGTATTTGTAGCATTCCAGTAATGATTGTAGAAATAGTATTACGTCAGTTTTAAGCATGAAATTTAGATCAAAACCACGTCTTCAAGTTTATCGCTCAGGCACAGTTGTTCACAGTAGTGTCGTTTTCACAACACGCCAACAAAACGTAAAAGGGCAGTTCCAACTATAATGGATAAGTTAGAAATAAGAAAAATTGAGCATAGTGTGTTATAAACACAAAAATTAATCCCGGTGCCAAAAAAAATTGAAGACTTCAAGATAGACGCGGTTTGTTTACCTTTCCTTACATTTTTTCATATCAGGTGTTTAAATGTTTACATAAACTTAACATTTCAGAATTTTTTAATTTGTGTGTGTGTAAGTCAGTAAAATTAAAATAAACTCCTAGTAATTAAAGATGTAGATGTTTCAACCCAGTCTACTGAGACTGAATGAGAAAGCAACCTACTCTTATTGATAGATGTGTACGCTTAAATTTCTGTAAAATTAATTATGGTTGTCACAAACTTTGAAATGGATGCATTTATACTTTTTTAAAATGTATTTTCCTTGTTTGAGCAAAAGTTAACGTAATAGTCTGCATTTGTATAGTTTAAATGCCAAGTTGTTCATTTAAAGACCCGTTATTGTCTTTATTTACTGCACTGCATTATCTTTCAACTCACTCTGCCATCTCAAGGACGGGTCTGTGTAACGCACGTTGAAGCGACACACACACACACTACGCACTGCTTATCGCTCCGCCGCCGCCCGCCTGGCGCGGCACCGGTGCTGGCTATAAGCTGTGTATACTCAATGTGCAGTGAATTACTCTACGCTTGGTACAACATAAATCAGTTAAAGTATCGTGTACTTTAAATCCTGCACATACAGTACGTGATTTGTATTTGCTTTGAAATGTATACTAGGTACTGTGTTTTATCGCAATTTTCACAGCCAATATCACTGTTCCATTAATAGTAAAAATTTGTAAATTCAATTATCCAGATTTTTTAATACAGATTTGCCTATTCGAGTTTTCTCTGGTCCCAATCAACACAGTTAATCTGGAGTTTACTGTATATGTTTAATTCCCTTGTGTTCAACAGTGCCCAAACGCATTATGGTGTCATAAAAAGGTGATTAAACTGCAAGTTTTACAAACTTAACTGCGTGTAATTGCACCAACAGCGATTCAAATCTCACTAATAAAAAAAAGACATGAAAGTGTTGATAACTATGCTTTACCTCAAGGCTCAGGCCATTTTGAGTGGCGTTGGAATACCCATACAGCCAACGGTGTTCCGTTGACAGAATAATTGAGCAAGTAATAAAGGAATGGAACAGTTACAGTGTATATTTTTAGAAGACAAAGATGAAACAAAATTTAAAAAAACTTGACACTCCACAAATTAACTCACATAATTTAATAATGTTATATGTACACAATGTAACTACTGGGGTGTAAAAACATGAGCACTGCATTTAATTATTGTGTCCAAGTTTTGTATGTTTCAAACTTTGCTGAAATAATTTTTTGTTTCTTATTTCGTACTATTTTGCATTTAAGTAAAGAAATGTGCTGATACTATGAAAAACGATTAAGTGTTTTATAATAGGCTACTTTTAAATATTCTTTAAAACTGGATTAAATTACAGTTTGTTATTTTGATTTGTTTATGATGAATGGCAATACGTATACTTACAAAGTAGAAAACAATGATGAAGTTTTTTGTAAATTGGCGCAAAACATTCCTTTTACCTAGCTTGTAAAATGATGCATTTATTAAATCAAAAAAATAATTGATGTAATGTGTACTTGTCAACAAAACCCTTTGATTTGATATTTGATTCAAATTCGCGAATATTACAAAAAATTTGCTTAGAATTTGCTTTGAAATTAAATTTCCAGCTTCGCCCACTCCTATTAGAAAGGGCAATTTTCTTTAATACAACACGATAATGTAATCTATTTTTAAAAAGCTGTATTTTTAAAAACTGGAAAATTGTGCAAAAGTAAAATATTTGCGAATTCAAGTGAAATTTGGATGCAAATACAAAAAAAGGCTTGTTCGTGTCCAGAAAAAAAAAAAACATTTTTGTGGCATTTCCACATGAAATGAGTCCAGAATGACATTTTTTTAATTTACAGGCTATAAAATATTTGCAAGCCGTAATAGATAAGATTTTTGTTACTTTATACTATTAATGTAATTTTTGGATGATTATGTTATTTAACATATTGTTTCAGGGTGCCTTCATGCTTAATTAATTTTCCTGAACATTGGACCATTTCCTGAAATATTGGAAACTCCCCCCCCCCCCCCCCACATGGGACATTTCCCCCAAACATGGGTAATTTTCCCAGAACATGGGACATTTTCTCCGAATATATAGAACAGTTTCACCCAAATATGGGACAACTGAAAATCTAGAACTACTAAAAAATAAAACCACCTGGCATACAGGGCTTAAAAACAAGGAGAACCAGCAGTTTTACAGAGGAAAAATTCATTTTTCTATGAACCAATACCATTAATTTTGCATGTATTTTCCAAGTTATTCATCTAGACATACCAATAAAAATTTTTCTGTCCAATAATACCAAAACCAAAATTTGATTAAAATCTTTTACCAATATGTAACATTTTGTCATATAAATTAAGCTAGATATGCCATACTGCTTTTAAAGCAGAAATATAAGCTAACTTATAATTATTTTAAAAAATTTTGCATTGTCTTGGAGACATGCATTTTATTACAAGGGACTTACTCAGTCAAGAAATACCAGTAGGCCAGTATTCTGCTATATTATTAGAAAAGGCAAATGGATGACATTTTGTTCATTTGCTTCACTATGTTATCACTATCAATAATTATTTTCTATCTTTTGAAAGTGTTGTTTTATGGCCACCGTGAATTAATTTGTGTGAATACTTACAGACTACAAACCTTTTCAGAAGATATAAAAATGAAAATAGTTCAGTAAAAATACCAAATTAAAACACAATTTTTCAAGATTCAAAATACTGTTTTTTTTTTTAAACAACTAAACTTTTGCAGTACCTGCCTATTCATTCACTTTATAAAATAAAACCTATCCCATTTCTGCAGCTACCAAGTTAAAAAATAGATACTATGTGGTTGGCAAATTTAAATTTTAAAAATACTTACAAATTAAAAATTACGAACTATGTGGTTGTAAAAAATAATAATATTAATTAAGAAACAGCTAACTCTGAAGTGAAAGCATACAGAAACTTTTAACACAATTCATTCATTGAAGTTCTGAATTAAATTTTTGCACTGGTTGATTAGATACTGAAAGACTACAGCCAAGACATTCCCCCCATCAACAATTCTGGAGCAAAGTTTGAGAAACTGATGAGCACACCGTTGTTGAAGCGGCGCTCGGCAAAGAAGTTGGCGTAGGTGTGCGCTGCTGGGAAGTCAGGCTGGTGCTGGTGGCGGGGGCTGTCCTGTTGCGAGAAGCTTAGTTCTATGTTGGGGCCAAGGTTGGAGCTGATGAAGCTCACCGCTGGCTCGTCATCCACCTCACTGAGGGGTGTCGGCAGGGCAGGCCCCAGGCTCTCTGCTGGGTCCTCCACCATTTCCGGATGCCGTAGCACCACCGCTATCACCGACAGCGCCAGTACGTGCAGCATCTGGAATACAAGCCACCACTTCGTTTGTACCCACCCTTGTTCTGGTCACTACTTCAGCACCGAGTTATTTTATACCACTTCAACCAATTTGAATATTGGTTGATTCAGTTATATTAATTTTTTTATTCTACTAGTTTGTACATGTTTTGAGTTTAAAATCAATTTTTTGAAAATTTCCTCAGCTGACTTAGTGCCTTTTAAGCCAACTTTCCGAAGGAATGGCAGGGCGGTTGATGAAGGGGTGAGAGATCACTTTTCTTTCCATTGAATGCGTAAACCAAATTTCACAGAATTCTGGTTCATTATATTGAATAGGGGCTTTTCCAAACACAAAATAAAAAATCATGGTAAATGGTATAAATTTACATTACCAATCACGCAGAACACAAATTTACCCGGGGCATACAAAATGAGGTAGTGGGAAGGGCTATAAAGATCAGGGAAATTGTGGGATAAAACACCTAAAATGTAAATTGTATGTCATTTGGGTTCCTTAACCACATAAAGCGAAAATTACTAATCACACTGAACACAAATTTACTAGAGTTAACATAATATTCGCAGTACATGCTATCAAATGTGATAGTTGGCACATGGCTATGAAGATATGGGAAATTATGAGGTAAAAAAAGTAAAATTTATGTAAATTACATGTCATTTAAGTTCCTCACCCATGTTAAATGCAAGAAGAGATAACCTAACTCAACATAAACTCACAATATGTGATGAGAGGGTGAGAGTGTGCCGACACAAGATAGTGTGTTAAGAAATATATAAATAAGTAAGCTCGCATGTGTTCATCCACCCCTTGTGATTCACCTATCGTGAAGTTAGGTTTAAATTGGTTAGGTCTTCTGCATTTTGCATGGCTGGCTGCAAAATGAAAGAAATCCTTCAATTGCCACTCTCATATGCAATACTACAAAGTATAATTCTAGATCTGCCAACTTTCAAAATGGGAAATTGTACAATTCCCAATGAAAAAAAGTACAATTTTATATAATTAATTTGTATATAAAACAACAGGGGGAAAATTTTCAAACCCATTATCCAGAGAAGAATATGTAATCTTACCTTTATACCTTTGTTTTGAATGTTTCAGTAGAGTGGCTACTGATGTTAGGTGAATACAGTAAAACCTCTGTATTTTGTGTATTTGTTATAGAAGGGTTCTTTATAGAGAGGTGATTTACAATGTGTCTTTTTTCATCAGGCAGTAAATTTTGAATTCTGCCAAAATTTAATTGCATTGGTTCTTTTGTATTAACTTATATAAGAAAAGTATTAAATGGATTTTCTTTTGAACACTTACACAGTAAACCATTATGGCCACCAATAATAAATCACCATCATAAAAATAAAAATATGCCACTAATTTTTTTTGGAGCAACATTATGTAAACAAAAAACCTTTCCAAATTATTAAATTTAAAATAAGTGAGACTATACAGCTTTCTACAGCACTTAAAATAAAATTATTGCTTTTACATATTATTTTTTACCTGAAATATGTGGGAAATGAAGTTTTTTTTTTTTTTTTTTTTTAAGTTCTAAGAAAAATTATGTAAAAAAGGATATATATAAAAGGAAAGTAAATATAATCAGTCTTTTCAGTTTTTGTTATAAGAGGTCTTGTGCTGAAGAAGGAAAACTAGAAAATGCAGTGTATCAAATACAATTTTGACCGGGCCAAACACAAATGATGTTTTGGAGGAGTTTTTGTTATAAAGGTTTGGCTGTATTTCAAACGCACTCCTGTAAAGCAACATGTATGGCAGATTTAGCTTTCTTTAAAAAATCTCACATCAAATTCTTATTTGTAGCACATTTTATCAGTAGATTTTGCTAACAATATATTATTCAATATTTTCTCAGACACTGATGCTCTGAATATTGTCCTATTTTTTTTACACTGCTAAAAACCCTTTCACACTCAACATTGCTGTGTGGTATCACCAGTATTGAAAGCATTGCATGCACAACTCTATCATCCTTCAGACCACCATTAAAACGCACTATTTTTCCAATGGACAACCAAACAGATCTATCCTCTCCATAGGTTCGAGTGGAATGTCACTGTCCACCTGCAAAACACAAAACTGCCAAAGTAAATCAAGTGCTTCTTCTGGGGTTTCCTTATCCTTAATGAGCAGAATTGCTGGAAAACTGACCACAAAATATTTAAGAGATGAAAATGATGCACTCTCAATGTTCTTTAAATTAGCCACCTCTGCGAGCTTTGAAATTTCATTTCTCAAAGGAAACTTCTAAACAATGTAATTACAAGACAGTCTGAAAAATTCTTCACTGAAGTGTAAAACATAGCATGTCAGTTTGAGTTAACATATCCACTATTCTGGAAGCTTTGCAACCAACAAAAAAGTCTTTATCCGATTTGTTGGAATATTGAACTTGATATCAAGTACTGGTGTTTTCTTGATAGCAGACGGCTTTACAAATTTGACACAATTCTTTTGAAATGTCAGTCAACAAATTCCTAACATGAATGTGTGGTACTTCAGGCTGTAAAATGACGATCTTGTTAAATACAGGTATCCCATTTAGCAAAAAATAACAAATTACTTTGTTCAAATCTGCAGTGAGAAACATGAAAACCCTTTCTTCACGTAACAAAATTGGAACAGTTTTCTTCACTTTTGAATCACATGACTTTTTGGCCTTTTTGATAGCATTAAATTCATACCTTTACAATGAGAAAACCAGAACGTTTTGACACATGTCTGCCCTCTGTGGCTGTCCCAAGGTATGTGCCTCACTAGGCTAATGGATTAGCATCGTAATTAATAATTAAGTTGAAGAGATTCTGTGTCTTAAGTGTACTGTACTGGTGTAGTGTATTTTCAACAAAAGTGTTACTGAGTGGCTACCTGTATTGTACACACACACACACACACACACTTGGAAAACAAAACTTATTTGAAAATTATTATTTGGTTTAATGTAAGTGGGTTTGATTTAGGATGACGTCTTTTCGACAATGAAATAAACAACTTCAGCTCATCGATCTGCAAGCCTTGCGCCTCATTACATCGGAGTTTTATTGCTGACTCTTCTACGAGACATCAAGAATTGTACTGTTTACTCTGGCAAGAATGGACATTCCAGCAGAATCTTCTGGGCAACATGCGTAGGGTGTAGTACCAGTTATACTGATAGCACTCATCTACCCCACCATTGTTAGTTCAGGACCAGGACACCTCTATCTGGATAACGTAGGTTAAGCTTCCCTAAGCTCTTGCCAGTGTTAGGAGGTAGTGCAACACCACTTGTTTATTTCCTGTCACACGGAATAAACAATTGTTTTCTGACTGCAGGGTATCCATTACCATAGACATAGCATCTCCCCTAGTGTACGCCAAGCAAGGTATTGCAGATGACACCGGGAAAATACCCATACGAGCAATTACACTGTCTAAATACTTACACTCACTAGTGCTGGCCATCCTTTCTGAATATCACGGTAGGCCAAATGGTACAGCCCACACACAGGTACACTGTCTCAGAAGTCCAACTTATCGGCTCAGTGCTCGCCCTCTCCACCGCGTTTAGGAGCATAAGGGGTCGTTCCCTGAGCTGGGAAAACTGTGTGCCCAGCACTGTGATAGCGTGTCTGTTGAGTCGGCAGATGCTTCATGTGGTTCTACACAGTAGTATGGTCACACGTTACCTGCAACTCCTTCACGGATGTCACGGTGTATTTCTCAGCCAGATGACTTTCTCCCGTCAAAGTGGTATTCGTGAGAAGGTAAAACAGGTGCTGACTGCCTCTGGGCATTCGCAAAAGTTTACCCCCTCCCTTATCATCACACTCAACCAGTTCTTGCCTAAGGACCAAGCCAAAGCACTGCGTAGACTCCAAATACCAGTCGCTTCGAAAATCCCTACATATCACTTTGAGACGCCCACACGTCTGAACAAGGCGAAACACCCTTGGATTGCAGAGTATTTAAGCCAGCTAGATCAGCAGTTAGAAATTTCGACCTCCACCTACAGGCTCATTCTGGTAGCCCCGGCTACAGCAGCTCGCACAAGCTCAAGAGTTCCAGAAGACCCGCTAGTGTTCATGGCCGAATGTGAACGTGAATTTCGCACACACGAAGTACCTGAGAAACAAAGGGTCTCACTAACACAGACCAAACTGAAGGGCAAAGCCCTCAATTGGTGGCCAAAATACGGAGAGATTGTTTCGGAGTGGAGCCAACCCAGTAGCAGACTTGTACATCAGTTCAGAGGCAAAGAGGTACTGGCTCACCTCATGACGGAATTTTACAGCTGCACCCAGACACCAGACTAAGAGGTTGAAATATTTGTCCACAGAAAGGTACAAATGTACCAAAGAATTTACCCAGACAGACACGAGGAAAGTTGTGTATGAGAAGCAGAGTGCGATTTTAAATCGCAAGCTCTCCTGACAACCCGAAAATCACGAAACAACCGGAGTCCGACAAGCCGTTGGAATGACATAACAAAACATTGCCACCTGCACTGCTCGCTCCACGCCTACCGAAGTGTTGGTATTGCTCTGCATACCATTTCAACAAGGACTGCCCATAGAGGCCAGCGCCAAGACACGAACAGAAGAAGGGGGCACAAACTGTACGCTACGTACCACCCAAACTGACACCGGTAACAAGAGCGTACCACAGAAGGGAAACCGCCCAGCTCCTAGACAAGGAAACTGAATTACCTGAAGCATGACACACCAAAGTTCTAGTTGATGGAAAGTACGTGCTAGCCCTGCCCGACTCAGCCGCATCGGGAAATTTCATCA
This sequence comes from Dryococelus australis, assembly GCA_029891345.1. Classification (NCBI taxonomy): domain Eukaryota; kingdom Metazoa; phylum Arthropoda; class Insecta; order Phasmatodea; family Phasmatidae; genus Dryococelus; species Dryococelus australis. Next base: position 102,292,441 of record CM056997.1, on the reverse strand, counting down.
GGAGAGACATCCTCACAGAATACCAACGGGATTCCTTAAGCCCGCCAATCAAAACCGTGAGAATGGCAAAACCTGACTGCATGCTCACCGTCGATGGGTGCACAACCCTAATTGTTGAGCTTCACAAGATCAAAACCCAAGCAGAGTTCATCGTGTCACCTGATATCCAAGAAGATTTAATACTAGGCCACCCATGGCTTCAGCAGCAACATTGTATAATGCACCACAGGTGACAGAAAGTACACCAGGTTGACAACAACAGCGTAACCATGAATTGGGAACATCGACCCAACCAACCGAAACCTTAAGCCATCTGCGAAGAGGAATTAACCATTAGCAGTTCCGACAATTGAAGTCCTCGATGAACACACCAGAGCCTTCTGATCTGAGGGAACACTGTGTCAAACACGCACCGTACAGCAAGTATAGAGCAGTTGGAAAATATGGAATGCCAAGGAATCGTCAAGCTGTCAAGACTCACATTACAACTCGCACGTTGTGTTAGTCCCCAAGAAGGATGGGCAACTACGGTTCTGCATAAACTCTGAGGTTCTGAATGACGCCACCCTCCCGATTCCTCCACCCGCTCTCGACCTAGCGTACACACTGTAAGACATAGGCGAGGCAAAGATCTTCATCACCTTGGACGTGCAGTCTGTTTATTGGCAAATAGCCGGGAACCCTGACAGCTGCAAGTATACGATGTTCATGTCGCCAGAAGGAGAGACCCTAAAATTCAGGGTCATACCCTTTGGACTTAATGCCCCAGCGACATTTCAACAGCTAATGTCGGCTGAAGTTTTAACTGCTTACAATGGACAGTTTTGCTTTGCCTATCTCAATGACGTGATCGTCTACTCCAAATCTTGGGAAGAACACCTCACGCACCTGCAATGGGTATTGGAGCGGCTGGAACACCAGTATGACGGCGGAACTTTTGAAGAGCCACTTCGGAAAGACTTCCATTGAGTACTTGGGCCATGTTGGTTCCATTGAAGAGGCAACTTCCCCCAAGCAAAGTCTATAATGGGCTATACAGGAAGCTGAAGAACCACGCACTACGAAGCAACTCTGCCACTTTCTTGGATTGTGAAATTGGCTCCGAGACTTTGTGCCCAACATCGCCGACCTCATAGCACCCATTGTTGAAAAAAAAAGAACGGTGGCGGTGGAAACCCAACCGCATTTGAAGCCCTCAAAACCAGCTTCCAAGACATCAAACACCTGCATTGGCCACTAGGAGAGGGACCCCTAGTCCTACAAACCAATGCGTGCCAGAACGGTCTAGGTGCCGTATTATATCAAGAGGATCCGGACAGCAAACCTCTTGTGATAGCATACACAAGCACCCAGCTCAACGCCACGGAACAAAAATATCAATGAGCAAGAATGCCTCACAGTCATTTGGGCCATCTGAAAATATAGCTATCACCTGGAGGGAACTCATTTAATTTTGAGAACTGATATCAAAGCACTCAAGTGGCTAAGGGATTTGCGGAACAACAAGGCCAAACTTGGGTGGGGGGGGAAGAGGTCTCAAGTTGGATTTTGAAGTCCAACACTGTCCAGGAAAGGACAACGACCTTCCAGATGCCTTGTCCCGACAGTCAGACTTAGAAGAGGATGCCAAACCAGATGAAGACGTGGACCGCATCTTGCCTCACCAACCTCCAGAAACCAGCCCACAACCCAGAAGAGCAACTCAGGCTTCTTTCACTCAAGATAAGCCAAAGTCAGATCACGTGAAGACAACAGCAAGATGATGTGAAGGAACTCCTGCAGAAGCACCCACAACAATTTAAGCTACAAGACGATGTCGTCTGGTCATGCAACAATCAGCCTGGGACTAAGTGGAGGATCTGAATACAGAAGGACTTGTGCACCGATATCTGCTAGCATTTCAACGACCATCACAATGCAGGACACTTTGGTACCCGAGAAAACCTCTCTGACATCAGCGCACGCTATGGGACAGCATGAGCCGGGGCGTCCAGGGGTTGCTCCACATGTTGAAAGAACAAAGCCTATCCTGCGCAGCCGGTGACCGCCAAACCTTGAAAGTCACACACCCCATGAATACAGATAGCCGCAGAATTGATATCCCCATAGCACCAAGGGGAATAGGTACCTATTGGTGGTGACGAATTTGTTCTTTTGGTGGGTAGAAGCCCTTCCTCTGTCGAGCTAAGAAACCCACCACATAACAGAGAAATTCAACACTGAAATTTTCCCATGGTGGGGATACTAGCAGAGCATACTGACTGACAATGGGACCCAGTTCACTAGCAAGAAGTGGCTGCTATAGCATGCCAAGAATGGATAGTTGAGACCTGGACCACTCCTCCATATCACTCCAGCCAACCCCACTGAGAGAAGAAACCAAGAACTCAAGAAGAGACGACTCAATTTGGGGGAAGACCAGAAACACTGGGATCGCCACATTCCCAGAACCCTTTTCGCTCTGCAACGCCACATGTGTAAAGCGATCAACTCAAGCTTCTGTCAGCTCCTCCTGGACCAGACACTATGACAACCAGGGGACTTACAATAAAAACATGCGACAACAGAAATGCAACAGCCCAAAGATACGCTGCTAGCAGCCTTGAGCCATATAGAAAAAGTGAGGGAACAGCCAGGAAAAATACATAGCCAAGAAGTACCAACCCCCCCCCCGCACAGGTGTACAAGCTTTCAAAATGGGAAAAGCAGTCCTACTCTGCAGTCATCCCCTGAGCCGAGGCAATGAAAAGTTCAGCGCAGGACTCATCGGAAAGTGGAAAGGCCCCTACAAGGTCATCAGAGCCAAGAAAACTTGTACTGGACAGAGGATCACCGAGGGCACATACAAAGAGCCACTAGGGGATAGATGAGACCCCACCCCAGAAGTGCCCCGACCCTACCCCTCATCAATTACCTCAGACACGCCGGACAACGTAGAAGAGTGCGCTAACCACACCCCTCCCGAGGCAGGACGTCACAGCCCAAGGAAAAGGAATGAGGAGAAACAACCAAGTCAAGGAACTGTATACTCCATACCAACGAGGGTAGAATTCCCCAAAACCAGATGCAAAGAATCTGTACAATCGCTACCTGCAACCCCATCAGAGATCCGAAGAAAGTTCGCCAACCGACATGGGAGGTGGACACCTAGCATGTCTGAAGTATCTTGGAGAAGTTCGTTAGATCAAAAACCTAGACTCCACCGGCCTCATCAGAGCATCACCTTCGAGAGAACTTCTGAAACCAGTTCAGTCGTACAGAGAGCATTCCAGAAGCCATCACAGTGATGGGCAACAGACAGCTCCAACAAGCCATCTCGGCGAGAAACCTGCAACACCTGTGACACCGTCTCCCATGAGGCACCTGTGAACTCCCTGGATTGCGTGGCCACCCTGGCAACAGTCAACCCTCAATGCAGAGGTAGCCAGCTTTGAGTTTCCAGCGCCACCCAGTGCAGCGACAGACTCCCAGGCCCCACTTCACAGACGAGAGGACAGCCGAGAGAAGGTCCTCACCAGGGCGTCCACCTCACCATCCTGTCAAGGGAAACTATCGGTCGTTCTCATGAATACCTCATTCCAGGCTGTTCACAGATCACCAGCACTGCCCGACGATGCCACAGTCCCGATGGTTGCCCTTTCCGGACAAGAAGTCATTGCCAAAACACCAGATACCCATGCTACCAAAGCCGGTTCCACAGCCAACCTGAGGGCAGTCCTTTCCGAATGAGAGGAAGTCATCGCAGACGTCCATCTCACCTGCAGTCCTGACCGGTTCTACGGCCACGCCTTCCAGACGATGGACAGCACTGGTTGTACCCACGACATCATCCAGCCAAGGGAAACCAGCGGTCGATTGTATGACCCCCAGCAAGTCTACAACCAAAGGGATTCAACTCAAGAACAAGATGTCCAGCCCACTCCAGATGGTCGACTGACAAGAAACGAAGATGAGCCACAGCAAACCTGTCATCGAGCTGGAGGCCCAGTCAATGGTCCCTGCTCCAGCACCCGCAACAAACCTAACCACCTCGCCCAACAGCGATGCAGACACCAGCTCCAGATTCAGCAACTGAGGGGGGAGGCCTTGAAGCCTCCCCTCGACAGCAACAGAGCTCCATGCAGCACAATGGCCACTCCACAACGGCCGACCTTCAATACCCAGTCCAGCAGCCCCATGCCGGCCCAGCACACTTGGTAGAGGGCTGTTACAGAAACACATCATGGAGGCAACCTGCCTGCTTTACCTGGCAAAACCTGCCCTATACACCGCCATGTAAGTGCTATGCACCCATAAACCTACAGTGATAGTTGTCATTACACTATCCCGAGTTAAATCAGTGAACACACATAATTTGCATACGCTGTTACGGTCAGTGCTAGTTACGCAATTGCAGACATTATTGTGGACGCTTAAGTGTGGTGCTCGCATCAACCTAGTTTCTCAGGCAACCTGCCTCTTTGCAGCTGTATCAGTTGCCCCTCATTCCCTAATCCTGACCATGTGTGAGAATGGCTTGTTAATTGCCACGTGAACTGTGTAAATATTATGTGAACACTTGGACCAGGCTAGATCGGTGCCACATAAGTAGTGAGTTATAAGAAGACATATGTGTAATAACATCAAGACGCCCAACTAATTCTTGTAGAAAGAATATAGTCAGACACAGAAAAATCAGTTGATGAAGATGTTGACATTTTTGAGACACATTAAAGCTTTCAACATACTTTGGTTTATATCGAGTCACGTCGAGAAATTGTAAATATTTTCTTGCTTCGTATAGAATCAATTTTAATCTCTATAAATATTTCATTTAAAGTCAATTTTAATATTGCATTTTTCATAATTCTATCTTGAATTTTATAGCATCTTCAAGAAACTTCAAGCAAATTATGTAAAAACAATCAATTGTATCGAGTCATAACCTCTACAAATGCAACCTTAAAAGGACACACTAAAAACCAGCGAAAGGTTGCGGAAAAGAAATGTAAATATTGTTGAAGTGCCCATGTGTTTTGAAGGATTTTCTTCTATGTCTATTTTCTTTTATTGTAGTGGTGTATCACACGTCATTGTTGATAGTTAACTTCATGCTACCATACTCGTTTTGCAAAGCTAAGCAGTCGATTGAGTCAGGAAGCACTCTGTTTGACTAACCCCCTTAGCTCTTTCTTAATACAAACATTGTTTGCCTGCCGTGAGACACATAGGAGGCTTAGGGTAGAAGGCGCCTTATACCTCCGCACAGGCGGCCACATCAGAGCATAGCTGACACGGCCTAATGAGCGGAGCCTTGGGCAATTATTTATTTAATATTTAATTGCATTTTTTTTTACTAACAACCATATTTTCATTTCCAAAAGGTCGTTACTATTTCACGTGCTGCCCCCCATGTATAATATGCTTATCCCTTTCTTTTCACAGCTCTACTGTGCTAAATATTTTCATTGTAAGCTCCCAAGCCTTAAAACTCTTTTTGTAGGAGGGCATGAATTAATGAAAGAGGTCCACGTCACACCGTCCCGGGTCCCTTACCACGACACGACCTTACACAAAAAGTGAAAAATAATCCTACATGAAGAGCTCACGAAGACAAAAAAGATGAGAACTCCAACACAACCCGAGACCAAGGAAAAATAAGAGAGAGCACAGTTCGCACAGTGAGACAGAGTTGTCTAAATAGCTCAGCAAGCAAAGAACCAAAATAAAGGAGTGTTACTGCACGTGCAGCTGCCCGACCTTTCCTCCGATCCCAACTGATGTTTCCATGCCGCCAAGGCCAAGAGCACAGCAGCAAGCAGACAGCAGAAATTGCATAGAACAAATGCACCTACAAAAGCAAAACCGGGAAAGAAAAAAATTCCTGTTCAGAGGACAGTTCAACATTCTCTCAAAGGAATTTCTTTCTTGACCCATGTCATCCTTCTCAGGAGCCTAATCACTACTGAGAGGAAACCAAATTGTTCTTGTGGTGACAGTTCGACATTCCTGCATGAGAATTTGTTTTTCGTCTCGCTCCTCGAGGATGAGTTTTCGTTGCAGCAGAGAGGGGGGCGAATTGACACATGTCTTTTCAACAATGGAATAAACTATTTCAGCTCATCAATCAGCAAGCCTTGCACCTGTTTACAATGGAGTTTTTAATGTTGACCCTGTTACGAGAAGTCAAGAATTGATATTCCAGTCAGAAATTGTCTTATTCACCAGCCCACCAAGACTGCATTGAAGGAACCGAGTCCCACTGCACGCAGCTAGATGGCTACACCAGTATGCTTCGCCGTCTCCTCATATTAAACCAGCCTATGATGTCACGCCCTAAAGAAGCTATGCTATCGCCACCCCCCTCTCCAGTGCTACCCCTCTCCAGCTAATTGAAGGGGGAGGGCCCGCCAGAGTATAAATAGCGGGTCACAGCCCGCTAACGCCAGTTGTTCATCGGCTCGTCTCCAAGCCACAACGACCAGTCTTCAGTCCTTCACCGCATTGGTGCCGAAGGAACTGACCAGCCTGCTTTGGCCCTCATGGTCTGCCATCAAGCTCCAGCTATTCTGCTTGCTACTATTCCTCACTGTACCTACCATCCATCACCGTATTCATGCCAAAGGAAACCTCTCACTCCTTAATCTCCACCATGCTCATTGCCGGAGCCATCCTTCACTCAACCTGCTTAGTCTTCACCAAAGATTTCATGGCACATGTCTACACATTGAGACACTGCAGCCCCTTATGGGCAACATATGCATAGTGAGTAGTACCAGTTTAAATTATTTCAATAGCGCTCATCTACCCCACCATTGTTAGTTCAAGATCTTCCCACCTCTACCTGGATGTCGGTTTAAGCTTCCCTAAGCTCTTGCCAGCATTGGGAGGTAGCACGACACCACTTGTATATTTCCTATCATATGGAATAAACAATCTTTTCTGACTCAAGGGTATCCTTTACCATAGACATAGCACCTCTCCTAGTGTACCTCACAACAAGCAAGGCATTGCAGGTGACCCTGGGAAAAATTACCCATACGAGCCATTACAGTGTGTAAATACCTACACTCACTAGTGCTGGCCACCCTTTCTGCATATCACGGTAGGCCAAATGGTAGAGCCCACATGCAGGTACACTGTCTCTCAAGGCCAGCTTGTCGGCTCAGTGCTTGCCCTCTCCACCACGTTTAGGTGCAGGAGGGGTCATTCCCCGAGCTGGGAAGACTGTGTGCTTCTGAGGCACACACCCATGTATAAGGACTGTTGACAGCGAGGCCTGGCTCCCTATGCTCACCGCGTTTAGGTGCTAAGCACTGTAATAGGGTGTCTGTTGAGTCAGCAAATACTTCATGTGGTTCTACACAGTAGTAGGGTCACATGTTACCTGCAACTCCTTCACGGATATCAAGATGTGTTTCTCAACCAGATGACTTTCTCCCATCAAAGCGGTATCTGTGAGAAGGCAAAACAGGCGCTGACTGCCTCTGGGCATTTTGAAGAGCTTACCCCCTCCATCATCGCCGTACTCAACCAGCTCTCATCTAAGTACCAAGCCCAAGCACTGTGCCGACTGCACATACCAATCACTCCGGAAATCCCTACGGATCTCTTTGAGGTGCCCACACGTCTGAACAAGGAGATATACCCTTGGACTGCCAAGAATTTAAGCTCGCCAGATCAGCTGTTAGAAGTTCCGGCTTCCACCTACATGCTCATTCTGCTAACCCCAGCTCCATAAACTCGCACAAGCTCAGATTTCCGGAACATTAACACACCTACCTTATACGTATGCCCATCCGAGATGAACCAGGTCAAGCCATCATCCAAGGTTACGTGTCACCCAGGTATCCCACTCAAGGTCAACAGTCCTAAGCGAAAGATCACGTTACCTGAACCTGATTTTATACCCTGCCCCAAAGCTACCAGGCCAGTTCTTTACACTGGATGTGCACCAGTACCATGTACGAACTAAGTAGTAACCCGTAAAACCTGCCAGAGGGTGCGCCTGACCTAGCGCCCTACTAAACAAGCTCCTCCTTGAAGTAGTGAGCGTCCAGCCAGCCAAGGCATCACACGTCATAATGTAAACACTGGTACTGCTTGCCCCTTGTTATGCTCTGTGGTAAACAAACACTGTGATATTTTATAAGTTTGGTGTTTGAACATAAGCACAACTTCTGTGACAGTTTGATAAGACAATACCTCTCATAAGAGTACTGTGCACTACTGACTGGTTATGACTACAACTTCATACTCTGCACTAATACACAGTGATTTACCCTTTTGCAACTCAAATGTATGGTGTGGTAGTGTCAGTACATTGTGTTTGCAATCCGTAAGAACTTCATCACATTGATTGCAATAGACTGATTCTTACCATTACCTCAAGAATTCTAACATTGGAATTTGTACTTTTAGTACTTTATCACAAAAATAAGAAAAATCTTTATTCACCAAAGTCACTGGCAGCCACCAGCTCTATAAAAGAGCAAAAGAAAATAGACTTAGTTGAACTCAAGGTGCACAATGGGCAGCAGTATCTTAGTTGCTGTGTTAATTTTGTTGGCACAGCTGAAAATCACAATTGAAAGCTCCAAGACATTAGTTTCCTCATAAAAAAATACAAATAAAAAGAATTGTTTCACTTCTCTCAAGTGAAATGGTCAGTTCACAGATCCACTGTGATGTTTGTGGCCACAGAAACTTCAAAGTTTGTTTCGGTTGAAAATTGCTTTGTTACAGTTTTCATTGGTAAATAATGTTGTAAAATATTTGTGTTTACTAAAATCTTATCTATTTTAATTATAAGTTAAAAAGGTAAATATAAACCCCAAATTATAATTACGATACATAGCAGATACATTAGTTAAAAACTCTCCTTGCATTTTAACTCAGGGTACACATAAAATTGTGGTGATTATTCTTTTTATGAAAATATTTCATTATGATGTAAAATTATTATACGTATTTCAGGTATTTTTGAAACCATATATATAAACATTGCAATAATAAGGAAATTACACCTATGTGACCTCTAGTAAAATTTTGAATAATAATAGTTACAAGTCCTAAGAGAACTCGTGCAGTAACAATATAGTTTTGACACATTGTGACATCACTATGACTTCCACGTATCTGATAGCATGGGTGTACGAACCACGAACATCTACATCTTTTGGTAGAAGCAGCCCTGCACGCCAGACCAACTTAATCCGGAGCAGCAGCTTCTTGAGAAATTGGACCGTCAGCCAGCATAAAGTTAGGCTAGTTTTGCGATGGGAAGTCAAATACGTGTTAGGCCTACCACAGGCAGTTTAAGAAGTGATATAATTGTAAGAAATTAAAGAATTTTGAGTGTGTAGTAATTGCCGATGCCAACATAGCTTCTTATAGTCCAGGTTCAGGTTTACTGCATTGAGGTAATAGCAGGCAATAAACCACTTCAAACAAATGTGATTGTGTGATTATCTAATTTCTACGTTTTATTTTAAAACTGTTTTGATAATTACGGACTGATCTGAACTTTTTGGCTACATAAAGTTTTTGCACAAACATTCTAAATTGGAGAGTTTAAGAACATTTACCAGAGGCCTGATTGTTTTATTCAAGATTCTCATCAAACTGCTGAGATGTGTCAAATTTAATATAATTTGTCTGAGAATAACTAAGCATCAAATTAGCACGAGTCATTTTAAAGACAATTTTGTACCTCCAAATTTGATCTGTTTAATTGCAAATGTCACGAGAGGTGATTAAATCTTTACTAAATGATTCTTATCTGATGAATAAGCCAGTAACTACAGTTACACATGAATGTCAGTAATTTACAATTGTACACATATAGATCAGTACCGAAGTGCTATCATGTTCTTGTTGGATTTAAATGTCTTGTTTTATTTGTATAGTGGATAATTTTTATCTTGGTTTGATGAAGGGTTCTATGTTTATTTTTCTTGTTTTTGTTACTTGTAAGTGTGTAATTATGTTCTGTCATAATGTTGTCTTGTGTGTGTCCTTGTAGTGTTTTATTGAATATGATAAATAGTAAAGTTACATGTTGAATCAAATCAATAATAGTTTCTTCTTGTGCGATTTCTTCTTCTTGTGTGTTACTCATACAAATTGTATGAGAACTAAGGATTATGTTTACTAAGAAGTCTCTTATTCAGAGGTTTACATTGAAAGCTTTTTCATAACCCAGGAATATTGAACTGATTGCTAAGCAGATAAGAGTACATAATTATACTGGGTTACTCTAGCTTGATATTGCATTGGTCTCCTAAGCAAAGAATTACATCTGCAGTTTGCAAATAATAGTTTGGTTAAATTTTCTCTAAGCTATCCCAATATTTCTCACAGTAAGCTATTTTACGAAGCGTGGCGTCACTACGCTTCCCCTACCTTTCCTTCAACTGGGTGCCTGGTGCTTAGCGAACGTGAACTGGCTCACACTTTATTTCATTACCTCGCTGGGCTATCCATAAAACCAATATATTTATATATTTCAGTCTGAACACTGAAGCAACCAAGCAGCTAGAAGTAGTAATAGTAACTTACACCACACTTTACTGTATAGCATAACATAACGTCTGGGTTACCACTCCTAAGCTTAAACACTCTATACTGAAGATGGACAATAGCTCTCATGATTAGTGAATCTCTCCAATATACACAAATCCATTAATTATGGGGGTCTTCTTCAACTGCCCTGTTACTGTATACACTTGTGCCTACTACTAACAACATAATTTCAACACTTTTATACTGCACTGACACTTTAACATATTTGGATGTGGTGAGCTCACTCATGTAGATGCTTCCCCTTCAGAGCCAAGTCCAAGAAGAAAGTTAATGGCCTTAACCAGCAGCTAACTACTTGGATTTTGGCGCAATTCTACCATATCCAATCACAATCAGTTTCTTACAAGAAACTGCATGAGATTGTGATACCGGGAGTACGACAATGGCCACATCAGTCAAAAACAGCTGTTCCTATCCTAATGTCACAAAGAGAGAGAAAAAAAAAAAACTGCTCCTTGGTGCCAGTCTAGCTATCTGTGGAGTGCCCTTGCCACTTCAAACTCATTAAAATACATATTTAACACAAAACAAACTGGTTTTAATACATAATTCACTGTTCCCGCATGTAAATTGAACAACTGAAACATGACTGCATTAAAATTAATTACTTTTGAAATTACTGCACACTTTGCAAGACAAGCCTATTCTATATTACAAAGCTTCAAAAATAGCAGGAACATTAAGAAAAAGGTAAACATATATCACATTCCCTCCAAAGAAAAAAAACGCAAACACCGCCCATAACTCATAAGAATTACTGTTAAAATAATTTACCAAATGTAAACAGTTACTCCAGCACATGAAAACACATTAAAAATACACATAAACAAGCTTAAATATGTGCTGAAAATTGTAAATAAACACTGTACCTTGGCAAATAATCACACACAAACAGAGTACACAAACACATTAAAATGCAGTAAACAATTTAAAATATAGGTAAACAAATGTAAACAGAGTTGATAAATAAGGGCACAAAGAGAGAAATTAAAATTCAAGTGGCTAGTATTATACTCGGAAATTAATCTTGTATTTAGAATGTTCATAGTTTTTCAAGGCTGCTGAACCAAAGATCTTATCTGCTGGCTTCTGGTTAATGTCCGACTAAATAGTTACACCCTTCAGTAATTTCAGAAAATAATTTAAAATAAAAAATTCACAGTAATTTGATAATCCAAACTGTTCAAAATGATTGCAGTGCACATATGTACCAGTTGTTTAAAATTGCACTACCAGAGACCATACTTAGTACTGATGGATATGGTAGCTCACGTAGTTTTGCGTAGCACTGCAAAACTACCGCAATGCATTTACGGCCTCTTCTTTATCATGCCTCGCATGTTTAAACAAATTAGACACATCTCGTACACCTTTCCTAACATAATGTCAAAAATTTAATGAATTCTTACAGAACAAAAATTACAATGTGCCACTGTCCATAGTGTCTAGGGAAAGAAAGAGTGTCCATCAAAAAGGGTTCACACGGCGACACTAATTAAAAACTGGAAATTCCAAGATACTAGTAACTTACCCAGACGTGGCACTTATCAGAACTGTAATTTAAAAATACATTCCACCTGTCAAAACATGCTTGATTAAGCCACAAAGTGCACAGAGAAAACCGTGAAAAAATAATTAACATTTCCAAAGATAATTGAGCTCAGTTCACATAGCAAAATAAAAGAAATAGAACTGTCAAAATATATTAAATGTAAACACACCAATAATTAAGAATTTTGAGGTGATGTCCTGAATTACAAATGTAACTATTCCTGAGGGTAGAGGCTTTAAGATTACATTCAACTCAAAACAAACTAAAACATAAACAAATGGCTTTCAGTGCTGAAATCGCTATAGACTCGAGAAATTCAACAGAATTACATGATATTCCAAAACTACTTTATTACAGTGTTTATACCTGTATAACCTTAGTGCGTTGGCATAAATATACCCTGTGAATCACAATTTGTGAATTAAGGTTTGGTTTTCAAAGGTATTTTCACAATTAACACAATTTAGCAACCTGATAGAAATATATTGGACATTCACTACATGTTTTACAGTATAAAAAACCCCAATCTTCATAGTCCTCCTCACCATCACATTTCAAGGTATATGCTGCAAATTATATGCAGCCCCAATAAAATTCCTATTAAGTGAGATTAGTGGGGCCTAATGACCATATACAGAGTGAGGCATTTAAAACAGACCACCTTAATAAATCGGCCACTTGTAAAGATAGAAGAAAATGGTTCAGACAAACGTGCTTTGGGGTGAAAAGGGCCATAATGTGATGTTAAGAGTTTGGTGTTACGCAGAGGGGTGAAGGAGTTATGGGGGTCAATGTCTGTATTGTAAATGGGATGACATACTTTATTACACACTTCTGAACAGCTCTTCGCAAGATGAATACAAACATGTATCACATATATTAGAAATGTGAACATTAAACCACATTGTCCCATTTAACATACAGCAGTTGACCCCCATATTTCAGTCACCCCTCGGCATACAACACATCTATTTACTAACGTAACATTACGGCCCCTTTCCCCCAAACAATGTTTGTCTGAAACATTTTCCTCTATCGTTACAAGTGGCCGATTATTAAGGTGGCCTTTTTTAAATGCCTCACCCGATATATCATTTGCAGGTATTGTTTCCCCGATTTTCTTAATTAAGTTACCAAACTATATACCTAGTAAGGAATTTGACTTTTATACTTTTAGACCACAATGGGTGCTTACTCTGAAAGTCGTGAACAATTAATTTTGGGTTCTATAACATCCCTGAAACCATACAACTGATTTATAAAAAATATTGTAATTTATAAAAAATATTGTATGTGGATAATGCATCACATATGCATTGAATTTAGAAATAGTATTCTTGTTGGTCCACCATTTTCGAAGATATGAAAACTTCTCAGTTATAGTAGAATGAATTGATATATTTTTGTTTATTTTTATTGTGCTGCATCATGAAAAAAAAAAGGTTCGTTTTGATTTTAAATTGCATTTTCTTGACCCTCCCGATGCTAATCCTGATGTTTATTTTAAAGATTTGTCGATTTCCCATTTGTTTACAGTATTTTAACAAGTTATTTATACACAGCATAGATACTAATATTAATTATATAAAAACTTGGAATTTTTAATTGTGCCAGAAATAACTTTTGAAACTTAAGTTTGATTTCTCTGTAACATTTCATAATACAGTTTTAACTTTTTCTCTATGTACTGATCTGAGAGTAAGCAAAATTTTTCCCAAAAAGTTTACATTTAGCTGCATTAATCTTAGGTAGATTTCGTCATGGGACGTGACGTATAGAGATTGTTGAAGGCTTAACAGAAGGGCTAAGGCCTTGGGAAGCTTTCTTTCTTCATCTGACCACCATGGCTATGACACCTGTTTAATTTGTGAGACGTTAGTTGGCCATCCCAGGGGCGATCTATGTGTGTGAGACCCAGCTGAGATGTCTGCGGAGATGAGCATCGAATCAGGGATGGGTCTGGAGACCCATAACTCAACTCAGCATTGAGGATTCAATATTTTCTGATGACTGGAATTATGTTCACAGTTTCATAGACACGCCGCCATGTAAGACCAAACCAAGGCCTTATTGTACCAGTGTCTCACAGTCAATCATTAGCCATCAGATGTTAATTGCAGTTGAAGTGAACTTTCTAAATTATCCTCATTAATAATCTTTTGAAATAATGGAGAAGAATTAATGATGTCTAATTTTGAATAGTTTAATATGGCTAATTCTCCCAGCGAACTGTACCAGTAGTCCATAGTTCTTTCAACAGATTAAAGTTTGTGTTCTCTGCTGATGAGCTAGTTAACCGAAGAAATTAAATCATTTGAATTTTCGCATTGCATCAGAAAACTGTTTAATGAATCAGATACTCAATAGTCATATTTTCGCACTTAGGGTTACAGAGGCAAAAGTGTTTTAAACAAATTGCAATATGGCTAGTTTTGAGTAAATGGTAATTTTCAATGCAGTATTTTCTGACAGCAGAGTTTCTACAAGTTAATCTTGCCTATTTTCTTATTATCATTCAATCAAGTTGTCTTGTGTTAAAATGTTGTGTCAAAAACTGAGGGAAAATAGAATACAAGTATTTAACTCAACTATGTTGCATTATATGTGGTATATAATAGGTAATTGTTATGACTTGATTCTCATTAAGAAAAGTTGAGTTATCTGAAGTGATAATGAGATTTTATTGGATTGGAGTATTACATAGGTACCAAGTTTCTTAAGGGTGTCTTGAACTATATAATCATTGTCAATACTCAGATTTTCAGACGTACAGCATTTATTTTCCCACTACAACAGTGAGTCATAAGTCAGAGATTTCTCTTTGGTATACGAGTTAAAAGAAATTACATTAATTTTTATATGTATTTTTTACACACACACACACACACCTCTATTTCATATAGTATTCTCGGGGTCCACACACACTTAAAATTTTTTATATGTGGGGCAGCTTAGGTTTGTACACTGAATCATATTAAAAATTGAAAGTTTACAGCCTCAGCTCACATCAGAAAAACCCGAACTAAATCGTTACAAACAGAAATACGAAAATAATCCATCATGACACAAGCAGTCGACTCACCAGGTGCCATAGTCCCAAGAATATAGTTCCGGTCCTCACGTGGCAGCAAAAACAACATGTCCAGTCATTCCGACGGCGCTCGCCAAACTTGAGACGCATTACGTGCATCAAGGATTACTGAAACAAGTAATGCGATGCATAACATACTAATTGCCTCCAACAAAAAAAAAAAAATGTTCATACCTTCATGGACAACTAAAAACAATATGCAACAGATTTTAAAATTGTACATTTATAATCTGCTGAATTCCTAAATAAATATAAAATGTCCTAACCACTTTAACAATTATCGCTACAAATTCTCCTAATTTTAACATTTTCCTTATTTTAAAAACAAACAATTGGCATTGAATGTTATATAGCCTTGTGCAACTGCACTGGTGATGAAATAATGGCACTCTGAATAACAAGTGATAAAGAGTATCTAAGTTAGTTGTAGTCTAACGTGGAAAAGCAAAATACATGTTAATTTTTTAGTTTTTATTCCTCATTTTAGGTTAGGGGCCTATATGGTAATGGTAAAGCTAGAGGAGAAATTTGTATGTAATTACCATTTCCTAAACCTCATTGTGAAATTATATCTCACATGAAACCTAGCAAAGTGAAATTTATAAAAATGCCCGAAATTAGCTACTCTACTGCAGAAAACATACAGGATAAAATTTTAAAATGAAAAATTTAACCAATGAAAATTCTGATATCCCTTCACAAACATTTTTTTTAACTTGGGTAAGGTGCATCGGGCTAAGTGCGTTTTCAGGGCAAGTGCGCAAATGCCTGATAATTTCCAAGTAATTAGAATCATAGTGCTGCCATCTGTTGAGCAAGTAGTGAACATCACCTGGTTCTGTATACAAACCACCAGATGACGCTAATGTCGACTGCTGCCTCTAGGTGATGTTATAAAGTGACATGTTGATTGAGGTCGGATGTCAAGTTGGGAAGGTTTTTCTTAATCCACATTTATCAACTATTTTGAATGATTTTCTAAACTTATTTTGAGGTAAGTACATGCATTAAATGTTGTAGTTTCATTGAATAGTTATTTTTTTCCAATCTTTGAAAACACTTTTGCCATCCATTGGCGAGGAGAGACCAGCACTGGTGATCTGCGATGGTCATAAAACGCATGTCATTGAACTGGCTAGACATGAAAATGTCACTATTTTGGTTCTAACTCCTCAGTCGTCTCACATTTTACAGCCACTGGACTTGTGTGTAATGAAGTGTCTGAAATGTGACTGGGATATCAGACTGGTTACCTGGCAAAAATGCCACATTGGCCAAAAGTTAAATAAAAGTTAATTCCTTGAATTGTTGTCGTCATTGTGGGCTGAACTGGAGCCAACAGTCATAATTTCAGGTTTCCATAAAGGAGGAATTCATCCCCTAAATAGAGATACTATTCAAGAAAATCTGTATGATCCAGCTGCACTTCGTTGTTGGAAAAAGAGTAATGATCAACAGGACAGAGGTCCAGATATTGAAATGACCATACGGACTTTCTCTCTGACAGCAATTTTCTTCCCGCATCAGATATGCCATTATTTGAAAGTGTTCGTTTGGACTCTCATGTGATTTCTTCATGTAATTCATAACTCTCTGCTACTGAGCCATGTCAATCGACATCAACAACTCCAGACATAGTTACTCCATCCATTGGGAAAAGTTTTCATGAATTGTTACTGGAGATTGTAAACAATCACAGTAGAAAAGAAAAGATTTCCAAAAAAACTAGGGTGATCAAAGTAGCAGGAGTTATAACTTGCGATGAATTTTTCACTCAGCTTACCAAACAAAAAGAAGAAAAATCCCAGCAGTAGCGAATGAAAGATCTGAAGAAAGCTGAAAAGCAAATAAAAAAAATAAATACCAAACCTGTAGGCAGAATTAAGAAAGTCAGAAAGAAGAATACTCCCAAAGTGATCTCAAGCTCATCAGAATCTGAAGACGACTACAGCATCGAGAGATTCTGACAGTGATACTTAAGAGGCAATCAGACAGACTATCTGGGAGCAGGAAGGAGAGGGTTCCTTTTTTGAATTCACGAATAATGAACAACTGAATGTACGTGAGAAGAGGAATTCATGCAGTCTACAATGGTGCAGGAAGAAGAAACAATGGAACAAAGAATGAATATTAATGATTGGGTACTGGTCAAATTTTTGGGAGAAAAAAGTGTTAATCATTTTGTAGGTATAATCTTAAATTTTGAGGCTGCAGACCCCATTGTGACATACACGAGGAAGTATACAAAGTATTGTACTTCTGACGATGAAACAAATTTTAAATTCCGTCTAAAAGAAGACAAAAATGATATTGTCTGCATTCTGCCTCCTCCTAAGGAAGGTAGAAGAGGAAACCTCTTTTCATTGAGTTCACAAATTATAATGTGCAGTAATTTGTTATGATTATGTTCAGTACGTTTTTACATCTAAAAAAGAGCAAACTCCTCTTATGTAATAGTAAGTCAACTTATAAAGGGAAAAGAAAGAACTGATTGTTGAAGAAAAAAAAAAAAAAGAGGAAATAGCCAGAAATATAGAAATAAGATATTTAATTTCAGTTTTAAATATTTTCTGTTCTGAAAAATGTTCTTTTTAGTCTTAAAAGACATCAGGTAAGTTAAAAATATGATAGCTTACTTAAGTTAAAACTTACAGAGTTCCTTGAGAGAAATGAAGTTACTTATTGGTTTATTAATCAATTTTCCTTATTTTCAAGTTACTTACCTACAGATGTATGCAAGTTAAGTTACTATAAGTGAGAAATATGTTAAATCTTTAGTTATTTTTGAGTGTAACTTGTAGTTAGTTACCACATTGCAGTATTAAACACCTTTAAAGATATTTTTTCTAGATGTTATATGTTGTTCTTATTTTGTCTGTCTTTTCATTATGCCTCTTGTTATGTCAAATGACTATGACTAATTACATAATTCAGACAATATTTGTCCCATTTTAAAATATCAAAAAACGTAACAGAGGTTAAATATTAGGCTTTCATGCTCATGCCCTTCCACATCCCTAACTTGAAACATGTGTGAAATAATACCCTATTACGCTCTTACCCCAAATTAGTGGGGCAAGTGCACAACTTGGGCCCTTAACTGAAATTTTGCAATAAAAAATAAAAAATTTCAAAATTTATGAAAATGAGTGTGTGTGTTGAATGATAAGATTCTGAGGAGTGTTCGGAAAAAAAAAAAAAAATACAATGTATATAACTAACTAGAGCAGCTGGACACGATCAATCAAAGACAAACTTTGTAAATTCTACTGCACACTTGCCCTGATTCACCCTACATTATTTATATTACCTTACATGTAATCAAGATGTAGATTAGCACAAAAATAACAATATGGTCACTAACAAATGTTCAGAGATTAAATTAGAAGTGGATAATTTCAGTCACCTATATCACAAATCTACGGACTGAGCACACATTAATTGAAAATTGTTTATAACACCAAAATCAGCATCACAATAAAACACTAAAATACAGCCACCCAATGAAAAAAAAGTTGATAGTTTAATGAGGTGTAAGTCACACAATATATCACACCAACGGGCCACAAATACCCGGAACTTGTAAATTTCTCAGACTCTTTACAATGTACATGATAGGATGATCTTTATATCCGGCCTTGCTACAAATTTATTTATAATGTTGGATGAATAAAAATTCACTTTAAATAACATAATTATGATACACTTAGGCTATTTACGATAAAAGTAATACTATTTCTACAAGGAAGAAGCAAACTATAAAATACAGACTAGTTCCAATTTCTGTATGCTACTAACTCGAGGGATAGCAAAAATGATAGCTGCACGAGACATGAAAGTGATGTCATGCTGCAGAAAGTAATTATACTGGAAAAACTATATGCACAAGAACATTAAATATACAAAAAGCATTGCCAAGTCTAACAAACTTTGTAAACACGAAACAAAATGAATAGAACAATATATTTCATTACAAAAATAAGTGTCTGGTTGTACTGTTCAAGAATCAAACTACCATTCTGCACATACATCATCACCAATACTAAAAATTCAACAACTGTTGGGTATGTTTTGTGGAAATTAATCTCATATTAAAATTTTCATAGCAAATCAATATGGTTTAAAAAAAAAAATCTTATTCAAAAACTCAACAAGGCGTGGAGAATAAAAAAAAATCTGAAAACTTTTTTTTAAATTCAGGATTTTACGTAATATGTTATTTCAATCACTAACCTAACTCACAGTAAATTGACCATAGGTTTTAGGCAGAAAATCAACTAGATTTTCGCATCATCTAAATATACAGTATAACATCAGGTTTCTATTAAAGAACAATGGCAGAATTTACAGTGCTATTGCTAATGCTGGTGAGCTCTAATCAGACACATCCAGATTTATGATGTTACTACCTGGGCAGTAGATAAGATAGTCAAGTGCAGATAGATACAGAGTTCGATGGAGTTTTACCTATCTCTGTCAATTATAATAACCACAACCATGGAGTTAGGATTATACAGGAGATGGCATGTTGTGATGTAGGTGAAACCACTGGAGATAGGCGGTTTTACTATGGATGCTCTAATCGCCATCTTGAATGCAGCCCAAAACGTTGTGTTTACATTAGAATGATGTTGCGAGAAAGGTTACTTTCGTAGCATTTTGTGTTGAACAAAGAGGTTGATGAATAAATAAATATGATAATTCACGTGTGAAGTTTTACTAGTTTATTATTGGCTTGTGTTAGTAGTGCAATCAAATAATTTCCTCATAAAAATCACAGATTGTGTGTGTGATACAGCGGCCCAGAATTCGGTTATGGGCAACAATAAGCACGTATTTTAGATATAGCGTTCATATATCAAGGTTGTGGAAAACTGTTGATTAAATAAAGTATAACAAGCGTGCTACCATTGTCGTCTAATGTATAGCAGGTTGTGTATCAGTAATGAGTGTAACAAAACAGCAACCAGCAGCCTAGCTGAATTTCTGGAAGGCAAAGTTCACATGTTCTTGAGCCACGAATAATTAATTATTTTGGCATTTATATTTAAATTCCTAACACTGACAAGACCCGAGAGATTTGTTTCCAATATGACTTCATCTCCTTTATACATACTTGTCAATATAGAAAATGGTTTCTGGTAAATAAATTCAAATCCGATTTTAGTTAGATTCCTACTTTTAACATTACATTAGTTCTCTGTTCTGATACAGTTTTATATTTATTTATCCCTTATTGTAGGGTATGGTTTTGTTTATTGCATCTACAATATTGGTAAATAAGTAAAAAAGAAATTAAAATTATTTACTACATTGTCTGCACTGAACAATCAAGTATTTTAGCAACTTTTCAGAAGAAAAAAAAGGGGGAGGGGAACAGAAGAAATTTCTGGACAATTTTATTCCCTATATCTACAAAATTGTGTTTCATCTATTTTCAAAGGTGCAATTTAGTATAGGATGTTCATTGTAAAGTGAGCACTTTTGAGACCGTAATTCCTTTTTCCTTTCAGCCATTTTTTATCCTTTAACAACCTTTTTAAATAAATATTTACATGTGCGTAATAAACACAGTGTGTATATTCCACTGTACTCGGAAGTTAACAGCTAAGGCAAAAATAAAGTATATTTATTGAATATTATTCCAAATGAGAGGGCTTAGTCAGTAGCCACAATTTTAATTCAGTCCAACATGCTGAAAAATTTCACATTGGAAGGGAAAACTACAAAAGGATATTTCTATAAATACACTTTTAGGGATAACACAGTAACCACCCTATAGTTAAGTTAAAATGTACGAAAACTTATTAGCAGCTTTTTAGGTTACTTTGAGTAATTTAATTAGATTAGGATACATTGCTGAACTACATTTGGTGAGACACATGCACCGCAATGATATAAATAAGTGCACATGTACTAACCACTGCCAAAGTGGTCCACACACACACTTGTGACAATTTCTTTGTTGTTACATACGAACTTGTGCAATTATTATTTTTAGTGTGAAATTCTCCTCTACATACATAAAAAAATATTCAGTTTTAGTATCTCAGAACTACACTGCGGAAACTTGACAAATGAACACCCCTCTAAAAAAAGCATTTTCACTGGCAGCAGTTTATTCAGCTGAACATGCAATGCTGCTTGCAGCAGTAACCGGCAGCGCTTTGGCCTCACATATTGCATTATGAAATTTCATTTACAAATAACTCAACAATCAAATTATGCAGTTTAGCTGCATTGATGAAAATGGAAAGAAAAAATTGGAAAATTACATTTTTTAGCTCTAAAAATAATGCTGTCACCCTGGTATTTTCTGTCATCCAAACAAACAAAAAATAAGTTGAGAGATGTATATTTCATTTAACGTGAGACGAGATGAATATTTACTTTAATGTGAGAGTTGCTGTATGTATTCAGTCGGAGCACATCACATTTAAAAACATGACATTTTCCAGTTTTTGTGTTAGTCTTTAGCCATTAATCAAAAAGTTGTTAATGATACTGAGAGATTTAGGAGTCTCTTAAAGGCTGAGAATTTCAGTGTTGAGAGTGAAGTGAGGTGGATATGGAGCAGCAATGAAGTGTAATGGTGGTGGAAACTGCAGAACCCTGAGAAAACCAACCAGCCTGCAGTGGCAACATCCATCATGTTTTCCACGTGCGAACCTCCAGGGCGACCTCGTCAGGAATAAAATGGTTTTCATATAAAAACAACCATGCAAGATTTAACAGCTGTTAATGTACGCAACAAAAATAAACTCTGTTTAAATACACTGCCACAAACTACCTGTGTACACACACATGCAGATATATATGTGCACACATTAATAATAAGATGGTAAATAATACAGTACTCATATTGAAACTGTTTAAACCTCTAATGCACCTGTACGTCAAATTCAGCAGTTGTGGACACCACTTGATAGTACAACAGGAACAAACTCCTTGCATGAACCTGTAGATTGACAAGTGGGGCATGGCAGGGCCAAGAGGGCAGTATGCTTTGGGACTTGTCCACAGTTAACAAAAATTCATTTTTTACTTAGGTACCTTATGTACAGTTTATGAAGTATTCTAAGAATACTTTATCACTAAACCCCTTTTCATCAATAGCCATATGAAATTAAGTTATATTGAGATGGTTCACAGCCATACTTCATATTTTATGAAAGGTTCAAAGTTGCCAAAAGGCATCCCCTCTCCTCCGCCAAGTTGGTTGTTTTATTCCTAAACAACATAACTAATCAGCATAAAAACAGAGGCAGAATCAAGATGATACATTTTAAACTACATGAGCATTAAATATACAATGCAGGTTAAACTGTCCGGTGCTGATTTTTTATTTTTGACTTACATTAAGGGGTCCACATGTACGGTGCTTGAGCTGAATTGCAGTGTGTTAGATATGCAAATTTATTCACAAAACTATCAAAAGGTTTATAGTGCACTGCCTATTTACTAAAATAACAACATATTTCGAATGAGGGCTGGTGGGTGATTTTAAAACATTAGAAACTTCAGAAAATAACATTTTCAAACACTCCAATAAAGCTGAAATTGCTTTTCAGTTAGACATTTATTAATATATACTTATCAGACACCTACAATACTAGCACATGACCCAGAAGGTTATCTACTGATAAAATGACAGGGCCACTGCTAAGGTCCTGTACTTATATGTAGCACGACCAAAACACTACATGCTTGTTTAGTGTACTGTGTGTGGCAGCGATAGGGCAGTGTCACCCTTAGCATTCCTATGTTTCTGTGCCTCAGAAATTAACTCCAGGTAGGTGGCATATTATGTAATAATTGTACATATGATTTGATTTTTTTTAAGTCTATTCAATTGATTAAATATTACAATATTGAGACACAGCCCTGTTAGTTTATGAAATTAATCAGTTCAGTTTTTTTTTCGATAAAATTTTCTTACTTATGTTGTGTGAGATTAGTAATGATTGGCCTATTACATTTGCAGGTATCTATTTTCCTTATTTTCAGAAAATCCCCTATTCTATATACTTATCAAATGAATGCAGTAAAGCAAACTCTAAAGTTTGAAAGGCCTATTCAACACTGCAAAAAAAATTGGAGTGTTAGCTAAACAAAACTAACCAATTACCATTCTCTTGGTTACAAGTCTGGGCGAGATATACTGCAACGTTACTGACAGACATAACTGACAATAGAACAGTTTGATAACAGAATTATATGATACTGGGTTTCTTCTGCTAAATCCATGCCTATGCCATTGAACTCTAGTTGTTTCATAATACAAACAGCCGTTTTCTTTACAAGTAGCAGACAGCTATTATAATATAACTGTTGTTATATTCAATCTTAGTACGTTGTAAGTTTTATCATAACTTTAAAAGCTCCTATAGTCGCCAGAACATTATTTCGTAACATGTTGTAAAGACAAATTATTGGGAATGGGAAGCAAATCAACCTATACGCCATATACTACACTTCCACTTAAATGTAAATAATTCATACCTTTACATATTTAACAGATAAATTTATACTTAGTTAACTGAGACAAACATACACACGCTTTATATATATCATCATTAAGGTCAAAAATGGTTGTATGTTAATTTATGTCAATTTTAATACACTTCAAAATACACGTGAAAGATAGGCCGATAGTTTTAGACTACTATTGATCGCGTGACCTTTTTACCGGAAAACAACTCTACACTATAAACTGGTTTCACTTGTTACCACTGCACGGTATAGGGCATAGCGACCCCCTGACCACAACCTTACATATAAATATTGAAATAAATTAGAAATGTTTTAATTATTTGTGTATTGATCACATTGGTTTTGTTTGTGATATGTTTCCCGCCATCTTTTGTTGCTAGTTCAGTGTGTGTACCCACAATGTAGTACACAGACATTATAGTACATGTAATTGTATGTTGCTGCATATGTTACCTTTACAATTCTAAAAGATTATAGGATCAGAAGTGCTCCGTATGTAATTTAAGTAATATTTAAAATGTCTGGGTATCAGCAACACCAATTGAGAAACTCAAGGGTCGTGAAAACTTCACGACACGTGGAAATTTGCTGTACAGACATACCTTGAGCACGAATAATTATGGGACAGTGTTACAGGTGCAGATTCAGACAAGAAGAAAGATGTAAAGACAAAAACTAAGATCATTCTTTTGGTTGATCCTATAAATTACGTTCATGTGCAGACGACCACGACTGCTAAACAAGCATGGGATAACCTAAGGCCTTCCAAGACACTGAATTAACCAGAGGTGTAGGTCTTTCACACATCCTTATCACTACAAGACAAGAAAACAGTGAATCAGTTAAGTACTATGTACACAAAGTCATAATTACTGCTCACAAATTGTCCAGCATTGTTTATTACCTGATGTTCATGAACTGATGGGGATAGAAAGCTCTCGGATACCAGTAACTGGTGATTCAATTAAGACAAAGTTACTGCAAGATATATCAGTCTTGAAAAGTGATGAACAACAAAAACCCCTTGCTATGTACACTACGAGTGATAATGTCACAAGAATGGACCACCTCCAAGTTGACACTCAGGAAATTACAGGGGTCTGCGTTATACCTGGGATAGGCATGGTCACATTGCCAGGGTTTAAGATAGAAAAAAGAAAAAATTCACAAAAGATATTCAACAGAAATGACCATGAGAATGCAATGCTCACTGTTTTTTCTGTTCAAATGACACCAAAAGAAAATTCATGGTTTCTTGACTTAGGTTGCTATGCTCACATGACTTTAACAAAGAAATACTGAAATAAGAAAGAAAATCAACTCAGTTAAGCATTACTACTGCAATAACCAAGAGATGGTTACTGACTGCATTGGTGATATTGACCTTTCACTACTAATTTCTAAACCACCATTACAAGTCAAGGTAAGCAATGTATACTACGTTCCTGACTTAAAGGCTAATCTTTTGTCTATAAGTCAAATTGTAAAGAAAGGAAATACTGTAGTATTGTATTCCAAAGGAGCAAGAGTGATTAATTCAAGTAGGCCTAATGAAGTCATTTCATGTGCAACACTTACAAATAATTTGTTTAAACTGGATACACTAGCAAACAATTGTGGTAGTTCAGCCATAATCAGTCAATCTACGCTAAAATCTAGTGAAAACCTGTGGCACAGACGTCCAGGGCACATACACACCTCCAGTCTGAGCAAGTTAAAAAATGGTCTAGTTTATGGAGTCGAGTTTCTTCTTAATAACACCGCAGACTCAGTTTGTGAAGTATGTATTCAAGGCAACAGTCACTGTTCACCATTTGATGAAAGTAACTCTCGGGCTACAATATTACTTGAGCTTGTGCACTCAGATCTCTGTGGTCCAATTGAAGAAAAATCATTGTAAGGATCATGTTATGTGCTTACGTTCAAAGGAGGGTTGGAATAGGGGAACAAACAGGATTCGGGGGGTGTATAATGAGTTTAAGATGAGGGAGTGGGGGATAGAAAAAGTAATTAGGGGTTTGGAGAGCAGTAAGGCAGGGGAACCAGATGGGATAGGAAACGCAGCACTAAAGTTTGATGGCAAGGAGTTGGCTAAATATTTAGAAGTGCTGTTTAAAAAGTCCTTAGGAGAGGGTAAGTTACCACAAGATTGGAAGGATGCTATGGTGGTACCTATACACAAGAAGGGAGAGGATAGGGGGAGGCCTGGCAGCTACAGACCGGTGAGTCTCACATCAAGTACAGGAAAAGTAATGGAGAGGCTGGTGGTGCAGTATGTGGTGAGGGTTATGAACAATAGGAATTGGTTGGAGGAGTCTCAGCATGGTTTCAGGAGGGGTTACTCATGTGAGACTCCGCTAGCTGGGTTATTAGAGGATCTGGTGCAGGTAGTTGATGAGGGGAAGCAGGTGGATGACTGCTTCATAGATTTTGAGAAGGCATTCGATAAAGTGCCCTATGGGACATTGATGAGGAAAGTAGAGGCGCTGATACCGGACAGGAAGGTAGTGGAATGGATAGGGGACTTTCTCAGGGGGCGAAGCCAGAGAGTGAAAGTGGGGGAGGCAACATCAGAGGAAGAGGAGGTTTCGTCAGGGGTACCACAGGGAAGTGTGCTGGGTCCTTTGTTATTTACCATAATGGTAAATGACATGGGTTTGGGGATTAGAGAAAAAATCAGATTGTCTGCAGATGATTGTGTTGTATATGCTAAGGTGGGAGAGGGGGGCAGAAATTTGCAGGCGGACATTGATAAGATATGGTTGTGGACCAGAAAAAATAAAATGATATGTGTAAGAAAAACTTAGGTAGTGAGGTTCACAAGGAAGAAGATGATAAGCAGGGACATGTACAGATGGGAGGGACAAGAGATAGCTGAAGCAGCAGAATATAAGTATCTAGGGATTGTACTGCAGGGAGACCTCAGGTGGAAAAAACAGGTAGAGAGGGTGGTAGCAAAGGGAAGAATGCTCTGGGTATGCTGGGAAGGGTGCTGAATGGAGTCAGTTGTGAGGTGAAGGAGAAGGCGTATGGCACAATGGTACGGCCAATGTTAGAATATGCTGCAGCAGTATGGGACCCATATGTGGAGATGGAGGTGCGAGAACTGGAAAAGGTGCAGAGAAAGGCAGCAAGATGGGTGAAGGGTAGGTGGAGAAGGCAAGGGCAGGTTGATGAAGAAGGGAACTATAGGCCATCAGTGATGATGAAAGAAATGGGGTGGAGCTCATTGAAGGACAGGAGGAAAGTTGAATGGTTAGTCAGGATGTACAGGGTGGTGAATGAAGAGGGAGGATGTGGAGGGCTACACTGCAAGCTAAGTAAGGGGGTGTTTAGGGGAAGAGGAAAAAAACAGTGAGAAGCTTCAGAGGGTGTGGAGGAGAACGGAGTGGGGTAGGCAGTCCATTCTTGTGAGGTCTGTGAGGGAGTGGAATGTGTTGAGGGAGGAATTGGTAACTGTGAGAGGGGTTGGTAAATTCAGGAAGGGAGTGGAAAAGGAGTTGGTTGGGTGAAGGAGAGTTGAGAGCTCGCCACCGAGCGGTAGCCTAATTGCGAGTGTATGTATGTATGTTTTGGTAAGTACTTCAACAGATAACTTACATATAACTATACAGCTAGCTACTTAATTCGCAAAACATTAAGTAACAAGCTACGGTGACAGAAATGCCACATTGAAACATAATATTAATACTATACGAACACAACAAACGGCATCACGTTCAGTTTGATTAAACACAGATCAAACTCAACCACAAAATATTTCTCCAAACACCAGTTCTTAATACCTTTGCAAATACAACAACCGAAAAATAACAGAAAGGTCCTCACACTTCAAACAAACTTAGCGAAATGTACATAACTTCGAAAATGGCGTCGTACTTCACACTGACAGAACTACATAGACTACAGATAAGGTAGACCGATTTCGCTGGCTGTGCACAATCAATCTCGGAGTCACGACATTGAACTGCTCCTCTACCAACAAGTCTAGCGAAAATGGCGTGGTTTGGATTTAAGGTTAAAAAAACTGATTTGTAAACAAGTGCTTAGAAATGTATTTATACTTTTTCTAACCAGTTTGTAATACTATTTGATTAAATTAAAAATGGCAATGGTATTTTATTTATATAATAGTGCTTGAAATTTAAAAATTAAACTTTAAACAAACACTTTCATCACTGTTGACCATGTGACTTTGACATAGGATTGGGGGTCAGTCAACGTTGGGTACACGCGTATAAGACGAATAAGCAGTCTACCTTGTCATTAGTCTATGCAACATTAAACAGATAGAAAACAGGAGATTAAAAAGAACAGATTAGATGCACTTGGCGTGTATGAAATAAGATGGGGAGGGAACGGGGAGATAGAAAGTGGAGATTATAAGCTTTTCTACTCAGGAGAAGATAAGAGTGTTGGAAATGGTGTGGGAATACTGATAGGACAAAAACTAAAAAGTAAGGTTATGTAGGTGCAATATATTGATGGAAGATTGATAATGATACGGCTGCAGGGTAGTTCAAAATACGTGATATTAATACAGGTATATATGCCAACTAGCCAGCATAGAGATGAAGAGGTGGAAAAATACTATGTAAAGATTGAAGAACTTATTGAGAAAGGGAATAAAAATGCCTGTATGATTATTATGGGGGACTGGAATGCAGTGGTGGGTGAAGGAAAAGAAGAAAATATAGTAGGAAAATTTGGATAAGGGGTAAGAAATGCAAGGGGTGGAAGACTAATTAACTTTTGCAAAGAAAACTCGCTAGTGGTGAGAAACACCCTATTTCAAAATCACAAAAGGAGACGTTATACATGGGTCTCTATTTTGAATAGAGAAAGGTACCAGCTGGACTACATCCTGATACAAAAAAGATTTAGGAACTGCCTGAAGAATGCCAAAGCTTACCCAGGAGCAGACATAAATTCAGATCACAATCTCGTAGTGGGAGAAATACAAGTAAAGTTGAAGAAAGTGGAGAGAAGTAAAACAAGGGGAAGATTAAACTTAGAGACACTTAAGGAGGCTAGTAAGGCTTCGGAGCTAGAAGACAGGTTTATGGGAAAATGCCAAAGAGGCAGAGACGAAAAATGTATAAAAGAAAAATGGATAAAAATGAAAGAAGGACTCATGACATCTGCCAAATAAGTTCTAGGAAATAGAGTCCAAAAGTATCAGGAAAGAATGGATATCGGAAAATATGTTGAAAAAGATGGAAGAACGGAGAAAGTGGAATACTGGAAATGAAGAAGGAAGAAAGAGGTATAGGAAACTGAATAATGAATTAAGAAGCGAAACTGAACAAGCAAGAGAAAGATGGACGAAAGAGAAATGTGAGGAAATAGAGAAAATGGAAAAAGAGGGAAAGTATGAAATGATATAAAGAATGGCTAGGGAGATAGCCTTTGAAGGCAAAAGAAGGAAGTATAACATGGAAATAGAAAAGGTGGATGGCACATTAGCCAAAGAACCACATAAGGGGTTGATTAGATGGCAAGAATATATAGAAATCTGTATAAGGTGGATGAAAGACCAAGTGAAGGTATGATTGAAGAGGAGGCACAGATGCTAGAGGATAGAAAGGGGTACGGCATCTTGGAAGCAGAAGTAGAAAAGGCACTAAAGGAGATGAAGAATCGAAAGGTGTGTGGAATCGATAATTTGCCAGCAGAAGTGTTGAAGAGTTTAGGAAACAGGGGAAGGAGGGAGATAGTCTACCTATGTAATGAGATATATGACAAAGGGGAATGGCCGGATGATTTTATCGCAACAGTAATGATACCAATTAAAAAAAAGAATACCAATAAATGTGAAGAGCATAGGACTATTAGTCTAATTTCTCATACGGCTTAAATATTGTTAAGAGTGTTGAATAGAAGGCTATATGGGAAGTTAGATAGATGGATTGGAGAGGAACAGTTTGGATCTAGAAGTGGAAAAGGAACAAGAGATGCTATAGGCCTGTTAAGAATCATAGGGGAAAGATATATTGAGAAAGGTAGAGAAATTTATACTGTCTTTATTGACTTGGAAAAAGCTTTCGACAGAGTACAATGGAACAAGCTGATGGACATCTAGAAGAGGAAAGGAGTAGATTGGAAGGAGAGAAGACTAGTACATAATCTATATTTACAACAGAAAGTAAGAATAAAGATTGGAACTTAAATGTCGGAAGAAATCAGCATTGGGAGGGGCGTTAGACAAGGCTGTTGCCTTTCTCCCTCGTTGTTCAATTTATACCTGGAGGAGATTATTGGGAAATGCTTAAATGGCAGAAGAGGAGTACATATTGGCAGGAAGACAATATAATGTATAAGATTTGTCGATGATATGGTTTTATTAGCAGAAAGTAAAAAAATCTATAGCTAAAATGCTAAAAAATCTAAATGAAACTTGTGAGGAGTATGGAATGAGAATCAATAAATCAAAAACCAAGAGTATGGTATTCAGTAAAGGAAGGCAACCAGCAAATATTAAGATAGGACAAGTTAATATCAGCCAATTAAGAGCATTCAAATATCTATGAAATACGATAACTGAGGACTTGAAATGTCATCAGGAGGTGAAAACTCATATTGCAGTAGCGAAGGAAGTGTTCAATAGGAAGAGGAGATTGCTATGCGGAAAACTAGATGAAGCAGTGAGGAAAAGACTTGGCAAATGTTTAGTATGGAGTGTGGCACTCTATGGGGCAGAGACGTGGACACTGAGATGCGAGGACGAAAAAGGGCTAGACGTGTTTGAGATGTGGATGTGACGGAGAATTGAGAGGATAAGCTGGGTGGTAAGAGTGAGTAATGAAGAAGTGCTGGAAAGAGTTGACGAGAGGAGAAAACTGCTGAAAGTCATAAGAGAAAGGAAGAAGAACTGGATGGGACACTCGTTGAGATGGGAGTGCTTGCTAACAGATGCTAAGGAAGGAATAGTTTGTGGAAAAAGATTGAAAGGAAGGAGAAGATACAAGTTGATAGATGACATCAAGGGAAGCAGAAAGTATATGGATCTGAAGAGGTTGGGAGAAGACAGGAGAGCATGAAGAGATACCACGTGAAAATCTGCCTCTGGGCAGAACACAAATAATGATGATAAGTCTATGCAGAACTACCAACCACGGTCATAACTGCTATTATTTTTCGCTATGGCTGTATGAGAAACTAAGGCCAAAAAAGACGGAGCAGACCTGAACTAAACTGCTATCCTGTTGCCTTGATCCTTGATGTAATGCCAAATATAGGCCATTCATGGTAAATAACTTTCTGAAGTTGTTTAATCAGACATAATAACCAATAAATACATTTCATTGTGGCCTCGGACTTTTGGTTTTTCGTATGGTGAACGTATAAACTGTGTTTATTACTCATATGGCAGGGATTTCATTAACAAGTGGTGGAAGGATATAAATTGTTGAAAAAAAAAGTAAATAGGGCTTCAAAAGTGCTCACTTTACAATGAATGGCCTTATGCTTAGTGAAACTCGCTGCGGCTTGCGAACTATTAGCGCTAGTGCAAGCTGACACACTTTTAACATTGCACCAATTGCGGGTATTTGGGTGTTTCGGAGATTTTTAAATAATATTAAATAACGCCTTTTTATTTTCATATGTCCGTACGGCATAAATAATTGTGATATATTTAGGTGCGTTTGAAGTTGGTTTCATTTACGATAATGTTTTGCTGATACAGTTTACAGAATTCGTAAAAACCTCTGCAATGCATCTTTTCTTGCACCATGTTTATCGTTTTTGTTTATTGTAATTAAGGTTATGGTTCGACATGTCCAAATTTATTTTGTTCAGTAATATCGTACATCGTGCCTAGTAGCACAACATTATAGGACATTTAAATAAATATCGTATAAAAATATTTATTAGTATAAAGTAAAAATACAATTATGCACCTAGTACAAATATATACTACCGCATTGTCATCACGTCCGCACATATGACTTGATGTGTTTTAAGTGTGGTTAACAACAGTTCAATGGAAGACCTCAGCAGAAGATATTTAATACATTTCTTAAAGTTATTTTAGTTTATTGAGGTTATCGAGTCTGGTAGCTTATTGTATATGTGTATTCCTTTCAACTCAATAGGTACTTCTCTTGTAAAAAAATTTTTGGGGATAATATACTCTATAGGTACTTATTTATAGTGATGGAAATCAAAATTTTTTAATATATTCATTTTGGTTTGAGTGAATAAATAAGTTCAAAAACTTAGATTAATGATAATGATAATTGTAATTTTTTAAATAAAGGCCTGCAACTTGTAATACACCTATTAACTTTAGGGGTTATTTTAATTGCCCTGTTTCTAGCTACAGATATTTGTTAGCATAGTTGCAGATCCCCAAAATAATATACTGTATGATGGTAATGCATTACTCAAGCCACGATACACTGGTTTAAGGTATTGGGGTTGTAATACTTCTACTAGTATGTGTGATGCATAACTATTTTATTTGGAGGTACTATTATTATTTGCCATATTTAGGGTAATGGCAATATTTACTTAATAGTTATTAAAGTCATTAGCAGCATATAGTGGTCCCGATATAACTTTATTGTTTCAAAATAACTGTATTTTTATATTTCCGCTATACTGAACCTTCAAATTTTTCGTCTTGTTGTATTCTTTTATTGTTCCAAATGATCCACTTAAAGAGCGAAGTGGCAATTTGCGATACCGCAAAACAATTCCGAGTTTAATTAGGTACAAGCAGTAGGGCTATGTGAAAAATACTTCGTACCTGAAGATATTATGTAAAAATGTATCTATTTAAAGATAGAAGGGGAGCAGTTATGGCCAAAGAAAAACCTGAAAACCAAAGTCAAGCTCCAGAAAACTGATGACATGCAAATCTGCACCAATTAGCTCGCTGATTACAGTAAAGTGTGTGCAGGGGGCCATCATGTGCTACATACGGTCGCCCTCTATGCTCTCTTCACTAGAGTTCAGGGAATCAGAGTGGTGTAGATTTGCATGTAAACAGTTTCCAGGAGCTACATATATAACTTAAAGAAATGTATGTACAGTAGTATTGAATGTAATATAATTTGCCACGGGTATGCAAAGAATGGGACATGTATAAAACCTACCAATGCACAATGATAAAGCAAACCAGGTGATTCGCCATACAGTTAATTAGTAACATACGGTTCAATAGAATAAATGTACACATTTACACTGCACACTATTACAGGTTTCTAACAGCCAATTCAACAGCTCTCATACGAGTCACACTTCCCCTTACATGAGAAAAAACCTGTAATATAACAATTATTCGAAAATATCTGGCCAGGATTGCATCACCAAATTCATATATACATAGCTGACACACAACCGGTGAAGATCTTGAACTTGTAGCCTCCATTCTATATTCACAAATATCAACACATTAACTGTTAATTCTTTGTACTGAAAATCATATTTCAGCTAATTGTTGCTCATTAGTCCACAACACAGGGAAAATCACAAACATTGTCAAACACTAACAGATATGACTCAGTATGTATGGTGATTTCTTGCAGTCAAAAAAACTAACAATTTTCACAGCAGGGGACTGTGTAGACCCAGGAAATTTTGTAACTGCATACACAGCATTTTTGTTGCTAATGTTACAAAACAAACATATACCTACACACAATATTTGTAAATATTTCCTATGGCTCTTTTTGGAAAGGGGTTCTTTTTAATTCACTGCAGGTCGCTTTACAGCCGTATAACTGTTTTGGGTATTCTACCCGCTGCATCACTGCAACCTCCTGACAGCTCTGAAGAGAGTCACGTGGGCGAACGGCCCACACCCTGGATGAGTCTCTCATGCTCTGGCACCCTTCGCAACTCTACGAATTTGGTATAAAGTAGATCATCCCAACTAATAGGGATCAAAGATAATTCGGATAGGTAATAGAAAATTTGGAATGTTGAAAATGAAGGTAAAAGAATTTGTAAAAAATACAAAAATAAAAATACTTTTCCATGCAATGTAAAATTTATTACACATGCATAGAACACTAACTTCTCCAAAACAGAAACTGTACAAAAAATTAAATCAATAAATCTTTTTAAACAATAACCACCCTCCTCCCATATGTGTTCACTGTGAACAACATGTGAAAGGGCACATCACAAGAGCACACACAAGTGCTTGTCTCTCCTCCATAGGTAAGGGAAACACTGTGACAAAAGAGACTTTCGTGTTTTTACTATTCTCTTTATTTTTCAAACAAGTCTTGATAATCGACTTTCTACTGTATTCTAAAACCCGTTATCGTAAGTCAAACCTCCCTCCTCCGCGCTCCTGAGATTACGACATACCGTCAAAGTGGAAAATTTCTTGATCTGTGGTAGGGACATAAATATAGTGTTATAATTGGCTTCTTTTCTGCATCAATTATGATATTGAATTTAACATGGTTCGGTATCGTTCGAGTATAACATGTTTTGAAGTATAGTAAATAGTTTATTCAATAAATATGTATAAAAATCACACGTACAGGAGAACGAAAACTGATCTGGCTCATATGACCTGCAAGTGACTATAGCTGCAAAAAAATCCAAAATGGCACAAACGAAATCACTTGACACAAAATTAAAAATAAAAACCCTGTGAGTCGATGGAGGGATGCAGTGAACACCGAAGGTTACACAAAAACAAAGTTCATGTTACTAACATTAAACGATTTACTTTTGGCACAAAAAAATTATCAGAACAAAAGTAGATCACCCTCCATGACGCGATTCGTGTGTAACACATACAGCTAGCTGGATCCGACCAACTGGGCCACACTTTGACAGGAACAATCCAGTTAAAACAAACACTGAAAATAATCCCACATAATGCACTGACTTGCGACATCCATTAACACTTTTAATTGTTAACACATTGTACAACATGCAGTCTGCACAAATACGTGGTGCCTTTTAAGCTGATTCTAACATTTACCCATAGGCTTTAAATTACGTATTATTTTTAAAAAAATTGACATTATTACTGAGTTTTCTCTACATGACAGAGACATTGCACCGACTAGCGCATTCCGTTAGCGAATGGGTCAGAGGACCTGTTCTTGCATGAACATTTCTTTCAAGCATGCATGAATATAGAACACTAGATATAAGATTACTATGATGAGTCTCCACAAGTTGAATGACACAATATCAAAAGACACTAATCTCGCAAATTAATTTTAGTGTAAACCATTACAGAACTGTGATAGACAGATAATCTTACTATAACAACAAATATCAAAGTACAAGAATGGTATCTCGCTGGTGAATACTGTACCCATATGAGGATGAAGTAGCCCTTGCCACCCCTACTGAAAACCACTATGAAAACGGCATGAAAACAGTTTTGTGTTCTGTTTTTAATTGTTTCTTAACTGTTAGATATGAGTTCGTGTCTCTCTGAATAGTTTCCATAATGATTTCAGACTGTTCTCAAACTGTAAGTTCTGTTCCATACTTTTCAAACTTTCGGAATACATGTACTGTTCAGTCATTATCAACTTGACAAAACAAACACTTATTTTAAAAATGTAACAACGTACTGACCATAGTGGTTTTATTCTGTGTATTTTTACACAATAAAATCTCTTGCTTTCCTGGACAGTTTTACAAACATACTGTTACATAATTACTTTTATACTGTCAAGTAATTTTATTACGTGGTGCAAACAGCAGCAGTACAGATGATGCTCACTGAGGTGGTATACTTTATTAAAGTATTTAATATTTAAAAAACAGGTTTGGTGTGTAACGAGGACTACTTTTAGTGTACTTGTATTTAACATGATTCAAATCCTAATGATGATACGTTTTGGTTGTCTTTAAACTAAAACAGAGTTGGCTACCAGAACCTTCCAATCCTTAGCGTATTTAACTTTGAAAGGATGTAGCTTATGAAATCTCCACTTTTGTATGTTGTGGATCAAGATATGAATAGAATACAATTTTATGAACTGAATAGTCATCCCAGAACCTGAATTTTGTTTAGAATTGTTGATGTGAGACCAGCACTTATCTGAATGATCTAAATGATAGTGGAATATCAGATCTTAATTAAAAATTTGTAGTCCAATATCATAAGTTTTTTTTTGTTCTTTATGTTATTTTTTGAAGCTACTTCGATGCTGTAGATTCAATTTTTACAAATTGTTGGGAAATACCCTTCCTGTTCTGCACATTTACTAAATTTTTGTCTATTTTTTCTGTGTTTTGTAGATAAAAATGAATTTCCATCAAAAGTGGTAGGCAAAATTTGCAGTCTACAATGCCTACTGGAAGCCATTCTCCATACCCATCGTAGGACTACCACTGGTCATGCACACCGTAAAATCTTGAACTTAAGTGATGATCCAAATTTCACATTCACTTTTACAATACATTTTTATGTGTTAAATTATGCATCTGATAAGAAACCTGTTGGTGTAATGTTTACATAGTATTTGATGTTTTTTTTCTTCTTCCCCATTATGGGGAATAAAGAAGATATTTGGTGAAAATCCACATCTCAAGTTTTAACAATTAGTTTTAAGGTTGTAATATTTAATCATGGCATTTTGGACTTTGTGAATGGCTGACCAGAGGTCACCACCTCCTGGCGCGAATGTCACATTACTGCGATGTGTGGGGCATAAAGTATGCTCACTGAATGCTGCCATACAATCAGTACATAAATTGGTAACTTTTTACCTATTTGGATTCAGTAATAGTATAACATAGAGCTTTTAAATGTAACAATAATTCATTGTATTATCATTTTGTCCATGTTTACACAATCAAAATTATTTATGCTGTGGAACAGACATTTCCTGGCCAATCACACGTGAAAGTTGCATTTTGTCTTATGTGCAGGTATGCTTATACATCTCAGAATTTGCATTATATAATATTGCGGTGAACTTTGCAGTGAATAAATGAATGGTGTTCCTAAGCAATCGTATTACTTTCTGAAATAAAAATGAAACTTTTCACAAAAATAGTTTTGTTAAACAAAAAAATACCTGTACAGGTGTGATGTACATGTACACAACATGCGGATATTTATTTTAAGGCTTTAAGGCCAGTTTCACCAACGAAGATTAACTTTTCAGAATATCGAGATAATTTTACACAGATGAGAAGTTTAACTTCGATTTTAATATCGATAATGTTCAGCATGTTTCACCACGTTTAATCTCAGTAAAGGACATCTCGTTAAGATTATCTCCATATTCTGACTTAATCGCGATTTTGGTTTGAGCTGGTACAGAGAAATCATTTTGAGAAAGTATGGTAAGTCGGGAGGGCATTGTGGTCATAAGGAAACAGCGAAACCGAACTTTTTCATCCCATGAAAAACACAGTTTGTTAGAATTAATTATAGAACATTTCAATAACATTGAAAATAAACGAACTGATGCTGTGACACAACAAAATAACGCGAAACAGTGGCGAATGATTGCAAATAGTTTAAATTGTACTTATTGTGATTACTACAGGACAGTAGACAACTTGAAGGCGGTGTGGGATTACCTATAAAACCATATGCGAAAAACCTATGTAGACAAACGTGTCCACAGGGGTACAGTGTGTTCTGCCCTCAAAATAGCCATCCAAGATCACTGTATGCTGCCATTAGTAAAGCAAGCGGAATGTTATTCCAGTAGACACACATCAGTTGTCATAAACACAGCTCAGATGAGTAACCGTGCAAATGCTTCAGATAACTATGCCTCGAATGGGTCCGATGGTTGGTTTTATGTTCAGTATCTTGGATTTTGGAATAAATAACTAATTTTTTGTGTAGCATCGGTAATTTTTATATGGGTTTCTGAACATTTTAAAAGTTCCATTGTTATTCAAAGTTGGCAAATAAAAACACAAAAAAGAATTTCTTTTTGCCCTAAGTTTTCTGTATTTTTTTTTTTTTAGTATTTTCATTTCTGAAAACCATTTAGTTACAATAAAGAACTTGTCAGTTGTGGTGTGAATCAATGTAACTCAAGGTCAGTGCTAAGAGAATGCAGTACCTTAAAGCATTGCTGTAAACAGCAACACACCACATGTTGAAAAGCAGCATCAGCAACTGTGACTGGATGTGTCTCACCTTGGCAAGTGTGGGATCCTAGACTTTCATTAGGTGGTTGGAAACCTATTGACCACCTGTGATTACTCCAGGTAGTAGGTACAACAGTCAATTGTGGCATATAAAATGCTGGTATGTAGCAGGATATCGACTACCAATCGAGGGCATGCAGTAGAGC
This sequence comes from Dryococelus australis, assembly GCA_029891345.1. Taxonomy (NCBI): domain Eukaryota; kingdom Metazoa; phylum Arthropoda; class Insecta; order Phasmatodea; family Phasmatidae; genus Dryococelus; species Dryococelus australis. The sequence continues at coordinate 102,254,487 of CM056997.1, read as the reverse complement.
CATTCACATTAACAATCAATGTATTTGACTTGTATAACAATCAGCCTGCATCCTATGGTGTATAGTATTTCCTTGGAGATGTGTGTAAGTAGATCACCATACATCACAGACAAAATGAGTAAACATGATGTCAAATATGTACTGTTTGTACAACCAGCCATGTAAATAAAAAAGAGTTTTAGTGTAAGGTTGTTCACGATATAGTGGGCACTTTTGACATCAACCTTATAAAAATAGTCACTGGCCCTACCTGCATATACTTTTAACATGCCCACTGAGTGACATGCACCCAGTAATGTTGGTAATGAAGGTTGGAAAGTAGTTCGATATCTTACGTCGAATAAAAAATGTTAAGTAACCATTTGTAATAACTTGAATTATTTTTTTCGCTTTCTGTTTTTTATGCGACAAAATGTAAAAATAAGCGGATTTGGAAAATATTTACTTTTTTAATAATTCCACAGTTTCACTTGACCGACACATGTACAATGTGATGAGGCTCATGGCAATGCTAATTTCACATAAGATGGAAGAATATACAAGGTGCACACAAGTAGATCTTAAGCAGGGCTTTCAAAAGTGCTTATTTTACTATGAACGGCCTATAATTACTCTTGATGCCTTCAGCACCCACAGTTCTATGCATTCCCTTGATCCCTTTTTGAGAAAGTGAATATAATTTCAAATATCCATCTTTTTTCGAAATTTTTAAGTTCGAACTCATGAGCGATTGAAGAATAAATAACTAAACATATTTTCTTATGTTGGCTTTGTTTTTGTACGAACAAGTGTTCAGCAAACAACAGGAATAAGCTGCATAATTGTTATGAACAACTAAACTTACAGTGTAGGACATGTATAGAGGACATCGCTCTTGGCCCTAGTAAAATAAGATATTCAAGGTACATTCATGCCCGTACCACAAATTCAGATGGTGACAATTCAACGTCACAGTCATGATGCACTTTTCAGACACACACAGCCAGGCAAGGGCTCTTGGCTCGTAAATTAGAACACACATCAAGTTAGTTTACACAAACATGTTACTTTGTGAATGAACACTGATATAAGGTGAACATTTTTCTTTTAACAGTACCTACTCATCATTTTTTTTGTGAAATACAGCTTTGTAGGTATGAGTATCTGAAAATAGAATATATTTACTTCAGTGTAAACACACTTTTTTCCAAAATGGTGATCTTTCCGCGAGAAGGGGGGGGGGGGGGTGCTTATTTAGTGTGGACGGCAATTAATTGTAGTTTTGGCATTTTAAAAATAAAAAATTTCATTATATTTGTAAAAGTTTTACTTCATAATCTCGTTGATCTTTGCAACTATCGTCACTTTGTAGAGTTTCTGGCTATAATTTAAGTTTAATTAAAAAATGAAATGTCGGGGCATGACTGAGCAATTTTTGTACTTCTCAAATATGCTATTTTCTATTTTTTATATTATATTATTTATGTACACTAATAACTGGTTAACTGATCTTGACTCGATTCCAAGTACATTCTTTGGACAAGAACCAAATATTAACTATAGTTGCTATGAAAACTTGTCGTATGGAAAGGAACATTTTGTAATTTATTGGGTTATTGGTATCATTTAAAGGCACCTTTTATTTACGTTTAATCGCAATATTACAACACAACGCTTGCGTTATGAAAATTTATTCCTGTCCCAACGTCACATATAAAGAACACATCACAGTTTTAAAATTAAAAAACACGAAATTCCGCTAATTACTATTACAACTCGTTTGTCACTTGCTAGATTCGTGTATTCATTGGGGATAAACACGTTTGTTTTCGTTAAATCGGAATACTATAACACACAAGTCATTGCATTACACAAATTTTATTTTCTTTTAATTGTCACGCAAAAATTATTACAATTTAAGGTTGGTTCGGGCGACCTGAGCTTTCTACTACTTCTGCTCTTTTCCTGCTTTTTTGTTGCTCCTTTTCATTTTGAGCGTTCTTTGGCTGGACGTATTTTTTTGTTTGGCTGTTCGGGCGTCAGAAGCACTGCTCCTTTTATCACAAAGATCATGAACTTTCTGCTCTTGCTGTCAAGGAAGAGCAGTGCAGTAGTGAGGTCGAAAGAAAGAAGAAAGGGCGCCAAATTTGTGTGTATATATTCTGGACTCAGGACTACTAGATAGTGCTAGTTTTTCTTCATAATCTTTTCTGTCATGTTGATTTATTTGGAAATATATTTGATCATCCTCTGAGAACGGCATGTAAATGTAATTGTAGATAATTATGAAAATATTACGTTCATCCTTGAAGGGAAGTGTTATCTCAGTCGCAGTGATTATTAAATAATTGCCATAACCAATCACAGGCCACTTTATCTAATGTGCCAAGCAATAGAAGACCCTGAATTGCCCCTAATAACCAATAACATAGGCAATAACTTAGTTTTCGTTTTATCAGGCGTTGCAAGGTTAGTGTTATGTCAAAATTACTACTGTCATTGCATAGCCCATTTTACAGTATTTGGTGCTAGTAGGGTTACCAGGCATCCTCTTTTAACCGAGCATGCCCTTTTTTTGCCGCCTCGGACCAGTCCGTCGCCCTACAATGCCATACTCAATCAAGTTAAAGTTACAGATTGATGATGCTGTGATCAACTGATTAGTAGTAATCAGTTCCGTGGCTTTTGGCATTCGGTTGGTAGCAGAAAAGAGCAGTGCACTTTTTGCTCTTTCCTGCTCTTTTCCTGCTCTAAGAAATTCTCAACTTGCTCTCGAGAGTAAAAAGCTCAGTTCACCCAAACAAACCTATAAAACAAGAAATTACGATAATTTTTACATGTATTGCACTTTCTGTGCATGTATTGTTATTGGAGAAACCCCGATTATTTTGGGTCACACTCCTACTACTATTTCTACTCGAGCTTCACTAAGCATACACAAAACAACAGCAAGTGTCCGGACCTATGCTGGCTTTCCAAGCCTGAATTTCTGGGTGCTTTTTATCTAGTGCCTTAATTTTTTTTTCATAGGGCTCTTAGAAACATGCCACACATCAAATTCGTGTTCGATATTCGGAAACCACATTTTAAATAAATATCTCATTCCTTTGCGTCTGTCTGAAAGAAATGGCTTTACATCACAGTTTTCTTTATTTACAAACTTTTCCATTATGTTTTCGCAGGCAGCTCTTTCTAATTCAACCTTTACCTTTCCTTTTTTAACAAGTTCGAAATCAACGACAAGGCCTGTGGCCAAATCCATAAGTGAATACGCTAGCCATTTGGAGGAAAAACCAGGAGAGTCGTATTGGCCATCTCCAGCTAATCACACAGTACAAATATATATTTTTTTGTTTTTTCTTCTTTCCAAAACTTTTTGACTACTGGCCTAGTTGCAGTACTAATAATCCTGTCTAATACTGTACGTGAGAACATATGTAATTTAATTTCTTTGCAGAAAGACAGGAATGGCTCAAATAGAATGCCAGACAACAACAATGCTTACACTATTAGTGCATTTACTTGTGGTTGTTTTCAATTCATTGCCTGGGAATACCAAGCCAATTCATTACCACACTTGCAAATACATTTTACACACAACATAGTCCCTTTAAAATAACGTGAAATGTTTATGACATTGGCTTTACACATGTAACAAATCTGAAAAAGAGCAAGTAAACATGTCCACGAAACAAATAGATACTCACTTTCTGTTTCGCCAACTTCACTTTCTTCATTGCCCTATACATTTTCACTATCTGAATCACTAATGTTACTAACTGTATCCGACATGTTATCTGGTTCATAAGAACTGTCATTTAAATCACTGCTTTCACAGACTGATTCACATGCTGTAAATTCTAAAACTAAAAATTTTCTAGCAACTTCACAACCTAGTTCGCACTGTGTTTCGATGCAATCTAGTTGCGTATTTGTAACAACAGTTTAATTTTCGCTACGCACATTACAGTTCTCATCGTGATTCAATGCTGGATCATTATTATCGATTAATACACCCATAACCTCTTAATGTTTCTTGATAGCATATCATTTAGCTCTATCGTTATATTGTAAAGTATTCGTCCCTGCTATTGAACTACATTCTCCAAGCGATTTTTTTATTGTTGTAACTGTAGAAATGGTTCCAGGTTTAAGTTTAGGTCTTTGCAGTTTTTCTTCGGGCAGCAACTTCATTTTTAACTTTTGAATTTCGTCATAGTTGTAAGTTTGAAATTTGCTGAACACGATGTAGCAGTCTTACCCGGAGAAAAATTCTTCCTCTTACGAAATGCAATCCACTTGGCGAACCTTTTCGGTGATTTGCTACAGCTTGGAAATCTGTGGAAATGTATCCCTTGTTTCTTATATATTTCGCTCTTATTGGTCGTATTACTACAACTGTAGGCGACTTTCGCGTATCGCGAAACAACCGGCAAACTGAAATAACATGCACCAGGTGTGGCAGACAGGCGACACCCGGAGTGGTATGGCGCAGCGACGTCACAGCTCCTCGCATTTCTTAGCAAAGCAGTTGTGCTAAGTGGCGCACAGAAAATGCAACAATCTCTTCATTCGTACAAATGTCTTCTTTATTATTATTAAATATGATTTTTGAGTTGTGGTCTACTTTAAGAACACAGAGTCACATTATGTTCATTTTAGGAAAGTCTTGTTATGTATAATTTCTATTGGAATATAAAAATGCTACATAAGTTATCTTCATCATTATCATGTATCCATGTTCCATCAATTTTCGTAATTTACCTTTTTCATATTTTTAATTTTCGATCACGTCACATAGAAGTGCCATGCTTGGCAGCTGGCCTCCCATGCAGCCATTTTTAGTCAACATATGGTAGTCATGTGGAGTGGACGACATGTTGGCCTCCCGAGGCCTATCATCTTTGTGCACTGTAAGTTTAGTTTTCAATAGTTAACTTTTATTAAGGAACCATAGTTTATTATATGCATAGCCCGGGGAGAGGGCCACTCCACAGTCTGGCCCATTTTGTACATGTTCTGACCCTAAATTCTCATATTTAAGTGTCATGTAGGCTTCTTCCATTTCTCAGTATTAGTTCCCTCCTGTTATAACGGAGGAGATATCAATGTATGGGCCTCGTACGAGGGTCAAGAGTAAATTGTGATGTTTAAATAAACTTTTCGAATATGTAGATATTTCTCTAGGCCGCTTCCTGTCTGATTTACCTGCTTTCACATGACTAAACTTTAAGGTGTTAAGGTGGTCTATAACAACCTGCCGGGAGTGAGTATGCATTGAGGGAGACATACAGCTCTCACTAGCCCAGGCATTCATGGAGTTTAGATATACAGCAGCAGTGCGATAATCAGCCGATGCAGGACATCAGGGAGGGCCATGTGGGCCATCGACACCATGACCCCCATCAATAATCATGCTCTCCGAGATGGCGCCCTTCGAGTCTGGCAACTCACAATCTGCATTTATCCTGTCCACCAAAACCCATTTTCTCTGATGTATCAACCCATAAGACGTCAAATAGACGCCCTTCCATGTGGCTTGCCGCACATGCCAAACATCCCACAATTGTCCCATGCATCATTCTACACATGCAAATACCGCATCACTCCCAAGGCTAGTGTATTTTCCATGTATCTGTATCTCACTCCAGTGATTCCACGTCTATCTAAGTGTTTCATGCAATTAATTTGTGCTCACGTGCTTTTCCAAGTGTACAACAAAAATGGGCTCCTTCAGACCAATGGTCCAAGCATATTCACTACTGGCGAAATTTTCCAATGATTTCCTTCCATATACAAGTTCTTACATGCCAGTTTGAGCTAGAAAACGCTGGTGGGATGAGGGATTTTGGCACCAAAGAAAATCGCCATTGTGCTGAACCACTGAGAAAGTCTGTTATGTTGGCACCTGCATGGGACGATGCATAGATTGTGTCATAAGACACCCCAGCCACCATCTTGGGGAAGCAACAGAGGGGTAGCGACCACCTGCTTCCCCTCCCTCACTGTGCCGGTCACACCCTCTTAATGCATTGTGTCACTGGGTGACAGCAGCAAGCCGGTCAGGCAACATGGCTACAGCAGAAAACATCAACAACTGGCAAAATGGAACTTCGCATCAACCATATCGCACAGGCGATCCTGGACGCCTGGAGTTGCAAATAGAAAATGGATGGCCAGCCAAATTATGCCTGAAGTGTGTGCATCACATGACCTCACCAGATCCATTCTCGCTGTGTTTCCTCCATCAACACCCGCCTCTGCTGAGATGAAGTGGCATCTCGGCGTATGAGAAAACAGATTGAGAGTGTCAATGCAGAAATCTACAGTGAATCATGGTTGGAGTACAACTGCTGATGCACGGGAAGATGTTTGTGTGCAGTTCATGAGACCTCGACAGGTCCGGGATTTGTCAACCCCATCTGTGTGCCTGTACTCAGCAATTGTTCCGGAAGTCAAACAAACACAGGACACACACCAACTCCTTTTCATTGCAACCTCAGAAATTGCACAAATCACAGTTGGTGTGAAGGGATAGGAGCTGCATCACTTGCGTGCGCTCGATGTCTTCAAGTATATCACAATAAGTGCATCACGCCCAAAGAACAAGCCACATTAAAACTTTCTCATCAATTGTGCCCAATGTAATAGAGAAGGACCGGTCGAAATTCAGTCGCAACGATTTCACCATAAGTAAAAAACTCCTGTCATCAAATTCAGCACATCACAACATGATGTGCTCAGCAAAGAGGTGTGGGAACAACAATGTAGAAAAATTTCATGCATTTCATGTGCGCCACAACTGACATTGCCACACCCACTACCGGTCATGTGCATGGGGACCACAACATTGGCCATGCCCCCCGCACAATCCACGCTGTTACTCCAGACGGTCACGGATGCCATGGATCACAGTGCCACAGAGTTTATGATGCAATGTGAGCCATTAGGGCAGAGAAATTTCAGCATACGCACAATCACACCTGCACGCTTCCAGTCACTACCATCGTACTTGGGGCTAGCTAGTAAAGACCCTATAGCTTTCATATGAGATTGTGCCAAAAGACTTCGTTGGTACAAAGTGGACGAAAACTACTGGCCCAACAGCATAGGAGAACGACTGTGAGACGATGCCAGAGTATGGTGGCATGGCATAGCCCATTATGACATGACGTGGGAGGAATTACACAGTGCCTTCATGTGTCGGTTTTGCAAGTACTTTCACATCTTTAAGCGCATGCAGTACCGTGATCCTCGAGGAACAGGGAGAAGAGTCACTTTATAATTTTGCCACCCACAAAGTGAGTTTAATACGCTCCTACCACTCAGAAATTTTATAATGTGAAATTTTCGAAGTTGTGGCCAGTACCACACAAGTCGAATACCATGCTATTCTTGGCACCAGTGATAAATGCCACAGAAACTAACTTTATTCAGACCATCATGCTTTTCAACATGAGTATCCACGCTCAACTGTGCTGCGATCGCGAGTCCGCGCATCCACAATGGGATCAAGGACAGTTCCGAGGAAAACATTCGAGTGCAACAGTGCCATCAAGTTCCGCAAAAACCTCTAGCATCACCACACCCACCAGAATAAGGGATCAGTCTACAGTGAAAACCACCCTAACACGTACAGTGATTTACTCAAGGACTCCACCTACACTGTGCAGATGGTGTAATGGACCCCATTGGAACAACGAATACCCCAACAGAACAACAGCGCTGGCGATAGTAGTAAAAGGGAAAACCCACCCGGAAACAAGATGTCGCTCTCATAATTTCATAGGTACACACCTCATTAATGTCAATGACATACTGCCTACACAACAGATTGTTCACCTAGCCACCCGTAAACACACTGGCGAGGTCGCGGGAGAAGTTGACATCACTGTACGAATCAAGGATATAGAAACCCATACCACTGCATATGTGTCCTAAGATATTTGGGAAAACATGATAGTGGGTATCCCGTGGCTAACATTACAGAATACAGTGATGGAGGCCACAGCACGTTGAATGCACTTTGGTAAGAAAGAACGGTGAACCGTCTACAATTTAGACCCCAAACCAGCCGGGAACCCACCACCAGTATTGCTAGACGAACTCGACCACTCAGTACCAACCAAGTTCCGTGACACCATGCAATGCCTCCTGGATGAGCGCCATGACATATTCACTGAAACCAACCCGGTATGCCATGCCACAGTAGCGGAACACTGCATTACACTCTCAATGGAAAAACCCATCTACAAAGGTGTACGCTGTTATCAACCGCATCAGTGCAGAATAATAACAGAACAAATATCTGAAATGGTTGGAGAGAGGGTAATTGAACCATCAAACAGTGAATTTAATTCGACTATCAATTATACGCCTAAAAAAGATGGTTCATGGCGATTTTGTGAGGATTTTCGCTAGTTAAATCAAGTCATTCAAAGCGCACCACCACACTATATACATGTCAAGGACACCCTTGGTACTTTTGGCTGTGCCAAATTTCTGACCACAATAGATCTCCACAGTGGTCATTGGCAAGTGCCGGTACGACAGGAAGATCGGCATAAGACGGCATTCACTTGGTGCAATGGGCGAATATTTAAATTTTGTGCTATGCCATTCGGCCTCAAATATGCACCATGTAAATTCCAAGCTATGATGGTGAGGGTATTAGATAGCTTCATCGGAGAGTTCGCCTTGGCCTACCTCGACGATGTGGTCGTGTGGTCAGAGATGTGGAAGCACCACATCTGCATCTTTCACTTGTACTTGAATGCTTGGCCATCAACAGTCTCGCATGCACAAACTACAAATGTCATATAGGTAAGGCAGAAATTCAATTCCTCTGACACTTTCGTGAACGAGAGGGGAAGTAGGCACACCAAAGAACAGTTTCGCCTCATCGAGGACTACCCAGCACCCACCACCCACAAGCAGGAAATAAAATTCTTCGGCCTCGCAAATTGGCTGTGAGAGTACATCACAGAATTTGCCATCATCACAGCAACCATCACTGTGCTCATGACGCCAAACATAAAGTATCAGTGATGGGAAAAACAAGAGAAATGTTTCGCCGAAATGAAATGCTGTTAATATGAATGCCTGACCTTGGCATGCCACAATCCAACCCGCCATCTGTTCCTACAAACTGACGCCAGTGAGCAAGGCATAGGTGCCATATTGTTTCAATTAGGGGACTACAGAAACCACTAAATCATCGACTACAGCAATGCAAAATTCATTGCAGTTGAATGCTGCTACGAGGTGAATGAGTGTGAGTGTGGCAGTAGTATGGAGTTGTATGAATTACTGCCAATTACTCTAATACTCGACAACCGCTGCATCGTATGGTTGCACAAAACAAGAGAAAGCCAGAGTAAGCTAACGTGCTGGGCGTTGTTTTTGAAGTCTTGTGATTTCGAAGTGCACCCCATAGTGGGCGAAGACAATCAGCTGGCTGACCATTTGTTCTGTGTGCTAGGTGAAACCAATGCCCACGACGAGGAGTGGAAAGATATACTCCCTCTCCTCCCCTAGCAAGACACATGTCGACAACACCCCCATACAGTGCAGCCACATGACAGTGTTCACTCCTGCATAGAACCTGGACACACTACTCCAAACAGTTCTCAATGCTCAGCTACAGTGTCCTGTTTCTGCGAAATAAAAGCTGTAATGTGAAAAAACACAGCGGAAAAGTGACATGTTGAGGTAAACCATGTGGAGACACATTCAGATGAAAGCAATAACACGTGGCGAGTTTATGTGCCAACTGCCATGTGCGGGTCGGTATTACACAATGCGCACACTAGCAACATTTCCGGACATCCAGGTGCCGCACAAAACAAGAAGAATGTGCTAAAAAAATTTACTGGCCATGTGTGACTGTGCAGGATCGGGAATTTGTGTGCATATGTGTGTGGCATGTAACCACTTCAAAAGCCACCACTTAGACGGTACTCAATGTCAGCATCCCAGGGAACCCATAGAACATTTTGAGACAGTGGCAGTAGACATCATGGGTCCCACACACATCACGAGATAAGGGCTTCATTGTGTTCGTAATTGACTGGTTTTCATGCTGGATGGAAGCGTACACTGTTTCAAGTGCTCGCGCCAGAACCATCTGAAAAGTGTTGGAAACTAAGTTTTTCCTGTGCTGTGATTACCGGTGTGTGTTGTTCAGTGATAACAGCACACAATTTACCATCTGTGTGTGGCGAAACTACTGCACATGCTGGGAAGTTCAACACTTCAGGACTGCCATCTACCATCTATGTGCAAATCCAATGGAGCAGCGCAATCAGGACATCAAAACACAGCTCGATTTATGCGTGGGTGAGAATCACGCCTCCAGGGCAGAGCACTTATCCGCTGCACTATTTAAATTGTGCACGCAGGAGAATCAGGACACCGGCAAGACATCCGCACTGCTGCTCCAGGGTCGTGACCTTCCCCTCCCCAGCGAGTTCAGGGGCTTGGGGCGAGAGAGCACAGCATGAGCTCTGCGGACAGAGGAGGCAGGGAAGAGGAAAGAGTGCTCATGCGCAGAAGCCCGGGAGAACCAGTGTAGCTCTGCCGCACAGTTGCTGCCTGCCACCCCGGGCCCGCCAACACCACTCCAGCCCAGACAGCAAGTATATATCTGTACACATCCACAGTCCGCTAGCAAGAAAGTATTTTGTGCCAGGCTGGCAGCGAAGTGGAGTGGCCCACTCACCATAACAAAAGCACTGGGAGATACCTGCTACAGAGTATGCATCAGCAGGGGCAGGTCTGTAATCTATTATCGGAACACCCTGCGGCTCACTACTGCTGCTGTCGACCCCTCCCCCTTTCTCATCTTCAACGGGTGGTGAGCAAAGTGAGAACACATCAGTGCTACTCGCCGATGCAGCGGATTTGGCGGATATTTAAATATGACAGAAATGCATCGCACATGTGTTCAGCCAAGAGGCCCAGCAAATTTATGTTCACAAGGGTTCTAGCCGATACCGTCGTGTCTGACATTCGTCATCCACCAATGGACAATATAACCACAGTGGTCGTGCAGGACATCGCATCAAGCCAAGGAGGTGGGCTGCCTGAGAACGGCCAGGTTCACCATGCGAGGGTCCGACCTGATGGTGTCGCGACGCACTGGAGATGCCCAGAATCTCCGACATCATGTAGGAGGACATCAGCATCCAAGTCGACCCCGTCTGATCAGCGGGATCATCCCAGGTCATATCGAAAGTGGCACATCAGTGGTTCCCCCAGCACCACTGCAAATAGCAGCAGCGAGGACGACACGGGTTCGGAGGGCAGCCTTTCCCACCCTTGTGCTCCAAGCGACCATGCTGCTCACACCATGTGAAGTGCATGGCATGTGGGCCCACAGGAACACCCAAGGCAATCATCATCGTACCGGTGTATACAAGACACCAGTACAGCGACACATTATCTGCAACTTACGGCCACATGGGATAGGTGGGAATATCCGAATATGGGAATAACCAGCCATATGCTGGGAATATGAGCATAGCCTCAGCAGCACCGCACGAACGGTCTCCTGAAAAGAGAGGGGGGTTGATGTGTACCATGTTAAGCCCTTCTTCAGCCCGTTCATTGCACCACCTCATCAGCACTTGGTACCACCGTCCACCATGAGAGGTCAGTGACTACATAAAGTGTAGTCTGTGTGGGTCACGTGTGAAATGGTGCAGTGTTTATTTTGTATATTTTAGTTATATATTTTTCTCTCATGGCCTCTTTAATTGTGCAATAGTTTATAGTGTTCACCCTATGTGTCACACATTCTAAATTAAAAGTGTTTTGTATTAATTTAATGTGATTAGTAAATTTATAAGGTAAGTGCGAGGGTGTACCGTGATGTGTACAAAATGTGTAATAATTTATGTGAGTGTTATGTCATCATGCCAAAGTGTCTTGTCATGTTTTGTGTGCAACATCCAGTGTTACGTATTTTTGTAGCACAAGCCACATATACTTACACCATGCACCACAGAGTGTGCCCGTATTTTGCATTTATTTTATTCCTGAGTATAAATGTAAATATTTCTCATATTTTGTTTTGTAAAACTAAGACCAGTATCAATCAGTACAATACCGGGCTATTCCAGTAGCGAGACAAGTCAAACATTGTCAGAGGCCACGTACCTCAAATAAATCCACATTGTCCGTAGTCTGTAAGAGACATGCCACATGGATATTTCCCTATTTATTATTCATCAGTGTTTGTATGAGTGCAAATGTGCATCCAAATAAAGAGACATACGTCCCGAACACCTGTAGATAATAGGCATAATAATATCTTTTACATTGAACAGGAAATATGTCAGTTAAAAATTCAGTTTTGTTAGGTTAAGGAATAAGTTTAAGGACATAGTGTCACGTGATGTTAATGTTAGGAAAGTCGGGTTATGTATCATTTTTATTGGAATATAAAAGTGTTATGTATGTTATCATCATCATCATCATCTGTCCATGCATCATTAGTTTTCATAATCATTACTTTTTCATATTTCCCATTGTTTCATCACATCATGCAGGAACGCTGTGCTTGGCAGCCGGCCTCTTTTTGATCAACGTACAGTAGTCACCTGGAGTTGGCATTGTGTCGGCCTCCCCAGGCCCATCATCTTTGTGCACTGATCGTTTAGTTTTCAATAGTTAACGTTTATTATGGAACCGTAGTTTATTAGCCTAGGGAGAAGGCCACTCCACAGTCCAGTCCATTTTGTACACAACCGGACATTAAATTCTCATCTTATGTTTCATGTAGGCTTCGTGCTATTTCTCAGTATTAGCACCCTCCCACTATAACAGAGGAAATATCAATGTATGGGCCTCATACGAGGGTCGAGAGTAAATCGTGATGTTGAAATTAACTTTTCGCATCTGTAGTTATTTCTCTAGACTACTTCCCGGTCGATTTATCTGCCTTTACATGACTAAACTTTAAGGTGTAAAGGAGGCCTATAATAACCTACCGTGAGTGAGTATACATTGAGGGAGGCAGACAGCTCTCACTAGCCCAGGCATCCATGAATTTTAGATCTACAGCAGCAGTGCGATAATCAGCCGACGCTGGATATCTAGGAGGGCCACGTGGGCCATCGACACCATGACCGCCATCAATAATCATGCTCTCCGAGCTGGTGCCCTTCGAGTCTGGCAACACACAATCTATATTTATCCTGTCCACCAAAACCCATTTTCCCTGCTGTACCAACCCATAAGACGCATTTATGTGACACCATAAGTTACTAGGGAGGCTGCCCGCTTCACCATAGCTGTTTTGGCAATTTCAAAGAATTCAGGGTGGGGACACACTTCCGAAATGGAAAGTTCCACTATGTCACACATGCTCTAGTGAAATACAATGACGTCAGTGGAAGTGAAATGCAATGCAGAAATCCCGTTATTCGGGCTTATTCAACAAGGGTTCATTTGTATTAACTTTATAAGAGTGTATATGTAATCATTATTCCCTAAACTGTCTGTACATGTCTCATTTTTGTAATATCACCTTTGATGTGTGATAACGTGCCCCTGATGTCACATTCTCAGCTACATTAGGGGCTCAGGAGCTCATGGTTATGTCATCGATGTGTATTTAGCGAGTAGTCTTAATTTTCCATAAACACCATTTGTGCAATCATAATAATTTTAAGTATACTTTTTTTGTTTTTCATTTTTGTTTTGGTGCCAGCTTCAGTGGCCTTCGCTGAAGCCACGACCATGATAGAGACTTGAACACTCGTCTTACCGACAGCACGGAAGTTTCGTTCCACAGTGGGCTGCCTTGGTACCAACAATTTAAGATTTATTTATCGTAACTACAATAGCACCTTAAAACAGGAATGTTTGCACTCATATGTGCTGAGGGCTTGACCGGGCTGCATCCTGATGAAAATACCAGGACTTAACGTACTTCCGTACATCACTATTAAAGTTCTTTGCATAAGGCTCTCGCCTTATTTTACAGTATCAGCTATCGGCTGGCCGCAAAAGCTTAGTCCGTGTAAGTGTTGAATGTGATGGGATAAGTGGTGTGTGTCATTTGACAGTCAAAAAATAGTCATAAAATCAGTCACTGATATTCATTGACTACTTTGCTCGTCTGAGTATCATCGGACACTGCTCCCTAACACAGTATTCAAATCAGTGTTTCAGTGTAAAAGTATTGATTGAGGCGCCTGCCTTCCTAAAGCAGAGTCGATTCAGTGTTCTTAGCAGCGTGTGAAGTAGCCCACAGCTTCGTCCTTTATCAAAGACCAATCATAATTAAACCAGTTAATTAACATTTAACAAAACACTCATCAAATTGACAGCGGAATCATAGATCTCTTTAGGCCGTCGACCTACGACCATTAACATCGTTCTACCGAATGCGGTGCTGGGCACTTACATCAGTTTCTGCCTCCTGCCTGACATATCAGGCGGGTCACGAACCCTGCACACCATTTCTGGGACCCACAGTACATCATTGTATAATGATGAAATCTACCATTGAAGTGATCCACCCATTTCAGGAGTCACCACTTGATGTCCGCCCAAGCGAGTTGCCACATAAGCCAACGCCATGGGGGCACTTCGACTCAAGCCCTCAATGGCCTGACAGCGCAGGACATTTGCTCTGTGCAAACACCCTCGGCACATTCATGTAAGCTCTTAACCATTAATTTACAATAGAACAGTAGCTTACCAGAACCATTTTGTTTACGTGCTGGGGAGTAGACTAGCTCTCCCCTCATGTCGTGATGGTGTAATTTCATTTAATTCTCACATTCGACCCCGAATCGTTTTTCACTGCATAGGCCATTGGCAGGCCTGAGTGCCGAGTCCGCATCATTCAGACATAGCACTTCTTGTTATGCACAGTTTACATGAAGTAAATATCCTAATGGTAATTACGTATTTCTTCATTGTTCCTTGGGACATTTAGGGCGCTGCCCCCCCCCACCCCCCTGGTAGCATACTCAGAGTATCCGACGTATGCTTTTTCAACATGCAGAATGGCTGTGACAACTCCGTAAGTGTTAGAGTCATTGTAATACGGTAACCGTGGTGTTGTGTATACGCGCCGGTAAGTGCGCAGGTAACAATAGCCAGCACCAGCAATCGACTGGGCATCTGTAGCTCCCTAGGGCCGTCGGCCGAACGACCCTACACTGCTCAACTGAGCATGGCGCTGGGCGAATTTCTACAGCTTTGCCCTCTGCATGAGGTAGTAGGTGGGGCAGACCGCAACATCCACAGCTCTGTATCTGACCTACGACGTCAATTGTTCGCAAGAACAAGTAAGGCACTACACCTACTTGCAAGCAAACCCAGGGTACCCATTTGCTTCTTTTGCAACATGCCGGGAGGCTATGCATTCCTGTAAGTGTTACAGCCATTGTAATTGTGGTGCACGAGATGGCCCTAACAGTGTCGTGTGTAACACGCTGGTAAGTGTGTGAGTATCCAACCAACAACAGCTGATGGAGACATCCAGGGTCATTTGGGCCATCGATCAAATGACCCTTTACTTTCTCAGCCTGAGCTATGGTGCCGGCCATCATCACCCAGTTGCACCGCTGCCTAAAAGTTCAGGTAGGGCGACCACACCAGCCCTGGAGTCTCCGCACATCAGTTTTCAGACTTTGTGTATTTTATTTCTAGTGCTGCCTTCGGGCGTTTCAGGGTCTGGGTCCCCTACAACCCGTTGTTACGTAATTTTACGCCAATCACTAAATAATCAGTATGGCCAACCAGCTGTTTGCACAATTTAAGATGCGTGAGTCAGCTTGAATAGGCCCACAGTGTTCTCCATGTAAGTATCAGGAACCAAAGGCTTTTCATCATTTTCACCCAGGGATGGCATACGAGGAAGTGAAATAGAAAAAAAAATCATTTATTTATTTGTAAGAATTTATAGTAAATAGGTCTACCACTGAAATGTAATGATGACTCTCAGGAGTGAAATATTATTGTTTGAAAGTTTTGTACACGGTTGTGTAAATAATTGTGAGTAGAATGGAGTGATTTTTGTAGGGGGTGGGG
The DNA here is from genome assembly GCA_029891345.1 of Dryococelus australis. Lineage (NCBI taxonomy): Eukaryota > Metazoa > Arthropoda > Insecta > Phasmatodea > Phasmatidae > Dryococelus > Dryococelus australis. The sequence goes on along the minus strand of CM056997.1, from coordinate 102,238,458 downwards.
AAGGGATGTTGCTACTTCTTTTGATTGGTTTCGATGGTAACCCTCACTCGACAGCTGGTTCACACTCTGCAATATGTACATTGACTTACCAACTGTAGGCAACCTGATATCTCCATTACTGCAATCAAAGTTATGTTTGGCTGGAGAAGAATTATTCTCGCCACCAAAAGTTGTACTCGGCATCTCTCCACTCATTCAAATGAAAATTACTTGCAAACAAGTATGTAGAGAAATTAAAATATTTGCACATTAAAACAATAATGTGTGGTTTCACTGGTTAACTGACGAAACCGGGATACCATTCACACTTACCTCACACACGATTAATTCATTTTTTAACACACTGTCAGAGCATATTGTGATCTTATGTTAGCATGGTATGCCACGTGACTTTTGATCAACTCAAGTGAACTACATGTTGCCTACATAACCGGCCGGTATTTCATGATTATGTACTTTATGTATTTATTCCTCGGAAACGGTTGGGATTGGGGCATTGATGATCCAAGCCATTTTAGCTTATTTTAACGTGTTTCTTCATAATATGCGACATGAAATGTAATAAACAACTGGTAACACACAATTTTATTGCAAAATAAGAGTTGCGACCCCTAATTTGCCACGAATAAATTTTTTGATGGTGTGAAACATCGCACTGATCATAGAACTTTGTCCATTTAATAGTTTTCCAGAGTCTTGCGGTTAGATTGTACATACTTTTTGTAGAAAGTCCGATTACCTGGTCTAATTGCTCCTACTTCAAAGGGGCGTACCGCCCTTGGGATGCACGCTAGACGGTAAGTCGTATTACATGTTTTCGTCTTAATTTTTCGCGAGGAATACACATGCGGATTTTGTCCATGTATTTAAGAAACATCCTGTATATGTTTTACTGTTACCCTAGGCTATGTACGAACATCATGTTGGCAGTACATTTGCATATACCTTAATTTTTTCACATATGGTTGGTAGCTGTGTGTTATCCGTGCTAATGTGTACTTATGTATATAGGTTTGCATACGTACATGCACACAGACAAATGAGTGAATGAAGATTGCATAAGTTAATCTTTGCAAAAGAAGTAGGACAATAAAAAAGAAAATAGTTAAAAATCTTTCAGAATTGATAGTGGGCAAAAAAGGGAAAATATCAAATTGCCTGACGAAAATTAAGAAATTAATGTGGAGAACAGCAAAGGTACAAATACGATAAAAAAAAAAAATGGAACGTTTTCTGATGGGATGGGCCGTGAGGGAGAGAACTATATCACAAGAGGCGGTCACGTACGACTTAAGGCGATACTTGAAATAAAATAAATGACAAAGGAAACAAAGGAAGTAGGATGTGGCTGAATAACGATTTATAAGGGCGAGGAACGTACAAACTATTGAGAGAGGAGGCAAAAAACGACAAGCTTTGATGAAAATTTTTAATCATAATCTAACAGAAGACGCATGCACTGATGAAGTAGTTAGTCCTTTCTTAATTGCGTCATAAAACATACTCATAGAGCTACACGCACCACTTTACACAGTTATTCTGGATCGTTCTAAACTATGTGTGTCTGATTACAGTTTAACGATTGAATTTATCGCTCTGTTCATTACTAATGGGATTATAAGGGCAGCTTTTTCGCTGTTTAACGATTAGGTACTTCGGAAGTTTGTTAGATTATTCCACCGTGAAATTTGCACCTTCAGTTAAAAGTAAATACAAACATTTCTAAGTTTAATTTTTTCTGCTCTCGAAATTGCATCTCACTGCACTTTTTCATTACAGATGCAACAAGTTAATTTAAAGTATGAAAATCTGGAAATTATTTCCGAATATAAAAATTATCAGTTAGTGAATATTTAATTGTTTATGGCTGCCCTCAAATACTCTGTGTTATACTCATTAGAGACAACAACCAAATCGAATAATTTTTATTGCTCTGTTACTTCAGATCGTCGCAGGAGAACACACTTACCAGCGAGCGAACGTAATTCTCAACACATGCAAAAAGAAGATTCATCCTAAAAAACGAGCAGGGATTCAAATTGAAATTTTACCCACACAGAAAATCCAGCACGATCCTGGATATGATAGATATTTAGCCAATCGTAATGTTCTGTATTCGTAGTCAAAAGAAGAAAAACGTGTTATAGTCGATTCACGGTTACTTCCAACTTTTCTGAAGCCCTGCTAAAGCTCTACTTTGAGGATATTCCTCCGCCTTGAGCAAAAAAAAAAAAGCCTAACTACTGTAAGTCTAAAAAATTACACTGAAGGGACAACTCAGCGTAATCATATTTTGAATAAAAACTAAGTATTTCTCACTGGACGTTACCAACACACCTATTTTTTCACTGGTTTTATTCACATTAATTATAAATGAAATTTTATAATTTATAAATAAAATCTAATAAAACGTTCAATTTAACCAAAAATAAAGCACTTTCGTGTTATCACAAGTATAAAACACTTGTGATATATGACATATTTAGGAAACAACCAAACACATCATATATAGGGTAATGTTTCAAAGGTTTGTTTCAAATTATATGAAGAAACCGCGAATAGTTAGTATTAAATTTCTTTTGCTTTCACAGATTTCATTACAAAATCGCTTCCTTTCTCCCGCATACTCGCTATGTTAGCCAAGTCCGATAAAAAACACTTTAACATATTGGCGCGTATAATAAAATAAATGGCCAAATACAAATGCACAAAACTGAAGTAGTGTTAAATTAACTCACTATAACGTTTCCGTATATGCCTAACGTGTTAAGCAGTTTCGTGACGTTATTTTTTTCAAACGTGTGATGTATCGTGGCTTGTAATAAAGTATTACTCTGGTCTGACCACGAAAACCATATTGTTACAATTTCTCTCTCTAGAAATTAAGTGGGTCATACCAAGTTCGTTAAGGGATGGAGGTCTTAATCAAATAAAATAATAAATTATAATTTCCTTACTTTATTTACAATAACTACAACAAAATTCTCTGAACTCAAATTCTCACAATAAATTGAAATCACTTACTGTTCACAATCGACACCAATTAATAAAATTTATAATTACGACAGAGAAATCAATTGAATTTAATCATTAAAGATCAGTCCCAATAGATAGTGTATCAACCTATTCAATTATTTTAAAATTTATACGTCCTTTTTTTACAGTTCGAATATTTACAATAAAATCAGTATTAAACTTCCATTCAGTCCCACCTCAGTTCAGACCTAGTCCCGCCATTCGCAATGTTCTAGAGTCCTCCAAGCGTCCTCACGCACAGTAGGCTTCACTCGTCGGTTTCACACTCTCTCGTCCTTCCAAGCCACGAACACCTCACTCGCCGTCGTCCCGCAATCTCCAGTCGTCGTCCACACTTATCTTCGCTCGCGCACGCTTGCCAGGAAACATTTAATTCAAAACTGAGTGGTCTGGGTAACAATACTTAATAAAACTTTTCGTTTTTTGTAGCTTCAATTCTTCGAACATTCTCGTGTATTATAATTGCACTTTATTTCTAACGTTTTCCAATCCTAACAAAAAGAACTTGTATTTTCACTTTCCTTTACGCAGATTTACTGCAAAACGACTGAGATACAGCCCACCCTACTGGCTTGAGAACGCACACGACTTATCGTTACAGAAAGACTGTGCTTTGAATACAATATCTTGTCATGTTTGTATGTGTAACTTGAGTTGTTCACGTGAAGCATTCCATAATTATCACAGGACGATTAATACAAAAAAAAAAAAAACAATTTTCATTCTATGGATCTTCATGAGGTAATTTTAGATCGTAATAGAGGTTACTTTGTAAGTCTGGAGGCTACGCTATTGATAACTCTCACATTGTTCATATTATTGTTTAAAAAAGAGCGATACATAACATTGAATTTATAAGTATTTCAGCCAGCCGAATGTCGTTATTCAAATATGATTCTTTGAAGAACGGCACGACGTTATATAGACACCCTGAATATGACACTGATGGAATACTTTGGGCATGTGTGTTAGTCAATACTTTCTATGAACGGCTATGAATGAATTATTAATACCAGCAGTGAAAACAATACTAAATTCCGAAGATTTTATAAATTATATAGGCCCTAGTAAAGTTTTTCCATAAATAAGAAAAATAACTTATGACTACAAATTATAAATCCAATATAACAACCACCTCTTCCTCCAGAAGTGGTGATTCGGTAGGCTGTTAAGTCTTAAATTTCCAAACATTGTTTGGGCGCAGTCACCAACAACTGCAGAGTTTCACCCGATCACTGTTTCACACCGTGCAATGTTGCAGATCAGGAAACATACGGGAGAAAGTAATGTGGTAGTTGTGGTCACTTTCGAGACGCATTGCAAGGAGTAGCGAAAATATAAGTCGATGTGACGTCATGTCTTCATATCGTTCGCAAGGAAAACTTTTTAACGAGCTGTAGGCCATCGACACTTGTTCAAAATAGCAACGACAACTGGTCACAGAAGTAGGACACGAGCTTACGCCGCGCAAGCCAGTTTCCAGGCGTAAAGTAAATTATAAAATGGCGATGATTTGTATACGTTAGTTATAACTTGTGAAGGTGGAACACAGACACTTGCGTATGAGCGACGAGACAGAAGAGAGATAAATAAATGGAAATTGGCGTGATATAAAGACAGTCCTGAAAAGGATAACATTCGACAGGTGGAAATGATTTGTCGTTGTTATGTACGTCGGACTATAGTCTATTCGTGGCTTCTTCACACTTTTTCGATCACACCTTTGAAAAATCACCCCGCGTACGACGTATTTGGTTATTTCCTATATATGCCATGTTTCACAAGCACGTAATACTCCTATTGAAATAATAAAAGTACCTTATTTTCGATTAAACTGACCTGTGGACTTATATTTTATATAAATATTATAACATTGGATTTGTAATTAATATGATTAAAAACCAACGAGAAAATAGGCGTGTGGGTAATGCCTAGTAAAAAATTGTCTTCATGGAAACTGTTATTAAACTGAGTGCGAACGAATGAGGTGCGTTGTCCCTTTTGTGTCATTTTCAAGACTAGTTGAGCAGAGATTGCATGAGGCGGAGGAATATCCTGGACGTATAACTTTAGCACGACTTTACAAAAGTTGGAAGAATCCTTAAATGGTTTACAGCAGAAATTCCCGTACAGGCTGTCCACAGTAAAGTGAGCACTTTTTAACGTTCTTAAAAATTATCACTTTCATCCACTTTCTTTCTTCCTGCTGCTTTTTAACAAAAAAACATTTAAATGTAACTAATAAACACATTGTATATATTTCAACACTCTCATAAGTTAACGCCTAAGCCTGTAATAAGATATACTTATTAGTGGTTAATGCCTATTGGGAGAGCCTTAAAAAGTGCTCACTTTACCGTGAATGGCCTATACCATTGGGTGCAGTTGGTCGCACCGCAAGGACTGGCCTCAGGTGAGAGAGCGGCTCCAGCTGCACACGCCAGGAAGATGGCGTCACTGGCCATCAAAGTGTTGGAGTACCATTTGCCAATCAGAGCCTGGTGTTCTACTTGCCAGCCGGCCGCCCATCCAGCAGAATGCAGTAGCTATTCACACACAAGCACGTTTCCTAAAACCTCGCTCAGCCAGCCAATCAGAGAAGAGGATTGCCCACATTAAAAGAACCTCCACGCATTTCGTCTGTGTGTACTTATCTGCTGTGTGGCTTGATCTGCTGGTAGGGATGTTGATATCGGGGGAAAAAATCGATATTATTTATATTGGTTATTTATAAAAGTATCATTTTTCTAAACGATATATAGAAAGAAAAATATCGATTTTTGGTACACCAGAGTCCGATATTTTATGTATTCAGGGACTTGGCAAATGTAAAATTGCTTCGAATATTACATATTGTGGACACGAGACATTGTAGAAAGTCACAGCGCTTGTTTTTGGTACATGTTGCCAAAGTAAACAAAGCAATATTTTCAATTAAATTTTTATTAAAACAGTTTTTATTAAAAGAGCATTTGAAAAATATTTATTTATGATACCTGGGGAAGAAAATTGATTTCGATAAAATATCGTTCGAATATATCGACGATTTATATCGATATATTGACATTTTCCCAACATCCTTACCCGCTGGTGGTCAACCTTGCGACGACCTGCAGATCCACGGGTACCAACATTGATAACCGGCGACATTATTCTCTGTCTTGAATAGCACCGGACTGTTGCTTTATACTCGCCATGCTTTCTCTTCCATCCCCTGATTTGCATTGTTGTTCATTAATACTTACGTCCTTTCCCTTTTCATCGTCTCGTCACAGCTACGGGGCCCGCTGCGGGAAGCGAGAAAGAGGAAAACTGCAGGGGAAAATATGAGAAAGGGCAGGAGGATAAATTGAGAAAGAAAAGTGAACAGACTTGTCGCGCGCGGGAGAGGCATAATTTAGTCGGTCCACGTATCGGAGTTGTCAACCGCGCCACCCTATAAGGGCAAGAAAGCCTGCCCCTGGTGAGGAGCGTTGGGGGGGGGGGGGGTTCCTAACCTCCCGTGTTGCACTCGACCAATGCCCCCTCCCTAACACGTCATTTTCTTAGAACGGCCCTTTCCCCCGCGACTAGACAGCCCCTCGAAGCGATGACCTACTGCCAACTGTGACAGCTTGCTTGGGTGTTACTAGGTCAACACATGTGGATAACATATGCACAAAAAGAGGGGCATGGACAAAACACAAGTCCCAAATCCTTCATTCGCCTGACATTGTACCAGATGCCATCGGGATGCATCTCAGATCCCTGAATATTTTTCACATCTTATTCAGAAAGAAAACGATTTATATGGCGAACAGCAATACAGCCAGAATAATACCGAAATTCAAGCAAATAAGAAATTTCCACCTAACAAGGACGAAATAAAAAATAAAAAAAAAACAACTTCGGTAAAATCACAATATATTATTGCAAAAGAAATTCAGCTGGTACCTATTTTTGTATGTTTGGATTTAAAATTTACATTTTATAATGCTCCTTGGCCAAACTTTAAAGATAGGACTTTTTTTAAATTTGTATATTTTTCTTTTTGGTTTGATATCACTAAGTAAATTGTTTCACTAGCGGTACCAAAATCGTACAGAACCATGGTTTTTTTTTCTCTATATTTTGAGCAGGTCCCGTCAAATAATACGTATTTAATTAATTTCATTAATCCGACCGCTTATATACTACTTGTTACAGGATTATATTGGTGAAATATGACTTTTATTGTCTGACAACATCATGACTCTTGAGAAAGTAAACGTTATTAAAGCAGTTTTTCCCCCCTTTTTCAGATTTTGAATTCGTTTTATTTCTGTAACGGCAAAAAAAATTATTGTCAGTAGAAAGAACAGCATCATTGTTTGTTAATTAAAGTAAATTGCACGTGTAGTGAAAATGTATCGCAGCTGTATAGGTGCGAATGCAATACCAGGCTCACGTGTGACAGAAAACAAATAATGTTATCCACTTAATTCAATAAGATCGCTTAAGGCCGGGGAAATTTACTCACAGAGTAGACGTGCCTGCATGCTATGCTGTATTGCAGTTAAGTTCTACTGGAACTGTAAAAGATAACTGGATAACTGGATAACAATTTTACTTCCAGCACAAAATGTTGTTTCTGTGTATTTATATCTATAATGTTCTATTAAAATTTGTAACTGAACATAAATACTCGTCACTATTGTAAATAATGTGATTTCTCTCGCCATAATAACTTCTATGATAAACAGTATAAAAAGTTAACATAATTATTTATCTCTTTCAGCTGATATAAGCACGCCATAAATTGAATTTTAAAATTTTGGAGAAATTTTAAAATACTGACCAGCCTGGATAGCGACACAAATTGTATTATGTTTGTGAGTTTTTGTTTCTTGATAATATTTCATAAATTATGATTATGATTTCTTTTATATAAAAAGTAGTGTTTTGAAGCAAGTAGCTAGAATGCTGAGGGAAAGTCGACAAAGTGTCGTCACAGATGCGACATTTTATGGCGCATCACCGAGAAAGGATGGCACAGTGGTATAACTGAAGGACCTGGGTTCGAATCCCAGTACGGCCATCGTGATCTCGGTTTTCCATGGTTTCCCGACATCAATCTGCAGGCGAATGCTGGAGCGATGCGACACACTACACTATAAGCTCAGGATAATTTTGCATGCTCCGGCTATGTTTGCCAATATGTATTTTGTTGTCATCCTATAGTAATATTATATTTATTTTCCGTGAGTGGAAATTTCAACCATTTTATAGTGTTTCTGAATTACTTGGTTCATGATCGTAGATACTCATCATATGCTTCATGTTTTTTTTTCATTTTACACATATCTATGCGGAGTTATGCACATGCAAATAAATATTTTATATTTACATGCGACAAATGGTTTGTATTGCCTCGTAAAGAAATAATCATACACTCCTTACATGCAAATATATAAATTTATATAATATTTCATAATGACACCAATATCAAATATATATCACAATGATGATAATTCAGATAAGAATGTGATATAGTAAACGTACTAATAATGGTTTAACACACACATATACTCTGATGGATCACCAACACAAGAAACATGTCTTAAACGAAAAAAAAATGTAAATAAAAATGTAATAAAAAGAAATACTTAAATATATATGTAAGTAAAAACGGAAAAATAAAAAAAGAATAAAAAATACTTAAAACGTAGAACTTAAAAAGAAATACATACAAAAGAAAAAAATTGTGAGGATAAGTGAGGGAAAGTAAAAAAAAAGAAATGCAAATAAAGAATCTAATAAAGAAAATATTAAAAATATAAAAACTTAAAAAAATACTGAAAAAAAAATTATTGCTGGGATAGACAAAAAAATTAATATGCATTCGAATAACCATGACAAAATATTTACTCGTCCCCATACACATCATATTACATATACTTCTTTTAAACACCTGTACCAACACATGTCCCTATAGCCGAGTGGTCTAAGGCGTCAGCATGCCGACCCAAGATTCGGTAGTTCGATTCAATCCTCCTCCAGACTATATTTTGAGTTCCGAAAGAGCAAAGCCCCTAGCGGCCAACTCTAGAACCAACATGGCGGTCGAACGACTGGTGTGCCCCCCCCCCCCTAGCAATAGTCGATGTAAACAGAAGACCAAAACAGCAGTCGAACAAAGGCGAAATACTAACTCCAGCCATGTAAAACAAATGACAAACAAAAAAACTAAGATGGCGACCGGAAACAAAATTGTGACCAGGAACAATATGGCTGGTGGAAACATGATGGTGACAAGAGAGAATGGAGAGAGATGGAATGAGAGACAACATGGAATAATAACGAATTAAAAACAGGATGGAATGATAGAGCATGAAAAAACAAAACGAAATGATAGAGCATGAAGTGCAAAAACAAATGGCTGCGTACTGATTACCAAAGTGGTGGCGTACTGGTTACAAAGATGGCGGCGTACTGTCTACCAAGATGGTGGTATACTGGCTTCCAAGATAGTGACACACTGGCTACCAAGATGGTGTAATTCAATATGGTGGTAGCGTGACCGGAATGACAGAACATGAAGTCGGGGATCCAAGATGGCGGCTGGCGCCATGTGCCTCTCTCCGATCCCCTTGCCAACCAAGCTACATCATCTATCTACTCATATTCAGTTTGCTTTGATGGCAGGTACTTTTGTAAACAATAAACACAATAAATACATTTAAATTAATAATATTTGCATACCTGTATATTTGATATCGGCTGCTATTTTCTTCTATGCCAAAGTGGTCAAATCTGTCCTGGAGAAACTTTGTAATGTGTAATTCCATAAACACGGATTGGTTTCGACATGTTTGATTAATTAAATCATCGACGATATGTCATCTTGCGTTCCCATCATGTCTCCACTTGCCAGATGTCGCGTGACACTGATCGTATAAGACCAGCACTCCGTGTCGCCTCGAGTGATTCGACGCCGACAGATGACGGTGTCGTGTTGTTGTCGTACTAGTGTGCACCAGCTGTGCCGCTTCAATACAGTTTCTATATTAGCAAGCATTGCGTATAGAATTCGTGTCGCTTACCGTATCGTTTACCGCATCGCGGCAGTCTGCACTCCGCCTATGGTTCCTCACTGCAGGCCACGGCCGATTCCTTCCCTATTGCTGCATCTCAGAGCAACTTATTCCAGTCTCTAATGACCTCGTTGTCCATGTCAGCCCTACATTTATGTCACAGTGTAACGGACACTTTCCAAAAAGTGCGTTTGAATTGACATTCACCGTCTGGGAAAAAAAAAAAAAAAAAAAAAAAAAAAAAAAAAAAAAAAAAAAGGAAAACAACCAGTGATGCAAACTGCACTATTTCAACACAAAATCAAGTGACTCACTGTTTATTGCGCATACGCTAGCAGCTGGTGTGCTTCACACCCACAAATCTCCTGCCAAGCTGGATTTGCCATGTGTTTGTTCGACTACGTGTCTTTTCAAACAGTATGCACATGCAATGTTTCTTTCCTAATAAATTCGCCGTACACATATACTGTTACAAGAAGCCTGAGGGGCGTATCTGAGTGCGTGAGGGATGGCGGTCTTAATAAAAGCAAAATTAATGTACTTGATTTTTAATTTATTCACAGTCATTATTTACAGCATTAATCTATCTATCTCCACTATTACTCTTTTTATTTCTCAGTGAGCGAAATATTTAATGTATATTTCAACTCTATTTGACGTCCTTCTTTATGTCTGTATTTGTTTATTGTTAATGAACTCATACTCGTCATTAACACATGTTCAGTCTATCTGTTACTATCATTTGTAATGTATTTCACTCACGCATCCAGTCCAATGATCCAGCCTGCCAGCTGAAATCTTCACTGCTGCAATGCTTGCAGTCGCAGATTTTCCTTCCGCTGGTCACTTCTCTCGTCGCGCGCTTCTCTTCGCGCTAGTCGTTAGTAGTAGGGGCGTAGGCGTTTCATTTCACGTTTGATTAATCGGACTATCAATTTTATATCGAATTGATTGATAGGATTAAGGATTAATCCAATATTAATCCGATCAAATTTCTAATCCACTAATCTTAATCTGGTAAAACTTGGTTGATTGATCCAATTAATTGGATTGAATTAATCAATCAATTTCTTTTTAATTTCTGAATTTGGCGTGAATTGATAAGTATATAGTTTGGGGCAAGAGTGTGCTAAGAGTCTTATTATTTTTTCGGATAGCGGCATGGTAGGTCCTCACAGTTGGAGCTCTGGCGTTGTACTGAGGTGTGATGTGTTTGGGAAGGTGTGTATATATGTATTGTGAAATATTAATTTTTAATAGTATTGAGTATGAGTTCCTTTATGTTTTCCATCTGGCATGCGTCTGAGGTAATGGTGTATTTCTGCAAAATAAAATTATTAGGAAACATGTAATGAAAGACGATATAATATTTTAATGAAATCTAGGCCATGATTTCACTAACCAATCCTGTATGTTGATAATGATATGTCTGATCAAATGATTAGATATGCGAAATGGCAGAAATAAATATTCAAGCAAAGTAAATGAAATGAATATGAAACATTTACTTTAATAATGCATTTACCACGATACAAATCAATTAAAAATAATTAAACTCATAATGTTACACACAACAGATGTACAAGTTGCAAATCACGAGCGAAATTAATTAAATTGAAAACGACTTAAACCGAATACGTCGCACACGACAAAATAATAACGAATGGACAACAAAATTTATACTAATATTGTAAGGACATATATTTCAAACAGTAGAATAAACTAAACAAGTGCTAACTTACAAACATATTACAGAATCTAATTCCTGGTGTCATAAATAAATAAAGTAATGAGTTATACCTAAAACGAAATATTTCCCTACAAAATAAATTACATGAATGACAAATGAATTACATAACATATTTCCATGCCAATGACCAGGCCAGCTATCCTGGTATACTAAAGAAATTAAGTAATGAACTGTATCTACAACTAATTCAAAACACATAGCAATATATAAATGACACTACTTGAATTAAACCATACTAGACACAATAGTGTACATCTCCCTAATCGCCCCTCACTTCTCCACTGTGTAGAATATACACGTACGTTAGATATTCTTAAAACACGCCAGCTCGACTGGGAGGTTGGTGTAGGAATGACTCCAGTGTATCATGTGCGGTGACTTATAAGCTGTGTGTCGGGAAAAACCAGAGGCAACATCTTCTTTGACCAACATCAGAATGTCGACTAAGGTTATGTCCGAAACTGCTCGACATTAAAATAACTAAAAACTTGCGTCAATAATATTTCCTGTTTACGAATTCACTGGTTTATATTTCCACTGGGTGCTAATCACAATACTAGACAGGTATGGCTTATAATTTAATACAGAACGATTGAGCATTTAAACACTTCCAGTTAACACAGGAAGATTAAGAATTCCAAACAGAAGAGAAACTCGCAAGTCACACTATTCATACGCATTCTGAATTATACCTGAAACGAAGTCAAACACTTACCCCATTTCCAAGATTTAAAAATAAATAATTTTTTTAAAACACAAGTGCCATCAAAGTTTTGAGAGACTCGCATCGTGTGGCGGACTTAACACCGCAACACTTTATCCAAACATAGGATATTTTTAATAAATCTATGAACATTTTGAATGAAACAGTACAGACACTTCGTCGAGGAAAAACTGTAGAATTATTTAAAATCTATACTAAGTTATGTTTAAGAAATCATATAGATGTATATAAATGTCTTAACGGAATCGCAACAAACACATACGAAATACTTTTTTTAAATTGTTGATTAAAAATGTTAAGAAAAGGAATTTATTTTTTTTTCGATATGATAACTAGCGAATATTATTTTACAAAGGTTAAATATGCAAAAAACAAGAATATTTCGAAAAATATTGCTAAGAAGACTGTGTGTGTAGATAACCATCTGTGCCGAGCAAGAACTGAGGCGAAACTAAAAATGAGCTCTCTCTGGGCTGTCCAGCGGTTGGAAGGTACCGTTAGACAACTGCCTCCCTCCCTCCCCTAACCCAATGCATGTGTTTGTCCTGCTTACCTCCCTCTGTCTGGGAACAGAGCATTGACTCTTCCCTGACGAACCATTGGAAAAGCCTGCAACCCCAGACACTTGCTTGTTTTAAACATTTACTGGCAGCAAATAGAAATTTCACTAGTCCCACTGAAAAATTATTTCATCCCACTATCATTTAAGTAGGAATTTGCATTAATCCTAAAAATGTTTTCCAATAAATGAATTTTAATCTGCAAAAATTATATTCTGTTTTCCAGGAAACATTAATTTTAAAATTTCACAGAAATCCAGGAAACTATGAATAATTAAACAAAATAAATGTTAGGCAATTGAAAGAATTTATATAATTTATGTTTAAGTATTGAAAGAAAACCGTTTTCAAAGAATGTCATTTTCAAAACACGAATAATTCGATTTACATGATACTCAAGTCAAAGGTTTTAACTATGGAAAACGTGCATATTCAAACTGTCACATATTTGTGTATAGCAGATAACAAATAGTATTTTGAATGTAGAGTTCTCTCATATTTTACTTATAACTAAAGTTTCATGTATGTATAAATAAAGTTCCCACACAAGATTTTTGGCTACACCATCAATCAGAAATGTGTATACTGAACAAACATAAACAGATTTTTATTTTAAAATACTACTTTTCAACATAATATTAATGAGATACCACGAATCCAGCCTGAAATGACTTCTATCAGAGCTGGAATATGTAAATTCATCGATATTTCAACAAATATTTTAAGAGGCCCAAATTTAAGCAAATTTAAAGGAAAACGATGGCCATTTTGTAAACAAATTCTATAAAAGAAGGGAATAAACTAATTTTTCTCTGTTTTAAGTCAACAACTGGCAAGATCACATTGTGTGTATGTGTGTGTGTGTGTGCATTGTATTAACAGTCTACATTACCGAGAGTTAGGCATCTCCTATATGCCAGATGTCCACAGCATCCAGAACGACGCCAGAAGTCCACAGTATCGAGATATATGCCAGGCATCCACACCGAGAACGATGCCAGGGTCCACAATAGCATCGAGAGTTGCGTCAATCATCTACAGGGATTACTTCTGTCTCTGCACAAGCATCATCTCGCAACAGGTATAATGTACGAAGACAACTACTGTGATAACTGTGGTCAGGACTGCATAGAAGTATTTAATGGGTTTATAGCTTACAGATGGGTGAAAACATTGTTGAGTTTAAACTGTTCTCAATTGTGGGTGCTGCCTAAAGTGTTTATTATCACTTTTGCGGCCCATGAAATAAAATTAGTCTATCCATTCCTTCCTGAACATTTAAGAGCAGACAAGGATATTGTGTCGTATCTTCTGCATGAAGTCTGCCAATATGGCATGCCCACATTTGTTGATGATGACAATCACCAACATATGCAGAGGGATTGTATATCGCGAATGTTGGAACAGCTAATAGAAGCTAGAATTATCCCCGATTTAGTAATGTCAGACTCCGAGGTTGACGAAGTGGATTCTGAGGCGACCACTGAGAGCTTGTAAAAATGTTTGGAGACTTTCTGTACATACTGTATAACTTGAGAGTGTAAAAAGAAATAACGTAATAATGATGTGCTATGTGCAAGTATTCGAAAAGCATCAAGACAAGTCTTTTATAATTAAAGAACTTGACATTTCATACCCAAATGATGATAATAATAGTAAAGTATTAAGTTTTAAATCTGCAATGCCTTGGTTTGTTTTAGATCCAGAAATAAAAATGATGTTTCGCCATCAAACTTATAAAATACACAATTTAAAATGGGACTCTGGTGATATAGTTTACAAAGAACGTTTCCAATACGTGAAGGGTGCACTCCTCGAAGACTATGCCTTATATGGACTTGGACAAATGCAGAAAAAAAGTTTAAAAAGTTTAACCAATGCAGAAGTCGTAAACACCAGAAGATATCACGACTGTTAGAGCATTAATTCGATAGTAAAACGCTATAACACTAATCACTGTGGGAAAAAATTATTTTGTTCACAATGCAAAAGTGAAGCTTTAAGAGAGTATTTGTATCAGCATCTTACCTACATGTAAAGATAATAATTTAGAAATGGTTTGTCATGGGTAAGACTTTGGAATGGAGACATTCAACCCAGAGCAGACGTACAAGAGTATAGTGTGCAGATATAAGAGAGTGTGGTTCGAGTTTAGAGAGAACAGATTCCAGATGTGCAACAGAGATGAAAAATGAAAATTTCCACACAGTTTCGCAGGAAATACGTATAAAGAACGAGTACTGCATTATGAACAAGATGGCTGCTCGGTTTTAACATGCGGCCCATCACCGGATTGCCCTGTTCTCCTGGGATCTATGTTTTAAAACTGTAAGTGAAGAAATAACCAAGGAACCAAGATTTAAAAAAATAAAATATAAATTAAGTAGAGAGTTCTACGACAGCCCTGTCTTGTGGACTGAAACATGTAATAACAAACACAACACACAAATGAAAGGTAGTAGCCGAATTAAAATGTTGCCTTGTGGAATGTGGGACTGCGAAGTATGTCAGAGTAACGTTTGTGGCTGTTAATTATATTTAACCAAGATGTCTTTAAACAACTAATATGTTCCCATACTGGAAGAAAATCTAACTATATAAAGAAAGAACCATACATCAGAGCTTCAGTTACGATTGAGAGGTTCTACCCATCACTTCATTACACTAGTGTTATTCCAGGTTACAGGAGAGTGTGGTTTCGACTTGAAGAAGAAGATAGTCCAGTACAGATTCAGATGTGTAACGGAGAAGAACATTGGCATTTCTTGTTAATCAGCCCTGATTATACTTTAAAAGTTTTCGACGTCTGTTTTGGGTAAATATTTTGTCCTTTGTATAATATGCATCCTGACAGTAAGTTACCTTGCAGTCAGAATGAACTAGCATTTGAAGCTCAAGCTGGACACATCATGAAAATTCATCATACAAGAAAATCAAATACACCATGCAGAAGGAATGTTGTTTTTCTATTGCTACAGTATGGAGCGAACAATGTAACAAGGAACAGTTTACATACATAGGAAACCAAGAATTAGCTACTCCCTGTGCATGTGGAACTGCAAAGTACGGCTAAGCAAGAACGCTTGAATGAGAAATAGTGACATCACAACAGCTATATAAAGGAGACATATTAGTATTAAATTGTCAGTCATGGTTAGTGTCTTCAAGCCTACAGATGTATAAGAGATCCTACAAATACAATACAGAAGAGTTTTCTTTACACCATATGGCTGTATTTTACAAGTTCAAATATGCAACATTATAGAATATTGGTACTACACTTTCGATAACAGTTTTGGCACTTGCTTTGGTGAAGGTATAGCATGCAACGATTGTGCTGTGAGGTATCTTCGCCCGACAGTGACCTATCATCTATGCCAGAAGACCTGATGATAGCCAGCCTTACCAAAGAGATGTAAGAGGAACAAGGAAACTAATTAATTGCCTATCAACTTACTAGAGCTCACCAAGGAATCACTGTCCATTGGAAGGAAACCTGTGTTGGAGACATCCACTACTTTATTTTCTAACAAGGAAGTCTAGTTTTCCCAACAATGTGCAACATATATGAGCATGAAGTGGCTAATTCAGAATGATGTTCTTGCCTAGTTGTAAGTATTCATTTATTGAAAAGGGTTTGTATTCTGTAACTTATGGCTTGCATATTCACATGTTTTTAAGGAAATGTGTGATTCAGATATTCATTTTAAGTGTGCATATTGATCTGAATTTTTAACAGCACATTATAATTCATGAAGTTTTTATTCTGTTTTAACCAACTGCAAAAGTTCGAAATGTCTTGTAAATCAGTGCATACTGTGCAGAGTAGATAGAAATCATAATCTTAATAATGAGCCCATTGTAGCATCATAATGTGAGGAAGAACTGAGTTTGAAAGATCTTATCTATACAGCAGATAATGCTTTACCATATCTGTATTTCAAAGAATGTGATAAAGATATTCATATGTTCATTGGTCATCAAAAAAATTTGGTTATACATCGATTACTGGGTGTGTTTCATCAAAATGTTACGTAAAATCGAGCAAAAATAAAGTTTAGTCCACAATTACTGTTGAACTTTAACATTAGAGAATGATTTTTCAATATACATAAATTGTTCATTACTATTTAATCTCAGTCAAGTGTTGGATTGCATATGAGTAACATGTATTTTCATCCTGGATAGCACTGTGTTAGTTTCAAACCAGGAAAGTCTAATATAACTTACACATTATGGTGTAATGGTCTTCTCTGTGAGTTTACAGAGACTTGCGATAATGTCTTCAATTTGAAAGTGATTTATTTTCCACTAGGAGACAAAAATGTCGTGAATTGATTCAATGCAATAATACTAAATGTCCTGTGTTTTACATGAGTGCAACAACACCTCATTTATCTATTATTGAAGATGTCCCCTCGTATTATGTCTAAAAATACCCAGACATAGTTGAAAGTATTGTTTTACATTCCCCCAAATGTAAAGACGTTTGTGTTCAAACCAATAGGGTAAATACAGGGCGTAATAAATGATCCCTCCTTGAAAGTAGAGTTCAAGAAGAGAATTTAGATCAATATTATGAAAGCATATAAAAAAATTGCCTATAAATATTTGTGATTTTTGAAACATCTTGTGTAATTATGATTGGATAAATTAAAAATGTTGTATATATATTTTGTAGTGTCCTATAGTAAAAATGTTGTGCATAAATTTGTGTAATACCCTATACTTATTGGTGCTATGATTTGGAAGTTATGTTGGTTACTTAAAAATTGTGTGTATATCTTTTTGAAACATCCGGTATTTTTTATCGCTAAATTTAAGTTTTAAAATGAATTCCTTTCATAAATTTATTTAACCTCCTCTCTTAAAAAGTGTGAAATGTATTTGTTTTCCTAAGAAAGGAATACTATTGATAAATAAAATAAACATCACTAATGGTGTATTGCAAAACAAACAAGTGATAAAGAAAAATCTAATAACAAACACGCCTATTAATTTCCCAAAATACTGGTTAAAAAGCATCTAAAGATATTTGAAACTGTCTCCAGGAAAATATGCTTGCTAAAAATGTACTATTATTTTACAACACACCTTATTTACACAAAAAATAGTTTATTCTTTCACCGACCTCCATAGAGTAATTAGATTATGCTATGGTTTGGAGGTTCTGGGTTCAAATCCCAGGTAAGGTATGGTTAATTCTAGTCTAGTTTGCAGCTTCTGGGTTCGAATCCTGGGTAAGGCATAGTTAATTGTAATCTTGTTTGTAAGCCTGTAACTGTTAAAAATAACAGATATAGCATAAAGTACATATAGGAATCATGAACGAAATCCATAATGTTTGATAATTTGTCAAAAAATATATAATTAAATGATATTCGAAACAGAAATTTATTTGCATATGTAAAAAAAATTCCCATTGTAGTAAATATGTATTATATTCTGGGTTAAAAAGCTCGTGTACAAAACTGGTAAATAAGAAATCATTTCAAATCTATACGCTTAAAACGGAATAAATACACATATTCCACATTACATTACAAAATGTGCACTCTAAAGGCTAAAAAATGTATCCGGTCATAAAATAACCCTTTTTATTTGGTAAATTTGTGTTAAATTCGGTAATTTTTTCTTCATAAAACCATTAAAAATTACTTTAATTAATCGATTAAAACAGATTTGAGTCGATTAGCGACATATAAATTACATACAAGGGAGGTTGTCTTGTCTATATGTAGGGGATCCTGGCAGAATCTCGTCATTTGCTATTCAAACAGCATAGAGTGAGGATCTGCTCTCGTGTGCGTGTATGCGAACCAGTCTCACCAACAGCCACCCTCCGCCCACTGGACCTGCTGCCGGGTGTTCGCGATGCTGTTAAGGACTTGAATCACTCACTCGGGAGATCCGTCACAACCTGCTGCTTGCTAGCATCTGCCGGCATCTCACACGCCGGTGTGGGGGTATCCGACCAGCGGACCCACTCATCCCTGCTGCCAGCCTAGTCGAACAGCTACACACTGAGCTCGTCTGGGATACCACCCAGACCCTCACCTGCCTAACTGGGGTTTATGCCCTCGCCCGGATCCTCAGCTACCTGAACTGAAGTTCAGGCTTCGATCAGCTACTACCACCTTTGGTAGTAGACTTTATGTAAGTAATTATGATTAGCATTTAGGATTTTAAAAAATTAGTTTAACTTTTTCAATTCTATCGGGTTTTTGTAAATTCGTTTAACTTTCTTCGATATTTGTTACAAAAAATTTTGTTTTCACCAGAATTCTTAAAAAGTTTTTAGATTTTGATTGAAATTTTATTAAAATCATTTAACTTTCTTCGGAAATTTGTTTGAAACTTTTAGAATTTGATTGAAATTTGTTTAAAATCATTACCTTTCTTTGCAATTTGTAAAAATGTTTATAATTTGATTCAAATTTGCTTAAAATCATTTAAATATTTCATTTCTATCGGGTTTTGCTAAAATTTGTTGAGCTTTCTTCGGAAATTTGTTAACACTTTGAAGAATTTTATAGAAATTTGCTTAAATTCATTTAACTTTCTTTGGAATTTGTTCAAATTTTTAGTATTTTTAACGGAATTTGCTTAAAACTGCTTAACTTCCTTTGGCAACAGTTAAAACTTTTTGGATTTATTACATTTGATGGGAATTTTTCTTAAATTAGTTGAACTTTTGGAATGTGATTGTTTGAAAACTAGCCAAAGAGTACATTTTAATTTTAAAATTTTAGTTCTTTAAGTAGTTTTAAGAGAGTCTGGGTGAACAACCTATAACTGTAGGGCTGCTGTCCACTGTGGTGTGGCCTAGAGTCGTCGGAGGGTGGTGGAGGTGAAAATGGCGACCCTCTCTGCTAGCTATGTCGTGAAGGCAGCAGCACATGTGCAGTGGAGCACTGCAGGGATGGCCACTGGAGGAGGAAGGGGAGCGAGTTGGTAAGCTAGTGCCCACCATGTACAGCTGCAGTTTTCTCAGACATGTTCCAGTCTCTCGCCTCACACTGCCTTGCTCTGCAGCGTACAGCCTAGGCCCTCACCTGCTAACCACTCCCCCATCGCCTTGCTACCTGACTCGCCATGAGGCTTTCTATACCTATGTCCTGGTATTTTGTAAACATGTTGTATGCTGTTGAAAACTACATGAGCACACTGATTTTGAAACACACAACACAGCTCCCTCATAAAAATATATATTTTTTAACCTAGAATTACCACAAATTTATTTATTTTTTAAAATTTCCCTCGGTTTAGGATGTTACTAACAGAACATATGTTTAAGGTACATCAATACATCGTGGTAAGTGACTAAAGAGGTATATCTTTTTTTCAGAACAATGAAGCATTTTACATGTTGAAATTAATTTTGTGGGAAACAAAAAATAAAATTAGGAAGGAGTGAAAATGAGTGAACACATGCGACAAAGCATTGACAGTTTTTTGTAAGATCTTTTCATAAGTGATTCAGAGTCTAAATGACAGACGGAAAGACTGCCTTGCACAAACTGTCATGATGTCGCTTCACCTAAGCGGAGGCGATTCGATCTCTTGCTGGACAACCTCTTCTTAAGTGATTCGAGCACGAATTTACTTATGGAAAAACTGTCAAGAGTAACAGATCGAATTGTGTCAGCTTCTCCCAAACAAGAAAAGGTCGACTCTTGTTAAACAATTTGTTTCTATCTGACATAGAAAATTTGTGTGATTCGGAAATTGTTTCATCTGTCTCACAAGCGAGTTCCAAGTCAATTAGAGAGACTTTGTCTAAGGAAACAGAAAATAATTCGTTTTCCGAATCCCCAGCTTCAGTGGAGCCTTTGCCAAATATCTCACATGAGCTATTGTCCACTGCATTTGTGGGTAGGCTAACTGATGCACGGATAGTTAATGACAGTATTAATACTGACTTGGACTTTTCTCATTTTTTAAGTGTAAGGCCTCTTTGTTAAACATAGCATTGACATCACCCCATCCTATTATAATTAGCATTACCATAGCATGCAAATACTTGGAATCCCTCATAGTGGAGGAAGGTGCTATGGAAACTTTCTATTTTCAGAGTGAATCCCTTCCTGTCCTGCATTCTTCCAACATTGGCTTAATATATGATGAGACAATTAAGCCTTAATTGACTAACAGGCTTGAGGAGTTTAGTGCTTGTGGTTCAGGCTGGAGTTTGCAACTAATATTGTACATTGATGTTCATGTCTGACAATACAGGGCATTCACCATAGGTGCTGCACACACTAAACTATCAAAGTTTACTGCCAATTATCTTGCTTGTGCCGATTTACACTGCCTGGAGGAAATGTGTTTCCACTACTCCGTCATTGCATCTTTGTTTCCTGCCACACAAAATCCTTAAATCATTACTTCATAACCAAAATCTCGAGAGGTTTTGAATACTGAAGATCTAGTGACACCTGGAGTCATACAGGATATTCATTAAGTTCGAGGGGAAAAATTCTATTTCTATCCATTTCTACTCTGTGGTGGACAAAAATAGCAATATAAGGGACGAAACTTGCAAAAAGGAGGAGGTTATCATACCGATGTGTATTTCTCCTATATGACATGCTTGCCACATAAATATTCTGGCCATTCGTGCTAGTAGTAATGCTGTGCATTTACATTTTGTATGCGTTAGAAATTTGTAATGCCTGGTTGGTAGTCAGCTGAGTAAATGTCACAAGAAGAAATTTGTTTGTGATCGTTGTCTCCAGTATGTCAGAACTGAGGAGAAATGCTCAAGTTACACTATTCTTTGCCAGCAGCAGAAGGCTGTTCGCAGTACTTTCCCTACTGGGGCTGACAAGTACTTAGAATTTAAGGATTAGAGTAAACAACAAAGATTGGGTTTCGTCACCTATTGCGAAGGAGAATGTTGCCTGAAACCATTGTCCACTTGCTTGCCTAATTATGAAACAACTAATACAACTAACATCAACAAACATGTTCCGTGTGCTTGTAGCATTTTGTTGGTTTGTTCATACAATCCAAGTTTATCTAACTATTTTGAGTTTGTGGGTGCTGATTGTATGCACCAATAATGTAAATAAATTAGTTGAATTAACAAAGTGGGTTACAGGGATTTACAGCTTGATTGTTCCGATGAAGCCAAAAATACCTGCTGATGAAGCTAGGTCGTCGACTCAGAAATGTTGTGACATTTGTAAGGAAAAGCTCTGTACATATGATTTTGTAATCGACCACGAACATCTTATGGGCGAAATCAGAGGTTGCGCACATTAAAAGTGCAACTTGAACTTCAGACTGCCCAAGAGACAACTTGTCGCTGTCTTTCATAACCTGCAAAATTATGATGCTCACATTCTCACAAAGGCTTTTGGCTAAACATCACATAACACATCCCGACAGAACCATGGTAATCGAAAACCCAGGTAAAATCCAGGTGATTTAAATGACCCTAGAGGATTATAAATGTATCACTAAAGTAATTCCCAATGGGATTGATTTCAATGGAAAGGCACAAATTACAGTTTATTGATTCATTCCAGTTCAAGAGCGCCTCTCTGGAATCTTTGGCAGGCACAATTGAGTACCTGCACAATTGAGTATCATCTGCTTGCCGTTTCCAGACAACACCCAAATTTGAATTGGCAAACAGAAGTGAGTTTTTCCTTATGACTTTGTTAAGTCACCAGACAGTCTGATGTGTACGTCACTTCCACCAAAGGACATATTTCATAATGTGATGAAATGTGAAGGCATTAGCGATGAGGATTACACTCAGGCTCAAGCCGCATGGGATGCGTTCAACTGCGTAAAATTGTTCCAGAATGCCATTAATTATTTATGTCTGTACACTTGTTTGCTGGCAAATATCTTTGAGAATTTCAGGACCATATGTTTGGCTCATTACAGTCTTGACCCGGCCATGTACATCACAACTCTTCTCTTTCATGAGATGTTTTATTGTCAATGACAGGTTTGTGGCTAGTGTTGTTTACTGACCCAAACATGTATCTTTTTGTAGAATCTGGGGTTAGGGGCGGTATTACCCAAGTTTCCAGAATGCGTGCGGAAGCCAATAATATTTGCATGGGTGAAGATTATGAACCCAGTGTGGCATTGAAATATATACTGTATTTTGACATGAATTGGCTGTAAAATCACACTATGCGATCCAAGATTCCGATTGGTAATTTTGAGTGGGTTAAGGCTGACGTGTTTTCATCATGGGATTTCACAAACATGGTGAATGATGGTGAAACATGTTTTTTCACAGAAGTGGATTTGTCTTTTCCAGACAAATGCCATGATGTTCTATCACATCTGCCTTTGGCCTCAGTAACTGGCATACTTCCAAATGGCTTGCAGAAAAACTTATTTTGATACTCGCGCCGTGGAAGAAATATATTATACGCGGGGAAATACTAAGCACTATTTGATGTACAAGGCCAAACTTGATCATATCCATCACGTTCTGTGCTTTGAGCAAAAGGCCTGGATGGAGCCATACATCGAATTTAATATTGAGAAACCTGCTCAGGCTGCGAATAAATTCGAGAAATCGTTCTTTAAACTGATGAATAATTCCACATATGGAAAAACTTTTCAGAATGTCCACCGGAAGAGGGACATAAGAGTCGTTTCTAGGTATGACACGATATATGAGGCTGCAGAGCTTATAGGTCGTACTACATTCCAGGCAAGGCAAATAATCGATGAATATCTAGGTCTGATCGAGATGTCAAAAAGAGTTCTGTTACATTTAACAAACCTTTGTACACTGGTGTTGCCATTCTTGACATTTCAAAAGTAACCCTATGTGAATTTCATTATCAGCACATGTATATACCAAATTTCCTCTGCCAATGTCGCACCTCCTTTATTGTGATTCCAATTCATTGGTATATTCTGTTGGTTGCGATGGCATCTATAATGTAATCACCCCAGATTTAAGCATTTGGTTTTATATGTGCTCGATAACCCACAAAAATTCTCCCACGAGAACGAAGACCATACCGGAGTTATGAAAGATGAATGTGCTGGCCATATAGTCACACATTTCATAGGTTTACGTCCCAAGCTTTACACATACGTTATTGCTAATAAACAATGTATATGTAAGGCAAAGAGCATAAAATCTAACGTCCTATAGAAACTCTGATATGAGGATTATCGAAATTGCCTCGAAAATTGCACCAGAGATTTGGGAACCAATATCACTTTCTTTTGCATAGTCACAAAGTCTATACCAAACACATGATCAAAGTAGTGTTGTCAGGTTTGGACGATAAGCGCTACATTCAGGCAGATGGAGTATCGACCATATCCTGGGGGCACTACCAAATCCCCAAGGAATTTTTTTCCCCACAACATAAGTTTCGGAAGCAGAATAAATACGGCCCTGCCACCCACACCACAACTGCCAGAACCACACCACCAATGATGTCCATATGTCAGCACCACATGTAGAAGCACATCTTTAGACAACAGCACAGCTGTCTGCAACCTTTACAAAAGCTTTCTGTGAAATCTACAGCTGTCTGCAGCATGTGTTGCATAAGCATCGAATCGACGTCCCTCTGTACACTCAAGAGAGTACTCCTGCCCTGAATAAACATACTATTTTTTGTAATACAGCTTCTGTGAACATATATCTTCATTACTGTATCGAACGTGCCTTCGATCCAACTCCCCTTGTAACTATTAAAGGAAGAAATTATCTATGGTACCCTCCTACACTCCTCTTCACAGCATGGGATTACTTAACATTATTTGAAATCTACAAATATAAAAGGCTATGTGCGTATGCTGTAGGCTTTCCTTGGTGTGTGCGTGTGTCTTCTGAATCATTACCCGGGGACATGACAAATTAACTCCCCCTCTGTGTGACATCATGTACAAAATGCACATAGATAGTTTTAGGTAAGAGAAGACTCCTACCCCGAACAAGATTGTTTGTAAAGTGTTTGTTGTTCATTTTTTATAATTTGTCTGTTTCTGTATTTATTTTTGAAAATATCTTTATAAGATTGCTCTTGTAAATGTTATGTAAAGAAGAATGTTGTTGTTGGATTAAGTCTTTGTTTTTTAGTCAATTATGAACATATTTTTAGTGGTTTTAATATGTGCAATAGTTTGCAAAAGGGTTTTTCTTTATAAATGTTTGTGATTCTTTTGGAAATGTTATACAATATAGTTATAAAGTGAGTGTTTGGAAAGATATTAAATTTGTTTTAACGGTGTCTAATGTAACATGTGTAAAAAGATTGTATAGTAGAAGTGATAAGATGTACGACTGTGTGAATGTTTGTAAATATAATTATAAGTATTTTGAAGTGTTGGATAATATAGTTTTGAGGATGATTTTGAAAAGAATTCTATCTTAAAAGGAATAATGTGTCATGTTATATAATAGTTTTTAATTCCTCACATATTTTATTTTATAATATGTTTACACTATTAAACTTTGTGTGGAAGTGAATGATGAAGTATTTGGAATTATAAGTGTATTTGTGAACGTGAAGTAAAAGTGTCAATACTACAAAGAAATTATTTTATATTACACTTAAACTTGTATTTTTATAAAGTTCATTTTTAGAATAACATTTAAGTCTGCATCTGAGAAACCAACGAATATGTAAGAGCTTTGAAAATTGACAGACTAGGGAAATATATAAGCGTTCGAGAAAATCACGTGAATGAATATGAAAAGGAATGATGGACTTATAGAATCTCAAGAAAGTCTGTCAAGATAGCTGAAGTTGGATCACAATGGTGAGACAGAGTAAGCTTGTCAGAATAGGAAAGTGGTATGAGAAAAATACAGTTTGGAAGCCAAGTATACGAGCTCCTGTCCACACAGCATGGCTAAAGACTACTGCTGGTCCATGCTGTAATTCGCCCTACATCACCGAGTGACGACATGCATCGACTTTGCCTTGTAACAAACTAAAAAAAAAAGATGAAAAGGAAATAAATTATTAATCACTCGATAAAAATTCATAGTTTTTACTTACAAATTACTGTGACTGAATCAAAACGAAGATGTCTGCTGCTTCCTCTGGTATAACACACACACACACACACACGTACTTTATACAAACTCCGAAAACCTAAACACTAACTTTTTAGAACTGAGAGGCGATGAGGGAGATGTACACTGTTGTGTCTAGTGCAGTTTAATTCAAGTAGTGTCATTTATATATTGCTATGTGTTTTGAGTTAGTTGTAGATATAATTCGATACTTATTTCTTTAGTACACCAGGATAGCTGGCCTGGTAATTGACATAGAAATAGCTTCTGTAATTTGTTTGTTATTCGTGTCATTTATTTTGTAGGGAAATAGTTCGTTCAAGGTATAACTCATTACTTTATTTTTTTATGACACCAGGAATTAGATTCCATAATTGTTTGTGAGTTAGCAGTTGTTTAGTTTATTCTGCCTTAGAAATATATTTCGATACGATATTAATATAACTGTTGTGGTCCATTCCTTATGGTTTTGTCATGTGCAACGTATTCAGTTTAAGTGGTTTTCTATTTCATTAATTTCTCTCATGGTTTGCGACTTGTACTTCTGTCGTGTGTAACGTCATGAGTTTAATTATTTTTAATTGATTTGTATCATGGTAATCACATGATTAAAGTAAATGTTTCATATTAATTTCATTTGCTTTATTTGAATATTTATTTCTGCCATTTTGCATACAAAATTAGTCACTCAGATGTGTCATTACTATCATACAGGATGGGTTGGTCATATCACGGTCTAGATGTCATTAAAAAAATTATATTGTCTTACATTACGTGTTTCGTAATAGTTTCATTTTGCAGAAATTCACAATTTCCTCAGTCGCATGCCAGATGGTAAATGTAAAGGAACTCCTACTCGATACTACTCGATACTATTGAAAATTAATATTTCACAATACGTTTATACATCCCTTCCCCAACACATTACACCTCAGTACAATGCCAGAGCTCCAACGATGAGGACCTACCATGCCGCTCTACAAAAAAATACCCTTAGCACACTCTTGCACCAAACTATATACTTATCGATTCACACAAAATTCAGAAATTAAAAAATAGATTGATTAATTCAATTAAATTAATTGGATTAATCAATCAAGTTTTATCAGATTGAGATTAGCGGATTAAAAAATTTGATCGGATTAGTATCGGATTAATCCTTAATCCGATCGATTAATTTGATATAAAACTGATAGTCCGACTAATCAAAAGTGAAATGAAACGTCTACGCCCCTACTACTGACGACTAGCGCGAAGAGAAGCTCGCGACGAGAGAAGTGACCAGCGGAAGGAAAATCTTCGACTACGAGCATTGCAGCAGTGAAGATTTCAGTTGGCAGGCTGGATCATTGGACTGGATGCGTGAGTGAAATACATTACAAATGATAGTAACAGATAGACTGAACATGTGTTAATGACGAGTATGAGTTCATTGACAATAAACAAACACAGACATAGAGAAGGACGTCAAATAGAGTTGAAATAGACATTAAATATTGCGCTCACTGAGAGACTCGAGGGCATTAACTCCTGAGTATTCTTCAGATGTCTCAAATACACCCGATACGAAAGGTCGGGATCGGCACGCGCCCTGATAGGCATAAAAGGCACGCTTTGTAAACATTCCTTTGCACAAAGCCACTGCGTCTCGGATTGGAAGTGATAGCGCAAGCTCGTCAATAAATCATCCATCAACTCCGTCCTTCGCTTCTACTTGCTCGCGCGGGGCAAAGCAGCGAGCGCGTAGCAATAATTTTATTCTTCGCAAAAGGCATATTGCAAATCATGTGTCAACCCAAGCTCGCGTTGTTTTTTTTTTTTTTCTGTCGAATTTAATTTATCATGTCTTAAAAAATTACAGCGCGTGCCAGTATTGTGAAAATACGAACTTTTCATACAGAAAATTATAGTGACAACAATGCCGAGCGCAGGAACAAGCGATTTAAAGGAATTGCAAGTAGAAGCGACAGTGGACTGAGTCAGCAGAGGAGCAATTAATGTTCAAGATTTCGTTGCATCTTCGATGATAATACAAGCGTTATTGCCATAACCAAAAGCTACTTTTCTATCAGCACGTGTTTCCTACCATTCTAAACAGAAAATTAAGGCACCACGTATCTGCTGAGCGAAATCTTTGTCAGAAAGGCATGCATCTGGGATAGTATAATTTTAAGCCTGAAGCATCTTTAATCCGTCAGTGAATTTGGCAATGATGGACTTATATAAAATAACACACAACTGAGGGCCTGAAAAACAAACAAAAAAATATGGGTAATTAAAGTCTTATCTCACGGAATGTTAATGACAAGGTGTAAATACAAAATGAATCATTCAATAACTTCCTAACTCTTACAAATTTGTTTTTCGTTCAAAATAATCTGGATTGGCTTTGTTTAACCGGGTGTCTAGTGAATTGTATATCCTTGTTAATTAAACACATGTCAATATTCTAAGCATGTACGAACAACGTGATTTCCCTGCATTTCTTTCGGCAAGCACAGTTATAACAATTGCAAAGAAACGGGATTCTGTTTTTTAAGCTGTGGTGAAAACCGAAAACCAAAACTTGGCTTCCATATTTGCTATAAACACAAGAACTTGCCTGAACGAATGTCTAAGTACGTGAGGATAAACTGCGACTAGTTTGAAGCTGCCACTTTCTTCTTAGAAAAATAATATTATTTTATTTAGTTCATTGTTCCTTAATTTTTGTTCTCATATTCGTGTTATATAACTACGCATTCAAGGCGTGCTATATTTACCTTCACCTGCTTGACATTTCAATACTACGTGTTAACAGTCATTTCGTCAAATTTGTTTTGGGAGTATTTTTCATTATGGTCGCAATGCATGATGTTGTTATGCGCTGCGCTATAGCGGCATTGTTAAGGCTTAGACTAAAGACTAGGCAGTCACTTACTCGTCTTCTGCGCATGTACCCAACACTGGCCTAGCGCAAAGGAACACAACTGTCAAAGTTACATGGTCAACAATGATGAATGTGTTTGTTTATATCTTAATTGTCAAATTACAGGCACTTTTATGTGAACAAAATACATTTACCAATTTCAATTTGATAAAATTGCATTCCAAATTGGTTAGAGGACGTTTACAAACATCTCAAATCACTTGTTTAATAAATATTCTTCTAATCTTAAATCCAATCCAAGCCGTTTTCGATAGACGTATTGGCAGAAAAGCAGTTCAATGTTGGGACACGAACCCAGCGAGATCGGTCTACCACATCTTTAGTCTACGGTTCCACCTTCCTGCAGTTATTTTGCGCGTAATGAGGCCTCGAAACGCGTGATCTCTTAAGCCCCTGACACACTGCCAAATTTTCGCTTCCAACTATATTCAACAATAAAATTTGAAGACAAAATATGGGCATCAAATTTTTCCTTCCAACAAATTTTATCAAAAACTCTTGAACGTGTTTGAAAATGTGTCGCACTGTCAAATTTTTTTATTGGGATAATCTAATCTGAATTATTATTTTTAAAAAAATACTTTAATAGTGAGATACTGTGTTTCTTTTTCCATGCAGACCATTACAGAGAGAAATGTAAGGGATTTTGTAATTTATTTTTCGCTTCTTTACTAAATATGAATTTAATTTATCGGAGATATTTCTTGCACAAAGAAATTTAATCCATCTATGCTCTTAATATGATGTGCAATATTCAATTAAAATTGCATTCATGCCCAGACAGCTTCTGCATAAATTAATTATCTTCATCGCCTACTTCGAATCCAACAATTGTTAGTTATTTTTAAGTTTGTTGACGTCCATTTTTGTCATTTACGATTATGATTGGCTGAGAACATCCAACATCAAATAAAATTTATAACCGGTCCAATATTCAAATGTTTGATGGAAACTGAAGCTATTCAACTTTTCAGACAAATATGACGGTGTTTATGACACTTAGATGACGTCATAACTGTCCAATTGTATTTGACCGAACACACAGAAAACAATTTGACGGAAAAATTTGACAATCTGACAGGTACTTCGAGGCGACTCTTGCTCACTCACCACCTGCATCATCAATCTTATACTCAAGATTTTAGCATGTTATAAGATTGTCAAATTTTGGGAATTTTATATATTTCTTTTGTATCGATTGTATACCAGGAAATTCCCTTGTTGGGTTGGAAAATTACGTATTTTGTATATGAAGTTTGTAGAAACATATGATAAAATGTTTCAATTTAGAACTTTTCAGAACTCATGTATGTTATCTGGTAGTTAGTCTGTTTCACCTTTTTAAGCCATTAGCCCTTAGGGAATATTTATATTCTGTTGCGTATCAACTTGGTCGTTGGTTTGTCTTTGCAGAAAGTGTCCTTGTTGGTACTTACCTGGAGGGCTAAGCGAGGCCCCCAACCCCTACGCGCAAGGTGCTGCTGCGCGCCTAAGGTCAAGAAGCGAGGGAGTGATACAGGCGACACTTACACTCACTCCTAGCGCCTTATCGCTCCTAAGAGCAGGGCGTACAGTGTTTCCATCGTAACGCTTTACAGTACAAATTAGATCTGTAACAGTGTAATTTCATTATACGCGATGAAAGTCCACAGATCAAACTATCTGCGTATAATCGTACTTTTCTCTTGCCGCTTAAAGGAACAGCATAGGCAAGCTTTAAAAAATGTTATATTTGAACACTTTCACGATTTGTTTCTCAATTAATGCACTTAATAATATATACGTAAAAATATAGGGACTTAGAAAATAGTTTGTTAAATCCTTTCTGGCACAATTTCGTATTTCCAGAACTTTTATTTGCCGAGATACGCGTTTACGCACAAAAAACGATTTCACAGAAAACGTTTCAGTACATAGGACCCTTAGACAATGACCCTATATTTTTATGCCACGCTGATAAATAACAAAGTATAATGCGTGTCTAGAGACAACTTTGAAATTTCAGCATAAGAAATTTAGCACATAAAACTGATTCCTAGAATACCCTTTTCAGCTAATTTCACGCTTAGAAAAAATAATAATTCTTGAAGTTGAAATGGAAAACAAAAACTTTTTTTTGGTCGCGAAACATTCGATAAATGTTTTTCGTGTTTAGTTATTAGTGCAAAATATCCAGCCGTTTTCGAATCACGTGTTTTCTACCAGACATATATGTGTAAAGCACTAATCAAGCCCTGTCCTGTGTTCGATTCAGTTAATTACGTTATCCTCAAGAATGCAAACGATAGCTTCATTTCTTGGAATATTTTCATCTCCGCCTTTCGTATAATTGCATTTCGTATATTCTCAGATTGCATCCTTGAGAGCATGGGTAATGCTTTTCATACAAATCTCCATCAGTTTAAATATGTATACTCTGGTTTAAGAAATTGTAATTACAAATCTGAAACAATAATGCAGTAAGGATCACTTTTTTAAAAGGGGCCGCGGTGGTGTAGTGGTTAGACTAATGGCCTTTCAACAAGACGGAACGGGTTCGATTCCCGGCTGGGCCCTCCCCGGACTTTAGAATGTGGGAATCGTGTCGGATGATGTTGCTGGTAGGCGGGTTTTCTCGGGGATATCCCGCCTCTCTCCGGCCCCCATTCCGGCACTCCCCCATCCCCACCGCGCCCCACCCCCATCGACTCAACAAGACCTCGATGTTAAGAACCACCTAAATCTCTTCACTCGTTGCAAACTTTAGTTAAAACAAGTCTCCATGCATTCATATTTCCCGAGCTAGCAAAATTCAGTACGATATGGAGTGTTACTTTTTTTTTGTGTGTAAACTGTTGTATCTTTTTAACAGTGTCTGAAAAATAACAACACATAACGCTTTTTGAACTTGGCTTTTTACTTGGCGAATTATTTGTTCGTAAACAGGATTCAATTAATTCTATCTGTGTGCTTAGGTGCAGTGAAAAAGTATTAGGTGCCGAAGTAGGCCTACTTCGTTTACATTTGCTACAAATAGCGTACTCCTCGTTATAGTAATGCCTATGACTAACAATATGAAAATACAGTACATACTGTTAATGAATTGTTTATATAAAATATTGCGAACTTATTTTAACATGTACTTAATTATATTTTATTCTGTTTAGTAGGCCTACACTACCAAGCTGAAAATCATTCCTGAATTCTACATAAATATTGTGATTTACAGGTAGAAATAAATTAAGTACATAAAATTTCTAATTAATAAAAATATTAAAACTAAATGAAACAATATAACTCAGAAACTTCTAAAAATAAAACAATAACTAAAACTCGCAAATAACTAAATAGCTAAACATCAAATAACTAAAGAGCTGCCAGTTCACTTTGTGGGACTGGAGAACGCATAACACGAGCGACAAAGTAAAGTAAAGTAGAGACACAGAGATAACTAATTTGCGCATTGCCGTATCAGTCAGGTGGAGTACTGTGTGGTTGAACTAATAATGCTTTGATTTCAAAAGCGCCGTACAAACGGGAGATTACAACTTCACGGACGGCATTTTTCGTAACATAAACAAACATCACATGAGTTGTGTGTCTAATTTGATAAAGATTGTAGTGATTTAATCACACCTGTATTACGAATACCTGCAATTTTACGGAAATTTGAATATTTATTCCGAGTATAGAAAATTGTGAGGAGAAGGAAGAAGATCGCTTTGGTACAAAGGGATGAGGGATCGAAGTGTCGGGGCTGTTCATGCTCTGTCATTCCGGTACCCCGGCGGACATTTTTTCCGTCATGTTGTATGTCGGTGACCTTGACCAGGACCTTTGACCATAATGCCGTGACCTTGGACCTTGAAAGCCAAAAAATCCCAAGAAACATGTATTAAAAATTTTATTTAAAAAATTTATAAAACTACAATTTTAAATCTTTGTGCTTAGAGGGGATGGGTAGCCGGAGCCGACCCGCTGCCATGTTCTAACATACCCGACCACCATGTTGGATGTCAGTGACCTTGACCTTGACCTTTGACCTTGACCCCATTGCCACTACCTTGAATTAACTTGAACCCATTTTGTTTTAAATATTATAACCTAAATTGTTTTAAATATTCCCAAAAATATATAAAAACCAATATAATAATTTTTAAAATATAAAAAATTTTATTACAAATTTATTAACAAATTTGATAAAAAATTAAGCTTCGAATGTTTTGGCTTAGAGGGGACGAAGGACTGGAACCGACCAGACACAATGTTATGACGTTACCCAACCACCATGTTGGACCCAAGTAACCTTGATCCATGACCTTGACCCTATACTGTGACTTTGGATGACCTTGAAAACCAAAACTCTAGAAAAATTTGAATAAATTCATCAAAGTCAGTGAGCATATTTCAATACTGACTACCAGAGCTATCTTGTATCCAGGTTACCTTGACGTCTGACCTTAACCTGGCGACCTTTGGCCTTGAACTCAAAAATTCTTCATGAATACCAAAAATCTCTTAAGAATTTATAAAAATTAATAAAAAATATTAATAAAAACTGCTGTTTAAAAATTATATTTAAAAACTTACATTTCCAAAGGTCTCCCACAGCACCACCTCCAACAGACGACTGACCTCCTCCAATCAATCACATTATATTAAGATTCCCGTCCCTACCCTCTCGCCATTGCTCATTCTGTCAAGTGCACTCCACCTGCCGTATTGTTTTTTTCGTTTGTCATTAGTTTACATTTTCAACATCTAGGTGGCACTGATGACTCCGACCAACATGTTATTTCTGAATGACCTTCGCCCTGACCTCACATCTGTGACCTTGACCCCACACCCGTAACCTTAACCCCTCCTCCCCCCACCCAAAAACAAATAAATTCCAAAAAAAATATTTAAAAATGAAAAATCAATTAAAGACATTTCCTCATCAATTTGTCGATCAATCTCGACATCTTTTCATTAATTAGCACTACAATCAGCACCACACACACCACAATCAGCACCACACACACCACAATCAGCACCGCAATCACCACCGCACTTAGCACCGTACACACCAAAATGATCCCTAACGACCCATAATGACCAATAAAAACCCATTTGTAGGTGATCTTGACCCTTGAATTTTACTCCAGTGACCTTAAACGAAAATTTCACAAAAAAATCACGCATATAAACTGCTAAAAACTTAAGTAAAAAATTTTTTTTGGCAGTTTTTATCATTTTTTTGGAATTTTTTAGGGATTTTTTGATTGCAAGATCAATTGTCACTGGGGTTTAGGTCATAGGTCAAGGTAACCGACAAATGGGTCATCATGGGTTGCTAAGGGACGTTAGGGGTCATTATGGGCCATAGTCAGTCGTTAGGGGTCATTTATGGGTCATTATGGGTCAATTCTGTCTTATGAGGGGTCATTTTTGTGTGTGCTGTGATAAGTGCTGTACCGATTGTGGTCCTGATTGCGGTGCTGATTGCAGTGCTAAATGCGATGCTGATTGTGTTTGCTGTTGCAGTGCTCAATGATGGAAAGATTTCAGAGATTGATCGAAAGAGTGATGAAAGGAAAACAAATTTTTAATTAATTATTTAAATAAATTTTTATAATTTGTTAGATTTTTTGGGTTTTCAAGGTCATGGACATGGGGTAAGGTCATATATGTGAGGTCAAGGTGAAGGTCATCCAGATATAGCATTTTTGTCAGCGTCATCAGTGCCCCCTAGGTGTTGAAAATGTAAACAAATGACAAACGAAAAAAACAATACGGCAGGTGGAGTGCACTTGACAGAATGAGCAATGGTGAGAGGGTAGGGACGGGAATCTTAATATAATCAATGTGATTGATTGAAGAGGGGTCAGTCTTCTGCTGTTGTTAGTGCTGTGGGAAACTTCCGGAAATGCAATTTTTTAATAATAATTAATAAAATAATTAGTAATAATAATTTTTATTAGTTTTTTTATAAATTTTTAGAACATTTTTGGGTTTTTTGAAGAATTTTAGGGCTAAAGATCAAAGGTCACCAGGTTAAGGTCAAAGATCAATGTCAACTGGATCCAAGATGGCGATTGTCAGTAATGTAATATGCTTGCTGACTTTTATGAATTTATTCGATTTTTTCAATTTTCCTAGAGTTTTTGTTTTCAATGTCATTCAAGGTCACAATTATAGGATCAGGGTCATGAGTCAAGGCGAAGGTAACCTGGGTGCAACATGGTGATTGGGCGATGTCATAACATGATGGTTGATCGTTTCAAGTCCCTCGTCCCCTCTAAGCCGAAACACTCGAAACTATTTTATTATAAAATATTTTGCTGTATTTTTAAAGTAATTATTAGTGGATTTTATAATTTGTTTTAAATATTAAGAGGTCAAGGTCAAGGTCACCTACATTGAACATGTCGGAATGAAAGAGCATGAACAGCCCCGATGCTCCGATCCCCCATCCCCTTGCGCCAAAACGAACTTTTTCCTTCTGCTACTGTGTTAAATAAAACCAGAAACTGTAAAATAAAAGTTGAGAAAAAATGTTAAGAACAAGTTCCAAGGCAAAATTAGTATTCAAAATATCTTAAAATTTCAGGCAGGGATCCTCAGCTAGCACTCATCGATGAACACTTTCTAGATTTTCATATATGACCATGTGAGGGAAAAAGTAACAAATATTAATTGTGGGTGTTTGCTTAGTAACGAAGTAATCTTCTGTTAGCATTCTTATGTAATAACAGTGTTTATCCTTCAGCTTCCTTAACTGGTCAGCCGAAGAAGAAGCGATCTACACCCTCCACGGTACCGAATAGTTTGTTTATTGTTAATTCAAGACGTATAGGCAAAAGCAACGGTTCCGATAGGAAAGTTGTGATCTTCTGATGGAAGGTGAGGGACCGCCTAGCCTCCTAATTCATTTCTCCACCACGTCCAACCTTTTCATTTTTTTATTGCCTCCCCGTTCTCATGAAATGCACCAACGTATTCTGATTGTCGCTATTGCTGTACATCACCGGCAGGGAAGTTGTACACGCCACATATGGGACCTTACAGATGGAGTAAGATGGTGGGGCTAAGTAACTTTACTTTATGGTTTCAAACAGGGCAGGCAGGAGCATTTCAGGCCGTGTTGAAAGCTGATCTCAGCTCCCGCCTTCTTCTTATTTTTTTACTTACCTTTCTCGCCCTTACCTTTTTACTTCCACCTTTCTCCATGTCCTTCTACGGAAGCGGGTTTCACACATTCGGACCCCAGGAGACCCTCGCGAGTCGCTGTAAAAGGATACGGACCGCCTTTCATTGTGAGGTACGCGGTGCGAAGTTGACAGCCTCTTCGTAAAAAAAAAAAAAAAGAAAACTATTTACGTACGAAAAGGAAGAAGGATTTTAACGGAAATTATATTGCGAAACTTGTCCCTAACGGATCTCAAATTATACATGTAAAAAGCCACAAGAGAAAAAATTGGAAACATGTTTGAGCAATTTGGAGGAAACGGGAGATCTCCGAGAAAATCCATCAAAGCACGATACCCAAGTGCGGAAATGCGGGATTCGTACACTGTTTGCCCTAGTTGGGGGGGGGGGGGGAGGGCCAGTCTCTCTGTTTGCTGCGCCACCGCGGTCCGTGAAACATGTTTGAGCGCAGATGTCGCCGTCATTGAATGTCATTGAGACACCGATGATGAAAACAAGATGCATGAAACTTATTTATTTATAACGCATTGTACTGCATAACATCTTCACTTTTTGTAGGTGGTGGGAGGGTTTGTATTTGGTTTTTGGGTAGGGGAGGAGGCTTTTTTTTTTTTTTTTTTTTTTTTTGCAAATGACTAATTCTAACACACTTCATAATTAACTCTACCACATACCTTACTGGACACCCATATTCTCTACTCTCACACTTTACGCCATAGTCTCACCAAGTAGGCCTACACAACGGAGGTCCGCTTTTCAGACGCACCAAGTAATTTTATAAATTTATTCGCATTTTATTGACATTATAATAACATTTCAGTGCTGTGCGTTCTCAATATGTGATGCTGCTTACGGCTCTGTAATGTTTTTTTTCATAGTCTTTCTTAAAGATTACAGTCGTGTTTTGAAAGTTACTACAAATATCAGAAATCAGTCCCCAGGTTCCATCGAACCATATAAAATTATACCAATAATTTTATGTGTAAGATGTGCACTTCGTAAAACTCATCACAATGCAATGTTAAATGTGTAACTGGAAAAACATCGTAACATTCATCTTTAAAGTAAGTATTAAAAGGTGTGAACGTGTTTACTCGTCGCTCACAAAATATACATAAAGATAAATACATATGTATACCAGATATTCATGGTACTATCAAAAAGTTTCGAGGTTAGCTCTGTTTACAAGAACATACTATTTGCATACGTTTACACAATATCCCCTTCTCTTTCACAGTAATACAGCACTTCAAGCGTTCCTGCCACTTCTGACACGTGTGAGGTACATTCTGCATTTCACGCCGGATCTTCGTAATTGTGAATTAATTCCGATGACGAAACTTTGGTGAACGGTTGCGACCCTGAGATGAAGTAACGATCTTCACAGGCGAGGCAGGTTCGCAGCTCGACCAAGTGGATGCTCATTGTCTTTTACGACATTCGCGGCACTGTGCATCGAGAATTCGCCCCCAGCTACCAGACCGTCAATAGTGCGTTCTACCGCCGGGTTTTAAGGAGTCTGATGGAGGGCGTTAGGTGAAGCATCTGGATTTGAGGTGCGTGAGAAACGGGATGATCCACGACCACAATGTCACCGAGTATGTCCTCCTCACGTTTGAGTTCCTCGCTGGAAACAACATGAGCGCCCACAACGCAGTCTCCTGCAGGCTTCTTCCCCTTCCCGACGACGAAATAGGATGCTCTTTCCAACCGTATACGATTTATGTATTTCGACTTGGCTTTTTGATCAGTATAGGCTGAAATTGTGTTAAGTTTTCTTAATTTTTTTGACATTAAACGCTTACAATTTCACCATAAACACGCCACACAAATGTTTTTATACACGTAATCAATTGATCTTGACGAGAGCTACCGATTGAAACCTAAACGAGCGTCGTAATTTCTCCTAGTAAAAAGTTATACAACGCGGAAGTTATGAGATTAGCGAAACGAACTCAAAATTGCGGCGCCCCCCCCCCCCCCCAAAAAAAGAAAAAGCCACCCACGCGCGCGATGCTTTGCAGTCATCACTCAACGTAACATATTCTTTGATCCCTTGGCAATCGAGTGGTGTAGTTGAATATTGAATGTAGACGATAGATTTGGAGCTGCAATGCCAAACTGTATCCCCAGATTTTGTTATCATCGGATTTTCTGGATTGCCTCCCACTATGGTTGCAAATTTAAAGACGTATCTACGTCAAAATCTCTCACTCCAAGCGAATTCTGAGATGGTTGCTTACTGCAGACGACGGACGATCCCCTCCGCATTACAGTTTTTTTTTTTGCTGTTTATTCCGTCGCTAACGACCTGGCTTTCGAGGAAACGTCAAAGCATAAGTAACAACGATAATAATGAATTTTATAGCGCCGACATATTCGGTTGTTCTGGAATATTTCACTCTACAAAAGTGTACGCAAATTTACAATACCGTTGTATACGCGTTTCGAGAAAGCACTACTAGTAAAGTTTTTCTTCGTGCGATAATAGAAGTTTTCCTGTATTTTCTCAGCAATCAATAGAATGCGTGCTGAATTTTTCAACTTTGTATAGTTGTATTTTCATATTTGCAACACGATGTACGGTACATTCTCCATACTAGGTATAGGTTAAAAATGTTTACATTATCGTTTAGGAAGATAAAACATTTTTTACAGTGGTTCCTTGACTAAGGTCGCTAGTGCCTCACCTTCAAGAACTACCGGGTTCAAATTCCATTTACACTCTGAAACCGAAACATCGAGGGATGTGGCGCAGTGGTAACTCACTGGACTCGCATTCGGGAGAACCCGGGTTCGGTTCCCGGTCCGGCCATCCTGATTTCGACCTTCCATGGTTTTCCATAATCACTCCAGGCGAATGCTGGGATGGGTCCCTAACGAAGGCCATGACCGATTATTTCACAATCCCTCTTCCCTGTGCAACTTGCACCGTCTCTAATGACCTCGCTGTCGACGAGACGTTGATCTCAACTAACTACTTGAAACAGAAACAGAGCAAAACTGCTCCAAATCAGCGCAATTAACTCCGAATAAGATTTCTTCACTTAGTAAAATTCCACTGCTCATTTAAGATGCTGGTAAGTGGGTTATTTGCACTGGCCTGGGAGTAGCATCTCAGCGCATTTCACTGACTCTCCAGTAGATAACAGCTCATTTATTGAAGATTGTGTAATGGAAGTCTACTGATTGAAATCACTGATTCAGATTTCGAGAGTAATTTACGGCGGACTCGTCTGCACGTCTCGCCTCTGGAAGGTTTCCTGGTATGTTTGTCGTGTAAGCGTATGTTCTTTGTTTTGTATCGTGTGCGGTGTTCAGATACTTTTTTTGCAGGCCTGATATGTTGTCGGGCAGTAGTTCCTTGCGTAACCGCTAGAGTGCAGGCTGCACCTCACCATGTGGTGATTTGCAAAGTGATTGCGCGAGATACGAACGTAAGTACGTGCGGGTCGTTGTAGAGAAGTGCAGCTAGGTTGTTCAAACGTCAAAATTATTTTCTACATTTTTTTAGCATATTTTATGGATGTAAGAAGTAACAGTTTAAAAGTGTAACTTTGAAAAGTGTAAAATAGGGCGATATTCGTGTTACGAAACAAACTGAATTAAGAGAATTTGAAATATATGTCTAGTGTCAAATCATTAAACAAATGGCGCGTGTCTTATATGTTTGACCAAAACTCAGATAAAAGTTTTCAAGTCATCAGAATAGCACAAATTCATTTTTTTTTTGGAAAGTCATTGTGCGGTAGACCTGTATTCTACAATAAAATTATATTTTAAAGTACATAAACTGCAGGAGAGCAAAGTATCGGATTTCAGGGGAAATTCTTTGTTGCATTCTTGCGATTTATAGAAACGGTTTCCTGAAACCTAATTTTTAAAAATGAAAATCTGGGAAACATAACTACACGTTAAAGAAATCGTCACGGCAAACATATTAAAAAAAATTATAGTTGAATTTGTTTTGAATTTTGGTTAAATGGAAATTAAAGTCATTTTTCTAAAAAGTAGCATATGGACAAAATATTGAAATATTTCTGTAGTTAAATTTTTTTAATTGGACCCATAAGTGAGCACGGTTCTCGATGGAAGTCTATAGTAGTTTATGGGCATTTGGCAGCAAGCCTGGAAGTGCAGTTGATAGGTTCGTATATCGCGGAATTGAACGACATCGCACGGTCAGTGGTATACGCAACAGGGTGATCGATGAACGTTTCGTTTTTGCAATTAACATTAGTTTAATTTAGCAGTAAAGACTCTTCGATTAGTGCAGCAACATAAAATGTGTTGTTAGTAGGTATGTAAAACCGTTCCTAAATGGCAATAGTTGACAAACTCTTACAGTCCATTCATAGTTATTTCCAATTTTTCTGAAGCTCTACTAAACGTCTACTTTCCTGGATATTCTTCCGTCTCACGCAAACGAAACTCAACCATGTCTAGAAAGTTACACCAAAAGGTTAAAATATTAATAACTGAAATAATATTAATTTAAATGTAAGATATAATTAGAAGTTCGATTTAAACCAAAAGTAAGAAATTTAAATGTTAACAGAAGTATAAAACGATTGAGATACATGGCCTGTTTAGGAAACAATCAACATGTCATTCACGGGGTGATTTTTAAACGTTTTCATTCAAAAAGTGTGAAGATACTACCGCGAATAAACTATATACCCGTACACGTGACACTGCACACACTATTCGTTAACGTGACACTGCACACACTACTCGTATACGTGACACTGCATATACTACTTGTATACGTGACACTGCACACACTACTCGTATACGTGACACTGTACACACTACTCGTATACGTGACACTGCATATACTACTTGTATACGTGACACTGCACACACTATTCGTCAACGTGACACTGCACACACTACTCGTATACGTGACACTGCATATACTACTTGTATACGTGACACTGCACACACTACTCGTATACGTGACACTGCATATACTACTTGTATAAGTGACACTGCACACACTACTCGTATACGTGACACTGTACACACTTCTCGTATACGTGACACTGCATATACTACTTGTATACGTGACACTGCACACACTATTCGTTAACGTGACACTGCACACACTACTCGTATACGTGACACTGCATATACTACTTGTATACGTGACACTGCACACACTACTCGTATACGTGACACTGTACACACTTCTCGTATACGTGACAC
This sequence comes from Dryococelus australis, assembly GCA_029891345.1. Taxonomy (NCBI): domain Eukaryota; kingdom Metazoa; phylum Arthropoda; class Insecta; order Phasmatodea; family Phasmatidae; genus Dryococelus; species Dryococelus australis. The sequence goes on along the minus strand of CM056997.1, from coordinate 102,197,008 downwards.
TGCATATACTACTTGTATACGTGACACTGCACACACTACTCGTATACTTGCACTACTGCACACTCAGCGGTCTTACACTGGAACCTTATTTACCCCCTTATTCTGGAATAACGTGAGTACGAAGGTTGGTTGTTGAACAGAGAAGAAATGATTATTAAAGACAATACGAATAAAGTTGTGAAAACGTCTGACCATTGTTAATAAATTTCCGTGGTCAGCTAAACACCTTAAGTTTAACAACATCTCACATAGTTAATGCGACACTGGCAGGAAGAGGATTGTGTGGGAAATCTCAGCAGTTATTTTAGATTTTTTCGCAGTACGGAAATTTTTATTGAACAGACATTAGCCTGTAATATCAAGAGACGTGACTTGCAGCTTGAAGTGATACCATTGGAGAAAGACGCTTAAACTTGACTGATATTTATTTTAAATATTTTTTTATTTATGTACTTTACATACATATTTTTATGGCGCCATGAGAAATTACTATCACGGTAAATAACTAATTTGGTAAACAATAGACCGATGCTTGTACAAATACTTGGAAGCCAGGAGCTGTGGAAGTGACTGCGCTAAATAAAAAATTATGTCTATATTAATGACCAGAAATAAGATTTCCCTTCCTTCAAAATTAACCTGTGTGATTTTAAAAGCAACGTAATTTCAAGTTTTTTTTTTTTTTTAAATAAAATCTAGAATTTTATTTTGTTTCCTTCACATAAACCAATAACTTTTTTTTATGTCCACACGAAAGATAAAGTTTTATGTACAGCTGTAGCAAACACTTACTGCCTGTTCAATCATACACTGCTTGAATTAAATCTGATGTGACACATTGCAGACCCACGATGTAGTCATTAAAAGTTAACCACGTGTATATGGTTGTCTTACGTAATTGTCACTAATTAACTCTGTAAACATCAATAGAATGTGATCATTCAGTTGATGTGTATACTGTTTATTCGACAAGTTCCGGAGGTTTCGAGGCCAATTATAAACACTTTTTTAAAGTTTTGCATAACCGTACCTATAAATCTGAAAGGGAATTTCCCCCCCCCCCCCATGCGTGCAAAGGAAGCTAAACAAACGACAGATGTTTATGCGTATAAAAAACTGTTCATGTCTTGAGCACCAAATAAACCTACCAGTTTTTCTCAACTCAGATAATTGCAAGCTGTCACAAGGTATTTCATGGTCCGTAGGATCCCTAAAATGGCACGTCTTCGTCGAATCCATTAAGCGGCAGCCGAAAGAGGCAAGCTGGGTGACAGGCCGTCCTCGAAAATGGCTACCATTACGTGAAAGCAAAAGCTTGCCGAGGGGTGGAGGGCGAGAAAGTTACGTAGACTAATGACGTCATCCATATAGCTTAGCGCACGGAAGAACCATCTCTGGTTCCGTTATTAGGTTCAGTGTCCATTGTCCTCAATTATGTACACAATTCCGTACACAAACTTGCACAAGTGGCTGGCACTTCTACCTTGTATAGTCTGTTTCCGGTCTATTCACAGTTTTGCAATAGAATCTTTGGAAAATCATCCCAAATAATTATGACATGTTAAGTTGTTTCCTAAATACGGAACGTATCACGAGCGGTTTACAAGAAACGTAAAAGTACCTTATTTCTGGTTGAATTGAAATTTTACTTATATTTTGTCTATAAATTATGATATTTCATTTCTAATTAATGTGAATTAAGACAGTGAGAAAACAGGTGCATGGGTAATGCCTAGTAAGAAATAGTTCTTATGCAAAATTTTATTACACTGAGTGTGCACAGATGAGGTACGTCGTCCTTTTGGTGTAATTTTCTATATTCGGTGAAGCTTTGCTTGCATGAGGCAGAGGAATATCCTGCAAATAGAACTTTAGCAAAACTTCCGAATAGTTGGACTTAACCGTGAATAGTTTATACACGGGAACCGTCACAATAGATGCGATGCATTTTGTACTTGATTTGGTAGACAGTGATACGTCGTATGCAACAGTGCGGATTGCATTCTTGGGCATAGAATGTTGCCTTCGCTACTTCGGAAAATAATGTAATTCGCATTCGTTACATTATAGTCTTGATAAAAAAAAAAAAGAAGCCTGGATGACATCTACAGTACACAAAAACGTAATAAGGCCGAGAAACTTTTCCGATAATTAGTCATTATTTTATGTTAACGAGCGTCGGACTTTTCGCATGAATAAGTGTTGTCTGTAAAGAGCCAAACCTAATTACAAATATGTTTTTCATCGTTTACTCACGGAAACCTTGCGTGTTGTACGTGGTCGTAGTTTTGCCACGAACTTCACGATTAAAGTTTAGACGTACAGAAAACACAATGGAAATAACTAATTTTTGTAGGGTTACATACTGGTTTAGTCAAGGAAAATATTTTTTAGAATTACGTTATTTGGTCGCTTACAAAGGCAGCACCCAGGTGTCATAAGAAAAATCGGCAAACCACTGATTTCCAGTCATTTGTCAGTACTAGGCACTCGACCCATCACGATATTCTCTGAAAACTTGCTAGCTATGCAAAGGATGACAAGTTTTCACGTATTTTACCATACAAACTATCGTATAATGTGAATGAACGACTGTCATGCACGAAAAAGAAATGCTGAGAGACAGGACGCTGAGCTGAATAAGGTTATAGTCTGTTCACAGTAAACTGGACACTTTTGAATGCCCTGTGTGAGATATATTTGTATGCATGTTGTGTATCCTTTCACCGTACATAAAATTAACATTGCCGTAGGCCTAATCACTTTATTAATACGTCAGTCAAGTGAAACTGCGAAATTATTTTAAAAGCAAATATTTAAAAGTATTGTAGTTCTTACACATATATGTATTTAAAAAAAAAACAGAAAGCAAAATAAATACTTTCAGCATTCACAAATATTTACCTGACATTTTAAATTCAACGTTAAGGGATGTCAATTCTTTCCCTCCAGTCGTTATAGGCTATTCACGATAAAATGAGCACTTTTGAACGCCCTGCTTAAGATCTACTTGTATACACGTTGTGTATTTTTCCGCCTTATGTGAGATTAACATTGTAATGGGCGTCATCACTTTATTCATGCATCGATCAAGTGAAGCTGTGAAATTATTAGAAAAATAAATATTTTACATATCTGCTCATTTTTACACTTCGATGTAACAAAAAAAAAAAAAACAGAAAGCGAAAGATACTATTTAAGTTAACAGAAATGGTTACATAACACTTTTTATTTGACGTTAAGATACGGAACTACTTTCCCATCCATTGTTACCAACTTCACTGGGCGCATGTCGCTCAGAGTGCCCGTTAAAATATACGCAGGTAGAAGAAGTGACTTTTTTGCTAAGGTTGATTTCGAAAGTGCTCTCTTTATCGTGAACAGCCTTTCCCAACTTTACTGGCCGCTTGCCGGTCAGGCTCCTCATTCAAATACATAGGGCCCATATGCAGGAAAGTGCAGTGACGTTTTTCATAAACTGATCTCAATAGCGCTTAGTTACCCGAAAATGGCATATTCCCTTAAATGTTATTAATTTTATAAGTCGACAAAAAAATTAAACAAAGTAAAATCTGGAACGTTTCTTGTATAAGTGCAGGAAAACATTTTGACAAATAGTAGTTTTGAAGCATTTGTTTTTATTTCTGTATGGCCATCCACAGCTGGATCAACACGGAAGAGACGAAACGTCTCGAATATTTGGGTAGTAAACACGTTGGTTGCCGCTTGGAGACGAATGTGCCGCAAACGGAGGTACCTTCAGGAGACGGCGCCCTGCAGTCTTCTATAGTAATTTCGAGCACCACGTGGGATGGAAAAGTATAAGTGGATACGGAAGCAAAATGACATGCGACCTGTGCGCAGCGTTGCAACTTAGTTGCAGGATACAAGCTGAATACGTCTTCGGTACGGGCCCTTATCGGTGCCCCATTGTATTACTTTGGCAGCGGCTCTCAAGGTACCTCCCGTCGCTTTTACGGTATTTCTAGGTAGCTCCATGCGCGAATGGCTTTGCAGTTAACAAAAATAAATTTTACTGAGCAGCTTGAATGGTTACAGCGTTACTTCATTTTGACATATTTTTATTAATCAATAAATTAATAAACAGTCGCAATTTATATAATATGTCGTATACAGTCTATAGGATATATAACATCCTATAATACCTAAAATATGTATACAGAATAGTTTTTTTCCTTCAATATAATATAATATATGATGTAATACAATACAATATTATATAACACAAAATAATACAATATAGTAAAAAGTGCCATATATAATAACATAACATATCATATATAATACAAAAAGTAAATTTATGTGAACTAAGGAGCTGTGTAAGGTGTGGCATGTGGTGTAGCTGTTGTGTGGAAATGTGGTGGTGTTGGTGCAGATGGTGCGTACCAGGCCACGGGCAAACAGGATCAGCAGCGGAGTGAAAGATTTTCGCTGCTGGCGGCACAGCGGTCAGCGGTTCCCACGGTTTGCTATAGGGCTAGCTGTAAGTGTTGAGAGGGGTGTACAGAGAGGAAGAGGGTTGGAGGACCAGGCTGACGGACACGCGTACTGTGATCGGGAGTGTTAGCTATCGCACGCTCGTGCGGAAGGTCGCGGCGCAGCCAGTTTCACACCGGCTGATCTCGCTCTCTCCACGCACCAACACCGCTCTCCCTGGCTATTTTTTTCTTCTCTTTTTTTATTTTCTGGCGAGCCGCAAATCCCGCTGCGCCAGTGAGAGCTCCTTCACAGTTTTGTGAGCCCTCCGGCATGTATGTTACTAGCTGCGACAGTTGGAGAATGGGATGCGTCTCAGGGAAATCCCTATACTCCTTAGGTCGGGTTTATTTTGTTTGAAAGATGTGCATGCATTCGATCTATAGCTGGTGCCATGGCCGCAGTTTTAGCCATGGACATACCCTGAAAGAGGAAGGGCCTAGACGAAGGGCCCAGAAAACCAGCGCAAAGCGGAAAGGGTATTGGGAAAATATGTGCGGCAGTCGCGGAGGATTAAAATATTGTTATAGGCTATTCACGGTAAAGTGGGCACTTTTGAAAGCCCGCTCATTTGGAATAATAGTCAATAAGTATATTTTATTTTAGCATTACGCATTAACTTCCAAGTGCGGTGGAATATACACACTGTGTTTATTACTTACAATGCAATATTTATTTTAAAATGGTAGTTAAAGGATAAGCAATTGTTGAAAGGAAAAAGTAACTAGGACTTCAAAAGTGCTCATGTTACCGTGAACAGCCTATACATGGACGCTCGAGGGGCGTATCTGTGTTCATGAGGGATGGAGGTTTTAATAAAAATAAAGAACTATATTCACTCATTATAATTATTCTCAATGCTACAAACAGTCAAGCATATGTTATTTACCGATCTGTTCTTATTGAGCGCAATATTTAATTACTATCTCCATTTAAATTAAAGTATTTATTACAGTCTTTATTTTTGCTACTGCCCCTTAAACTGCTCCAATTATTTCCACACTTCTAGTTGAAACTGTCTATTTCCATCGTCACGAATGTCTTTTTCACTCACGCATCCAGTCCACAGTCCCGCAGATCAGTCCCGCTCTTCACTGCACACAAACTCGCCGATGCACTCTCGCAGATCGCTGCAGTCGTCCCTCGCCGCTCCGGAATCTCTCAACTGTCGCTTAAGGTCGCACGAGATGCCATGCTCTTGGCTCTTAATCACTCCCCCCTCAGAGACCAGCGTGTGGTTTTTATACTTGAGGTAGGTTCCGTCTAGAAAGTTCTCGGCAATCCAAGTTGTTCTGGGAAATGTAATGGCGATGACGACATTCCTGCGTGATAAACGGAGAAATGTGAGCTTCTCAGGGTCAGCGAGGCGTGAGCTGCGATAAGTTTATCTGTGTGTGCGGTGGCGTCCTTTATGAAAGGCCGCTCGCCTCACCTAACGTTACAAACTTGAACTTCAGCTCTCGGCGCCTTTCCACGGGAAGGAAACACCTGGCAGCGAAACGCAACAATAAATATTCCTTTAACTGGATTACGGTGGGAGAAAGTAGGGTAAGTTGTTTGTCAGCGAAGATAGACTTTTGTGAACGAGTATTGCTGTGCTGAATCGTAACCGGGGTCGCGCTGTTGGGAGACAGAACTGAGCCGCCCATCCGACTGATGTTAGCGGCCTTTTGGTAACACAGGAAAAAGTATTAGCATCCATTCTATAAAAACTGGAAGAGATGTTAACTAGAGGTAATGGGGGCATCAGCTTGCTCGTGACCTCGCTTGCAGCTGTGTGTAATTGTGTGTGTGTGTTTGTAAGTGTAGGTGTGCCTCTGCACATCCCCACACCAGCTGCTGCAGAGAGATTCATTCTCCCTGGCTTGTTGGGGCGCAGCGGTCAATTCTTCCCCCTTCTTTGCTGTATCCCTCCTCCGCCAACTGTAGGTCTAATAATAGCGTGTACTCTAGTCGCCAAACGGCCAGCAAGCAGAGCTTTACAAAAAATACCCAATGTCTTTGAATTGCGTCTGCTTATGAATAGCATTTAAGAAAATATTCCCCGTCCGAAGACTTTCCGTTTTCCATTTCTTTGTCTGCGGAGTACGTTTTAGATGTACCCATGGTTCAAAAGGGCGTTTTCACGAACATCTTTAGGCGTATTTAGGTCCGCACAGAATATCTCAAGTATAGCTGTTTTGCGGTCAAATAAGCGGTTTTGATACCAACCGTAAAAAAAAATCCCTACCAGAAACATGTGAAACAGTTCAAAGACTATTAAAATACACCAGTGACTTACCCGGGATTCGAATTCAGAAAAACTCGTAAAATTACGCTAGCTTGCAATCAAATACATCTCGGAGGTAGGATTCGGAGCATCAACTTCCGATGTAATCAGTCTAATGTTCGGAATGATCTGGTTCACTAACTTCAAATATTTACTCGACCATCATTGTTAAAATTAGTGTCTGAGCCACTAAAACACATAAATTTACGTGGCTTACCATAACGCTACTTGTGTGAAAAAATTTGATGGAAATCGGTTGATTGGTCTCCGAGTTACGGCATCAAAACCATACTTTCTTAAATAGGGCTATCTTACAAAATTGCTTAAAGAGAGGTTCTGTATACGATGTTTGTAATAGATAATGCCAGCATAAAAAAGTTGGTTGAAATTGTTAAATTGTTAAATTGATATGCCAAACATATAAAATATTTATATGGCCACCATTTTTAAAATCATTATCTGACATCATTCAAATAATGTAACTATACTTGGCCTTCTGCAGGTGTGCAAAATGTTGTGGAAATTAGTGGAATTACTTCGCAAACATAACAATATCTTCTGTTTATTCACCTGACATTACATTGCAAAAAAAATCCGGCAAAGGAGGATCTCTGTATGCATATCGGTTGATTGGTCCTCAAGATACGGCATAAAACCTCCATTTATCATGTGACAATATTCATAAATGGAAGGCATCAAGTTTATACATTAGCACATTCGATTATCGTCATAGATGAAATCTATAAAGTGGCAGAGAAATTGCCACTGCTTTCCTTTGTGGACGTCGAGATGCCAAGCATCGCAGTGGGTAAAAGTTGCCGGAGGGCACTCTGTCGATTTCGGGACTTAGTCTCTTTTTCGCTGCCTGTTGCGGCAGTTGCTATGCCTGGGTTGACTTGAACGCTCTATTGTTCGGGGCGTCGCGATGCTAGGTCCTTGCATGGCCAGGTGGAGGTCGTCACGGTGTATGGCTATCTTCTGCCTGCTGCTTACCTTGATTAGGTAGGTCGTATACCCCAGCCCAACGTTTTAATTACTGTGTGGAGCCCGCTCTATTTCAGGGTAAACCCAATGCAGTAATTTTTGGCCGCGCTGCTCAACTTGTGTTCTCAGACGTACACTAGTTGTCTGGTTTTGAGCTTCTTTGGTGGGTGCGTCGTTGCTGGTACCCACTGCATGTTATACTGTTCATGGTGTCTGCAGGCTTCTTGTAGATCGTTCTTTTGGTGTTGTCGCCAGGTTGCTTGATTTTCTTCGCTTGCCCTCTCCTGGTGTCGAACTGCGAACTCTCCAGGTAGGGAGAGCTCCCACCCCTGGAGTATAGTGGCTGGTGACTTGCCTGTCGCTAGGTTCACCTTTCGCTGGATGGCAAATAAGGCCACGGGCAGATGTTCGGCCCAGGTAGAATGATTTTTACCTACCAGCAGGTGCAACTGAGTTTTCAGGTCTTGATTCCTGCGCTCAGTTCGGTTGGTCTGCGGGTGGTACATGGCCATGGTGTGGTGCACCAACCCTCACCTTGTCACCTTGTACATAGTTCACACCAGTATTTCCCAGTAAACTGGGTGCCATTGTCTATTAACAAGGTGTGGGTTCATCCCCAGAATAGGTAGTATTCCGCTTCCAGTACACGTGCTTGCACATCCACTGGAAACTGGATATGTCTTTGTCCACTGCGAAAACGAGTCACCAACTACCAGAATAAAACATTTTACATTTGGGGTGCGGGGGTAAGGGCAAATCAGGTCTAATGAGATGGCTTCAAATGGTTCGTTAGGCACTCGTGGCTGCTGTTGCATGACCCCGTCTGCTCTGCAACTCTTGTAGAGGTTGCAGGTAATACACTCCCTTACGTTCTGTTTTACGTCTCGTGTGACCCCTAGCCATTGAAACTGTCCATGTACGTTTCTTGTTGTTTTGTGAGGCTCCAGGGTGGCCTGGGAATTGGGCATACACTCTGCGTGTACCTATGGGACTTTCAGCGGTTAACGTACTATTTTATTGGTGGAAAGTCTGTAGGAAGATTCAGTGCAGCGCCCTTGAGTAGTATTGTATGTATCTGATGCGTATGTTTTCAGAAAAGGCGCATTTAAGAAATCTGTTTTTAGCCATATTAGAGAACTAAAAAAGGCGTTTCTAATGTGCGTAACATCTTGAGAGACAGAACAGCCCTCGTCTGATGGGTGTGTTATTTTCGTAGATCTGCACTTTGGACGCACGTTTAACGGTTTTGCAGGAAAAAACGAGAATTTCTTACACTATGTGATGCAGTTCAGGCGCCAGGTAAACTTGCTATAGCCTGTTCGCGGTTTCTTCGCACTTTCTGAATCAAACCTTTGAAAAATGATCCCATGTATGTCGTGTTCGGTTGTTTTCTAAATATATCTCGCGCCACACGCCTCTATACTTTATTAAAATCAAAGCATCCCATTTTTGGTAAAAATTTAACTTTTACGTGTGTTTTATTTATAAATTTTAATTTTCAATTTATAATTTATACGGCTTAATGCGGCTTCGCTCGCATGAAATTTAGGACTTGAAATAAATATCGGGTTCTCTAGCCACTAAGCTACTGCGGCCCCACTATCGGGTGCTCTAGTCACTGGGCTATTGCGCCCCCCACTATCGGGTTCTCTACCCACTGAATTACTGCGGCCCCACTATCGGGTGCTCTACCCACTGAGCTACTGCTGCACCACTATCGGGCTCTCTATCCACTAGGCTACTGCAGCCCCACTATAGAGTTCTCTACCCACTCAGCTGCTTCGCCCCCAGTATCGGGTCCTCTACCCACTGAGCTACTGCGTCCCCACTATCGGGTTCTCTATCCACTAATCAACCGTGGCCCCACTATCGGCTGCTCTACCCACTGGGCTATTGAGGCCCCGCTATCGGGTTCTCTACCCACTGAGCTACTGCGGACCCAATATCGGGTGCTCTACCCACTGGGCTATAGCGGCCCCACTATCGAGTGCTCTACCCACTGAGCTATTGCGGCCCCACTATCGGGTGCTCTAGCCACTGAGCTACTGCGGACCTAATATCGGGTGCTCTACCCATTGGGCTATAGCGGCCCCACTATCGAGTGCTCTACCCACTGAGCTATTGCGGCCCCACTATCGGGTGCTCTACCCACTGGTCTACTACAGTAGAGCCAGTGGCGGGTTCCCAATTCACTAGGTGGGCGTGGTGCAAGAGTGGCTGAAGTTGCAGGTGAGTGCAAGAGTGGCACAAGTGCCTTATTTGCATATTTTCCCAATTTGCATAATTATATGTAAATAAGATTAAAGTCTTGTTTAATTATTTAATCAATTAAATAATTAGATTAATCGGTTATTAAAATAATTCTTTGATCAGAATTTCTTTGATATCATTTTTTATAGCTGTTGAAAGGGTTAAGTGTCATCAGGGTGGGTGATATTACGGAGCCACATTGATGTGTACTCTGTGACATCCTGGAGTCGACTGGACCAGGGGATGGGTTGTAACTGCTTATATTAGTGTTGATGTTGGTGTAAGAGTGTTATAAGGAACATTTTTTATTTGTTTGTCTGGGGGGGGGGGGATGAGCTTATGTAATGCATTTCCATCCAGGTCGAATGTCTGGATGCATACTCAGGATTTAGATACGGGAGAATTGTTTCTTTTTCGGCGAAGAAAATATTTATTTAATGAAAAGAGACGTTCAAATAACTTAATCACTAACCAAAAGACTTTAATCCTTGAAACAAATTCATAAAATATACAGAACCAAACACATATTCATGCGATTTATATTAATATCGAAGCTACGAAATGTAACAAATGCTAACTGAAGTCATTAAACAAAGTTGATCAAACAAACGAAACGCCCAGCTAACACAATAAAACGAATTACAACTCACCATCACTCCCGACAATAGTACACGAAATCACACTCACACGCATTTTACTCCGTCCCCCATCGGCTCTCAAGACCTATACTCTAAACACGAACGAAATACAAGCAAGGAATGCCTTTAAGAAATGATTGATTACACTAAGAAATTAATTAAACCGCACACACTCAAATTACACTTAAGCCTAACACATCTATCCCAGAAAGTCGCTTTGCTTCCAACACATGTTAAAACGCAGTACCGCTGCTCTTACAAAAGTGTTATAACTAGGACCATACCAACCTATCCCGGGACCAAGCAAAACGCGCGAGTTACCCACTTCTCCAGCCCCTGCCGACAAGTGTAAAGAAACTATGGGGTCACTTCCCCGCCCTCCGACGACTTCCCGGCTCGCTGTAGTGCGCCAACTTCCTACCCCAACCCTGTTTACGAGAAAAAAATCGCTAGTTTGGAGACTCCAGCGCTCAAGTCGCTATGCTCCTTCTCCCTCGCACATCATCCGCCGCGATCTCCCGACAGTGGCAAAGACCCTGCCTCAATTTCTCACGTCGAGACAGGTGGGGACACTGGTCTGGCAGGCAGGAAAGTTATCTGCCCATGAGAACCAACTCTCCCAGGAAACTGAAACATATTCCCAACATGTCTCCAGAAAACTACGTTTATTCCTTTAAAAATATTTTAAGACCAGGAAATTCTTACCCAAAGAAATATCCCGCAAACAAACCGATTTAAGATATTTCAAATAACAACGGAAATATTACGTTGTTCAATGATCACACTAAAAACTAAATATTTGAAAATCTATTTTCTGTTACCAACAAGTTGCTATCTAATTTTTTGTTGCTAGCTAACACGATTAGTTAAGCATTTTAAATGAACGTATATATTCTCTAATATATATATATATATTTTTTTTTTTACGAAATTAAAAGTTTTGAAATCAATCTTAGTATACCCGAAAATTAAATATAATTATCAAATGCGCTCATCCAATATTATCGTCCTACCATTTATACCAAATGTATATATTTAAGACTAATATTAACGAAATACCGCATTTCAAAGTTGAAATTAACATATTAGGATACTGTAAAATCAACAATATTTCAATAAAACCCGTATTTTAAACACTTCGAACCCCGACAGGATTTTTGGAGCTAAGGAACATATATGTTTTTTCTAAAAAAGTTTCTATGTTTACGAAACACGAATTCCATATCCATTAAGTTTATTTTACAATTGCTGCCCCCAAATACATCAGAAATGTGTATATTTTGGACAAACGTACATAGTTACCATGCCCGTCCTATAATGAGTTTTAAAAATGCCAAAAAAAAAACAATATTTCAATAAAATTCCGAAAAGAGCCCATTTTAAGCAAAAGTCATTTTGAATACGTATACTAGATAAGAAGGAATACATTAATTTTTCTTTCAGTCTTAAGCCAGCAGTTGTCGAAGTCAGATCGTGTTGGGAGTATATCACCAGGAGGTTTACACCAATCAATATATTTCACAGAGACGTACTACAGACATCTCCGAGAGGTTTACATCAATATACAGACTTCTCCGAGGTGAACCACAACTTTCTCCGAGGCATTCATCAGTTCACAACCTTCACCAGCAGGTAATATGCACAACAGACACTGCTGCGATAACTGTGACGAAGAATGTGTCACAGTGTTTAGCGCCATTTTAGCATACGGACAAAGCAAGACGCTTTTAAGTTTAGAAATTGAGGCCCTCTCGCTGCTACCTAAAGCATTTATATTAACTTTCGCGGGACACGAAATTCAACACGTGTATCCATTACTCTCAGAGGAATTAAGAGGCAATGAAGATGTAATCTCGTATTTGCCTTGTGATGAAGATTGCCCGTATGGTACACCGGCTTTCTTCAATCAACCAAACAGAATCCATCTTAGAAGAGATTGTGTAATGCAAAGGTGGCAAAACGAAATGGAACTTGTTAATCATCCCGTTTTACCATGAGAAGATTCCGGTATTGATGAAGTTGATTCGGAAGCCACAACTTAACTTTTGTAAACAAAATTAGACTTGTTAAACTCTGATGTAACCATGATTGAAACAGTCTAGTCATGATGTGCTGTGCTGAAGGATTTGAAAACCATTACGACTAGTCTTTTATTATTAAAGAACTTGCAATTTCATATACAACTAACGATAATGACACAAATATATTAAGTTTTAAAGTGCCCAAACCTTGGTCTGCTTTAAATTCGGAATTAAAAATGATTTTTCGCCATGAAATGTATGACGTACATGGTTTGAAATGGGATTCTGGTGCTATAGCTTACAAAGACCATTTCCAGTACGTGAACGATACGCGTCTCGAAGACTATCCTGTATACGTGCTTGGAAAAATGCAGAAGGAAATTTTAAAGAGTCTGACTAATGCAGAAATTGTAAACATCAGAAGATATCATGACTGTTCAAGCATTAATTCGCTAGTAAAACGATATAACACTTATCATTGTGATAAAAAAAATTTTTTTGTTCCCAATGAAAAAGCGAAACTTTAAGAGAATATTTGTATCAACAGCCTACCTACGTGTAAAGATAATAATTTAAAATTGGTTTGTTACAGGTTCATACCTGTGTAAAACTTTCAAATGGAGACATTCAATTCAGAGCAGATGTACGAGAGTGTTAATCCAGGTTACAAGAGAGTGTGGTTCAAATCTCTAAAGAACATATACTCCCAATTCCAGATGTGCAACGGAGATGAACATTAGAACTTTGCACAAGGTTTCGCAGGTAATAAATATACTGAACGAGTATTGTGTTGTGAACTGTTCTGTTTTTAACATGCAACCCAATAGCGAATTGCCCTGTTCGTCGTGGGATCTGTGTTCTAAAAACAGAACTGAAGAAATAATCAAGGAACCAGGCTTTAGACAAATTAAATATAAATTAAGTAGAGAATTCTACAACAGCCCCACCTCATTGACTGAAATATATAATAACAAGCAGCACAGCACGCAAATGCAAGGAAGTAGCAGCATTAAAATGTCGCCTTGTAGTATGTGGGATTGTGAGGTTTGGCAGAGCAGCATTTATCGAAAACTTTAAAAGTATCTGTCGGACTAATTAATGAGAAACGCCAATGTTCTTCTCTGTTACACATTTGAATTTGTAGTGGACCATTCTCTTCAAGTCGAAACCACACTCTCCTGTAACCTGGAGTAGCACTAACGTATTTAAGTGTTGAGTCGAACCTCTCCATCGTAATAATATTTACTTTACTAAAATTATATTTTATTATCAAATCTGGCTATTTGCCTTGTTTGTGTAGGTTCCTTGGGGAGGGTTTGGGGAGGAGGGCGCCGGCTTATTAATACACGCTCAGGAGCACCGCTCACCATTGTTCATCCAACCTCCAAGGAGTTAGGACTGCCACTCCGCTCCTGCTCTTCGTCCGAGGGACATCTCACCCCGCCGCCCGCTGCATCCCTGCTGGCCTACCGGGATGGGGTTAGCTGGTCACCGGCCCAGCTTTGGCGAGCAGCCACCAGCGGCTAGCCCGGGACGGGGTTAGCAGAGCAGCAGCCTGGGCGGACGACCACCCGCGGCTCGCGCCTGGCTCCGCTCGGGCCCTCACCTGCCTGAACTGGGAGTTTAGGCCTCGCCTACCATCTTTGATACCAGACTTTATGTAATTAAATAGTATTAACATTTAGGGCCTTTTAATACTTTTCGAAATCGCATTAATATTTTTAATAACTTTTAAGCTTGTATAACATTTAATTATCGGGTAATTATTTTAAAAACTTTAACGGTTGTCGAGAGTTTTTTTTTACTGGCATTACTTTCAATTTAGTTTTGCTGCATACATTAAAATTCATTTTTTTTTCGGAATTTTAATAAATTTGTTTAACTTTTTCTTGTTAAGTCGTTCTGGTTTTATTAACTTTTACAATTTTTTTGTAGAATGGTTTAATTTATTAGTAATTTGTACCTTTCTTTCGTAAAATCGTTACCAATTTTGTAACTTCTACCGATTGTTCATATAATCGTTAAACTTTTTTTAAATTGTTTACAATTTTAATGGAATAATATTCCATTCGTTAGACCTTGTTAACAAGTTTTTAGAATTTGAATGAAATTTCCTTAGAATCGTTACAACTCTTTACAATTTGAATTAAAATTTTATAAATTTTGTTAAAACTTTTTAAGAAATCATTAAAATTTGAATGAAATTTACTTAGAATCATTACAACTCTTTACAATTTGAATGAGATTAACTGTAATTCATTAAACATTTTTACAAATTGAATTAAATCGTCAGCTTTCAAAGTAATTTGTTTTACACTTACAATAATTGTTTATTTAGCTACTATTTAAGTATTTGTACGTATTTTCTCAGATATGTTTAAGGGTGGGTTGCGTTTGAGGTGTGAATTTTGGCTAGAGAAGAAAATGAAAGGAAACTATACCAGACTATGCACAGTGTGTTTGGAGGGCGCAAATCCCTGTCCTATTCTCTGCTCAGAATGTTGTTTACTGAAAGATGTTTGAGTAATGGATGAATGGACCTTGAGTATTTCAAACAAATGTGAAATGTATGTGACGGGGAGGTTTGGGCATATAATTTAATTTTAAGTAGTTTTAAGATATTTCAAGGGTGGTTTTTTGTTATTTCTGTGAGTATGAATTATGGAACATAGAAAAAGATTTGGGAACCATGCTGCTTGTGTGCTGTACACTTGGAGGGCGCACAGCCCTGCCCATATCTATGTTCCGAATGAGTTGATTGGTGAAGGATGTTTGAGTGATGAATAAATGGACCTTGAGTACTTCTAACAAATGAAATGTTTTGATGTGTGACAGGGTGGGTTAGGCATATAATTTAAGTAGTTTTAAGATTTTTCATTTCATTTTCAAAGTTGTTGTATGACTGCGAGTATGAGTGGGGGGAAAGGTGTTTTAAGTAATTCTAGATGGGTTATTCATGTATATTTGAGAGTTTCTAATGTAGTAGATAGAGAGATACTTGGTAACTGTAATTATTCTTATAATGGACATAAGGTGTGACACTATCACAGACTGATGCTCTTTCTACACTGTTAAATACTCGTAAAAATATGTTAAAACCATCAATAATATAATAACAAGTACTCTGAGAAAAAAATTTAGTGAGTAGGTGCATGACTGCGAGTATGAGTGAGGGGAAAGGTATTGTAAGTAATTCTAGGTGGGTTCTTGATGTATGTTTGAGATTTTTTAATGGTGTAGATAGAGAGATACTCGGTAACCATTATTATTCTTATAATGGACACAAGGCGTGGCAATATCACAGGCAAAGGCTCGTGGTATGCTGTTAAATACTCGCAAAAAATGTTAAAACCATCTCAAATATAATACCAAGTACTCTGAGAAAAAATTAGTGTGTATGTGTATGATTGCGAGTATGAGTGCAGGGAAATTTGTTGCAATTTGTTAAAATTTAGTTAGTTTTAAGTAATACTAAGACTGTCTGGGTGGTTGGGTTGTTGTATTTGGGCGTGATTTATGGAATAGGGAAAAAATAAGAGGGTACAAAGCCGAATGCATCTAGCATATTTGGAGAGTGCATACCTCTGGCCTATATTATATTTTGAATGAGTTGTTTGGAGAAGGATGACTGAAAATGAACGAATGGGTATGAGTGAATTTTATGATTGTGGAATGTCTGAAAATTGGGTTGGGGGGGGGGGGGATTTTAAGTATGTTATTTAGTTGTAAATTATATAGTGTTAAAAATATTTACAAGAGTTAAAATTTAAGTAATTGTTGAGAATTTTTAAAATTTAGGTATTTTATTGGAATTTTTTTAAATTTAAGTAAGTGTTTTAAATGTTTAGTTTTAGAGTGTAACGGATTAATTCCCCCTGCTAAAACTTTCTATGTGAAAATCGTTATTAGATTTATAAAATGTTTTTACAGTGTCACATACTTTTAATGATATCACATACTTCGGTTTTTACAGTGTTACAAAGTTTAATTTTTTTTTTTTTTTAACAAAACCCAATTTAAAACAGTAATTTTAAAATTGAAAAGAATATTCACATCGTCTTTCCCTCTGTTTATAATAAAATATTTTATGTTTGTATCCTTAATTAAATCATTTATTTCAGGTATATCACAATTTCGTTGCAAGACATCATAATAAGTTTTTCCTCTCTTTTCAGAACTACGCAGAACTTTATATTTTCTGTGGTGCTGAAATTATTGTATTGAGGAAAAAATTCTATTTTGTGACAATGAGTGAGGGAAAACATCAAAGTTTTGCTAGTTTGTTGGACGATCATTTCCTTAGCGACACGGTCTTTGAATCTGATTTGCAAACGAAAAGAACGCCTAGTACAAGCCGTCAGGATGTGGTCGTTTCACATAAACGGCGTCGTTTCGATCTCTTGTTGGGCAATCTATTCTTGAGCGAATCGAGTACTGATTCACACACGGAAAGACAGTCAGCTGCAATAGATCGGCACACGACCGTTTCCCCCAAACACAGAAAAGAAGCTCTGCTGTTAGACAATTTGTTTATATCTGACACGGAAAATTTGAGTGATTAGGATAGTGCTCCATCCGTCTCACAGCCGACTTTCGAGTCAGCAAGAAAGACTTCGTCTAGGGAAATGGAAAATAATTCGTTTTACGATTTCTTTAACTCAGTGGAAGCTTAATTGCCTGAATTAAGATATCAGCTATTGGCCACTGTGTTCGCGTGTAGATTGACTGATGTGCGGATATGTAATGATCAAGTAGAGTCTAATGTGGATTTTGAAAGATTTTTTACAAGGTGCAGGGTCCCTTTGTTAGAGTTAACAACGGGATCACGCAGCCAATAACGCTTAGTGTCAACATAGCGTGTAAATATTTGAAATCCTTCTTGGCTGAGAAAGGCGCTACACAGACGTTTTACTTTCAAAGTAAATCAGTACCCGTCCTACATTCAACCAATGTGGGCGAAATCTACGATGAGACAACTAAGCCATATCTCACAAACAGACTTGAGGAATTTAGTGCCAGTGACTCAGGTTGGAGTCTGCTTATAATTCTGCATATGGATGTTCACATATAGCAGTTTAGAGAATTCACAGCCGGTGCTGCTCACACTATGCTCCCCAAGTTCATTGCCAATAAGAGAACATTTATGGATGTACACTGCCCGGAGGGACTGTTTCCATTACACCGTTATATCAGCTTTGTTTCTTGGCGCACAGAATGGCCACAGAATGACTTCATATCCAAATCCTTATGAGGTTTTGGATACTGAAGGTCTGTCGGATCCTGTAGTGTTAAAAGATATTCGAAAGTTTGAGGAGAACATTGATATTTCTATCAATGTCTACTGTGCAGTAGACAAAGATAATAATATTATTGACGAAACTTTCGATAAGCTAGGGGTTATCGTACCAATGCATATTTCTCCTGTACGACATGCACATCACATAAATGTATTGGTAATTCGCGCGTGTGGTGATGATGCACATTTGCATTTTGTTTCCATTAAGGATTTTTCAAGACTGCTTAACAGCCAGGTGGGAAATTAAAAAAAAAAAAAACATGTTTGCGATTGTTGTCTTCAATACTTTAGTAGTGAGGAGAAAATCGCAAACCATAATGTTCACTGTCAGTAACATAAGGCTGTTCACAGAACGTTCCCTTCAGGGGACGACAAGTACTTGCAATTTCAGGGTTAGATAAAACAGCAAAGATTGGGTTTCGTCGCCTATTGTGACATGGATACATATTTTAAACCCTTTTCCACTTCCCTCCCCAATGATAACATGAGTAATAAGAATAGCATCAACCAACATGTTCCATATGATTGTAGCATTTTGTTTGTTTGTTCGTAAAATTCAGCATTACCTAACTACTTTGAGTTTGTGGGTGATGATTGTATGAACCAGTTAGTAGATAAATTGGTTGAATTTACAAAGTGGGTTGCGGGAATATACAGTGTGACTGTTCCGATGAAGCCAAAAGCCTCTGCTGATGAAGTTAGTTTGGCAGCTCAGAAAAGTTGTCATATTTGTAAGAAGGGACTTGGTACAGATATTGTGGTCAACCATGACCATCTGACCGGGGAAATCAGAGGCCATGCACATAATAAATGCAACTTGAATTTCAGGCTGCCCAAGAAACAACTTGTCGCTGTCTTTCGTACCCTTCAAAACTATGATACCTACTTTCTCATAAAGCCATTGGCTGAACGTCACATAACAAAACCCGACGGAACCGTGGTAATCGAAAACCCAGGTAGAATAGAGGTGATTGGAATGACCTTTGAAAAGTACAAGTACATCACCAAATGTATTCCCAATGGGATTGACTCAAAAGGAAAGGCACGACATTTCAAGTTAATTTTCATCGATTCTTTTCAGTTCATTAGCGCCTCGCTAGAAACTTTTGCAGGTAATTTAAAACCTGTGCAATTGAGTATCGCCTGCTCGATGTTTCCAAACAATACCAAACTTGAATTGGCAAAAAGGAAGGGTGTTTCCTTTTGACTTTGTTAAGCCCGAAGACAGTCTGATGTGCACGTCATTCCCACCAAAGGACGCATTTCATGTCATGAAAGGCGAAGGTGTTAGCAATGATGATTACGGTCATGCACAAGCCGCATGAGATGTGTTCCACTGCATAATCCTGCTGCAGTATGCCATTCAATATTTACGTGTGGACACTTGTTTACTGGTAGACATATTTTAAAATTTCAGGACCATATGTTTGGCGAATTACGGTATTGACCCTGCCATTTACATCACAGCTGTCTCTTGCATGGGACGCTTTATTGTCAATGACAAATGCCCGCCTGGAGCTGTTGATCGACCCTGATAGGTACCTTTTTGTTGAACGCAGGGTTAGGGGCAGCATTACCCAGGTTTCCAGAAGGCGTGCAGAAGCCAATGACATTTACATGGATGAAGATTACTGTCCCAGTGTGGCATCGAAATATATATGTTATTTCGACTTAAACGACCTGTACAGCCACACTATGAAGAGCAAGCTTCCTATTGGCAATTTTGAGAGGGTTGAGGCTGACATGTTTTCATCGTGGGATTTGGCGAAACGGTGAATGATGGAGACACTTGCTTTTTCGTGGAATTGGATTTGTCATTTCCAGATAAATGCCACAATGTGCTATCCGATCTGCCTTTGGCTCCAGTAAATGGCATACCTCCTAACAGCTCGCAAGAAAAACTTCTTTTGACGGGGAAACACTGAGGCAGTACTTCATGTATGGAGCCACACTTGACTTAGTTCATTGCATTTTGTGCTTTGAACGGAAGGCTTGGATATCCCCGTAAATTGAGTTTAACATTGAGAAATGTACCCAGGCTGTGAACGACTTTGAGAAATGGTTTTTTAAACTAATGAATAATGCATAGTATGGAAAAACTTTACAGAATGTCTGCCGGGAAAGGGACATAAGAGTTGTTACCAAGTATGACACATTTTTTGGAGCTGCAAAACTAATGGGGTGTCCTACATTCCAGGTATGACAGATCAGCGATGAAAATCTTGTCCTTATCGAAATGTCAAAGAGCTCTGTTACATTTAACAAGCCTTTGTACACTGGTGTTGCCATTCTTGATCTTTCACCCAAATTAACCCTTTACGAATTTCATTACCAGTACATGCACCAGAAATTTCCTCCGACAGCCTTGCACCTTATATACTGCGGTACCGACAGCCTGACATATGAAATTGTTTGTAGAGATGTTTACGAAGTAATTACCCCAGATTTAAAGATGCGGTTTGATACTTCTAACTATGTGCTCTATAACCCACAAGGAATTTCACACGAAAACAAAGGCCATACCGGAGTGATGAAGGATGAATGTACCGGCCACATCATCACATACTTTGTAGGTTTATGTCCCAAGCTATACACATACATTGTTTCGAATGAGCAGCGTATACATAAGGCAAAAGGTGTGAAACCTAATGTGCTCCAATCCCTACATTATGAGGATTATTGAGATTGTCTCGACAATTGCACCAGGGTCCTGGGACCCAATACCACTTCCGTTCGCATGGTCACGAGGTTTACACCGAATGCGTGATTAAAGTGGTATTGTCAGGTTTAGACGATAAGCGCTTCATTGAGCCGAATGGAGTATCGACTTTACCTTGGGAGCACTATAAGATCCCAAAGTAAATTTTTCTTCCCCAACCACTTTAGTTTCAGCACCACATCAAATACTGGTCTGCCACCACCACTGTCAGCACCGCACCCAACACCACACCCTACTCTGCACCGCAATCTGCATCGCAGCTGTCTTCAAACCTACCGCATTTGCTGCATAAGCATCGACATCACTCGAGATATCGTTCCTACATATTTCTTCAAAGCTACTGCTTTACCCTAGCTGCAGGGCTTGTTCTTAAGTAACTCTTCAGAAAATATGCTGTTATTCTACAACATCGACCCAATATCCCCTGTGGTCCTTTATGTCACCCAGGAATTACTCTTCGCAGTGTGGGATCGCATCATGTCATATACGAATTTCAGTCTACGAATCTACAAAGTGCTAAGTTTGTGAGTAGGGGCATCGTAGGTGTTAGTGTGTAGGTTCATTTTCCAAAACTTACCTGGCTGTGATGTAGACGTCAGACCATAACGCCACAATTGACGCCACCCCGAGCGCCGTTAATATTTTTGTAAATAATGTATAATTTTTAGTTTTACTGCTTGTAAATGATAATTTTTAATGCGTGTGAATGGTTGTATATTCCAATATGTGCATAAAGATTTTTTAAGTGTTGTAAAAGTCTATTTTAAGGAATGTTTTTGGTAAGTTTTTGTAGATGTTTTAAGGAAGTCTGTAAAAAGTTAAAAGTACGTGTTGTAAAAGTATGTAATATTTGTTTAAATGTCTTCAAATGTTTGTGAAAAGTTATAAGAATTTGTTGTAAATATGTAAAAGTTTGTAAGGATTTTTAAAAAATGTATAAGTAAAGTTTGTATAAAATGTGTATGAATGTTGTAAATTAAGTTATAAGGATGTTTTTGAAAAAAAAATAAAAATTTCAATGGTGAAGGAAATAAAGTGACTTGTTATTTAACAGTTTGAATTCCTTTTGCCATATATATTATTATATAATAATTGAAGTTTGAATGTTTGTGGGCGAGTTGTAGTATTTATTGTTTTACATGATTTGAAAACGAACAAGTATGAAAATGGAAGTGATCGAGAAATTAATGAACTCTGAAAGTAATGGAATGAGGTTAGAAGCTCGAGAAAACCTTGCTGAACTTGAAAAACACAATAATGACACAGGCCAAGGTTGTCGAAAGGAGAAAGTGGTGGGGGAAAAGTTCAGGCTAATGAATTCTTGTCCTCAAGTATAAGGAATGTTTATTGGCGAGCCTCACATCACTAGCTGGTATCGACTAGTCTTACAACAGGTTTCTTCAGGTTATAACACGTTGAGGTCTGCAGTGAAGAGATAATATTCTTCAAATATATGCTTACATGGATGGTAACCACACACTTATTTTTTAAAGATTGAAATGAATTTTATCAACTACATTTTAAATAGACATTTAAATTTTGCAACACTGGTCCTCCTCCTCCTCCTCCTCCTCATCCTCCTCCTCAATCGCTCTACACTTAATATTTAACACTTAGCACCACACTAGCACCACAATAGCACCACATAGCACCACACCTTGCTCCACCTGCTCCACAATCTGCTCTACAATCTGCCCACCAAACTAAACCACAGGTAGCTCCGCAATTGGCTCTGTGCACTTGGGGTAGGTTAGCGTAATCAATAGTTTTTGTAAGGTGTTCCTTGCTTGTATTTCGTTACGTGTTTGGAGTATTGGCCTTGAGAGCCGATGAGGAACGGAGTAAAATACGTGTGAGTGTGACTTCATGTACTTTTTCTGGGAGTGATGATGAGTTGTAATTCGTTTTATTGTGTTAGCTGGGTGTTTCGTTTGTTTGATTAACTTTGTCTAATGACTTCATTTAGCATTTGTTACGTTTTGTTACTTCGATATTAATAAAAATCGCATGAAAATGTATTTGGTTCTGTAGATTTAATGAATTTGTTTCAATGAGTAAAGTCTTTTGGTTAGTGATTAAAGTAATTCGTTCGATAACCTATTTGAATGTCTCTTTTCATTTACAAAATATTTACTTCGCCGAAAAAGAAACAATTCTCTCGTATCTAAATCCTGAGTATGCATCCAGACATTCGACCTGGATGGAAATGATTCACATCATCTCATTCCTCCACAGGCAAACAAATAACAAATGTTACTAATACCACTCTTACACCAACAACATCAACACCCATATAAGAAATTACAATCCATCCCTCTGTTCAGTCAACTTCAGGATATCACAGAGTACACATGGATGCTGCTCCACCAGAATCACTCTTATGACACATAACCTTTTCAACACCAATAAAATAAATTGATATCAAAGAAATTTTGATCAAAGAAATTTGATCAAAGAATTCTTTTATTAATCAATTTATCAAAATAATCCCATTAAATAATCCATTAATTGATTAAACAATTCTTTAATCTAATTTGCATATCAAAATGAAAATTAGGCAATTATGCAAATTAGGCACTTGTGTCACTCTTCTACATGCCTGCGACTTAGGCCACTCTTGAACCACGCCCGCCTAGAGAATTGGGAGCCCGCCGCCGGCTCTACTGCGGCCCCACTATCGGGTGCTCTACCCACTGGGCTACTGTGGCCCTATTATAGGGTTCTCTACCCACTGAGCTACTGCGGCCCCACTATCTGGTTCTCTACCCTCTGGGCTACTGCGGCCTCACTATCGGGTTATATACCCACTGAGTTATTGCGGCCCCACTATCGAGTTCTCTACACACTGAGCTACTGCAGCGCCACTATCGTGTTCTCTACCCACTGAGCTATTGTGGCCCCACTCTATGGTTCTCTACCCACTCAACTACAGCGGCCCCACTATCGGGTGCTCTACCCACTTGG
Organism: Dryococelus australis; assembly: GCA_029891345.1. Classification (NCBI taxonomy): domain Eukaryota; kingdom Metazoa; phylum Arthropoda; class Insecta; order Phasmatodea; family Phasmatidae; genus Dryococelus; species Dryococelus australis. Next base: position 102,173,370 of record CM056997.1, on the reverse strand, counting down.
CTATTGTGGTCCCACTATCGGGTTCTCTACCCACTGGACTACAGCGTCCCCACTATAGGGTTATCTACCCACTGAGCTACAGCGGCCTCACTATCGTGTTCTCTACCCACTGAGCTATTGCGGCCCCACTATCGTGTTCTCTACACACTGAGCTACTGCGGTCCCACTACAGGGTTCTCTACCCACTCAGCTACAGCGGCCCCACTATCGGGTGCTCTACCCACTCGGCTACTGTGGTCCCACTATCGGGTTCTCTAACTACTGAACTACTGCGGCCCCACTATAGGGTTCTCTACCCACTGAGCTACTGCGGCTCTTGGGAAGGAATTGAGATAGCCCATAGCTAAAAAAGAAAGGAGAAATGACGGAATTTTTTTAACTATGCTTTTTTATGCAGTAATCTTAAGAAAAGTTTAATCCAGTACCTAAGTATATCCCTGATCATCATATTCTCCGAACCGTTTGAGATATTTTCTTGGTATAAAAAGTGGCATATGTCACTCTCCGACTTTCCAACTATATCTGTGCAAAAAATCTCGTCGATCCGTTGCTCTGTTTTGACGTGAAAGATGGACAAACAAACAAACACACAAACACACTTTCGCATTTATATAGTAATAAGGATTAAACGGGGGGGGGGGGGGAATTGACGTGTTGGTAATGTCTAGCAAAAAAATAATTCTCATGCGAAATAGTATTGAACCGAGTTAGACTTGAAGGCTGTGCATAGTCCTCTGTTATTTTTTACACTTAGTTATTCTTTGTTTTCATAAGGCGGAATAACTTCCTGGAAATATAACTTCAGCAGAACTTCAAAAAAGTTCGATGTAGCCGTGAATGTACTATATAACTAGGGCCCGTGATTTTTAGCAGAAAAAATCTGAGCACTCAGTGAACTTCAATGCTATATATACCGCTCGGCTTTTGCCGTGCCTCCATCGGCTGCTGGTGCCGTTTCCGCATTTGACTAACCCACTCACGATTCCGTAGCTCCGGCGCTGGAACTTCCCCTAACTATAACCAAATCGTACTCCTCAAAAGTATAAGACTGTTCACGGTAAAATGAGCACTTTTGAAAGCCTTGCTTAGGATCTACTTGATGCAAGTTGTGGAGGCCTATTCTTCTGCCTTGTGTAAAATTAACATTGCCATGGGCCTCAACACTTTATTCATGCGTCGGCCAAGCGAAACTATGAAATTATTATTTTACAAATCTGCTCATTTTTATACGTCGATGCATTTAAAAAAACCGGAAAACGGAGGAAAATGTTTAAGTTATCACACATGTTTACCTAACACTTTTTAAGATATTGGAACTATTTTTTCACGTATCGATACCAACTTAACTGGGCATATGTCACTCAGTGTGCCCGTTAAAATACACACAGGCAGGGGGAGTGACATTTTTCAAAGGTTTATTTCAAAAGTGCTCACTTTATCGTGAAGAGCCTTTACGCGGAGGAGCGTGGAGCTGTACTGGCGGAGGTGTGTGGTGGTGCAGGACGAGGGTCTAGTTGAGACGGTGCAAGCAGAGTGGAGGAAGGCCCTTCCTCGCCGGCCTTGGCTTACTACGGCGACTACGCCGACTGCCTTATACGGCCCGCCGGTAATTGAGTACTGATATAAAGTGTGTGTGTGTGTGTGAGTGTCGCAACGTTGCGCCGGGCTCTCGGCGCTACACTCAGGGACGTGGCTTGTCCTGGGGATCCCTGGCAGGTCGTCGCCCTCGGGTCAGGGCAGACACAAAAGTCGCTTTACAGAACAAATTCTCCATCGAAGGTTCCAATTTTAACGAAATTTTCGCACGACAATCCTTAAACAACTTCTGGAACTTTTATCAGATCAAGGGGGGGGGGCGGTGGTGTAGTGGTTAGACCACTAGCCTCCCACTTAGGCGAGGCCATTCGCGGATTTTCGAACGTGGGATTCGTGCCGGACGATGCCGCCTGCAGGAGGGATTTCTCGGGAATCTCTCGTTTCCCCCGCCCCCTTCATTTCGGTGCTGCCCCGTACTCACCTCGCTTCGTCCTCATCGGTTCTCAAGACCTCCATGTTAACAGCCGCTGAAATCTCTTCGTTCACTCACTCACTTTATCAGATAAAGCTTTTGCCGACTTCGTTGATGTTGACTGGCATCCGCCGAAAAGAACTGACATATTACTATGGATTGAAAAATTAGCGAGTCCATTTTTGGATAAGCTATACTTCGAACACGCGTACGTTTCTGTAATGTATACAATTGGACTCGGCGATGTGGACTCTTGATACAACAGCAGACACGCAAGCAAGACAAGCATCGACTCCCGTGCCACCTGGTCCGAGGTACAACTGGCTACACTGGAGCAGCAGCCAACAAGTGGAAGCTGATCATGAAGATACACAGGATCGTGGAGTCGATCCTACGGGCCATTTAAGACGCGAATTTTGTTTTTGTCTCTAGTGATTATTTCTTGTAGGCGATGATAAGAGATAAAATGATCAACAGAAGTGCAGGTTGCGGCAAACATTCCAATAATTGCAGGTGGCGGGGAAGGAGAGTCTCTCAAACCAGGCATAGGCGACGGATTCGGCCACACCTCAGTGCTGCTATCTCGTGATGCTCGAAATGTTCTAGTACCACCTGAAATCTTGTATTTATAGGAACAAGTAGATTTATTTTATTAGTATTATTCTAAAAGATATTAAGAATTAAATCTCACTTGTAGTTAAATATTCGCTATAAAAATAAAATTTGTGACAATATATTCTTTAATAATGGAGAAAACATAATTCAAGAAGAACATTGTTGATTTCAGAACACAGCCCGCTGCTTTGCCAAACGAACATCTTTTGTAACTCTCTATGGTGTTACTGATTATAGCCAGTCATATTAGCGATAAAATATTATTTGTATAACATGTAATAAAATGTATAAATATGTAGATTAATGATAAAAGATAGTTATATATGTATGAACTTTTGATATATTAGGTTAAAGGTATGCTTCGGCTAATTTCTATGCTGCCACGAAAATCAGTACATTTATCTAGACTTGAATTATCTCTGTAATTTATAGCTTACAAAACTGTGCAGTGTTTCAGTCACTTGGAAAACTTACACTGTCACGAGTTATGTATGCTCAGGCATTTTTAAGTGACTTTATACTTGAAGACTTCAATGCAGTCATCAACAAATTGGGTTATTATGTATAGATTTCAAGCACTCGCCCTTTGGAAACAGGTAGAGTAATATCAGTTCAAAATCATTTCAGCGAAGATCATGAAGTTTTTAACTGTTGGTAAATGTTTTGGAAATTTTCCGATAACCTGGTATAGGAGCATTAACTGGCGCTATTTTGTAGGCGCGCCCAATTCGAACGTCCAATGGAGTTTAAGCAAAATACAACACTCGCTGTTCCAAAGAAGAATTCAAGTGTGTCACCAATTCCTGATTGCAGCCTCTCTGGAGTCTTTTTGGTAATATTTTGAACTAACCACATGAAACGTACAAGTAACACTGTGGTTGCGTTTCAAAAGTGATCTCTTTCTTGGTCAAAAGTCACCCGCTGTCCTGATATGAGGAATTATTAACAAATCAGAAACATATTTTTTTGTACTTATTTCGGGTTAAATTTTTTTCCTTTGTGCATAAAAATAATTTTATATAACCTTTCTTCAAAATATGACATGTCCACATAAATACTTTCAAAATAATTTTAGACAGTGGACCTGGAAAAAAATGTCTACAATGCTGAACTCCTAAAATAACGCCGTGTGGCCATTCATCCGACAATCGAGTGCACTCACGACTGTTCAGCCTCACTGAAAGTTAAGTGCCGATCCCAACGAAACACTGCCTTTCGTGGGGGGGGGGGGAGGGAGAGGGTTAGGTGAGGGAGAACGAAGAGGAGAAAGGCGTCTATAACTTCCATTCAACCGTTGGCCACCCACGTCGCAAGCCGTAAATAGGCAAAATCATCTTCCCAATTAAGGCCATTTCACACGATCAAATGTTTATTGAATGCAATTGCTTTAATTATATTCGTTGAACTAAAAATTTATTTCATTTGGTTTTCGATGAATTGCATTCAGTAAGCTTACAAGTCTCCACATGAAAACTTATCACAAACTTTTTAATGAAACCAGTTGTAAGTATCTATTACTTATGCACAGCACGAAGATAATTGGTTAAACCACAACAAATTTTCTTAATATTATTGTACATTTTCTTTTAAAAATATGCGTCCTTATTTTGTAACTACTTCAGATGTGTGCACATAAACTCTATAATTATGAGATTATTTCGATTAACATTGTCAGAAAAGTTGCGATGGGCGACAAGAATTTTGTATTCAAGAAAATATAGAACATGTTCTGAACGGAAATTTTGAAGGAAAACGAGACATTCGAGAAATTGAAAGAGGAAATTGCCGCGATTATGACATTCGTATGAGGTCATAAGGAGTTCAGTGAATTGATTTCAATCAAAATATAAAGTAATTTGAAGAAAATGTTGATTGTGTGAAAGGGCGGGCGATCGTTATCGCGTAGAGTACAGACTCAACACACACTGTCTCGATTTAAAGATCGATATGTGTGTTGTAGAGCCGTAGTCTGCCCATAATATTTTATTTTATTTACTACGGGGATCAGAAGGAAAACATTTTCATTTGTATTTTAATTCTTGTAATTTTGTAACATAGATCTGTCCTGTAGTAAATAGGGAGATATACATTAATAATGACTGTATAGTCTATTCAACACTTTTTGATTCAAACCTTTGAAAATCAACCCATGTATGGCGTGTTTAGTTATTTCCTAAATACACCATGTATCGCAGCCGTTTGGTATATCTGTTAACATAAAACTTCTTATTTTTCGTTAGTGTAAAGTTTTACTTATATTTTAATTATAAATTATAATATATCAATTATAGTAAGTATAAATAAAAACAGTGAGAAAAAAGTGTGTTGGTAGCGCCTAGTAAGAAATAGTTCTCATGCAAAATATTATTACTTCTGAGTGCGTACGAATTCGGTGCGATGTCCTTTGGTGTAATTTCGCATACATAGTAAAGCTTAGTTTGCACGAGGTGGAGGAATGCCCTGGAAGTATAACTTGAGCAGGGCTTCAGTCTACAATATAGTATTATGTAACAGAGAAATTATCTTTAGTATTTTTGAAGAAGTTGGCTTGCCAGTGTTAGATATATACTAGTGTTAAATCTATCAGCTTGAAAAACGAAAACCACAGTGTACTCATTTTATAGTTATGCCAAAAATAATATAATGTTTAATTACAAGTAAAGGCTGTTCACGTTAAAATGAGCACTTTTGAAAGCCCTTCTTAAGATCTACTTGTATGCACGTTGCGTATTCTTCCAACATATGTAAAAAATAACATTGCCATGGACCTCATCACTTTATTCATGCGTCAGTCAATTGAAACAGCGAAATTATCATGAAAGTAAACATTTTACAAATATGCTCATTTTTACACTTCGATGCATTAAAAAACAGAAAGAAAGAATTTAAATCATCACAAATTGCTACCTAAAACACTTTTGATTCGACGTTAATATATGGAATTACTTTCCATCCATCATTACCAACTTTACTGGGCGCATGTCACTCAGTGTGCCCGTTAAAATATATGCAGGTAGGGACAGTGACTTTTTTCTAAGGTTGATTTCAAAAGTGCTCACTTTGTCACGAACATCCTTTAACGGAACTCATGAGACTAGTTATGGCATTGGCGAAGACCTGCTATAGATGGCAGCAAGCTCAGGTCGTCATTTCGCCTCCACCCCTCTCCTATCAAACCTCGTCTTGCATACAGCAAGAAAGTTGAATGAACCTTGTTCATCATGTGGCATTTACATAACCCCCGCTTTGGTTGTGGCTGAAATCAAACCCAGGTATTTCGACCACGAACTCGGGGAAAGTTGTTCTTCCACTCTCGGATTTAAAGCTTGTGAATATTAATCTCGAAACTTTTCTATGGACATACAGAATACATGTGGTATTGCCGATGCGTATGGGCGTATTTTAGATTGGTTAATGCTTACTAAAAACATCTTACATAAAAGAAAGAATTTAAAGTTTGACAAGAGGAAGGAAAATTGAGAACAGGACTGGAATATTGCAGTAGGGAACTACACAACCACTGCAAATAAGTAACGCTGAATAGTGGTGAGGTCGATGATAATCTTAATTTTTTGTATACCGTATTTCAACTTGCGTAGTAAGTGCGTCTTATTTTTAGAATGAATGCTTGTTTGTTGATTTCCGGTATGATACCGACACCTCGTTCTAGAAGTAGTATTGACATTGTTGTCACAAAAGCAAAACAATTTTTGAAGGATATATTTTGTTACGCAACAGCAATCATTGGCTGTGTTATAAAATGCTGTTCGCCTAAAAGTAAATAAACAGATTGTTCTAGATAGGCTATACTATGCACATTGTAAGAAATTATTCGTAAATTTATGACACCAGTGTATACGTATATTGGGAAAGTGCGAATGATGAAGTTTTTTCCCATACAGCCATGGTAGTTTTCCTGCATTTGTTCAGGTAACACTTAAATGCATAGGGAAGTTCCCAATTTTGTGTAGTACCGACGCTAAACATTCATATATTTGAAGCCTAACGTTTGGTATTATTTACATGCGGTGTGTAGGTGGAAAACTTCCATTACAATTTTAGAAGTTTACTATTAATATTTTTACCATGCACATATATCTGAAAAATTAGAAGTATATTGCATTCCGGAAACATTCTGTCTGTTATTTCTCATGCAATCATAAGATATGTTGTTATACATGTGATAGCTAACACTTGGGCGCCACTCTGTAACATCCGGTGTAGGCGACTCTTATGTAATAGCCAACACGTTGAGATAGCCACTTTTTTTGTAATGGTTCTCGCTGTGCGCCACTTTGAAACAGTGTCTGTAATAGTTTTGGTGTAGATCTATTTGATGTGAGTTGGGAGAAAGAATAATTATAATGATTTAATAGATTTTTGGACGCCTTATTATTTGTGATGTGACCTTGGTCTTACCACACTGGAATCAGAAGTTTTCCGGCGATGCTGTAAACCTCATGCAATAGAAAGCATATTCCAACCTTCACAGTAATTCATTTAAATCAAACATGTGTAACCTTGATAATTAACTTATTAATAAAAAAAGGAAATAAATAAATTCAGACCCAAACACGTGAATAATTCAACAAAGTGCAAAACTAAATATGTGTGTGTGACAGAAATCTCTGTACTCAAAAATATAATTATATTGTATGATAACTAACATAAATGACATACCACCATCCATGTAAGTATAGGGATAAATCAGAATACAAAATTAAAATAAAATAAGAGATTGAAAAATTCTATGAAACTTTAGAGCTGCTATATAAAAAAAATCATAAATCTTTTCCTTGAGATTTTGGGTCAAAATATTAATCAGGTTCCACCGGAAGTAGCCTCATCTGTATTTAAATTTCCAGAAAGTTTGGTAAGATCTTACTTAAATTCTTAGATTTCTTGGATCACATTCACTGATAATTCATTAAAAGTTAAAAGTCAGTTCCTCACTTAATTATCTGAAATCAGATACTTCACCAAATAAAATTAATCTGGATTTATATTGAAAGTTCAAAATAAGTCTTTAACTCTTAATTCCATATTACTCAGGCTATACTATCTCATATGCGAAAATTCGGGACTACTGCTTTAACATACTCATGGAACTCACAGTAAAATCGTTGCAAAATCAAAATAGTAAAATAGTAAAATAAGTTCAGGTTCCTTAAAAATTCAATACTTGAAAAACAGTTCATGTACTTAAGCTTTCCATACGTTAAATTGCCTTGACGTCACCTGAGATCCGCTGGCGCTATCTCGTTGCATGGCGCCGGCGTCGTATTCTCTGCGTCCTTTTCGCCTCATCAATTTAACACTCAAAATAATTATCTGCGACTTAACCCACAACCTCTTCTTAAATATTGCTGCGGCGACTACCAAAAACTTAACTTCTGGGAGCATAATTTCTAAAATAAATTTATGATTGCTTTGGAATTTCAAAAGGAAAATTCCAACGAAAATTTAGACGCCTTACATGTTCAATGTCTTTTTCGGAACCCCCTTCTTTCAGCTTCCGACCAACCAACATCCAATCAAGGCTCGCTTCCGGCTTTACCTTCACTGAATAAAATTAATGCCTAAAACATTATGTCTTGAAATCCCAAAACAAATAAATAATTTAGCTTTAAAAATTATGAAAAAATTACTGAAAATGAAATCAAACATGTTAATGCAATAACAAAAATAGTGACATAGCCATATGTAGAACTCAGAATGTGTGAAAATTATCATAGAGTAGTGAACCGGTGGTTCACATATATCGAAAAATTAAGGAACGAAATGTTAACATAAAATATAATAAACATGGGAAAATAATTATATTAACATTAAAATAATATGTGAAATCAATTAAATATTACTGTTCAAAACATATGTGTAGCTCAAATTCATATAATAAATATAACCTTATGGTTCCGTGTCCAGTTGATATGCAACAGATTATATTGCTGTTTTCCTTTCAAATATTTATTTATTTAAAAAAAACATCAGTTGACATACATTTTTTAGCATAAGAATAACGTCAATGTAATGGATGTCCCAACACGGCGATGGCAAATTAAAGTACGTAGCTTCAGTTCCACCAGACGAGGCCCTAGATACTTTTTTCTTATCAGTCAGTTTTTATCCTTTCATAACTTTTTTAAAATAAATACTGCCATATAAAGGCTGTTCACGATAAAGTGAGAAATTTTGAAATCAACCTTATGAAAAAGTCACTGCCCCTACCTGCACACATTTTAACGGGCGCGATGACTGACATGTGTCCAGTAAAGTTGGTAATGATGAAGGGGAAAGTAGTTACATATATTAACATCGAACAAAAAGTGTTAGGTTACCATTTGTGACAACGTAAATCATTTCTCTCGCTTTCTGTATTTTTTAATCCATTGAAGTGTAGAAAATGGACAGATTTGTACAATATTTACTTTTCCGATAATTTCAGTTACACTTGACCGACGCATGAATAAGGTGCTGAGGCCATGGCAATGTTAATTTTACGTAAGGCGGAAGAACACGCAACGTGTATACAAGTAGATACTAAGCAAGGCTTTCAAAAGTGTTCATTTTACCATGAACAGCCTATAAGTAATAAACACGGTGTATATATTTCACCGGACTTGAAAGTTAACGTCTATTGTTATAATAAACTATATTTATTGACTATCATTCGAAATGAGAGGGCTCCCACTTTAACATGAATAGCCTATAGTCGCAAGCTCCATTGTCTGCCTGTGTTAGAAGCCCAGTAGCTACACGTCACTTGGCGAAATAGCTCTCACCCTCAAGCGGCAATCAGCGAGCGAATGTTAGCGAAGAGGAATAGCCACTTAACCCCCGGCGACGAGGATTGCCACTTTGCATACGGGGACGAGTAAATGACTTCTCGCATCGTGAGAAATTTATTGCAGCGTCCCCAAGATACCAGTTCTTACTGGGAAGAAGGAAAATTAGTAGGAACGGAAAACTGTTCGTGCGCGCAAGAAATCTGCGGCATGGGCTACGACATAAGCTGCAACGTGAGAATTTTAGTTTCCGAACTCATTGGAATCACAGTAGGACGGAAACTTTAGTGTGTTAAAGATGTCACTGATTGTCGCAACTCATATAGTATTTTTGACGTGAATACGTCTTTAAATTTGCGACCATAGTGGGAGGCAATCAGATAATCCGATGATAACAAAATCGGGGGTTACAGTTTGGTATTGCAACTCCGAATCTATCGTCTACATTCAACATTCAATTACACCACTCGATTACCAAAGGACCAAAGAATATGTTACGTTGAGTGAGGACTGTGAAGCATCGCGCGCGTGTGGGGTGTGGGGGGAGGGCGCAATTTTGAGTTCGTTTCGCCGCGTCTCATAACTTCCGCGTAGTACAACTTTTGACTAGGAGAAGCTACGACGCTCGTTTGAGTTTCAATCGACCGATATCCTCAAGATCAATCGCGATTGCGTGTATAAAAACATTTGTGTGGCGTGATTATGGTGAAATTGTATGCGTTTAATGTAAAAAATTAAGAAGATTTAACACAAGTTCGGCCTATACTCTTCAAAAAGCCAAGTCGAAATACAGAAATCGTATACGGTTGAAAAGAGCATCTCAAAGGCAATCCAGTGATACCCATAAAACCCCATATGATCGAGTGAAGCGGTGCCGGGAACGTAAAATAAACATCAAGGCGCCCGAGTGCGTCAACGTAGACGTAATCACGCAAAACAAACGGCCATGTCCCCAACACAGCCTCACCCCATTTTTTTTTATTGCTAAAACCAAGTGAGGTGACGCAAAGGTAAAACTACGGACTCCTAATTTTGGAGGGCATGGGTTCGAATCCCGGTTAGTAGCTTTCCGAAATAACTCCAGGCGAATCTTGGGATAGTTCCTTGCGACAAGCCATGGCAGATTCCATCACAGTTCCTTCACATCTAAACTAATTGCTGCGTCTCTAATGACCTCGCTGTCGACGAGAACTGCCCTTAAATTATTACATTGTAAGCTGTCGATGAACGATGGCTTAATTCAGGGAAGGCTTACAGAATAAACAAGATTGTACTCACATCAAAAAGGCACGTTCAGCTACGTCTTACCCGGGATTTGGAACCCCGCAACCTTCGCTACGAATGCAGTGCCGAGGTAATGTATAGGCCATCCACGGTAAAGAGAGCTCTTTTTGAAGCTGTTTCATCAGACATAGTAACCAACAGATACATTTAATTGTGGCCTCGGACTTTTGGTTTTGGGTATGGTGGATGTATACATTGTATTTATTACTCGCATGGCAGGGTTTACATTAACAAGTGGAGGAAGGATATAAATTGGTTGAAAGAAAAAGTAACTAGGGCTTCAGAAGTGCTCACTTTACAGTGAACGGCCTATAATGGTGAGAGAACTCTGTTCTGGTCCCTCAACCAGACTATAAACCACTCTCAGTTAACTATGCAAATCCCTGGGGTGCGAGCTGGTAGATTTACAAATGATAATTAGTTAATATAAAACTACACATTTATTCTCAGTTTGCTTACAATTATGAATAGAATACAATAATGTTAAAATAACAAGTATGACTTGCAGCAACGTGATTGATTGAAGCTTTCAAGAGAGATTCTGCAAGCAAAAGAGAAATATTAGAGTTGAGATATTAAATCACTTTCATACATAAATGCTCGTAATACGCTGCGCGTAGCTTTCCCTAACTGACGACCTGCACTGGGAACGGGATTCACCTACCACTGAATGATACGTCGACCACGCACGAAGCTTTTCCGTCGTGGTATGATCCGGTTGTCCTCGCAAATGACTGGCTGAGCTGACTGGCTGACGTCCTCCGTCGCCCGGTGTCTCCTGCTCACCGACTTCCAGACGCCCTGCCCTTGAGTCCATCACTCCTGAGTACCGTACAGAGTGGGGGCTGACACAGAACTGTACGTCCCTTTATAGGAGCCCATATGACGACGTTGCCTTTCGCCTTCGGAGCAGGAGCCATGACCTCGACATCATGGCCGACGTAAAGCACACTTACCGGGGTGCCGCGGGTTCGAGACCCGGGGACCACAACAACTCGCTTGCCACCATCCACCACGGCGAACCGGGTTAGACTCCTGGCGAGATCATTCCCGATTTTCACGTGTAACAAACGTGGCTGACGCCGTCGGCTAGTACTGTAGATTTCCTCGGAGTGTTCCCATCTCCCACCGTTGCATTCCGTCTCGGCTACGTCTTCATTTCACCCTCATCAGCGCTGAAGATTTCAGCTGTTAAGACGGACAGGCCCTTGCCATCTTGTAAAATACTTACATTTCTCCGGAGCACAATTCAACAGATTCAGTGTTTAAAAACCGCACCAGTTAAGGAACGGGAAAAGTTTCAAAGAGTTTTTTTTTCCTCATCTTCCTCTTGTCACATCTGTAACAACTATCGAATATTTCGTTATTACTAATTAATTTTGCCTCGCGTGTAAAACATACTTCTACGGCCTATACGTAAATTAAGGAGCACATACTTGAAAAATTCTGTTTGGCAGTTCCGGATGCAGAAATGAGCTTTGAAATTGATGCGAAGACTTGAATGTTAGTTACTAAGAAATGTACATAAATCCAAGATTGAGGGAGATCCTCATACTCACTCCCTTGGATGGGGTGGTCATTCCCTCGTCTCGGTGGACTGTAACTTATATGGAACCGACGTTGCTTCCCTAAACATCCAACTTGCACCAACATTGCGATGAGAAAATTATTTCTATTCAGTAATTAATCTAACTTTAAGGGGGCCGCATGACTGGGGCTCGAACTGCGTTTCAATGTGTTTGAAGTCCAGTGTTTTTTACGAAACTATAAAACGTGCGTCCAATGTGCTGGTCTACGAGTATAACTCACACTTCAAACTATGTGTGTCGATTACTTTCAACACGTCACGCACATTGGCAACGCCATTTCAGAACACTCCAGCATAGCTATGGATGGCTTCTTCAAAGCGCAATATCTCATAATATACGCGTTATATACACACAGAAGTACCCGAAGGACATTCACTGAACCTTACTACAGACTTTCCCGCCAATAAAATTATAGAGTCGCCACTCTGAAATCTCGTAGATACACGCAGCACGACGAGAACAATGCAAGTCAGTGCGCGTAGTGGCGATGGAGCACTTGTAGCGCGTGCCAAAGTAGTCCTTATAGCTCTCACGCTTCTCGGCCTCAAAAGCGGGAAGAAATCTCCAGGCAGGTGGACACCTTAAAGTAAGTACATTTTTGCGAAATATTTTGCAGTATTGTAAAATGTATAAATTCTTCTTTCGTGTAGCAGTTTTCAATAAGTTCTGCATGTACTGATCTGACGTATGCTTGGTTGCAGTGGTGTAAGGATACTAACTCTATTTCTTTCTCAAGCTCGTGATTAGCTCCACTTTTTTATAGCGTATGGTTCACCAATACGATTTTGGAAATAAAATAATAAAAATCAAATATTTAGTCAACCACTTTATCGCGTCAGCAGACAAATCTTTGATACCATCATTGGGTCCAGGGAAGAATAGCTGAGGGCATTCTAGTAGAAGATGACGTATGGTCTGATCTCCATGACCGCAGGGACAGGATGGGTCGTCTCTGAGTCACCATTTGTGAAACACAGAATTGCAACGACCATGCCCAGTCCGAAGTCTATTCAAAGTACACCACAATTTCCTATCAAGCATAAATTCGTCTTTCCTCTTATCACAGAACGCGAACAATGGACTGCTTATGTTCGATTCTGTACATCTTTGCTGCCACTCCAAATTTGGGTAGAAACCATTCGTGTCTAGGTCTACAGCTAGTTTCAGTGGCGGTTTTCTCGACTTAAGACTTGAAGGAACATGCCTTGAAAGATCCTCATGCAGCGGGGTTCCAATAGAGTTCCTTGCCTTAACATATTCCCGCAACAGTGCTTTATGCCTCCTAGTGTCAGGAGGGAGGATGTTAGACAAAGCAGGTAGCCAGATGACAGGTGTTGATTTTACTGCGCCGCAGATGGTACACATGGCAGAGTTTAGCTGGACATCTACTAGATTCATGTGGCTGTTGTTAATCCACACAGGGCAACAATATTCTGCAGCTGCATACAATAATGACAAGCTGGATATACGAAGGCAACTGGCTTTCGCTCCCCATGACGATGACGCCAACTTCTGAATGATGTTATTACGGGAACTCAATTTAGCTCCACTACATAAAAGGAAACACATATAATTACAACCGCAGGCAGAAAATTCGTGCACCTTAATTTTTAACGAAATCCGCAGGTGTACATTTGCAATATTTTCCAAACACGGCACTGACGCGTCAATTTCTGTTCGTCCCGTTATCCATTTGATGGAGCGACTTTGTCAGAGTAGTGACGTTATGAAAGAGCTCTTCTACATTGCGTGGTTCAAGCCTGTGCTGTCAGCGTGACGTGAAGGACATGCGTTTGTCTCGCGGCAAAGTTACGTCACTCTGCACAAGGGTACGTTCAGCACACGGGGAAAATAGACCTCTCAGCCTTTTACCTTTGCATCCGCGTAGTATGGCTTCACTTATACGTAGGGATAGGAAACTTTCGCGGGTTTAATGACCTGTGGGCTAGTTTCCTCAGTTCTCTGCATACCGGAGCCTTAGCTGTGTGTTCATTGGCTGTTGCCCCCACACCTGGCAGTTATAGGATTCGCAAGGTGTTTCCTTGCAAGTCTGCTATTGGCTCAGAGGCGTGCAGGGTGGGTCTAATAAATTGTGATCCAATTGCGAAGGTGACTTCACTATATATGTGTTTGAGGTCTATCTTATCCCGAAAGAAACTCGCACAATTTTCCTATTCCTACCTATACGCAGTCGACGCTAAACTGAGCACTTATGAAAGGCGTGCTCGAGATCTATTTGCATGCACACAGTGTATTCTTCCACCATATATAAAATTACCATTGTCATGGGCCAGATCACTTTGTCCCAGTGTCGTGAAACTGTGAATTTATTACAAAAGTAAATATTTTACAAATTGGCTTATTCTCACACATATGTGCATTAAGAAAACAGAAAGCAAAAAAAAAAAAAATTGATTCAGTATGTTTACCCAGCGTCAAGACATGTAACTATGTATTTCCCCTCTGTGGTTACCAACTTAACTCTCCGCATGCTGGTCGGTGTACCTACCCATTAAAACATATGCAGGTAGGAGCAGTGACGTTTTTCAAAGGTTGATTTCAAAATGCCTCAAGTAACCATTAACATCAAAATGAATAATTATTTTTTTCAATGTTGAAAAAATATTTTTTTTGGAGGATTTAAAAAATATATCGATTGAAACACAAAAATTTCTGCTGATTTGGCTGGTTTCTATACAAAATGTGTCTAAATTAGACAGACGAACTTTGGCCGCAGGTCATTATTCGCGGAAAAAGAAGGTGGAAACACAATACGACTTATTGTCTAAAGTTAATCCTCAGGGTGGTACACGTATTTAAAGTTCAGCTTGAAATACTAGTGTATTACTATTATTGGGGGAAATATGTAATGTGCAACACTGAATGTCTGAATAATGTGTAACGCAACAAAGATATGTAAACACCACAACACATGTTTGTCGCTGTCACCAGATTATTTCATGGAAATAATCACTGTTACTAACAATATTTTCACTTAATTCACATGGCGCTACGGCATACTTGGGATTTAAAAGGTATATTATCAACTTTACACATTGTCCAGACAAGACCATCTCCAGTAGTTGTAATAAACTTTTGAGAGTTATAAAATATGTACACTGCGTTAATTAGTCACATGACAATTATTATACTAACAACTGCCGAAATGATACAAATAAAATGAAAAAACTTTTAAGCACGGCCTTAAAAAGTGCTTGTACTCTCCGTGAACATACTATAAACAGATTTTCTGTTACCGTTTTGGTGTTTGCTTGGAACGTCAGTTTACGACCGCGCTGGTTAGTTCGTTATTTTATATACGAATTTCCCGAAGTGAACGTCTGACAACAAACTAGACTCTGCCGAAAATGTCATTCTACGTTAGTAAATTCAGAGTAATATCAGACTGTTCAAGGTTAATAGAGACTGTGCCCAATTCGGTGAAAGAGTACTCTCTCACCCACTCTTGACGTCACACAAAGTCCTCTCAGCTGTCCCAGCTCGGAGGAGAGAGCGCGAGAGGGAGAGTGTATGACGATGTACACTCGGTGCTCTCTCTCGTACCCTCTCTGGCAGCCATGTTGTTTTCAAGTCTAACCTCAAATATCCAGACTTTATTTTTTTTTTTTCTAAAATAGTGTTAGAAATATTTTATCGACCTAATTTAATCATTGCGATTGTGAAATGTGTAATACCAACAATATTCCGTTTGATATGAAACAACAAATTATGATGTTATTATGTTCACGATTTATTTAAGTTAATTATGTGCTTATTATTACAAACTGTGCTTTGCTCATAACAGTGAAGTTTTTGTTCATACAAAAATGTAACAAATTAAAATAAATTACTTGTTCATAAAAATGTGTACATTTACTCAAGGAAAGTAAAAGGCCAGCAATATTTTATTTGTCACAATTTATCACCTTCTCTGTCAGAGAAATAATGCCTAAAGCTTACAGAGGGCTCCAGTCTCAATTCGCTACAGTGTGCCAGATTGTGCCAGAATGAGAGTGGTGAGTGAGAGTGAGCACAGTGTCGACTTGAGACACGGCCTGAGTACATTTGAAAGTCCTGAATATAATCTGCTTTCCTGCTCAATTTGTATCCTTGCGCCAAACCTATGTAAAATTAACATTGCCATGGACCTAATCACTTTATTCGTACTACCTCAACCTAGTAACACCGAGATGTAAAAATAGTATAAGAATGTGTCAGTACATACTCCAATATCTATAAAAATAAAAATCACAAATTTCAGAGGCCAAAAATGTAAACATGACACTTGCAATAGAGCGAGAAGTCTCGGGATTCCTTTTTTTTATTAATTTGACCCCAACGTAACTGGCAGCCTGCTCACCAGCGCTTGCTGTAGCGTATGTGGAGTTGTGGACAGTAATTATTTTCAGAGATTGGTTCCAAAAGTGTTCACTTTACCGCGAACAGACTTTACGAACTTTCATTGAATGATTTTTCAAAGTGTCTGCAATTTTCGTTTCGAGCTTTCGAATAATGTTATGTAATTTATTTTCGCACGTAGAAATCGTGTCGTATGACGCCACTAGTCAGCGGGTTTTCTCGGGAATCTCCCGTTTCCTCCGCCTTTGCATTCCGATGTTGCTCAATACTCACCTCACTTCATCCTCAATGGCTCTCAAGACCTCGATATTATACTGTGATTCATTTACAAAGACCGTTTCTTGACAGATAGAACCACCAACTTTGTAACGGTGTCACAACAAATTACTCAATTTTAAGTGCCTGCAATCAGCTGGTTCGTAACATGTTTTTGTATGCGTTCACGTTGGCAACACTTTCTGATAAAAGTGCGCACAAGAAATGTCAGCAAATTTAAGATTCCAGTCAAATATTGACAGAAGTATTGCGTTTACAGTAACATAAACTATTTTTTTAAAATAATTTGGCGCTGCTACTTTGTACTTTTAAAGAGTTTCAACTCTCATGAATTTTCAGTGAGGAGGCATGCTCTAGCCTGTCTTGTCCTGTTGTGAGCAAGATTACAGCAGAGTACGCGCTTGACCGACGCCTTGTTGGCTTCTCCGTGATTACGTTTTCACGAGAGAGATGTATATGGGTTTCGCGTTTTATTCCACTGAGCTTTGTTTATACCGCGAAAGACTGTAAACAGTGCCATGACCAGCGCGCTCCCACTCACCCGATGTCAAGAGCACAATGATACAGGTCTGGGTACTTTCTAGACTTAACGGTACGGTGGCGCCACCTACAGTCATCTTTACACACTGCTTGCTATCCGATGATTTCTGGGGCATGTAAGTGTATAGGCCGATACATTCTTCGTATACGTGCAACATAAATAGAACTTTTCCGACAATCTTGGTGGCGTGTGTGGTACAACTATATTTATGACCCCGCCTACCTGGCAATTGAACTGTAGTGAAGAGTGTTTCGAGTACACATTTTTCTATGTTACTGTTAAACGTGAGTCCAACGGGCTGTTCTACGAAAAGAACACACATGACTCGATGGAAATTTTTTGGACATTTGCCATTGCGCTGCAGATGTCTGTCATGGGAAAACAGGACTAAATACTAAAAAGGGCTTAAATAATACAAGCAACCTATGGACGAGAAAATAAATGTATATATACATAACTGGAAAATTCCGAGAGGGAATAGCCAAAAAACAGAGCAGCAACTAATTACGAAAAATATGTGTATATATAATACACACCACCAGATAACACATAGAAAACAACACTGGTTTGAAAACCTTCTTGAAAAAATTAGGACAACACTGATAAAATAAGTAGGAACAAAATACGCACCCAAACACAGCAGTTTTACTAGATACGACATATTGCAAGTCAGGTATGCCGTAGAAATATATATGCACAAAGCCAGAACATTCTATAACGGAATCGAGTCAAACAAACAGGACAGCAAGCTAAATGCGGAAAACTAATATACTATATGTCTACACGAAAAAACTATGAACTACGAACATACAACACACCGAAGACGACACAGGCTAGTTATATACTTGAACAAATAAAACAAACACAACGAAGAAACTCATACAAACACAGTAGTTTTTCCAGAACAGACAGAATGCGACATTTCGGGAACTATCTATTCCCGTCGCCAAGCAGCGACACACAAGGTCCGAGAGCACAAGTGCGACTGAAAAAACATAGGTATATATAGTTTTAGACTGTTTTTCTGCCGCAGCCAATGACAGTCGTGTTCAGTTCGGTTTTCCCGTGACAGACATCTGCATCGCAATGGCGAATGTCCAAAAATCTCCATCCAGTCATTCACCATCTTTGCACTATTCATTCAAAGATCACAAGTATACACATTGCAGACGAGGGCTGTTGAGTACTTTCTAAATGTCCCATACGTAACAAACGCAATTTCAGAGTACTCCGAAACGGCTAAAAACTGATTTTTTTTAAAAAAACTCCTGTAGCTCGAAATATACACGTTAGGTACTTGCAAAACTACCCAACGGCCCTGAAATGAACGTTCCTACAGAATTTCCACCAATAAAACGCTGAAAGTCCGATAGGAACACGCAGTGCGATTAGGACACTGCATGCCAGTTCAGAGCCTTGCGCTTAGCGGCGACGGGGCCCTTGATGAGCGTGGCAGTGTCGTCCTTACCGTCTCCACGCTTCTCGGCCTCCAACTGCGGGTATGCGGGGGCCTTAATGAGTAGTGCGTGTTGTATATAGATTGTTCACGGTAAAATGAGCACTTTTGAAAGTCCTGCTTAAGATCTACTTGTGTGCACGTTGAGTATTCTTCCGACATATGTAAAATTACCATTTCCACCGGCTTCATCACTTTATTAGTGCGTCGGTCGAGTGAAACTCTGAGATTATTATAAAACTAAATATTTTACAAATCTGCTCATTTTTACACTTTGCTAGATTAAAAAAAAAAAAAAAAAACTGAAATAAATATTTTAAGTTATCACAAATGGTTACCTAACACTTTTATTCAACGTTAAGATATTGAACTACTTCCCATCAATCGTTACGAACTTTACTGGGCGCATGTCACTCAGTCCGCCCGTTAAAATATATGCAGGTAGAGGCAGTGAGTTTTTTGAAAGGTTGATTTAAAAAGTGCTCATTTTATCGTGAACAGCCTTAATCGAGTGGAGTGCTCCGTTGAATGCCACTCCGTTTCTACATTAAATGACAAATGTCAAAGGGAATTTCGCATGTCCTTGGTTTATATTTTAACCACGGCGCGAAACGAAGAGTCGCACCTTGTCGAGCGACACGCCTTATTCTCGCACTGGAGGACGAACGTCTGATTCGGCACGGCCCGGCCGGCTGATAAATCGTTTTCCGCGGAGGAGGCAGGTGACGGCTTGCGGGCGGCGAGGCGAACACCTATCCCTTTCAGGAATTCCCTCCGGTATGAAATTAACCGCATATATGGCCTAGGTTGTGGCGGCTCGGCCGGCCATAACAGGAGCCCGCGACGTGCCGTGAATTAAACGTCGCTCCCTGCACGTCGCCCTAGATAACCCCCCTAACCACCCTCTCTTTGCTCCTCCTACACTGTGCATGCGCACGACGCGGCGTGGCAGCACTCGACTCACCTCTTGGATACGAGGCGCCGGATTTTAACGACGTCGGTGATAACTCTTCCGACAAAAAAAATAATTGTTGACGTGTGATGAAGGCCAACATATGAGTGAAGTGACTCCCGATATACCGACGCACCGTAAAGCCCAGTTCACGCTATCCTAATTCTCCAACTGACCTTCTAAAGGCTGTTCACGATAAAGTGAGCACTTTTGAAATCAACCTCTGAAAAAATGTCACTTCCTCTACCTGCATAAATTTTAACTGGCGCAATGAGTGCCATTGCGGCTAGTGGGGTTGGTAACGACGGAGTGAAAGTAGTTCCATGTCTTAACGTTGAATTAAAAGTGTCAGGTGAACATCTGTGAATATTGAAATTATTTATTTCGTTTCCTGTTTTATAATGCACAAAAATGCGTTGCTAAACCAATTTGTAAGATATTTACTTTTCTAATTATTTCACACTTTTACTCGACCGACGCATGAACAAATCGATGAGGCCCATGGAACTGATAATTTTACATAAGGGACAAAAATACACAACGTGGATGCAAATAGATCTTAAGCAGGTCTCTCAAAAGTGCTCACTTTATTGTGAACAGCGTATACCTAATAAACTATTTCTTCTACGATGTATGTTTAGGATTGTTCGAGAGTCCAGAAGGAATTTATATACCTGCAGGAAATGTTTACATATTGTGTGTGTTGCGGTCACATGTACCACTACAGTTGAAGTGAAAGTGAAAGGAAAACTTTCTTTCGAAATTGAGTTTTAAGGAATTATGAAGATTTTAATTTCTTTTACCCTATTTCAAATGGTACAGAAGTAAAACATTTGACAGCAGCTCAAAACTGTTTTTATATATTATTACAAATTTACAAAGAATTTTTTTGCGTATCTGTAGATTTTAGTTTTGCTGTAAATATAAAACATAAAATATATATAAGTTTAGCTCTAATGGTAGGTGAATCAAACGTTGCATCCCAAATAAGTGGCTTAGTGGTATTCTAATGATTAAAAAATAGCTGTGTTAATATACTGTAATTTAAAAACTTCCCGAAATTTGTTTGAAGCAAGTTGTACAGTCAAAATATTTATAATTACGCCAAAAAAGTGGCATATATTCTCATTGTCTTAATGTCTAGTCGATATACCACTGATAGGGTTTAAAAAACTTATGAATTGGAAAAATTAATAAGCACTTCAACCCCCTTAATCACGGAATTTTGCCTTGTCGCAGAAAAATCCCCAGACTAAAGATCAGGAAGAACGATCTCGCCGGCTGTGCACAACCAGTCTCCGTGTCCCAACATTGAACTGATTTTCTGGCAGCACGTTTAGCAAAAAACGGCATGGATTGGATTTGAGGTTAGAATACTGATTAGTGAACAAGTGCTATAAGATGTATGTAAACTTCCTCTGAAAAAAATTAATGCATTTTGTTTATAGTTGATTCACGATAGTATTTCGTTGGGATTGTGGCAAACATTCAAATCACAGAAACGTAAGCTCGTTACACAACTGTGTTTCAAACACCTAGCGCGAAGGTACAACATTGTGATACACAGACGTGAATGTAAATAATTAACTTCGTCATAACATCAGTTCATGGTTAAAACGTATAAACTTTACACATATTTGAAATCCACAGGCCTGCGTAACGATTACAAGGCAGCCACCATAGACGGAAATGACGGCTACGCTCTTGCACACGCAGCAATCACAACACTCGTTACAGTATATTAATCAGCCCTGCCGTGCCGTGGAAACATATTTATCACAATATTGTAATTTTCCTAGGATGTTTCAAAAACACGAGTACTAACTTGATGCTTCACTCAGAAACACGCCGTGTCATTGACATGTCGTCAGACCACTGCCAGTCGTAATGCACTGTGTATAATCGCCCGCCGCCGACATATTGTGTGGGAAAGCTTTCCACACCACATCTGCCAACCTGCTAGATTTGTAAGTGTTGCGCAACGAGGTGTGCCGCGCTACCGCATATCAAATATGTCGTTGCATCTAAATAACATATAATAGGTGTTTAAACAATAAAACCTCGGTTAATTTGTAAATTACAATTTCAAACAACATTATTGTTGCTGTAATTAGTATAAACTGTGTTGAAATTAGAAATAACAAAATGTATACCTTTCCTACACAGGTGGTACGATCTTCCCGAGAGAGAGAGAGAATGAGAGAGAGAAGAGAGACAGAGAGAACGAGAGAGAGAGAGAAGGGAGACATAGAGAACGAGAGAGAGAGAGAGCGCGACACGCTCTGCTTCGCTTATTGAACCTTTATTCCGGACGGAAAAAAAACACCAGCATACACACGGGATGTGCGCGAATATTTTTAACTGCAGCAATGGAATGTGTTTCCGTCAGTGCTATCTAACAATACAAATTTATCAATTGGCAACGTTGAACTTACAAATAGTATATATAAAAACGAGGTTAAAAAATATTGTAACTGTGAACTATTCCTTACCGGCCATTGCCAACACGTCGCTACTCTCGCTGTTGTTAATTAATATTTAATACGAAATAAATATTACAAGTTATGGACGATAATAAGGTAAAGTTTCATTTATTCAATAATACAGTGCTCTAAAGTTAATCGCAGTATTAAATATTTGTGGAATACAAGTTATTGGAAAAACAGGTTGACATAGTGATTTTTCAAAGGTTCGATTCCAAAAGGCCGAAGAAAGCGTGAATGGACTATATATTCCAATTGGCGGAAGTGTTTTATTCATATAAAAGTGCTTGTCTTTTGAAAATTGAAACATAAACAATCACGGTCATCACTGTTGACCATGTGACTTTAACATTCGTGTTGGTTTTGGGGTAGGTCAATGTTGGGTACATGCGCAGAAGACGAAGAATCGGCCTACCATATATTTAGTTTATGGGTGAAAGGCTCAAAGCTGAACAAAGCAACCGTCAACTATATTCGTTATCTATCAAACAAGGCCCCACGATTATTGTTTTCCTACTCGAAGCAAGATCAGAAGCTCTCCTAGCGTACTGCGCACGATCAACAGAAACCGGAAAGCGCCAGAACTCTATGAGAATTTTTATGTTGCCCAAGCATCATTTTCTTACGAACAATAATTAGTATTGGTTTTTACTGTAATGAACTTGGTAAAACAGAGCCGCAATACCGACAATTTATTATGTTTTAATGTTGTGCACGCTTTGTTTAAACATAAGGACACGTTATTTTATAGCCAGGCGGAATGGATATATGTACTAAAATATCTGGGTGCATAACTACTATCGTGGCATTATTTACAATATAACTGAAACTCAAAGCTACCTTTATCTTTTTGCAACTGACATGATTGCCACGGACCCTTACGACCTCCAACACCAACGTGTTCTCTGTGCCTATCTTTCTGCAACATAGAAGTTCAAGCTAGCTTTGTACACTTACTGTTCAGTTCAGTTCACTAGTCAATTAAGATTAATATTTAATATAATAATCTATATTTGTGTAAGATGAGAGTGTTGCAATCTAAAGGATGTTTCTAAATTACACTGGCAAACTTCGGCTGTAGGATAATCACGAAAAATAAAAAAAAGAATGCGAGAACATAAACTGTAAAAAATCCTGGTAAACTTCTTACACTGTAATGGAAGATTTTAACTTATACAGTATATGGAAATAATACTGCAAGTCAGACTGAAAATATGGGAATGTTTAGCATTGCTACTATACAAAGTTGGGAACTTCCCTATACATTTGACTCTTTCCTGAGCAACTGTAGGAACGTTACCATGCATGTATTGGAAATTAATTTATTATTCGCGCTTTGTCACCGAACGTGTACACTGATATGGTAAATTTACAAATAATCTCTTAGAGTGTATATACGACCAATGGTCTAAAGTGAAACATAAGGGCGGTACATATCTTAGAATTTGGACCTGGAGCACAAATGCATTACAAACACTGGAGATGGAACACTGAGTGTGTGCGTAATGTGGTTGATAGTAAATCTTTTAAATCTCAAGTGTGCTACAGCGTCATGGTGATTTAGTAGAAATAAGGGCAGTAACAGTGATTAAGTCAGCGATAAACAGATGTTTTGGTTTTTACAGATCTTTATTCCGTAACTCATTATCCATACAATAAGAGTTCCATCTCAATATTTTTCTCCAATATTTGTAATGAACTAGTGTTTTAATTCCACTTTCAAAGACTCGCACCGCCATTATAATTCACTTTAGACCATACGTCATATATTATGAATTCTCTTTCTTTTTTCGTGACTAACCCGTAACCGACGTTTGTCGGGCTAATTTAGATACATCCTGTATTTATCTGAATATGTTATTTTGTCCACTTGAATTACGACGTGTGTACTCCCCCCCTTTTTTTCTCTCCTCACCATACACACAACAAAGTCAAAGCCTTATGGAACTGCTAAATTTACGGATACGCCACTGACGATCAAGTGCAATATTTTCGACTATTAATACAGGTTGTGGTATGTAAGTAGGTAAGATGGCTTATAGCGGGAAATTTTGCCTCTTCCTGAGAATTAAGTCATAAAAGGATAATTTAGGTATAATGTTATAGAAGATATGCTGGCTCAAAAAAATTCATTAATTTCCAGTGTATATATTATAATACAAATTAAGTATAAAGTTGACTCTGTAGATAATATGGATACCTTACACGCTGTCGGAATCTTGAATATAAATAATACTAAACAGAATAAGGCCAAAGGATGGGGGTGGGGGGGACGTAAGGATGTGATACCTGAAAGAGAACAAGTTAATAAATCCATATGAGCATATGTCCGAAAACGTACAGCAACGCTGCAATTCAAGTAGTTGTACAGTAGAGAAGTAAGTGCAAATATCAATGTCACAAGACATCAAAATGCATGTCTATGGTATGATGGTCATCCTAGCAACGTCGCAGAAAATGTTTCCAGTGCCTTCTATGCGCCTCAGTGCACGCGCACTCGTGTCGCGTCATAGACCTCATAGACAGCCGCACAAGTTCCAGCATTCCAGCTTGTGTCCAAATAGTAGAAATGCCTAATTGACGCGTTGTTAACGTGTCTGTAGATTAAAGGCTGTTCACGATAAAGTGAGCACTTTTGAAATCAACCTTAGAAAAAAGTCACTGCTCCCTGTAAGCATATATTCTAACGGGCGCACTGAGTGACATACGCCCAGTAAGGTTGGTAACGATGGACGGAAAGTAGTCCCATATCTTAACGTCGAATAAAAAGTGTTAGGTAAACATTTGTGATAAAGGAAATTATTTCCTTCGCTGTTTCTTTTTGATGCACCGAAGTGTAAAAATGAGCAGATTTGTAAAGTATTTACTTTCTTAATAATTTCACCGTTTAATTTGACCGATGCATGAATAAAATGACAATGCCGATGGCGATGTTAATTTTACGTATGGCGGAGGAATATACAAAGTGTATACGAGTAAATATTAGCAGGGCTTTCAAGAGTGCTCATTTTTCTGTGAACAGCCTATAGGCACCGAGTCAGCATACACGTAACCTTGTTTTTTTGTTTTGCTTTTCAACCCACGTACAGTTGCTTTAATTACAGTGTCTCTGTACATTACGCAGCGTTTCTTTTGCTAGTTCTCTGTTTAAGGAATCACCTCCTGAAGTTTGTCCCCGTTGTTCGGCCTTGCTCTATATATGAGAAGGGGCTAATTTCCTTACCCGTCATTGCTTTCGTTTGTTCGTGGTGCCTTCGTGCGGCGTGCCAAGCAACATTATGCGAACTGTCGCTGAGCATACAGAAGTGATGTGGGCGTACGCGTTCTCAGATTAGCTTGCGTGAGGTCCTGGGAACGGGCTTTGCTCTGATTGGCTACTGTGTTTAGGTTGGACTGCTATCTGGCGAGTGAGTAACCAAGCACTGGTCGGCGAGCGGAGCGCCACCGTTCCAACATCTTGCTGGCAAGTGGCGCCTATGTGCTGCTGGAGTTCGCTGTATAAGCGGCTGTTTTGCCTCTGTATTCTTATCTACTCTGTTCTATCGTTCCTTTTCTTGCCTCGTCACCCTTGGCAAACTATAACGACGCTTGCGTTTGACGTTCTTTAGTGGCTTAAACAATTAAAGGCATTAACAGTAATAAAAATATTTTAAACTTTAGCACTATACTCACAAAAATTTAATGCGTAGACAGGTATCTTGCTGCTTAATTTCATTCAGTAGAAAAAAAAAATTAAACAATTAGTGGTTTGAAATATAAATTGAAATAAGTGTTTTACTCTGTCGCATATTTTCCCTAGTGTGAAAGGACTACCTTAAGCTGCCGTAATTATAATTAAATTCTGAGTTAAGAGTAAAATTAAACTTGAGCTCCATGTATTCTTATATCTGAACATTGGTTGTTTATGTTTCTTCACTAAAATTTCAATCGTAATAGTTAAACGATCCTCAATGTTTGAACTGCTTTCTTGGACGGTAGTTTACTTAGTAGTAGTATTTTTTTTAATATTATGATTGTATTGTTGATTACGATTGATCTATTGTTGATGTATTAATTTTACTACAATTTATTCTACTATTACTTTCACTCCAATATACAAGTTACTTGTATGACAACTTGGTTTGCTAACAACTACTCACTAGTATCACATACCACACATTGTATTCAATCTGCGATGTCTACTAATCGTGGGGTATTTAATAACAACATTTTATTCCACACTCCCCACACAACCTATACAGTATCAATTTCAGTAGAGCCCATTATCGGGGGGGGGGGGGTGGTTTTCAATACTACCACGTTACTACATTGTTCAACGTGCTACCCTAACCCATACACAATGTACCTGTTTTCTTTACAGTAATCACCTCTGACAGCCTTTACTACTCAATTGCTAATCTGCCATTGTTAATGTAGTTTAACGCACGTGTACTAACAAGCAACCATTAGCGGCACGCACGTTCCTCGAGTTTATGGTGTCTAATGTGCAGGCGCTCTCTGCATGGCATGCCTGTGCCTTTCGCCTACGTAGTATGCAATTTGTTGTACATACAGGTACGTGAATTTGCAGACTCCCGGCGCTGTTTTGTTAACTTCAATTTCAATTTGAAAATTCTAGATGGATTTTCGGAACAATTTGTTACTACGAGTTCTTCTTTTTATTAGCCCATAGATGTCGCGATTTAAATTTCGACATGTAATTCAAAAAATACCTTGTTTATGTAGTCTCCTTTCATATGCAACATAAATCGTACATTTCTGACAATTTCGGTAGAGTTGTACTACTTTGTAATGAGTTCTGCACGGGTGCTGTAGTACATGGAAGCCACTCTACAACTGCACTGGCGTGGCGTATCCTTCGAAATGGAAAGGGAAACCACTCGGGTGAAGGCGGGGGGGGGGGGGGGAGAGAGAAAATAGTTGTAGTGAAGCAAGGAGGAATCAAACAAGCAACGTTTCGAATACGAAGGGGGCACAATAAAAGAAAATACTTTTTTGGTGGTTGAAAAAACTATTTGGTTGATATTCTCCAAGACAACACTTAGTTGGTGGTGAAAAAAAAATCTGATTGTAGTTAACAGTAGCACGTAGATTAACGCGCATTACAGCCATCTAGTGATCGCTAACACATTTGTTTATTTAATCGACACATGTCTTTCGGCTACCCCCAGATATTTAGTTGGCAGCAATTGTATCCGTGTCTTACAAAGTAAGACATATTGCTGCGACGGCAAAACTACATTTTCCACATTCTGCGCATGCGCGCTGGAGTACTGGAAGAGGCCACCTTCTGGTCTGGCCACGACGCCATATTGTATGCTCCGTCGGCTCGTGTGCTACAAGTGACCTTGTCGTCATGAAAGAATTACTCAAGGGATTGGGGGGGGGGGGATGGATGACATGATTACTTTATTCCTCGGTAGCAAATGTTACATATGAATGATACCAGAAAATAAACTTTCCTTGAGACGATGTTTTCAGGCCTTGACGTGCGCGTCACTTGTCACATTTGCAGTGTGTGCATGTTTAAGTCAAAGTCCGCAACACCAAACGAAGTCGCGCTGCGGTTACGCGTCAGACTCGCATTTGAAATGGATTCCCGGTCTGGTTAATATGGCTTCGGTGTTTTATGATTTTTCGGAATCACTCCAGGTGAATTCTGGGTTGCTTCCTTAACAAAAAACCCTGACCGATTCCTGCTCTTATCCTGCTTGTGTGAGCAGCTAGCTCCACCTCTAAGGCCCGCGACCCGCAAAATTCCCTAGTAACCAGTTATTGCTGCTATAGCGTCGTAACTGTTTTGCCGCGACTAACGAACATTTTACTGCCTCACAAAACACTGAATCTACTGGTGCCCACAAAACGATTTTTTGGTTGATAATGAGCATTGCTGTGGCAATAAAGTTTTTTTTTTTTGGTGGAGCAAAATTTTGTCCATATTGACATAAGAAAATTGTGGTCACCAACAGTTTTTTTTTTTGTTCACTACAAAGCTTTTTCTTCAGATCTTTCTGCTTCGTTCACAATAGGGAGGAATCGCACTTTGTCAGCAGTTGAAAAGCAGAGCCCCACGGGTCTTCGGCAATGTCCGCCACGTCTACCGAGTGCAAAAACAATTAGGGAACGGTTTACCGTTTCTTGGTTGCAAAATCCTCGAGGCCTCTTGACAGCTCAGGCGAATCAACGTTCTTGTATAAATGGGGCCGTGGTAGCTGAGCGGTTAGCTTGCTCGCTTCCCACCAAGGCGACCCGGGCTCAATCCCCGGCCGAGCCACTCCCGGACTTTCGCATGTGGGAATCGTACCAGACGATGCCGCCGGTTGGCGGGTTTTCTCAGGGATCTCCCGTTTCCCCCGCCCCCCCCATTCCGGCGCTGCTCCATACCTGCCTCAATCACCCTAATCGACTTTCAAGACGCAACTGTAAGAGACGCCTAAATATCTTCGTTCACTCGCTCATTTCTGTATGTTTAATTCAGCTGCACTTATTCGTGAAATCGAGAGTAACTTATGGAGCGTTTTGTAATTAGACCGCAGAACCTGTTTTATGAGAAGTCATAGTTTTCCTATAGTTTCTATGATAATTGAAAAGAAATGAAAACTTTGTAATTTGTACAGAATCCGTGTAATATGGAAGATAATAATTCGAGACTTGAAAAACAAAAACATTAACGATAACTCATGGCGTATGACGGATATTACGGAACATTAATGTCAAAAGTAAAAAATGGCAGTGACAGATTACTGCCTGGAAATGCATCTTTTGTTCTCGTCTACCGAATGACCTCATTTCAGAGCGATGGCAAATGTCTGTTCGGACGAGTGGCTTTCATGTTACTAGGTACATCGCGTCACGCGGATTCAATCTCCTAGGCCGTATCCTCCTACGAAACTAATCTTATTTGCTCCTACCGCTAATAACGGAACATATATAAATCATTCACAGATGACCCATTCAAACGCTTCATAAACGTACGGTACTTTTTTCCCTGCAGCTCTGCGAATAACATGTCTGGGGTGTAGTGTTGGACAATCGACGATACGGTAGGCTCTGTGTATATACATGCGTGTAGGTGGCTATCATACGCATATTCTGTCGGCGGACGTGCTAGTTTTGGCACGCGAACAACAGCTTCCATGTAGTAAATATTCAAACTTGTGTAGGTGCAGTACGGAAAAGGGGTATGAGGAGAAAAATATAGTCATTTGAGTTAAATTGTATCAGTTAGGGCAACTTTCTATCACCCACCATACTGAATTTCAAATGAAAGCGTGAAGATTACTTCATACTACATCGTTCTCTATCAATTCAAGTGATAACAATGAAATTTATATCAAGGTGGGAGCTGTAAAGCCTGAATTTTAAACGAAAATATGGGGTTCAAAGTTACCCTTAATGGTGAAATGTTACCAGAAATGACTATACCGGTAGCATACGGCGCGCTTCCCAGACTGAGGTTCCCGCCCGAAAAGTTTTCGGAGTGTCGAGGTCCGGGCTTGAACCTATGGCGCTATTAACACCACAACACTGATTTTCCGTTCGCGAGTATGTGTAAATGAAAGTGATACATTATCGTTAAACAGTGGAACTGACGTATGAATAATATTTCCTTGGTAACAAAAGAAGTAGCCCATACCCACACACTTATTTTAGTATGAAATGAGTTAAATAATCTTAATAATAATAATAATATATGCACAAACACGCTTAATAACAATATGCAGTAATTTCAATTTATTGTGCATCTTAATAGTAATTAACATAATTTTATATTTACTTGTTCAACCCTTCTAGCCTTCCAAGTCCACTAAATAAGGGCTAAGGGTACTAACAAGACAGAGAGAGATATCTATGTGTGTGTAATATTATATATATATATATATATATATATATATATATATATATACATGCACACACACACACTTACATACAAGTTAATATTAAAGTGTGACAAAATATACAAAAATTAAATTATGAGAATTTGACAAAACAGCATCAATAGATACTATACTACAAACGACCTTGAAGAAATAGTTGCCGAATGTCAAAGTCGAAATTGTTATAGATGTCATGTGGATCATCGCCAGGAGCGCACGCGAATTTTCGCATGTGGGAATCGTGTCGGACGAAGCCGCTGGCCGGAGGATTTTCTCGATCTCTCGTTTAACCGGACATTGTTCTCCGGCGCTGCTCCATACTCACCTCGCTTCACCCTTATCGGCTCTCGAGACCTCGATGTTGAGAGACATCCAAACATCGCCACACTCTTCGCCAGGAGATGGAAGCCACCTTCGTCCTAAGCACATTAAAAAAAAATAATTGGTCTGACACATGTCTCAGATTTAATATAATGCAGCTCAAGACATTCGATGATTATTATTTCAAACTGTGTAAAGGTTGCACGACGAGCGTGAACAAAATATTGGTGATGATCGTGTAATCCGTACCCTAGACGTCGCCAAATACAAGAGTTTGTTTAACCGTCGTACTGCAAATTGGCGGAATAAAATCATGGTTGCTGTGGTTATGTAATGGAATTGTTTTTCATTGCCTACAGACGAAATAAAATGAAAATTAACCAAACTGTTCAGTTGGTTTTTGTTTTAAGCGTTGTTTGAGTTGACGCAGTTTTGAAATGTTGTGTCATGTGGTTCCTAATAAAAACATTTAATGGCCTTACAGAACCTGAACACGTGACAAGAAAAGTGGATACCCAATATCGTTATGGGCTATAAAATTTCAAAATTTGTGTTTTACTGTATATGCATACACACATTAATAAATACAGATAGAAAAAAGAGGGAGGGAGGAGAGACAGACAGACAGACAGAGAGAGAGAGAGAGAGAGAGAGAGAGAGAGAGAGAGAGAGAGAGAGAGAGAATGATCGCCATTTAAAAAAAATTGTTACGTGCCAGTTTAGCTTTAACTTTAAAAGCATAGCGAAGAAAATTATTTTTAGCACTTCTGAAAACTCAAGACAATTTTATACACATGAAGCATGCATATGGGCACGGCATGTGTAAATTCAAAAACCCATTTCCAATTGTTTTTTTTACTAGGAACAAGGCTAATTATTTATTAATAAAAACGAACAAGTGGATACAATGGGGAACTTTCTTAAAATTGAACCTAAAACTGAACTCGAAATTGTTTGATATTTGCAGCTTAGCGTCTTCTATCACGCCTACTCTTATTAAAATTATATTTTGTCCGATTTACAGATAATAAATGGGCGCAGGAGTGAGAAACTCTTTTATTTTACCCCCAGAGTAGCGCTGGTTTATGTAACTATTTCCACGAAGAAATTTTTTTAAATTTAGGCCATTTCATTTGCAACTGAAGATTTGTATTTAAGTGACGAGTGCATGAGAATTTAAACGTTAGTACTGTTCTCTAACCGATGAATATTTGGCATTTACTCTTCCTACCAAACAACTGATATAGGCTATTCACGATAAAATGAGCACTTTTGAAAGCCCTGCTTAATATCTACTTGTATGCACGTTACGTATTCTTCAGCCTTATGTAAGAATAACATGGTCATGGGCCTCATCACTTTACTCATCCACCGGGCAAGTGAAACTGGGAAATTATTAGAAAAGAAATCATTGATCAAATCTGCTAATTTTTACACTTCAGCGCATTACAAGAAAACAGGAAAAGAAAGAAATAATTTAAGTTGTCACCAATAGTTACCTAACACTTTTTATTCGACGTTAAGATACAGAACTACTTCCTATCCATCGTTACCAATTTTACTGGGCCCACGTCACTCAGTGCGCCCGTTAAAATATATGCATTCAGGGGCAGTGATTTTTTCCTAAGGTTAATTTCAAAAGTTCTCGCTTTATCGTGAACAGCCTTTATTACAAAAGAAAAAATAATTCATCATTCATCACTGGCATCTGAAGGACGTGTCGTAAATTACGAACGTGTGCAATGTGCACGACGCATACAGTATGCTGTCTCTTGGATTGTGTCGCGGGCCATAGGTGTCGTACCTGCACGTGGCATGACCCGCGTCATTTACCGCTCTCCAGCAGAGGTGCCAACTTTCCTCACATAAAGTCTCTAAGTGGCCATTCAAAGAGCACCACAGAATCACCGGATAGTAATCGTGTTATATTTTACGACTGCTTGAGACACGAATGGATCAATATTTATTTTCACAACTCGAAAATAGTTAATTATTAGTCATTATAATTTTCCTAAAACACACACGTGTGTGTGTACGCGCTCGATACTATCACCGTAAATATATTCAGTTTTTAAGAATTCCTGTAAAAAAATGTTATTTAATGAAGAGTTCAGTAGGCCTATACGTACGTACAAATTTTTTGAAGTGCCGCCTAATACGAACGTGAACACGTCTCCTTCCCCCGTTACTTTCTAAAACATTATAATCTGAAAGATGCTAGAAAGTCGTTATCAAAGCATGTTCACTATTTAATTCCAAACTCGTAGCCTAGGTATGGATTTGATTATGATACCTAAACACAGCAGTCAAATAATGAAAACAAACTTCCTCAATTTTTCTTCAAATCACAAATATGCTGTCATTAAAAAGACACTAAATATTTACTTATGGCGAATACGAAATTTGGCCACACCATGCCATCTTCTGAAATAATAAATGTTGACAGCTGTTAACCCCGCTTGCTAATTGGCCATCCCGGGGAGGGTAATTCTCAGATCTCTTCAATTTTCTCGGCGTTGCCACCTGCCCCAATAGGCACAGCTGTTCCTGGCACACTGGGCATATTATTCTCGTTTAATAGAAGAATAACTATTTCCCATCATCGCGTATTTTCAACCGCTACCAGCACGAGTCCATGCCTCACCTGACCTCGTGGGCATTACGGGCGTCGGTGGGTCCAGGACTCAGACCCCTTCAGAACTGCGCCTCTGGAATTTCGCAATTAGAGGGAGTCTCGTACGGGGCTGAGGTAAGCCCGTGCACATCCTTCTTTTTCATGGCACTTGTGGGATTTCAAGACAGACTGGACTAATGCCCAAAAATCCCCCTCGACCATTTCCATACAGTTGAATCTCTTCAAGTTGAAATTCCTGATTGTACCCCAACGGTTTTACCGTACATGAGTTGAGAGGCCCGCCACAAAGACGCCTATGATTAAAGCTCATCATCTGAAAGCACTGGATGTGGTGACATCACCTAGTTGGCAACTCTGCTCTCAAGGTGCTATGGAAATGGAGAGAGCGTTTTTTCAAGAGTAGCCGGCCCACTTCAGCAATGATCTCAGTCCGCTATCGCAGTCGCGGGTCGTGCAACGGAAGCATGCAGCTCGCCTTCAACCAGTGGCGTGGCGTGAATGAGTTACAAGAAAGGTCTGCCGTTAATTACTTAGGTTACAGCCTTTAAAAGGCCAAATTTTCCGGCCCCTACTTTGCGAGTTCTTATCAGCTGCTGAAGAACGTTTTGGTGGCTGGTGATGCGTTAACAAAGTAGGCCTGAGTTAGCTTAGTGCATATCCGGCTTCCGAGAGTACAGCCGTGAGAACTTCCCCTCCCCTTCCACTCACCCCTGGCCTTCATTTTATGAGCAGTAACTCACTATCCACCGCGGTCACGCCTGGATCAAAGGTCCCGGATTCAGTTACCGGTCATGCTGGCGGCTTTTACGGCAGTGGGAAATTTCCTTCCCTGGTCCACGACTTATTGTGTTGTCCCTTGCTCTTTCTACTGCGCAAGGAAGTGGCAAACTACCTTAAAATCATCTCGCATAGTATGTCTTGAGCCTGCAGACCATCACCTCGAAAAATTTCCCTGTGATTCGCAACAAGCTGACGACGTACACTGGGCGTTTCCGTTGGCAGTATGACCGAAACAACTACCGTAGAAGACAGCGTATAGTTTTTGGGTAGTTGTTAAGTTAAGGAACAATTTTTTTCTTTTATAGCTGTTTCTAATTAAAGTTCTCTGTCATAGAAAACATATTACACTGTTTTGATATAATTTCCAATGAGATAGAGAGAATTTAAGGCTTCGGGATGATGCACTGTCTTCTACCTTTGCGAATGGGACCTATGGAGTTTGTATTTTTATCGAACTGACATGTCCAACAAATGCACGTTCTGCTCAGTTATGTATTCAAGGAGGCCAATTTGAAAAAATTACAAAACCATATATTTAAGAAGGGACTTTGGTGACATTTCATACAGTTTAGAAACACTTGACAACATAAAAATCTATCAATTAGTGCAATTATTGCATAAAATACATTTTCTGTTACAGGAGTGATAAATTCAGATCAGGGTCAAAGAAGATTCTGAGATATATTAAAGGAACCCCGTAATTAAAATTAAAATATTAATAGAAGAAACTATATTCCATTCCCGATTGGAAGCGACTTATGAAAATCGACCTTTTTAAAAACACTCTAGGCATACCATGTCACTGTATTATTGAATAAATGAAACTTTACCTTAATATCTTCTATAACTTGTCATATTTATTTATTTTTAAATGTGAATTAACAACAGCGAGAGCAGCGACGTGTTGGCAACGGCCGGTAAGAAATAGTTCACAGTTAAAATATTATTTTAACCTCGTTTTTTAGTATACTATTTGTAAATTAAACGGTGCCTATCGAAATATTTAAATATTTAGGTAGCCCCGATGGTAACATATCTAATTTTTACAGTTTAAAATTACAGCGAAAAATATTGTGAGTAGGCCGTAATGGTGCGGTGTTGTTTTATCGAGCGAGAGTAATTTTGAAGCAACTGTCTGCTGAGCAAGCTTTGTTCTCTCTCTCTCTCTCTCTCTCTCTCTCTCTCTCTCTCTCTCTCTCTCTCTCTCTCTCTCTTTCTCGCTCTCTCTCTCTCTCTCTGTCTGTCTTTGTCTGTTTCACACTCGGGAAGTTTCACTTCGCTAGTACGCGGCAAAATTGTACGTTTTCAATTGTAGCATATTTCATACTTATTACAGCAAAATAATGATTTTTGAATTTGTAATTTACAACTGAAAAGAGATTTTAACGTTTGAATACTTATTTTAATATATTTATATGATGGCGGGGTAGAAACAAAGTGAAGTTGGCAGACGTGGCGAGCCATGACATGGCGTGTTGCTGTTTTACCAAACGAAGTGTAAATTATACTTACTCCGAAAAATACTTCAAATTACCACATCACTTTTGTAGACGTTGTGTTTTTTAAACCTACATAAGCAAGTTACGATGTTGTGATAAATCTGTGTTTCCGCGGCAGTAATAAATATACTGTTACGGTGTGTTTCGTCAGTCGCTGCGTGTGAAATAGCGTGGCGTGGCTCTTTGGTGATAGTTACGCTGGATCTGTGTGTACGTGATTTCAAATATTTGATGTGAACTATTTATACGGTGTAAATGTGAACTGGTTTTATGACTAAGTTATTTATTTACATCCACGTATGTTTATTTATCACAACGTTGTACCTTTGCCCTGGGTGTTTGTAACACAGTCGTGTAACGTGATTTACCACCAATCCCAACTAAATAACCAAGCTTAGCCCCAATGAATTTCAATAAACCTAATACACAGTAAGTAGCAATACATATAAATATGAGTGGGATAAAAGTTACGGTAGGCTTATTTGAGTGCATGTTCACCGCTATTTTTTAAGTTTGCATGACAAAAATGAGCAACACAAGTTGCGTGCTTGAATTTAATGTGCCTTTTTCGTTTGACTGGTTGTTCCTTCGTTTTAATATTTATTCCAACTGAGGCAGTCCTTTTGAAGAAATAACCCAACACATATCAATAACAAAAGGATAATTACAATTAGTACAGCCCTTTACCTCGCAGTTGTAACAGTGTGAAACACAGTCGCGCAAAATACTAACGTGCATTACATGCATTGTGCTATGTCGTGGAAAACAAATATGTTAATGTAAAATAACCGTAAGAACTGTCGTCAATTCAGGCATTTTTAAAACGTCATAAAGCTGACCTAAATAATGCTGGAGGCCTAAACTGTGAATATTCATACGGAATGGTTTTTGGAATATGACAGAATTCTTTGAAAAGTTGTAAACAGTAAACAACACATTTGACAGGCATAAAAGTAGAAGTCACATTTCAATGTTTATGTTTAGGTGTAGCGAAAGTACACGTGTACACACACAATGGCATGTAAACATTGATTTTGACAGATGCTACATGGCAGTTACATGACAATGCTTGTTTACATTTGGCGAAAGGATACGAAACGGGCCTGCAAGTAGATATTTAGTAGGGCTCCGAGAAAGTTGCTTCCAGTGGGGAATGGACTATAGTTTACCTTTGTTTGGTCACGCAGGTGCAAACTAAGCCAGGGATGAGAAAAGAAACTCTACCACTTGTTACTTATTTAAAGTATACAATAACAACGTCACGTCGAAATCAAGAAAACAAACAATAGTAGCATTAGCACCACAGAAGAAAAATTTATATCGTTGTGCGAATCTTCGATGGAAGCATGTTGGCTCGTAAAATTACTCTCAGGTAAAGCCTGTTCACAATAAAGTGAGCACTTTTGGAATGCACGTTAGAAAAAAGTCACTGCCGCTGAACACATATATTTTAATAGGCGCACTAAGTGACATTTTTGCTGTAAGTTGGTAACGAAGGATGGAAAGGAGTTTCATATCTTAATGTCAAATAAAAAGGATTAGGTAACCATTTGTGATAACTTAAATTATTTCTTTCGCTTTCTGGTTTTTAGTGTATCGAAGTGTGAAAATGAGCAGATTTGTATAATATATACTTTCCTAGAAATTTCACAGTTATACTAGTCCGACAGATGAATAAAGTGATGAGGCCCATGGCAATGTTAATTTTAGATAAGGCGAAAGAATACTTAACGTGCATACAAGTCGACCTTAAGGAGGGCTTTCAAAAGTGTCCATTTTACCGTGAACAGCCTATACCAGCATTCATTTATGAGGTGTTACGATTTTCGAGGACAAAAAAAATATATTAAAGGAGTTAAAAATCCTGAAGTTTGATTTAAGCGGTTAATGAAGTGATGTTTGGTTTCAAACTTGTGGCTGGTGCTGTACATATGGGTGTGCTATTTACGTAGTGGCAAGCGGCTATCTGGAGTGTCTGCAAAGTGCTGTCTTTATCGCGGGGCGGGCGGGCGCCGTGTTGGCGACAACATTACGACTTCTTCTCGGCGCGGACAGGCGACGGCTTTCAGCGGCGGCACGAAACTGCAGTTAGCACGCCCGCGTTCTCATTAGTGACGCCAAGGACTTCGGTGCGCCACGCCGCGCAGCGCCCGGCGACTGTCCGAAGCGACACACTGCCTCCTGCGCATCTGAACGTCTCTTTAAGGCTGTTGGTCACTAATAATTGCATTATTTTATGCTTCGTTTTTTCGAAACACTCTTAAACTTGTAGGTAGGTAAATGCTATTCACGATAAAGTTAGCACTTTTGTAATCGACCTCGGAATAGTCGCTGCCCCTACCTGCATCTATAACGGGCGCCCTGAGTGACATGCACCCAGTAAAGTTGGTAACGATGGATGGGAAGTAGTTCCGTATCTTAACGTCGAATAAAAAGTGCTAGGTAACCATTTCTGATAACTTAAATTATTTCTTTCGTTTTCTGGTTTTTTTTTTAATAAACCGAAGTGTGTAAATGAGGAGGTTCGTTAAATATTTACTTATCTAATAATTTCACAGTTCCACTTGACCTACGCATGAATAAAGTGGTGAGGCCCATGACAATGTTAATCTTACATAAGACGGAATAATACACAACATGCTTGCAAGTAGATCGTAAGGAGGGTTTTAAAAAGTGCTCATTTTACCGTGAACAACCTATAGGTAGTTGGGCTTAACGTCTCGTCGACGGCGAGGTCATTAGAGACGGTGCAAGTTGCACAGGGAAGAGGGATTGGGAAAGAAATGGAAAGGAATCGGCCATTGCCTTTGTTTGGGACCCATCCCAGCATTCGCCTGGAGTGATTTCGGGAAACCAAGGAAAACCGAAATCAGGATGGCCGGACCGAGAATCGAACCCGGGTCCTCCCGGTGAGTCACCACTGCGCCACCTCGCTCGGTCTTATACTTGTAGACATTATTTACAAGTCCCAGTGGTCGTAGTTGTGGTCGCCTCCCGCCTAGGCGAACCGGGTTCGACCCGCTGCGGGGTCGCTCCCGAATATTCGCACGTGGGAATCGTACCGGACAGGTTTTATTTTCTGAGATCTCCTGTTTCCCCCGCTCTTTCATCCCGGCTCTGCTCCGTACTCACAACCCTTAGCCTTCATCAGCTCTCAAGACCTCCATGTTACGAGTCGTCCAAAATGTATTCGTATCACAATAAGTGCCCAAGTTCTCCGCTTAAAATAAAAGGACCGGATTTCTTTTTGTACAATGAGATGGCAGAATTACAATTTTAGTGTTTAGATGTGCGTTCCCGGGAATTTTATTTGCTTTCAAATTAGCTCTGTAACCGTAGATTATTATT
This sequence comes from Dryococelus australis, assembly GCA_029891345.1. Lineage (NCBI taxonomy): Eukaryota > Metazoa > Arthropoda > Insecta > Phasmatodea > Phasmatidae > Dryococelus > Dryococelus australis. Next base: position 102,134,562 of record CM056997.1, on the reverse strand, counting down.
AGACGGGATGAAAGCCAGTGTATTAAACTACATAATATGCCACATTGTAGTTTACCTTTTCCCTTCAAAGGCAACTTTTAAAAATGATACTGTACCAATTTCCACTGAATTTTGTCTTTAAACATATCTAACAGAATTAAAAAAAGTGGCGTCCGTAAATAATTTTTTTATTTTACCTTTCCTCCGAAAATGTCATATTCTCAGAACATTTAATTGCTGAAATAAGCGTACAGGATAAAGCAATGATTTTACATGCAGCATTTTGTTAGGGAGTCTCCTTAAGTGCCCCGTCTGACTGGCGCTTGAAATGAGCTGTAGTGTGTTTTAAATCCTGGCTTTTTGACGAAATTATTAAATGTGCCTCAAAGTATGTTTACCAACAAAAAGACATCATACCCCAGACGAGGACGGATTGTACCTTTAAAGTTACCGCACATGCTGTAAGTATTATTTCGGAGCACTCCAATACTGGGAAAAAAAAAAAAAAAAAAAAAAAAAAAAAAAAAAAAAAAAAAAAAAAAAGTTTTTTTGAGACTGCCGTATCTTAAAACATACTATCCGTACATGAGTCAAACTACGATACGAGGCGGTATTGAACTTTGCTACAGACTTTTCATCAATGAAATGATCAGGGTCGCCGCTGAAAGTCCCATAGGTACACGCGTGCTGCGTGCAAGTCAGTTAAGGACCCTGCGCGTAACGACGATGTCGCTCTTATAGCGCATGTCAGTGAAGCCCTTATAGCTCCCGCGCTTCTTAGTCGAGAAGGGAGAAAAATCTACGCAGGCAGGCGGCCCCCTTAAGGCCAGTGGTGCGGATCGAGAATGTCCACAGCTCGTAATAATGCTATACTCGAATGATATGATCGCTAAAGTATACAAACGCTTCCTAGAGCCCTGACAGTTTGCTGGGATGTCAGGAACTCAGTTCCAGGTATGGTCATAAGCCAATCCTGAAGACCACATAATCACGCATACTTTCATAACGTCCGCGACAGAATACGTGTTTCGTGCTCTGTCATAACTAAAATAAAAGCCAATAAAAGTAAAAGTATCGCTTGACAGGTTGACTTGTTTTCTGGACGTTTTTGTTTGGCAGTGATTAAAATCACATACCAAAAAAAGCCAGTTATACAATATTTTCAACAAATACAATTTATGATTTTGTCTTATAGAGTTCACGCCATTGCTAGCATTTAGTCCTTAAAATAATCGGGAACTATTAACAATTTAATTTCTGCACTTTAAAATATGTAGTGGGCAATATAGTGGAATTCGCTTTAAAGAAAATTCATAAAAATAAATTTTAATATTTTAATAATACATATTATACATCTTGAAATGTATTAAGAAATGCAACACAGAATGTATAATTAATTTCAAGAAAAAAACATAGAATTACATAATGGCCTTAATTCTTTAGACAATTAATTTTATAATAACCATTCAAATCCCCTTCACGATTTCATATTACTTTTATTTTTAATCATTTTATCCGCTGAAACACCAGGCCAGAAAGGCATTTTGGGTACTTCCACCAGACGCATAATTAATGAAAGGAAGATTGACTACTTGTAGGTACTAAAGTACACCAACATGGCTCCTGCATTTCTTTACAAGTGGAGGGAAATAAGGTAAAATACTTGCATTTCAGTTGTAGACGATGTTTAAAAGCCTCTGATTACCGTTACTGGCTAATATTTACATTTTTTTTCAATATCGCCCTGCCGGTCTTTAGTTCCGCTCTTTTCCAAGACACAGAGCACTATAGGAAATAAAATGATCGTAATCGAACTATTGATATGATTTTCTAAGGTTTCTGGCACTAAATTCTATCCTACTGTGACGGAGTGGTCTACGTCACTATACCTAATGGCAAGTGTATTCTGTTGTTAAGACACCTTGTATTTATCATCGAGTTCTGTGCCTATTTACGTTCGACCCCTTGTGTCGCCCCTGTGCTGCAGTACAAAAGTGTTCAGTAGGTGGTTTCACAGAGACATATGGGGCTCGCTTCATCGGCCTTGCGTTCATTGGTGGTTGTTATGTAAGATTAAGAAAGATATTAAGAAAAGAGTGGTCTCAGGAGAGGGGACGTGCCTTGGTGGGGATTTTTGTGGGTATATATACCGGTGCTAGGAGAGAGATCGAGGATTTTTCCCAGTCTCTTCTTAGTTATAGTTTAACTATAGGTACACTCAGGGAGGTAGTCATTGACCCAATTGCTGCCATGTCTATCCAATCCTTCTCTACCGCGATGGATGTCTCCTTGCATGGTTTCTCTTCCTTGTACGCATAAGGGGTTCGCTCTGAGACGCGATTAGTGCCCGTCCTACCTTCGGGGTTACACTTAACACTCAGAAATAGGGTAGTTAGGTAAAAAAAAAAAAAGGGATCGAGGAGAGCGTCGCCAGCGATGGCTGGATACCAGCGAGTAGGGAGTCACTGAGCGTCGGAGCCGGACTACGAGATTCTGCGCAGATATCTGCTGAAGATGAGAAGTTGAACATGATTATCTACGGACTTAGCCGAATTTTTCGTGTGAGTTTATACTTAGAAAAATTTCGTAATAAGTCGTGTGTGGGGGACTTAGTTTATTTCCAAGAAGATTTTGGACTGAGAATATTTTTCAGTGATAAGGGGCTTATGAATTTTCACTTGGAAATTGACTTAGTTTTATGCCCCGAAAAATGAAGTTAGTTTTGTGCCCTGGATGGGATATAGAGTTTTGCTGGCTGAAAAAGGACTTAGAAAAATAAATGATTTGTTGAGTGCGGACTTTGCGGAATTTCGGGCAATTCAAACTTAGGCTGGTTTATTGTTGCGCGTGGACTTATAATTATTTCATGTTATGGGGGAATTGGACTTAGAATCTCCGGCTGGGTGTCTCAGGCTTTTACGAAGTGTTTAGGTGTTGTGAGAGGGGTCGCCGATAGTGTGAAATTGGGACTTATATGTTTTCACCTCCACGAGGGTAAAAGTGGAACAATGCCGTGGTAGAGTAGCGTGAGAGGGGACTTTCTGGAAATCGTGATGGGGCGATCTTTCTGTGCCTCGGCTTTGGACAGTGTGGGATGATGTCACCGAGCGTGTGGCGCAGTGGTGGCACAGTGGCTAGCGCACTCGCCTCTCACCACGGTGATCCGGGCTCGATCCCGGGCGGGTTCGCTCCCGGATTTTCGCATGTAGGAATTGTGCTGGACGATGCTGCTTGCCGGCGGGTTTTCTCGGAGAACTCATGTTTCCTCCGCCCTTGCATTCCATCGCCGCTCCATCCTAGGGCCTCATTTCATGTCCTGTTCAGAGATGACGAGCACCCGCTGGTCCCAGCTGGAAAGCCCGTCACTCGGAGAGTGTTGCCTCGCTCTGGGTCCACCCCCATACGCATTTATTTATTTATTACCCAGAGTGTTTGTTCGGGACTAGGGTTTTCTGCCAAAGTGTTTAAGGAAGAAGAATTGGTCACATTACGAATGAATGACTGGGGACTGCTGTTAGTCATCGTCGGAGAGGAAAGTGCGTGTACAGAATTGGGAATTTGAAGAAAGGAGTTTGGACATGGAACGGGGAAACGACAGGGACAGTGTGGAAAAAATCTGTTTGGTGAATGTGAGAGTGGGTATGGAGTGTGACAAATACACTTTCGAGTGTACCGCAGGTGAGAATATCCTTAGTCTCGAGTCTATGTCCATGTATGACCTTCATGTGGTTGAATGTCATTCCAGAGCACTGCCAACACCTTCGAGTGTACAGGTGGGGACATTATCCCTGGGCTTTGTGGTTGTGAATGGGAGTGTGTTTTCAGTTTTGAGCAATACCGACACTTTCGAATGTAGTGGTGGGAAGACTATACTCAGGCTCAAATTTGTCCGGTTGGAGTGTTGCTGAATTTTGTGTGGTGTGGTATGTGTATGGTAGGAGTGGGTATTGGTATTTCGTTCGGGCTATGTTTGCTCTTGAGACCACTTTATTTCGACGCTCTAGTATTGTAAATGATTTCCTGAGAGTGATTTGATATACAGTAATTGTTGTAACTGATTATTTGTGAAAATGGTTATTGAAAAGTGATAAGGGTTATTGCAAAAATAGAAAGAGAAGTACTCGATAAAGGAATTAAGGAAATATGTGTGAATTTTTGTATTGGTTTTTATGAAGTTTGTTTTATGTGAGTTTTCAGAAAATTGTGAATGTTTTAAGAAAAAGGTATATTGATGAGTATTAAAATTGGATTGATAAAATTGATTGTTTATGTATAGAGTAATAGCATTTTTAATGTTTTATAAATATTTTAAGACATGGGAATGTTTTAATTCCAAGTTTTCGATTGTTTTAAGGTAATCATTGGCAAATTGGAATGTATTTAGTATAACTTTGGAAAATATTTAATGTGTACTTTTTTGGGATGAGATATAGTAAAATGCATAGAAACTGATGGTTGTGTTGTATGTGTAGAAGTCTGACACCCATACATTCTGGACAGAATAGCCAAGACATAACATATCTACTCTGCTGCTGTTTGTTTTAAATTTTTTGGGTGTTGAGGGTTTTGGTTTTCTCTTCCTTCCCTTTGCTTATTGTGATAAGCTAAGGCAGAGAGTTGGGAAGGAGGTTGTGTCAGTGTTGAGACACCGGGAACACTACACAATCATACATGTCCAATAATTTGTAAATACATAAAAAATATAAAAAAAAAACAAGTTTCTACATTTCAGGCGAATAATTATGAATTTTAAAAGAAAACAAATAAGTGACCTTGTTCTGCAACGCCAAATGGCGATGCCGAAATGTGATGCCAGACACCAACTTTGACATCAGTTTCTTGCTATAAAAAAAAAGTCTCTGGTCATTTGCATAATACATCAAAGATATTTAACGGCGCATCTTACACTAGTTTTTCTTATCACTTCCCTTAACAAGTTCCAATACTTATTGACTGTTACATCTCTTGGACCCAGGTTAGTTCGCATATGTTCAGGTGACAAATTTATTTTGGAACATTTGAAGGTTCTAAACACTTTTATATAAAACTTTTCTTAGATTTTTTTATCCTCACTCTGAAAGTTTATTTGTACTAATTTTGTTAATAGCATGCTGGATACAGAGAATAATTACTTAATAATTCGCGTGTAAATGTTAATAATATTCTTTTTGTCCTTCAAACAGCTATGTTAAATTTAAAGTCCCAAGTAATTAGTTTTATTTCCCCCTTCAATTTTTACTTATGTTGTTGAAAATTATGTATTGTATTCATCTGATATATTTAATTTCGCCATGTAAGTATTTTCGAGTTAACGACTTTTTTAAATTGCTTTGGAGCATAGTACAAGCATTTGTGTGATAAAAATAAGCTTCTAGTGTTGAATAGTTTAGGATCGTCATATCTGCCCGAGAAAAATTATTATTATTTTTTTTTGCTGAAGAAGCCTATGCAGCGCTGCAGATGCTCCGTCGGGACGCATTTGACGAGTCCGCAGCACAAAGGGAAATAAGACTGATCCTTAAATTGTAATGATTTGATACGGAAAGGTAGTTTTTTTTTGCCACATTATCATGAATAATAAGTATAATCACGCATAATTAAATATTAAAAATTAATTCATTTTGTACTTCTAGCCGAGCAATATTATTCGCAAGTTAAAAAATAATAATATTAGCGAAATTTATAGTTAATTCACTGGCATATCTATTAGGGTGCTTAATTACATTATATTAGGAAGGTGGTTAAATTTTCTTTGATTTCATCACGTAATCCCTGGGCAGCATCAATTTTCCATATTTTTTAGTTAGGAAAAGACAAACATTTAAATCACATGAAAATAAGTCTGCTTCATTTATATGTAATCGTAGCATGTCTTTCTTTAGAAAGCACGAGTAGATGTAGTAAAACAGTGCATGTCTTCAATCTCTATCATTTCATCCAAGTAAATAATATACTGTGTTTCATACAGGTTTAACACTTTTTTTGAACGTCACGTACAACCCAAAACACGCACACGAGTCCATACGCATAAAATAACTTCCCACCCTTCTCGTTTATAATAGATTAGTTATCACTTACATGACATGAGTCTAGAATTTCTGTATATGTTTCGACTCCGTCACAATACACTCTCTATGACAGTATCTGGGTCATTCTTATAGAATTTCTATAAAATTATTATATCTGGTAAGGACATTCAAATTCCCCAGCTACCCGTAATTTTTGTTTGATTTAAAAATACTTAGTTTAGTCCCTTAGTCAACCACGAACACTCCTTAATGGCGAATTGATGCTATCTTGACAATTCGGATAGTCGTGAGGCATATGACTTATTTCAGTTGCTCAGAAACCAACTCCATTTCTGTTTTCGATATTCCTTTAAGCAGATCAATCCAAATCATTCTCATTTGGCTGCTGTTTTTCACACGACTAAATGTGTGTTTTGTGGTTTCGACGCGTATAAATGTTCTTTCAGACCAAATAATTCAAACGTAGTGGAGGTGATTCTTTCTGAAAAATGGGATGAAGGAAATAATACAACTTATAGCCTAAAGTGATTACTAAGGAAAATAAGAATCTACGTTATATTAAACAACAATTTTTGTATAGTATTTATGCGAACGAAGCTCTTGAATGTGCATTTTTCGGTAATATAATCTCTCTAACATTGGTGGAACGGGTTGTCGCGTCATTTTAATGTTCGTAAATTCTTAACCATGCATTTAATCGATATTTATAGACAGATTAATAACTAACATGCTCAGATTAAGAAAAAGGTTGCCCTGGTGTACTGCTTTCAGGTCATCGGTTCTCTTTAAAATTTAATTTTTGTCATATGTTATGTTATAACGCCCTGTAGCTATGCAATTTGTTAAATAAAGCTAAATGGTTTGTATACTACGCAGGCGCATTACGAAATTGACTAATCCAGGACACTGTTGTTGGTACGGCATGTAGATTAATGGCAAATGCTATCATCTTGCAGTTGTCACTCGGTGCATGTGTGACTGAAACGAGATACGGGTCATAAATGCCGCTTCAATAAAAGTGCACTGGTAAGTTAGGACTGCGCCCTCGCGGTAGACAAACCGCTCAGCTTACATTTTTCTACAGGTTGCATAGTTACGAGGCATTATAACTCAACATTTAACAAATAAAGGAGATTTCAAAGAGAACCGATTGCCTGATAATGTTACACCAAGGCAACCTTTTTCGTTAATCTGAATATGATAGTCATCAATCAGTCGATAAATATCGATTGGAACTCATGGTTACACATTTTCGAATATCAATTATGCCACACTCGATTTTTACTAACGTTGAGGGATGTCATATTTTATAGTTTAATATCTCGTAGTCACTTATTTATGTTTATAAAACATTCCCAAACCTCTTGTATTAAGGGTGCGTACCTCCCTCAATTATCAATTTAAGTTATACGTCGTATTATGATTTTGTTCCATTTTGCATTAACAATCACCTCAAGACTTATGTACCATTCGGTCTGAAACAACATGGGGATATATGACAGTATATGTCAATAACAGCTTCATATCTGTGCCCCCATAAAATAATAAGGATGTAATTTGTATAATACCCCAAGATTATCAACTTTTAAGGCTGACCGAATGCAAAGAACGTCTTCTACTGCACAGAATAGGGTGGTTTAATTTCCTCATAATGAAAAAAATAAGAGGAGATCGCAGTTTATCTACAGTCACTCAACTTTAATGACGTTGTATGATGGACACAGCCCTGAAATGAGATCTTATATCTGGTATGACATTAATATAATCCTTCAATTGAATAGGTTTCCTGGGACTAACTCTATTCTATTATCCAGGCTCCCTGCTTTCCTCGAGAGCCATACAGTTCCTTTATATATTTAAGACTCAATATTTTCCTAAGTCAACTTTCTGTTTACAAGAGCATAGCCTACTTTTCTATACTGTAAGTTTGTTTGACTAATTTTAATAATAGCCATCATCCTATTGTATCTTAATCAACGACGATTATTTGTTTGCTCTCTTCGATTTCTTGAATATCCATAGACTTCTGACACTTCCCTTACAGCGCCTTTACATATTCAGTTTTCGTCTTGGCTGAATTATATAGTATATTCAACAAATACATTTATATACTATTACAGACTGCCACTTTGATATCCCTAATTGTCAAGGATAGTGTGATTTACACGACTAATTTTGGCAGTGTGAAGTACTTAGTTTGCATGACACTATCTAATGCTCAACTTTGAGCTTTGCATTGATTAGTTCCATCCTGTGAGGTCATATTTAAAGTTCTTCAGTTTATGAATTCTTCTTATTAAAATCTACCGTTCTGACTTCGGTAGGTACGGTGCCTCGGCGACATTATAGGAAAACTAGTTTAATATTTCCAATGTTTTTGGTAAGCCAGTCACATGATTCCAGGTTATTTCAGTGATATATTTAAAGTCCTAGACTCTCAGAAATTCTAAAGATTCTTCAGGTTAATAGTCATATACCCTTCTGAGGATTTCTGATAATGTTATTCCCACCATCTACATCAGCCCGCTTTCAGTCAGAATAGTTCTTACTGAGAATGCAAACTCTTTTTTAAGAGACATCCAATTCTCCCTCACGCATTCATCTTCTGTACTCTTTATTGCTTTTGGATTTGTAAAATGCCCTAATGCGTTTCAATACGCTGTGCTACGAGATTCACCTTTTTTTTAAATCTGCATAGCGTCCTCGAATTAAGATAATTTGGCCTTTTACAGTTGCAGCTGACAATTCAAGCATATCGAAGCAGTGCATGTTTACAACTGTGGAAACAGTGACTACTTTTCCCCCCTGAAGACACGGAAATTTTTTCATATTCCTCCAGTAATCTGAAGGCACTAAGTACTCAGGCGTTCTGCAAACGTTTTTATTCAATTTAATTATTTCTATGAAAATGGATTTAACATTCGCCACAATAGAGAGCACTGTTTATGCTGGAAAGGTCACAGTGTATAACCCGGAGTCCAGAATAAATTGCCCACGACACTGAAATTTACTACTCCGCTATCAATTAGGACATAGGTATGATCTATTCGTCTTGGTTGTGGTATGCTGAGGGGATTTGGCTGAAGTGATTTTCTGACTGTGGATTCCAATGAAGGTTCTTCTAGCAGGAGTTCTAATGTATGTATAATTTTTTAGGGTCAGATAACTCCTTTGATTGGCACTTCCCCTTTGATAACCCGAGAGGGAGAGAGATACTTAAGAGATGGGATTACCGCAGCATAAATCATGGGTTCACTAACATGTTCATAGATAACGCCTGCATTCCCATAGAATTTTCTTTGATAATTCAATTTCTTGTCATACTTTTACCAAAAAAACAATAGAAACAAATATTTAATACTATCGTAATTAATATATATTATAGGTTATTAAGTGTATGCCACATATGCATAATCTGCATATATATATTTGTAGGATAGTTTCCGTAATAAACATGCACTGTTCACGGAAAAATGCAGCCAGGCATGTGAAAACAAAGGATGCTTGACTTTGATGGAAATTTGTTAATCAGACGCGGTAGCTTGATAAAAGAAGTCTCAAACGAAACGAAGTTAACGTTTGGAGACTTTAATGCGCGGTTAGAATGCCTACTCTTATTTTTTTAACTGTCGGTTATGAACTTCCCCACTTCACGCCAGTTGTCTAATCGAGGGGAAGCAGGGAGCCCCGCCAATGAAACTTTACTTAAATACGCTGAATCATACTTTACCCAGGATTCGAACTTCGAATCTGTCACGTGCTAAACTGATTTTCAAATCAACAAGATTTGTTTATATTCGTTGTTTGGTATCACTATGACACAAAGTCGAAGCATTTAAGGAAATTATACATCATTTCTGGGACACATTTTCAGTGCCTTAAAAATGCTGCATACTGCGAATATTAGTTATAATTTTGGTTATTAACATTTATTTGCGCATAATCTTTCTTCATGGTTGAAATATTTGATCTGTTGGATGCATTAGAAATTGATTGTGATATGCCCCGTTTGCTAGAGGAATGCTCTTATTCTTTACTATTCGTGGCTAAGTCTTTTCTTTACCTTGAGTGGTGAGTCATAAAAAATTTAATCAGCGTAGAACGTGGAGTTGAGAAAACACCAAGCACGCTTTAGTAATGAGATAAAAAGAACATGCATGTAGAAAATTTAATCCATGTGTATGTACACACCAACATACACACGCACACACAAATTCACAAATATATATATGTGTGTGTGTGTTCATGTGTTATATATATACACATGCGTTCGTATAGTCTATTCACGCTTTCTTCGGCCTTTTGGAATCGAACCTTTGAAAAATCACCCTAGGCGTAACATGTCAACCTATTGTGTTCAATCACTTGTATTCCACGATTATATAACCATGTGATTAACGTTACAGTATTATGTTCTTGAATAGATTAATAATCTACTTAGTATCTTCTATACCTTGTAATATTCATTTAGTATTAATACGAATGAACAACAGTGAGAGCAGCGACGTGTTGACAACGGCCGGTAAGAAATATTTCGCAGTTACAATATAGTTTAACCTCGTTTTTATGTATACTATTTGTGAATTAAACATTGCCAATTGATATATTTGTATTGTTAGGTAGCACTGACGGAAACACATTCCATTGCTGCAGTTAAAAATATCAGCGGAAATTACCGTGCGTAGGCTCGCTATAGTGACACGGTGGTTTTTTTTTTTTTTTCGTCCGGAATAAAAGTCCAATAAGCGAAGCGGATCGTGTCGCTCTCTCTTGTTCTCTCTCTTTCTTTCTTCTCTCTCTCAGGAGGTTCATACCACCTGTCTAGCAGGAAGGTATAAATCTTGTTATTTCTAATTTCAGCACATTTCATACTAATTACAGCAGCAATAATGATGTTTGAAATTGTAATTTACAACTGAAACGAAATTTTATTGTTTAAATGCCTATTATATGTTATTTAGATGCGATAGCACGACGCTTGCAAATCCACGACGCTTACAAATCCAGCAGGTTGGCAGACGTGGTGTGGAAAGGAGAATCTAGAATTTGATTAGCTTGCCCTAGCCTTGCGCTTGTCCCAACATGGCGGGTGATTATTCCCAGTTTTTATTGTGCCTTACGATTGGCACTGGTGTGGCGACATGTCAGTGACACGGCGTATTTCTGAACGAAGCATCACGTTCGTACTCATGTTTTTTAAACATCCTAGTCAAGTTAAAATGTTGTGATAAAATGTTACAGTAAGCCTATGTGTTTGCATTCACCACTATCTTTTACGTTTGTCGATGTACATTAAATAAGCGGCACGAGTTGCGTGCTTGCATTTACCGTGACGTTTCGTTGGACTGGTCGTCCCTTCGTTTTAATTTTTATTCCAAACACATATTAATAACAACAGGTTAAATACTATTGTTGTCTCCGCCGCAGTTATAACAAACACCATCGTGACTAAATATGAATGTGTATTATGGGTAACGTGCTATATCGTGTGTAACAAATAGTTCTAAAGCTGACCTAAATATTATTATAGGCCTAAATTGTGAACATTCGTAGGAGATGGTTTCTTCAGTATGACATAATTCTTTGAACAGCTGTAAACTGCAACCAACGCATTTGACAGTTATAAAAGTAGAAGTCACATTGTAGTGTTTATGTTTACGTGTAACGGAAGGATACGTAAATGGTAACCAAAAGTAGACATTTAACAGGGCTTCAGAAAAGGCCGAAGTTATCGTGAATCAACTATACTCAACATACGTAAAATACTTCAAAAGTGTAGTTTTACGTCGCATGACTATGCAAACAGGCTAAAGACGACGGGACCTCATGATCAAAGTGGGGCACAGGGCAAAGTGCTCGTATAGGAATGATGGAGAAGGTTGGGCAGGAGCCAGCGCCGTTCGAAGAAAACCGGCGAGCGTTGTATTTGCCTTCCATATATTCATTGGTCATGCACATCCCGGTTACTTCGCACTTTTCTGGAGCTCTGCTGAAGTTCTACTTCCACTATATTCCTCCGCCTCATGCAAACTAAGCTTAAATAAAATCTCACCGAATTCGTGCGTAATCAGTTGTAATAATATTTTGTATCAGAACTATTTCTTCCTAGGCGCTACCAACACACATTTTTTCACTGTTTTTTATAAATATTTATTATAGTTTAAATATTATAATTTATATATAAAATATTGCAAAAATTTCAATTTAACGAAAAATAGGATACTTTTACGTTAACAGATATATGAACCGATTGCTATACATGGCGTATTTGGGAAATAACTAAACATGTCATACATGGGGTGACTTTTCAAAGGTTTGATTCAAAAAGTGTGAAGAAACCGTGAATATACTATACACGTGTAAAAGCCAATGATAGGAGGGAAGGGATCAGCTGTGATATCCGGTATGCGCTGTGATTGTTTACGTTACGAAATAAGGAGTCAGATATGGCGGTGCCCACATCGCAAATGCATACCGATAATCTATAATTTACTTAGCACCGCTAGTTTTTGTCGTATCCTCTGTTTATTATCGATATGCATAACCCCTCCCCTTTGCCATTCTTTTTAATTGCTTTCTTTCTTTATTTGCCTTTCATGCACTTTCTGCGTGGCAGTCATCCTTAAACTGAGAACGATTTCTATTAGACTGGTCATCTCTATAGGCCTAAAGCTCCAAGTATTTCAAGAATTCAAACGGCGGTAGGGTAGACTTCAAGCAGATATTGTTTCTTCTAGTATTATAACTATAACTAACCTCCAGATCTTTAGATACTGTATATATGTGAGCTGGTAATAAATAGAGAGCGCCAGTGTGACCGAGGCAAGAAATCCTGTACACAGGCTTCGCAATGTTCAGCAACAAACAGACAAGCGATGGTGTCGCGGATTCACAGAGGACAGTGAAGTCCAACTGCTGGTTGATTAAATGAAGAAATACTCGGGTATCTGGTCTTCTCTCATGGGAAACCAATATTCTATGTTTATGAACTTGCGCAAGACGTATCACGAGGTCACAATTTACAACGGCCACATTCAGGTCCGTCGCAAGTCAACTGCGCGTGAAGAAAAATCGATAACACACACGTAAAGTGTTTAGTTCAAAATTTTACTGGACGCCCGTTGAATCCTGATCCAAATCACCGGTTTATACCACGGCTTTTAGTTGGTGTGAGAGAGATTATTACTTATCTACGACAGATTTCTTCTCAGTAGAGGCCCATTAAAAATATACGACCCCACTTCTTTGGCCGTGAAATTTTCTTTGGATCCGTTGTTAGCAACCAGCATACACGTTCTGAGGTCTCCCAGTTCAGTTCCAGATCGCGGCTGGTCGGGATTCTGACACAGAGAGAGTAGTGGATGCCTTTCGTGGCGTGAGAATCTTCTCTAAATTCTACCGTTCCTAAGCGCCTTCAATACAAAGCTGTTTCCCCCACAACCCATCTCGCCTCGCCGTTATTACTTCGGTAAGGATGGATGGCAACAAGCTGTACGTACAAAATTCAGAGTAATTCAGGAAAAATATGAATGCTCTTAACTTTGTTACCGAGCGAAATGGCACAGTGGTCTCACACTCGACTCGCATTCGGGAGGACCCGGGTTCGATTCCCGGTCCCGCTATCCTGAATTCTGTTTTGTGTGGTATTCGGAAATCACTCCAGGCAAACGCTGGGATGGGTCCCTAACAAAGCCCATTGCCAATTCCTTCCCATTCCTTCCCCAATCCCTCTTACCCGCGCAACTTGCACTATCTCTAATGACCTCGCTGAAGACGAGACGTTAAGCTCAACTACCTACATACCTACCTTAACTTTGTTTCTCAGTACCACAGTATCTTAATAACCTTTTAGATACAGGTGTACAGAAATATGTAAGTTTTATTATATACCTAATGTACACAGTATCGTAAGAAGAAAACAATGTCCAATATTATAAGTCCTTCGCGTGGAGATACACGTCATTTATTGTTGAAACTAAATTCCGCATTCATAAAGAGCTGCTAGCAATACAACTCCAAGTACAAACATGTTTTATTGGCCCGATGTAAGGCAGGGCATTATAAAAAGTGTTTTTAATCTACATGTCGAAATTATAACTACTGCATCTATGGGCTAATATAAACAATAAATCCTAGCAGCAAAATGTTTGGAAAATTCATCTGGTATTTTAAAATTGAAATTGAAGATAGCAAATGAGCGTCGGGAGTCCGCAAATTCAGGTACTTGCGCGCACAGCAAGTTGCATGCCACGAAGGCGAAGGGAACTGGTGCGCCATGCGGAGAGCGCCTACACGGGGGACACCACAAACTCGAGGTACGTGGGGAAGTGATTACATTTCATTTCCAACAGTAAACAAACAGCAATATTGGCGATGTAGGGTCTGCACATATGGTACGTCAGAGGCTGTGATTTGGGAAATGGGAGTACCCAGAGAACACCCACTAAATCGGCTACGAAAAATCTGGACTCGCTTCGACTAGGAATCGTACGTGTATCACTGAATTGGCATGCTAGCGTGTCAATCGCACGCGGACTAACGCCTGCATTTACGTCAAGCACAAAAATAGTAATTTGAAGTACTGTCGAAATTTATCGAGGGCGTGCCGTTCACAGTTCTACGATTGTATCTATTAACGTGTGCGTGGGAGTTACTCTGCCAGGCGATAAAGTTCGGTGACTTGAGCGGTCTTCAGGGATAAAGAGCCCATTCTTCACCAACTTTACGTTCCACTCCTTCCGATAATATCGGAAATAGACTTCCCAGGGCTCCTTGTGAAATAATGAACACGTGGCCGAAAGCTCGTCGCATATTTTACTTTTCGTTCCACGTTCAGCTACCTGAGAGCAGGTTTGACGCAACAGCTCGCTCGTCGCGTGCCGGACTCGGCGAGGCCACAGAACAACGAAGTACACAGACGTAAAACAGCCGTATGTATAACGAACTGCACTCTCGCAAACAATGGCTTCGCTAGCTAGCGAAATGGTGGAACGTAGTTCAATTGCCGCACAGAGACTTAACTCATCAGACAACAGCCTAGCCAATTTAGGGGAGGGAGGTGGATATAATGGTTAGACTACTCGACTCCCGCCTAGGCGAACCGGGTTCGATCCCCGGCGGGGATTCTCCCGGATTTTCACATGCGGAAATTGTGTGCCGGACGATGCCACTGGTCGGCAGGTTTTCTCAGGAATTTCCCGCTTTCCCCCGCCCTTGCATTCCGACGCTGCTCCATACTCACCTAACCTCACCCTCACCGGCTCTCACGATCTCGATGTTAAGAGCCGCCAAATCTCTCCAATCCACGACAACAGCCTGTGGCGCCATTTTGATGGCGTCTTTGGCTGTGGTATGGAGGTTTAAGAGACTGTTTCGGTTCTGCATTCTTAGGTATCACATAGAAGTGCTGGTGTCTCGAAGTGTGGCTATCCCCTTTTTCAGTATTCTTAGCTGTGTCACAGAGTAGATAATTACACAGATACGAAATGGCATTTCTGTACTTTCTATGAGGGCGTACCGATTCTCTGAGTGTCTGCGCGAGGTTCTAGGCACGGACTCTATGTCTTATTGACTACGGTATGTTGCGAAACATTCTTTATTGGTTCGGTTGCCGGTTGGCTAGTACCTACGTTAGTGGGCACTGAATAGCGAATGGCGTTCCTACATTTTTGTTGACCAGTGATGCCATTTTGCTGGAGTACTCTGCGTAAGCGGCAGTTTAATCTCGGTATATGTAAGTATCTGTGGTTGAACTCAGTGAGTTACTGTGCTGGGGAATATCCATGAATGGTCCAATACAAAAAAAAAATCGCCAAACTATATTACAAACAAAGTATTATGTGTAGAGAGTAAATGGGGTAGAGTGATATTCCTAGCTGCTCAGTATCCCCTCTCCGTGTCCCAACATTGGACTGGCTTTCTGCCAACAGTACAATCGATAACAACGTCGATAGGATTTTTTTTATAAGAACAGTGTTTACGTATGCAAGTGGTTTAGGAGGGTCGTGTATTTCCTCTTACCTAGTTTAATTCAATAATGTAACACTGGAGTGAGTCAAAGTTCATACAAAATTGCGTTTATGTTGAAAAATTTTTATGTAAACGAACTCGTTCACCACTGTTGACGACTTGACTTTGACTGTTGTTTATGGCGATGTGAGAGGTCAATGCTGGGGACATGTTCAGGAGACGAAATCATTCAATCGCATCTTTAGTCCATCATTTAGTGACGTAGGGGTGTTGATACCGAGAAAAAAATATATCGATATTATATATATTGTTTATTTATAGAAGTATAATTCTAAGAAAGGATATATAAAATCATAAATATCGAATTTCAGTACATCAGAATTCATTTCGTGCATTAAAAGAGTAGGTAAATGTAAAATTGCTTGAAATATTACATATTGAGGAAACGAGGCAATGCAGAAAATTGTGGAGCCTATTTTTGGTGAATGTTGCCAAAGTAAACATTCGATTTTTGTATTCAAAATTGAGATAGGTAAAAGACCATTTTAAAAATATTTATTTCTGATACTTGTAAAAAGATATAGATTTCGATAAAATATAATTGAAATATACCGAGTGTGTATATATATCGATATATCGTAAGTGTTAAATCGTCATTTCTATATAACAATATTTTTTCAACGTCCTTACTTCGACCAGTGAATTCAGTCCAATTGCGAACTGAGTGGGAAGTGGTTTGCCGTAGCTTGCAGGTCGTGACGTCACGGCACCACAAGCTCCCCGTTTAAAAGGCAGCCTTAAACCTGCTGCAGTGCATGTTTTGCATTTCAGGGAAGGTGGGAGTTGTTGCGAAGAGGAAAGGGGGGAGGGAGCGTAGCGTGGGCCCGCGGGCCAGCAGCCTTGGAACGCCCTTCGACCGGCGGCGCAGCGGCGAAGGTGACTTCGGGACACGGGCGTGACGTAGTCGCGGGCCGAGCGAACCGGGTTGGCGGCGGACCGCGAGAGCGGTGATGTCACGACCTATTCCCGCGCCGGCCGTCGACAAGATGGCGGACCGGCCTTCCCCCCTCTCCTCTCCAGGCGGAGTGAGTCACTCTTCCATCCGCCAACACTGGACGACCTGGAGCCGCGCGGCTCCGACGCCTCCGTCACACACAGTACGTGAGAACACAGTGCTGAAACAGTGCCCTAAACTGCGAACTTCCGCCGTGCATGCCAGCAAAATGGCGTCGCTCGCCTGCAACAAGTCGGAACAACGTTTGCCAGCCACCTTAACACTCCGACAGACAATCCAACCAAGAGTAAACCTTTCGCTCCACGAAGTAGCCAATCAGACACGAGGCTCCCTTCCAGAGTCAAAAGAACCACCACGCTATTTCGCTTCTGCGTACTTACATATTCTGTGTCTCCTCCGCCGTCTCCGGAGCGATGGCTCACCTGAACCTTCCGGATCCCCGGCAGGTAGCCTACTATATAAGAGATCTTGAAGGTAGAGTGGAGAGATTTTGGACTGCTCTTAACATCGATGTCTTGAGAGCCGAAGTGGGTGAAGCGAGGTGGGTATGGAGCAGCGCCGGAATGAAATGGCGGGGGGAAACGGGAGATCACCGAGAAAACCCAGCATCGTCCGCGAACGATTCCCATTTGTGAAAATGCGGGAGTGACCTCGCATGGAATTGAACCCGATTCGCCTTGGTGGGATGCGAGTAAGCTAACCACTCGGCCAGCGTGGCCCCACCTCGCTGTTAAGAGCCGCCCAAATCTCTTCACTGACTATTTTTGACTGGTAACGCACACTGGGAAGCTTAGTGCCCAATGATATTTTATGGAGGTAATATACTAGTAAACCATGCTACTACTCTACTAGTTCATATCTCCAGCCACTAAACGCAATGTATGCAGCTCATTGGTTGTATTAGTGATACATATTATTTGCCAATTAAGGGGAATAGTGCATGAAAGCAGTATATTTACCCGATTTTCGGTAAAAGTCGTTTTCGAAGGGTTTATCGAAATTTTTGACTCGAAAAAAAGGAAAATAATAATTTTCAACCCCTTTTTACGTTGTTAGATATTCACTACCTTTATTATTCTTTGAGTACTGATGGAATTTAAAAGATTTTTTTTTCTTATCTTCAATCAGTGCTCCGATATTAACGAACGCAGTGAGTTTGTACCAATGTAAAAAGGTGTCAAAAATTGTTATTTGCGTCTTGTGGAGCCAAAAAATCTCGAGAACTCCTCTGCAAAACCAGTTGTGACAAAAATTATATAAATATATGGTTTTCATTCACCATTACCCTTAAGTGCAGCATGCATCAAGAGATTTCTTATTTGCAACACCAGAAATCTTAAATTAGTGTGAAAGTGAAATAATTAAGATACGGCAGTTTGAAAAAAAAAAAACTGTTTTAACTATACTGGAGAGCTCCAAAATAATATTTACAGCATGCGTGGTAACTTTAAAAGTCATTGTCTGGAATATCATGTATTTTTTATGTAGGTAAATATACGGGGGCGCGTGTAAGTAATAGTTTCGTCAAGATACCAGGATTTCAAACACTGTAACGCAGTTCAAGCGCGAGGAAGGTGGAACGCTTAAACACGAGAGTTCAAGCGCCAGTTAATAATACAGCCAGAAGTTAGAAAGCAAGGCGTGCAAGGATCTTCAGGCGCCCGTGCCATCAGCACAGTCTCACTGGCCGGCAGTGTGTTTGAATGTCGTTCGCCAGTCAACGCCGCTGATAGACTGCTTGCCAGTCGACAGCCCGGCCAACTGGGACTCTCGCAACACGCAACCGCCAATCAGACACAAGGCCCGTTCCAGAGCCTCGCGCGACCAATCAGCGAAAGAGTAGCCTACATCTGAAGCGGTTTTCACAATACAGCGTTGCGGTGCGGCGCGTCGTGTCCAAAGCTCGCCAGCGACGAGCGTTATTTACGTCTTCACAACAGAGCGATGTTCTGACGCCAGCCGCCGGCGACACAATCCGTGCTGCCATCTGTTATTCAGCAAGGAAGCTTGCAATGAAATGCTGAAAACGAACGAAATGCAGTGAAGTTTCTTGCCATTTAGTTAGTAAAATTGTTATTGTTTAGTGATATACACGTTTATTTAACAAAAGTATTATATTAAAATTTAATATGGTGTAGAACATTAACGACTCTTCAGGCATTGGAAAACATACTTTTGTTTACCTAAAGATACGTATAATTCATATAAATTTGGACTCCATTTAATATCTCTGCAAAACGTTTGTTATGCATATTGTCATTTGTTCTTTATCTCAGCTTCTCGCCAGTGTATTTATTATGAAGTACAGAAAGGTTATTCTTCTTGTTACCCTACGCTGACGACGAGCGTCAAAACCAATGTACGTCGCTCGTGCGACGTCCTCGACGCTCGATGCTAGCGTCAAGGCTCCGATTGTCTGATACGTCGCAACGCTCTATTGTGAAAACCGCTTAAGGAACCGCAACGCCACTTCGTTTCTGTATATTAAGATATTCTGTGACACAACCTTGCACAAAATTAAAACATTTACAAGAGTCTGTATCTCGAACCAAAACTTGTCAACACAAACGCAACACTACTGTTTCTTAATGTTATGTATGGAATACAAAACGGAGTCAAGGTTAAAGCACAGGCCGTTGATGAATGATTTTAAGTGAGGTGTTTGTTTCTAACGGCCATCGAGGGTTGTTTTGAGTTCGGAAAAGAAAAAAGTTTAGTTCATAAATGTAAACTATTTTTACCAGCTGTCTGTTGCAGAAGCGATATTTTCTGTGTCTAATGAGTTTATAAATAACTAGCAACCCACCATCGCTTCGCTCAGGTTTTATGGAGTTATTACAATACATAATTATATATGGTTTGTAAGATTTTTACTTTATTATTGGAAATAGTTTTATCGTCGCGTTAGTGTTGGTTTCTTGCTAAGATGTATTTTTACTACGTTTACCCAAAAACTAATGTACCATTTTCTATGATATATAAAAAATCAATCATTATGTAAAAAAACTATTGTCGTTTCGACAATTTACGACTACTTGCAACTACCAGTGACTACCTGCGACTACCCGTGACTACCTGCGCCTACTCGTGACTACCTGCGACAACTTGCGACAACTTGCTACTACTTCCGACAACTTGTGACTACTTGCGAAAACTTGCTACTACTTGCGGCTACCCGTGACTACCCGAGACTACCCGTGACTACCTGCGACTTCCCGCAACTACCTGCAACAACTTACGACTGCCTGCGACTAACCGAGACTACCCGCGACTACCCGTGAATACCTACGACTATCCGCGACTACTTGGGACTACCTGCGACTACTCGAGAATACCTGCGACTACATTCGACTACTTGTGACTACCCGTGACTACCTGCGACGACTTGAGACTACTTGAGACTACTTGAGACTACCTGCAACTACTTGCGACTACCCGTGACTACCTGCGACTACCCGTGACTACCTGCGACTACCCGTGACTACCTGCGACTAATTCCGAATTTTATATATTAAGATACACAATTTCTTCTAAAAATGTTTCAATTTATCTTTAAGAGAAGTATGAACTGGAACATTTTTTGTGAAATAGTTATTTGCGCGTATTCGTGTGTCTCGGTGAATGTTCTGTAAATACGTTTTGCTGGAAAAGGTAAAAAACAATTATCTATGCCTCTGTGTTTTTACTTTTAACATATTAAGTGTATTCTCGGAGAAAAAAATTCTCGAAAATGGTCAAATATTGATTTCTAAATTCGATTTCGAAATCTATTTCTAAAGCTTCCCTATGCAGTTTCCTTAAGCAGCAAGAGAAAAGTATAAAGACACAGGTGTAGTTTAATATGTGGTCTTCCATTGCGTGTAATAAAACCCTACTATTACAGATCTAATTTGCACAGTACAGGACCACGACGGAAACACTGCAGGCCTTGCGCGTAGGAGCGATGAGGCACTAGGCATGCGTGTTAGTGTCACCCGTATCGCTCCCTCGCTTCTTGACCTTGGAAGCTCAAGTTCACACTCCTCTTAATAATGGTTTTGTTGGCGCATGCTTAGATAGCAGCCTAGTAGCTCATTTTTCTCTGACTTAAATTTTGAAATGTCTCAAGGATTTTTTTTTTAAATTAAACATAGCCTATGTCCATTTGGAATAATGTAACTTCCTAAGAGTGAAAAAATTATAAGAATCGGCTCTGTAGTTTCCAAGATTATCCGTTACATATAAAGAAGCAACCTCACGTCACCTCTTTATAATATTAGTATAGATTAACGAAACTATTCTTTCCCCTCGAATGAAGTGCACTGTCCGAACGATCGAGGTCTGCTTGCAGCTGCAATATTACAACTATTGTTATAAATGATAATTTTTGCTCTTACAAAGGCACATCGGAATTGTAACGTGCTGGATGTGCTACATGCAAAGTTACGATCTGTTGGAAATGGCAGTTCCACTCAACCGAAGTACAGAGAGAAGCGGTGCGTCATCATGCACGCCCAGCCCAAGTCA
This sequence comes from Dryococelus australis, assembly GCA_029891345.1. Taxonomy (NCBI): domain Eukaryota; kingdom Metazoa; phylum Arthropoda; class Insecta; order Phasmatodea; family Phasmatidae; genus Dryococelus; species Dryococelus australis. The sequence goes on along the minus strand of CM056997.1, from coordinate 102,113,064 downwards.
TTCACAAGTCCGAGGCGAGGTAAAAGTCCGCACACAAAGTAACCTGGGACACTACAAGACGTGTTGCAAGGCAATGTTATTTCTTTGGAGAGAACGACCCTGAGCACACAGCTCTTTCCTAGAAACGTGAACATGCGCGCACTACAAGAGTGCGTGAAGAGTGAAGAGATTTGGGCGACTCTTAACAGCGAGGTCTTGAGAGGCGATGAGGGTGATTGGAGTGAGTATGGAGCTGCGCCGGAATGAAGGGGGACGGGAGATCCCCGAGAAAACCCGCCGACCAACGGCATCATCCGGCACGATTCCCACTTGCGAAAATCCGGAGACACGGCAGGGTATTGAACCCGGTTCGCCTTGGTAGGAGGCGAGTGTGCTAATCGCTCAGTCACAATGGCCCCCCGTACTGTAAGAGATCCAACAAGTAAAGGATGAATTATATAATCAAACGAAAATTGTCATTTGAAAATAATGGCGACAAGCGTATGATTTAACTTATATGAATGAAATAATTTCTCCTAGTATTAGAAATCATTTACTGCCCATGTATAGCTAAGGACCGGAAAAATTCACGTACTGATTTGGCAGAAGTTTGACAGTCAGACTTCTGCAATTGTAAAATAGTTCATACAAGTCCTGATTAATTATAAGACAAATAAAAACCCTAAAATAAATGAACGACCGAATGTCATGTTACGTAGTCAAGTAGTTGTGTGACTTCCCCAAAAATAAATAACGAAGTTCGTCCCGAGTGTACAGAACCGCCTTGTTTTTGAGTCCCTGTATGTAGGAAATCCCCTCTTCATTATTTTGATACACTAGAAAGCGCTCAATTCAACTTTGACATTATGTAGCTACGAAGAATGCAAAACTGCCTACGCATGCGCTAGCACATCAACCACGACCAACATTATACATGTTTCTGCTTTCAATTCGCCCACTTAATTCCAAGGAAATTTTTATTGTAGGCTCTTCACGGTAAAGTGAGCACATTTGAAAGTCCTCTCATTCGGAATGAGAGTCAATAAATATGTTTTATTTTAGCCTTAGACGTTAACTTCCGGGTGCTTCGGAATATACACACCCTGTTTATTACTTGCATGATAACGTTTATTTAGAAAGATGGTTAAAGTATAAAAATAGGCTGAAAGAAAAAGTAATTAGGACCTCAGAAGAGCTCACTTTACCGTGAACAGCCTGTATAATGCTTCCTGCAGTGTTTAAGGGGCAATCGTAACTTAACAAAGAATATAATACGGAGAGGATATTCGTAAATATATGGCATAAAACTTTTGTTCATGACACTGGAAAATTTTTGCAAGTGAAATAAAATGTGGATCCGGTGTTTTTCTAACATATGTATTGGCTTCTGGTAGTAACACCACGTTTTTTGTGCTTAATGTCTACGATGAAAATAAAGTTCAAATTATAGGGTTTAATATGTAATTTCAGTATTTTTATTTGTTGATGTGTTTACGGGAACAATTTTATTGGGCTTATCATTAGAACCAGTGATTTTATGCGAAAAAATCCTGGTATATTTCAATACTGTATTCTCAAAGAGCAATTTTTATTTCTCCATTGGTCGCCCTCTGTATGAGAAGCCGTTTCTGTTTCTAACCGGGCCAAATATAATTCAACAACTTTACCAGTGAACCAAAGTGATTCGCTTACTAAGAGTAAAATGTTAATGTAGCCAAAAGAGAAAGGTAAACTACCATACAGTATATTGAAATGTAGCTTGCCTCGAAATCTTTTCGCGAAATTCCACTACCTCTACCAATCATTATGACGTTACTGTAGTGCTAAATCTCAATGATTCACAGGAAAAAACGAATATTCTACACAAAAATAAATGCGTTGTAAAAAATTTAATTTGATCAAAAATTACTCGTCATATTAATATTCTCGAAAAAAAAATCATTATCTTCACTCACTGATAAGGAGAGGAAAATTTGGCGTTTTAAACTAGAACTGTAGGCTAGACTCCACTGGCCTATGTATTTTTCGAGCCCAAGCTTTTTTTTTTTTTTCATTGGCCCCCACGTGCAGCCATTATTACCTCAGACCAGGTAGTACGGAGTTTGGTGCTAGTTTCCTTTCAGGTCTGTTATTGGCCCAGAGCTCACCTGGGCGTTTCTAATAAACCGTGGTCCGATTTCAAACGTAATAGAGCCTATGTGTGGTTGAAGTCTAGCCTGCCCTGAAATAAATTCGCAAAAAAAATTTCCGATCTCTATTCGTTGGTTTAGGCCTGCCTACACACTGAGTTACTTACTAAACACACGAATTATAAAACGTACTAAAATAATATTTTAAGTGATTTGATGAATAAAATGGCATTATATTCGTATCGCAATAGGTGACAACGTGACAACATACCTAATAATTATGCTCCCAATAAAAAATAATGATTATTTTGTAAGGTTTGTGCGATTACAGTATAAATTTCATTCGCTTCATCGTATTCGTAATGAAGTCGTAACGAAGTCAATCCAGAGGAGCCCAATGCCAGCCTGAAATAGGAAAATGAATTGACTAAATATTTAAAATTTTATTTCATAGAAGATTTATTAAACTTATATAATTTTTTCAAGGCTTAAATTACAGTTTGAACCTCGAAACATTGGCACAAGAAACAATCATTTCAGAGCAGTTATGTATTCCAAAGTTTCCTTAAATGACTTTTATTCCATTGACTGCTACACTAAGTAATTTAGATATGATATTTCTTGGTTAAACCTGACCATCTACATTACCAGAGTCTTTGGAACTAAATAAGCACAGTGACGCAATGGTGACCAAATTGCAGCAGAATTGTAATGAATTTTATTTTATTACATACGTTGGAAAATGTTTCGGTCTCTTACTGTGCCTACATCAAGGAGTACACAGAGAAGAATTAGCGTAGCTGTATGGTTGAGTCGAGTTGATACATTAGGGCAGCTCTTAACAACAAGGTCTTAAGAGCCGATGAGGGAGAGTGAGTACGGATAAGTGCCGGAATGCGAGGATGGGGAGAAACGGGAGATCCTGGAGAAAATCCGCCGACCAACGGCATCGGCCACGCGCTAGATTCCCACTCGCGAAAATCCGCGAGTGATCCGGGCCGGGGTTTGAATCCGGATCGCCCCGGTGGGAGACAAGCAATTTAACCGCTCGGCCACCGCGGCTCCGGCGAGGCTATTGGAACGATCCTTGAGTCTCATCGGTAGGGATAGGAAAATTTCGCGAGTTCCGTCACCTGTAGACTATATTCCACAGTCCTGCGTACACTCGAGCCCCAGATGTTTGTCCATTGGCTGCTGCACCAGAGAGTTTCCAATGTTACCCCACATCTCGAAGTATGGCACTCACTACTTGTTTCCTATCCAGTCTGCTATTGGCTTAGAGCCGTCCAGGCGTGTCTAATGAACTGTGATCCAATTGCAAAGGTGGCCAGTGTACACGTGTTGGACGTCTACCTTGTCCTGAAATGAACTTGCGAAATTTCCCTATCCATACTCATCGGCCACCGTATGCTGCGAAAGGCCCCCTATAGGCTTGGCTGCCGGCTCACGATTGGCGAACGGAGTTCCAACATTTTGCTGGCAAGTGACGTCAGTTTTCTGTTGTGTGAGGCAGGAGTTCGCGGTACACACGATTGTTTCACGTCTGTATTTATAAGTATTCTGTGCTGTCAATTAAATCGAGTTTAAAAGATATACCTCGACGCCTGACACGCAGGCACGATATACAGTGTGAGTGTTGCGTTGGTTGCCTAGGCAATATCCTGCGAGGAATTGTATATTTGATTCACGGTTGGCACTGCTAACGTTCTACTTCCAGGATATTCCTCCGCTTCATGCAAACAAAGCTTAACTTAGTTTATAAAATTACACCAAAGGGACAGCGCACCGCATTCTTGCGCAATCAGTGTAATAATTGTTTGCATATGAACTTTTCCTTACTAGGCATTACCAATAAACATATTTTCTCTCTGTTTTAAGTAATATCAATAACTATGAATTAAAAATTATAATTTATATAATATAAGTAAAAGTTGCATTTAACCAAAAATACGGCACTTTTAGCCTATGTTAATAGAAATATAAAATGCTTATGATGCATGGTATATTTAAGAATCAACTAAACACGTCACACATGGAGTGATTTTTCGAAGGCTAGATTCAGAAAGTGTGAAGAAGCCGCGAACAGACTATACACAAAATATTTGAGAATACGAAAGTGAAACAGCCACTCGTACCACGAACTCGAGCCCAACGCTTCAGAAAAAATGGCGGCCTGGCGACTTAATCGTCAGCCGACCGGCCAGCCAATAGGGAATCCTTCGCAGCACGCAGTAGCCAATCAGACATAAAGCCCGTTCCAAGCACCTCGCGCAGCCAATCAGAGAATGTGTACGATGCCACATGACAGGAACCGCTGCTCCATTACCTCTCTACGCAATCACTTACTGAAGGTTGTTCACGATAAAGTGAGAACTTTTGAATTCAACCTTAGAAAAAAGTTACTGCCCCTACCTGCATATAATTGTAACGGGCGCTCTGAGTGACATGCCCCCAGTAAAGATAGCAACGATGGATGGGATTGTAGTTCCGTATATTAACGTCGAATAAAAAGTGTTAGGTAACCATGCGTGATCATTTTAATTATTTCTTTCGCTTTCTAATATTTTTTAATGCATCGAAGTGTAAAAATGTGCAGATTTGTAAAACATTCACTTTCTTAATAATTTCACAGTTTCACTTGACGAACGCATGAATAAAGTGATGAGGCCCATGACAACGTTAATCTTACATAAGGCCAAATAATACACTACGTGCATACGAGTAGATCTTAAACAAGGCTGTCAAAAGTGCTCATTTTACCGTGAACAGCGTATACATGATTGGTACGTTCTATGGTTTTAAATGCTCGGCACTACCGACTAATATTATTTCAACCCAAACCTAGTTACGAAAATTGTGCGAAAATAAGTGTTGCTGTTAAGAGTATAGGGCCGTGTCCGACATAGAAAAATTAGTTATTATATAATTTGTCATTTCGTAAGTTTCACATTGTCGACAGTCATTTGTTTAGCACTCGCGGCAACGAATTTATACATTAACAGTGAACTTTTTTATCTAAGATTAATGCTTAAAATGGAAGTAATATTTCTACAATCATCACTAGAAAGCTGGGAAATTGTTAATAAATAAAAAATTAATAATTTATGCAATAACAAATTTTAAAAAATTATTGCGTAATATATAAACAAAACACAACTCTTCCTTGATTTTTAAACCATGTCTAGTGTATTTTATGAACAGTTATTTGTTTTAAAAAAACCTTTTGGTTATCTATTCGCGTATGTTTTTTGAAAGTCCAAAAAAAAACATGGCACTCATTTTGTTATTTTGTATTTTTGGTAGATACAAAATGCAAAGTACCAAATTACCAAATACGTCACAATTTTATATACTAAATCGACTCACGTGATCATTTTGTCAACAAAATCTGCCATTTTGGAAACGGCCTAACTGAAAGTTGTGTGTGGAATCTTGTTTCTACTTTCATGTTCGTAAAAATCAGTCTGTAGTCATGATGCATAATTTTTTTAATATGTGTACATCTATTATTTGCCTGAGACAATATGACGTTACATTGTTGAGCACAACATTTTTCTCTCGACACTAAATTCCAAAATTCAAATGTTTAAGTGTAGCGCTTTAAACATGGGTCATCTCCTACAGTTTAAGACAAGAGATTGGTCAATGAGAAACGGCCAGTGCCTGCTGCAGAAATGTGATGTATCACAAGACTCTATGGTTTGATAATTGAGTACATAAAACAAAAAATGGATTCTGTTTGGAAATTGGAAGGGATGGCGTTTCTAGAATCTTTTGTTTTATCTCCGTTCCAAAAAAAACCGTACAGCTTCACTACATAAACTTTCCTCCTTGGGGCCACGGTGGTGTAGTGGTTAGACTACTCACCTCCCACCAGGCGAAGTGGTTCGATTTCCGGCGGGTTCGCTCCCATATTTTCGCACGTGGGAATCGTGCCGGACGATGGCGCTGGTTCGCGGTTTTCTCGAGGATCTCCAGTTTTCATCGCCCCTTCAATCCGGCGCTGCTCCATATCCACACCTCTTCACCCGCATCGGCTCTCAAGACCTCGAGGTTAAGAGCCGCCAGAATCTCTCCACTTTCCTCATTGTTCAATAGGTTGCGTAACTGACTAACCTTATCCGACCCCCCGTGTCCTGGGGCGCGGGAGTTTCTGGTTTCGAATCCCACGTAAGGCTTCGGTGTTTCCTTTAAGATAGGTCATAAGTTAATTTGTAAGCCGTCCCCTGATAACCCTTCAGTTATAACACCCGGGACATTAATAAGTGACTAGTCTTAGTCTTAGAGCACGTACATACATTTGCTACTACAAGTATTATTATATTCAAAATAGATAGAGTTAATTGGCATTTCCTGATTGGTGTATCGATGTAATGCATCTACAGTCAAATTTACGGACGAGTAAAATTTACTGTAAAATAGTCTAAAATCTAGGCGATCATGTGAAATTGTGCCACAAAAGTAATTCTCGGGTTTGACTGTCTTCAGTGGTTCAGTTTTATAAGCAGTTACCATTCTATAGTCCATTCAGGGTTACTTCCAACTTTTTTGAAGCCCTGCTAAAGTTCTACTTACAGGATATTCCTCCGCCTCATGCTAACCAAGCTTAACTTACTCTAGAAAATTACACCAACTGGAAAAGCACCGCATTCCTGCGCACTCAGTTTAATAATATTCTACATAAGAACTATTTATTACTCGGTATTACCAACACATTGATGTTACCTATGTTTTTATTTATGTTATCTCAAAATTAAATATTAAAATTTATAGGTAAAATATAAATAAATGATCAATTTAATAAAAAATAAGGAAATTTTTATGTTAACACAAGTATAAAATTGTTGTGACACACGGAATCTAGCAAACAACCACATACGTTATGCACGGGGTGATTTTTAACGGTTTGATTCATTAAGTGTGAAAGAAACCGCGAATAGACTGTAGTCGGTACGACTTCATAAAGCTTTAAAGCGTTAAATGTCCCCATCCCATCTCCCTTCCACGCTTAGGACATACAGCCAGAGAAGTCAAGTATCTGAAGAGTTCAGAAAATGTGGTCTCGGAACGGAGTTGTCGACTCAGGTCCAGGTGCAGGAATCGAAAGTTCTCGTCCTCGACTTGGCCCCGGGAATTTACCTCCCGGCGTTCTTGTTACACGCCTCTCTCCCATCCCCGCCCGTCTTCCTCGGACGCCACGACGGTGCGTGTCCCTTCCCCCTCCGCCGCGGCACGTCGTCGTACCTGGAAAACTTTCATCGCTCCTCCATTTTTGGCGCGCCTCCTCGGAGGCCGGTTCTCTGCCGGGCCGCCCAGAAACGTCCGTTTCCCATTCCTGCCTACATGGCGATAAATTTCCCTTCGTTGCGCGCGGACACCGCGACGAAGCGCTGACATCGCCAGTGTTCGTCGTATATGGTCCGCGACTAGACCGAGTGTCGTTACACGTGTTATGGCAGGCCGGGGCGACGGAGATTTCCTTACGTGCCCTCGGGAAAGTTTACGTAAATCATTCACTTCAGGTACTTAACGTCGTTCGCAATTACTGAAAGTTCGCTATTGCAGCGCACTTTGCGGTGCCATAAACGGTCTGTGCACCTTTATAAAATATTTTTAATGCAAAGAAAAAGCGTTTCATTTTCTTAAAACATGTTTACAGTGCAATTTAGTCATTAATTAACCTACTTTGTCTTTTCAAAGCCTTAACCAAAATCGTGAATTAGCATAGAAATTGTGTATTTAAATGGCAACGAAAGTTGGTGATTTCCATGTGCGAAAACAAACATTAACGGGTCTGTCTACCAAGCCGGCAGTCGCGAACTTCAAATGGGGTATCATGATAAACGAAATTCCTTCTCATTGCGTCAATTTTAAAGATAGCTATTTAAAAGAAAAGCACGTTGACTCGATTTTCTCAGACAAAATTGCTAAATAAAAGTGTTTTTGAAAAAACAAATAATTCATTCATAATTTTTTTTGTTATGTGTAGATTTCAATATTTACATTTTATTTAAAAAAATGTTAAATAAATAAATTAGCAAAATATTTTAAAGTAGCATAATTATTTAAGAAATTTTACATAGAATACTGAAGAGAATTGTAGTTGCACCACGCATGGGCGCCACTGAAAAGAAATTGTTACTTTGGTCAAAATAAGTGTATATAACTGTACTGTAACAAATTACTTTAGTTTTTATTGTGTGTTGCGAGAGAGAGAGGGGTTTGTATTGTAGACAGTGTGGGTGTACAAACTCATACAAAATTACTTGGGCGCCATAGCATGAAGTTCTCCTCAGTGTGGTATGACTGACTTGGTGCAACAAGTGATTCATAAGTACTGTAAATATTTGACAACTTTACACTGGGTAGATTCATGCAAAAGAAAGAATATTTGGGTGTGCACACGTTACACTGAAAATTGTATGGATATCATGTACTGTCTCATAGTAGGCTACCCCACCTTTCCTGGGACTGTGAGCAGCAGCTGGTACAGTGTTGGCAGGAACTGAACATTGAGGGTGTGTAGGTACTGAAGTATTAATTAGTGTTTGATAATTTTATTCAAACTCATATGCAAACAAATGTGAAAAGAAAATAATCGTTAAATTCGATGACACCATAAGAGACAACACAGTGTTTGGGGACTTACTATTGTAAAATAACACTCGAAAATTCAAGTTTGACTATTTAATTATGTCTTTCTCTTAAATTCTTTTTCCTTTCAAAATCTGAAAAAAAAAATATTTTCAAAGTTTTCAAAATAAAAAATAGTGTCAGTTGAACCGTCTTAATTTATCTTAAAAACCACCTGCCGTCACCGTAACGATTATTAACAGGTACGCGTGTAAACTGCAAACTTCAAAAAAGTGTTCCTTCTCTCAAACATTTCAAAACACAAAAATGCACCGGGACTCCGCTCAACAGTATTGCTCATAGCAAACTTATCCATCTCAGAGTACACTTTGGGTGAACACTATTGCTTCTAAAAGTTTGTATTAAGATCACAATTAATGTAGGTTGAATAACTCAGTCAGTACTATACACCCATAAAAGTACAAGTTTCTTGGAAGGGAAAAAAATTTTAATATCATATGACGAACCACAAACTTATCCCTAAACAATTCAACTTTATTTCAGCCAGCAATTATTCTAGACGTTTCCGGGTATACCACTTCCGGTACTATTGCAGGACATTCAGGGTGGCTTTCATTCATATTTCACATGTACAGGCAGGCAGCTCAGGCCTCTTCTTTTCATGCTTGGCGCTAAACTGCATTTTATATTACAATATTCAACTACTTTCTCAGCATTAGAACTTATTTTACTGCAGTTAAAATCAAATTGTGTGGAGCACACCTCTTGTACATCCATACTCCTCAAAGCCAGAACCCTGAGAGAGCGATTACCGGTAAAACCAGCTACGATCGTTCAGAATTCGCGGCATATCTGCACAACCAATCACAGAAGGACTTCCGAAATAAAAAAAATCTTCCTGAGATTGGGATGCACAGATAAGCACGCATTCAAAACACAAGAAAACAGCTGTTTTGCACGCCGTTTCCGTGATATTCACCTACAAGTGTGACGTCACTGACGTCACACACAACAACATCACTGCCATCAAAAATGCCGATTTAACGTTGCGAACGTACGGTCAGGCGTAAAATTTCATTTAAAACTTCATTTGGTACATTAAATTTGAGAAATAAAATATATCATAAATATTATATGACTATAACCAATTAAATATCGCTGCCAAAAATATTTAAAATGTACAACAGACTATTTATATCCTTCAAAAATAGCGCTATTAAAAGTTACATCAAGAAAAAGAAAGAAAAAAGGTAAACATTAGATTTTTCCCGCTCCTGGCGATACCAAGGTTAACATAACCTCACATTTGACATAAATGTGCCGAAATGCATGGTGTTTTTAACCAGTACAAAACAACAAGAAACATTTAAAACTAGATAAAATAAAATAAAGAAAAACACACTGTAAGCGCACAGTAACTTCACATAAACAACATCTTAACATAGTAAACAACTCATAAACACAAATAAACAACATATGAAAAAACGTAAATAATCATGTAAAATAGTCTGAAATGCTTTAATAGTTTTTGTTTAAAATAGTTATCTTTAAAATTGGCGCAATGAGAAGGAATTTCGTTTAACATTGCTTCCCCATTTGAAGTTCGCGGCTGCCCGCTTGGTAGGCAGACCCGTTAACAAGCATTCCTTAATTTCCACCCATATGTCTACTTTCCCTTCCAGTAGTTAATTAACCTGATTTATACATATACAAATATGGGGGTTTACTGGCTGTTTTAACTGCTTAATAGTTTATTCAGTAAATGAAATGTTCAAGGAGTAGAAAAAATTATTACGAGCATATTAATCTGATTAATATTGCTACGTACGACCAATCTCGGCGCGGTGTGGGATGACTAACCAAGACTCACCTATCCCTTAGGCGGACCCAGTCGCCACTACGTCGCCAGTCCGGCGCGGGGTAATGACTGGCATCTGACCTGGAATGACGTCAATGCCCCACCCTGCTGGAGTAGTCGACAACTTTGAGAGCATATGGAGTAACCTTCCAGCCAACACATTCCTCTGCTTGCCGAAGCATGAAGAAGGGTGTGGGTCAGGGCACTAACTATATAGTACGGCTGCAGCCAGAGGGTCGGCAATCTGCGATAGCCACCTGGTCTGAGGGCGGCAAGTGTTTAGTGTTTCATTATGCCTGATAACCGTGTTTAAAATTAATACTAGTTCTTCCTTTTTTTCCTTAACTGCTCCCTTTCTGTTCGTCATTATCAACATATCTCATTTCCCTATAATTATCGTTTGTTATTGTAATTTCATCTCATGTTTCTATATGAAATACACTAGACTTCCCTTATTGTCGCTATAACATGGCAGCAGGTAAAGCAGAGGCATTTTTGTTTCTTGTCTCCTACTGAAAATGTGATTTCGCCTGATCTCGTTCCCTCCCCTTCTACGTATAGAGTACGTTTAGTTGTCCCACTCACATTTCTTTTTCTTCATTACTAGTAGTATTGGTTTTTCTTGATTTTTTTTTTTTTTTTTTTTTTTTTTTTTTTTTTTTTTTTTTTGAGAGCATTTTTGTTTAAGAGAGTCTTTGTTGTGTTTATTGTTTCATCAATTTTGATGTTTTGTTTAGTTTCTTCATATATTTACTATGTTTTCTTTTGTTGCAGTCATTACCCAAGATGTTTCTTTGATTGTTTTCGGCTTTGCCGATTCATGTACTACAGAAGAGCCTTTTATTTGTGGGTGGAATGTTGTGCCATTGTAACTATTGTATTGTCATTTGTGTCACTGTATGTACTTTTTCCTGTTAATAAACAAAATTATCAGTCAACCTATTAAATCAATCTAGCCAAGATGGGAGTATCGAGGGACTTCGAAGGAAAGGACCGGTGGTGAGCGAGGTGTTAAGAGACGCCAGCGGTAGAGCGTGTTGGAGTTGGAGTTGAGAGATTTAGGGGACTCTTAACAACGAAGTCTTAAGAGCTGATGAGGGTGAAAGTAGGTGACAATGGAGCAGCGATGGAATGCAAGGGCAGGGGAAACGGGATATCCCCGAGAAAACCCACCGACCAGCGGCATCGTCTGGCACGATTCCCAAATGCGGAAATCCAGGAGTGAACCGGGCGGGGATTGAACCCGGTTCACCTTGGTGGGAGGCGAGCAGGCTAACTGCTAAGCCACCGCTGCCCCACGAACGAGAGTGTGCTAGTGCTACGAAGGTCGAGGTATCCGGCAAGTGGTAGGTCACTGTGTATGGGAGAGTGGGAGAGCTCGGGACGCTACAGAACATTCCAGACAGGAAAGACTGGTGATAGCTGGATTGAAAGAGGGCTCCTCTGAATGGACGAAATATACGAACTTAGTGTAAATACCGGAACTGTCAGATATCAAGTACATTCTTTTAACAGTAATTCGATAAGTGTTAGTAAACTTCACATAGAGACAGATTTTACAAATTATTTTATATTAAATTTTGTTAGATAACAGGCCATTGCGCAAATATTAGCTGCAAACAGCAAGCGATAGCCATTAATGTTTGAATATTAAGTTTTGAATATTTTCTTTGTTAATTGCTCATAGATAAATTAGGAAATCACTATTGCCGTAATCGGGGATCACTTTGTGACAGGGTGGGTGACATTGTGATACTTATGTTCTTTTGCTATTATTTAAATGTTCTTCAATTGTTTCAAATCTCAGCGGATAAACTGACACCACTGAATATTTTAAACATCCAACTTAAAAAGTGGGGTACTTAAACACTATTTTATGTATCACAAAGTAACCCCACTTTGCCACAAAGTGACCCCCCCCCCCCCCCCTTACGATAGCTCTTTTATTTATTTTAGACAATTATCCCTTGAAGTACCGGAAATGGCCAGATGCTTTGAAAAAGTTGTAATATTTTAATACAGTGAAAGTTTTATAATACAAGATATTTCACCAAATTTATAATATTTTAATGTCACGCCAAACGCTTTAAAGCATGAAAACTATTTTAAAATTTCTTTTTAACTCAAAATAACTTTTATTTAGTTAGAAAAATGGAAAACTGTTTCTTTGAAATACCGTGTTTGGTTTCGCTATTGTTTTTCCCCAAGTTTTCAAATCTTGACTCAGACTATTAAGAAATTAAAAACCTACTTATTGGTTAACCGGATTCTTTATTGTGTTCCTGTGACCTAGACTAAAATTAAACATGATGATCAAATAGATTTTGAATATTGTTTGACACAACTTATAAAATTAGAATCCTCGTTTTTCTGGTTTATAAAGTGGAAACATCTATATTTTCTAAGGATTAAGAAATTAATTAATAAATACCAGGGAACTCTGTATCTCTAGAATTAGTTCAGCACTACTAATTATTTCGGAAATAGTGTTTTACCGATTTAACACATATTCTTAGGGTTCCAGAGTCGATTACACTACCCGAAAAGCGATCTAATTACATTCCACTCGGTCGACAATGAGTACCTAGCAGTAATTTAATATCAAATTCTGTAAGTAGCATTCTCCTTATTAAAATCAATGTACGAACTTAAGAATGTGGTGTAGCATATTATCAGAAACATGTTTTACGTTGTTTCTGCACTTTAATATATATGGACATATTGCAAGAAAAAAGACGAACTATCGTTAAATACCGAAAATATCATTTTCTACGGGAGCATCCCAAAGCTGTCAGCCCGACCTGTTGCCTAGTCAAGGCATAGATAAGCACAGAGTAGATAAGTAAACAGAAAATAAATGACTTGGCCGTCCCTTTGGCGTGAGAGTACCCGTTCGCTGACTGGCTACTGCATGATACGAAACGTTCCCTATTGGCTGGGTTGCTGGCTGGCAAGTGAATTGCCAAAGCGCTGATTGGCCAACTGCCCTCCGATACGTCGCTAACTAGTAATGGCCCTCTGCTGGTGTGTGCTGTTGGACACAGTTTAAGCTGCTATTTCACCTCTGTATTATTGAGTATCCTGTGTTAAAAGGCTGATATCAAATCCAGGGATATTTCAGTGTCCATAAATAACGTCGATAGCAAGGGAACTACATAGCAGGTATAAATAATTAAAACCTGACATTAATCTTACCGTGAGTGATTATCAGTAATTGCGGACGCATCACATCGCAATTATTTAGACTGATAATATTACGTTAGTAAGAAAGACATGTAATTTGTGCTGCCCTAATAGGATTTGGAAAATAACTGTTTCTTGTTCTTTTCATTAACTGTTCGGATCCTACTATTTGGGAATGTTGGACGTGTGATAAATCGTTGTTTTGACCATGTTTGGCTTTTCATTCAAATCAATAAAGTAGCACTATTATTCAAATAATTGCCTCCCAAAAGTGAGATCATTAATAAAAATGAGCGTCCTTATTAAGGCCCCATTGTAAAGCTACAAGGAGGCCGAAACTGTAGCTAGGCCTTAACTTCTTGTTAACAATGAGGTCATTACAAACAGAATGAGGCTGAAACGGCAAAATTAAAGACCAACGCAAAGCAGAATTTTAACACCGAGTATATGCATAAAAAAGTGTTCAGAGTTTTTACGATTTAGATATTCTTTTTTTACCTATCTGTTTGTAAAAATTTAGCATAGAGCCAGAAATTTTTCCCAGCTGTTAATTCTATTTTTTTTTTTGCGTGTGCCAAGTATCATTAATTGTGTTGTACTGTGCTGGTGCGATATCCTGCAACGCCCTTATGACCACACACCCACCCGAGTCACGCCTCCAACAGGCAAACTACGCTTGGCGCAAACAAAACTAATGCACGTTAAAATAGATAATCGCATGACGACAGACACCAGCCAGCTGCGAATCAGGAAACTCGAAGCAGTAAGTGATGAATAAAGGTGGTACTCCCGGTACTAGTGTTGCCACGCCCGTCTGAGGACATCTTGGGAGGAAAAATAGTGGGTTCCTGTGGCTATCCTATAGTACGTTCACCATCAACTGAGCACCTCTGACTACCCTGCTATGTTTCTTCTTCCGACAACTGGGGAACATTCTCTACGCGTAAAACTTAATTTGCCATGCACTCACGAGTAACATAAATAAACCACTGTTCACTTTGAATACATTATTTGTGGTGTCATTTCCAGCAATACGGAACACGATTTTAATCGCATACACTCATTGGCAAAAATAATTACTACCATGATCGAATCGTGCAAGTACAGCGAAGGTTGCCCCACACGGTATCGTCATAGACTTACATGTGTCCCATTTGTGTAAAATGCGGTTCGCTTGCGTGGATGTTACATGGCCAGCCATAGGTTGAACTACGCTTGTGTAACTTTCCACTCTTACAACTGTCCCCTTTCTGAGAAATGCTGCGGTATAAGCTATCCTTTGCTTTTACTGATCTTCGTTATATTTTTGTTGCCAGTGGCTTTCTGTTGTCGGAACACATTATTATTATTTTTATTTTTTTTTATTTTTATTTTTTATTTTTTTTTCATTTATTATCTGCATCTCACTATGTAAGTGGCTTGTTATTTCTTAAGGCTGTTCACGGTAAATTAAGCACTTTTGAAAGCCCTGCTTTAGAACTACTTGTATGTACGTTGAATATTCTTCCACCATGTGTAAAATTAACATTTTCATGGGCCTCATCACCTTATTCATGCCTCGGTTAAGTTGAACTGAAATTCTTACGAAATTAAATATTTTACAAATCTACTCATATTTCCACTTCGATGTATGAAAAAATAACAGAAAACGAAAGAAATAATTTAAGTCATCGCAAGTGGTAATCTAACACGTTTTGTTTAACGTTAAGATATGGAACTACTTCCCCTCCATCGTTAACAACTTTACTGGGCGCGTGTCACTCAGTACGCCTGTTAAAATTAATGCAGGTTGGAGCAGTGACTTTTTTCTAACGTTGATTTCAAAAGTGCTCTCTTTATTGTGAACAGCCTTTATCTATCTTTACTATTTACTGGTTGCTCCTGGTGGCCGGAGTATGGAAGAGGCGCGGTTGGCCAGCCATCCACCACCGTTCTTCGTACGTCAAGTGGATTCTAATTCTATATACTATGTCTTCTTTAGTGGCACTGACTACTACCATTGAGTAAAGATATACCTAGAATGGACTTCCCCAGGTTACATTTTCTTACCACTCCAGCCGGTAAGAATCTTTAGTTCTTGGGTTGAACACCACGTAGCGCTTGTCCATTTTCGTGACGGCTGCGTGAGGAAATCGGCAGTGTTGCCACTGTGGCATTTAACCTCTCTCTCACACACACTCATACTCCATCTCTGTCGCTCCCAGACCAAACCCCGCAACAGTAAAACATGTTCTGAATATCTGCTATAGCCACGAAGTTGGGAAATCGTATTACAGTGATGCTTTTCGTGACAGCTGAAATCGATTCTATTTGCAAATGCTTCATCGTAGTACATGCATCGAAGTCTTGACACTGTTGGCTTGGGTCGCGATGCCAATGGAGCTGATGTAGGTGGCCCACCCGAATAGATCGATGGAGTTGTCGACGTCATTCCAGAAGTAATTGATGGCTGCACTGTTGTAGGTGACCAACCCGAAGAAGTCGATGATGCTTTCGACGCCATGCCTGACGAAGTCGGTGGCCCTGCTGGTAGCACTCCCGAAGAAGTCGATGGTACTGCCGTAGCTACCATTAGCTCTTGAATGCCCGAATACATCGTAGATGCAGAATAAAACTAAGATGCGAAGATGCAGAAGCTAGCCAAGATGATCCACCTTCACGGGAGCTGCTGTCAAACTATGCCTTTCATCTTACCTCCGAACTGTTTATAATATTAGAGTATGCAAGCCCTGTGACATCATATTGACTTTGCAGTCGTATTGCGCCATTAGTATATTGTGCTGACACCGACCACTATTCACTTAGTTACCACGTGATTGCAGTAGGTCAATCACGTGAGGTGGTAGTGGTGGTGGTGGTGGTGGTGGTTGTGCTGATTGTGCTGCTGATTGGGATTGTGGTGTTAATTGCGATTGTGGTGCTGATTGTGTACTAGAAGTGGTATCTGCATCCCTGGCAATTCGTAGATCGTGGGCAATCACGATAGAGGCGCCAGGTGGCGGGTCGTTCGACTCCTATTTGCATCCTGCTGTGCGTTTATCGGCGGGAGTTACCTTACTGGATACGTTATATATGTCACAGGAGTTTATTAGTGTAACCAGTTAGCTTAATGTAGAAAATAAGGAAAGATCTGAACCAACAATGCCTTAACTCGTGCGGTTTCTTTTACCGCTACAGAAGTCACCTCTGATTTTCCTCTATGTTCCTCTCGATCATTCACTGAGCAGTCGAAGATGAAGTGGCTTAAAATGTATTTTTTTGTCAATGCAGCCGGAAAACGTGCTGTTTAACGACTTTGGCGACATTAAAAATATCTGTCTCCAGAGCTTCTACAGCAGCGAAACGTAGCGACCGTTTCGTTCGAGGATACACTTTTTAAAGTGGTACCTAACATTGGCGGTATCTTCACTCTTTTCGGAACAAACCTTTGAAAAATTACCCAATTTATGACGTGTTTGATTGCTTCCTAAATATGTCATGTTTATTAAATTTAAGTGACGCTTATCTTATATCTATAAATTACATTGTTTCATTTACAATTTAATATTAATAGGTCCTAAAGTAGAGAAAAAACATGTTTGTAGGTAACGCCTAGTAAGAAATAGTTCTCATTAAAAATATTATTGCATGTTTTCGGTTTGCATCGCTTCCCTTGCCTTTTATCGCTCCAGCGAGCGAAACGCGGTGTGTCAATGGGAAAATAATGACCCGTGGGTTGCGCGGAGATTTATAGAGGAGTGCCGCTGCCACAAAAAGCCTATCGAGCCTCGTGCCGCCTTCTGCGATTGAAATGATTGAACGTCTGATGTTCTAGTCATCGCTGCCACCTCTCTCAACGTGACACGGAGTGCGGCGATACTTCTAGATCGAGAAAGCGAGACTGTTTAAACCACGATGGGCATCCGAGCAGATAGTTTAGTGTTTGGAGGATTGTACGACCATACGAGACAGGTGTGTGCAGACAGCGAAGCGGCGGGCCAACGAAGCGGCGAGTGGCAACGAGGATGACAAGCGAGATTTAAGTTAGCGGACTGCGAGTATCGGTAAAGTGAAGAGTGAGACTGGCGGGCGGGACTATTGAACTAAATGCGTGGGTGACAGATATTTGGAGTGATGGCAATAGACAGACTGAATATGTGTAAATAACGAGTATGAATTAAGTAACTGTAATTACTATAGAGTAATGCTATAAGTAATATTGCGCACATTAAGAATAACAAGAGTAATAGTGAAGATAGGTAGTTTAATGTTGTAAATAATAGCTGTGTGAATATTTGTGAATATTAATATCCCTCACTAAATTGGATACGTCCCAGACGTCTTGCAACAATGCTGTGCGTTGTCCCTCTGGTGTAATTTTCTATATTGGATAAGCTTTGTTTGCAAGAGGCGGAGGAACATCATGAAAGTAGAACTTCAGCAGAGCTTCGTAGAAGTTGGAAGTTAAAATGAATGGACTAATGGTGCCGAATCACCCTTCTTTAACTGCTTACAAAAAAATCAACTGCAGTCCGCATACAGTCAGACTTTTGTATATGCTGTGTCCCTTCCCTTCGAAAGACCTCGCCGCGTTAACAACTCCCCCCCCCCCCCCCTTTTTCTGCCCATTCCCTAAATAATTTAAACTTCTATTAATTAAGTATCCTTCTGCTGCGCGTACAATTAAACAATTTCGCGATTTCATGAACATAGAGACTTGTATTCATGTTTCACTCAAGTCCCCCAGGTAAAATAAATTTCTAAAAAATTTAATATGTTGCCATGACGTCAATTCTTATAGTGCGAGTAAAGAACTAGAAGAAACCAAACACAACGTTCATCAATTGAAACATTTGCTTAAGAAGAAGTAATTTTCAGTTCCTTAATTGTTGCTGTTAACGCTTGCTTCAAAATATATATGGCTACGAACAGGTGTGTTTTTTTAAGGCTCATTTCAGAAGAAATCGTGAGTTGACTGTAACAAGCGATCGCCTTAAATAAGCGTTGGTTGGCATTAAATAAAAAGATACGATGACAGTGGTGCAACCTTGCTGCTGCTCGGTCCACATACGCTAGTCCACACAGACGTCACGTAGGCGCATTCATTGACAAAGCTTCGCGTGTCGCGTTGTAATGACACGTGGGTCAAATGAGAACGACATTAGTGACACGCGCGGAGAGCTGGGAGGTTGGCACCGATCACACACGACCTTGAGCGAGGCCACCGGGCGTGGCTGGCTACTCGTCCGAAAGTTTTGCTGCCCACTCGTGTCTCGTTTATTACACCGATAATTTTTTTTTTACGACGTAGTAGCTATTGTAA
Source organism: Dryococelus australis (assembly GCA_029891345.1). Taxonomy (NCBI): domain Eukaryota; kingdom Metazoa; phylum Arthropoda; class Insecta; order Phasmatodea; family Phasmatidae; genus Dryococelus; species Dryococelus australis. The sequence goes on along the minus strand of CM056997.1, from coordinate 102,094,019 downwards.
ACAGACAACATGTCAAAGGTGTCTTCCACCGGGAATGGCTATTTGTAGACGAAAAATATTTCGTGAAACTAGGTAGGCTCTTCAGAGTAAAATGAGCACTTTTGAAAGCTCTGCTTGAAATCTACTTCTATGGACGTTGTGTGTTCTTCCGCCTTATGTAAAATTAGCATTGCCATGGTTACCTAACACTCTTTATTCGACGTTAAAATATGGAACTTCTTTCCCTCCATCGTTACCAACTTTACTGGACGTACGTCACTCAGCGCGCCCGTTAAAATACATGCAGGTAGGAGCAGTGACTTTTTTTTAAGGTCGATTTCATAAGTGCTCACTTTATCGTGAGCAGCTTTTATCAGTCGGGTGGATAATTATTAAAGTGCAATGGTGTAATTTAAGTGGATACAATCCATAAAATGAAGTCTATGACTAGTATCATATTTACATGAAATTTTCTTAAGGGGATTGAACTGCTTTGCAGGGTGTGAAATACACTTTTTTCTACAAAACTATTAGGTATGCGTCCAATGTTCTCATCTAAGAGAAGAACACACACTTCAGACCAGAACTATTGAGTGCTTTCAAAACGTCATACGCATTAGAAATACAATTCCAGAGTACTCCAAAATGGCTAAAAACGTATTTTATTCAAAAAGATGTATATTAAAATATACTTGTCAGATAAATACAAAATTACTTAGGGTGCCTTCATTGAACTTTCCTACAGACGTTTAAAAAAATGATAGGTTCACTGTTGGAAGTCTTATAAGTACACGCAGCACGACGAGAACACTACACGCCTGTTGAAAGTCTTACGCTTAGCGGTGATGGCGCAGTTTATGTGAGTGGCAGTGTAGACCTTATCGCCCCCGCACTTCTCGGCCTCGGACGAGGAAAACATCACCAGGTAGGCGGGGGCCTTAAGTAGACGTGGCAGGCAGGTCACGTTTTTTCTAGTTTCCACTTTTTGCTGGATGGATAATCGGGCGATGGGTTACATAATAACCTAACCTTAAATCTAAATGCGGAAAACTTCATGTCCTAACAAAGATTTGAACCCGGAATCTTTGAATGACTTACTTTGCCTCATTGGTCGCCTGTGTGTGTTTATTACAGGTACAGACAGACACCCGAGGCGTGAATAAAAGAAAACCTACCATATGGAGAAACAAAAAAATAACAACTGTAAAAAACGTTTAAAACCAAACTTTTATTTATAAATGCACTAAAAAGAGAAAAATAATTATAGTAGTTGCACAATTTGTAGAACTTGTAAGATGTGGTCGAACAGCCATAATAAACTTTACTACAAATTAATATGTTTGTATCGAAATATATTTAGTATATAAAAGCTTGGCACAATATAGAACGCTTGCACAAATAAGATGTACGTTCTATATTGCGCCAAATTGATGCAAGAATATTTATTTGTAGTAAAGTTTATTACGGCTGTTCGACCACATCTTACAAGTTCTACAAATTGTGTAACTGCTGTAATTATTTTTCTGTTTTTTTTTGTGCATTTATAAATAAAAGCTTGGTTTAAAAGTTATTTTATTTTTCACTTTTTAATTTCACCAATTTTTTTGTTATTATATTATGTAGCAATACACATCTTGAGACAAGCTTTATGTCTGTTAATGTGCATTGCTACATCTGTCGAATTAAGTTCTAAATACAAATTTAACGAGACCAAATTCGATATGTTTACTGCATGTACTTGTATAGTTCCTATGACCACCTTCCGGCTCTATCATCAGATCAGCTCAGTGGTACCTGCGCATTGTATTGTCATATGAACTACACACATATGCAACATTTCAGCTCAAATGGATAACGGGAAGTGGTTTAACATAGGCCGACATACACGTGAAGTTACATAAAAGCTTGTAACTTCCGCCTCCATCATCAGGCCATCATCAGATCATGTAGGTGGTACCTTCGCATTGTATTGTCACCGGAACTACCCATCTATGCAAAATTTCAGCCCAAGTGGATAACGAGAAGTGGTTTGAAATCGACTTGCAAGATTTGGCCGAAACACACCCACCCACATGCATACAAGTGAAGTTAAATAACAGGGTGTACCAAATATGTAATTAGAGGAAAACCATGCTTGAGTGTTGTACAGAGTAGCCGGTTGTGATTAACTATGTCCTATTCTCATTTCAACTGAACTTTCCTTACCGCGAATACACGTTTTCAACGGTATGTAAGTAGGTTATAGAGAGTTTACATTTTACTGTGCAAATTCATGTGTCTTGTGCATTACGATTAGTCACGTAACTTTTTTGTGACCAGATAAGATCAACGTAGCACAGCGATGACTGTAGTTTTAAAAGGGAACCATATTGACGTTTAGTCTGGATCTCCTTGCAAACTACATAAAGCTATCCTGATTCGACTGAAAAAAATAACACATTCATTTTACTACGATTCCAACGACTCCGGCATATCACGCGTATTTTAACGAGATACTGAACGCAAATCAGTTTAACGTCACATGTGGCAAAAAGTTAAAAGTCAACTTGCTCCTCAGAGTTGCGTAACTAGCGAGAGACCACTCGCGAGAAGCAGAACCTGTTACACGCGCGTATTGTTTTGTAACGCGGGAACCTGGAGCTGCCTTGCTAAAATATCAGCTCGCGTCCTTTTATAGAACCGAAACATGCTGGTTGCAGATAGTTGTGAATTCTTATTTTAAAAAAAAGTCCCGGTTTCAGTTATGTGTTTAGAGCAGCAGGTGATGTGGTTTTATTCTAGTTGATACCGTTATTGACTGAATCGCACATATCCGCAGTCGGAGAGGGCGATAACGTTATTTTTTTCCGTGGTCTCAAAAATTATATTTACAAAATTCTTTAAGGAATTTTTGTTTAAATTACAGTCCAGTCTTTTTACTTCCAACTACAATAAACGTATTATTTTAAAGAGAAGTAGTAAGTTAACAAAAACTATCTGGTTTACGAAACAATACTATTGATAGGATCGAGTTACTAAGTCGTGTTCTATAAAAAATGCCTTGTTAGCTAGTACGTAGATTTTACTCGTTTCTGTTAGCAAAACACATTTAAACATTAACATCAATTGCATTTTACAGTGTGTTCTACTTGCAAGAGGATATCAGTTATAGCCAAAAAAATTCTTCACAGCCAAATATCCACAGAAAGACCATAAATTTTGAAAAGTAGTTATTGAACACAGCTCAGAAGACTTCGTTTAATCTAAAAGTCTCTCCAATAAGGAATAAAATCATCATAGTCTTCTCTCAGTGCTACGTTACGAAAACAAAATCATAAGTCCTGTATTTCTGAATTTTTAAGTAGCTGATATTTAAACGTGCTTTTCCAAGCACTCGACTTTCTAATTACATTTTAATCTTCACGTAAACTTACGTTTAAAAACGACCATAACTTGCATGGCTTACCCAAGATTCTAACCCAGGATAGCACGCACCGAAGCTTCGAGTTCCAACCGTCTTCGAGGCGAAGGTCGGCCGTATGTAGCTATACCACGAAAAATGTGTGTGTACGTCCTCGATAACACAGCCGACATAGTTCACTGGTTTACTGGTACGTTTACAATAAAACAAGGAAAAAATATTGCTTCTCCAGGACTTTCGTAACAAACGACAATCACTGAAGACTGTTCTAAAGCTATTTTTTTTTTTAAATTTTGAATATATTTTATCATTTAATGACACGATATCGATTATAACTTGAATAAAATATAACATCATTTGAAAAATAACTTACTTTTTTGTGCAAATGACAATTAAAATTAAAATTGTGATGCGAACAAATATCAAAAAGTTATTCTAACACAAAGAATGATTTCAACTAAATTATTTGTTGAAGTCACATACGCTCAGCGTATTGCAATTTCTTTGAAATGTGACACTTGAATCGCCTCAGTACGGAATTAACCTTTTTACCTCAAAAATCTAAATCTAAATATGGAAAAACAGTTTAGAGAGTTTTCTAGAAATATATTTCACGACATTTAAATAACATGAACAATATTTTGAACTATTTTCTATAGTGTTGATTTAACTCAATGTTAGGATTTGTACCATGACAGTAGTATAGAAATGCCGATTCGAGCGCAAACGCAAAAAAGTGGCTCAAAAAGTTGCGTTTGGGTGCATCTGCAAAAATACGCGTAAAAAGTTGCATTTGGGAACAGTTGCAAAAAAGTGACTCAAAAAGTTGTGTTTGAGCACAACCGCGAAAAAAAATGGCTCAAAAAGGTGCGTTTGGTTAGATCATAGTCTTTAGAAAAAAAAAGTTGCGTTAAACTTTGCGTTTGAGTGCATCAACAAAAATATGCGTAAAGAGTTGTGTTTGGGTGCAGTTGCAAAAAAAAATGGTTCAAAAAATTTGAATACATAAAAAAATATATATTGTATATAATAACGATGGATCAGTTGCTAAATGTATTAAACGGAACCAAACAATTTAATAAACTTTCCGAACTTACAATTGGACAGTCCTATCCCATAAACCTTGCTGAAATAAATGATACACGGTATGGATACAAAGTGGTAATTACTTATGGAAATTTTAAAGTAACCTTACCAGACAGATATGTTCAGATTTTCAGTGAAAAAGTTTTAAATGATGTTAATCGAGGAGGTATGAGTATTTCATACGATGGAATGGTGGATTATGGTGTTAACAAATGCATTCTATTCGGTTTTTTAAAGAGTAAATGATCGTCGTCGTATAATTAGATATCAGATGATTTTTATTTGTGCACATATCTCTATAAAGTTTAAATGGTTATTCAATCATTAAAACACAATTATCGCTCTGACTTCGCCAATGTGCTACAACATAGTCAAATTAAAAATTTAGATATACAATATCCAAATTCGATATATTAAAGTAGCCGAAACATTGAATTCGTTTTCTAAATCTTTCATTGCACTTCCTATAGAAATATTATTCATCTTTATCATATGAAACTTAAATAGTTTACAAACTATTTAAGTTATTATACATAGAATATGACTACTTCCAACCCAAAAAATTTCTACGGTCTCATCTCTAATACCACTGTTCTTTCGGACAAATCAAAGATAGTTAACTTACCTTTTTCATCCTTTATTTCAACTATTATTTCATTAACTTGATTTGTTTGCACTGGAAAAAATAATGGATAAGTTGGTTCGTAATAGATTGGGTCGCCAAATCCAAATGTTCTTGGTTTAAAAGTGGTAATTATGTTCGTTTCTCTATGATTATATTCATAGTGTTTTAATATCATACCATTTACTATATTACAGTGTATATTTATTGCTTCAAAATGGAGCATATTTTGGAATTGTATCGCTATAATGATCCACATTTGCTTTCAGAGTTTTATTTTCTAGGAAACCCAAAAGTTTTCCTATTGAACCCCGTTTTCCAAACTGTATTTTAAGCGTACATTTTACTTTCACTCTGTTTGTTATTTTATCCATCTCGAAAGATATATCATTTTATTTCCTATCCATTGAATCTACACTAAATAAAAAATGGCTTTTATAGTTTTTTCAAGATATTTTAAGCCATATTGGCCAACTGGAATATCAATTGCTGATTCCATATCATTCTGACACACAAAATATAGCTTAATTTTCCCAGAGATAATGTTATGCATTAGATAAGTAGTATTGAACTGAACTAAAGCCAATGAGTGCCCCTCTATCTCTAAAGGGTAATGTAGTCATTTCTTCAACACTGATTTGTTATCTTGTTAGTTTGAATAATTTACTCATTTATTATATTATTTAAAAAAATCTATTAATAAATGAGCAAGAAAAACATGAAATATGTAGACTGGGATATTAAAATATGAATACCGGACAAGACTGAATCGATAAAATGTCATGGAGAATTATTACCTAATAATATTAAATGTTTGATAGTGGGTTCTAGTAACTGTGGAAAAACTACACTTATGATAGACAATTTTGTATATGCTCAGGGATGGTTGGACTTTGGTACTCTCTATGTATGTTCAAAAAGTCTGGACCAAACAAAATATATCAATTTAAAGAAAGATATAGATGTAGCATCAAAATGATTTAATGAACCATTAGCATACTTCTTTCCATCAAATGAAGAAATGGTTTATGTAAATGAATGTCATAAAGATTCTGTAGTTGTTTTCGATGATATCATACTTGAAAATCAAAATATGGTAAGGGATTACTTTACTTGTGGTAGACACAAAGATATTGATTGTTTCTATTCAGCCCAGACATACTCAAAAGTACCTAAGCAGCTTATAAGAGACAATACCAATTTTCTTCGCATATAAAGACAAGACAATACAAATCTTAAACATATTCATTGTGATTTTGTTGGTGGCAATATATCGTTTGAGAAATTTATGGAGACTTGTTCAAAATGTTGGAATAATGAATATGGTTTTGTTACAATAGATATGACTCGTAAGTTAAATAATGGTAAGTACCGTAATAAAATAAAATACTTTTTAAATTCTTAGATTATAAGTCAAATTGGTTTTTAATGGAAGTGTTTCCATTAAAAACCAACATAGTCCGATTGTTTTTAATGTATTGGTGTACCATAACTATTTCAATAAACACTATTGTACCTTCGGGTACATTATGGACTTTTGGTATTTTAAAATATATCATATCAGGGTATACTTCAAAAGTTTTACACGTGTCAATTTTTTTCCATTCATGGTATAAGTTGACAACAGTTATATTTTTCTGGTTTTATTATTATTTCAACTATAGATCCATTTCTCATAAAAAATATTCTATTTGATTATCAAAGTAAAATACTTTTTCTTTTGAACTGTATTTTCCAACTAAATGAATAGTGTTAATTCTGTTTTTCTGATAGTACTCTAAATTGACTTCATCCATTGGTGCAATGGGATCTCCCACATGTCTTAAATTTTTGTTCAAAATCTATATTATTGTCTTCTTCCAAGTAAGTAAGATAGGCTTTATCCAATGATCTTTTATTTCTTGTCAGTGTAGCTATAAAGTCATTGAACTGCATGTAGAAAACAAAATCATTAGGATTGATTGTCTCAGTAATTGAATCTTTGTCCGCGTGTTCTTTAATTTGATCTTCAGTCCAAGAGCTCATTAATGCATTTCCACCTATATCCATAGTTTATTAATAGTGAAATATTTTTTAGAAATTAAAAATTATGTGAAAAGGGATTTAGGACAATTACACACAAATGACCACAAGTTACTTGATAGAAATTTTCGTTTCTATTATCGTTACAAAAAATATTTATTACAAGATATGTTATTAATTGCCGGGGTGGATTTCCACCAAATGAATCAAAATAATATTTGTTGTTTGCTTTTTTCCAATAGCATACCCAGTGTGTACCAGAGTTTGTTTAAACATATAGATTAACAATCCCACATTCATTATCGAGTGGCGTGTTAAGTAGCTCATCGATCATAAATACACCTCGAAAATTTTTAATGTTTAATTTTTTAACAATTTTATCAATATCAACTTTACTGAGAGGAGTTACTTTCTTTTATGCTCTTACCCCACTTAACTTTCTTTAATCCCTTGCTGTATTCCTCCATAGCTAAATTATGTCTGTGTTGTTCTTCCAATTCTTGGTTTTTCTTCTTAGCATTAATTACTGATGTAACGATAGATGATGCGCCGCCAGCTAACACTCCTAGAACTCCCAATGCTGCGAAAATTAAGGGTAAAAATCCACCCTTGTGAACTGTCAGACCATTTCCAGTTCTCATTTCTTTGGACATCTTCTTAAGTTGTGGAACTAAAATTGTGATAGTCATCCCTTTGGCCTCCTTTAGTTTCTTGTTTTTACGTTCCAGTTGGTCTTTCGTTAGGAAAGAATTAATATTCAAATCCTTGAACTCCTCATTACAAACTAGAAATACAATGTTTTTACTTTCATTTATTAAAAAAAAAAATTTCATTTTATTTTAATTCCCCAGCCAAGCTTATGTTTAATATGCATCGCAGATCCAGTAACACCACCCCACAATCTCTCATTGAGGTCAGCATCTGAACTTAACAATCTTTTGAATGCTTTCTCTTTCAGTTCTTTGTCAGCTGCATGTCTTTCAGCTACATCTTTATGATGATGATAAGCTATATCATGTTCCATTACAGCTGCATCTAATGGATTAATGGTTTTATCGTCACACACTTAATTCTCTCTTTTATTCTGGTACCTGGACCTAAGAACAGATAACCTGGTGCATGCAACTCAAAAGGTAGTGATTTTATTATGTCATTTAGTAACCCTTTTCCGTGATGCTCCGACTCCCAAAAAGTATGTGGTATTGTGTTTAACATTCGTATGAGATATGGTATACCTTTTGGATTATTCACAACAAAGTCACTAAACTTGCTGTTGAGCATACTCATTATTCCAACTTTTTCATTGTAATAGTTATCATTTCCAGCATTCTCTTTGCTATAAATAACGAGAAGTCGATCAATATGCATTCTAACATCATCCATCCATATGTATTCTTTGGGATAGTCTCTATATTTCTTTATACCTTTCCATTTTTTAGGTGAGGGACTTTTCTTTTTAATCGAATCGTAAATAGGTTTAACAATAATTTTCCAATTATTCCTTTTACTCGATTTTGGCGTTCCCAAGTTTAGATCATTTTTTTGAAAAACTGTGTTTGTATCTGCTAGGATACGACTACAATGTTCATAGTCGGTTGCAGTGTAATCACTTTCTGTTACTTTCTTACTAGTTAGTAATTTCATTAAACCATCAGTTCCAGTGTATGTCTGGCCTTTTACAGTAAATTTGTCATTGATGAATGTTTCTTCACTATCACCAATATACAATCTTCCTTTATCAGCATTTAGTCTAAAAACATCGTCTTTGCAGTCAATTAAGAAATCGGCCACTTTCTTATCAATAAACGTTGTTTTGTAGTTAGTTAACTTTGAGATATCAGTTTTCAAATGCTCCAACACTTCGTCATAGCACTCATCATCATAGCTTTCATCATCATCATCATAACATTCATCATTATAGTGTTCATTGTCATCGCCAATATGTTTAATGCCTTCATCATAGCATTCATCGTCATCATCAATTCGTTTAATGCCATTGTCATAGCGTTCATCGGTGCCTGTTTTACCAAACAGTTTTCTTTCAAAAGATGTTTCTGTGGGTGTCTGTGGGTAGTCTAAGTTCTTAACAGCAAATGGAACAAGTTATTTTATTAAGTTCTTATTCTCAATTGTTACATGTCCAATTTTTGTCCCAAATCTTCTATCGCATCTATCAATGGTTGTTCATGTTTTTTATTTTTATCATATTCCTCTTGGCAAAATTTTCTAAAAGTTTTAAACTTTTCAATTAGCCATCTTCTTCTCTCTATATTCGTCTCTATATTGTTTACAATTTTTTGTTGATCCATTAATTATATATATAAATAAAATGAACAATGATAACATAAATGTATACTGTCTCAATTGTATGATAAAAACACTAAGTTCATATAAACTTTCAAATAATAACAAAGTAAGAATTAAATGTGTTTGTAGATATTGTGTTACCAATAACTCGATATTCACTGGTGGGGGTATAAAAAACGATATTGTAAATTAAATTCATAAACCAATGCGAAAAAACTTTCCCAGAAGAACTGCTCTATCTTTTGGTATCGATGATCTTTGGCAAGCTGATTTAGTTGAGATGAATTCTGGATGGTTAAAAGGTATATACAGAATTAACAAAGGGTTTAAATATATGTTAACCATGATATGTTTTTTTTCAAATATGCATGGGCAATACCAATCAAAGATAAAACTGGTGAAAATGTTACATTATCATTTAAAACTATTTTGAATGATCACAATACCAAACATTTACAAACAGACAAAAGGAAAGAATTTTACAATAAATCATTTAAGACATTGATGGTCAATGACAACATAACACACTATTCAACATAGAGTGAAAAGAAAACTAGTGTTGTAGAAAGATTTAATTGAACATTGAAGGAGAAAATGTGGAAGATATTTACTGTGCAGGGAAACTATAAATGGGTGGCTATATTACCTAAATTAATAAGTGAATACAATAACACTGTTCACAGTACAATCGGAATGAAACCCACCAATGTAAATGCAAAGAATGAAAGTTATATTCTAATCAACATGTATGAAGGAGAAAGAAACATGGTTGAACCAAAGTTTACAATAGGAGATAAAGTTCGTATAAATAAAAGTAAAAATTTGTTTGGAAAAGGATATACACCAAATTGGTCCACTGAAGTATTTGAGGTGTGTGAAATATTACGCACAAACCCCACGACATACAGAATAAAAGATTTAAAAAATGAACTTATTAAAGGTATTTTTTATGAGCCAGAGCTGCTTAAGACTAAATATGATAAAGACTACTTAGTGGAAAAAGTTTTGTGAAGAAAAGGAAATAAGTTGCTAATAAATGGTTAGGTTTTGATAGTAGTCATAATTCTTGGGTTGATAAGAAAAGTGTAGTTGCTTAAGAAATGTTTTTTTCTATTTAATAAATGGATCAACAAAAAATTGAAAGTTATGAGCGTCAGTCGTTTCCACCAAACGACCAAACAAAAGATAATTTGAATGAATACAACAACCGCATTTAGTTTGATATTCCTATTGGTGATACATTTTCACATCCGAATGAAGATTATGTATACCAACAGTATAAACTAACTAAAATAGATACAAATTCAGATTATGAAAAACCTTCAACTATTGATCTTTGTGAGAATTTCTTCCCATTCCAGTTCTCAAGAATAGAGATCTCTAAACATGGTTGTATAATCGAAAGTATTGACAGCCCTGGCTCACTTCACCAATAATGCATACATTGCTAGGTTCGGAATCAGAATCAGCATATGTCCACATGTCGGTGATAGAACTAGGTAGATATGTTAGGAGAGATAAGTGTAACGAAATTACCTATCCATTAAGATATTTGTTTGGGTTTATGAGAGATTGTAATGAAATATTCTGGAAAGGTGGGTACAAGATCACATTCATTCTAAATTCTTATGATGCTTCTTTTTACAGAAGACCCCCAAAGAAAGCAGATGAATCTTATAATGAAGATAATAGACCAGATGCTTCTGAAATTGTTATTGAGAAAATGGAAATTCTGTGGACAATTGTTGAATATGACCCTATTTATGGAGATGAAATTAAAGCAAAATTATACAAACACCCCAAAATTCCAATTGGTTTTAATTATTGGCAATGTCTTGAAAAACCAGTACCTACTAATGCAAACTCATTTCTTTTGTTATAAAAGATCAGTCCAATTCAATCCAATTCGATATGCCAGACTTTGTCATTGTTGGTTTTCAGCAAAACAGAAAAGAAGATCCTGGACAATTCACACATGGTTCAATGTTTGACTCTTGTTTGTCAAAAATATTTCTATTGAGACTGGACGGAATGAAGTGTTTCCCGAAGAGAATTGGAATTTAAACATTGATGAAAAATTTTTCGATAAGATGTATATTGCTTAAACTGATTTTAGAAATTCAAAGACTACCTTAGATACCCCTTATCGTAATAAAGAACTGTGCTTCAACTCTGGGTCATTTATTGGAAGAAGGCCATTGTATGTTATTGATTTTTCTTACAGAATAACTGCTATCGTAAAAGATCGAACCAATCTGAATCTTACAGTTGATTTTAATAAACCAATATCAGCTACAACTATTTGTAATGTGGTACTAGTAAGCCAAAGAAACCTAATCTATGATGTTAAAAATGAAATAATCACTGAAGTCCAATAGTGTGCAAACATGTATCATTATTAGTTTTTAATGGATGGTTATCCATTATAAACATTTACTGTTATATAATGTTTCATAGTATCACTCTTTTTCAATTTTGTAGTGCCCCCATAGCAGTGTATTAATACCATCTTTAAGAATAAATCTTGTATAATCTTATGAACTTAATGCTTTTTTTCTCAACTCAGTCATATAGAGTTCATGTCTCTTACTTTTAGTAAAATTCATACTTTTGTACAATGCATTTTACCAAACAAACACTTTTTGTAGTCACCAAAACTAATCTCATTTCTGAATTTATATTCTTTCCAAACATTACCAGTTGTGTTAGCCTTTCTCATTGCCATGGTCGTCATCATATTAGACATCAGTTGATTTTTATTTGCGTCCATTTATTATATTCAATATTTTATTTTTTACGTATTCAAATTTTTTGAGCCACGTTTTTTGCAACTGCATCCAAACGCAACTTTTTACGCATATTTTTGTAGATGCACTCAAATGCAAAATTTAATGCCACCTTTTTTTCTAAGGACTAAGATCTAACCAAACGCAACTTTTTGAGCCACTTATTTTGCGGTTGCGTTCAAACACAACTTTTTGAGTCACTTTTTTGCAACTGATCCCAAACACAACTTTTTACGCGAATTTTTGCAGATGCACCAAAACACAACTTTTTGAGTCACTTTTTTGCAACTGCTCCCAAACGCAACTTTTTGAGCTACTTTTTTTGCAGCTGCTCCCAAACGCAACTTTTCGAGTCACTTTCTTGCAACTGCTCCCAAACGCAACTTTTTGAACCACTTTTTGTGGTTGTGTTCGAATCGGCATTTCTATACTACTCCTGAAGCTATACATTGAAAACCCCTATAGGTAGTTTTATTTAATTTTGAGTTATTTTCCTCTGTTGCCATACTTTTACAAGTTATTATTGCGCATCACAAAGAAATAATTATTATGTTAAAAAAATTGGTAAATTTTAGACTTTTGAACGCTTTTAACGTTGTTGACTAGGAAATAAAAATATTTTATTCAAATATGTCAAGCAATTGTTTTGTGGCCAAAAAATATGTTTCGTACATAATACTAATCTCTTTGTGCATGCAGATTTACCACTCTCTTTTTATCAGTCAAAACCAAACATCCATCTCCAGTACCTACAATGGAGTTTTGTCAGAAAAAAATGAGTTTTCATGAACCATTTTAACCAAATATTTCGTAGATGCTTGAAACACTTTATTAATTCTTCAGTGAAGACATTTACGATATAAATAACTAAATAATGTAATTGTTCTTGGTATATGCGTTAAAAATTAATTATACATCTGACAAGTAACAGATTCTTTATCTCAAGATGGCATTTTTCCACGATAAAATTTCACAATTAGACGTAATTAAAAATGCACAGCTTTTGCCATATTTTTATTAAAGTTAGTTTTTCTTTAGACATTTTGAATATCTCCTTAACTTCACCGACGTTTAGTACTGGAGCAAAATACTTATGGTAAAATTACATCCTATCCAGACGGCAGCAAAAATTTAAAAAATTACTTTCATAAAAAAAATTGTTGGGATTTATACAAGACAATGATTATTCCGCGAATATTGGAATTCCTAGAACGCCCAAAAACATACTTATACAACGCAACATAAAAATAATATACTTAAACAATAGTAATTATTTAAACATGAATATGCCCCAGTCAAGAAAATACTGAGAGCAATATGGATATTGACATTATTCTTCAATACCGCCTTTACCTACATCACCCGGAATTCCAGTCCTATTCGCTTATTAGTATCTCCAAGAACGTCACAGGACACTTAAGTTTGTTATTCCGAACTTCTTTTATAAATCTGAAGCTCTAACTGCTTAACGTATCTACTTACTGTCTGGGGAACATGAAGGCATGTTTCAATATACGTTAGTTAACCAAATTTAGCAAACTTAGAAAAAATTTACAACGTAATTTAGAAAAAATAATAATATGTTCTACCACAAAAATATTAGCTCTTCCAGCATAGAAAACGCAACTAGGCAACGTTGACATCACTCCTAAGAAATATTACACGACTGCTACGTATTCTGCCGAAAGTGTTTAAAAATTGCACGATTTCTTTGTTTTAAATTCCTTTGTGATGCATTACGGTTACATTTACACTGCCAAAAAATGCAGATTTGGTATTAATTCACGTCCTTAAACCTAAATGCATCACATACATTTATTTCATACGTACTGCATTTAGCGAACTTTTTTCTTCTGAATAACAGCAGTAACACTAATGGGGCAATAAATAGCTCTGTGTGCAGTTCGATGCCAGTATTACACATTAAATAGGACAAGGAGATTTCTCCTCTCAATATCATGGAGTGGAGAGATTTGGTCAACTCTTAACATCGAGGTCTTGAGAGGTGATGAGGGTGTGAAACGAGGTGAGTATGGAACAGCGCCGGAGTTCTGAGGCGGGGGAAACGGGAGATCCCCTAGAAAACCCGCCGACCAGCGGCATCGTCCGGCACGATTCCCACTTGCGAAAACCCAAGAGCGACCCCGCCGGGAATCGAGCTCGGTTCACGTTGGTAGTAGGCGAGTAGTCTGGCGACTACCCCACCGCAGCTTCTCATGTCATGAAAACGTGCTTAAGTCCAATTAGGTAGGTATAGGCTGTTCACGGTAAAGTGAGCACTTTTTAAGGCCCTTCTAAATATTTCCTTCCATTCACTTTCCATCTTCCTGTTGCTTTTTAATATAAGCATTGCATTGTGAACAGTAAACACAGTGTTTACATTTCACCGCCCTCAAAATTTAATTCCTGAGGCTGCAATAAGTAATATTTATTAATGGTTAATACCTGTTGGGGGGGGGGGGTTAAAAAGTGCTCACTTTATCGTGAACAGCCCATAGTTTCATCGACAGCGAGGTCATTAGAGACGGTGCAAGTTGCACAGAGAAGATTGATTGGGGTAAGGAATGGGAAGTAATCGGCCATGGCCTTTGTTAGGGACCCATCCCAGCATTCGCCTGGAGTGATTTCGGAAAACCATTGAAAACCGAAATCAGGATGGCCGGACCTGGAATCGAACTCGAGTCATCCCGAATGCGAGTCCAGTGAGTTACCACTGCGCCACATCGCTCGGTGAAGTCCAATCACGAACCGCGTACCGCCTGTGCACCTACTGCTGCACGCAAACACAGCTATATTTGCAACACATGCGCGCTGACGCGTATCTGCAGTGTACTAGGGCAGCAGTTGCGACTACTTTGAAAGTCGTCCAGATTGTGACGGCAGGTCACGGATCACGAAGCGATAAAAAAATAATAAAAGAAGGTGTTGAGAGAGTATGCAGCCCAGTGGCAACATAGTGTTGCTGTCGTGCGGGTTGAGAGAAGTTGCGCAAAGCGAGCTGGTGCATCGAGAAGGCGGAGTTGTTGGAGGCAACAGGATGGGACGAGAGGAGAAGGTTGAAACATGTGTTTGCCCCGAGTGACATCACGCGCAGGTCGGTGCTGCAACGGCGAGACGAGGATAGGGGCTCGTGTGGCTGTATAAGGAAGGAGCAGAGAGAGGTGTGTCGTGATGCATTGCCTCTCCTCTACCTGTCTACCTCCCACCACGGTCGCCTCTCTCCAAGGAGGGTAGAGGTACCGAGGTCCCGTGTGCGTACACGCACCGCCAGATGTACGCCTCGCCTACAGCAACTCACGACTCGGTAACGATGACAGGCTTTGGATGCTGGGTAATTAATTTCTCCTTCCTCGAAAAATTCACTTCGAAATGAGCACAGGGTTGTCGACAGCCATGCTTAATCGCCCGCAGGAAATAATTCCCATAATCTATTCACGGTTTCGTTAAACTTTTTGAATCACGTCTTTGAAAATACAGCCAATGTATGACTGGCTTAGTTATTTCGTCGATATGCCATGTATCACAAGTGTTTTATATTTGTCTTAACATAAAAAAAACTTGATTTTTTATTACATGAATCTTTTACTAATATTCAATTTATAAATTGCAATATTTCTGTTATAGTTAAAATTAATGAAAATAGAGGGGAAATAGGTGTGTCTGTAATGACTAGCAAGAATCAGTTGTTATGCAAAATATTATTACACAGGATGAGCACGAATGAGGTTCGCTGTCCCTTTGGTGACATTTTCTAGACTGTGTTAACCTTTTGTTCTCACCAGGCGGAGGAATATCATTTAAGTAGAAGTTTAGCAGGGCTTCAGAAAAGTTGGAAGCAACACTCTTGAGGCTATTGGAAAAATAAAATATTTTCAATGCAAAATAATTTCTTAAACACGCCTTCCTAATATTTTCCTTTGTGTGGGGATCACAAAACTCTTTGTTATAAATTATAAACATATTGCTTCCCACAACTAAGATCTGTTTTCACCAAAAATAACTCGAGCTAGTGAAATTCCACGCAAAATATTTTGTAACTGCCACACTCTTTTTACTAGTGTAGCTTCCTTTGTACAGGTGGTGAATTCTAAGTGCGGTATACGCTGAGAAAGACAAGGTTGTAAAGTACCAGATATCTACCCACATATTTCCTCCAGACTATCAATACAACCCGATAACAAAACTATTGTGTTCGCTATTCCTTGCTCGTTTTAATTTCAGCGTTGCTTTCAATATGCTGTTTCCCAACATACCGAGCATAATTGTTTCTTATCATTGCACATTAACGACCACCGCCTTCCTTTTATTTCATATGGCAATTTTGAAGAAATGGACCTACAAATTAATTTACCTGGATATGTCACCCCTTTACGTGGAACATTTACCCTGATCTGCCCCTAGAAATGTTGCACGCACATACATACAGTATGTTTAGCAGGTATTTTAACCCATAGCCCCCTAGCCACTCGTCCACGGAGGTTACTTCCACGCAGAGGACACACGTGCTAATTTTTAGATATTAAAACTACCGCCTAACCGGCGATTGAACTGCGTTGGATAGTGTTAACCGTTTCCCCAACTACTGTAAACGCGCGTCCAATGTGCTGGCTCATCTGCGAAAAGAACGCACACTTCAGACGAAGGCTGTCGAGTACTTTCAAGACGTCACACACACTAGAGACGCTACTTTAGAGCACTCCAACATAGCTCAAAGCGGCTTTCCCAAATCTCTGTATCACAAAATATACCCGTCATATACGTGCAGACTTTCCGCCCGTAAAATTATTACACTCTAAATCTGAATCAGTGAGAATTTCACTGTTTCAATCAGTGAACAGTGCTTGACTGATTCCACAGTCACTTCAGTGAATTTAACTGATGAGTCAGCGAAAAACGCCAGATGTGCTTCACTTATTGATTCAGTGACATTTTCCACTGATTCGTCAGTCATTTTTTTCACTGTTTTTTCCAGTGGTTTGTTTTTTGACTTATGGATCAATTAAATAAACAGCGCGTAAAAATGGACGTCAAACAACGTTTAAAAATGGCCGTTAAACAACGTGTATCAAGTGAAGTAACAACGAATAAACTAATAAAACCAGTACAAAGTACTTTCTAAAATGTGTTTCGCCTAAAAAATTACCATTTTACGAGTTAATATGAACATTAAACCTTTAATTCCGTTCTTACGTCTTTCATTTCGGTTTCATGCAATCATCACAGCGCTCGCTCTGTTTGAAAGTTTAAACAGCATATAATGTCATGAGGAGAGTGCGCTCATATACTATACGTTTTGACACACTTAAAGATTCCAATTAAACAAAAAACCAAAAGTAAGGGCATAGAATTTAAATATTCACGATTTTGATCAGCGTATAAGACGTATCTTTTTCTCTAACTTGTTAACTTAACTTGGAAGCGCAGGTGGTAAGGTGAAGACTTCAAAGCGAAATGGCAAGGGTGTGTGAGTTCACTTCCGGCCACCTCTTAAAACTTTTTTACTTTTCTAAATCACGGTAAATGCGCAATATAAAAAGAAAATTGTCGTACATATATTTATCTCACGTTATTGAATGATTAAATTCAATAAAAACACTATTTAATTTGCCACTGCAGTTAGCCGTCACTTAGTCAATCAGTGAAATTGTTTCACGTAACTAATTCAATCAATGAAATTTTTTTCACTGAAACAATCAGTGGTATTCCATTGATTATATAAGTGGAGCCATTTTTTACTGATTCGAGTAGTTGTATTTCACTGCGAATCAGTGGTTTTCCACTGATTCGAATTTAAAGCGCAGGGTCACTACTCAAAGTCCTATAGATGCACGCAGCACAAGAACAATGCACGCCAGTTCAGAGCCTTGCGCATAATGGCGATGGCGCACTGGATGTGCGTGACAGAGTCGCCCTTATCGATCTCGCGTTTCTCGATCTCAAACGTCGAAAATACGTAGCTCCAGGTTTGCGGGAACCTTAACTACAGTAGAATATCAATTATCCAGCCGTTAGTTTATCTCGGTTTCCGTAAAGCGGACTGACAGACACCGTACAGTATGTTTGGCACTCCTACATTTCATTTGGTTTTCACTAAAAATAGTACCTGCATTCATTCTAATTGATTATACGCAAAGCATCGGCCGAATTCAAGGCAGTATGAACGTTTTCATACCGACTTGCAAGTAAACGTCATACAAATTTGGCACAAAAAATCTTACAGATTACTTCATACTTTAGAACTGTGCACTAATAGAACAGTTTTTATGAGTATGATGTGTTTATTTTATTTTTATGTGAAAATAAAGGTAAAGTATTTAAGTTTATGGTTTTACATTTGTACGGCGAAAACGTATTGTATTTCATCGCCTTAATTGTCTGGTTTACGGACTTCTATTAATCAGAATGACGTTTGGTCCCAGTTAACGCGGATGCTCCACTGTAATGCCTTCATAAGTTTTTCATATCTTAATCAGGATTCCGTTATTCCAATGCCAAACCATTTTTTTCTCAGGCGGAAACAGCTAAAAAGTGCATTATTTCTTAAAACTTTAACTATATAAAGTCGCATGATTTTTACAACTTTATTATACTGCAAAATCTGAACCTATTTCGTAGTTTTGTTTATGTTGTAACGCCAATTTGGTACTAAGAACCGTGTAAGTTGTGGTTCTATAGGATGTTCAAGTTAAAATCAACACTTTTGAAAACCCTTATTAAGACTTACTTGTATTCACAATGTCTTCTTCCGCCTTATGTAAGATTAATATAGTCGTGCGCCTCATAACTTTATTCATGCGTCCGTCAAGTGAAACTGTGAAATTATTATAAAAGTAAATGTTTTACAAATATGCTCATTTTTACAGTTCGGTGCCTTAAAAAAAACAGAACATGAAAAAGAAATAATTTATGTTATCACAAATGGTTACCTAGCACTTTTTATTCGACGTTAAGATATGGAACTACTTTCCATACTTCGTTACCAACTTTACTGGACCCATGTCACTCAGTGCACCCGTTAAAATATATGCAGGTAGGTGCAGTGAATTTTTTCTAAGGTTCATTTCAAAAGTGCTCACTTTATCAAAACAGCCTTTAGTTAACAAACACGCGAAGATATGCTACTGAAATGTTGACAGATGATACGACCCACCTGGAGGAGAACTGAGTGGAGTGGAGATATTTGGGTGGCTCTTAACATCAAGATCTTGAGAGCCGATGAGTGTCAAGCGAGGTGAGCATGGAGCAGCTCCGGAACGCAAGGGCGGATGAAACGGAAGACCCCAGAGAAAACCCGCCAACCAGCAGCATCGTCCGACACGATTCCCACGTGCTAAAATCCAGGAGCGACCCAGACAAGAATCGAACCCGGTTCGCTGTGGTGGGAGGCGAGTGCTATATCATCTGCGTCACCGCGTCACCGCGACCCCCCCTAAGAGAGAACTGGACTGAGAATTGTTCTCTCCACACTATCTTTCACCCTTCTTTCAGAATAATTCCAGGGTTTTTTTTAAATTTATGCCGGTTCCCTATCCCCTCCACTGCCACAGACATAAGAAATATTACTATACAAGTAACCACTATCATATTATAGTATTCATTGCATGGAATTCTGCAAACAGTTTTTCATTTGCATTATAACAGTTTTGAATAATAAATATTACTTTTTGTTCTGTCGATTCAAGTATAGATAAAAGCGAAAACGTCCAGCATTTTGACAGTGGAAAGGACAATAAAATAAGAAATTAACTATTGAAAGATGATGTTATAGGTGGGGTGGCCTATGCGGCCTTCTAAATGTGACTATTTTGTACCGTAGATATGTGAACCCCAGGTTTAAAGTTTTGAAAAAAGAGACCCAATTAAGAAACTAAAAATCTAAAACCTTCAGCAATTTTTTTTTGACAGTCATTTGCTGATTTTATGCTTCCAGGTCTTTCAGAGTAAATTGAGGCGGTAGCCAGAATAAGGGCTTATGGCTCAAAACAGCCTTCTGAGATATAGAGGTGTAAAGTTTTCGCATACGTGTACAAATTAATATACGGCTATTACAATATTGTGTACATGCTGTTGTTAATTGTTGACTCTAACAGATGGCATATACGTCCTCTCATTTTGCCGAATAGCTCAAAACCAATAGAGTAGTTATTTTATGTATGTCATGTTATAAGCCCTTTTTGAATAGAATATATCTAAATGCCAATTAGTATTCTGTTAAAAAAAAAGGGGGCCTTCAACAGGTAAGTGCATAGTAATCGTAATATAGGCCTACATATACTGTTTTACCTTCATGAGAATATGAGAGAGTTAGTTAGTAAAACTAGTGTGATTACTCATGCATTTACATAAGGCGCAATTGAACACATCTGCTACATGATGTTAACCTTTTTACTATTTCAACAAAAATACCTTTGTCACATGTTAGTCAGTACACATGCTATTTTGACCTCAGACCTCTTCTATCACATTTAATAGTTGTATGTAAGTACAAAAATAAACAGTGAAGGTATCTGTAACACTAGATCTTCGTCCATCACATTAAATAGTTGTATGTATTACATAAACAATCAACCTAAGTGTAATACTAGCCTAATCACTTTTGCTATACTGCAGTACAAGAAGTATATTATTTCACACATTTGCAGTATTGGTAATAATGTTGTATAACTCTGTCCTAATGTAGGTATATTCAGTCTTCTTTCATCCATCATCTTCGTCCAAATCGAAGTCTGCATCACTATTTTCAGCTTCAGTAGGCCGACGAGAAACTGTGGGCAGCTAATTATAAGATATATCTTGATTAAAAAAAACCTCTGTTTTATTCTGATAGGTATGGTAATAGATCAGTGATGTCTTTGGTTTTAGCTTTTTTCAACTGCTTTGGAGGAACAGGTTGACGTGATAGACGTGTAGGACAGGAGAGCATAAACTTATAAGGCTCAAATATCAGAGAACTGTAGTTCTTGGTTACAGCAATACTGCCACAGGTCTTATATTTGATCATATTATATATGCTATTTTATTATGTATTTCCTTTTTGTTTAGGGGTTTTATCAAAGTATGGTGTCAAAGGCTGATCCCGATCCAGAAGCAGAGATTCATCATGTACAAGTGCAGATGGTTCAGGTTTGTCCCGACAAGTTGCTATATTTTCCAAATATGGCTTCAGTGTCTCAATAGATTCTTTCTTTTTTATGTTAAATTTCATTATCCCAAAGTTTCGGTCGCACTGGCCAAATGAATGGCCTCTTACGGGATAAAGATGTGTTATAGGGACTCCCAAAGTGTTAGTTTTGGCCACCTGCTGCTACTGAAAGTATAACAATCTCTCTGATGTTTGGATTCTTGTCCCCTTTTACAGGAATGTAGTTGAAAAGAAATGATGCAACTGTGTTACGACTTTTTCTTGAAATATGTTCAAGGAATGTGTAGAAGCTAGATGAATTATCATTGTGACAGTAGACGTTAGAAACAAAAAGCCACAACAACCTCTTGTAGAACTGTTTCGTTATGTTCATCTTTGGAAGAGGGAGATTCTGTGAATAGCCAAATTCAAGAGTTAGGATCTCATCTTTCTCTTTGCACTTGTCAATGTAATCATTTTTTATTGACAAGTACCTTTCAGCCTTCTTCATATGCAGTTTGTATGCTAAAATACATGGATGATTGGGATCATCCGGTTATAAAAAGAGATTACGAAAGTGGCGTTAATTTACATTATGTGGGTGTTCAGCAGTGTACAGTATAAGAAAGAGATTTTGTTTTGGAGCGGAAATTAAACTTCGGTTAAAAATTTCATAGTCCACTCATGGGATTGTGTCCAGTGTTTGAAGTGTTTGTTAACTGTTGCAAGTGGAGGAATAGGTTTAAGGTGGCCACCTGGTTGAAGGAATTGTGCACGTGTGAGGCCTAAAAGCGTGGAAGCGCTAGAGGCGACCGAGACATGTGCATCAGCTATCTCATCGCCTCTACGTGCGAAGCACTGCAGTCTTGCCGTCGATTACGCGTCTCCATGAGACTTTCAGCGGAGGCACTACCATTTTATGACGTAATAATAAAAATAGATGTTTGATGTACGTCCCTATACCTTTTTTAATGTTTTGTACCGAAATATTCATACATAGAAATTACGGTGAGAACACCCGTTTGAGCCGTTTTCAGTACCACAAAAACCTGCTTTAGAGAGAAATGGAGGAACTGAAAAACGTACACAGAGGCGTGCGTTTCTTAAGTTCTATTCGTAATCAGACCTCACTCAGGCACCTTGGACGGTTGTTTAATAAATCGTTTTCTGCTGGAGCTCTGCACAACGTTCGACGGCCTATCCAAGCGGCCACCTGTTAAGTTGCGTAAATAACCTATACAAATGCCACAGGGACGTTGATTTTCTGGTTACAACACAGAGAAACACGGAAACCCCAAGCTGTTGAATGTACGAAGTGGTTCAATATTTTGTATGTACAGAGTTCAGTTTCATTTTATGCCGTTACGGAACCCGTTAACGTATATTTACTGTATATTTCCGAGAAAATTCCACTTAATATAGGGGGAAATTTTGACAGTCTAAGATAAACTATTCCATTCATTTATTTAAAAATACCAATAACTCAAAGGTGGATGGTACATATCCATTTTTTATTGTATTCGAAAGATTATGTTTTCATTACGCCTCTCATTTGTTCTTGTGTAAAGATTCAAGTGTTATATATCTCCGCCTAATACTTAGGCCTACGTTATCTCAATAGTTATTTAATTCCCATAATATACTACTTCTTTCCTGAAACTGAAATAAATATCATACATTTGAACAGACATTGTATTGGTAAAGCATTAACAATTACTTCATTTAATTTTTGAGCAATTGACTCCCACTTTGAGCTCACTGGCGTACAGAAAATACTAATGCATTCACTGGGAAGACCGACAATTTAACAAGCCAAATAACACGGTAGGTGGTTTTCACTTTATTATATACTCAACTATAGCCATAAACAAATATGGAAACTAGTTCACTCTGCTGCATTACACGCTAAGCTACAGTTTTATATAGTCGTGGTATTTTTTATTTATGGCTGTCTTTATCTCAGTCTGTATCGGAACACATTACTACCAGACGTACGGAAAAACATAAATAATTTTATAAAGAATGCTTTAAAAAATTCCTCATGCAGTTTCTCTCCATTTCCGTACTGCCCTCCCAACTACTTGACGTATAACTTACTCGTGTAAGAAAATAAAACTCGTGGGCGTATAGAGGGGGGGGGGGGATTAAAGTAGTAATCAGACTTTGTACTGCTAACCAAGGCACTCTGAATTTTTTTTTCACCAAGCTTGTCATACTTCTACTCGTATAATTAACTTGCTTTTGACATGCGATAAATATCCCCGACTCATAAGGAAACGCCGTAAGCTGCAGCGGATACGCCAATTATGGCCCATGCATGAGCATGCATTTCTTGAGTATGAATTAGCTCGTAAATACAAGTCACGATGTTTCCTGTGAACACCTACACAACGTGATTTTCCTCCACGCAACAACGAGGGATTAGAAACGTGCAGGTAGCACAATCACAATTTGTTACGTACGGTATGTCTGTATTGGCATCATTATGTCAAAAATGCATAATATATTAATAATATTAAATGAAATAAATAATAAGAAGTTTATCAATATTTGTTTTTTAACTTTTTCCAGTTCCTACACTTGATACGCATACAGATGCATTGCATATCATGAATATATATACTATATATACTGTATATATGTGTGTTACTGTATATATCACCTTGCGGAAAACATTTTGAGTGAGAAATAGGAATGAGGTTTTTAATTCAAAGGTGGCGAGAAAAATCTACAGATTTGTAATTAATAATTTAAAGAAGGTTAAATTTATGCCTGTTTACATTTTGATAGAGTAGGGTAGGTGTGTAATCTCTACATACATTCTCCTTTACAGGATGTACCCGGTTAAAATACCGCTTTTGAAATCAACATTTGGAAAAAATATATAGCCCATGACTGTAACTGCTTGTCTATTTACATAATCACCAACTGAATTCTTGCGGTAGAAAGTTGGTAGTGAAGTAAGGAAGTAGTTCAGCATAAAGTCTTACTATAACTGTTATTTTAAAGTTAATTGCAACTAAACTGCAGTTTTTTTTTATTTATTCGCATCGCAGTAAAACATTGGCGCAGACGTGCACAAACAGCGGTGGACCTTCTGCCATCTGTATTCACAAGCTGTCTTGTAAATCCTCAACAATCGACCATGTGACATACGTTCATATAGACTTTTCTTTATTATGTTGAGCTGTACTGTCCATATCTCTGCTACCTCCAATATAAATGGAAAGATCATGTTTATATGTACACGCGTCCTTAAATGTTAAGTAATCTGAAAAGATTTGGACTGCTCTTAACATCGAGGTATTGAGATCCGATGAGGGTGATTGAGGTGAGTATGGAGCAGCGTAGGAATGAAAAGGCGGGGGAAACGATCAACGGCATCGTCCGGTACGATTACCACATGCGAAAATCCGGAGTGACCCTGCCAAGGATTGAACCCAAATCGTCTCGGTGGGAGGCGAGCAGGCTAACCGCTCAGCCACCGTGGCCCCTGTTTAATAATCTGCTTGGTCAAATATATCTACACATTAACATGCACGTGCAAGAAATCACATGTACGTACGTACAGGGGCTCATACATTTATAGACAAATGCACACATTTTAAAATTTAAGGCTGCAAGAGAACTCTATCGCCAGTTCCGTGTTCCAGTAATATGGAGAAAAGTATATAACTGCACTGTTCCGGTGTTTCTCAGGTACCTAGATATACTATATTCCTTCACACGCATCACGTCTTTTTCGGCACCTGAAAGAAAAAAAAAACCCCCGTTTTAAACTCGAGTGTTGGTACATAAAACTCAAAAATAAATAAATCCGCACATTTACAGATGGCATGCAAACCTTGTTTAGTTCGAAAAAAATAGCTGTCTCCTAGAGCTAATGTATTAGTCTGTATGTAAAGTGAGGTTTGGAAATACATATTAAATGGCAGCCATATTCGTCTCTATAATAATGCTTGAATAATCTTAAGATGTCTGATAACAAGTTTCAAAGATAACATCGAAGAAACTTGAAATGAAATATTTAGCTGGGGCAAGAAGCTGTCATGACATAGTTTATCTGATGACGTTTCGTTGGCATCAACGTCATCAAACCTTCTTGTCCAACTGTATTTAATTCAGTCAGATGGACAAATGTGTTTGTGTTACAAGGACAAGCCTACGCGGTTGCGGTCACAAGAAGTGACACGATGCAGTTTATTTCTCGAAACTAGTACGTTGTAGGTCTACATAGTCGAGGTTCTGCCGTTAACAAGGTGACCTATTTCCCTTTCCCATTAAATTACATATTTCAGCGGCAAATGTATAAATGTCATAATTTTTCTGACGTAAAGTTTTAATCATAAATTATGCTTTAAAATATATACCTATTAAAACGCCGAGAGATTCGATGTAATGCAGTTGACATGATAAAGTAGGAAGCCCTAACAGCATATAAATTACGTAAAAATCTACTAGTTAGCATGGCGTGGACTGATAAACGCTAGACTGTAACAAAGGTCTGTAGGTTTGACTCCCAAGAAAGTATAATAACCTTTTTATTTATTTGGCATTCACTCCATCTGACAAAAGTTTGCATGACGAGCATAATATTGCAACAACAAAAATAAACGATAACTAAATTCATGTGACTTTCTTTTATGTTCAACCGCAACCAATTTTGCCATTATTTAGTTATTTTTTTGGAAAATGTTTTGAATAATTATGAAGGATTAGGTCTACGACGATAAACTAAATAAGCAAATGCAATTTTTTTTTAAATTTATTTACTGTGCGTATACTTATTATGGACGTAATAAAATGGGCAAGGAATTTGGGAGTAGCTACGCGGATTAAAAAACTGTCCACGTGACATACAAAAATATGTCACAAAAATTGCTCTTTTTAATAGAACCTTTACATTTATTTTCAGAGTTTTGAAGAACCCCGAACTAAACTAAATAAATTTAATTTGCGAATATCGTGAATTTATTGCAATTAAAAACTCTTTTTTTTTTTGTTTCTCAGGAAAATGGCAATTCATTAACTCATCCTAGTACGTTACGCAAAGTATTACTTTTTGAGAAGTTTGTGAAAACATTCGTTCCAAATGCATGGACGCTTGTACGTACACTGAGTCACAGCATATAGTCAAAGCAAACAATTATATCTACAACTGTAGAAAAATCGTATGTACTACATTTCGTAACACAATGGTATTCGAAGAAAACTAATAAAATAATTTTTTTGCGTCCAGTATTTCTAACAAACACATGTTCTACTTGCTCGCAGACTTAAGCATTAATTTTCTGAGAAAATGGTGCGCAGGTAAATACTGCTGTAAAAGATTAAAAGATGCGCCGCTTTATTAAATAGTACAAGTTAGCTACATTTTTGCGGCATATAACAGCGAGTTACGAGCAGTAAACATTATATTATTCGAAAGAAAAAAAGCTTTTGTGCGGTACCGTGTTTGGTGTACGAATCGTGCGCCACAACATTGTATTCTTTTGTATCTGTACAAATAATAATTTAAAAACTAGTTGCCGAAAATGTGTTCATGATTCTACAAATAAATTGAGTAAATTTCACAAAACCTCAGTGTATGACGCGTGCAAAACTGATGTGTTCTAGACTTCAAGTTTATTAGAAACCCTGAGCAACATATGTTTTCCAAAACAATTTGATGTAAATATACAGGTTGTCCGAAAAGTCTTTCCCTGATTACAAACTTTATTTATCTCTATATGTAAGATAGAGATGTGAAACCGGTGCAAAAATGTTGGAAAACTATCCAAGTTTTTTGTTGCAGGTTTTGTTTTGTTGCAGGTTAACCCTTTCTGACCCACTTTAATTTACGCTTTTAGGTGCTGCAAACAAAAACAGTTATGATACGTGCTGTATCTAAGTCGACACAACACGTGTTTCGTTGTTAAAGTCATTGAGAAGTAGGCTTTATGTTCGGCTACAGTTATATGAACCAATTTTAACCTAGGCCAGTAAAATGGTTTGCGAATAATTTACCCACAATTGAGATCATTGGTCACTAAGCTTCGCAGTGTGCAATGAAGACCGAGCATTACCTACATGTACGTAGTGTACACAACTGTGTACAATTATTCTCAAAAGGTTAAGTCGTGGTACAAGTTCAAGGACACAGGATTTGTTGCTCACTTACCGAGAACTGGCGGACCACCAACCTCTGTTGAAAGGGTGGACGCAGTGGGACAGTCATTTGTGTCAAGTCCCAAGAAATCAGTGCGTAGGACCTCGCGTGAATTACAGATGCCAAAAGTTCTCTTCGTGGTATATTACACAAATTTTTATTGTTTAATGCATATAACGTGCAGATTGCTCATGCTTTGTTGCCCAGTAACGCCACGCGTCATTATGAGTCTCAGTCGAAATGTTATCACGTATTGAGGGCGATAATGGCTACCTCAAACCCGTTACTTTTTCTGACGAGACGACGTATTTTGCCAGCGGTGTGGTGAACCGACATAACGTGCGTATTTGTGGTTCAGAGCCCCCTGGCGAGGTGCCATACAGTACCAGAGGCAGCCCAAACGTGAATGTTTGGTGCACACTTTTGCATGACAAAACTATCGGACCATTCATATCCGCTGAGGGCACCATCACATCTCCAGTGTAACTGGACATGTTGCAATTGTTTGCTGTTCCACAGTGGCCTGAGTATCGCCCAGATGTCATTTTTCAACTAGACGCTGCACCACCTCATTGGGGTTTGGAGGTTCGTGCCTATCTTGATACGACTTTTCCTCGGCGATGGATCGGTCGGTCGTGATGGCCCCGACAGCTTGGCCCCCACGCTCTCCTGACATAGTCCCATTAGACTTTTTTCAATGGGATTATGTCAAGGACGATATCTACAGAGCTCCTGTATCATATCTTGCAACTCTGCAACAGAAGAAATCCCCAGTCATTGCATCGATCCCTCTTGTGATGTTGGATATGCTCGGAAATTGAATATCGACTAGATGTACTACGTGCTGCGAGGGTTGCTCACATGGAGACTTACTGATGTGTTGTCCTGTTTAAAAAAAAACTTTATTAGTTTGCCAACAATTTGGCACCGGTTTAGCATCTCTATCTTACATATATCGGATATAAATCAGGTTTTTAATCAGAGAAAGGTTTTTCGGACAACCTGTACAATAATTTAGTTGTAGAGTTACAAAGTAAAAAAATTCGTTCAATATTTTCTGTACGACAGAGAAAACTATTTCATTGAGGCTGTTTTGTTTACAGTAACACAATATTGCTTTGATTCAAAGAGATGGCTGGAGAAATATAGGTTTGCTGCTAATAATTTTACTTTATATGTTTTTGTTTTATTGGATTATTTTCATCCTTTATAGGCCAGAAGTAAACATTATTTCAGCTACCTTTGTTCACAGTACAGAAAATCACTTCGTAACAAAGGTATCGGTTTAGCGATATAAAAGTTTTTTCTGTCGAATATTGCAGTTTACAGTACGTAACTGTAGGCCCAACGCAAACATTCATAAACCAACATATTCTGCAGTTACGAAAGTAAAACTGAGCAAATGTACGTACAATCCTCGCCTGCAGACCTTTATTGTCGTTCTGAAGTGCTGCGAAGCTACAAATCACTAACCTCAATTCTTCTTTAATGGTAGCATTACATTCTGGCCCACGTTACTAACTGACATTACCTAGCAGACGTAGTTTGACAGCAGTAAGACAAAGTAGACGTATGGTGAAGCGCCTTAGGCTAATAACACAGTGGGTGCAGGTTCGAGCCTCTTGGTTGTAGTAGGTTTTTATTTTTGCGAATATAAAAAGATTTGTTACTTTCCCCTTATTTACTAATCACGGTTGTTTTCAGAGAACAAATTCTGTAACGACGGCGCAAGGTCATAGACATTACTACATATAGATAAAACAAACATTATGTTTGTACCAAGCCTACTTTGCAGATCACAGGCTCACTGAATATAAATCGCCAAAGTGTTTGTGTAACCTTAATTTCACCGTGCAAGCGAAACATTAAATCTCCTAAAAGTCGTTAGTAAAGCAAAATTATTACATTTATCCGTATAAAAATTGAACAACGATGACAATACAAATATATAGTCTAACATTTGGTTTGGATTGCTAAAATTACTGGTGTAAATTTTAACATGCTGTAATTATTTTTAAAAAATAAACAAATAATCTAAAAATTATTTAAAATATCATGCCCAAGTTTACTAATGGTTTACAGCGAATTTCATTGTGACGTCATCACGACTCCTTACGTAAATTTGTATCCATTTTTAGTAACATATAAACATGCAAATTCTTAAGTGTTGTGATTTAGGTGTCATTGGTTGAATTATTACCACATTTTCAATCTTAAAATGAGAGTGTAGATGAAACGCTAGGCCTAAACTAGAATAAGGGATTCACAGCAACGTGTTTTTGAAAACAGGTTAAAGAATTTATAATTTATAATAGTAGAAACTTGTGAAATGAAATTAACTTTATATATGTGTATAAGGGAAAGTTTGATGAAACATAGCAGGCAAGACGTCGTTGTAGACTCGCATTCTGGAGAACATGGCTTCGATTACCGGTCCGTCCAACCTTACTTCGCTTTTCCATGATTTTCTGAAATCACTCAACGTGAATGTAGAGTTAGCCCCTTAAGACAAATCATGGCGTGTTCCTTCATCCACTGAGAGAACAGCCAACTATATATTTGTTTGCATGGGGACAAAAATATACTTAGTTGCCCCAACAAAATATTTGGCTGAGTAATCAAAACTTGAAAAGTAACAAAATTAATTTTATTCATCTAAATAAATACGCACTTGAATAAACAAACCCTGAGTGTTGGGCCAAAAGGTATTAGAATGTCCAACAAAATATTTTGTTAAATGAACTGTATATATTTGATTGACCACTCATTTGATTGCCTTCGTTCAAAAATACAGCTCGAGAGTTTGTTTGCAATTTGTGTTTGATAGTGGATGTATTTATGCTTAACCCTTTCATTCCCAGTGTAGAATATAACTAAATAAAAGCAACAAAATAATTTGGTTTCACGCAATACAATATTGCATTGCCCCTATACAAACAATTAATTAGGTTGCGCTAAATTAACTTTCTTTGATTCAACGAAACCTTTTCCTCGGCTTCGTTCCTGCACGCTCCGTCCCTAATGGATCCGCTGTCTATAGGCTATTCACGGGAAATCGAGCACTTTTTGAAGCCCTCTCATTAAAAATAATATTCAATGAATTTAATTGATTGTAGTCTTAGATGTTAACTTCAGAGTGCGGTGTAATATACACAGTATGTTTATTACTTACATGACAATATTTATTTCAAAAATTGGTGGAAGGATACATAATGGCTGACAGGAAAAAAGTAGCTAGGGCCTCAAAAGTGCTCAATTTATACCGTGAACAGCCTATGCGAGATGTTAAACGCCGCCTTAGTACTTATAGGCTGTTCACGGTAAAATGAGTACTTTTGTGTCCCCAGTTAATTTTTATTCCTGCCATATATTTATCGACTATTAGTCCAAATGAGAGGGCTTTCAAAACTGCTCACTTTACAGTGAATAACCTATACCATATTATTTGAATACCTTGTCGTCTACTGCAGGTTCACCTCACGCTGCCGTATATGGTCTCCGTGTGGACGATTGTTCCACGTTCGCGCCACAGAATACTTTAGGCTACAAAAGGTAAACCAGTCGCTCGTACCGCGAACTTCAGCAAAATGGCGCCACTGGCCAGCAACATGCCGGGACGCCGTCCTCCAATCAGCACCTGGTAACTTACTTGCCAGCCGGCAGCTCGACCAACAGAGAAACTTTCTCAACCCACAGTAGCCGATGAGATGCGAGGTCGGTCCCACAGCCTAGCGCAGCGAACCGGCGATTGGCTGCGCCCACATCAAAAGAACAACCGCGCCGTTCCGCTTCTGTTTACTTACTTATTCTTTGTTTGCTCTGGATCGTGGCCAGGAGAAGCTTTGTGGTCTCCGGTAAGCAAACAAGAACCAAGTTCGCGAACGTCTTTCTCTAGAACGCCGCGCCCACGAACCTTGCCCTCGTGAGCGTTCGACCGACCAGTAATTACAGTCTAGCAGCTTTCGAGGTGATATTAAGTGGCCGGCTGGAAATTTAACCTCATCCTGTGTATCCGAGTGGCAATAACCAGGTCGTGGGCCGCTCCTGCGTGAGAATTTGTTTGTCAGTTCGGGTTGCCCACGCAGAATTCCGACACACTAGTGATTTATGAAGCTTGTTACCAACTCGGGACTGGCCCCACAAGGGCGAGCCTGAATGTACTCAGATCACGGAAACAAAGCAAACAGCTACGGGTTTTCAGCTCAACTTGAATATATATTAGATCACTGAAAAACAGCACGCGTGTATGCTCTATTGGTTTAAAACTGTCCGTAAGTGAAATTTTTTTTTTTCTGAAAATATTTTACGGTCCCGTGATATGGTATTGATGATAAGTTTATAAAAATATTTACTCATTCAAAGAATAACATTCATCATGCTTTAAGCGTAAATTTTATACATTTAAAATCAGAATCAGTGAATATCTACTGATTGCGATTTGAAATTGCTCCATCCAAAACCATTAGAAAAAGGAAACTATTAAACTCTTCATTTAAAAAATAAACCCATAAATTCGAACAGTAGAAAATAATTTATTTATGGTTGTATAATAAATAGTTACGAGGGTTTTAAAAAACAGTGCATATGGATGTGAAAATAAATTAAGCACGAGTATTTCGTCGCAAAACAAAATATTGCCTGTACAAAAAAAAATTGTGGATAGTGTTAGGATCGAATCTCCTCCCAAAATACAACAGTTATTCCGCGCCCTAAAGACTGATGTCTATAAGCTATATGCATGATATCAAACCATTTTTCTCAGGCGGAAACAACTAAATAGGGAATTATTCCTTAAAAGTATAGGTAAGTTAGTTTTAGCTATATAAAGTCGCATAAAGATTTTTACAACTTTATTTCACTGCACAAACTTAACCTCTTTCGCCCTTTGGTTTATGGTGTAACGCCAATTTGGCATTAGGCATCGAGTAAGTTTTGGTTATATATGCTGTTCAAGTTAAAATGAGCACTTTTAAAAACCATGCTTAAGATCTACTTGAATGCACGTTGTGTATTCTTCCGCCTTATGTAAAATTAACATACCCATGGGCCTCGTCACATTATTCATGAGTCGGTCAAGTAAAACTGTGAAATTATTAGAAAAGTGAATATTGTACAAATCTGTTAATTTTTACACTTCGATGTATTAAAGAATAAAGAAAACGAGAGAAACTATTTGAGTTATTAATAATGGTTACCAAACACTTCATGTTCGACGTTAATATATGGAAATACTTTCCCTTCCATCGTTACCAACTTTACTGGCTGGACACATGTCACTCATTGCACCCGT
Source organism: Dryococelus australis (assembly GCA_029891345.1). Lineage (NCBI taxonomy): Eukaryota > Metazoa > Arthropoda > Insecta > Phasmatodea > Phasmatidae > Dryococelus > Dryococelus australis. The sequence continues at coordinate 102,061,258 of CM056997.1, read as the reverse complement.
TAAAATATATGCAGGTAGGAGCAGTCACGTTTTTCTAAGGATGAGTTCAAAAGTGCTCACTTTATCGTGAACAACCTTTATCAGCTCTACGATCTTAAGTTCGAAATCGGCTGTACTAAATAACACACACACGTATATATTTAAGCTTTCAGAATTGCAACACATATCGCAGATAAAACTAAACACACTCATCCGAAGTTTCTTCAAGTTTATTTGACAATTAGAATTTATACTGATTTCACTTGCATGAAGCATCAAATTTTCCAGATGGGTGTGAAATTTCAAGAATTTCTGGGACAAGAAACTGCATGTAAATACAGCAGAAAGCAATAACAAACAAGGCTACTTCACTCAGAACATGAATAAAATGATTTTGTAGTAGGAAATAGAGAAGTCTGGGACAAGGGATTGGTGATTCGGATTATCGGATTCGGCCGCCACCATGTAGTTTTGTCACCGTCCGCCATCTTTTATTCCTTTTTTCCTCAAAATTTCCGTTTTTCCCCTCAAAAGCAAACAAAATAACCTAAAAATTTCCCTTTTTCCCAAAAGATATGTCCTTTTTTCTCAAAAAAAAAAAAACGTAAACAATTACAATTTTTCCTAGAGCAGGCGAGAGAGATTAGTGACTCCAAGCCAGCAGGAGACAGGGATCAGTGACTCTGAGCCAGACAGGAGACCGGGATGAGTGACCCAGGGGTCAGGAGAGCATGACCTATGGCCTTTGACCTTTGGCCCAAATATCCAAATCATTCAAAAATTCTGAAAAAATTCACAACATATCCCCAAAAAAATATTATTATCTAAAATTATTAACAAATTATTAAAAATTATTATTAAACGTTAATTAACAAAGCATTTTAAAAATAATTAAATTTACCAGAGGTCGCCCCTAGCCCCGTCTTCACATGCTCCATCTTCGCTCCGAGCTTGGACAAGTAGTTTCGAAAGAATGCGTTTTGTTCGGCAAACATTCTGCGCAGTTCCGAAATTATATCATTAACAGTTTCGAGGACGAAATGTTTAGTAGCAGCATCCCCATATCGTTAGGGTTCAACATCGTTTCGAATTATTCTTCTGCCAGCACACAAGTTCCATCATCTTCTATTACGAGATAACTGCCATCGTTGTCTTTGTGATGACGTATCTTGAGGCTACTCTGCCTAAATTTCGATATGCTGTAACTCATTCTCGACGGCTGGCGATGAACTGATCGAACCCACACCTGTATATAAGGACCAATTATATAGGGGCCAGTCCTTTACAATCGTCAAAAATCCGTATTTCTCTTTCCAGCACAAGGCACACATATGTTTGAAATCTCATAGCATCATGTTCGTAATGGCATGATCGTTGTAAACGTCACGTAAATTCGTGCCCTTCCATGCGGAACAACGCCAACACATTAGCATTATCACGAAGCGTCTGTTTTGGTATGCGCGAATAAGTCTGGCCGAGCTACGCGCAGTCCACGAGTGCATGCAGTCCCATGCTAAAGTATTATTGAATACAAGTTTGTTTCTCGCAGGCAATGTCGTTGATGTCAAATATCGAGTTTCATAGTGCTTCGTAATTAGTATCAAATGTTCTGAAATTAAAATAACAGAATGTATACTTTTCCTGGTACACGGGTGGTACGATCTTCCCGAGAGAGAGAAGACAGAGAGAGAACGAGAGAGCGACACGCTCTGCTTCACGTATTGAATCTTTTTTCCGGAAGGAAATAAAAACATCAGTCTACGCACGGGAATTTGTGAAAATATTTTTAACTGCAGTAATGTAATGTGTTTCCGTCAGTGCTATCTAACAATACAAATCAATCCATTGGCAACGTTTACCTTACAAATAGTATACATAAAAACGAGGTTAAAAAATATTGTAACTGTGAACTATTTCTTACCGGCCATTGCCAACACGTCGCTGCTGTCGCTGTTGTTAATTCATGTTTAATACGAAATAAGTATTACAAGTTACATAAGATACTAATGTTAAAGTTTAATTTATTCAATAATACAGTACTCTAAAGTTTATCACAGTTTTAAATATTTGTGGAGTTTAAGTTGTTGGAAAAAAAAAGTTGACATATTACGCCTAGGGTGATTTTCCAAAGGTTCGATTCCAAAAGGCCGAAGAAAATGTGAATGGACTTATAGAGTAACATCTTGCTTCATAATATGTATATGGTCATTGAAATCTTCTGGCAGCGGCGGTGGCGGTGGTGGCAGTGGTGGAGAACCAATGTTGCAATTTTAAAATGTTTCTTTATAGTATCACGCAGAGAAAACAGCTTCTGTACAGAATTCGCGCTGAAATGCCATATTGGAATATGCGATACGTCCGTATTCTTCCATGTCTAGAATGATAATGAAACGAAAATGTATAAAAGGAGCGCATTTATACTTTTCTCGCTCAGTTCACCGCAATGTCTCGAAGAGGTAAGACCATAGCTGGAAGCAGGGTCGATGATACACTGATCAACAATTTACCGTTCAAGCTGCACATTCCTGGATACAGGTTCTGCAGACCAGGAACCAAGCTAGCTAAAAGGCTGTCACGCAACGAGATAGACATAAACGCCCAGGACGAGGCATGCAAGCAGCACGACATCGCCTATTCCCAGTGCAAGGGTCTGCAAGCCAGACACTGGGCAGACAAGATACTGGCACACAAGGTGGACGAAATAAGAAAATCAACAGGTCCCGGACTCGGAGAAAAAACAGCAGTGTGGGGTGTTTCCAATTTGACGAACGCCAAAGTGAAGATGGGCATGGGCGATAAGAGCAAAAGAAAGGCACAAGCGAAAATAAAAACTGTTACCAAAGGAAGAAAAGCCTGTAAGGCTAAGAAAATATCTACCGGAGGATTTTTCCATTGCTTTTGCCTGCACTCGGGGCCCTCGGAGGCCTAATCGGCGCCACGAGTAGTATCGTCCGAGCCATCAACACAGCATCGAACGAACAGAAGCAGGTGACAGAAGCACAAAGACACAATGCAAATATGGAAGGTGTCATCATAGATAAATAAAAAACGGGCAAGGTCTCTACCTAAGGCCATACCCAGTACAACATACAATTACGAAACGGAGCAGCTGCCTAACATGTGGAACTCCGGACATTTGTGCCTTGACTTCCTGATTCGCTCGTACAAGTAATTGTATAAAAAAGGCTATACGCCATAAGGAAACCATCAGTCATGTTGATAACGCTTACCTTGACGGGTCATAGCTCCAAACCGCATGAGGTACATTTTACGCCACTCGACCTCGACCTGGAGGGGGAATGGAGCACAGGCCTCGTCGATTTTCAAACCTACAATACGATACCGAACATTGATGAAAAAAACTGCAAGCTGTACCTCGTAAAAAGTGGTAATGTTTCCCACGAGGTTTCGCTGCCCGTTGACTCTTATGAAATAGACGACATTGCAAGGTACATTGAAGATTCATTGCCCCCTAACACAGAATTCGAACTATGTGGTAGTCCCAACACTCTGAAGAGTGTTATCAGATGCAACGAAGATATCGACTTTACTACACCGAATGCTATCGGACCGATGCTGGGGTTTGAACCATGCATCTACAAAGCTGGTAAAACACACGTGTCGTCGCAGCCTGTAAACATTTTGTCAGTCAATGTGATACGAATAAACTGAAATTTGGAGAGTAGCACACGCATGCATTTTCTACTATAGACCCCCCATGTTATAAACTGGTCGCAGCACCATAAAGCATCATTTACGTTCTGGTCGTTGCGAAGAGAGCACACGAGGTGATCGTGACAGTCTTCGACCAGCACAGAGAGTTTGTAAACTTTCGAAATGAAGAAATCACCCTGTGCCAGCATTTGAGAAGATAGGTATAAGATTTACGCCTACCAGCAGCTATAAAATAACGTGTCGTGCAAAACCTACAATCAGTACATCACAGGTCTCCAAGGAGTTGAAATGTGCTGGCGAGCTTATCCTCTGCAGTCTTGGCTACGAGGTCGATCGCCATGAAGATTTTCTAAACTACGAAACGCCAACCATTTTCGAAGACAGCATAACGAAGGTGGAACTTCATGCGTACCAGCCTTTCCTGATCGGGGGATAAACACTACCATCAGAAGTTCGTATAGCTGTCTAACACCAATATATTTGCACTCTTCCTTGCAAGTCTTTCCTGCGAATCAGAGGGACTCTAATGAAAGAAGATGGTACCAATCCAGCATTAACGAAAATAACGAGAAATGGAATTCTTCACCTGATCGATCGCATCGTCTACTTCCTCAGCGGTACCGAGGTGGACCAGTTGCGAGATGCGGGCAAAACCTCAACGATCAAACACTACTTTTCGCTCATGCCGAATGAGCTGCCTACAGCCAAGATGACAGACTGGGGAATCTAAGATGGCTACAATGTTCAAATTTATTCTGATATCAGGTTCTAAGTATGTGTTCTGTTCTCCATTCTAATGGGATTCGCCGAAGACTACAAACGAATCATCTTCAATTCTAAGCAGGAGCTGGTGATAATGCTCGCCAATACGCATTTGAATATCATAGTGGGTATGGGTGAAAGCCTGGATGCAGTGGACCTGAACCTACAGTCTATCGAAGGGACGCTGCCTTATGTGCAGTTGAGCACAGCAGAACGCATACACATGTTACCGAATGTGGAAGATGGTAAAAACATCGATGTGGCTTTCAGGTCATGGAGTCTGAAGACATACCCCGGATTGCCAGCAAGCAAACACATTAACTGGATGGTGAAAACCAGTTTTGCTTCTGAGAAACCGAAGTAGATCATTGTTAGGCTACAGACCGGGAGACAGCACAATGTAAGAGCGAGCCATTCGCAATTCGTCACATGCCAAATAGAAAATGTCAAAATATTTTTGAATAGTGAAAGCTACCCATACGTAGACATGAACACGAACTTTGTAAATGGTCAGTACCTGCTGGCATATCAGATGTACGCTCAATTCCAATCAACATATTATGGACGCACCCGATTCTCGATATTGAGCTCTGATACTTTCTAGAGCTTGGTCCCGCTCATGGTATTCGATATGAGTAAACACGACGAGAGTATTGCCTCCAACGTGATCGACTGCAGGATCGAATTCACTACACATGGAAATATTCCTGCCAACACATGCGCATTCTGCCTGATACTTAACGACTAGCTTGCATCTTACAATTGCCAAGAGAAGACCGTCAAATTACTGTCATGAGCGCAGCTGACTATTCGCACATCGTAACTGTTTAGTCGTCTTCGAGCATCGCCAGCTTCAATTCCTGCCCACTTCAATTCCTGGGTCGCCGAGACGGACATCGAGCATTGAACACCGAAGAAAATTAATAAACCTATATATTGTATTGTGTGTACAATAAATTTTATGTACAAAAGATATGCTGTGTTTTATTTCAAAAAACCTCCTCGCCTTATATATAAGAATTAAATGAATAAATAAATTTAAGTACTTTGCAGGAATGGTCAATGTCACCATTCGGTACAGGCCGATAGCAGGTGGCATGTTCGATACTACATATGTGTTGTGAAAAGGATCCAATATGGATGGTCAAGTCAGTGCAACCTATATTTTAAACACATAAACAAATATGGCTGTCACCTGGTCATACATAGGTAATGTAAATATGAAATCTAGTATGGTTGTCGCACGAAGGTGAGGCGCAAACTATAAAACAAATAACAATCGAAAAAGCATGGAGGACTGCACCTAGCAAGATGGCCACCTTCCAACATGGCAGCCTCCAGTAACATATATAAACAAATGATGTACGAAAACAAACGTAGCCACCTCCAGTAACAATACACATATGACGAACAAAAAAACAAATATGGCGGCCTCCAGTAACATATAAACAAATATGGCTGCCTCCAGTAACATATAAACAAATATGGCTGCATCCAGTAATTTATAAACAAATGACGAACGAAAAAATCAATATGGTGGAATGAGTATTGGTGAGGGAAGTAGAGGTGAGGATGTCAGTCTGCTGCAGACGAACAGAGGTGAATAATTGGTGGTGCTGGTGGGGGGCCTCATAGATGTAGGTTTTAAAAAATCATAAGTTTTTAATAATTTTTGAAATAATTTTTAATCATTAATATTTAATAATATTTTTTTAGAATTTTTAGATTTCTTTGGAATTTTGCATTGTAATGGTCAATCAAGGTCATGGGGTTAAGGTCGATGTAGTTTGCATCTAATATGGCGAATGGGTCATGTCTACCAAGATGTTGGTCACCTATCAAGATAGCTTAAGGGGTATAGGCTAGGGGTGAACTCTGGTACATTTAAGTATTTTAAAAATACTTTTTTAATAAATTTTAATAATAACTTTTAATAATACATTTTTCGGGATTTGTTGTTAATTTTTTGGGAATATTTTGGATGATATAGATTTTTGGGCCAAAAGTAAAAGGTCATAGGTCATGCTCTCCTGACTCCTGGGTCACTGATCCGTCTCCTGTATGGCTCGGAGTCACTGATCCTGTATCCTGTCTGGCTTGAAGTTTTAAGATAAAGGGGGAATTTTTAGGGTATTTTGTTCAATTTTGAGGGGAATGGGAAATTTTAAGGGGAAAAGGGGAAAAATATGGCATCCGGTGACGTAACAACTTGGCGGCGGTCGAATCCGATAATCCGTATCCCCAATCCCTTGTCCCAGACTTCTCGATTTCCTACTACTCGTTTTATTTATTACGTTAATAAATGCTTCACATCAGAGATTTCAAACAAACACTGAAAATCATATTGGTCGTAAACCGATGTTTTGTTGGCACACGAGTGCGGACCAGTAGAAAAAAATTGAACCAGCTAACTTGAAAGTTGCGTCAGCCATGTTATGATATGGAAGAGTTAGAATCATGCATGTTTTACAATTTCGCCTAATTGTATTATTATTTGCATACAATTAAGCAGCCGACAAAAATTCTTAACTTTTCAACTAGTAAGACGCTAAACATGGAGCTACTTCTCGTAGTTCGCTGCCAACTGAACTGTGAGTATTGCGGTCATTGTTCAAAATATGCAGTTATGGACGGCGATTTTTTTTTATTTGCTTTCAAGTGTGCTCATTTTATCGTGAACCGCCTATAGAATATTTCACATGTCTTTCCATTTCTTTAACCATTGCATAATTAATGAGTTTGTAAACCTAACAATAACGAATTGTCCTGATTAACAAAAAAAATGTAATTAATGTACTGCATAAAATAAAGGGAACGTGCTATCTTAACTTAAAAATAAATCAAAATGTATCTTTTTGTCTGCCGAATTAAAGTATGTCTGTATGTGCACGAATGATGAACTGGCCACATATATAAAGCGATGCTACAGAGAACGCACCAAAAATTCTTCATCGGTCGTTGAGGATGCGGGAACACGGTCATATTTCTCCCTCTTCCCAGTTATCGATGTAGTCAGAAAGCTCCTAGATCTGCGCTATTTTTGGTCCACGCGACTCTCTGCCGCTGGAGTGAATGGCCCTAGGTTGTGATCGATTTAGCCTTGATTAAATCATCAGTGACGCAAACTCGAGGAGTGTCGAAGCAGGTCGAGTAATTGTCCCTTACTGGCACGGTGGCCTGTCCCGCGTGCTCACGAATTATGTGTTCAAACGACCGCTTACTTGACCGATATAAGGCCATAACTTTTAATTTATTCATTCAGGCAAACGGCAATCAGTGGCCAAAACCCAATCCGCGCCACCGCCGTTGAAACCATTTTTGGGACCGGAATAGTTATAATTATTTTATTAAAGTGTGTTATATTTATAATGTATGCTCAGAATACAATATCCTTATCCTTGACAAAATAATGTTCCTTCGTATTTGGTGGTATATATTTTCGATAAGTATGTTACGTTAGAATAGTCACTTAATTATGTATATTTTAAGCACGCTGCTCGAGTTGTATCAAATATACGCGGGTTTGCTAAAGGCCCAATAAAAATTCCAAACATCAGTATTTTGTAACATGTAAAGTCGTAAATAAAAAATTGTTCAGGGTTGATAGCACCGCCTAAAGAAGGGTTAGTAAGGATTTGAATTTTGAATATGTGTGTCTCACTGAACGCCAGAGATTCTTTCGACCACTTCTTCACTCAGCTTTGTTTTGCCTTGTGTAAAGTAAAAATTTTGTCAAGTTGTAATGAATTTAGCGTGACTCGTTTTGGTCTTCTCTTATTCTCATTCTGGCTCCGGAGCAAACTTCCTACGTATTCGGTACTCACGTCGGTTCACGATAAATTGAGCATTTCTGAAATCAACTTATGAAAAATGTTACTTACTTTCCTCATCTGCATATATTTTAATGTGTACCATGATCGCCGTGTTCCCAGTAGAGTTGGTAACGACGAAAGAAAAATAGTTCCATGAAAGATAATGCACATATAGGCTGTTCACGGTAAAATGAGCACTTCTGAAAGCCCTGCTTAAGATCTACTTGTATACACGTTGTGTGTTTTTCCGCCTTATGTAATTATCGTTGCCATGGACCTCATCACTTTATTCATGCGTCGGTCAAATGAAACTGTGAATTTATTAGAAAAGTAAATATTGTACAAACCTGCTCATTTTTACCCTTGGATGCATTAAAAAATACAGAAAGCGAGAGAAATAAATTAAGTTATCGCAAATGGTTACCTAACAATTTTTGTTCGATGATAATATATGGAACTACTTTCCTCTCTATCGTTGCTAACTTTACTGGACACGTGTCACACTTTGTGCCCTTTAAAATATATGCAGGTAGGGACAGTGACTTTTTTCTAAGGTTGATTTCAAAAGTGCTCACTTTATCGTGAACAACCTGTATGAAGAGTTACAGTGACGATGGCAGATTTAAGGAACAACTGATAGCAGACTCCACTCTACGACGTAACCAATTTCTATAACAGAGCCGACCTCCCATGGCGCAGTCGGTTGGCGCGCTACCGGTCTGGGATGCGGGAGGCTCTGGGCTCGAATCTTAGGCAAGGCATGGGTGTTTATCTGAGTTACGTTATAAGTTACTTTATAAACCGCTTCCTGGTAAGCCCTTATATATAACATCGAGGGACGTTAAAAAGCCCTTTCCAATACAATTTTAAATGGAATTCTAACAGAAAAAGACCATGGGTATAAAATCAAGGTTGTTTGGATGTTAATCTGTCTGCCGATACTGCGATATGTTCTGTTATAACCAAATTTAATGGAGAGCTATTTTATAGAAAATCTTATTAGCGTTGATTAGAAAGGTGAAGTTTGTAACGTACACATTAAATCCTTTCTTCACGGACAAGCGTACTATTAAAAATACTTTTCTTAAAAAAAATAAAGGAGATTATAGCAAACTTTTGCTAAACAGATACTTTGCTTTTGGCACGTATAATCACATGAGCATTTATTCTTGTGCGTACTGTAACAACTGGTTTTTCTTTACCCTGTTTCAAGGTATGATTTAATTTTAATTTGAATATTTTCTTTCTTTAGCACTATGTTATTTTGTGATTTAATATTTTGTTAGTGCATTTGTCTATAACAGAGCATACACCTTGCTCGCAGGTATTTTTGGGAAAAGATAAATAATCACTGGTTAATAGGAACGAATAACACGAATGTTTAAAAACAAAAAAGAAGTTTGTTTGGAATAAAATTTAGAACAGAAGTAAAAAGGAATATTGTAGTGATGTTTCATTGTTTAAAAGTTAAATTATTTTGGAGAGGAAGATTATAATTAATCACTATCGTGTATTAACAAAACGTATTATTTCCACAAGAAGAAGTTGATTATAAATACGTGAAATTCTCAAGATAATTTAGTTTGCAGATATCATTGGAAGAAGACTCTGCATAATATTTAACTGTATGCACGATAGTAAAGAAGAGATTCCTGACGGCGGGAAGTCCGATCTCATCGAGGATTCCAGAGTCAACTGGTGAGCTGCTGTACAACCGGGATCATTCTGCGGCGGATCGACGACGAAGTACGACACCCGCACACCTGAGAGCAGTGACGACGTGCTACGAGAGGTTCCATCAACTCGAAGAGAGCGAGAGAGAGAGAGAGAGAGAGAGAGAGAGAGAGAGCATCTACAAATCGTGTGCCATTCCTGAAGTTGCACCGTCAGATAAGTCCTCTAAATACTCATTATCACTCAAACTGGCTCAGCGACGAAGTTGAGCTAATCTTATTGAAGTAGTCCTTGAAGTGTTTTTCGCTAGAATTGTTTGATGCAGAATTTTTCATAATTGGCACTGACACTGTATTTTGTTGTGATTTGAAATTTTGATTTTTTAAAATATTCATCAGAGGAGCATTTAATTTATAAACAGTAAATATCTTTTGAAGTTAACAATTTTAATAAAAGAAAAGCAAGTCTTACAAGACTATTTAAATCCAAGACTTTTGCTTATAATATTTCGTGATCATTCAGAATTCCAATATTATTATTTTTTCCTTCAATGATATACAATCTTATATTAAATCGGAGTTGAACTGAGATATTTATGAATAAGAATATTTTATATTAACTGTGTGACAGCTGATGGTAGAAATAAGAAAACAACCAGTTATTAGGTCAGCAGTGTAAGCCTTCAGCAATGATAGTTTACTATAGAAATGGCGCAGGCCATTAATAACCATTGTTACCTGTGGTTTCCACAGGATGGTGCCACCTGTCAAACAGCCAACGTCCAGAGCAGCATAGAAGTCGTTGAGTGACGTCTTTCAGAATCGATCCATCTCACATAAAGTGTGACAATAACAAGTCTACGTGGTTTAATGATAGCGTATAAGTTTAAGAGAAAACAAGGGACCTTTATACAAAGAACGCTGCGTAAACTTCTGAAGTGGGTTTCAAATAAAAATGTCCTCACAATGAAATAACTACCATATTTGTTGCTGCCGCCGAGTGCAATTAGGTAATAGGTGTTATTTTCTATATTTTTTCCTTCTTCAACATATAATACGCCCCGTAGCACATAATGTATCTTAACCGTATGAGGTCACGTATTAATGGGAAAATTCTAGTCTCGTAATTTATCAGTTTGACAAGACTTTTTAATTGATTATTAAATTAAATCATAGAAATTTAGAAAGCTAGCATTTCACCATTTTATTTTAAGAATTTTATTCCAGAGTGGGAGGGGGTGTGAACTATGAAAAAACTTATTAATGTATAAACTAACTTCACAACATTTAAAATAAATTATAACTGCAATATTGTATTTCTGGCATTTGAAATATTTCAACATTCAGAAACAGATAATATTAAGAAAAACTTATTCCCTTTTAACGAAGATTGTTTCTTTATACAGCTGCAATTTTGCTTACGACAATATATTTCCCTTTCCAAAGAAAAATTGTAAAATGTAAATAACCTCATACACCTCATATGGTATCAGGGCTCTAGACCATAAGTGAGTTTCTCTTTCTTCAATGGACAGCAGATGTAGGCAGTACATAGATACTTATGTTTAGCACCGACAAAATTCGACGCCAAACATGAAAATAACAGAATGACTCTTACTTTTTGGCTTGCCATTGCCGCCAACACCAACCTTTAACACAATAATAAATATATTCAACTTTTAAAATATACACCTCAGGTCAAAAAAATAAATCAATTGAACCGTTTGCACTTACGGCATTGAAACTGGTAGACATGTTTTCCCCGTCTAAGTAAAGGCAGAGTGGCTGCAATCGATTGGTATTGTAAATATTTTTAAGAAAACTAGTTTTGAAGCTGTTCACTATTTTTTAATTTCATCATTATTTATGGTATAAATGCATCTGCGAACTTCACGAGTTCATTAAGTAGCAGGATTTTTCTTTCAAGCATGTGAACCTCATTGTTATTTTTATGGTCCACATTTACGAAAATGTTGGTAACGGTAAAGTAAGCATTTTGAGCGCAACCTTTGAAAAAAAATGCTCCCGATTAACTGCATACATGCTAGCATACACGCCGGCATGCCGGCTCCAAGTTAAGTTGGCAGCCTAATAAGTGAATCAGTTACATGTTTCGAGGTTGCACTGCGAGTGTGACGTTTACATTTATGACATCATGTTTGTGTTTCTTAATTGCTTTGTACGCATTAGAGTGGGGAGTGAACTATTATGGGCTGTTCACGGTAAAATAAGCACTTTTGAAAGGCCTGCTTAAGTTTTACTTGTATGCACATTGTGTATTCTTCCGCCTTATGCAAAATTAACATCGCCATAGGCTTCGTCACTATATTCATGCGTCGGTCAAGTGCAACTGTGAAATTATTCCAAAATAAAATGCTTTGCCGAGCTGCTCATTTTTACACTTCGATGCATTAAAAAAAATAGAACGTGAAAGAAATAATTCAAGTTACCCCAAATGGTTACCTGGTACTTTTTATTCGACGTTAAGATATGGAACTACTTTCCATTCATCGTTACCAACTTTACTGGGCGCATGTCACTCAGTGCGCCCGTTAAAAGATCTGCAGGTAGGTATAGTGCCTCTTTTCTAGGTTTGATTTCAAAAGTGCTCACATTATCGTGTACAACCTTTAGCAACACATTAACGTTCATTAGTAACTTCGTGTTTTCACTTGACCGACGCATGAATAAAGTGATCAGGCCCATGACAGTGCAAATGTTACACATGGTGGAAGGATACAAGACATTGAGCAAAGTAAATCTTAAGTAGGACTATCAAAAGTGCCTAACTAGGGCTGGAATCACAGCCTACGTCGCATCCGTCAGTCGCCCGTCCGTTAGGCGGTCACGTGATCTTCAACCAATCGCAGGACAACTTTTTTTCCTATTCGTCAAATATTTCCCAAGCTTTAACTTTCGACGGATGGATGGGCCACTGCCTTCTGACGACATTCCGTAGGCGCGAATACGTAATTTGAAATAAAATACAAGGCTGTGGATGTGTTCATTTATGTTTGGTGGTAAATTCAGGAATTTAAAATGTAAACAATAATTCTGTATGAATTCTTGTCACGTAAAAAAAATATTTCCCCAAAAGTTTTCTCTCTTGAAAATTTATTTCGAAACAAAATAGGCCCACAGCTAAAGAAAAATCACGATGACTACCCTATCTTGCCCATGTTAAATCTGCTATGTTTGTGTCCCATGATCTCAGAAACTATTAAGCCTAGAACTTTTAGATTTTAACAGTGTTATCTTATATGTGCTCATATTGTACTGTACTAGAATCATTTATTTTAGTTGTCTTTGCAGAAAGTTATTTAAAATTTGATAAATCCAAAAATTATAAAAAAATGTTTTATCGAATATTTAAAAAAATAAAGTTTTTCAGGTAACTTCATAATTCTAGTACAGTAATTTCATAATGATTATATGCAGCTTTTCTATAAGTGTTTGTAGTTTTTGAGATAATGGGTTAAATATATTAAAACATTGAATTTCCCAGAAATTGAGGCTAAAATAAGAATGAGTATACAAAAACCATTTCTCACGTAAAAACTTCTATATTATATACTATATTATTTATAATATTTCATTATTTCTATCATTGAGAGGTATACTGGAAAATATATACTCAAAATTATAAATATAGGCCTAAATTAAAAAAATATTTAAAAAAATCTAGCATCTCTGCATATAGTTTTCAACATTTGTTCAGGATTTTCTCTCACGTAGATCTTCAGCTTTTCTAAACAATTTAGCTCTGTATATTATATAGTTTTCGAATATGTCAAATATTTAAAAAATACAGTTCTACAGAAGCATAAATTAGTATAAATAACCTCTCCATCACTATTTCTATCAGTGACAACTGACAACCTGCCCCATATACTGATACAGAGTATAAATCACCTCTCCATCACTATTTTTATGTTTTCAGTGACAACCTGCCCCATATGCTGGTACAAGTTCCATCTCTTCATTTTATTTAATAAGTTCCTTCCTCATGTGCACTCTTACCTCTTTGGTTGACAGTTCTGTTGCACGCTATCATTTTTGAATTCGCACCTTGTCCAGAAACTTGAATGTCTTCACTGCACTGGGTCCTGGACTGATGTCAAGTTCCTGGAGCACCTTGAATCTCCCAAAATTGCCTTCATTGAAAGCTGTCACAGCATCATTCACACCCCACTGTAAAGTTTTTAGGCCAACAAACACATTTTTGGCAACCTTGTCCAAATAAAATAATTGAATGACTCATTGGGATTCTGTATTTTTCCATGAAGACACTTCCTCAACAAATCAGGATGAACCAAATATCTATAAATAGGCTTCACAAATACCATTACTGCTTCTGGTATTGAATGTTCATGGCTATGAAAATCACCCGTTAGTTCAGCCTTTCGATATTTGCACCATGTGTCAGGGCCAGGCAGACATAAGTGCTGTACTGGGTTCTCATCTGTGGAAAGTTTGTGAAAATAAGTTGCCCAAATTGCTTTTTCATGTTTTCCAGATTGTTTGTATTGCTTCTAATGGCCGTGCCATAATAGCTCTGAAGCTAATCAATAGTTTTGTCACTGAGCCTGCCATAAATGGTTTTACTATCAGAAAGTCTTTTCCGCTCAATGACTGCTTCAGCTTTGTCAGCCTGATACCCATTCTCTTCTGTACATGGCCAACACGTTCAATTTTTTTAATTTTTTTCTTCTTGTATGGATTTTCCTCAACTACTCTCTTGTGTGCCTTCGAATCTCTATCACCGAGGAATTCTGTATAGCATACATTCCTATCTTTTTCAGACCTGTTCCAAATGTTTACAGCAGCTGCTGCCTCCATACATCCACTAGTGCCTTCGTAGTTTTTATCATAGTTGTGTTCTTCTGTTGGAAAGTTGCACTTGAAACAATTTTTTTTGTCAGCACTTCGAAGTCTAACACCTTCCCAGAATCTACACTTATTTGTCACTGTGGCTGCAGATTTTTTTGAGGTGTGACCACGCTTTTGCCAAGTGCCACCAAATGCTACTGGAATATTTTTGTCCCCATCATTTAGCTGAATAGCTTCTTCTGCAGCAATTTCCATTGAGGCTGTTGCAACCGTTTCCAGAGAAGTTCCGATAACCTCAGCGTACTTATTCATCCTACAAGGCGGCTGTGGCAAGTCCAAGATTCCACACAATAGTTCTGCTGCTGTATGACCTTTGTCAATGGCTCGCATGCCATAGGCGAATCTAGCATTAGACTCAAACAAGTCTCCTTTACAGTTCTTTGGTGTGTAGAAGGGATTACTAAAGTTACAGTTCACACACAAAACTATCTATTTGGTAGCAATTCTATTTCTTGCAGAAAGTTATTCTTTCAATGTCACGGTTTCTCCACAAAGGTTGCAGCACAAGTAATTACTAAAAATTTTCTCTAAAATAATAAAATCTACTGGGATAAAATCTATATCACAGTTTTCATCCTCATCCGAAGAATATGCATTATCACCATTGCTCAACTTTGTCTTGAAAGCATTGTCCGGTATACCTGCATTGTTACTGAAAGAAGCAGAAGTTACATTTTCACCATTGGGGTCGCTAACCATATTGCTGACGACTTCAGCTGTTTTCTGTTTACCTATTTCCTCGGAACTTGCATTTCATGAAAACACTTTTTCGTTCTTGTCATTGTAATGAACAAATCAACTAAAATATGCATTTATAAACAATTGTGTATTTATATGACCTAGTAGGCACAGAATATAACAAACAAACCTATTTTTCACTGAACGAAACATCTATGTCACGCCGTTACAATAGTGACAGTGTGGGCAACGTCTAAAATACAAGTTTCCCCTAAGCCTACACAAAAACCACTGCCTTCAAGATTCATTCCTCTATGAAAGCAAGAAGATTGTATCGAAATGGTGACAACTACAAACAAATGCAACTGAAACTTCAAAATGTTTTTAAAAATCTTAGGAAATTGAGTTTTACAAAAACAAACTTTCCGCTTTGTCTAGAAAAGTCCAAATATTAATTTGGGGTTAAAAACGAAAATAGTTAAAATTTTCAATTTTTTTGAAAATGCAGCTGCAATTTCAAATTTTTTTTTTTTTTAAACTTGTAAAATGAGTTTTACAATAGCAAACATGCCATATTATTCAGAAAAGACTAAATATTATTTTAAGGTCAACAACGAAAAAAGTCAAAATGTTCAATTTTTTGTTGTCAGACTCCCCTACATACTGAAATTTTGCCGTACAGAAGGATTGAAGGACGGCGGATTGTTGTGATCGCTTTCAACCGAGCGCGAAAACACGGACGGATGATTGACTTACGGACGGGCATCTGATCGATGCGACGGATGGTTCAGCTCCAGGCGCCTCACTACAAAAAAAAAATTTAAACCCCCGTAAATCACGTGCAGTTTTTTAAGAAAGCATTGTGAAGGCGATGGAAAACAGCGTAAGACAACTTCGAGTGTTTTCCGTTTCCCAAATATTTCAAGCGATTTTTATACGGCTTTAATACAGTAATTTGTCAAAAAAGTAAAGCATTGCTGCTTTAGTTTAGAACGAGGTTTTACACAATATTAAATGCCGCAAACAGAAGCTGTAGCTATGTTTGCTGAATTTGACATTTTTCAGCGACCACTTTTCAACGTTTCAATAGCCACATTTATAAACTCGCTACAAAATGTCAATTTTTGTTTAAATCCTGAAAAATATTTACATTAAAATATTCAAAAGTTATTTTTTTTTTATTCTGCGTACAATCAGACCCATTATGACAACTAAGCAGGCCCCTTAAGGCTCGGCTGCGCCTATTATACAGATATTCTTAGTTTTCGTGCCATTATTTCAGTTTAAGAGGTATTACTGGAAAGATTTGATTATGAAAAATTTACAGTTTACTAGTTGTTTAAAAATCATGTATATAATTCTCGCTGTGCGTTATTTCCTGCTTTTAAGGCAGAAAGTTATTGACAAAATATAAATATGTTCCTGGCTTTTAAAACTGGCAGATCACACACATGAAAAAAAGCACAAAAATACTAAACAACTCCTAAAATGTAAATTTTAAGAGGCTTAACTTTTTCTTTACGATACAGCAGTAAACAGGGAGAAATATCGCGACTGTGTGGCGTACAACCGGGTCAAAACAGAATTTTCTCGCGATGGCAGTAGCAAATTTAAAAGGAGAGAGGCTCTGTTATGTAAATAATTGAGGCTGGATCCAAATGACCCCAGCAACAAATACATTTAGCTAACGGTTGGAATTTGGTTGGAAAGGTTGGCTGAACGTTGGGTTGGAACACGTTGGCCCAACGTAATAGGCCAACAAATTTTTTCTACCGTGGACATTTTGAGAGAGTACTTAGCACTCTCAAGAAAATTATGCCACTAAATCAGAAAAAGCTAGAATATACTGCAAATGTACTCGTAATTTATTTTTTAAAGAGAAAACGTTTGATAACAAGTTGGTAAACATACTGTTCATTAATTGGCATGTTTTCTTCTGTTGGGCTAGTGCAGTGCAACCAGAATTTAATGTCAAATTATGAAAAAAATGTTTCATAACTAAAACAGTGCCCATTTTCTTTGCATTAATTAATATAAAGGTTTTTTTTTTCAATATTTGAAATAATTATTCTGTTATATATGTTTAATTGGCTAATATATGTTGTTTCAACATTGGAAACTCAACGGTTGTTGTTTAGTATGGTATTTTATGTTGGTCAGACATGCTTTAATGAAAATTGTGCCAGGAAGTTCCGAAAATGCATATTTTGTGAGGTAACTTTGCACACTCAAGAAAATTATGTCACTAAATCAGAAAAAAGGTTGAACAGACTGCAAGTATCCAGTAGCAACATATGTAGGGTCAGAGTTGGAAATTGGCTGGCAAATATTGTGTAGGAATCCAAAATATAATTGACTTTCGGTCAACGTTGTTTGCCAATCAAAATCCAACATAATATATTGATTGAAAATTATTTTCAAACATGCAATAAAATATATGTATATAAAATTATTTATAAAAAAACTGTTTAAATAGAGAATGTGCTGCTTTTAATTTGTTGGTGGAACTTTGGATAAACGTGTGAAAGGCAACGGTTGGTGTTTTGTGAATGTGTGTGCGTTTGGCCAACATTGTGTTCCAACTAAAACTCAACCTAATCTCCCCAGTATCATCCTACGTTGGCACTTGGTTGAAAAGGTTGGCTATATGTTGGATTGAAGCACACGCATTAATACAATGCTAACTCAACGGAAAATACCAACAAAAGTTTCCTACTACGAAAATGTTACGAGATTGCTTAGCGCCCTCCGAACAACGATGTAATTAAATCAGAAAATGTCATAACCTATTGCAATTGCAAACTTAATTTTTAATGGTTGTTTTGCGTTGTTAACAAGTTGATAAATATACTTTTAGTAACATGCGTGCATTTTTTTGTTGGGCCAACGTTGGGAAATCAACTTTTTATGTAAAAATACAGAGCAACCCCTTTGAGTAAAAACAATGTCACTTTCTCGTTTTTGATAGAATATGAAGGTACTTCATCACATGAGATATTTCTCTTTAAAATACGATCAATTGGTTATATGTAATGCCAGTATTGGGGATATAACAGTTGGTAATTGGTCCTAATTGTTAACACATCGATGGTGGTGTGTTTGTTACTTGTCGGAAAACATACTGTTGTGATTTGTAATGTAAATTTCTGTTGGGCTAACATTGTGTAACCAGCATTATGCCACCATATATCTTATGAATTAACACTAAATTTTCATATGATTGTTTAAAAGCAATGTTTTTAGCACACAAACCATGTGTTATTTCATATTGGCTTCATTTATTATATCTTATTTACTAGTCGGAAAACATAATTTCGGAATTTAGTATTTAGGCCTACTCTATACATTTGTTGGGCCAACATTGTAGAGTACAACAAACATAAATTATCTATTAGAAAATAATCGGGTTAAATGGGAAAACATATTAATCATCACAACATACAAAGAATTAACTAATGCAAATTTTCATTAAACTGTGTTTCGTTCCTCATGTGTTCAGACAATGTTGTGAACATAACAGTTGGTGACTGATTTTTTGTTTCGTTGGGGGCAGTATTGCAGTGCAGACATTATTTCATCGTAGCGTTTTTTTTTTCTAAATAAGCACATATAATTCATTTCATGTTTAATGGTTCAAATTTTTTTTTGTACAGAGATTCTTTAGAAATAAGCTGTCTTTCTATGGTTGTGTATTAGTCATTAGTTGAAAAATATATTCTTGTAGCTGGTAGGTTTTAAATTCAGATTCAGAGTAGTAAAATCTGACTTAAATATATAAAAAATATAATACTGTATAACGAACTGTAAAATCATATGGAACT
Source organism: Dryococelus australis (assembly GCA_029891345.1). NCBI lineage: Eukaryota > Metazoa > Arthropoda > Insecta > Phasmatodea > Phasmatidae > Dryococelus > Dryococelus australis. The sequence continues at coordinate 102,041,968 of CM056997.1, read as the reverse complement.
ATTTCTTCACCAACGACGAGAAGTTACAGTAGTCTAGTGGACAACACATCGGGCTGTTAATGCGAAGAGCGCCGAGTTCGAATCCGATATCCACCACTGGCAATTTAAGGTAGTAGTGTGGAGGGGGACGTGGTAAGATAAAGTAGGATTAACACCTTTAAAAATTTTTGTTAGTGGTCAAATTATTATAAAACCCTGGTAACAAACGTTGGCAGAACATTGTTTAGTGGTTAGCATTATGCATGCAATAACACATCTTAGCAAAACACTGCCACCTGTGAATAAATTACCGTGTAAGTGGGTTTCTGAAAGAGAAAAGAATATTAGTTATCAAATCATCAAAATACTACAAAATAACAAACTTAAACACAATATTAATAGGTGGTTGGGTTTCTGTCAGATTTGATTTGCATGGTGGAAACTGGTGGAAAATAAATTATCATGCTATAAAAAGTATTAATGATTATGGCCAGCATCCAGCTAATTACATGACGTTGGACCAACGTAATTCCGAGTGTCATGTCGATGTCCCACCAAACGTTATTTTCCAACGTTGGCGCAAACTTCAAGCAAAGGTTGTATTAACGTTTGCTTAATAAAAAAATTCTACATGAGAAATCCTGCAAAATTTTTGGGCTTCAATCAAACAGTACCGTGACGTTTATATTCTTTTATTTTACCAACGGAATGTATAATCACACATGCACGCAATGACAATTTCAAAGTCTAAGCAATAAGATTTTGACAGTTCCCATGGCGAAATAGCCTTTCAGTTTTGGGACATACGAAATAATTACTTTGCAGCTATCATAAGCACTCTAACCCTCTGTGTATCCTACACCCATTCTACGCCCAGGACAGTGAGTTTAAGCTACAAGTCCTCGGATATTTTTACAACATCACCTTATGCATATGTTTAAAGGATTTAAATTTTAATAATACTAACAACAGTAATGAGGATGTGATACCACAACACTGATATATAGGGATGAGAACATTTCGCGAGTTCATTTCAGGACAAGATAGACGTCAAACACGTGTACACTGAAGTGAACTTTGCAATTGGATCGCAGTTTAGTATACACGACCTGGACGACTCTAAGCCAATAGCAAACTTCCAAGGGAACAAGTAGCGAGTGCCATACTGCCAGGTGTGAAGTAACACTGGCTGCTCTATGGGGCAGCAGCCAATGAATAAACATCTGAGGCTCAAATGTACACAGGACTGTGGAGTCTAGCCTTACAGATAATTGAACTCGCGAATTTTTCCTATCCTTACCGATATAGAACAGTCGAAGCGGCGGTATTTTTAATTATTGCGTGCAGGTCTTGGAAACGGGAGCGGTGATATCACTGACACCCAAGATGCACGCGACGTTGGCCGGAGCAAGCTTCCCACAGATAACAACACTCCAATTGCGCTTCGCCGAAACACTTGGCGTGCGTGCGCTCCGACATGCCCTGCGGTCTGTGGCGGAGAAGGAGGCGAGAGAGATGGATAGATAGAGAGCGAGAGATACATACTACGTCGAGCTTTCCCGTCGACCACAGTTGGCAGTCGCACCGCTTATATGGCATACGGCGCAAGGTGGGCGGGCTGGTTCGCGCCGGCCCGCCTGCCTGAATCTAGGACGGCTTTGACGAAGATAGGAGAAAAAAATTACTATACATAGCCGTTCGTTATGTCATCGCCTGCGACTCGGAAAAGCGCTACTATAATGCGACGCCTAATTCTTTGTTGGCTACGATGGCGATGACTGGTTGTCAAAATAGGACCGTGTACTATGGTTACAAAAAAAATATTTTCACATCTTGTGCCCTACCGCATGTATTTTAATCGATACGATGTATTTTTCATCTTCGCGATATATAGGGATATCCGAATTTCGCGAAAATATTTCACGACCAGTTGTATTTCCTAACACTTTAGCTCAGATTCCCTTTCTTGATTGGATGATCTATGGTGTCTGGCCGCGAACCACAGACGTACATTATCAGAGTTGCCAAATTCTGATTGGACAGTCAAGTAGGAGAGTACATATTCTCACAAAGACACGCCACCAATAAGCAAACGAAAATTGCTGGTATGCCCGTAGAGTATTGAAATCTAACATGTGCGGAAATAGTTTCGCGAAATTCGGGTGCCCCTAGATAACTATGACAACATAATTTGAAATTTCTACTTCCCCCCCTCGCCTTCCCCTTCTCCCTCCCAGCGATGGTATTCCTTAAAGGCCTGTGCTGAAGCCTACCCTTTATTGCAAGTTTACTAAGTACACTCCACTCACCGTCACTTCATAACCTTTTGAAACAAACCGTTCGAAAATCGCCCCAGGTTTAATACGTCTGCTTGTGCTTTACACTATAATCATATACATCAAACATTTAATACCATCATTGATGTTAAAGTATTCAAATTCTGACCAACCGATACTTTTACTTGTACATTAATATTGTTTCATAATCCATATTAAATAAAAACGGCGAGAACAATGCTGCGTTGGCAACGACTACAGTCCATTCCCGATTGGAAGCGACTTATGAAAATCAAAACCTTTGAAAAAACACTCTAGGCATTACATACCAACCTGTTTTTTCAATAACCTGTATTCCACAAATATATAATACTGTGGTTAACTTTAGAGTACTGTATTATTGAATAAATAAAACTTTACCTTTATATCTTCTATAACTTGTAATATTTATTTATTTTTAAAAATGAATTAACAACGCCGAGAGCAGCGACGTGTTGGCAACGACCGGTAATAAATAATTCACAGTTAAAATATCATTTTAACCTAGTTTTTAGTATACTATTTGTAAATTTAACGGTGCCTATTGAAATATTTAAATATTTAGGCAGCCCCGATGGTAACATATATCATTTTTACAGTTTAAAATTACAGCGGAAAATATCGTGAGTAGGCCGTAATGGTGCGGTGTTGTTTTATCGAGCGAGAGTAATTTTGAAGCAACTGTCTGCTGAGCGAGCTTTGTTCTCTCTCTCTCTCTCTCTCTCTCTCTCTCTCTCTCTCTCTCACACACACACACACACACGCACACACTCTCTCTCTCTTTCTCGCTCTCTCTCTCTCTCTCTCTCTGTCTGTCTTTGTCTGTTTCACACTCGGGAAGTTTCACTTCGCTAGTACGCGGCAAAATTGTACGTTTTCAATTGTAGCATATTTCATACTTATTACAGCAAAATGATTTTTGAATTTGTAATTTACAACTGAAAAGAGATTTTAATGTTTGAATACTTATTTTAATATATTTATATATGATGGCGGGGTAGAAACAAAGTGAAGTTGGCAGACTTGGCGAGCCATGACATGGCGTGTTGCTGTTTTACCAATCGAAGCGTAAATCATACTTACTCCGAAAAATACTTCAAATTACCACATCACTTTTGTAGACGTTGTATTTTTTAAACCTACATAAGCAAGTTACGATGTTGTGATAAATCTGTGTTTCCGCGGCAGTAATAAATATACTGTTACGGTGTGTTTCGTCAGTCGCTGGGTGTGAAATAGCGTGGCGTGGCTCTTTGGTGATAGTTACGCTGGATCTGTGTATGCGTGATTTCAAATATTTGATGTGAACTATTTATACGTTGTAAATGTGAACTGGTTTTATAACTAAGTTATTTATTTACATCCACGTATGTTTATTTATCACAACATTGTACCTTTGCCCCGGGTGTTTGAAACACAGTCGTGTAACGTGATTTACCACCAATCCCAACAAAATAACCAAGCTTAGCCCCAATGAATTTCAATAAACCTAATACACAGTAAGTAGCAATACATATAAATATGAGTGGAATAAAAGTTACGGTAGGCTTATTTGAGTGCATGTTCACCGCTATTTTTTAAGTTTGCATGACAAAAATGAGCAACACAAGTTGCGTGCTTGAATTTAATGTGCCTTTTTCGTTTGACTGGTTGTTCCTTCGTTTTAATATTTATTCCAACTGAGGCAGTCCTTTTGAAGAAATGACCCAACACATATCAATAACAAAAGGGTAATTACAATTAGTACAGCCCTTTGTCTCGCAGTTGTAACAGTGTTAAACACAGTCGCGGCATAATACTAACGTGCATTACATATATTGTGCTATGTCGTGGACAACAAATATGTTAATGTAAAATAACCGTAAGAACTGACGTCAATTCAGGCATTTTTAAAACGTCATAAAGCTGACCTTAATAATGTTGAAGGCCTAAACTGTGAATATTCATACGGAATGGTTTTTTGAATATGATAGAATTCTTTGAAAAGTTGTAAACAGTAAACAGCACATTTGACAGGTATAAAAGTAGAAGTCACATTTCAATGTTTATGTTCAAGGTGTAGCGAAAGTTTACGAACACATGTACACACACAATGGAATGAAAACATTGATTTTGACAGATGCTACATGGCAGTCACATGCCAATGTTTGTTTACATTTGGCGGAAGGATACGAAACGGACCTGCAAGTAGATATTTAGCAGGACTTCGAGAAAGTTGCTTCCAGTGGGGAATGGACTATAGTAAGAAAATAGTTGATGGGTGAAATTTGTTTAAATCGAGTAAACCATATTTAAAAGCCTTAAACTTTAAAGGAAAGTTTCATGTTTGATCATAAAACTAAATTCTCGTCTATATTTACTGTAAAAATGGGCCTTCTTTGCTCAAACCTATGATTTTTTTCCGCAAAGAAAAGGTTGTAGAAATGTTAACCGCACTGCAAAGTAGGTTTGCCACAAAAAATATGTTTGTTTTGCTCCATATACTAATGACTATGATAACCTTGCATTGTCGTTACAATATTTCAGTAGACGTCTTTGTGGTAACATCAGCTATATTGTAGAGAAAATTTGAGCTCTGGAAAACAACCACGACTAGTAAATAAGTGAGACGTAACAAGTCTAATCTTTCAAAATGATGTTCACTAAAAGAACTACCAGAACAGCTCCGCGACTCGAACCCGCACCCACGGCTACCGACTGGCAAGTTAAGGGGCCTCACTAATTAAAAAAAACTGGGTTTGGCTGTGTTGACGCGTTCGGACGCCTTAATGTTATTTTACGTCCCTGGCACTGCTTCACTCGATCACATAGGGTTTTGTGGATTGCTTTTGAGATGCTCTTTCCGACCGTGTATGATTTATGTATTTAGACTTGGCCTTTTAACGAGTATAGGTCGAAGATGTGTTAAATTTTCTTAATATTTTACATTAAACTCATACAATTTCCCCATAACCACGCCACACAAATGTTTTTATACACGCAATCAATTGATCTTGGCGAGAGCTGTTGATTGAATCCTAAACGAGAGTCGTAGCTTCTCCTAGTCAAAAGTTAAACTACGCAAAAGTTATGAGACGAGCCGAAAAGAACTCAAAATTGCGGGTCCCTTCCTCCATCCCAACACTCCTTCGCGACGAGGGCGATGCTTCACAGTCCTCACTCAACGTTACATATTCTTTGATCCTTTGGCAATCGAGTGGTGTAATTGAATTTCGAATGAAAAAGATAGATTCGGAGTTTCAGTGCCAAACTCTATCCCCCTATTTTGTTATCATCGGAGTTTTTGGATTGCCTCCCACTATGGTCGAAAATTTAAAAACGTATTCACGTCAAAACTTGAATACCTCAACGTTACTTCCGACCGTAAGAAGACTTTGCAATGGCGCGGTGGAAAACAGCATTAACAAGCCTCGCGCGTGTGCTGTTTCTTTAGAACTTCATGCGGTGAGTGAGGAGAGTGAAGAGATTTGAGCGGCTCTTAACATCGAGGTCTTGAGAGCCGATCATTTTAAGCGGTGACCAGAGCGTTTTAATACAGTAATCTGTCCACTTTAAAACACTGCTTTGCAGAATAATAATGATCGAAAACAGAGACTGGCTACTCACAGCGATTTTCGCTGACTTGGGCACTTTTAAACGACCATATATATGTTTCAGTAACCAAGAATGACAACAAAACATCGACTTTCATGTCTGCCGTGAAAACAGATTTAAAGGCTGTTCACAGTAAACTGAGCACTTTCGAAAGACCTGCTTAAGATCTACTTGTATGCACTTCGTGTATTCTTCCATCATATGTAGTTTTAAAATTGCCTTGGGCTTCATCAGTTTATTCATGTGTCGGTCTAGTAAAAATGTGAAATAATGAAATTTTTACAACCCCGCCTTATGGATATGTTTAGAAGATTGATATTTTAATAATAATAATAACAACAGTAATGAGGATGTGAAACCACAACACTGATATATAGGGATGGGAACGTTTCGAAACTACATAGGACAGTGGAGTTTAGTCTACGAGTCGTTTAAACACGCGAAATTTTCCATTCATTTCTCATAACTGTTGGTCGAAACTATAAACTGGTGCAAAAATATAATATTAAAATAAATATAACATTAAAAAGTTTTCATTTGTAGTAATAATTACTTGTCACCAGCGGGGTGTGGCGAACTGTTTCAAGATAAGCTGGCGTTAGCTGTGTGCCGTACCATGTTGCTTGCTAACTTACACTTCTACCGCTAAAACATAGTTCGGCAGCTGACGCCACAGGAAATGTATAATAGGTAGGGACAGATGTTTTTAGCGAAAATGTTTACGGTAATGCTATACTTCAATATCCTACGTCTACAACCACAAATTACTTTTCTTGTTGGCCAGGTGTCTACATGAGAAGACATATTCTTATTTGACTGGGTCAGTCGTAATAAACTACTCCGATACTGAACGTCCATGATTCGCGGACAGACACTTGAGGCAAGTGACTTTCAAAAACGTCCAACCACGAAAGTGTATTTGAACAAAAGTGTTTTGGAATACAACTGGTCCTGAAATATTTTCGCGAAAACACCTGTCCCTAATAATGGGGTCACTTGCTGCTCGTTTGTAAGTGGTTGGAATACAGTTGTCCTAGGCTGCCCGGTGGTTACTGGCTCCTGCTGCGTGCACCGAGGATGCACAGTGGTGATCAAGCGCCATCTTTTCTTGCAACAGTGCACCACACGCCACTGTTTGTCACACAAAGTAAAAAATTAATTTACCTCAGTGGAACAAAATTCATCGTACCATTGGAGCGTCATTGTTTACCGTACTTGACAAGAATTGCCGTACAGGAGATAGTTAATGTGCTGTTTGGCAACACTGTCTATAGTTGGCTTTACCGCTTGTAGCGATCACGAAAATTGGTGCTGCTCGCCACGATGCCAATAATGACTAAATTATAGGTTTCACAGGCAAACACGCCACATTGACCAAACAGTTTTATACTTACTGATCAACGTTTTGTCAATACGGTTCCCAAATAAAGACTGTTTACAGCGACCACAGAAATGCATTCCTCGAATACAGAATAAATACTCGTTTGCAATCAGTTAGAAATAATTTATTAGCAAAGAAAACATTTTGTCATACCGAGAGAGCGACACAGTGATAACAACGCTGGACTCTCACACAGAATGGATATAAGTTAGATTCCCTGTCCATACTCCCGTCTCAATGATTCTTCTATCAACGAAAGAAAAGTGAACATCACTGTAATCATGAGTGAGATTTATTATTTTAGTAGCTGTTTATTAACTTCCAATTTTTGTTAACTAAATGGGAAAGGGATTGGAAAGTCTCTCGAACTAAAATAACTAAAACTTGCTTCTGAAATCAGAACACTCGTATGACGGGTTGAGAAATCTCTGGTAGAAACGTACATCTTTATCGACATTGGACGCGAACGTCTCCGTGAAATTTATTCCGACAAAATACCTTCACGAACAAAACAAAGCTAAGCACCAAGGAGGAGTGTTGGGAATGAAACTAAGTTGGGCGTGTTCAAAGGTCGTGTGAATTAAGTGCGAAGTTAAGAGTGTCAGTGCCTACGGACATCAGAGTTGTCAGTATGGGCATATAGCTGTTCCGACATCAGTAAGACGTAGCACCAGCTCGAGCCTGGGCACAGTGAACGAGGGAGTCATACGGGAGCTGTTTCCTCTCCTGAGGCAAGTCGGCCCACAACTGTTGTGACTACTGGCCCTCGATATCCTCCAGACTGGCTCGTGGCTGGGTTGCTCCAAACTAAGATTCCGTTGGTGCAACTAAATATTTGCTTGTCTCTATGTACACAAAACAATATCGGTTAATACAAAAAAACTTGAACCTTACAGAGATTCTGGGGCCACGGTGGCTGAGCGGTTAGCCTGCTCGCCTCCCATCAAGGCGGGGTCACAGGATTTTTGCAAGTGGGAATCGTGCTGGACGATACCGTTGATCGGCGGGTCTTCTCGGGGATCTCCCGTTTCCCACGCCGCATATTCACTTCAATCACCCTCGTCGGCCCAAATCTCTTCACCTCCTCTACGTACACAAAAAAGTTTCAGTTAATATATTAAAAAACTTGAACCTTACCGAGATTCTAACGTTGATCGTTCGCACACCAACTCCAGCAACTTGAACTAAACTAACTATTTAAAAAATTGTGATGTTTTTAAATACATACATTTCAAATGCTGCACAACGTACGTAAACAAATGCAAGTTTTCAATGTTTACTTCTTAGTTTCCGGCTTAACACTTTGTGTACTATGCTCGAGTGTAGCTCGAGCACAGCTAATTTTAAAATTTATTTGTTGTTGAGCACAAAACTTGCATGGATGAGCAGCCTTTCTTCGGATAGTGTTTAACCTGACCTCGCAAGAACACCACAGCTCAGTAACAATGATATTGCTGACAGTAGAATGTATTTTTGTAGCTACTCAAAGGGACATGATTGATTGTAAATTCTTTTATACTATAAAGGACATTTGATTAGGTCAATGTCAGTTCAGTTCTCCATTGGTTAATGGCCGGCAAATAATGAAGGCAGTTAGGTACAGGGTAGTGTCCAGTGTGGCATGGACCAATAGGTAGGGATAGGAACATTTCGCGAGTTCATTTCAAGATAATATAGACGTCAAACATATGTACACTGAAGTTGACCTTGCAATTGGATAGCAGATTATTAGACACACCCTGGAGGACTCTGAGGCAATAGCAGACTTGCATGGGAACAAGTAGCTTGTGCCATACTGCCAGGTGTGAAGTAACACTAGCTACTCTATGGGGCAGCAGCCAATGAACAAATACCTGAGGCACGAGTATACACACGACTGTAGAGTCTAGCCTACAGGTTATTGAACTCGCGAATTTTTCCTATCCCTACCAATAGGACGACGGTGAGTTCTAACACAGACACCAACAGAACCGGTGTTCTTGCAGTAGTGGATATAGGTGACACTTCTAATTTGTCTGAAATGCCAGTAAATGTGTGCAGACCTAAATGTGTTGATTTGGTTTATTAGTGTGTTTGTACAATTATTCAGCACCAATAAATGCATTGACAAACATGTTATAAGCATCATACCCACTCTCTATTTATTGTTTCTTTCAGGTGTAAAAAAAATACTTTTGAGCAAAAATGTCTTATTTTCTTCATGTGGTTATGGCCATCAGATATTTACTGCCTGAAAATGTCAACACCAGTCATATATGAAAATGCGTAGTGCGTTAAGAAACGGCATCACGGCCAAAATGTGTAAAACTGCACCTCAGTCGTTTGCAGTAAAACACTGCTGAAGAATCTCATCATCTTTGTGGAACTGGAGAAATGCAATTCAGTGCGATTTCCTGCGGCTGCTGTATTACTAATGGTAAGAACTGTTAACATTTTTCTACAAATGCTTAGCTAGGTTAGTGCATTTAACACACTAACACCCAGTGTACACAAATGTGTACATTACGCATGTATAAGTAATTCTTGGGTGTTTGCAAACCGTCTTACTGGTCTAGGTCAAAATTGGCTCATATTACTTTAGCCAATCATATAGCATAGCTAATTGACTGTGACAACGTAACGTTCACAGCCACAAATCCCTTTGGTTATTGGCCGCGTGTCTACAAGAGAAAACATGAACGTCCATGATTCGCGGACAGACACTTGAGGCATGTAGCATTTAAAATCACCCAACCACGAAAGTGCATATGAACACAAGAGTGTTTTTGACTATAGTTGGAGTTCAAATCTTCCCGAAAAACACTTGTCCCTATTGATGATCGATGGTGTAAGATTGATCAACTGACAGCCCAAAAGCTAGTGGGTATGGAAATCTGCGCGGTGATGGAAACCGTATCGCGCCTAAGCAGGAAGATTCTGCGAGGGTTTCCGGCCGTCGTCTGCAATATGGAGGTGAGACAGACCCACCAATCATTTGAAAACTTCGAAAGTCGGTGCCGGAAATAGATTCCCGATACTCCCAGCAACAACGCTCCGAAGTGCTCCACAGAAGCGGGCAGCTGTGCACAACTTTCGAAAAACCAGTTAAAGGCTGTTCACGGTAAAGTGAGCACTTTTGAAATCAACCTTAGAAAAAAGTCACTGCCCCTGCCTGTATAAATATTGACAGTTGCACTGAGTGACATGCGCCCCATTAAGTTGGGTACGATGGAGGGAAAGTAGTTTCCTATCTTAACTGAGAATAGGGTAGAGTGAGGCAATTCTGATCATGGGGCAAATCCGATCATAATAAGAAAACTGGCAACACTGCAAGCAGCGAGCAGGAAGAACACTTTGTCATCCCATCAGTTGCGAGTTAGGAGTCTTGGTGTTCAGTTCGTGAAAAATTTTCGGCGGTATCACTAAATATGCAGTTTAAAAGGATTTCAATGTTGACACCAAGGTAAGTTACAAAATTATTTTTTATCTCTAAACAAACGTTCATGTTTCAAAATAAGGTCTCGCAGTCACAGAAATTGATATTTTTGTAGAAGCTTGGTTTTGGTTTTGTCTTGTAGCTTACTCATTGAAATGTAATATCCCTGTATTTTTCCGATAAAAAGTAGTTTCTTCGTAAAAGTTATGGCTTCAGAGCTGGAAGTCAACAAAGCGGAGTAATTCCGATCAAGACATTGGGGCTATTCCGATCATAACGAAAAATACATTTCTGTGCACAACAGACGATGGATTTTAATAGCTGTTACTTGTTATTGTTTCATAGCCACATAAACTCAGCTGACAAAGAAAATGGCATGCTTGATGTTTCAAGGTCAGTCCAGGTGATAAACATTAAGTTAATGTCTACTAGCTGTCGCCCTTCGTGCAGTGGTGATGTTTATCTGTTTGATGGTGCGTATTCCTAGCGACTAATGGTTTCGCTGCTGCTGATAATACTGTGGCAGGTCGCACCCTATATCGTTCAAGAACAGACTGCTGACTGGTCGCACTCAGTATAGGCCTAACTGATTACCATTAATATTTTCTATTCAGTAGTTACTAGAACAAATGCATCGCCCATTCATAAAATATAAGACGAGAAACCTAAAATAATACAACAACAATTTGAGAATTGGTCAGAATACTGTTAAAACACTCAGCATCCCTGCAGGGCCTATTCTGTAGAGTTTTCAACTCTTGTCAATGTATGTTTGGAATTACAATAACAATATCCAAATATGGTCTGTGGGAACCAGCTTGGCAGAAGATTTATCACGATGCACATATATTTATATTAGTTTATTAATTTGTCCATCCTTGATTTGTACCTCAAATCCCTTCTGTAATATAAGACAAATGCACTAGAAATCCATGCTACCCAAGTGATTAGGTTGGACATATAATTTCATGCAATGCTTGCCTATTCTTTCATGTATTTTACAAGAGCCTTACTTGTGATGAAGAAATTGTGATTGCAAATCAACATAAACCGGTGTCTTTATGAATTTCAGATGGTAAGAAACTACAAACAAAAAAAAACACTACCCTTCAGTGGTCCAAGGAGTCGATGTCGCAGGCTATAAGCAACATCCTCCGTGGGGATACAACCATCAGAGCAGCTGCTAGCTTACATCAGACACAATTTACCACACTTCAAAATAGGATCCAAAAAGTGAAACATCAGTCATTTGAAGCCAAGGGGAAATAATATAAACACAGAGTAGGTTATCCAACTGTACTCAATGCTGAGGAAGAAAAGGAACTGTGTGAGAGACTGCTTAACTTGTCGAAGAGAGGATTGGTTTGACTACCATTCAGGTAAGAAATGCAGCATATGTGTTCACGGAAGTGAAACGTCTCGAAGTACCCTGGAATAATTCCGAAAAATTAGCAGTTAAAGATTGGATTGCTGGGTTCATGGGCAGACATCCTCAACTATCTTTGAGAAACCCGGAAGGTTTATCAAAAATGAATGCAGCTGCCATGAACGAAAAAGCCTTTGGCAGTTTTTATGAGCTCTATGGAAATTTAACAGCTGAACTAGGACTCGGTGAGAAGCCACAGAGAATTTTCAATGTGGACGAGTCAGGGTCTCCTTTGAATAACAAACCTTCGAAAATAATTTGCGATAAAGGCCAAAGTTTCATCAAGCTGACTAGTGTAGAACATGGTGAAGATGTGTCAGTAGTTCCTTGTTTCAGTGCTAGTGGGGTATACGTCCCACCATTCGTGATTTTCAAGGGTGTGTGGTATCGGGAGTCATACTGTGCGAATTTGCCATCTGGCTCTGTAGAAGCAATGTTTGAATCTGGTTACATAAATGAGGACTTGTTCCTCAAATGGTTGCAACATTTTGAGGAACATCGACTCCCAGGGAAGTGCCTACTTATTTCGGATGGGCATGCATCGTATTGTTCACTTAAATGTCTGAACTTATGTACAGCCAATGAAATTGAACTTCTCTGTTTGCCACTCCATACCACACACGTCTTCCAGCCCTTAGATCGAACATTGTTCAAACCATTAAAGATTTTCTACCACCAAGAAGCAACAACAACCCAACACAATCAATCACCAAGTCTGACTTTGGAAATATTTTTACAGCAGCATGGAACAAGGCTGCATCCCATGGTAATGCTACCAAAGGGTTCCAGTGCACTGATCTCTACCCATTTAACCCTAAAGTAATCTCAGCAGATAAATTTCTACCATCTGCAGCTTTCCAAGCTAACTATTCTTCAATTCCAACAAGAAGTCCCCCTACTATATCCACTTCAGGTCCATCTTCTGATATTTCTCGTGAGTGTTCTCCAGACCATGCTAAAAGTGAGTCATGTTACCACAATTCCACATCTAAAAATACAGTTGATAGCTCTATTTTTCAAGCTTCACTTACCTTGTTTGTACCAGCTTCTACCTCGAAGTCTCCCAACAAGCAGATAAATTCTCTATTTAATGACATCATTCCAACTCACACACAAATCATCCAGAAATCCAAACACCCCCAAAGCAAACAAGAAAGAAACAATTAACTCTACACCTGACATCGGAAGGAAACATCAAGGAAACTACAGCAAAAGTTTAAATTTCGACAGAGAAAAAGAAACAGGTGGATGGCGCAGTGAAAAGGCGTAGACTGTTTGCAGAAAAAGAAATGTGCTCAAGCAAAGAACCAACCCCCCTTAATGAAATATTCGAATGATGCACGTGGTTTTTGCAATAACAGATGGAGCCAGTCTGCCAACGGAGGAGATTATACAAGTGCCAGACAAGTGGAAGCTGGTATCACGTAACACTAAATCTGTATTGTGCCGAAGGACGAAAGCGTTTCGTACGTGGTAGATGTCTGTGATCATAAATGCCCCACCATGATCGGATTTACCCGGCTCATGATCCCAATGACCCCACCAAATTTTGTGTATCCTCTAATTTCATCTTTCACTAAAAAAAATTTTTGTGAATGTTAAACATGTTATTAATAATCTAATTAATTGGCGGTAACAAATATACATGTTGAAGTTTATGTTCATGTATTTTTATTCACCAATTCTTATTTCCACTTATTTTATTTACAAAACCATTTGAATTGATCGGAATTGCCCCACTCTACAAATTACCTACAGGTCACTGAATTCGCGAAATTTTCAGGTCTCTAAGCATTGGAGTATAGAAATGAGCAGACTTGTGAAATATTTACTTATCTAATGATTCGATCATTTCACTTGACCGACACATGAATAAAGTGATGAGGCCCATGGCATTGTTAATTTTACATAAGGTGGAAGACTACTCAACGTGCACACGAGTAGATCTTAAGCAGGACTTTCGAAAGTGCTCATTTTACCGTGAAAACTAGTTATAGTGTGAGGCGGCACAGTGGTAAACATTCGTACTTGCATTCTGGACGGACGTGGGTTCGATCGCTGCCCGGTCACCTTGATGTCAGTTTTTCTCATGGTTCTTCCCGCATTCTTTCCAAGCGAATGTTGCGATGGTTCCTCACTACGGACTACGGCTGTTTCTCCTCGTCTTTGCTTCTCTGAGCGACTAGCTCCGTCTCTAAAGACATTGCTGTAGACAAGACTTGAAGCCCTACTTACCATCGATAAACCAACTATAGTTAGAGAGACGTGTTTTTCGCGAAATGATTTCAGGACCATTTGTACTCCAAAACACTTTCGTTCATATGCACTTTCGTGGTTGGATGATTTTGAATATCACCTGCCTCAAGTGTCTGTCCGCGAATCACAGACGTTTAGTATCGGAGTACTTCATTACGATTGGCTCTGTCAAATAAGATTATGTCTTCTCACGTAGACACCTCCCCAGCAACCAAAGGAAGTTGTGGCTGTGGACGTAGGATATTGAAGTCTAACATGACCATAGATATTTTCGCGAAAAACACTTGTCCCCAGCTATAGTTAGAGCCGCAAGTATTTCGCGGATTGATGTGGCTGCAGGTTAGGCTTTACAGTCCTCTATACACTCGAGACATTGTCGTTTGCTTATTGGTTGCTTCGATCAAGTTAGGCCTTTGTACAGGGATGTTCAGTGCTCACTAACACTCCTTCTTCTTCCTTATTACTGGCTCACATTAAACGGGGCGAGCATAAATAACTTATGTCCAATCACAGTAGCAGGAGAAAATAACAAGTGTTTGGAGTCTACCTCACTACAGAATGAATTCACGAAAAACTCGGGGCTCATAATATAGTCTATTCGCGGTTTCTTCACACTTATTGAATCAAACCTTTGAAAAATCATATCATATATTAAGTTTCTGGTTGTTTCCTAAACGTGTCATGTTTCACGAGCGTTTTATACTTCCGTTAACCTAAAAATTTCTTATTTTTAATTTAATCGAAGATCTAGTTAATTGTATTTATAAAGAATAATTTTTTATTATACCTATAAATAGGGACACCCAAATTTCGCGAAACGATTTCCGCGCATTCTAGTTTCAATAACCTACAGGCATAACGGCAGTTTTCTTTTGCTTATTGGTGGTGTGTCATTGTGAGAATACATCTCTTACTTGACTGGCCAATCAGAATTTGGCAACTCTGATATACAGTACGTCTGTGATTCACGGTCAGACATCTAAGACTTGTAGGAAATCTGAGCTAAAGTGTTATGAAGTACCACTGGTCGTGAAATCTTTCCGCAAAATTCGGGTGTCCCTGCCTATAAACAGAAAGAAAATATGTGCAGGTTTTAATAATTCCTGGTAAGGAATAATTCTTACGCAAAATACAATTTTATTATGAATGCGTACGAATGCGGCGAGTTTTCCCTTTTGTGTGATGCTCTAGATTTAGTTCAGCTTTGTTTGCACGAGGCTTCAGAAATGTTGTTACCAACCATGAATGGACAATACGGAGGGATAGGAAAATTTCACAAGTTCAGTGACTTGTAGGCTAGACTCAACAGTCTTGTGTATACTCGAGCCACAGCTGTGTGTGCATTGGCTGCTGCTTCAGAGAGTAGCCTGTCCTGCACCACACTTGGCAGCATGGGATTCGCTACGTGTTTCCTTGCAAGTCTGCTATTGCAAAGGTGACTTCACTGTACATGTGTTTGACGTCTATCTTGTCCCGAAACGAATTCGCGAGATTTTCCTATCCCTAACTATAGGCTGTTCATGGTAAAATGAACACTTTTGAAAGCCCTGTTGAAAATCTACTTGCATGCACGTCGTGTATTCCTCTGCCTTATGTAAAATTAACATTACCTTGGGCCTCATCATTTTATTCACATGTCGGTCAGGCGAAACTGTGGAATTATTATAAAGTACATATGTTACAAATCTGGTTAATTTTTACGCTTCAAACCATAAAAAACAGAAAGCGAGCGAAAATAACTTAAGTTATTATAAATAGTTATACAACACGTTATACTCGACGTTAAGATAAGGAACTACTTTCCATCCATCGCTACCAACTATACTGGACGCATGCGACTCAGCAGGAAGGGGCAGTGACTTTTTTCTAAGGTTGGTTTCAAAAGTGCTCACTTTATCGTGAACAGCCTTTATACGTTATGGACGAGTGTCGGGAAAGCGGGTCTGGTGGGACGTACTGTCCTCGCTCTGCGGTCGGCTCGGCTGCAACTGGCGCGGGGGAAGAAATGAGCAGTATTTTTTTCGGAAGACGCAAGGACGTGGTTATGGGGCCACTTTGCTTGACCTAGGTCGAGGCGCAAGTGACGCCTTTGTCGCGGCGGCTAGCTACTTAAAGAAGCCGCGACGAAGGTGCCACTTTCGGTCGCTGCAGCAGTCAATGCAGACCCCGAGCGACCAAAAGCTAAATGAAGAATTTGTATCTCCGGTACTTTATGCGCGACTTTAAACATCTAAATCTGTGTCTGTGTTTGTGAACACTTGCATATGTAGGAATTCGTGATATATAATCGCAGTAATTTTTTCGTGAAATAAGCTGAGTACAGAATAGCACATGTAAATGTTAGCACCTTTTTTTGTATTCTATGTTATGCAAAAATAAACTTCAGTGAATGTTTTTTTTAATGTATGCAGACAGCTACGGCGTGTCAAACAAAGAACTATCCAGTCAGAGAAGTGAAAATAGCTTTAACTCTCTTCAAGATACTTTATTAAATTTCCTTTGTGGCGAAGCTAAGGATTTCGCATTTTCTTACAGCTAACTTGTATAGCAAGGTGAAACGTAAATTAATGAGTGAACTACTATAAAAAAACTACCTTCACGCCACTCCAGAATCGTCACCTTACACGTAAGAAACGAAACAATAGTATTAAACACCATGGAAAACTTTACAAAATTACGAAGTTACATCTGGTCTATTAATCGACAGAAATACGCGCAAAACAAATAGCCTTAATTAATATTTTACAGCCAAATAAATATTCTTGTTGCGAAACATAATATTCCTTTGTCAAGAGACTCGGAACCAGCACTGGTTAACTCCCGATTATTCACGGTCGGAAGGTGACGATGGAAGAATATTAACTAATTTACTTCGTGTTTTGCATAACGATGTATTTAGTGTGACCTCGCTAGAAAATATACTCGTAGTATTACCTACAACACAGACAAATCAATTATCTCTTCCGTATAAGAATCGTCGTACTGGAAAAAATTACGTCCGTATGGATTGGTTAGTATTGATATAAAACATTTTTATTACTTTTATTACTTGCAAATTAAACATTCCTAATTGGAATACGTATATTTTTTTCACTACTGAACGTTTTGTAGGGAATGTTTTAAATTAATAAGTTGCATATATATTCATTAAAATGGCAATTGCTTAAAATTAAACAACACTTCAAATATACTTGTATTTCATACCTTGACTACGAGGTGGGACTTTAAAAATCCACAGAAATTTGGTAGATGGAGGGGAGGAGGAATAAAACCAATTTCATAATAACTACCAATTAATCTATTTTAAATACATATTTATAAATTGACATATATAGATATATTTATTTATTTATTTACACATATATACATCATATATTCACACAAATACGTTCATACATTCACAATTAAGCCTAAGTACACTGTCCTGCATTATTCATTTGCCCCTCAAACTGTCGCTGTTATGTTGGAACGTTGTGACTGCATTTCCTGTCACACCGCCACACGAGTAAAGCGATGACGTAATACTCACAGTTAGCACACCAGTTAGCAACCTAGCAAAGAGAAACAACGGGCAACAGTAACGTTGATAAAACAAGTAAAAACATCAACGTTATTGTATGAACTAAGCTGTTGCTTTCCCCCACCCCGGGGTTTTCATAGAACACAAGTTTAACGAGTGTTTTTGAATTTAAACTTTCCTAGGATGTAAGTGGGCCGTTTTCACACGCGCAAGCGCAGTGACCAAGGTCGCTGCTGTCAACAGACGCTCGCCGGGAAATTACTTTCCCTAGCCCGCTACCAACGTTATTACAAGGCTCAGAACTTGGTTAAGGTGGCCGCCTGGGTAGGCCGCCGAACGGCGTGCAGAACTCCAGCAGAAAAAAGTTTTATTAAAATTCCGTCTAACGTATATGAGTGAGGTCTGCTTACGAATAGCATTTAAGAAACGTTACGCTTCTGTATATGTTTTACAGTTCCTCCATTTCTCTCTAAAGCATGGTTTTGTGTTAGCGCATATGGCTCAAACGGATGTTCTCACGGTAATTTTAAGATATGAACATTCCAGTACAAAACAATTAAAAAAGGTATAGGGACGTGCATCAAACCTTTATTTCTATTACTACGACATAAAATGGTACATTCTCCGCTGAATGTCTCAGAGAGGCCCGTTATCGACGGCAAGACTGCACGCCAGTTCAGTGCTTTGAGCGTAGAGGCGATGACAAGAGTTGATGTGCATATCTCGGTCGCCCCTAGTGCTCCCACGCCTTTAGTCCTCAGACGTGCAAAATTCCTTCAACCAGGCGGCCACCTAAATATGTGTATAATTACGAGCAGGGATTTTAACTCTACATACGTCATCTGACCTCACCGAAATTATAAAAGAAAATGTTATAAAAACACAGCTGTAAATACTAACTCTAATGTGTAATAGTCAGTTAACGATAGTCGTATTGGCAGAAAAGCAGTCCAGTGTTATAGCATGATGACTGGTTTTGCGCAGCCAGCGTGATCTTTCTATCCCATATTCACTCTACGGTGGGCAAGCGAATGTAAGCCGCATGGCTTTGACTCTGGGTTCGTGACTTGTGCGCTCTCCAAGGAGGGCGGGACGAGCACCTGTTTGCCGCTGCGATGACGTCATGTGTGCGACTTTACAGCTCACGTTCGCTCTAACTCTACCACATAATTAAGCCATAACTCATTTATGATAATCGAAAGATATTTATTGTTTTTAACATTTGGGAATTAACGAGTAATTAAGGGTGCAAAACGACGAGCGTAAACTGTTGCGGGACGGAGCCAAAGCTACATGAAAATCGTGAATTCGTACAAGGAGTGGGAGTTAGGAGTGGTCTGCCATGACGTCACGGGCGAGGCCGGCGGCCATGTTAGTCGGTGCCGTCCGCCATATTGGTAGGCGTCACAGCCAGGGCCCGATGCCATTTTGTATGTTCTTCCACCGTTATCTCTAGAAATTAGTTTAGTAAAAAATTAATTTCAATAAATATTTAAAAAATATATATAAAAAATTAAAAAGTATCGACGTACAATTTGGATGTTTAATAATTATATCGGTTTAGAGTGTCGCTGCAGATCATAATGCAATTTTTCAAGGAAATAAAAAAATCAAGTAATGTTGCCTGAAAATTATTTTAATAAAAATTAAATAATTCGGACAGCCACTTTGATACCCAGTGCATCGGGGGACGTATTGATCATACATCCTCCTTCACAAAAACCTGTAACTAAACACATGTGTAAAGATTATCACATACCACCACTCATCACCTCACCAAACAGCTACATCCATCCCATGAACTCCCCACCCCCTCCGCTATTTCCCTCTCCGCACCACACCTCTCATCATAACCTCACTCCACCTCCCCCTCATCAATCATGGACCCCTCACCATCCCACCCCACTGTTTTAGATAACTTTTTTTAACGGTTGGTGCGAGTAAACTGTTTAGAGCACTTCTCACATCGATATGGCATGCGTACGGAACTCCTTACTCATACGTTATTTCCATTCCTTCATGCTTATTAGTATTTACGAAAGTCTTGTTGTAGTAGCGGTATGGAAGTAGACCTAATCAACGAACTATCCACGACATTCACAGCTGAAGTGTTCTGCTTCGATGATTCTCCTGTGTGTGCAGCGCCAGTTACCATCCTAGTACATCTCCCGTGCAATGTTGACAGGTAACGCTTAGCAGGCATTAAATGTAGACAATTACAGGTTTCGAGATACCTTTACAACTTGCCGCTTCGTCGACCAAACTGCGATTTGTATTTTTCAAACTGGAAAGTAGCATACTCCACATTCTGAATACAGTTGACCCCATGTCGCCGAACATTGCTGCTTTCAGAAAATGTATTCTCACAGTAACAACACAATGTTCAGGGATATGTTCCATCTTGGTTAGAGACGATGCCGCCCCCCCCCCCCCCCCCCCCAATTCGCCGTCCGTACATGATCCGATCCATCCAGCCCCAATATGACTCTGCATACAAGCCGTCGAAATGTAGCTCTTCGTTCCAGAAGGTAATCTAAAATGGAAACAGTAGAAAAACTTGCGATGTAACTTAAAGCGAAATGCTTAAAATACCATAGCAGACAATATTTCGAAAAGAATGCGAACAGTAAATATACTTTAACCGCAAGAAGTTACAATAAAAATTCCGACATAAAGGTCACACATTTAAAGAAAAAAAATGTTGGGCGATGACCTCCCAGTGCACCCCAGACATGAAATTACGCAAGAATATGAAGAAACTCTCCAAATATCCCATCCTTTCTAAATTCAGCATTTAACCAAATTAGGAAATCTGTAAATAAAACGGAGGGGGGGGGGGACTGGAACTATTTAATAAATATAGGAAGCCAAGACCGTAACATCGACCCATCCTAATGCTGATTCTTACCCTCTGTTTGGGAAGAAAATTGCGGCATGTAAAAATAAAATCTTACTGGAAATTTATTAACAAAGAATACCTGCACTGCTAAATACGGAGACAAATCGTCATGCCTATCGCAACTCACATCACGAGTTTCCCGAATTGTTTTAAGCAGCCCGAGCATTGCTTTCACATTCCACTCATATACATACCAGCCCCTTATCAGGGCGAGTTAAGCTTATCGAATATCTACAGTACATATTTAAGCTTTTACATGCGCCAATATTTTTATATTGTTTGCAGCTGCAATTCGTGCAGTACCCTTATCTACTACGACTAACTATATATTGATAGAGGCAAACTGGTGGAAGAAAGGAACTGGTAATATCTGTAAAGCAGGTACACACTTCCTTTCGGAAAAGTATCGCACATGCCTGAAAATAATATGCTACCAATAAAATCGATTAAGACAGCAGTATGGGAGAGGGTACGAGTCCACTTCCCTTTAATATAGAATGCATATTTCTGAATCGACGTTACCGATGGGTAGAGCCACGAGTATTTCGCGAATTTATTCGGAGGCGAGGTAGACTCCAAACACTTGTTTTTTTTTTTTTTTTTTTTTTTTTTTTCTCCTACTGTTTTGATTGGGCGACAGTTTTTAGACACGCCCCGTTTAACTGTGAGCCAGTAATATACATGAAGCAGTAGTGTGGGTGAGTGTTTGACAGTCCTGTACAGAGGACTCATTTGACACAGCAACCAATAAGCAAACGATAATATCTCGAGTGTATAGAGGGCTGTCCAGCCTAGCTTACTGCCTACTCAATCCACGAAATACTCGGGGCTCTGCCGATCGGTCTTCCGCATTTTGTTTCCGATCGTCGGTGATATTTCCAAGTGTTTAAATCTACAACAAGGTAAGTTTCTTGCTCACAGTTTAATGGGGTAAAGTTCATACCTTCAATTTGTCGGAAACACATATTTCACCCCTCGGCCATTCATCGGACCATGGACATATGTATGTATACATCTCTATCAGTAAAAAATATCGTCTATGTAGGTGCCCAAATCGAGCTCGCATATTCCTTTCATGATGTTGAATGCGCAAGCGGAAAAAAAAGTGTACTGACCATAATAATTTAACAAGCATTGGCGGGCAAGCATTACAAGCATTGGCGGGCAAGCGTCCAGTAAAGTTGGTAACGATGGAGATAAAATAGTTCCATGTCTTGACGTTAAATTAAAATTTTTATGTAAACATTTCCTAATAATAAAATTATTTATTTTGCTTTCGGTTTTTATGCTTATAGATGTAAGAATTAGCACATTTGTAAGAAAAATATCTACTTGCATAATAATTTCATAGTTTGGCTTCATCGGCGCATGAATAAAGTGATCAGGTGCATGTCAATGTTAATTTTACACATGGCGGGATAATGCACAGTGTGAATAAAAGTAGGTATTAAGTAGGGATTTAAAAAGTGTTCAGTTTACCGTGAAAAGCATATACAGTATCGCACCAGTTCTTCCATTGTCATTAGCAGGGCCGAGGGAATTCCTCTAATTCGTTTTAGGACAAGTTAGACTTAGAAATCACGTAATCTACATTCGAGTCACTTGAACAATTTGACCGCAGCTTATTAAACGCCCTGGAAAAGATTTGCGAGAATAGAAGAAGGGGAATTCCACCACCACAAAGTACTTAATAATTCGGGCCAGCTGTGTTTCGCGAAAAGATTTACGCGGAGTCTAGACTTCAGTAGCCTATGTGCACACTTGTAGTCTTCATTTGACTATTGGCCGCTTGTCTTTGTGTGACGACATGTCTGTGACATGAGTGAGCGAATCAGAGTTATGTTTCTTCAGTACTGATCGTCCCTGATTTCGCGGGCAGACAGATAAGACGCGTAACAATTCGAACGACCCAATCACGAAAGTGGTTCCGAACATAAGTGTTTTGGAACACAACTTGTCCTGAAATCTTTTTGAGAAAAAAACAAGGTGCCTCTATTAATAATGCAGAGGTGCAAGGTCTGCGCGAACCGCAGCAAACGCCAGCCGCACACGCTAGCAATATGGCGCCACTCGCCAGGAACATGACAGGAGGCCGCTCGACAATGAGCGCACGCTCGGTGGCGT
Organism: Dryococelus australis; assembly: GCA_029891345.1. Lineage (NCBI taxonomy): Eukaryota > Metazoa > Arthropoda > Insecta > Phasmatodea > Phasmatidae > Dryococelus > Dryococelus australis. The sequence continues at coordinate 102,019,059 of CM056997.1, read as the reverse complement.
ACTCAGCAGTCGTCGGGAGCCCGTCCAATAGGGAGACATTTCACACATCGTAGTAGCCAATCAGACGTAATTCCGCTTCCACAGCCTCGCGCGGCTAATAGGCGAACAGGTTCGCCCACGTCGAAGGTACCCCAACGTCATTCTCACTTCTGTGTGCTTAGCTTTAATCCATTCTCGGTAACTTCACACTTTTCTGAAGCCCCGCTAAAGTTCTACTTCCATGATATTCCTCCGCCTCGTGCAAACTGAGCTTAATTTAGTCTAGAAAATTACACCAAAAGACAACGCACCGAATTCGTGCGCAATCAGTGGTAATCATTAGGGGCACCTATTCTTCGCGAAAAGATCTACGCGGAAGCTAAACTTTACTATCCTACGTGCACGCTTGCAGACTTTCTTTGGCTATTGGCCGCTTGTATTAAGTTTATCCGGTACTGATCGTCCGTGATTCGCGGGCAGACAGATGAGACGCGTGACAATTCAAATGATCGAATCACGAAAGTGATTTGCAACACAACTTGTCCAGAAATCTTTTCGCGAAAATCAGGTGCCCTTCGTAATCATGTTTTGCGTGAGAACTATATCTTACTAAGCGCTACCAACACACAGGTTTTCCCACTGATTTTATTCATATTTATTATAAATGGAATATTATAATTTATATATAAAACACAGGTATAACATAAATATAACGAAAAATAATATTCTTTCATATTAACAGAGGTATAAAACGCTTATGATAAAGGGTATATTTAGGAAATAACTAAACACATCATACATGGGGTGATTTTTCAAAGGTTTGATTAAAAAAGTATGATGAAACCGCGAGTATACTATACAGAGCTATGTACACTGGATCAGAATGGGTCAAGCATGTAATAATCGGTGCTGCCATTGTATAGGCTATTCATTGTAAAGTGAATTATTTTGAAAGCCCTCTCATTTTGAATAAAAGTCACTAAATAAATTTACTTTTGCCTTAGACGTTAAGTTCTGAGCGAGTTGGAATATATACACTGTGTTTATTATTTACGTGGCAATATCTATATTAAAAAGTTGGTTAAAGGATGGCTGAAAGGAAAATGTTACTAGGGCCTCAAAAGTGCTCACATTATCGAGAACAGCCTATAGTTACCGCACACTCGCCGGTAGGGCAACTTGTGGAAGTTTCATTACGGAACTGAGCATAGGACTAAGCACTATTAGGGTCATCTGATTTTCGTGAAAAGATTTACGCGAAGGCTAGACTCAAATATCACATGGCTAGGGACAGGTGTTTTTCGCGGAAATATTTCGAGACAAGTTGTACTCCAAAACATCTTTGTTCATATGCACTTTCGTGGTTGGATGTTTTTGAAATGTCACGTGCCTCAAGTGTCTGCCGCGAATCATGGACGTTCAGTAACGGAGTAGTTTACGACTGGCCCGGTCAAATAAGAACATGTCTTCTCACGTAGACACGCGGCCATTAACCAAAGGAAGTGGACGTAGGATATTGAAGTCTATAGCATGGCCATAAATATCTTCTCGAAAAACGCCTGTCCCTGACTATGGTATACGTGCAGTTTTCCTTTGATTACCAGCCCCGTGTTTTTGTCGGGAGACAGTTCCTTACTTGGTTGGACCAATCATAATGTATTATCTCCGACACTGAGCGTCCGCGATTCGCGAGCACGCACCTGCATCGCGTGACAGTTAAAAAGTCTATCGTGGATCTAAGCTCTAGTGTTTGGACAAATAGTCCTCACTGTAAAACTTTTCTAGTAAAATTCATAGACTGTAATATATGTTTTTAGCCTACACGTTGTATAGGAATACAGCCATAAATAGGTTGTTCACGGTAAAATGAGCACTTCTGAAAGCCCTGATTAAGATCTACTTGTATGTACGTTCTGTATTCTTTCGTCTTATGAAAAATTAACATTGCCATGAGCCTCATCACTTTATTCATGCGTCGGTCAAATGAAACTGTGGAATTATTACAAAAATAAATATTTTACAAATATGGTCATTTTTACACTTCGGTGAATTAAAAAAAAAAAAACAAGAAAGCTAGAGATTAAATTAAATTCCCCAGAAATGGTTACCTAACACTTTTTATTCGACATTAAGATATGGAACTACTTTCCATCCATCGTTACCAACTTTACTGGACGCATGTCATTCAGTGTGCCCGTTAAAATATATACAGGTAGGAGCAGTGTCTTTTATCTAAGGTTGATTTCAAAAGTGCTCACGCTATCGCGAACAGCCTTTATCAGGCTACAAATGCAGGAATGTGTGGCACCGCTACAATACATAACTGATAACTTCCCTATGTATTTGACTGTTTCCTGATCAAATGTAGGAATGCTATCATGGATGTTTGGGAAAACACTTTTCCACCCGCTCTTTCTTACAATACGTATACACTGATGTGGCATATTTGCGAACAACTTCTTAGGCCCGATTGCACCAACATCTTCCCCGATCCGTTTTCGCATGATTCTAGTTATGATCCAGGATCCAGTTTGTTCTTGATTCCAATGTAAAAGTGTTGGATCAACGAAATTTCAATATTCTGAATCTCCTATTCGTCAATCTTGGTTCCAAAGTGAGAGATCAAGATTAAGTTTGAGACAAATGTTGCTGATGGTTCGTGAGATAAGACGTCATGGAATTAGCCGTATTTTTCACTATGGATAGAACTAGATGTGGAATGTTTTATCTGTTTTAAGTGAATTATTGTTGTGCCAGTTTTACTGAGTAATATTCAAGTGAGTACAAAGTTGTTTTAATTTCCCAAGAAAACAATCAACGTAGTTATATCTGTTGGCGTATTTTGAAAGTAAATTTGTCGATGATGGCTGCTGATCTCAGATCGAGATTTCGAACCGCCGAAATTGGTGGTTCGAAATGAATTTCATCCCTATCTCCAGTCCAGTTCTGAACTCGAATTGTGCACAGTTTTCTGTGTAGATCTTAGATCCGATCTTTGATCGAGTTTCGAACCACGATGGTGCAACCGGGCATTAGGGTGTGGAATCTTTCCGCGGAAAATACGTGGTGCTAAGCACAGTATATGTAGACTATAGGCCGTTCACGGTAAAGTGAGCACTTTTTTAAGTTGTTTCATCCGATATAATAACCAATAAATACATTTCATTGTGGCCTCGGACTTTTGGTTTTGGGTATGGTGGATGTATAAACTGTGATTATAATTCACATGGCGGGCTTTACATTAACAATTGGGGGAAGGATATAAATTGGTTGGACGACAAAAGTAACTAGGGCTTCAAAAGTGCTCACTTTATCGTGAACGGCCTATACCACGACGTGCAGCGAGGCGGCCGGGTACCAGGCGGAGACCGGCGACAGGACGGTATTGTCGCACGTCTGGAAGACTATATAAGGCGGCGAGGCCGGCTCGCGGGCCTAATAAGGCCGCTAATTAACACTGAATAATCGCGGGAGCGGCGACGCGCCGGCACCTCGTTTACAACGCGGAGTCGCGAAAATTGTTTCCTTCGTCCGCAGCACTTCTCTATTCACTGCCGCCGATACCTCGCTTCCTTCTACAGTCCTCGCTATAGCTTCTGGCAGCACTGGCGTAGCATAGACTAAAGATGAGGTAGACCGATCTCGCTGGCTGCTTTTCTGCCAGCACATCTAGCGAAAACGACACGATTTGGATTTTAGGTTAGGAAACTGATTTGTAAACAAATACTTTAAGATTTATTTGTACTTTCTCTATTTATTTTCTAATACAGTTTGATTGAATGCAAATTGGTAAAAGTATTTTATTCAAATAATATTGCTTGTCATTTAAAATTTTGACAGTTGTGTATGATTGGGGTAGGTCACTCTTGGGTACATGCGCAGAAGACGAATAAGCGGTCGACCTCATGGTTAGTCTATGTGGCAGAACTTTCTTACCTCCTTTTAAGTGTGCTGGATACCAAAAATGTAATTATATTATATTTTTGACAAACTTTGTTCAACTTGTACGCATTCAATGTGATACAATTTTCCTCGAATAAAACATTTTTGCACCCTATGTCACGTAATAGCCTGTGGAATTAGTTTACATTGTAATTTTTTCATTTGTACAACTTTGTTAGTATTGGTTAATATGGTTGCAGAAAAATATTTAAAAAATTGGATTTGACATCAAATTATTTTTTAAAAAATTAGTTTTATTTTTTCTTTGCAAAATAGCATCACATACAATCCGTAAAAGTTGAACAAAGTTTGGTACGAATACTAAATAATTACATTGTTTTTGGTTAACATATTATCTGCAATATACTTGTTCACATATGACGTGTTGCAAAATAAGTAAACTCATTGTCGCTGCTGTGTGATTCCAGGAGTTAGGGACAGCGGCTTTCGTTGGGTAATACTACTGGTTGCTGCTGACATACCAAATATTTTACATAGGCTTTTCACGGTAAAGTGCGCATTTTTTAAGGCTTTTCCAAATTTTTACTTTTAGCCAATTTTTATCTTTCTGTCTCTTCTTGAAATCAGCACTACCATGTGACAAATGAATACGGGGTATAGTGCTCTCAAAAGTTAATGTTTGAGGCTGCAACAAAACATATTTGTTAGTGGTTAATGCCTGGTGCGAGGGCCTTAAAAAGTGCTCACTTTATCGTGAATAGCCTCTATATGGTTTATTCTTGTGTCAAGTATCTACTAAAACAATTTCTATAATTTCTAAGGTGTCAGTTGTTACAAGTAGAGCCCCATGAGTATTTCATGAATTCCTTCCGTGGAGAGGTAGGCTTCAAACACTTGTTCTTTTCTCCTGCCACTGTGATTGGACGGCAGTTGTTTATACACGCCCACGTTTAACTGTGAGCCAGTAAGAAGCAGACAGCAGTAGTGTGAGTGAGCTTTGAACAGTCCTGTACGAAGAGCTCACTTGATCGCAGCAACCAATAATAAAACGATAGTGTCTCGAGTGTATAGAGGAATATAAAGCCTATAGTATGCTGTCACATATCCGCTATATACGTGGTGCTCTAGTTATAAGTAGGGGTACTGAAATTTCGCGAAAAAAAAATGTCGAGACAAGCTATATTTCAATACACGGAATGGTAGTTGACCTTTTTTGATTGGCTAAACTAACACGTTACCCTTAGTACGTGAATCATCTTGCTTCACTGGCAAAGTTGTTTAATTCTAATTGGCCTGGTTAGAAAGAGAAACGGCTTCTCATGCAGAGGACCACCAATGGTGAAAAAAAATTACTGTTTGCTCTTAGATTATTGAAATCTACCATGTGCTCGAATTTTTTCGCGAAAAATCACTGGCTCTAGTTATAAGACTCTCCTAAGAACATTTCATGCGGTCATATTTTGCTACACCTGAAATGAAAAATAAATGTGTACGTTAAGGGATTAACCAGGGTGTAAGGAACGAGCAGGAGATGGAGGTGCTATGACGTATTTGAAGCTTATTTTGTTTGACCCTTGCCATGCTGTGACGCCCAAAATATGGGCGAAACGGATGCTTGGTTATGCATTAAACACATGTTAATAATGACAGTTTTTCAATCAGTACATTACAGCTAAACCTTTGAGGCAAACATCAACTTAATCAAAATATAATTGTTATATTGTAAACTTGGTAGCTGAACCCTGAATGTGTCAATTAATTTTTCATTTCAGGTGTTCCAAAAGGGGAAATTTATGGTATGAAAAGTACTCAGGAATTTATTTTAACAACTGACACTTTGGAATATGCGAAAAATGTTCAGTATAGGATAGCCATGAAACAAGAACCAGCCAATCATATAAAAGTTGTTTTTTTAAGGCAACCAATATCATTGCCCAGGGAAAGAAACTGCCTGTATAGGTACTAACTAGCCTCTGTACTCGCACAGCACTGACCATAATTTTGCCTCTTCTGTAACATGCCAGATGTGAACGAGTGTACTCGGAATAATAATTTAAGGGATTAACATTTGGAAGTGCAGGACGTTACAACATGGCAATGGAGACAAAACCGGCTTCATCATTTTGCCATACATCAATTCACGCCGTGCGTTCACAATCGTGTACGCTATTCACGTGAAATTCACATACTGTACAGTAGGTGCTGTAGTACCCTCATGCCTACTGCCAACATTTGTGCAACCCTGTTCAAGTTCCACTTCCAGGATATTCCTCCGCCCCACGCAAACAAACCTTAACTAAGTCTAAAAAATTACACCAGAGGGACAACGCGCCGTATTTTTGCACACTCAATTTAATAATATGTTTCATGAGAACTATTTGTTGCTAGTAGAGCCCCAAGTATTTCTTGAATTAATTATGTGGCGAGGTAGACTTAAAACACTTGTTCTTTCCTCCTACTACTGTGATTGGACAGCAGTTGTTTATACACGCCCTCGTTTAACTGTGAGCCAGTAAGAAGCAGAGAGCAGTAGTGTGAGTGAGCTTTGAACAGTCCTGTACGAAGAGCTCACTTGATCGCCGCAACCAATAAAAAAACGATAGTGTCTCGAGTGTATAGAGGAGTATAAAGCCTAGCGTGCTGCCGCATCTATCGTCGAAATACTCGGGGCTCTAGTTGCCAGGCATTACCAACACAAACTATTTTTTACGTGTTTTTATTCGTCTTAATTATTAATTAAATGTTGTAGTTTATTGACAAAATAAAATTTTTACGTTAGAAATTTAAATGCTTATGATAAGTGACATACTTAGGAAACAACCAAACACCTCATATATAGCGTGATTTTTCAAAGGTTTGATTCGGAAAGTGTAAATATACTACTAATAGACTATAAACAGCAAATCTCAGTAGACACTATAGTACGTTTCTTACGTGTACAAAACTGATTCGTTAAACTTTCTAATGCTCTACTCTGGGTACACCACTATCGCCTAACACAACATGCCCACAGATAAGTTCACACAAGTGCCGTGACGTAGAGGTTCCTTCGATTTGGGGGCACCTTATCGCCAGGGACACTCGAATTTTACGAAGATATTTTTCGTATGCAGCATAATAACTTTTATAGATATTCATAACTACAACAAAATCATATGGCAAAATATATCGTTTTCATGCGCTTATAAAATAGTTTGTACAGAGCTTTAATTCGTAAGTATACTTTACTCACTGTTCTGATATTGGCAACGTTTGTAAAATCAATTAGCTTATTTTGCGCGTAAATTTTTTTTCAGTTAAGCTGCATTGCAACTATTAAAATCAGCTTAAAATATTAATACATAAAAATACATTTGACTAAGAACGCGCCCACTCTCCTTTTGATATAAACTAACACAAATAAGTAAAATGTGAAAGTAAGCATTTTACATAAAATACTTCTGCATGAAATTTTTAGCGAGTGTGCTACTTTTAAGTGCTACTTTTTCCCGGAATGTAAATAGAAGCAAATTTCCAGTTGAAATGAAATTATCTACAGCAAAAATACCTTAACTTATGTGCATTTAGTTTTACCAGTTAAAATATTTCAATTTGATACAACTGAGCTGAACCCATTACGTGGTCAAAAATAAGGATATACAGAGCTGAAAACTGCAGTGTTGTTAGTGATACGTTAATTTTTAGTTTAAATATCGGACACATTCTTAAACTTAATCGATAAGAATTTTTGTAAAAAGGTATGTGTCAAAAATATTTACTGTAACTACCCATGAAATAAATACTACGTGAATATTATACGGGTTAATGAAGCAGGCTTAAATTTTATATTAGTTAAGTAATGTTTTGATCATAACTGAATAGGTACTGTAACAACTAGATTAACATTAAAGAAGTAAACTTTAAATCTGTTCACTTTAACCAGAATGCTAATTCAAATAGTTGCTCCAGCTAGCTTCTTAATTCTATGGTTACCTGTCGCACAGTTATTATAAAATATTAAATAGTCATGTAGGGTTTCTTCTTTTTTAATTAAATAATTAAATTCAAAAAATATTTACTGATTAGAAATTAAATGCTCCTCTGATGAATAATTGTGATAGAATCAAAATCTCAAATTACCGTACAATATTGTGTCAATGCTAATGATGAAAATCCTGAATCAAATAACTATAACTTTCATCCATTAAATTATCAGTAGTGGAGCGAACAACACCATATTAAGGATTACTTCAGTAAAATTAGCTCAACTTCGTCGCTGAGCCAGTTTTAGTGATACTGAGTATTTAGAGGACTTATCTGACGCTGCAACTTCAGGAATGGCACACGATTTGTAGACGCTCTCTCTCTCTCTCTCTCGCTCTCTCCGACTTGATGGAACCTCGCGAAGCACGTTGTCACTGCTCTCGGGTGTGCGGGCGTCGTACTTCGTCGTCGATCCGCCGCAGAATGATCCCGGTTGTACAGCAGCTCACCAGTTGACTCTGGAATCCTCGATGAGATGAGACTTCCCGCCGTCAGGAATCTCTTCTTTACCGTCTTGCATATAGTTAAACCAGGGGTTAACCAGTGACCACTTTATTTGTATTGCCACGGGGCTAGAACAGTTACCCAGTTAAAAAATTTATCATACAAAGACTGAAAATAATATTGCATAGATAAATGTAGGAAATAATTAAATAATGTGAAATTAACTCAACATTGTAGCGACTGCGGTCACATTTAATATTTATCTATCCACTTGGCCACTGTGGCCCCACTAAACATAGTTCTATCCACTGAGCCACTAAGGCACCACTTGGAAGCGCTCTATTCACTGAGCCACAGTGGTCCAACTTAATTAACTCAAAATTGAAGCGAACCATTTAAAGTAAACAAAAATGATATTTCATTACCTTCATATCTCTATGCAGTATTCTCTATGTATTCATTGAAAAGTGATTTTAGTGTCAAAGTTAATGATTGAGTAATCTGATCTTGCTGAAATTCGAACTTGGCCTGTATTTTACCTTGAGAATTCGCTCGGCAAAATTTGAAGAACTTCTGTTGAGTTTTAAGGGACTAAAAGGTATTAAAGACGGACAGACAGACAAAGATCGTCTACTTATTATATAGATTATTATGCAGAGTCTTCTTCCGAATTTATCTGCAAACTAAATTATCTTCTTCATAATTCAGATTTTATACAATGAAGTATCTCCTCAATATTATTGTAGAACTATCTTGAGATGAACTTTTTTCTTATGATGTATATTTTATTCCAAACAAACTTTTTTTTTAAACAGTCACGTCATTTCCCCCTATCAACCAGTGTTTATTATTCCTGCGAGCAAGGTGTATGCTCAGTCGTAGACAAATAGATAAACAGATCATTAAATCATCTCCAAGAAATATTATAATACTTTTAAAACCTATCTGAAAATTATAAATGAACATAGTGCAAAAAGAAATAAAATATTCATACTAAAATTAAATCATACCTGAAAACAGAGCAAATAAAAACCAGTTGTTACACAGTAGTCCGCCCAAAATTTCACTTGGGTCTAATTCTAGATCAAGTGAAGTATTCAAAACCATTATGTGTAACAACTGCATTTATATTAAGTACTTAAACCTTTTTTTTTCTTTATACTAATTACACCCTAATTCCCTAACTGAATTCTAAAAGAGAGGATCATTACAAAAACTACTTAACACGTACTTGGTTACATTATTTTTTCACATATTTCACACAAAAACAAAACACACACATATATATATATATATATATATATATATATATATATATATGGTTTTTGTGTGAAAAACTAAACACACACACATACATATATATAGTCCATGTTCCTGCTTTAACCAAGTCTTTCATTTATTTACGTTATCAATTTCTTAATTCTCAATCAAACCAAATTCGTCACCCACTTTAAATGGACACTATAGGGGTAGCATACCTCTTTCCACCTCTAGAAGTGTACTTGCACAGTGCCTCTCTTATCGGCGTCTTGCTCTGGATCCTGTTGCGTATCTTCCTCCTGGGTCTTTTGACCCTACTCTATAGTCTGTGGTGAGGCAACTGTCAAACACATTTACCAGAACTTAATTAGCCTTATACACTTCACAGTTTTTTTTTAAGGTTATGTCCTCATGTTTAGAGCAACATAATGAAGTAATCAGTACATAAATGCTATTCAAAAATCCATCCACTAATAATTAAGTGGATGAATTAATAGGTAATCAATGAATTTTCGAGTTATAAGATAAATATAATTAGAATCAAATAGTTAATTAATCATTTTCACTATCTTACTGTGGAGAATATTATTACGTTTTGATTATGCCAATTCATCATATTCAGCACGATAACATTTGCTCACATTTAAGCAAAACTTTGAACAAAACGAATATAATGTTAAAAGAAAAATTCAAATAATACACATGAAGACTATCAACCCACTGGACAAGTAATATCAGAAGACCCTATTCAACGAATACCAATGTTTCATAACCTAGAATTCCTCAAGCCAGGCAGAAGTGTCACGTTTCTCTTCATTTCCCAATCATTTCAAACCTCAGGATTTGTACTACTTGGATTCTGAGGGTTTTTTTTTTACCTGGTTGTTCACTAATGTCACAATACTTTGGTTGTCCTACCACATTGTTTCCTGTAAAATTCTCATTTGTTAGAAATTACTGTTATTTTTTCTCGAACAAATTTATGCGTCTCTCAGGCTATCTTGTCCTATATATGCAGAATTTCTGGGTACATCAGGCTACCATGAGAATAGGCATTACATCTTTACTACGTAATCATATACATAATTAAACATATATAGCTGCAAAATCAAATATAAATTTATAAACTCATTGCAAAATATCATTGTTTATGTGGCACACATTTAGATTTAGGAAACAATTAAGTCTTTATTGACGTGGAACAAAATCAAATTCATAACATGGTGGTCCTCTTCGCCTACTAATTCATTACACATCATATATATGTATTATATATATGCCCCAAACAACAATTAATACTATTAAAAAAGTCACATTATACGACAGTGATTCTTCAATTTCCATATCTCAAAACTCACATTTCTTATTTGGCAGCTAATATGTACTTAATTATGTAGTGTGTGAACTGGGGCGTGAACAGATTTAAATTATTACTTAAGTAAAGTTATTGTAATGGTGTCGTGGTGTTCAATCTTCCTTCCACACACTAACATACATGCGCCAAGCTATCTTAAAGTAGATAATTTCCAGATGACTGTTTCCAGAAATAGTTACACCTGTGAGCATAAACCACAACTTTTATGCAAGATACCGAATTCTTACCAGGATGATAGTCGCACACCAACTCAGTAGAAGGCTAGAATACCATACGGGCATAGCACTTTAATCAAACTCAATAGCTTAGCATGCACAGATTCGGGAGTAACTAACTACTAGGGTGGAGTCCAGAAGAAGATTAAAATATTTAATATTTAATAAAAACTGCCTGGATCTGGCCAATATTAGATATTCAGTTGTTTGAAAATTATTAATAATCTTCTTGTAGCATGCATGTATTTTAAGTGGCCGTAACGAATCAAGACACCCTGTGAGTTGGTACGAAATATAATTTAATAAGTTCTTAGCCTTATCTTAAAACAAATAAATAAAATATTCTTTAAAAAGAATATCTAGTAATTTAAACTCACACCAAGTAAACTAGGAGCAGGGCTAGTAATTTCGGGTATTGATTTGTAAAATAAAGTCCAAACACAGGCGTCTTATGACAGGGAAAATGGCGTCTGCCTTAAGCTACTTTCCAAAACAAAAATCGGCGACCATCTTAATTTAATTTCTTATTGTCTATATACTTGTAGATCGGGACATCTCGCATGAAAAAAATCTGCGTAAGGCAGATCGAGTATAGTCATGGAATGTGGTGATTCTCTTCCGGACGAACATTTTTCCCTAATATTCTAGCCAACGGGCTATGGTACAGCGAGATACAGTCCAAAATGGTACAACTCGGAATGTCGCTGACGGCTATATAAACTAAATTAAATCGAGCACTACTAGAGCCTCAAGTCCTCTTCTTCTCTTGCCGGCACCCCGACAATCTTCTCTTGGTCCGGAAAAATATACAAAATCACTCGCGGACTGCCCTAATATCTAAATTTAAAATCCTATCGGAGTCGTAACACTCGTTACACCCTGCCTTATATCATAGTTGAACTCCCGCTTCTCCTCTCTAGCAATAACGTAGCTTAAAAGTGACACTACATAACGACCAATCACAAGGTGGCTGCTTCCTCGTGCAATCAACAGAATGTGTTGCCCCTGGCAACGGGCCTCAGTATCCAACAATTATGGCTGTCAACCAAATGCCACATAATAATAAACAATTGAAACTCTTAATATACATAAAATATTTAGGCACAATATACTTAATGCAAAAATAAAGAAAAGTAATTATTTAAGATGCATAGAAATTAGCATGTCAAAACAATAAATGAATAATAAAGTAATAAATTATCATGCGCTTGAATAAAAAAGACTTGATTTTCATTTGATTATTTAACATCTCATTTGCATACTAATAGTGCAAAATGCAGCCGTTACAATTAGTTTCCCAAACTTATTCAAACGAGCATCATAGCCTGATGATATTCTCTTAAAGCCTTTGTGTTATATCTGCCTACTACTTTATTCGTCTTAGGACAAACTACTTCATAGCAATTTCGATTGCAAACTTTGGAGATCTTAACAGGTCCTAAATATAGTGGCATTGACTTCTTTGATATGTGATCCCAGGCCTTAGAAATTAAATGTACTTTTACTAAAACCAGCTGTCCCACATCTAAGTCTTTCTTCTGCGAACATTTAGCATACTTCCTCCATTGTTCTGCTGCTAGAATCATTCTACTTCTCGCGAATTTTAGTAATTCTTGTCTTCTCTCTTTGTTATCTTCGTCTTCCGGTTTGGTTCTTGTGTCAGGCAGAGTCAGTAATTTGGACATATCAAAGATTAACGATCGCTGACCTGTTAATGTTTCCAGAGGGAATATGGTAAATGAAAGGGATTCATGTACCATATTATTCATTAAATATTCAATTAATGGGTAGCTTGTCTCGCCAATTCTGATGAGCTTGATGACACAAAATGCGGAGCATATTTCCTAAGGTCTTCATCCTCCACTCTACTGGGTTTCCTTGTGGGTGTCTGACTGAATATGTGGTGGGAACAATATTTAATTATCTGGTACCTAATTGCCAGGTTTTTGCAGTGAACTGAGTGCTGTTGTCAGATAGTACACATCTAGGGGGCCTACTTCTTCTATGAATGATTTCACTTTACTCAATACTGTTCGAGCATTGACCTGTACAATCGCATATAAGTTAGCAAACTTCGAAAAAATATCCATGATTACAAACACATAAGAAACTTTAGTCTTGGACATAGGTAAGGGACCAAACAAACCAACTGAAATGATTTCCAATGGTTTCGTAGGAATAATTGGTTGCAATTCCCCAATAAATTGCTCTTGTGCATGTTTGCATCGGTGACAAAGATCGCAGGCCCTCACTGCATTGGTTACGACTTTCTACATATCTTTAAAATTGAATTGTCTCAGCAATGTAAAATGAGTCTTACGCATACCTGTGTGACCTTGTTAGGTTATCGTGGGTATCCAACACTAATTGCAGCTGGAGTGATTCCAGTATCACTGGCTTCCATTCCTGTTAAAAGTGCTTCCTGTTCTGACTACTGTAGAATAAAATTCCTGAATCTGTCTTACAGTACATCGTGTGAAATATATGTCCTTGAGGTAGTAAAGAGAGCTTCTTGCTAATGTTGATACAAACTTCGTCCTCTGGCTATTTCTCTTCTAAGTTCATAAGGTTCTCTTGCCGTAGTCTACTTATTACCGGAGTTTTCCGTAATGCTACTACTAAGTATTCGTCGTGCTTATCTTGCAGTAACTCCTCTTCATCTGGAATCCTACTTAGTAAATCAGCAACCACATTACTACAGCCTTTGGTGTGTCGATACTCTATATCAAACTCTTGGACAAGGAGAACCCATCGTGTCAATCTGCTACTAAATATACGACCTATCCTTAAACTTAGCAGTGCCTTATAATCCAATTGCAGTATTACCTTTTCTCCTAGTAACAAATCTCGGAATTTTCGTAGGCTCCACACTATACCAAGCATTTCTTTCTCTGTCGCAGTGTGATTTTTCTCCGCTTTGCTCAAAGTATGGACAGCCATAGCCACAGTGTTTCCTTTCCTTGCGGATCTAATTGTGTTAGTTTGGCACCTAGTGCATATGCCGAAGCATCTGGTAGCCACTACCTTGCCTGGGGTGGTATATAACATGCCTTTCCAGAAACAGCTTTTCCACTTGTTCGAAAGCTTCTTGCTTAGCCGCCATCCATTCCCACTTCACATCTTTCTTAAGTAATTCGAACAAAGGTGAAGCAGTGCCTGCGACTTGATCGGAGTAATTACAGTAGAAACCTGCCATTCCCAAAAACGCTCTCAGCTATTTTACATTTCTGGGCACTTGAAAATGTGTAATGGCTATTAGTTTATCTGGCGCCATTTTAATGCCCTCCAGAGTAATGATATTCCCTAAAAAAGGAACTTCTCAGCAAAAAAGTGACTTACGCAGTTTTATGGTCATGCCCGCTGTGGTGAAGTATGGTATTCACATGTTCTAGATGTGACTCAGATGTAGGTGAAGTAATAAGTATATCATCCACATATGAACGTGCAAAGTCTGCGCACTCGTCCCCTAGAGTTATGTTCATACATTGTGTGAACTGAGACACTGCATTGCACAAACCAAATGGCTACTCTTGGAATGCGTATTGCTGGTTTCTGAACAGAAAACCAGTGTATTGATTCGATGTTTCCTCTAATGGCAATTGCCAGTAGCAATGTGTAAGGTCTATGGTAGTAATAAATTTTACCCCGTCATAAAGACGTAACAGTTCGTCAGTGGCTCTGGGACTTTCCCTCGCTTTAACTGTTATGTCATTTATTCTTCTTGCATTCAAGCACAAGCGTACCGTACCATCCTTTTTTATGCACGCAAACCATAGGGTTATTGAATGGGCTAGCAGTATGTTCAATAATTTTCTACTCTAGCATTTGTTTTAGATATGCTTCAGCTTCACTTAAATATTTACTACGAATAGGATATGATTTGCAATGAAATGTTTCTCCAGGTATAACTTCGATACGTGTACGGAACAATTGGTTTCTCCCTGGCCTCTCGGAGAAAACATTTTTATGGGCGAAAAGCAAAGTTTGCTATTTAACTTTCTGTTCCAGTATAATGTTGTCTATGCTGGACACGGCTAAACGTATTTCCTCCAAGTTCTCATTTTCGCTTGTTGGTTAGTATGGGTGGTCGACTTATTTAAGAACATTCCCTTTTGATTGAGTCTGTAAAATTATCAGAAATATTCCAGTTTTCAGAAGAAGTGCAGGTGTTATGATCTGAGTCTAACACACTGACCATCCTTCCGCCAAAATCTAATTTAATCCTGTATTTAGTCATAAAGTCTGCCCCAAGGATTAAAGGTTTGTTTAACCCTTTTATTACTAAATAGGATATCGGTTATGGTTTTCCTAATCCCGTAATCGTTAACAATGCTTGTTTGTTAATGATAGGGCTAGACTTAGAAGTAGCTCCCACAATTCTTAATCTGGGTACTAGTACACAAGGTCAGTTTCGTCTGGTTGCAGCAATTTCATTACACAAATTTTCTGAAAAACAAGTTACCGCTGCTCCACTACCTAATAA
Source organism: Dryococelus australis (assembly GCA_029891345.1). Taxonomy (NCBI): domain Eukaryota; kingdom Metazoa; phylum Arthropoda; class Insecta; order Phasmatodea; family Phasmatidae; genus Dryococelus; species Dryococelus australis. The sequence goes on along the minus strand of CM056997.1, from coordinate 102,003,377 downwards.
TACAGGAACTGGAATGTCATATACATTTAATCATAGTTCAGAGCAAAGTATGTCCCGGGGTATTACAAGTTCCTCCTCGGGTCAGATAACAAAAACTCTCAGTCGGTTTGTTCTAAGGAAACGGATTGTACTACCACTTCGGTGCACTCCCCATCCTGATTTACTGAACAACTAAGTGCATTTTGAAATAGATGCATGTCGAACCCCTCTGGAACAACGGTTTTTAAGTTCAGCAATGGAGGTCCGTTCTCTCTGACCTCTAATAGTTTAAATGGCGATTCCGGTTTTGTTGTTAACCACTAGCCTGAGTATCTGAATTGGGAGGGGGCACTTGTGAAGGCATTGGCGAAAAAGTTGGAGATCGAGGATCGAGTGGTGTTTGATTATCCAAATTCCCTTGATTTATTTCTCCTTGGTAAGCCTGTCCCGAATTCCTAGCAAAGTGAACATTTTGTGTATTGGTGTTGCTATTTCGGAATGTTTTATTGCTCCTTTCGTCGTTTCTTCTGTAGCATGTCGTGCACAATGTGTGATGCACGTTTGTATTAGTTACAACCAATCTTTGCATGCTTATTCGTATCGTAAATGTATGTGTAGGAAAATTATAACTCCATACAACACAAACATTTACTGCACTGACTTCGTACTACACGATATTTAGTTCCGTATCATTGAAATACACGGCCACATTCCATACCGACACCCGCCATTTTGGTTTACCTACGAAATTCTAGCCTGCCAACTGCTCGTGAGCAATTGAGAAGTTCCAACTCCACTCGCGACGTCACTCGACCTTCGTTTCGAGCTTAGAATACCGAACGGTGGTCTGAACCGATAGTTGTAAAGAATCTATAGTTTTTCGTCGGAAGGAAAGACTAAGCATAACCTCCTTGGTCTCGTAGATGAATTCGGGAATGAACATGTTGAAGTAGGGTTAAATAATTCTCCGCCTCGTCAGGGAAAGTTGTTACAGTGTCTGTGGGAACATAACAGCACATTTTCCTTAGCTCGCCAAAGGTTATGAAGTTTCTCGCGTCTGCATTCGCAAAACATTGAGTCGCTGGACAAAAAAAAGCGCTTCGGGAAAAGACGTTTCGTTGATGGATGTAGCAAGAACTTAAATCTCGGAGCGGAAAGTTAGCCGTCTCTTCCTTCCTCCACACGAGCCCGACACAGGTGGCAACGCGTTTTCGAGGTGAGGCGGACCACAGAAGGAGCCGTGAATGTGTGTGTTTTTTTTTTTTTTCTCCCTCGCATGCCGAGACACAAGTCCGGCCTCATAACCTGTTCCGTCGCTGCAGCGACACGACGAGCATTAAAATGCTCGGAATACAATCCGCAGCGCCTGCCCCTCCCCCCCCCCCCCCCCAGCTCCGGCTCGCTCTGGAGGACGTTACTTCTCTGCTGTGAAGTCGGAGAAGTCGCTGGAGACACGCTGCCAAGGTCACTGTCCTACACGTGGTGCTGTTGCTTCGTCCCTAACAACCCGCAAACATAAGCCCCTGCCATATGAACAAGGTCAAATATCTGACACTTCGAAACACTTTACAATACAGACGGGAGGTTACTTGTGCCCAGGTTAGGAACAAAACGAGTTTTCTAAGGCCCCGTCCATAATCGACTTGGCTTAAATAGCATCAATTACACAGCATAACAAGCGAAATCGTCTGTCTACAATCTACAATCGGCGTTAACGTAAAGAAAAACCTTTTCTAACCAATTATAGAGAGCAAACGAATAAGAGATTTTTTTTTCAGAGCAAGAATTTTTCATTAATAAGTTGCCTACAGCAGTTTCTATGACGTTTCGCATTTTCATTGGCCGGCGTTAAAAACTCGGCGTATGATACTCAGAGATGGCCATCTTACCGCCAAGTCACACAAATAACGGCAAGTAAGTCACGCCAAATACCAGTTGTGGACGTTACGATCTCAAATACAGGTTTTTACTTATACTATGCTTGTTACGTGCGTCATGTGGATTGTAGACGGAGCATAATGGGAGAGTTTGGCATAGGGAAAATTTTCCGCCGCTAGGTCACTTGTAATTAACATTTTTAAGCTACGTGAACAATAAAAAAGAAAGACTTTACTTAGTTACGAAGTTATTTTATACTCGAGTTTTGATTACTGCAATTATATTGTTTGTTTTCTTAACGTATAAAATAGAGATTATCCGGTACCCATGCGACATTAGCGCTTACCTAGTGGCGAAAAAATTAAGTTGCCAAACTAAAAGCATTGAGCTACCCAACCTGTGTACAATAAACCTTAACAAAAGTGAAATAGCCGTTTATACAGCGCGAACTCCAGCCAGCGAAACGGGTCAGCGGCTAGAAACACGTCGGGAATCCGTCGACCAATCATCGCCTAGTCGCTTACTTAACCCTGCGTTTTGCAGCACGCAGTGGCCAATCAAACACAAGGATCGTCCCAGAGCTTCGCGCAGCCAATCAAAGTACAGGTACGCCCACATAACAGGAACAACCATGTTATTTCGCATCTGAGTCACTTATCTGCTCTGAAATTCATCCTTTTATACTCGCAGGTATTTCATTGACACAACAGTCCCCGTGACTTGTTTAATTAACTAAGATACTATTGTACCGTGTTATGCAACAAGCAACCAACCTACAAAAATTGAAAATATTGTAGCAAAATCCAAATTATCAACATTGTTGAGATGTGGATCGGTTCAGATGCTCTAGGCCACAGAAGAGATATAGTTGTGGGGATGTGAGTACTATGTAGATAAATCATATGTGGCAACAATTAAACAAAAATCTCAATCAAGTTGACAATATTGAGGGTTGGTTCATTGATGCATAACACTTTCCGGTTATTGAACTCAAATTAATCGGATAAATATTCCGGTGCCGACATGGCCGGAATAGCATAATGAAATATTTTGGAAACGTTTTGTGTTTTTCGCCTGTAAATTTATTTTCAGGGATAAAATAAAAATTTAATTGGAAAAATTAAAAATATAAACCCTAATTTCAAGTGAAACAAATGCTATATTTTAAAGAAAATTCGTTATGGCTGGAGACCTGCAAAATTCGCTTTCTCTTTAGTTGACAGTGTAAACTCCAAAACCCTTGTACATAAGTGAGCATAGTCAATGGTTTTATTGGCCGCTAACCTTTAAATGGAGCCACCTACCTGTTTGACTTCGTTAAAGAAGACTGGCCAGTCCGCCGTTGAAGATACGATATTGGCTCAAGATTCTCGAGAGGCGTGTCAGACATACAGCCGGGCCTATGGCACAAGTCGGTCAAATGCACAGTAACTTGGAGTTCAGTCTGCAGCTAAATAATAACGCGAGTTTTGCATGTCTCTAGTTATGCCATTCCTGTGGCTTAAAAAAATACGTAGAGGCCCGATAATTTCGCGGGTTCATTTCTAGACAAGTTGGAATTCACACACATGTACGTTCGTGTTACGTTTGTATTTGGTCGACGTGTTGTGTGACGCCTCCTGGATAAAAATGAGCCAATAACAAACATGCAATAAATTGTGCGCCCAACCAGCGCATTTTAATACCACAACAATCGACAAATAAACAATTTATATCTGTATGAAAGTATATAAGACTGTGAAGTCTAGCATACAGGTCATTGAACTCGCGAATTTGTCGGGTCTCTAGAAAAACGTTATCTCTAATAAAACTTGGTGTTTAAAGTCTGTTCACGATAAAGGAGCACTTTTGAACTCAACCTTAGATAAAAGATACTTCTCCTACCTGCATGTACTTAAACGGGACACTGAGTGACATGCACCCGGTAAAGTTGGTAACGATAGATGGAAAGTAGTTCCGTATCTTAATATCGAATAAAAAGTGTTAGGTGTCCATTTGTGATAATTAAAATTATTTATTTAGCTTTGTGTTTTTTTTATGTATCAGTGTGTAAAAATTTGCCGATTTATAAAATGTTTACTTTCGTAATAATTTCACAGTTTCACTTGACAGACGCGTGAGGAAAGTAATGAGGCCCATGGCAATGTTAATTTTACGTAAGGTGGAAGAATACACAACTTGCAGACAAGTAGAGCTTAAGCGGGGCTTTCAGAAGTGCTCATTTGACCGTGAACAGCCCATAAGTAACTATAAGATTGGTTTGCCACAAATATTTGAGATCCTCGGTATTACTTCAAGTTAGTGCAGCAGAGTAGAAAAGTACACAGGGAACGAAACGGTGTGGCGAGTCATTTGATGTGGAAGAAGAATTTCTCTGATTGGCTGTGCGAAACTCTACAAACGGGCCTTGTGTCTGATTGACTGCTGCATGTTACGAAAGGTTCGTTGCTGCCCGCTGGCAAGTAGGTTACCCGGCGCTGACTGGCGAACGGTACTCCACCATTTTGCCGTCTAGTGACGACATCTTTCTGATGCGTGCAGCTGCATTCCACTGTAACAACCGGCAGTTTTACCACTTTATTCTTAACCCTCTACGAGCTCGAGTGTTACAATCGTGAAGAAAATTTTTATGGGAGCTGTACCTGCGTCTATTATGCGATTCGCTACCAATAAGCAACCGACTCCGTGCTCGCTAACGTCATCATTGACCATTCACAAATGAGAGTTGTAGAAACGTCGACAAATCACATTGCTAACAAGAAAAACGAATAAAACACCGGCCACTGATGCGTTGCTGTGTACAGTTCAAAACATAATTATCCTTCATCTGCACCATGTACCCGATCGTGGACACGAGGACTCAACATGCTAAATACTCTGTGACATAACTGAGGTAAACCTAGATGACTCCGTGTATTGTCGCAGTACCCTTGGTGTATACGAACAGCTAAAAGTTCACTTTTTAACGTTTGCCCAAAACAATCAAAGTTACAAACGTTATACGCAATTTTACCCATCCCCCCCCCCCCACAAAAAAAATTAAAATATATTCCATACTCTCTGCACACTCACATTATAAAACATTATTGCTAGAGACCTGAAAAATTAGCAAGTTCAATAACCTGCAGACTAGACTTTGCAGTGTTATGTACAAATTTGCCGATGTCAACTGTGCATTGGTTGTCTGCTGTCACAGTGTAAGGCAAAGGTTGGGCCAGCCTACTCCAGGAGGCGTTAAACGCCGTGTTAACCAATGGCTAATGTTATATAAACACACAGGTTTTGAATTCTAGCTTGTCCCAAAATGAATACGCGAATTATTCAAGTCTATAATTATTGATTTTGAAACTCAGCAAAAAAAAAAAATACAAAGTTGAAACAAGAGAAGTCATAAGGTAGAGTTTCAGCATATTTTCAGTGAGTGAAGAGATATGGGCGGCTCTAAACGCCAAGGGTTTGAGAAGCGAGGTGAGTATGGAGCAGTACTGAAATGCAAGGGCAAGGGAAACAGGAGATCCTCGAGAAAACCCGCTGACCAGCGGCATCGTCCGGCACGATTCCCCCGTGCGGAAATCCGGGAGCGACCCCGGTTTGCCTAGGTGGGGGGGGGAGGTAATCTAACCACTACACCACCGCGGCCCCAAGCATATTTTGAGATGCGCTTCTGGGATACCCCCAATTAAAAAATATGCAACATATTATTACACACAAATAAATAAAAAAAGAAGTAATATTTTTTCTTAACTTGAGACATATGAAGGCCACTTTTATTTCTGCGAAAGTATCGCTTTCTGCACGTTAGTTTTTATTATTCATATATTTAAAAAACATCAAATCTGCTAGTTTGACATAAAATTCTCAAAAACACGAGAATGTAGATTTCTCTCTTTGCTTTAAATGACAAATCATATTTGGCACAAAAAATAATGACATTGTTTTAAGTACAACGATCTTGATAACTCACGCCACTGAAAGCAGAACTTATGGCAATAGAAAACGTGCTTATTCTTGCTTTCAACGAACTGCGCACTATTGGAATACGTCGCAGGAAATTCGCCTGGCATGAAATAATTTACTGCAACAGGCCAGTATAATTTGTGTTTTATTTCGGTGTCACTGGAAAAACAGACGTGCTGAATCGCAAACTACGTGCGCGTGCATCATGAAGAGGATTCTTCCGCGCGTTGTTAGTAGTGGTACGATATGAATACATAGGTACAGTGCCAAGCCTTACGTAAGAAACACGCGGGATTTCCTCTCGCTAGCTGAGGTTCCTGAAGGGGAGCTGTCACTCCAAGTCACAGAGTAGGAAGTACACAGAGTCGAAATGGCGTCGCGGTTCTTTTGATATCGGCGTGCGCACTCTCTCTCTCCTCTCTCTCTCTCTCTCTCTCTCTCTCTCTCTCTCATTGGCTTCACGATGCTCTAAGAATGGACCTCGAATCTTACTGGATACTGTTTTATGCGAAAAGTTACCTATTGGCTGAGCTGCCGGCTGGTGAGTAGGTTACCAGGGGCTGATTGGCGAAAGTAGTTACGAAATATTACTCACAGGTGACGCCATGTAGTTGGCGTGTGCGGCAGGAATTCGCGGTATAAGAGACTGTTTATCCTCTGTATCCTTAAGTACTCTGTGTCCAAGTGATTAAAGGCTGTTCACAATAGAGAGAGCACGCGTGAAATCTACCTTACAAAAAAGTCACTCTACATGCCTGCATGTACTTAGACGTGCGTACTGAGTGACATGCGCCCGGTAAAGTTGGTAACGATAGATGGAAAGTAGTTCCATATGTTAACGCCTAATGAAAAGTGTTAGATAACCAATTGTGATAATTAAAATTATGTATTACGCTTTCTATTTTTTTTTTTATGCATCAATGTGTAAAAACTTTTATAGTAATTTCACAGTTTCATTTGACCGACGAATGAATAAAGTGATCAGGTCCATAGTAATGTTAATTTTACCTAAGGTGGAACACACAACGTGCAAAACATGTAGGTCTTAAGGAGGGCTTTCAAGAGTGCTCATTTAACCGTGAACAGCCTATATAATTTCGAGTCAAGTAATATTTCAATAAACTGAGTGGTAGTTCACCTCCCTCGATTGGCTAAACTAACACGTTACTCTTAGTACGCGTATCACCTTGCTTCACTGACAAAGTTGTTGATTTATAATTAGCCCGGTTAGAAATAGAAACGGCTTCTCATGCATAGGGTGACCAATGGCGAAATAAAAATTACTGTTTGTGCTTGGATGATTGAAATCTACCATGTGCTGGAATTTTTTCGAGGAAAATCACTAGATCTACCTATGGTACTTTTGTGCATGCTACAGTACTAGAGACCCGAGAATTCCGCGGGTTCATTTCTAGACAAGTTGTACGTTCGTGTTACTTTTGTAATTGGTCGACGTGTTGTTTGACACCTCCTGGATATAAATGAGCCAATAACAAACATGCAATATACTGTGCGCCGAACCAACTACTTTTACTACCACAAAAATCAACCAATAAACAGTATATATCTGTACGAGAGTATATAAGACCGTGTTATCTAGCCTACAGGTCATGCATTGCACTCGCAAATTTCTCGGGTCTCTGTACATTACATAACATTTAGAGATGATGGTTTATCGCGGGAAAAGTTGACTGTTCGCTAGGATTCAATATACTGTACACGCTTCCAACAGTTTTCTTTCTTTATTGGTGGTCATGTATGTTTGAAGCTCCTACCCAATTTCAGTGGGCCAATGACGATTCTGATGCTCTAAAGCATACTGTTCGTGATTGGTCTACAAACAACTTAGCCAAATCAAAACCTTGTTCATCCAGTCACAAAAGAATAAACTACGTAGATTGTTATCGAAGATATGTTGGCTTAAAAAAATTTTTTTCGCTATTTTTTACTATCTCTAATAACATTGCATTTATTATAGACTGTCCACGGTGAAGGGGGCACTTTTGAAACCAACTAATGAAAAAATAATAATAATAATCACTGCTTGTAACCATATGTTGCAGTGCACATTGATATGCAAGTTCCCAGTTAAGTTGGTAGCGAGGCTATAAAAAATATTCCCATGGCTTGGCGTTGTACTTATTGAGAGTTTTATTACAGGTAAGGTTAGCTAGCGTCTCCTGTATTTATTCACATCATAGTAAGAATCTACGTAAAAGACACACATTTACACGCCCAACAGTTACACGATTCTCACTTGAATGGCGCATGAATAAAGTGATCAGACCCATGGCAGTGTCAAATTCATGTGTGGTGGAAAGATATAATGCAATCAAAGGAGTGCAACCAAAGCAGGGCCTACAAAAGTGCTCACTTTACCGTGAACAGCCTATATTGAGCTGAACTTTCGGACGAAGGCAATCGAATGAGTGACCAACGGAATATATACAGCTGATTCAACAAAATATTTTATTGACAGCCTAATTTCTTTTTCGCTCGACACAGAGGTTTTGTTTACTCAAACGTATGTATTTTTCTAGACGAATAAAATTATTTTTTATGCTTTCCAAGTTATGTTTACTCAACCAAATATTTTGTTGGGGCAACTGAATATATTTTTGGCCCTATACAAATAAATGTTTTGTTTGACATTCTCTCAGCGCATTAAATAAGTAGACAGTCTTCGTTTGTAATAATATATGCAATAATTGGCTTACAGATAAAACATCAATATGTTGTGGCATTTCCTTTGTTAGCTGACGCATTATGGCAATGAAGAGAGATCAATGAGACGGTACGTGTACTTTGCGGCTAGAGAAAAATTTTATACTGTGCAGTAACAATTAGATGGAACTATGACCAGGCCACCACTTCTGAACGACTGTCTGCTGCATGCAGTTTTTCTATAAATGTACAGTTATTGAATGGAGTGGGTTATCATATCAACCGATTATAGCTTATGCGTGCATCAGTGCCGATTACAAGAGACCCAAGCAAAGCGTGCAAGAAATATTTTCTAAAGACTGTTCAGGACAAAAGGAGCACTTTTGAAATCAACCTTAGAAAAAAAGGCACTGCCTCTGCCTTTTAACGGGTGCACTGGGTGACACGAGCCCAGCAAAGTTGGTAATGATGGATTGAAAGTAGTTCCATTTCTTAACGTCAAATAAAAAATTATAGGTAACCATGTGTGATAACTTGGATTATTTATTTCGCTTTCTATTTTTTTAATGTATCGAAGTGTAAAAATTTGTAAAATATTTACTTTTCTAATAATTTCAAGGTTTCACTTAACCGACGCATGAATTAAGTGATCAGGCCCATGGCAATGTTAATTTAACATGCATTGGAAGAATACACAACATGCATACAGGTATTTCTTAAGCAAAGCTTTCAAAAGTGCTCATTTTACCGTGAACAGCACGTATATCACTATATGAAAGCAGATGCGAAGCGTGAATTGTTATTGGCTGAGTGAAATTGTATACGGCAGGAACTGTGATTTATACACAGCACTATCTGATCTGACGACTGAAGGGCTGGGTAAATTAGACTTGGCGCTCGTCACCGGCTTTCCAAGCATAACTTGTTGCACACACGAGGCGAATGTTTGCTCAGAACACATTCGAGCCGTCTCCCAGCTGACGCATCAGCCACGCAGAGCATGTTACATCACGTTCAGAAGACTAAAGGGTTGGATGTTAACATACGATGAGTGTTTTATACGGCATAGACCAAGATCATTTGCAAGCATATTTGAAGTAATTTAAATGTTGGCCTCCAATGTAAATCACAATGTATCCCATTATCATATATTATTATGACTTCCATTGGTTATGACGAGCTTTAAAATATTAGTGTTAAAAATAATGTTAGTTCCGATATTGAAGTGTAAACATACATTCACATAATAAATTAACACGAAGCCGTCTTATTTCTCTGGGACAATATAGTCAGAATATTACTATAGTTTATGCACACCATTTTACTGAAAAACGTACACGTAGCTTGTCTGCAGTACATGCGTCACGCAATGCCAAGTGTTCTGCCATATGTACCTGCTGCTCGTGCTGTAGGTCTATTCCAAATACTTAGTATTAACATAAAATATGAGCAGACAGGATATCACCATGCGACACTGAATAGAAAATACGTGACAACGTGTGGGATAACGGTTGTGTACTATTGAGCTGTTTGCATGACCATACTCTCCCATAGGCTTATAAAACAGTGTGAAATAAAAGCATGTGTTGCTATCGTGTTTTAGGTTAGGTATATTACAACTGAGCAGTGTGATAGAATATTTATCCCCTGAGGAAAACGTCTGCCTGCCCCTTCCAGGCTCGAGAACCAGACGTTCGATGCCAAGAACACTCGCCTTAGTTAACCACACTTACTTGAGACCAGAGACCATTTGTCACACTCTGAAAATTATGTAACTTACTTTCCATAAGGACAAGCAGAAATTATGCAGAACTGGGTTATCAGTGAAGGCGAGGAAGTGAAAACAATGATTCATGAAAATAGGAAAAGACGTCAGACTACATCAAGTTTCCAGCCAAATTATTTTATTTCAAATTCAGTTTCTTTAATTTAATTGATATGTATTCTGGCTGTAAATAAAATTAATTAAAAATCCTGAATGGCAATAGCAAAGGGTTTATGAAAAACATTCAAACTAGCACAGCCGAAAGGAAGTGGTCAGAAGTAACGGTCGTTAACAATGCCCTTATTAGAAAAAAAAAACGTAAACTAGCCTGACGTGTCAGTCTGTCACTTCAAAAGAAATCACTGAATTAAAACGTCTGAAATTGTTACTTGAAAGATTAAACTTGGCTCAGCTTAGTCGCAGAACAATAAAATCTCTGTCTCTCAGATTAAGAATTAAGGTGTTTCTTAACGCGGCTTACAGCTCACGGAACGTCACGGTGTCTCATTAACTGACCTAAGCTCCTAAACAGCTGCTTACAATACAGAGGGGCTTACAGCACACTTCTCTGCGTAGAAACAAAACAATATTAATTAAGCAAGCTGTAGAAACTAAAAAAAAACTAATATACTACTTAAAATACCTATGCTACGTCCAACATCTGGATGTGCGTCCTGACTTAGGTCTTAACCCGTTGAAATATAGCGGCATAGAGTGAGAGAAAGAGAGAGAGAGAGAGAGAGAGAGAGGGAGGGGGAGATCTCCTAACTGAAATTACCCGCCTAGCCCTACGCTATCATGCTAGCCAATGGGGGTGCAGACAGCTAATCAGACAGCTAATCTGACACACTCCTAACGGCCTAATTCTCTATGTCAAAGAGTCACGGGTCTCGTAGAAGGTAATAAAAACAACACAATAAATTCCCTGAAACAATTACAATAATGTGAGACCAAGAAAATAAATGAAAATATTGAATTATTAATTAAAATACAAAAAATAAATAAAATAAAATCTAGCTATCTAAGAAATTTACACATAAATTATGCCCATTCTACCATCTAATTATTCAAAATCCTAAACATACGAAAATTAATAAAAAAATTAATAAAAATTAAACATATGTGAAAAACGTATGCAAATTACAGTGTTTGGCATCGACAGTGAAGAATGAGTAAAAATATACTTAGATTATAATAATGAATGCAGAAATTGCAAAAGTTTATGTTACAATATCGACAGCCATTTTTTAAAGATCCTTTTGTACTATGAGCATAGAAATAACTCCACTAATAAACAGAGTAGGGGATAGTTCATGGGTCACTGCATGGAGATTTATATTGAAGGAGAAAAGATTCCAAGTTAAGTATTTTTACGCAGAATTCTGAAGCGTTATTCCACTCAGGGAGTCGAAAATCTATAGGGATTTCGTGGGCCACTAAATTATAGGGTACAATGACTTCGACACCTGTCGAAAAAATTAAAATATTGCTCATTAATAAAGAAAGCTGTATATTTTATAAACAATATAATTCTATTTTTAAATATACTTTAGTCACGAGTATATTAACTTAAATTATTCTTCTCATCATTCATAAAATACATAATTTTGATGTAGGCATACACTGTCAGTGCCTGAGCATTGAGTTGTTTTGTTTCCGTTGTTATGTTCGTTGCTGGAGAAGGTGGAGTTGATGTTTGCAATTAATTGCAGGAATTGTAATTGAGCTTTATTGAATTTTCAAATACTGATTGCCTAAGAATAAATGGTACAAGAATTATTGATATCAGCAACAATTCCTTTTTTAAAAGAAATAAATATGTACAATTGACATTTTAATAAATTGTTGTGCAGTTAACAGAGTAGCCAACCTATGTATTCTCTACCATAAATTGTTAAACACACCTTTAGTTCCATGCTAACCTTTGTAAATACAGCATTAATCACAAAAATTTTCCAAATTGTTATTAGTAGTAACTAAAACGTCATTTTCTGAAATTTGAAATAATTGTGTTTAAGAGTTGTATGGCTGGCAGAAAATTCTACCTAATAGCCCAAACATAGAGGAAAATAAGGGCCCACCAAAATAGCATTGAGCTTCGTCACTTTATCTTACTTCCTTTGTGATTCCACCAAAAGACAAAGGAGAGTATGTCTGCTTTAAATGTGCACCAAAACACTCGGATAATTACACTCCACAGGTATTTTAACTTATATAATATTTATTTTTAACGTAAAAATGTTTATTCATCTGAACGCAGCCGACAATGATTTTTCATAACCCACCCCCCTTTTTTTCCCCTTCTCCTGAAATTAGCAAAATATCACTTTCCACCCGGGAACTTTTTCTGAGATAAGACACTGTTTGCGCGAAACTCTGGAAATGCTTCACGTGTCTGATTGTCTGTTGCAGCAGCTGCTGTTGCAGGTTGGATCAGCGCTTTTCGACTTCGTCTTCACTGCTTGCGGCTGGTGCTCGAGAGAGATGCTATATCTTCTCTGCTGTATTGTCTCCCATTTCGTGTCGTCATTGTAAGTAATAAGAGAGCGTTCCACCTGTCTGCTCGCTGAAGTTCAAGTGCTTTTGCGTATTTCAGAGGCTAACTTAATGGGTAATTCAACTGGTGAATTTTCTCACTTTACATAAAAGCACAAAATTAATTAATTGCATTCTATATTTCCATCGATTTATGTATATATTATTTTTATTTTTTAGGCAGTGTATTGATGACAGCTGAATCAAGATATACAGCAAATAATACTATTCAGCTAAGGATCAGTTAATCATAAAATCCCTGGCGCTATGTTCGTCTATTTGAAGGATCTATAATTTTTTCCAATACTTATGGGCAAAAATGTTGGTTAAGTTAAAAGATCTGTTAGACTAGACCAAACTGTCCTACGCATGATATAGCTTCAACTGCCTGCCTATTACTGCTGCTCCAATGAGTAACCGGTTTTTCTCCACAGCAGCTAGTACATGATGTCGTCCTTGGTTTCTTGTAGATGTTTTACTTAATAAAGAACTCTCCAGAGCGTGCTCATATTGCAAACATAATGGAGATGTATTTTTTAAACTTTAGCTTTTTCTAAAATGAATAGACGAAAAGGTTTGCGTCCCTACCAATACGCAGCGTCTCTCGTCGCACTAACGCGAGCAGGGATTGATTTTTCGTAGGGTCGGTGTGAGGGAGATGACGTCAACCTATCCAGCGTCTAGGCGACTGGTCGCGGTACTTCCCAGCTCTGTCGCAGATCGACTCAGACTGCCTTGTCAAACCGTCCCCGCAGTCCCGGCTTTATGAGAGCGGCGGGTGGCGAGCGTTTTATAGGACTGTTGGTGTTTGCACATGCAATACCTGATTGGCATGGGCTGCTCGCAGCAAATTGTGCACATTTTCAAGCTTTATTTAGGATATAATTGTACGCACATTGTGGGTTCTTCCGCCATATTTAAAATTAACGTTTACATATGCCTGATCACTTCATTCAAGCGTCGGTCAAGTGAAACTGTAATATTATTAGACAAGAAAATATTTTACAAATCTGACAATTCTTACACTTATATGTATTGGAAAGACAAAAAAAACAATAGGAATAACCTCAGTATTAACAGGTGTTTACCTAGCACTTTTAAATCAACTTTAAAAGAAGTAACTACTCTCCCTCCATCGTTACCAACATCTCTGGGCGATTGCCAGCGTGTCAGTTGAAAATGCATGCAGGTAAAGGCAGTGATATTTATTCAAGGGTTGATTTTGAAAGTGCTTAGATAACCGTAACCGGCATATCTTGTTTAGCCGACATCAAACCACGTGTAATTGGCGTTTTACCACAAGTGCGGATATCCTGGTTCCCCCGTGTTCAATTTTTCCTGCTGTGTGGAGAAAGCTTATACAGCTGCGAACTAACACCAGCATATCTGCAACAGTTTGCAGTTGCCAGTGCCCTCCAACCTCGGCAGCAATTCTCCCTGTCTATATTGGCTGGCTGCCGTTCGGCATGATACTTCGTCCTTCTGCCAGTTCCCGATATTCATGATTTGGCTGCACCGTATTACACTATTTTTGCTGTTGATACTTTATTTTGCTCTGGTTGGTTACTCACCTCTTACCTGTCGTTTGACCGTGATCCTACTCCGGCCGTCCCGGGCTTGCCTTGCTACCTCAGTCGTCCACAGAACGTGGTGAAAGCACGTTCTGCGGTCGCTATAACTTCTGTGGCCATTGGTTCAAACTGCGTGTATCGGAAAAGTAGACAGTTCCCGCTGAGATTCGTTTTTCGTCCAGTCGGATTGGCTAGACTGGCCATCTCCATTCAGTGCCTTGCTACCGGGGAAGAAGGTTGTGGGTTTAGGCCGACCGATAGTACCTAGCTCTGACCACTGAGCGGGGTGTTAGACTATCAAGCGATAAAGCCTTTGTGGCCCAAAGCCAGAATCTCTATTTGAAGGTAGGTAGGTACAGGCTGTTCACGATAAAGTGAGCACTTTTTAATGCCCTCCCAACAGGCATTTACCACTAATAAATATGTTTTATTGCTGCCTCAGACATTGACTTTTGAGTGTGGTGAAAGTATACACCGTATTTATTAGTCACGTGATAATGCTGATATTTAAAAAGTCTTACATTTAGAAACTGGCTTAAAAGAAAAATTTGGAAGGGCTCACTTTACCGTGAATTGCCTATAATTGGGCTTAACGTCGCGTCGACAGCGAGGTCATTAGAGACGGTTTCTATTTGAAGAAATTATTTTTGGCCATGGGGGCCGCGGTGCTGTAATAGTACTCGCCTCCCACCTAAGCGAACCGGGTTGGATTCCTGTCGGGATCGTCCCCGGGTTTTTGCATGTGGGAATCGTGTCGGACGATGCCGCTGGTCGGTGGGTTTTCTCAGGGATCTCCTTTTTCCCACGCGCTGTTCCATACTCACCTCGCTACACCCCCGCTAGGTTTCAAGACCTCGATCAACCCAAATATCTTCACTCACACACCCATACTCTTTTTGGCCGTGAGAATGGCCACACTGATGTAAAACCCACAAGTGCTGTGGAAAATTGCGTGGGAGCGTTCATCCAGTGAGATTGGACTTGAGCTGACAGTAGTTGAAGCTCCGCATGCTGAAGGATACCTTGACATTTTCCGCCAATTGATGGTCGAAGCAGCAAGCGGCGGCGACATATCTCCTGTAGTGTCCTTGATATATAGTAGACGTAAGGGCAGCACCTTGGCCATACTACAGACAGGTGTACCTGAGTACGGCTGTTTCAGTGTCAATTTGGTAGGATAGTAAAGGCGTACAGATACACCGACCTTGGAGTGTGTGTCTGGTCCACTGTTGGGTTACTGGGAAGTCTCTGCCCTGAGTGGGTGTATCTCAGTTCTTTGCTCCCGTGGTCTTCGAGAGCGTAATACTTCCTCGGAGGTCAGGTACTGTTGTGAGGGTGTCCCTGACATGGATCCCAGCGCGACATACAACACGAGGCATCACCGTATGTTTCAGTGGAATCTGCACTGAGAGAAAAGCCGACAAAATATTTGTTTGTATAGGGCCAAAAATATGTTTAGTTGCCCCAGAAAAATATTTTGTTAAGGAAACATACATACATACACATATGTGACGCGTTCTCAGAAAAGTTACCTTAGGGTGAATATATATATATGTGTGTGTGTGAGAGAGAGAGAGAGAGAGAGAGAGAGAGAGAGAAGAGAGAGAGAGAGAGAGAGAGAATAACGAAATTATCTGTATGGGTCAGAATAAATTAGACTGCCAACAAAATATTTAGTTGAAACAATTGTATATATTTGTTTAGCCACTCATTTGATTATCTTCGTTCGGAAATTCAGCTCTAGAGTTTTTTTTTTACATTTTTGTGACAACGGTGTTGGTGCATTAATTGATGCTCGCTAATGGCATAAACATCCTAATGAAACTATTTCATGGAATATAAATAGTAAAGCTGTAAGACCTGAAAATTTTAACTATGCACATTGTTCAGTATTTGAATGTATCAATTTTGAAACTTCCCCATTCCATCTATAGTACTGTAGTTGAGATTGCTAGGGCGTAGTGCTCGGGTGCAGATATTCCAGGCTCTAATCGCTGTCGGGCTTCTTTTTATTTATATATTAACCGAAACTTTTTAATGTACGTAGCTTAATACAAATTAAAGTCATTATCACTACCTTTATACTTGCTGCAGTCACACAACCCATTCTTATTATTTACACACGTTCAATCAAAATGTATATTGCCATCATTCCAAATGGCTGTCACTCACTCATCCAGCCCTACATTCCCGCTGGCCAGTCTCATTCTCCACTATGTGTAATGAGTGTACACCTCGATGAAGATATAAATAGATATATATATATATATATATATATATATATATATATATATATATATATATAATATATATATATATAGTTACTTTTTTATTTTCAGCCATTTTCTATCCTCTCGCCACCTTTTTAAATAAATACTGCCATGTGATTAATAAACAAGGTGTGTATATTCCATCACTAGAGACCTGAAAAATTGACGAGTTCAATGACCTACTGTCTAGACACCACAGTCTTATGTACATATATGTTTATATCAACTGCAGATTGGTTGTCTGCTGTAACAGTGGGAAGCGGCGATTGGGCCACCGCTCTCCAGAAGGTATCAAAAACCATGTGGACCAATGGCCAAAGTTATACAAACACACGTGTTTTGAATTCTGTCTTGTCCCAAAAGGAATCCGCGAATTCTTCAAGTCTCGGTCCATCATTTACGGAAGTTAACGTCTAAAGCTACAATAAAATATATTTGTTGAATATTATTCCAAATGAGAGGGCTTTCAAAAGTGCTCACTTTACCATGAACAGCATATACCAACTGGTACATGTGTGAACTACACCCACATATTTATATGTTGCGGTGTCTAACTAGGAAGCAATGATTCCTCGTTACGGAGTAGTTAATGGTAACGTAATGAGATGCACGTAAAAATCTTCCAGGAAGAACTTGGTGCAGTGTTCTAATCACTCTCTAAGTGGCTACGTATCTCCAGCTTACGTAACTGCGCGCCTCAGACGATGCAGTCGTAGGAACGGCCGTCCGCATCACCGCCTATCGCAGTGACCTTCTTTGCCAACTTGTTTACGAGCGGGCGTGTTTCGCAACACGTCGGAGGCGGCGAGAGACACCGAGAGAGAAAGAGATGAAAAAAGAGAAATGAAGGAAGAAAACGCGAGGATTGTTAGTGAGCGCGTCTCCCACTTAAGACGGTGGCGCTAAGTGATACGAGAAGGAGGAGGGAGACTTTACCTTCCTCACGGTTAACCCTTGGACGCGCTCTACAAAGGCAAGCACACGGATACGCATCAGGGAAGCGGACGCGTAACCTAAAATGACACGCATGATGACGCGGATAACGTACGGATACACGTTAAGAAAGCTCGGCAACTCCCAACTCTTGCGTGTCCGTGAATCCGTGTAGCCAATAGGAAGTGAGTATTTGGTTTGTTGATACTCGCTTTCGTGGCCATTGTGGTATACAGGGCAACAGGTGCTTCGATTTGCTGTGGTGATTAACATTTTAGTTTTAATAAATAAGTACACATGGTTCGGCAGTAGTATTTACTTATTTTTAAACACTATAAAAATATATAAAATGAGATATGTATATTATGAAACCTATATCAGTAATTTGCAACAGCTGAGTATTTTTGATTTCGTAAGTTGCAAGATCGTACGTGTTTTCGTGTTGTTGACTTGTTCAAATAACATCCTTTTTTTCCTAGAATACCGTATTCTAAGTGTTATGTGAAGTTAAGTCTCGACGGTAGGGTGGGATTTTATTGCGTCTCAGGGCTAACCCCTTACGCCTACAAGGAAGGAAAATCATGCAAGGAGATATGCATCGCGGCAAAGAGGGATTGGGCAGCCATGGCCTGCACTTTGGTGCCATGACTATCTTCCTAAGTGTACTTATAGCTAGTCTTAACTATGAAGAGCAAAGGGAAAACCGTCAAGAGAGACGTAAAAACACTTGCGACAGAGAAGTAATAATATTGAAAAAATTATTGCCTGCATTAAGTTTAATTTAATCAAATAGAATGCTACTGGAGACATAGTGTTTGGTAACATGCTCTTGGTTTTAACATCGCGAGTCGTCGGTTTGTTCCGCTTGCGTTTCCGAATCCGTTTTGTTACGTATCCGTGCATTGTAGAATGGGCCTTGATGTTGAAGTAAAGAAACTGCCTACGAAGCACTGCACCCGACTATAAATCGTGAAGAACTCATTTTAAAAAAGTCGTACAGACGTCATAAAAATCGTCAGAAGAGTGCAATTTGTACTGTATATGAAAGAAGAATGTATATATTTTGTAACATTATAAAAAATATTACAAAATTAAACTTTTCAAATGTAAAATATTTATTGGTTTTTGTAGTCTGTATTTTTAACCGTATTTAAGCATATTTATGTTTTGTGTCCTTCGGAAAGCAGAATTTGCAAGAAAATCTTCCTCATAGAATATCGTCATAATGTTCACTATGATTGTATGTAAGAAAGTTATAGACTAATAATAATGTAGGGAATTATTTATATAATTGATTTTATGTGCATCCATTTGTCACAAACATTTATGGCTAGAACTGACGTAAATAAAGTTAATTATAAGATTGTCACGATTGCATTTATTTTTTATAAACATCGACAGGATAACTTACAGAAATTACAGAGAATTACGAAAAAAAACATTCGGTCTTTCATGTATTGTTAAAAGTACAATGTTCAAACATTTTGCCTCTGAAACAAGCGTTGCCTTTTGTTTTGTATGCGATATAGTGATAGTTATTTATTTATGTGCTTTATTATTTCGCAATGTCACGGGTTGTCCTGGGTGGCCATGTATGACAACGTGGAGAGAAGACGAAGCAGACCAAGTTTCAATGACGGAATCTGTAATCGAGTAATTATGAGTCCGCGACAATCCGAAGGTTCCGTGGCCATGTTCAATTGTGTTACGTAAAACCATAACTTAGACGTATATCCAACGCTTCACTTGGTATACGTATGGATGTTATCGGTAATTCATGGTGAAATGAACACTGTTGTTACCCTTTCTTACTTTATAGATTATATTCTATAGCATGGCATAGGGCAAATGGAGAGACTATAGGCTGCTCACGGTTAATTAGGCTCTTTTGAAAACAACCTTTGAAAAATGTCACTGTCCTTACATACATGTATTTTAGAGCACACTCACTGACGTGCGGCTAGTCAAGTTGGTAATGATGGAGGTAATGTAGTTCGATGTCTTAAAGTTGAAAGAAGATCTTTGTTACGTTAAACAAAAGTGAATACTGAAATTATTAGTTTTTTCTAATATATTTAATGCACGTAAGTGTAATAATTACAAAATTGGTAAAATGTTTACTTTCAAATAATTTTTCATCTTATATAGACCAACGCATGAATAAAGTGACTAGGCGCATGGCGATTTTAAGGTTAAATAAGGTGGAGGGAGATACAATGAGCATACAAGTAGATCTTTAAGAGGACTATATAGCTGCGCGTCCAAGGTCAAGAAGCAAGGGAGCGATACGGGCGCCACTAACACGCACTTCTAGCGCCTCATCGCTCCTACGCGCAAGGCGTGCAGTGTTTCCAACCTAACGCTTTACTGTGTAAACTGTATCTGTAACTATGGGGTTTTATTACACGCGATGAAAGTGCACAGATCAAACTACCTGCTTATAATCGTACTTCGCTTTTACCGCTTAAAGTAACTTAGGCAAGCTTTAAAAATGCGATATTTAACCACTTTCACGATTTGTTTCTCCATTAATACACTTAATAATATAAAAGTAAAAATATAGCGACACAGGCAATAGTTTTTTATCCTTTCTGGCAAAACGTCGTGTTTCTAGAGCATTTATTTAACGAGACACGCATTTACGCGCAAACAACGATTTCACAGAAAACGTTTCAGTACAAAGGGCCCTTAAGCAGGGTTTTTAGAAGTTCTGAGTTATATACTGTTTACTATAAAATGAGCACTTTTGAAAGCCCTCCTTAAGATCTGCTTGTATACACGTTGTGTATTCCTCCGCCTTATGTAAAATTTACATTGTCGTGGGCCTCATCACTTGATTCATGCGTCGGTCAACTGAAACTGTGAAATTATTAAGATAGTAAATACTTTACAAATCCGCTAATTTTTACACTGCTATGTATTATAAAAAAAAAAAAACAGAAAGCGGAAGAAATAATTTAAGATATTACAAATGGTTACCTGCCACTTTTTATTCAACGTCAAGATATGAAACTACTTTCTATCCATCGTTACCAACTTTACAGGGCGAATGTCACTCAGTGCGTCCATTAAAATTTATGCATGCAGGGGCAGTGACTTTTTTCTAAGGTCCATTTCTAAAGTGCTTACTTAATCGTGAACAGCCTTTAACCGTGAACAAGCTGAAGAAGAGACGACAATCAGGGCGTGTGGGAGGTGAATGTATAACCAGCTGAAGAGGAGTGTCGCTCGGCGAGGAACACACACAGAGCAAACACACTCACACAGAGAGCACACAGAGTGCCGGGTAGGTGGCGCCAGAGGTAGGCGTGGCTGTTTAGCGCGGAGAGGTGGCCAAGGGTCAAGGCGACGACAAGCGAGCACAAACCAACACACACTCCACACGACCTGCTGTTCTGCCCGCCGCTACGGCCAACTGGGTCGGCAAGAGTCGGCTCGAGAGAGCTGCCGTCGGCCGCGCGCTGCTCCAACACGAGCGTGCAGTGTTCACCGCGCCTGTCACACACAATACTTCAGGGTCCTCCTATCTACCTGCGCGTTCAAGGTCAAGAAGCGAGGAAGCGATACGGGCGACACTAACACGTACGCCTAGTGCCAGGGACCTGAAAAAATTCGCGTTATTTTTGGCATCAGGATATAATTCATAGTTTTATATATATATATATATATATATATATATATATATATATAAAACATATGTGTGTGTGTATATATACATATATATATATATATATATATATATATATATATATATATACACACACACACTCGAGCTGTTATCATTTCTCCATTGGTTGCTGCATAAATGTAAGTTACACCATTTCAGAATGAACTGCACGTAATTTGGACACACAATTGTGAAGTGTTCATTTATTGGTGCAGAGTTACCCGGGGCGTGTCAAATAAATAATGGTCCAATCAGACACTTATTGCGCGCTTGTTTAAGTTTTAGCAAGTCCTCAAATAACAACTCGAATTTTGCAGGTCTCTACTAGCGCCTCGTCGCTCCTACGCGCAAGGCATGCAGTGTTTCCGTCGTGACACTGTACTGTGTTAATTATACATGTTATATAGGGGTTTTATTACGCGCGATGAAAGACTACAGATTAAACTACACCCGTATCGTTGTACTGTCCTCTTGCCGCTTAACGAAACTTTTAAAATGTAATATTTTACCATTTTTACGAATTTTTTTCTCCAAGAATGCACTTAATATGACAAAAGTAAAAAAGAACTAGTGACACATATAATTTTTTTTTTATCTTTTCTGACAAAAAGTCGTATTGCAGAACTTTCAAAAAATGCGGGGGTCAATTCCACTCTTAACATTTTCACACACACTTTAATTTACGTTTCCAGATATTGAAAAACAAGAAATTTTATGATGCGTACTGTACTTCGGTCAACACTACGCTTATTTTGTTATCACGACAAAGGGTCTGGGGCTGCGGTGGTGTAGTGGTTAGACTACTCGCCTCCCACCAAGGCGAATCGGGTTCGATTCCCGGCGGGACTCTCGCATGTGGGAATCGTGCCGGACGATGCCGCTGGTCGGCGGGCCTCCCGTTTACCAAGCCCCTTCATTCCAGCGCTGCTCCATACTCACTTCGCTTCACCCTAATCGGTTCTCAAGACCTCGATGTTAAAATCCGCCCAAAATATCTTTTTCGCGCTACTCTACTGTACCTAGACAGTGTAAAATTTAAGGAGTCCTTGTTTCCATAGAGAATTCATTGTAACCAGTAGTGCATATTCTAATTTTTTTAAATGCTATTAACTATTTCACTGTAAATCATTATTTTTACGATAAATGAAAGTCGATAATTGGTTGGCATTTTATAAGTTACGCTAGGGAAACATAAATGTGGTCGTTGAACAGTGCAGCTCTACGTTTACGATAGTTATTCTTCTGTAAAACAGTGTTTCAAGTTCCAGCGACTATGCTGTGATTTTTTTTTTTTTTTTTTTTTTTTTTTTTTAGATTGCGGTGTTAAAACCAACGCTTAAAATTCTGCCGAAACCGAACACGAGAGAACCTTTTCTATGCTATTCTCCAACGCCGTCACAATTCTTCCTCATGGCCGGACGTGGCATGGAGACGTTTAGAATTTATTTACTAGGGGGGGGGGGGGGTTGTCCTTAAAGCCACTTTCTGCGCGACGTCGAATATACCGGGTGAGTCGCCCGCGCCTATTTTTCTGTATCTATGAAACCCGCACACAAAACTTCCTATCTAACAAAACAGCAATCGTAGCAAACGTCATGTGCGCGTGATTCGCTTTCGTCGATATAGTAAGCGGTGAACGGACGGTGTTATGTTAGCAACGCGTTGAGAAACAGTCCGTTTATTCTGTCCAAAGAGATTATTGCGATGTTTACCAAATACGTTGGTATGCGACTATTTCGTCCTTAGCAACACTGGGGCCACGGTGACTGAGTAGTTGGCCTGCTCGCCTCCCAGCAAGGCAATCCGGGTTCAATCCCCAGCCAGGTCACTCCGGGTTTGGTTTTCTCGGGGATGCCCCCCCTTTCTCCACCTCCACCCCTTTTCACTCCTGCGTTGCTCCATACTCACCTCAATCATCGTCATCGGCTCTCAAGACCTCGATGTTAAGAGCTGTCCAAATCTCTTCACTCACTTAGTAACACACATCTGCCTCGCTTCGGGTCATTGTGTTTCTTAATGTGACATACAATTAGTCAGCCGCTTGTTCTATTGACGGAGAGGAATCAACGCACATTTGCTGTTTTGTAGTGATTGTCTATATTTGCACCGCTGATTGGTGCAGGCTGACAACTGCGTCAAATGTTAAGCTAGCAGACCAGGCGTCCGAACGAGTACGTACACGGTACGGAACTCGGCTACACAAAAAATAATTATTTTACAGAGGAGGAGATGTTTTGTTATATGGGTAGTATTATTTACGGGTTGCGTAGATACTAAAAAATAGGCGCAGGCGACTCACACGGTATATAGTCTACCATGCCTGAAAAGGTAAATGAGTGTTGCACACCTACAGGCATTTAAAGTTTTCGATAACAGAAGTAAGAATGAATTTCATGAAAACAGTAGGTATTTGGCCAATGAGACAATGCAGACAATACGTTTGTTAACACTGGTGTGCTTGTTAGCAATCCGTTGTTTGTTTTTTTTTTTTTTTTTCTCAACCTTGCCAAAAATTGAATTCAAAATAAGACTATATATAATAACTATTTTCTGGAAATCATTTCGTGATAGCGACTTCCTTTGCTGTAGTCAAAGGCGGATCCAGACATTTGTTAAGGTGGGGAGGGGGGCCTTTCCTAAGTCAGATTTATTGATAGATAGATGACATTTTGCGTGCATATGTAGTAGATACAGGCGTGAGCGCAGAAATGTACAGTACATATGTATGTGTACATATATATATATATATATATATATATATATATATATATATATATATATATATATATATATATATATATATATATATATATATGTAACAAAATTTATGCAGATATATTACACTACTTGTTCTTTAAAAGTATACACAAACATGATCCCTTAAGAATAGAGAAAGATTATTTTGAATGATGAAGTACAATAAACACTCAGCTTAATGACACTTTTACATGTTATGCACATTGTTCTTAATAAATCGTTTAATGGGTAGTACAAGCAAACAATAATAATTTAGTAAAGGTAAATTAATAACAGAAAATGTTACAATATAACAGCATACAAAATTGAATGCACGTGTTTCTTTAAGAAAAATTACAGAAACTCAAATGCAATTATAACTTGGCCTTGGCACTCATCTCATGCTCACTGCTTTCGATAAATTTTTTATAGGCCCAAATGTAAATTTATAAAATTGTTTTTAATAATAATACTAATACTAAATCAGTTATTAAATTTATTGCAAACATTCTCTGTTGACAGTGCAGTTTATATTCAGCTGGAATCACTAACGATTAAACATTCTTTGCAATGCAACAACCCATCTAGCCCTACA
Organism: Dryococelus australis; assembly: GCA_029891345.1. Classification (NCBI taxonomy): domain Eukaryota; kingdom Metazoa; phylum Arthropoda; class Insecta; order Phasmatodea; family Phasmatidae; genus Dryococelus; species Dryococelus australis. Next base: position 101,978,827 of record CM056997.1, on the reverse strand, counting down.
TTTTTGGTGTTTCGCCGTTAAGAACACAAAAAATATTTTAGATTTGCCGCTTTACATTTCTACACAGTTCTGCACTGTCACAATTATGCCACGGGTGACTGAATGGTTTCTTGTTCATCTCAATACAAACTTCGTCAGCAGAAACAAAGCGATACTAACCTAGGAAATGACAATGTGCAAACATTCTATGTCACAAGCTGGCCAGAGGAGGGGAAAAGGAATGGCTAACTTCCCACTTTTTTATCTCCTTTGCCTCCACCCCAAAAGTAATGTCTGAGGGAGAACACAAACTTAAAGAAAGAACTGCTACATAACTACTAATATTGCATTGAGTACTAAGGAGACATCTGCTGTTGTGCAGAGGTTCGTGGAGGGTGGAAAGTATCAGTCACTCTCAGCGACCACCTGGCCAGTATTACAAGACTGAAAGCATTTTTCAAGGCCAAGAGTAAAAATATACTATATGGTGCTTTTACAGTTACAGTTGGATTCTCGTCAATTTTCGGAAAGTCCACACACTGAAAGGCAAACAGTTAATCATAGTTTAAGATGGAACAGTTTTTTAAGTTTTATAAATTGATTACTATGGACAAACGGCATTGAGATTTTTGTAATTCAAAAGTATTCGTTATTTAACAATGCTACGAAGCTGGTCTGGAACCAGCCAACTTGCTCAAGATGTTCTCAAATACCATGGAACATGCTTTGTAGAATGCTTTCTCAATTCGTATTTAAATAAATTAACTGCGCAAACAGACGCAGTCTGCATTAATATTATGTGAATAATTTATTTACACAATTTTAGTCGAGATGTGAACAGGAGCTTAAAGTAACTTAGCATGTGAGATGTCTTGAAGGAAGTAATACAAGTAAAGCAGTGTTTTGTTTTCCAATAATGATGAGTTATAGAAATATCTGTACAACATTATTTTTTTACTAGAGAAAATTATATTAGCAGTTGAAGAATTCTTAAAAATATTAACTCTCAACGTATTGTTGCATATAAGTAGGGGGAATGTAGGCCTTCCGGATACAAAGTGCAAGAATGGACTAAGTGCCCATAAAAACACAGAGAGGGGGTGGGAGGGCGAACACACAAACTGGTGCGATCCCTTCCATTATTAATTTCCGGCGCCCCCACCCCCTCTCCAGGTTATTCTTATGGGCACTTAGTCCATTCTTGCTCTTGTATCCAGAACGCCTACTCTCCCACTACTACACTTAGGTATAATCAAAATACTATAGTGTTATGTGACAATTACTAAACTACTTGTTTTAGCACCTAGCGAAGTGGCGCAGTGGTCATATAATGGGTTTGTGTTCAGGAGGACCCAAGGTCCGAATCTCATGTTTCAGATTATCTGTTTGCCTGAGAATACTTCATTCCCGTGACTGAGTCCTTCCCTAAGTCCACAGAATAATGGTACTGTTTCAAATCTCCGTCTCTTATTTCATTGGCCTCGACGAGCCTTTAAGTCACAAATAAAGTAAATAATAATTTCTAGCTTACCACTATACGCCTTCTTTATAACATAGGTCCACACAAACATCAGCACATAATCTTGGAAACCACAGCACCTGGCTTGAAGCACGTGTAAAACCTGACTTGCACTTGCTACTAAACAAATGAGGAAGTAGTGTCCGTGCGGCTTGAGTGTAAATAGCTTAGCGGGAGGGATGTGCACGGGGAGAGGGGGGCTCATGCCTGCGCAACTGCTCAGCCGTTGGTGGCAATAAAAACCTCTTGACATGGCTGACATAAATACCTGCTATAGGCTGTTCACGGTAAAATAAGCAGTTTTAAAAGCCCTGCTTAAGATCTAGGCCCACTTATATGAAAGAAGCGTATTCCTCCGCCTTATGCACAATTAATATCGCCATATGTCTCATCACTCTATTCATGCATCGGTCAAGTGAAACTGTGAAATTATTAGAAAATTAAATATTTTACAAATCTGCACATTTTTACACTTCGACGCATTAAAATAAACATAAAGTGAAAGAAATAATTTGAAGTTATCACAAATGGTTACCTTGCACTTTTATTCGATGTTAAGATATGGAACTACTTTCCCTCCATTGTTACCAACTTTACTGGGCGCATGTCACTCAGTGCGCCCGTTACAATTTATGCAAGTGAGCAAGGGCGTATCCAGAAATGTATTTCCGTGGGAGGGGGGCAGGGTTGATGAGTATTAGTATTGTCACTAGTAGTACATTGTTCACAAGTCACAATGGAAGGATAGAAAAGGAAAAGAGGATAGAAACTATGTATGTCATGTGGGTAATAACATATATATATATAATTATTGACATTTTGATAATAGGGTTTTTAAAAATGTGTGCCATTTCGGGGGGGGGGGGGCTGTGCAGCCCCCTAAGCCCTCCCCCCTTAGACACATCCTTGCGAAGTGAGAGCAGTTACTTTTTCCTAAGATTTATTTCTAAAGTACTCACTTTATCGTGAACAGCCTTTCACAATCATCATTCTTCATTTGTCATACTGGCATTAATTGAAAATATCTTTAATGTGATGATTCTATCAGCTGCAAAGAAATCCGCTAGTTTATTTATATGTAATGCATTTGTAAATGCCACAAAACAGAGTAAACATTTCTTAAAAGACAAAGTTAAGGGAGTGGGGCCCGGGCCAGGTGGGACCTTCCCCCTCCCCCTCTTATCACTTTTCCCTTCTCACACCCACCATCCGGCAGTAGTTGCATATCTTGCCCCAGTTACACATGCTTCAGGTGCCCATTGTCTAACCTCAAGTAATTTCCGTAATATTTTCAATAAAGTCGTCTTTCATCACAAACTTCGAAAACGTACGCCGCCCTTGGGATTCCCTTTACACCACAAGGAGTATTTACAGTTTTAACTTATTCTCATGATGAACCTGCATCCGCATATTGTAGGCAAAATTTTGAAACATTCGGTGTAACGTCTTAAGCAAGTGATATTTTTGTACTTGAAGAATTCTTTTAATTTTCTGCAAATGAGTTAATTGTTTGTATTTTTGTGACGAACAACATTTAAATGGTAATTTTTTTATGTACGTAAAATTACGCAGACCAAAGAAACTGTTATTTCCTAAGAATACTTTTGCTTATAATGAATAAAAGCCAAACGATGTTTTGCAAAAAATGTTGGATTAGGTTTTTTCCCCTCCCATTCCGATTCTTCTATTAGCGTGTCACAAATAAAATTGCACAGAGAAAAAGAGGTTCTTCCTTCACTCTGTACAATAATTTCAGCGTAATCTCTCATTAAAATATTCGGATCATGCATAGTTACAGTTTTTAAGCTCGAATAGAGTGGTTATATTATATTAATATGCTCGATTATTTTATAGGTTGTCGCGGCTTCTGCGCCGGTTTTTTACCTCCCGTCCACTATCTGAGGGCAGGCTAGTTGCACTCAGGAGGTAGCCGTGGCCTCAATCGCAACCAAGTCTGCCCAGTCCATTAAAGTCGCAATGCGCGCTTCCTACGTACTACATTTCCTCTACTTTAGATGAATGTGGCTCAGCCCTGAGGCACGACAAGGTCTCGTTCTATCTTGAACATCATTCTTCGTGCTCATTATTAAGTTACTTTATGATGAGTCGGTTCGTGCCACCAAACTCCTCACATCCTCTTCCGAAACAGGTTTGGCGCTCGTTCCGCATAGTGCAGCAAAATAATAATATACTCATTGCTGTGGTTGCAAGCAGCAAGGGTTGGCAAGCGGCGAGCTGTACGAGGCGCTCGCCGACCTCGGGTAGCCGAGCCCCTGTTTAGAGAAACAAATACTGGGGGAATGAGTACGAGGTCGGGATAGTACTATATAAGGGTGGTACAATGGCGGCTCTGGGTGCCATCTTGCCTGAGATGCCGAAGGCTCTGCCCGAGGATCACCTGCTGAGAAGACCATCAGCCTGTGGTCCTGGTTCGACGTCCGCTGCTGCCGCCGTGGAGAGAGCCTCCCCGTAGTCGCCGATGAGACGAGGGAAAATATACTCCTGATAGGGCGACTTAGGGCACGAGAGACTTCGGGACAAGCGAAGGCGTCAATAAGCTCCATAAGAACAGAATACTTGCTTCAATAGTTATTAATTAACTTGGTTTAGGGCACTGTTAAGGTAATTGCCTCCTGGCTAGACTGTTTGAAGCTGAGACTCCTTACCTCAGCGTAACATGTTGTTTGTTTGCCAACCGCTCTTGCATAGCGGATATTGTATAGTGAGTTGAGTAATAAAGTAGAGTTTTGTATAAACCGAGTGCTCTTCCTCTAGCTACCTTAATCTCCCTATATAGTGCGTGATCTCCTCCCCTCAGGAGAGACCACAGCATTATGTAATAATAATAATAATAATAATGTGTATAACGATAACAATATACGAAGGGGAGATTTAAAAGAGAGCAACTTCGGATTTAAGGGGGCTTAGTGGGCTCAGTTGTTTCCCACCCCCCCCCCCCAAAGAATAAAGTATACAATTGACAAAAAACATTTATTCTAAGTTCGTTGTTATTTTAGTGTACATTTTTAATAACATGCGTAGCAAGTTAATAAACGTGCATCAATTTCCAATATATGGGAAAATATATGTATTACTCCCCTCTTCTCCCGTCTATATATATATATATATGGATCCGCTACTGGGAACATCATTATGTCCTATGTCCCTCCGTCACTGTGACTATCAAAAACACTTTGGTGTTGTCCGACGCACTCTGGAGACGTCACTGGAAACGTCAGGACACTTAAGAAAAACGAAGTTTTTATCAGATTATTACGGACCTCTCAAGGGTCCTGAAAGAATAAAATATGTTTAAAATTCGGAAGTACTTGCCTATATCTGTACGCGTGATTTCTTTCCAGTATTTAGTGCCTGTTCAATGTTTCGTAGCGAACGTTTTGGCATTTCGCAACACAAACTTTCTTATATATATACAACTCTTTTGAATGGAAACTTGCAAATAACATACAAGCTCGATTACTGCAAGTGCGCGCGTGCCTTGCCAACTACGCATATTTCAGACGAATTGAAGCTTACAGTGATATTAAAAGGATATGACAAACTGTAACGCTACGAAGTTTTTTTTCTGATGGGTTACTCGTTTCCTTACCTGTGAATGTTTCTTCACACTATATTCTTCTGGGATGATTAACTCTAATATTCATTTTTTGTATGCAAGTAATTGCTTCGTTGTAACTGTGTGGAACAGGATGTAAGGTTGGCTAAATGCATGACTTTCAAATGTTTGCGATGTGATAATCCATCAAAGCAATTGAAACAGTCAAGAACACACGTAGTTTCCTGCAAAGTGTAGAATTATGCTAACTCCCCCCCCCCTTGACAGTGATATATATTCCGTCAGCAGAAGATTGAAAGTCTTCCAAGATAATCAAGGTGATAATATATACTGAATGTTACGGCCATCTAATAACTCTAGGTGCTGAAATTTCTGTCGGTGGTTACCTTTGTATTAGCCTATATTTTTTCTTTTTAGGCTGGGATGGGAATGATAAATCTATTTCATATGTTCAGTACTTACTTACGTTCAAGATTGGTCAGCGACGCCTCATATTATCTATGGCTCAGTAATGGGTGTGAACAAAACATATCACTCGTCCAATCTAGCGGGTAATCGAACTAATGGCAGAGTTATACAAGATTCGAATTTATAATAGCAAAATAGTTACTCTAACAAGATAAAAGTGTTAAATCTATGTGAGGTAGGTTTCGTGTAAACTTTTCATTTCAAGACGGAAAATGCATGTCACTGCTTAAACACATTATGCAGTCAAATAACGTATAAAAGAAAATAGAGAAAGCACTTCAAAACGTTAACCCTAAATTGTATTTCTTTTCAGGCCTATCATTCAAAACGAGTGTAGTGAAGATATTTGGGCGGCTCTTAACATCGAGGTCTTGAGAGCCAACTGGAGTGAAGTGAGGTGATTATGGAGCAGCCCCGGAATGCATGGGTGGGAAAGAACGGAAGATCCCCGAGAAAACCCGCTGACCCGGTCCAGCTAGGTGGGAGGCGTATATTCTGGCCACTCCACAACCGTGGACCCCGTCTCCCTAAGGAATCGCTGGCGTAAACGTATGCATTATACGAGAATCACATAACCCCGACAAATACATCACGATACGACAAAAACCCGCAATCAGTTTACTGACGTGACATGACGAGTAGAATTTTTCGGAGCCATTTAGAAGGTGCTGATTGACTACGCTAGTTTCAAAGACGGTGGGCAGACGGGAAATTGGAATACTTGATGGTGACAAAGTGCTATCGCTAATGCATGAAAAGGTAAAATTATTATTTTTAAGAGTTAAATTCAGTAATTTTCAAAGTTTTTTTTTGTCTTTTAAGCTGCGTATTTGCCATTGCGGGGAAAACTTGCCATAAAATTTCATTTTACAAGGTTGTACACTCTGTGTGTCGTGCCACACGGTATGACAAAAATATAAATAATTTCTAATCCACAATTGCTGGTCGGACGACAGAAATGTCGGGAGTACGTCAGATCTCTCTTCTATTTCATTGGCTGTTTAGTTTTGCATGTCGTGCTTGTCGTGTCATGCTTGTCGGGGCTATGTGATTCTGGCTTCATGGGAATGGTGCATTAAAGCAGTATATTTACCCGATTTTCTATATGTCGTTTTCCAAAGGGTTTGTCGAGATTTTTGGCCCAACAAGACGGAAATAATAATTTTCAACGCCTTTTTACGTTATTAGATACTACTGTCGTCATTATTCTCGGAACACTGATGGAAGAAAGGAAAGAATATTTGTTTTGTTATCTTCAGTCAGTGCTCCAAGAATAATGAACACCTGGAATTTGTAACAATCCAAAAAGGTGCTCAAAATTATTATTTACAGCTTGTCGAGACAAACATTGTGAAAAATCCGCTGTAAAACCAGTTATGACAAAAATTATAAAAATATACGGTTTGCGTGCACCATTCCCCTGAAGTCACAGAACACTAACGAATGTAAAAGTGAAAAAGCTGCTTATACCTCGAACTCGTGCCGCACACGCCAGCAAGATGGAAGTCACGCCGGCCAACAACGTGTCTTAAACACCACTGTCCAATCAGCGACTTCCAGTCAGCAGGTCAGCGAATAAGGAACGTTTCGCAACACGCAGTATCCTCGCGCAGCCAATCAGCGAACTGATACGTCCGCATAAAATGAAATGCCGCTCCAATTCACTTCTGTATACTTCGCTATTCTGAGCCCCAGTCCGGCACCTGTGAACTATTCATCCTATAGTCCCTTCGAGGTTACTTCCAATTTTTTTCTGAAGCCCTGATAAAGTTCTACTTTCAGGATATTCATCCGCCTCTAGCAAATATAACTTAACCGAGTTGTTATGAACTCAGCTAGCTCATAAACTAAGAGGTCTATAAATAATAGAATTAAGTAATAGACGTTGTTAAAAGAAAAGTATTTTTAATTAAGGACTGACTAAAGTATTTACTGGACAATTACACCAAAGGGACTACACACCATATTCGTGTGCAGCCAGTGTAATAATATTTTGCGTAAGAATTATTTCTTTCTAGACATTACCAAAACACCTGTTTTATCTCGTTTATTGAGGAAATAATCAAACACGTCGTACATGAGGTGACTTTGAAACGTTTGATTCAAAAAGTGTCAAGAAACCGAGAATTTACTACATATAAAAACAGAACCATTTTTCATTAAACTCTTCGACATTAAATGTATTTCATACTATCGTATTTACCTGTATTAAATTTTCAGAGATATGCCTTGCCTTAGAAGGAATGAAGGTGAAGTTAACACACTTAATCGTGAAATAAAATATAACAGATGCAGTGCACGTGGAGACCCAAGTTTTATGAACTCTAAAGCTAGAGCGTAAAAGGTTAAAAATTTGTGAAGTAGCTTTCGTTTTCTGCTACACTCTAAATGTTTAAAACTTGATAATTGTTTCAAAGCAGAGGAAAATGCTATACTGACAAATCCGAAAGACAGTTTATTATTATAGCGATTATTCTAGAATCGACTGATTTAAAGGTGGGATCGTTTTTAAATTCCTTTGCGTCTTAGGGGCCGCGGTGGCTCAGTGGTTATACTGCTCGCCTCCCACCAAGGCGAAACGGGTTCACTCCTCGCCGGGTCACGCGCGGATTTTCGCAAGTGGGAATCGTGCTGGACGATGTCCCTGGTCGGCAGGTTTTCTCAAGGATCTCCCATTTCCCCCACTCTTACACTCTGGCGCAGCTCCATTTTCACCTCATTTAACCCACATCGGCTCTCAAGACCTTGGTGTTAAGAGCCACCTAAATCTCTTCACTCACTTCATTTTCACCTCATTTAACCTATATGGGCTCTCAAGACCTTGGTGTTAAGAGCTACCCAAATATCTTCACTCACTCACTTCATTTTCACCTCATTTAACCAATATCGACTCTCAAGACCTTGGTGTAAAGAGCCGCCCAAATTTCTTCACTCACTCACTTCATTTTCACCTCATTTATCCCTCATCGTTTCTCAAAACCTCGTAGATAAGAGCCATCCAGATCTCTCTACTCAACTCAATTTAACTTTGCGTCTTACTGATTTGTCGAAGAGTAGGAGCTGATTAAATTAATTCTAAAATGAGTGGTAACATAATGATGAATATAACTGATTCGGATTAAGTGTTTATAAGTATCTAAGTCGTAATCAGCAATACGCAATAATTGAAGATAAAATAATATACGTATATTCAGAACAATGTTCTAGATTTTTTTTCTGAAGCTGTTAATAGCTGAGAATGTAATACGTCCAATGAATCTTTGACATACTGCGAAATACAACGTGCAAAGTTATATTTTTCACACTGCGAGAAAATGTTTTTGTTTAATCAAATAGTTGTGTGTATAGTGGAAACGTATTATTTTGTTGTAACCAAATTATTTTGTTGTTGTTACTTTGTGGTCTCAAAAAAGTATCTGGTTCGTGTAACTAAATAATTGTTTGGCTCTACTTACATCAAACAGTTTCTGTTAATACGAAAATTGGAAACTCGGCCAAGATTAGAAACTAGATAATCTACACCCTAGCGGCACGCTTTAGGAACCTCAGCTTAAATGACTACAATAGGTGGTATTTTTTTAATGACTACATTTCAAATGCTATGCAATATGCGGAAATAAATATTTACAGTTTTACAGCCTTCATTTTTAGTTTCCTGTTGAACTTAGGTACTCTCCTAACTGTCACAAAACTGTAAACAAATTCTCAAGCTGTATTTTAAAACAAAAGCTATTAAATGAGTGGTCAAACAAATGTAGGCTATATATATATATATATGGCTATATATATATATATAGAGAGAGAGAGAGAGAGAGAGAGAGAGAGAGAGAGAGAGAGAGAGTTGATTCAACAAAATATTTTCTGATTAAAACATGTACTTTGTTAGATACGCTAAATTAAATTTATTGCTTTTCAAGTTTTGTTTACTCAACAAAATATATTTTGTCCCTATAAAACAAATATTTTGGTGGCCTTTCTCTCAGAGCAGAGATTTTCAGATACATATTTTGATGTTTATATGTAAGACTATGAGAGAGCGAGTGAAGAAATTTCGGCCGCTCTTAACAGCGACGTCTTGGGAGCCGATGAGAGTGATTGAAGTGAGTATGAGGCAGCGTCAGAATGAAGGAGCGGGGAAACGGGATATCCCCGAGAAAACCCTCCGACGAGTGGCATCGTAGGGCACGATTCCCATTTGCGAAAATCTGGGAATGGCCCGACCGGGAATCGTACTGTTTTCACCTTGGTGGGAGGCGAGCAGTCTAACCATTGAGAAACTGCGGCCCCTGTAAGACTCGGAGTATTCTTTTATTTGTCAGAAAGAAATTATTGTGATTTTTTTTGGCAAAAAACTTTTTTTCGTAACTGTGTGCACACATGTTTCGTTAAAAATAAAAGCGACTTCCCGTGACCGCTTATGGCTCATTCCCGCGAGCATGTCCTTCCTGCGGACAAATTACACAGCACGAAGGTAAATAAGAAAAGAAAGGCAGAAACATTTCCGTCTCTTTAAGTACTGCGGTACGTCTCAGTGTCTGCGCCAGGATGCTGAGGTGAAAGAAAGTGGCGTGGCAACGTGACCTGCAGGCAACACGCTTGTGTCGGACAGCCTTAATAGCCAGGCGAGTGTTTTAACTTTTCGGAGGAGGCGAAATTATGTGCGTGCTGTTACCCTGCGACGTCGTATTCGCCAGCTTTCCCCTGCGTATCACATCCCCTCCGGCCGGGAGCCGGTGTTTAAAAGCTGTGAGGTTCTCGCTTTGTTGTTGAGCCGTCGACACACTTCAGCGCACGAACTCGGTTCGAAATCCTCCACCGAGAGCCAGAAATGCTGCGGTCGAATAAAAAACATTGAAGACTTCTTCACAGGGGCGTATCCAGAATGGTTTTATTGGGGATGTGGATGTTAATCATGACTATAAATACCAGAAATAGTTGAAATTGTAAAGGGTTTATTAACTTCCCCCCTGGTGTTATACCTAAAGGCTTATCTGAGGACGGCTAAAATACTAACGTATGACCTAACTTAAACTAACGCCCATGCCTTACTTAGGATTCCAACCCAGAACCTCCCGCACTACAAATCGGCGGCGCACCAACCGACTGCTCCACGGGAGATCGGTGCCAAAAGTAGTGTTTTAGCCAAAATTATTTGCTAACAAAGTAAAACAAAAAGCGGGTGTTTGTTATTATGTAGATCCTGGTTAGCTTCAGTTCATAAAAGGAAATAAAGATTATCGTACCTATTATTATCAATGCCTTCCCAAACGAGAACTCCACCGCCTGAAATCCGGTGCCTTTCGACGACGTTAGAGGGTTGATTGCGTGTTTCCCGCTCTCTCCAAGTGCATAGACGTCCGGCATCGCAAGTTAGACTAAATCGGCTCTCAGCTATAGAAAACACTCTGCCCTAATGCTGAGATCCCCAGTCGTGCTCCCGGCACTACGGCAAATGCCATATCCGATGGGTAAGCGGTAAGCGCAAATGACACACATCGTCCTGGTCACCGAGCGAACAAACCGCCTGTATAAACTGTGACATTTTCCAGCTTCCCAATGCCGTGGTGGTGTGGTGGTTAGACTACTCGATTCCCACCTAGGCGAGCCAGGTTCGTTTCCCGGCGGGGTTGCTCCCGGATTTAGCATGTGGGGATCGTGCGGGACGATGTATCTGGTCGGTGGGTTTTCTCGGACATCTCCCGTTTCCCCCGCCCTTACATTCCGGAGCTGCTCTATACTCACCTCGCTTCACCCTCATCGGCTCTCAAAATCACTTCACTCATTTCAGCGTTCCAATGATAGTACCTCGGGTAAAGTCATCCAGATGTTGTCGATGGGACTGTCTGATGGCCACGTCGACATCAGACAGCAAATCGACATGTATGGGATTCGAAGTTGCTGTAGGAATTTGAATGTATACTGGGCCCATGGCCAAACGTTAATTCAACAAATTAACGAGCGAAGGATACTACAATTATATGAAAAAATACAAAACAAAACGTCAAGAGCTTCGAAGCAACAAAGATTCTATAGCAGTCATTTAAATCCGAGTTTTTCTTCATGGACGACAACGCTGTACGTCATCGTACAGTGGCTGCCGCTGAGCTGTCGGAGAGTGCTGGAGATATTCGTCACATGGATTGGCTCACACGGTTTCCGGACTTAAAATCAATCGAACACGTGTGGGGCGTCGTCGGGATATGCCTGACAACATGTCACCAGCGACGACCTCGTAGCTGCGACCGTCGCTACAAGAATAATGGGCCACGATACTCGTCGACAACCTCATTCCGAACATAACGGGAGGTGTACAATCTGCATCGCAGTCAAGTGTGAGTACATCCGCTAATGAGGTCTGCATTTTTCTTGTCTACCGCCTGTCACATCCACGTTTCTGTCTTCCGCCCTGTTGTGCTCGGGATCCACTTATTAATAAAGCTCCTTTGCCTCCTTTGGATTAATTTCTTGGTCAATGTTGTTTACCTTTGCTGTACTCTTATATCTAGAGAATTTTGTGGTATGTTTCCTTTTCATTTGAAACACTGCTGCGTGACACTGGGTGCATGTTGAAACCTGTCCCATCCATAATTTTACACACTAGTGAACTAACAGCAGCTTATACAAACAAACTCATAAGAATACTTCCTGCTGCTTGACTAGAGTGGTAGCAGTCGATTATAAAACGACGATATGCGAGCAGGGTCAGTACTAATATATTGTCCACAAAAATTGAACTGACCACATTGGAGCTGATTTCATACTCCTGCCCATTGTTAGCATCAAATTAAACTGCTGGAGATTCCCTGTAAAAGGGTAAAATTACAGCAAAATATCTAAGAATGTCTGTAAACAGTGAGCTATGGGAAAGGGACTGGAAGTGATGTAAAATGGAAACAAGAGAACGGGACATTATTGTTGCATTTCGTGTGGTTATTTGTAACTCTTACACGTTCGAATATTAGTTCTTGCAGACATTTGAAATGAGAAAGCGTAAAGCGATCTAAATCAGAGAAACAAATTAAAACCAGCGACTACTGGTCCATTAGTATCAAACAGTTATGTTACGACTGTTTCAGTGGTAGAATTTCGTAGATTTTAGGGTGGCCTCTTTTATTTCCCATTATATTGCGTTGCTTCAATGCAATGGTTCCCAATTATTCGTTGGTCAATAGCATCTTACCAACTGGACAGTTAACATTATTTCACTTAAGGAAATCCTGATTTCTCAACGGAGTAAGTACTTTAAACGTGTTTCGAAAGTATATAGTCAATCAAAATATTTAAAGAAATTTTTTTATGTTTTTTTGCTTTTTTTTTTTCTATTTAATTATTATTTTTTATTAATTAGCTCGCACTATTTTGTAACGTCATGATACAGTTCCATTTAAGATTGTTTTTTTGTTTCCAATTGAAAGCGTGGCCTGAACGCGCCCACGCCTCCTCAATCTCAGTACGAGGCTGGGTGTGATTGATGAAGGAAAGTCGTGTCTGGCAGCCCGACTCCTACGGTACGGACCTCTACGGGAGAGCAACACAGGGAGGGAGGAGAGAAGAGATCAATATAGTTCACGGGACGTAGGAATACAGTTATGCGGGAAGCACACGCTCACCAGCAATAGCCCGCGCAGCCGTCAATCAGCCCGGTCGGTCCATGACTCGCGGGGCCGGCCAGCCTCCCTCTCGAAGATGGGCACGAGGAGAATGAGCAGCCGGATCATGTATCTGGGTCAGAGGTCGACAGCCATTGTTGTCGGGCATCGCGCGTCCTACTTGACCACCGCACAGTACGCAGGTGGCGTCTCCGTCCTCTGACTGAACATTGGGTTCGTTGCACAGTAACTCTTGACTTATCGCGCCTCATGCACGAGCACACTTGTTCCTCGCGATATTCCTCGACGTGTACTCCAAAGCAAAGGTCCATAGACTAAAGATGAGGTAGACCGCTTATTCGTCTTCTGCACATGTAGCCAACACTGACCGACTCCAATCCTATACAACTTTCAAAGTCACATGGTCAAAAATGGCGAAGGCGTTTGTTTATATTTTAATTTTTAAATGACAAGCACTATTATATGAATAAAATTAATTTACCAATTTTAATTTAGCCATACTGCTTTATATATTGGTTAGACGAAGTATAAATGCATCTCAAATCATTTGTTTTCAAATCAGTTTTATAACCTAAAATTCAAACCACGCCGTTTTCGTTTGGCGTGTTGGCAGAAAAACAGTTCAATGTTGGGATACCGAGATTAGTTGTGCGCAGCCAGTGAGATCGTCTACCACATCTTTAGTCTATGTTTAGGGTAGAGCTACCAGCGTGATTAGATGTGTTTAACTGTTACGCGTCTCAGATGTCTACCTGCCAGTCTTGATCGTTTAATCACAGCGTAGAAGCAGTGTGGGTGTGAATTTTGGAGAAACCTTTTATACATGCCTACGTATACACTCACACATATTATCATAATTGGGCGTGTATATATATTTATATACATACAAGGGCGTGAATTTCCGTTAGGAATTGAGTTAGGCTATAAGTTGTATAGCACATGTCTACCTCATTTTCTACAGGGAAATGAGGCAGACATGTGCAATACAACTCGTGTTTGTGTGTATGTGTGTGTGTATATATATATATATATATATATATATATATATATATATATATATATATATATATATATATATATATATATATATATAAAGGTTGTTTCGAAATTCACCCAAAATATTTCGGAAGGTGATTCCTTGTAGAAAATGAGGCAGACATGTGCAATACAACTTATAGCCTAACTCAATTCCTAAAGCGAAATACACGCCCTTAAAAATCGAGTTAAATAATGGAATCTTAGCAAAAATTTTAGGAACGACGGTAAATTCATGTGCACTTATTTGGATAATGTTTTGTGCTATCGAGATATTCACCCCATGGACAAACTGGTGTCAATACCTCCCGTCACCACAAAATTAATATCTGTGCCCGCCATCTTATAGCATACAAATTATTTTCCCTTAGTTTTATGTGACATTTCGATGCCATATTATTGAGAAGTTCATCCTAGTTAGCAAAAATGGTCCTCTTGTTGCATGTACATGGGCCCCACCGTTTCCTTTTAAAACACACACAAAGTCATAAGCGGTTACGAAACAATACTTGACATATAGGCAATACTTGTTAATGCAGAGGTACACACATTGTAAGAAACCGATTTTGGGCAGACTATTCTTAAGTGGACGTAAGTGGGACTACGTAATAAATGTAGTAGTAATGTAACAAAATTGTACGTTGCGTATACGTACTAACATGCCTTGTCGCTGAAATGTCGCCTAGACATGCAGATAGGTTCACATGAACCGGCAAGGGCCAAACAACTGCACAGTGGTCAACGTACCTGTTTCCCTTACATGTTGGTAAATTGCGACAAACGTCTCAGGATTAGAGGTCATGATGTTTGGGTATTTGTGCTGGTACAAATTACGTGCTCTAAGAGCACTGCAGCCTGCCTCACCGTACATCAAATGCATATGTCGACCAATTCCTCCCACGTAAACCTTGACATGCTGTCTACACTGTAGTCTTAAAGGTTGTTCGCGATAAAGTGAGCACTTTTGAAACGATCCTTTAAAAAAATCACTGTCCCTACCTGCATATATTTTAACGGCGCACTGAGTGACATTCGCCCAGTAAAGTTGATAACGATGGAGGGAAAGTAGTTCCATATCTTAACGCCGGATAAAAAGTGCTAGATAACCATTTGTGATACATTAGATTATTTATTTCCCTTTCTGGTTTTTTTAAATTCATATAAGTGCGAAAATTAGGAGATTTGTAAAATATTTGCATTCTTAATAATTTCACAGTTTTACTTTACCAACGTATGAATTAAGTGATGAGGCCCATGACAATGTTAATTTTACATAAGGCGGAAGAATACACAACGTGCATTCAAGTAGCTCGTAAGCAGGGATTTCAAAAGTGCTCATTTTACCGTGAACAGCCTTTACACGCATGTATTCCCAGCTTACACTTTCTGTCTCTTTTCGTTTTCTTTTCGGCAATAGTTGGCTCAATATTGATCGCTTTCGATGTATTTAGCTTTGCATGTACGAATATTGCCAATGTGTGAGGGATTGTATCATCGCCGCTGAAAACTTAGTGCGCGTTTTAAAAGGAAACGGTGAGTCCTAGGAACATGCAACAAGAGGGATTTGTTGGGGTTAAGACTGGAATATGTTAAATGTTTGTAATTTTTTGCGTTATGCATTTTATCGTGGTTAGCGCGTCAGATAGCGCGGCGAATAATAATTATGCCTGTTTAGCGTAGTTTACGAACACAAATGATCTGCAGTGCGTCGGTTGTACCAACCAACCAATAAGTCTTACGCAAAAATTATACCACGTAATTTTGTCGACGAATGACTCGTGAAGTGGGACGCCATTGTGAGTTATTGCTCTCCGGGCACGTGGTGATATAGTTATGGCGCAATTTTACTGTAATGACGTCAACTGTACTGAAATCACAGTCGATAAATGACTCTCCCCATATTGGTTACTACTTGGCTGAGAATTTGGTTTTGGATTGAGTATGATAATTGAATTAGAATCCTCTTCGACATGAGAATCAAGTAAAACATCAGTCGGCTGTGCGAAGATTGCAACCACTTGATATTTCCGGTCAGGGAAAAATCTGTGATTATTCTAGCCATTTTTTTTTTTTATAAAGCAACATTTCAGTGAATATATCTGTGACAATTTCAGCAAATTTTACCTCGTTTCCGCCTCAAATACTCCTACCTAAAAAAAAGAATATTACTTTATCTAATTTAATCAACAAAAACCCAATCCCAATGTAATATAATCTAACCTATCTTAAACTAATCCAACTAATTTGACTTTACATAACACCCATAGCAATATAATTTAACGTGACCCAATCTAACCCTGCCTAACCAAGTACATTTCAACTCACCCCAGGGGCCACGGTGGCTGAGCGGTTAGCCTGCTCGCCTCCCACCAAGGGTTCAATCCCCGGCCGGGTCACTCCGGATTTTCGCATGTGGGAATCGTGCCGGATGATGCCGTTGGTCGGTGGTTTTTCTCGGGGATTTCCCGTTTCCCTCGCACTTTCATTCCGGCACTGCTCCATACTCACCTCAATTACCGTCATCGGCTCTCAAGACCTTGATGTTAAGAGCCATACAAATATCTTCACTCACTCACTCAACTCAGCCTAATCCTACCTTACACAACTCGTACAATTCTTACACAACCTGATCTAAGCCAGCCCTGATACTATCGAACACAACCTAACTACAGAGTCTAACAAAACATGACCTGACCCAAAATAATGTAACCTAACATAAACTAACCCAACATAACCAAACCTAGTCTTATGTATCTAACATATTCTAACGTAACTTAGCCCAACCTAAAGTTCATTTTGTGTGTTTTGGCACTTTTTGCAACACGTTAGTCCAGTATAACGCCCACCACGAAGAAACAATTAATCATTTCGAAACCCAGTTCGAAAAAAAAAAATGTGGCTTCTCCTGCGGCAGTAAATGAGCTAATACGCAAATGAAAGCAGCTGGTATAAACAAAGGACCTTGAAATTTAATTCACGGGTTACTGAACTCGTGAATTGTTCCGGTCCCCAATTTATAACATAAATACCAGAGGACACGTAGCATGGGAGAGTATTTCTATTGTTTAATCGCAGCACACTACAAAAACGCTGCCAAGTTTAATAACCCTATCGTGCATAAATCCACTTGTGAATGAAAATTTGCCGTTCATTATTTCCCTCAATTGCAAACGAAATTTGCATCGTCACATTTTCGGCTTAAAGTAAAAACTATTCTTTGAAAAATTTAAAACTGTAAACTTATCTATACCTTACATAAACGCTTTCTAGAAAAATGTCAAGCTAGTCTGGGGCGGTAATCGCTAAAGGTGATACATTCCGGAGCGAGAAGGCTGGACCGTGACGTCTTAAGTACTATTGATCACCATTATTATTCTTGATTAAGCGAGAATTGGATCGGTAGTAGACTAGCTGGGAGCACACCATCCCACTATAAATGCCCCGTTCATTTTAGTCTTTCTCAACCCTTTTGGCACCGAGCTATACAAACGTGTGCATGTAACGTGTTCGTAGTCAGTAAATTTATGGCGTTCATTGTGAACGGTCACCAAGTAATGGAGAAGCCTGTTGAATGATTGGTTTGTAATGTCACGCATAACATGTTACCTGCTTACTTACAATACTAACTAGTTCTACGTGTGGTATTTTTTAATTGGTTCTGAGAGAGAATGGGCAATTACTCTATCCGAAGTAAGCTACAACATCCATCATGCATATTTTATCGTTTTTCAACGCGTCCAACTGGTAAGGGAATAGGCAGAGGGGTGACAGTAGATAGGGCTTACAGTCGCGTTATTTGAAGTAAGTGCCTGTGGAAATACCAACATGGACATCTTACCACTAGAATTAATGAGTTTATGAAACAGATCTGTTTTGAGTCAAACCTATGAGCGTTTTGTATCTCGGATATACTGATTTAACGTACAAAAAATTTAGGTGCTCATTTAATAACTTACTAAAACGTTTAAAAATATTTAATCCGTTTTTTGCGCTGTTCGTGCAAGATTTATTCTATTCTGTTGGTCACATTTGGAGGTAACGTAAATATTTAAAAGACAGAGATAACACACAAACAGCACAGGTACAGTATATTTGATAATTGCCTAGAACATCTTTCAGCAACTAAATGGTGTTAGTAAAGTAGGTTCTAATTACGCAATTTTAAAACTTCGTTCTAGAACCTTTCAAGAATGATGCAAGCCGTAAACATGCCGTAAAAGCTACCCGGAAAAAAAACACGTTTTTGTAAATAAGCTGTTTTATTAAACACTGAGCATGACGTGATTATTAGCTATTTCAATGAAGCGCATTTATTACAAAATAATCATTAAAAACAGTTTTATGATACTAGGTGATAATTTTTCGTAACGCATGTCTACTGTTGGTATTAATCCAGGCATCTACCATCCACCCACCACCCCTGAAAAATACTTTAAAATAAGAAGATCGTTACAACATGGAAGTGTCGATTCTTGTCTCTTTACTTACTCTGTGGGAAGAGGCTAACGCGGATGATATTCTGGGCCAATGGAAACATGATTGCTTCGCCAACATTACGAACGAATGGAGAAGGAGGCTGCCCATCAGTGTTAAATACTGGCCTCCCGACCTAAATCTGCCTGGCCATATACTTGCAGGAGGTTGAAGAGGATTTAGACGAATTGCTTGACATACGAAGTAAGGTGACTTGCCCGTGTGTGATTGCGACGGGAACTTTCGAACGATCCGTCACGTCGCAGAGCGAAAGTGTCCCGCCACTACTTCAGCGGAGTCTGAGATGGATTTCTTCTCCTTTTTTTCAGAAGTAGCGACATCCATCGTCGTCCCGTTCACGTCCAGGCCGAGGTTACCTCGGAGCGAAGCCTGACGAAAATGGGCTGACACATTCGAACTTGGCAGGCTGTAAATACTGGCGGGAAAATGCCGTTTCATTAGATCTTATGTGTGTTTAACCCATACAACTTACGTCCCACACATACCACTTCACATAACTTTATGCAGTGATTAAAGGGGCGAATGGCACACAGCAATACACTGTCACATGTTTCTTTAGAATATATTACACGTGGTGTTAGATAACCACTAATCAATAAAGTTATGTTAAAAACTTAACAAACCCAAGTGGTATAGGTTTGTAGGTAGAGAATGTAGGGGATAGATCTAAACATTAAGTTTGGTATTTGGCGGTATTTAAAAACATTTGGTGTAAAATCTATATCGTATGAAAGTATCGTGGATTCGTGTTTTAATAAGGTCGCCATGACATAGTTTTTACTAGCATAAAACATATGGTTCTGTCACCGATATCATTTTCTTCCATCAACGACACAGCTTAACTTTTGCCTCAAAATAGGCTGTTGGATGATGAAGTGGGGGGGGGGGGGGAGGAATACTGCACGCAATACACTGAGGTAAAATCTATACTTTCAAAAACTGAACAATACTGTAACAGTTTACACCTTTATATTCTGTTTCCATTCTCTGAGCAAATCCAGATTCGAGATAGAGCGGAGTTTATTATAATTTTTTTTAGCTTAATATTTTGAGATAGAAATCGATATCACTTACTTTATCACACTTGTGCATACAACACAAAATATTATAATAAAACGATCACTATCTGCATCACAGAGTTTAGAAGTAAATTCAATTCGGGCTGAGAAGTGATTGATATATAGGCTATTCCCTGCTTCTTTCGACTTTTTGAATCAAATATTTGCAAAATTACATGAAATTACCGTATTTTGGTTGAATTGAAATTTTATTTTATACATATAAAATACAATATTTCATTTAATTAATAATAATAAAAAGCGAGAGAGAATAGGCAAGGACAGAGATAAATAGTTCTTATGCAAAATATTATTTAACTTAGTGTCCACGAAAGCGGTGCATATAATTTTCCAGACTTAGTTAAGTTTAGCTTGCACGAAGCGGAGGAATATCCTGGAAGTAGAACTTTAGCAGGGCCTCAGAAAAGCGTGAAGTAACCATGAATGTAAGAAACCAGCCAAGTAACAACTAATTCTAAGGCGCGTATTGCCAGTACTCGCGATGTAACACATTCCTCCCCGAATTACTTGGGGATAATTCGGGTAAGCAAAGCAGTGTCGGAAAATATGCAATCAAGTAGGTAGGCTCGTTTCACGATACTCTCTGCTTTTCCAGCTGTAGATCAGAACAAGCCACGTCAAGTGTGAATTCGTTCCTAACCCCATCGCTCCGACATTTTCTTGGAGCAGCAACCCAGGACAGCGTAAACGGCATGATTTGTATGCAACCCACAATTACAACCTAACTTATAAACTCGTGCTTAATTTTCAGATAAAAATAGAGCTAAACTACAAGAACAGTGCCAAGTATATACAGGAACGATCGAATCGCTTCAAAGGCCAGTGTTGATTTGTGTCAGCTTTCACTTTAGGTGGGTACGTTCACTTCCGCTGCGTGGGGTGTTTATTACTTTATTAAATGATTCCATCATACGGATGCACGTTGAGTTTATTCCGTAGACATTGTAGCACCTTACTTGATATTACATACAATAGTGTAGTACATACGTACATAGAACCACGCAACTATAAAATAAGGAATATTTAAGTCTTCAATTTCCTCGGCTAGTTCCTACTGCGTTATGATTCGAGTCCTATATACCCTTTGACTTGTCTAACACCTACCTTAGTAAATTCTCTATTCACAGTTGAAGTTAATTATTACCAATTAATGACACAACCTGAAATGTCTCAGATTACATTATCAAATAACATATGAATGCTAGCTACTTTAAAAATACTGAAAGATAAACAATGCCAGCTTGGATTGTACTAGAGTTTAATGAAGAACAAATGAGAAGTTGTTATCATGGAAAAAATTAATTTTATATGTTCAGAATATTAACCACTACACCTAAGAACATAGGAAACAAGTAACAACCGATAAAATTTAATATTAAACTTTACGTTTATAGGCCGTCACCAGCTAGTCATTTAACGTTAATTCTTTGCCCTTACTTACATGGTAAATCACTGGTGACAAACACTTGACACTGTTAGCAAACTACTATGACTTATCTGATTTCTGTTCGAAAACAAAAGTGGCGAGGACTGCTTCCTGGAATCGAACTCGGAAAGATCTCTACAGCTGACTTATACTCCTGGAGTCGAACTCAGATACACCTCCGCAGCTGATTTATTCAATATCCATGGACAAACGACAGTAGTGAAGACTGTTCTCTGGAATTGAACTCAAATAATATCTCCACAGCTGTAGTCAATACTATTTTATTGTAGCTCTTCTCTTATACTTCATTTCAGCTCGTGTTTCAACCGACACCACAGGATCGCAATGCATCTGCTGCCCCGTGACGTCACGCCCGCCAAGCCTCGAGCAGAGGCGGTAAAATTGTCGTCGCCTCAGCGCAGGGAGATAAGAAATGAACGGCGCCGCCGCAACCCTATGATAACCAACCCCTGCGACGAAAAGTTACCATCCCCCCCGCACCCCCGGAAGATCTCTGATCCAGGGATTTGCAACTATATAAGGAGAAACGAGCATGCCTCTTGCCAGAGTGCCTTCGCCACTCCAGTTATGGGAAACAACTTTTTACCGTTTATTTTAACTTCATTTGGCAACTAACTCCCGCTTTTCTTACCACACTGTCGCTAACCCCCTCACAGGGGCTTGCGAGAGCACAACAAAAGTCCTGAACTTTAAAATTCCGCGTCGATTAAATTCACTTAACTTCACCATCCACCTTTACCTCTCACAAGCAGGGGAAAGGCGGGTACAAATTCAGTCTTGGAAGCAGATCCCAGAGGCGCTACCCTGGGAATCCTGTAAAATAATGTTTGCTCCGCAGCATTAAGTATTTTTGATTGCTGAGGAGGGGGAGGGGGTTAGATTCTCCTTTCCTCCACAATCTAAATGATAGCCGTCTGGGTGGCCAAGGTCCCTCACAAGGGATCGATCCACCCCCGCGCTGAGGGAGTAGCGTCACAGTGATGTAAAATGGCGGTCTTGCCAGAGTCGCCGGGCTCGCCGGCCGCATAGGTCAGCGAGCACTCCCTGGGTCTGACCAAAACCGCTCTCTCTTCTCCTACAGCCTGAGAAGGCTCAACCCTCCAGCAGCTTGAGAAGACTCGATCACTCCTGCACCAGCCGACTGAGGTAATCCACGACACCCACTTCCTGCACCCTCTTTACCACAGTCATTCACTTGACTCCGCAATAACAGGTCGTCGCGACGTCTCTTCTGATAAAATCACGCCTCGGAGTTTACGCCGTGAATTGCGTAAAGCAGAGTAAAGTGATAGAGAGAGAGAGAGAGAGAGAGAGAGAGAGAGAGCTCTTTGTTATTTTTGTTTATACAGGCTGATCTTGGCCTGCGTAATTTAATAAATATTTCATTAATTAATTTTTAGAGTGTAAAATACAACCGGGATTTCCCATAGTTTCCTCAAACGTAATATTAAACGTTACATAAAATCTTAAATTCTCTGACCATCCTTCTTGTAGAAATATTCCCTTGTTCATCAATAGCGTGCTCTAGATTGTAGAGTGTAATCCAAATGCCCAGTAATAGAGGTGAGACTAAGAGCCGAATTAAACGTCAAGAGTGGCGGGCTCGACAGAGGTTAAGTAACACACAAGCAGAGATAGAGACCAAGTGTGAGGACACACCCCCACCTGCGGACCCATAATTTAAACCTCGACCCATTTATCCGTTCATTAGCCTTGACCACGAGTCCGAGCTCGACGCTTACTTCGGTGCTTGTTGGCCGTGGCCAGACCCCGAGTTCATAAGCTATCGTCAGCCGGAGACACCCCTACCTCCTCCGAGCGTAGCACCGTCCAAACCAGACGTGAGAAAAGCAGTCCAAAATACGTATACCATCCATCTTGCTTCTGAAAAGATTATCGTGTTCGACTACCACCAAAGATTACTCCAAAAACCCGTGTAGCTTCTTCCCTCGAAAATTACGTCCCCCAACCGCCGGCCGACGCGACCTTTACGTATAACATCGACCCCTCCGTCGGGATCATCCACCCCCACCTTCACTATCGGCTGAACGGTATTCTCATCGCACATAAACCCGGGACTACTTGCGTCCCGCATTTTGGTAACCTTCATACTGAGAGAAAGAGTGTACTCCCTGGCCGGGAAACACTCACGGTTCAGCTCACTCTGGGGTTTGATTTCTCTCCTCCCAGACGATATCCCCCCCCCCCCCCACTAAGTGGAGGTGCATGTCACCAGCCCCTCCCCCCTTCCGATCACAATAAAATTTTGTACTATATTTGTGCTCAGTTTGTGCTAATTTGTGCCGTAAATATTGGAGTTTATGTTAATCTAGTTACTGAGATATTAGCATATAAAAGTGTGGGGGCGGGCGCTGGGGACATGCTAGCCACCCCCCTCCCCACTACCTCCGATCTCAATAAAAAATTAATATTATTTTTGCATACTTACTGCTATCTTGTGCCGGAAATATTTGAGTTTGTGCTAAACTAGTAACTGAGATATTAGCATATCAAAGTGGGGGGGGGGGGGGCTGGTGACATACTAGCCCCCTCCCTTCACCGCCTCCGATGTCAATAAAAATTTGCAGTTTATATTTATGCTCAGTTTGTACTAATTTGTGGCGCAAATATTGTATAGGCCCGAGAATTGCGCGGGTTCATTTCTAGACTAGGAATTCACACACTTTTCCTTTCATGTAACGTTTGTAATTGTGCGACGTGTAGTTTGACAACTACTGGAAATAAATGAGCCAATAACAAGCATGCAATAAATTGTGCGCCCAAACATCGCCTTTTATTCCACAACAATCAACCAATAAACAGTTTATATCTGTATGAAAGTAACTGTAAAGTCTAGCCTACAGGGCATTGAACTCGCGAATTTCTCGGGTCTCTAGATATTAGCATACATTGAGGGGCAGGGAGGGGCGCAGCGTGATGGATACATGCAAGTTCCCCCCTCCCCCTTTTCTACGTCCAGGATCTCTATTAAATTTTATAGCTTATTTGTGTTCAGTTTGAGCTAATTTGAGCCGCACATATTGGAGATTATACTATTCTAGTTATAGAGGTATATTGACATATCGTGCTGGGTATTTGGGGTTATGTTACCATCCACTCCAGTTGTGATTTTAATAAATGTTCTGTAATTTTCTTCTTTCTAGTTTGTGCGATTTTGTACCGAAAATATTATGTCTAGACGTTGACTGTTTGTCGTGAATATGAAACAAAATCAGACGAGGGAAGCGTGACTTAATTCAAATTCGTTGTGCGTACCTATGTAATAGCGGAAACCCGATTAAAATATGCCAAACACGGTAAATATTCATTTATCTAAAGGTTTCGTGTTCTTTAAAATCTTTTTGTTCTAAAAAACATTTACTTTTAGTATGAATAAATTAAAGCCCCTGTATTATTGTGACGCGCTTGTATACGAATGTATTGCCCGTCTTCATAATACCTAAAATCACACAAACACACACATGAAAATATATTGTTCTAACGAGAGATACTGATAGGAGCCAAACTCAACTGTTTGATTACACAGCGCACAACTGGTAAACGCGGAACTAAGACAACTCGCAGAATAAATTATTACAGAAATTACCATATCATAAATAGTTAGAAGAGTAGAGAGTATTTGAGTAATACTTAATTGAAAGAAGAAGAATATTTTAGTGTTATATGACTGAAAGTGTTAGTTATTCACTAATATGCAGTACGGATATCAATATTTCGTAGAAATACTTTGAATTTATCGGCTAGTTGCCAGCACTAGCTTGGCTTGTTCAAAATTTTTATAAACTGAATTAATTAAGTTCACATTGGAAATTGACAGATTATTGCATCGGTAAAGCAAAGAGAAAATTATGTCTCAGGGCTTTTTTTGCCAGAAAAAATTACGTCAGTGAAAAATAAATGTGTAAATAAAGTATATCAGACACTACTCAACTTGTTTTCTCACTTAACTGGCATAATTATAAAACCAGTGTAGAATAACCATGAAAACTATGATCAAAAATATGTATTTTTGGAATTCGTACAAAGAAAAGAATTTTCCATTTTGTCTCTGCGAATTACATATGACACTATTTGCGCTGAACAATCCTTCGCACCTTCTAAAGTATTATTTGCAAAATAAACCTTAGGATATCGATTAAAATATTTACATAGCCCCATTGAACACATTCTGTTTGCAACGTATTTCAATAGTTGACACTTTTTCCACACTTTGTTTTATATTTGAAACTTAATTCAAACTTTTAGTTAACTTACTGTGGACAGCAATCTGGCAATATCACTTGTTACTGCGGTTGCAAACATATCGCCAGCAAAGTTTTTTATCTTTTGATTAACCCAACACTAACATACTTCTCTTTTATACACTGAGCTCTAACAAAACCAGAAAGATAGAGTACACTACCAAGTATATAAAGCATGGAAATAAAGTTTCAAACATTCTCATAGTAAAATCATCCATTATATTTGTTCTTTTTCACTATAGTGTTGCTTTAGGAAATGTAGTAATTTCACTAAACTAACTTAAATATTATATACATATTAATACATATTGTTAACACTTCACATTCTGCCTTATTTATGATTGTTCACTGTTAGTCTACCAATAGATATAAAAGAGTTTCCTAATGCATACCTCACCACAACATTCTCCTCTGGCTGTGATGTTAATGAGTTTTGTCTTCGTAAGGATATTTTGTCACGAAAGTGGCCAAAACCCGCCTGTTGCATTTAAATCAAGCATAGGGAATATCTCGTAATTTTCCTGCATACAGTGTAGTTTCGTCAGCTTTCATTAAAGTATCAATGCACTAATTAATTATCACAATTACTTCTTGCGATTATTCATTTCATTTGAAAATCGGCGATATTCATGTGATAATGGTTGCTGCCGCTAGATAACTATGCCACCTACTGTTGTACTCAGTTGTGAGTTTTACTACAATTCTTCTGTTTCGTATTTGTTTTGCATCATAAAGAGGTTAGGTAAAAAAAAAACAAAATTGCAGTTTCATTAGCTTTGTAAGTGCTACTGTTACTACAGTGGGACGAAGTGGTGTCATCAAGTTGTCTTGTCATTTCGATTACTCAATGCATTTGGACCTGCCGTGTGTCAACAGATAACGCTGAGGTTATTATAATTTCGTTTCCAGAAGGTTGGTTATTAAAAGAAACTATTTTTATTTAGTGTCCGGAGTTTTATTCTTTATCATTCCAGTAATGTTTTTACTAACTAAATAAAAACGGTCATGCCATTAGACACACGTTTGGTGTTTCTTTGAATGAAAGGTTTCAGCTAACATGCACAACGTCCATTGAATAGTTTCTCATAAATTGCAATCATATCGGAAGCACGCATTTCTGCAATACAGTTGATCTAATTTCGGTAATGTTAATGCAATAGTCTTATTGAGAATCCAGCTATACAAATATGATTAGTTAGGTGATTATGTGGCCTAACGGCTACTGTACTCAGCCGCAGTAGTCAACTCGCAAATAGTTTGTTAGACCTAGCCAATGAACATGAAATTGTTATCTTTGGATTAAGTTTTGATAAATTCTACATTGCAATACATGCATAAGGTAAACCTACCCGTTAGCAATTTATATATTACCATGTATGAGGTAAAAGAAAAGGTAGGATGTAATGACACATAGTTTTGCATAGCAAGACTTGCGACGCGATCTCAGCAATTAAAAAGAGCGAGTAAAAAATAATACAGTGAACTTATGGCAAGGGGATAGGGAAGAGGAGCTGAGGTGCCGGCCACTGGCTATGATATCCCCCGGCCACCATATTATACCTGGGTTATCATGACCAATGACCTTGACCTTGACCCCATGGCCATGACTTTAGATGACCTTGAACCCAAACAATGCTACAAATTATAGAAAAAGTTCTCAAATCGCAAAAAAATCTAAATAAAAATTAAAGAATCGTGGGGCATATAGCATTGCATCACCCTCCCCGGACTCCCCACAAACCAGCTCCCTCCCAAATCCACCCCTACCCAATTATTAAAAAAATCGCAAAAAATCGACAAAAATTCTAAAAAACGTCGAAGTTATAGCGTTAACCCACCCCACGTTTAGCTCACCTGAACACCTTCCCACCTCCGCCCCATCACAATAATAATTAAATAAAGAACACGAACATTGAAAAATTATTCTAAAAATGGAGGAAAATATGACATTGGTGACTACGACCATCATGTTGGTTCTTGTCGCATTTATATTGACACCAATAACTATGAACTCGAAAATAAAAAATAAATCTAATGAAAACCAGTGAAATAAAAATAAAACCATAATAGAAAAAATTAGAAACGTTTTTAAAACATGATAAAATTATATAAAAAATTATTCGAAAATGTATTTAAAAAAACCTATATTACTAGAGATACCTCCAGCACCACGCCCGGAATATTACTGACCCAAACCACTATTTTGGGATTAATTTTTTGGTATTAAGCATTATATGCCTTTCGAGATGGTGGCCATAGGTCAAGGTAAATGTAACATGACGTCATCCAAGACGCCGAATATGGTGTTGCGGTTCTTGCTATTGCGAGCTGGTTAAATGTATTTTCTCCGGGTGTTCCCATGTTTCATATTTACAAAATATGTAATTTTTCTACTTCCCCTTTTAATGTAGTATGTTTGTTTTTAAAATACATGCAATTTTTCCGGCATCTGCGTGTTTTCCAATCATCATTACCAGTACTCGAATGGTGTATGCGGGTTGCCACGGTACACACTCATATTTTTACATGAAACGTGTATGGTAGAAGATCTTCTTATTATTTGCAAAGGAATGCGAGTCTGGCAGACATGAATCTAAAAGTATAAATAAAAAATCTCGGCAGGAGACAGTTTGCAGGAGTCAGTCTGCAGGAGTCTGTCTGCAGGAGTCCATCTGCAGGAGTCAGTCTGCACGAGTCAGTCTGCAGGAGACTGTTGGCAGGAGTCAGTCGGCAGGAGACTGTTGGCAGGAGTCAGTCGGCAGGAGACTGTCGGCAGGATTCAGATTGTGGAGAAGTATTGCTGTGGATTGATGAGGATTTTGGAGTGATTGCAGAGCATGCGGAGTTGATTGCAAAGCATGTGTAGCTGGTTGTGCTGTTTGCGGAGCATGCGGAGATAATTGTGGATCATGTGGAGCGACTGTGGGGTATGTGAAGCGAATGTGGGGTATGTGAAGTGAATGTGGGGCATATGGAGCGATTGCAGAACATGTTGAACAATTGTTGAGTGAATGGGGAGCATGTAGAGTGATTGTGGAGCGAGTGTGTTGTGTGTTGTGCTGAATGTGGTGCGTGTGGTGCTTATTGTGGTGTGTGTGTGGTGCTGATTATGGTGGAAAGTTTTATGGAAAGATTGTGAGACTGATGAAAAGATTGGAAGTCTTATGTAAATATTACGAGATTGGTGGACAGATTACGAGATGAACGGAAAAATGTGAATATTGATGAAACGTTTTCAAGATTTATGGAAAAACTGCAAGATTGATGGAAATATTGCGAGATTGATAGAAAGATTGCGAGAATGATGGGAATAATGCGAGATTGATGGAAATCTTGCAAGCTTAATTAATAAAAATGTTCAGGGGGTCGGGAGGTGGTATGGTGTAACTCGAATGAAATTTTCAGAGGCGCCAATAAAAATCTGTGGAGGGGATGGAAGGGATCGAGCTGTACGAGTAATTGTAATGGAGGTCCTGACTAACCAGTGAAGTTATGAGCTAGTGGAGGAGGGAAATGACTATTAATCAATTTAAAAAATGTGATTTGGGTCAGTCGTCTACTGGGCATGGTGCTGCGGATACCTCCATGAATAAAAGTTTTAAAATACATTTTTATAAATCTTGGATTTCTTATAATTATTTTTTCATATATATATATATATATATATAAATATATATATATATATATATATATATATTGCAATTTGAAAATTCTTTGCGTTTTTCGGTTTTCGAGTTCATAGTCACTGATATAAATGCAAAACCCTTACAACAACAAATACGGTGTATTTTCCCCATAAATTTTCAAATTAATTATTTTTTCGATTTTTTAATGACTTTCTTGAATTTTTATAACTGTGAGGGGGATGGTGGTGGGAAGAAGGTGAGGTGAGCATGGCATGGGGAAGGTGGGTTAATGCTATTTTTGTATCTCGATTTTTTTTTTTTTTTCTTAGAATATCTTTAAAAAACATTTAGGACTCTTCGGGTTGAAGGTCATCCAAGGTCATTACAGAGGGTCGAAGTCAAATTGGGTTAAGGTAAAGGTCATCCCAATTCAATATGGCGGTTTGGTGATGTCATTCAAAGCAGATGGTTTGCGCCCCAGTTCCTCTTCCCCATCCCCTTGTCATCGTGCTTTCTATTGTTTTCTACTTCGGCTAAAATTAATTAATATGAGAAATACTGGAGTTTGGCCTCGTAAGGTGACTAGTCCAGTCCTTTCGCCATACACATGACATGCCTCAGTGATTAGTGATTTCGGCCAACAGGGAACCTACGATAATTTGACTGACTTTCCAAGTTATATAGTTAATTAATGGAAGGACCTGTTTTAAAGCAGTTGTAGTTGGGTAATGCCAATTGTTATTCAGGTAACGGTACCTACTGAGGAGTGGATTTATTGTAAAATATTGAACTATCCACGGTTTATTCGTCGTGTTATTGACTAGTATAGATTAGGGGAACTGTTATGATTATTTACAGAATAGTCTACTGTTGTATACCAGTTAAACTGATGCTAGATCAAACAAATTACAACGGTATGTGTGGCAATGATTGTAAAAATATAGTTATACTATTAAGATATTATGCTATAAAAGACGTACATAACTCGTGAAGTGTCATTACAGGAACAGGAATCATCAAGTGCTAGTAATTTCAGTTGTCATTAATAGTATTAACCACCAGTATTCCAGCTCTGCTAAGACATGCAGATAATGGAACACATAAAAACTATTAGACATAATATTGATTTTCAAACTAGTTGACTTAATTTTCGAACAGCAAATAACTCAAGTAGCCAGTTTCGTGAAAAACACCCTAAGAATCGAATAAATTAAGTAGTGTAGAGC
Source organism: Dryococelus australis (assembly GCA_029891345.1). NCBI lineage: Eukaryota > Metazoa > Arthropoda > Insecta > Phasmatodea > Phasmatidae > Dryococelus > Dryococelus australis. The sequence continues at coordinate 101,948,505 of CM056997.1, read as the reverse complement.
AGCGATTCACAGTTGACTGTAACGTTTTGTTTAGTCATGCTGGAGGAATTGCATAAATCTTTATAAATTTCCCATTTCAGATCTGGTCTCAGACAACATGCAACATAATGGCCCACAACATTTATACCCAAGGACTTCTTGTATCTCCCAGCGTCAGAAGATGAAGTTGCTACTATGCCCCGGAGGAAATATGTGTCACCAGATTTCTTCAGTGTTATTTTTCTTGGGACATTTTTGAGTGAGACTTCAAAGGGATAGGCTGTGTCAGAGGGATTAGACACGATAGAAGAATTCACAGCTTCTATCAGCAAGTGTTGGTTGGAAGAAGTGCTCACAATGGTCTATAGGCCATCACAATTTTCCGAACACTGCATTTTTTTCTTCAGCGAGGAACTGATTTATATATGCTTCCAGGTTGTTAAGGGACTGAATTTCTATAGCAATAGAAATAACAGGTCCCAATATTATATTTCTTGTCACACATTTGGTGTTTGTGCACTTAAATGTTTTCAGTTACTAAAGGAAAGTCTGTTAATAGTCCGCTTGCCATTGCTTTTGCCGTTGATGTTGAGATTACTTGAGTCAAATTAGTTGACACAATAGAAATTCGCATATAGGAAGCAGAACCTCAGCTCTCTGTGTGTATGTTCCAGATGTGATGTTGTTCCGTGCTAAGCTCTCAACAACTTTGAAAACGGTAATATTGTTATTGTTTTGTACGAAATCCTTGTAATGTATTGTCGGTATACGATGTAGCTAAGATCTGGACAAGTGAATCAAATAAGCAGGTATTGGTGAGGATAAACTTTTGTCCACATAGAGAAATCGCTTTCAGGCTACTGACTCTGTTACCATTCTTAAGCAAGCCTACTGTCACAGCACTTAAGGGCGTCGAAAAACCAGCTTCTTCAAATTCGCTGCTCGGCTCCAGATAAGAGTAGCGCTGTCTTTTCTTTGATGGAAGTGAAGCGAGCCCTCTCCAGTTTTCTTTAGCACTATCTTCTTGAATATCGTTTGCAGAACTACTGTTCCCAGCAGTTCTCACTTTATCAGCACATTTTACGCATAAGCGTTTCTCATCATATCCTTCTTCCGACCTGTCATACGGGATTGAGCACTCACTGAATGCTGCATGAACTAGAGTGCCACAGACAGAGCAATTGTGTGCACCAGTAGGAAAATTACCTTTGGAACATGCAAAGCACTTAGGGTTGTGGGCAGAAACAATTCCAGTTTTATATTTAGAATTGTTCAATTTGTTGTTACCGATTACTCTCTCTTTGCATCAAAACCTTTTTCCTTGGTGACGTCGCTGCAACCAATTTAATTTCCCCATCCAGTGATCTTAAGTGGGTTTCTAGGAATCTATCCACAGTGGTTGGCAGATGCACATTCTGGAAAGTGCGGTGTTTGATGTCATTGAAAATGATTTCTACTGGCGCACTTGAAGACGTCAGGGAACCATAACCAAACTTAGGCACCGTTATCGCAGACCAGAGAGGCAGGAACTTCATAAGTTTGGCTATACAAACCACAATTTCAGGTAGAAAATGAAGATTGTCATGATCTCCTTCTTCTTCTTCTGCGAGGTTACCTTTTACCTCTGATATTATTTGATGTGCCCACTTCATGAAATCGGTAGGTGTTTCATCTTCATTTTCCATTCCCTCAGGAAAACTGTTCTCCTTTGGGCAGTTATCCTCGTCTAAAATCGTGTCGATTGCTGACTGAAGAGATGTGTTCAACCCTGGTGCAAATAAATTTTTCAATGTGGTTTTTGCCTTTTCACATTGTGTGATTTATTCTATACTTGTGCTAGTTCCTTCAGTTTCACTCAATGCTACAAGAAAAATGCACTCCAGTGTATGTTTTACTTCTACTGTATTCTGGCACTGAACAACTAATGCTAAACTTCGGATATAAAAGTTTCTAACTCTTCGTGGTTTTCCATGTAATGGGGGTAAACTGGTTATTAGTTTTAATGTGTGTGCAACATCACACCCCACAAAACAGTTAGAAATGAGAGAACTACAATGAAATAGGTTTTCGTAACAGTTTTCTAAATACTCTGAAAGGGAGGCGAATTGAGTGAAGCTTTTTACTAATCCAGAAAGAAGGGCCACTGAATGATCACAAACTGTCTCTTTCGGGACCGATGCACCACTCCGTAACCATGATTCCAGGAAATGGTGTATTCTCAGGTTATTATGAGATTCCGAAAGCATGTTGGCGACAGTGTACTACACACTAGCTTCATGGTCATGAACAGCAACCGAATAAAGGTAAACGACTCCAGAAACGTTTCCAAAAGGACGCTTAAGTTTTGCAGGTATCCCACCAATCGCATCAGAGGCAACTGTTGGAAAAGGATGGTCCTTACAATATTCTTGATACACACACAACTGTATGGGTGTCCAGTGATACACGTGAAATGGGTCCAGTCCAAGTTCTCGTATACTACTGTAGTATTCGGCTGAATACTTCAGTTTGCCTACTGCCAAAATGGGGTCATCGTCTACACGTCTTGATTTCAATTCTCTGGACTTTGCAAGTCTCAAAACGTTCAGTGTTGGAATATGACTGGGTTCATTATCTCCCAAGTGCATACTTTTTCGTGCTTCTTCTCTTCTAACAGTGCAGGCAGAAACATTCTTTTCGACAAATTCTTCTAGTGCTGATCGTCTTCTGGTTCCCTTCAGAATAAGCTTACTTCCAGTACTGCGGTCAACAAAAGGACCCCTGTACTTAAAGTTTATGAGAACATGCCTATTTTCATTAGGTTCCTGATGTAGGGAGCCAGAAATAAAGGAGCTGCAACTCTTGCACCTGCCAAAAATGGTCAGAAATGGTGTTCCAAACTTATAAACCTTTGCCCTTTTGAATGGCAGTGCACAGGAAAGTGATGTGTGATCCCAAAAATGCTCATTTATTGTGTCAGTCCAGTCACTGTTGGGAGGGATAATGTGGTAGGCCCTGTTCCTCCTGTTGGGTTTATCTTTATCCACACATTTGTACATGCGTTCTTCTGGCTTCATCCTTAACCATTTTTCTGGAGAAAGAGTTACAACAATTTGCTGGTCATTCATATCTTCTCTAGTGGAATTTTCAGACAAAACATCCTCATCTCGATCTGATTCTGCACTAAAATATTCACCTTCCTGATCTAAATGTGGTTCAGTCACTTTTGATGGTAAATTTAAAATATCGTGATCATTGTATCTATTCATTTTAACGGTAGTGTAAGCATAATTGCTTGATATATTGTAATTCAGAGATTCTGATATATTAGTCCACACATCACTATTTTTCTTAGCAATGCTACCATCGTCATTCACTATTTGTTCTTCGAATCTTCTTATCGTTTGTAATACTGTATCAATGTCGGCAGCACATGACCTCGGACTTGGCATGACGAAACTCTAACAAGTACCTAAATAAAGAGGACAAGCATTACATGGAATCGTTATACGACCAATAGGACAAACAGTGTCAAGGCTTATAAATTAAGATTGAGGATGTAAATTCTGAGTGATTTCTCAGCTTTCTTTGATAATACTTTTGTCATTTAACTTTTATGACTTTCAGTTTTGTGTTTACTGCTCTGTTATTAAACTTAAACTACCACCAATATAAACAGTATTTAATTGTTACTATGTCATTATACTTGGACTGTAACCAATTTAGATTTCCGTCAACCTTCACACAGATTTCGAAAGCCAGACATTTTCACAGAAAATCATGGACAAGTTTGAAACATACCATAGTAAAATAATATTTAAATTTACCAACAGAAGTTATTGAATAAAAGTATGTAAATCTACTTAGTTCTCATTCCAGAGGCGAATATATTTTGTAAAAACTAACCAAAACCATGTGAATACTAAAAGTGTCTATAGCCAACTAATATTTATCTATAATGTCAATAAGTTTCGCCTTATTCAGGCGCATCTCTCGAGCTTAACTGATTTGACTATACTTCGATCATTCGTCTATTACCACACATAGCACTGATTCACTCCTCCCAACCTTCTCAGTTAATTCAGAGAAATTGTAAAATCCCTTATGGATGTAGAAGAAACCTCTTGATTTTTGTAATCTATCGCATATGCACAACAATTACTTAAGCATATTTTAATTATTTAAATATTTAAATATTTTATATTATTTAAATTTGAAACAACTTCATGTCTCGCTATTAGGAGTTTTTAAAGATGTATATAAAATATGAACATCATATGTGATTCGGAAAGGAATTATCTTCGAAAAATACACTTAGGCAGTATTTAGAATTAGCGATATATCTTCTGAGAAATATTAGAGCTGAAAAGTTGGTTTTGATATGAAAGCAATTTGCTTTCTTGTATACGTGCTTCTGTGCCGTGCATACGCCTGCTCTCATTCACGCTTGTGCCTCTTCACTCCCGATCTTATACCTAACTCCATCGCTGCGCAGTTGCAACTCTTTATATTTGTAGCTTTGCGTAGTTGCTGTCAGAATATTTATTCGCAGGATTTTAACACGCATTACTTAGTTAATAGAACGTAGTTTGTGCGTGAAAACGTAACCAGGTATGTGCTTAACACATTCACCACAAAACTTAATGAGTTGCGTGGTTTTTCAAACAATTTGTTGCAAACTGTGGTTATTTGCATGCTCTAGAACATAAAGAAACAAACGCCATAGTAATTGCAGTATATTTCTTTGTTTTCGTGGTTATCGATATCCGAAGATGCAAAAATATTGGGATAAGGGACCAGCCAATTTTCCCTTTGAAAAAGTACTATATCTAAGAAACATTGCGATCTATCTGCATAGGGTATATTCGACATAGAAAATATAACGCTGCTAGGAAATCAATGGCCATTTTTATATCTCACACAGAAAATGAATTGCGGAATGGAATAAATACAGCTGCATCATTCCAAATTGCGTAAGTCTGTAGTGACGCATGTTTGCCAGTGGTATACAAGGACCTAAGTTCTGTATCTGTAAGAAATGTTATTATTTGTGTATTATATTTCACAACTCTTATTTTATTTTGGTAAGGATATATTTTGGAATTTTTTTATATCTTACTCGGCGTCAAAAGAAGTAGTCATTTAAATTAGATGCACTATTAATCACAGGCTCATAAAGAATATGACACCAGAAATTAAACAGGTAGTGGCCATTAACTCAATAGTACTACAGAGCAATAACATCAACGGAATCCATCTTGGCCGCAATCCAACGGGATTGACAAAATATTGTTTTTCTTATCAGAGATTTTCCTTCCATTGGAAACTAATAGCTGTTTCCAAGTTTTCATTATACACGTCACTACTTTTATCAATGATGTAGACTGATTCATGTATGCCTTTAGACATAAGAATAACATTTTATGTGCCATGGACAATGTTAAAAAACAAATAAATCCACTACATTTAGGAAAATATCTTCAATATGAAAATTTTTAAATACAGAATGCCGATATTTATATGCCAGTTGGAATTTACAGTAGTTTAATAAACACACAAAACTTGTCCTGAGCAACTAATGGATATTTTGACTCATAATAGTTCCATTTATTTATTATATTGAACAGGCGATTGTCATATTTATCAATAATGTTTATTATTGTTATTAAAACAAAAACGTTCATGATGTTCCCTTTATATTCTTTCCATTTTATGGGTATGTTTGGTTTTTTTATCAAAAGAAAACCCTTTATTATCTTCATTAGCCTCAAATATTTTTTGTTTAATTTTATTGCTTTCTTCATATCTTTGTTGGTTTTTGGTTATTGCTTTGAATCTTGTTCTATGAGATATAATGTGGCTTCAATAGAATAAAAAATACAAATGGTATTAATTTGTAACATTAATTCAAATTTCGTTTGGCCCTTTGATATATGACGAATCTCATAACAGATTTTTTTAAATCACGAATGATACAGTATTATTTAAATTTCAATAAACTAAATAAACTTTCTTCTGTCTGAAATCCTTCTGCTACAGTCATGCATGTTAATAGACATAAGAAATTTCTATAAAATGATAATTTATGTAATTGTTAAGCACTGTGTTTAAAATTTATTTTTAAAGAGCAATTACTAACCTTAAAATTATTGTCATCTAACATTGTATAATCAGTTACATAGAAACATAAATTTTTTCTAGATTACAACAATTGTAAGAGGTATTTTTAACATTGTTTGCCATTTATCGACAAGTTTTTGATATTCTTTTGAAGGCAAGGTTATAATGTAGTATGTTAATAATAACTTTAAATTAAACTTATAAACTTAGTATTAAGTTTATGTTTAATATTATGAATTTAATTTGATATTAATTAACTCCTTGGCATATGCTTGACCTATTTTTCAGCAAATGTCAACTTTATTAAGAAACTTCCTTTGTTACACTTTATTATGGATTTCATCTGTATTTGTTTCACTTTTCCCAGTGTTTCATCCTTATTTGAAAACAAAAATTTAATTTTCTGAAAAAAAAAAAAAAAAAAAAAAAAAAAAAAACCTAAGAAATTTGACATAAACGAATATAGTTCTTAAAAAAAATTTAATTAATAACATAAAAACAAGTTAGAAAAAATACACATGTAAAAAGGGTTCTTACTTTATACAAAAAAATACCTACACTTTCAAAAAATATTTCTACTCTAATAAAATTGGAAAGAATCAAAATAATAATATTTATTTATAATTTTATAATATTTAATATTTGTGAAATCAAATTAAAAATAATTACATATAATATAAAAATATATAGTGTTTTAAATGTAAAAGTGGGTTTAAAATACAATAATCAAAGATAATGAAAATTAACTGAAATGTGCAAATTAAAACAGTTTAATAATAAAAATACATGTGTTAATATGAGGAAATATATAATGATTAAATTAAGTTAGGTACAAATACGCAAAAATATAAATGGCTACCGTATTTTTATAAATTGGTAAGGTAAATACTGTACAAAAATCGAATCAATTTTAATTTAAAAATACTATTCTTGTTCATTCAATGGTGACATTTTGTTAGCATGATATATTTTTTTTATATATTCCTTTCCACAAAGATTTGTGTGAAGATGAGAATATTTACATGGTGAAGGGGTGTCTGGTGGTGAAGCATGAAGCTGTTCATATTCTGTAAATCCCGGATGGTTGGTGGTCCACTTGTCCGCCATGTTGGACGTTGGTGACCTTGACCGTGATCTTTGCCCTTGACCTCGGCAACTTAAACCTTAGAAAATTGTAAGTAATTGTTTTAAAAAAATTACAAATTTACAAATGTTCCAAAATGTATAACAAATTTGTAGGAAATGAACAAAATATATTTGGTGTTGATTTGTATAAATATTAAAAAAACATATAATATAATATATGAATAAAAATTCACCAAAAATGGTTAAAAAAATTATGATAAACCTAAAATTCTTAAATTTTCGAAGGTTTCCTCGCACCACATCCACAATATGACTAACTCCTTTCTAATCAACCACATTTACTTGTTCTCCCTTCACCGCCTGTACTTTATACATTGAGTCGTGTGCACCTCGTCCACTATACCAGCTTTTTCGTTTGTCATTTGTTTACTTTGCTGGAGGCTTCAATCTTGGTTTTCGTATGTTTACCTTACTCCATATAGGTGATGCTAGTGTGTTAATTAGCGATTTTGCGAAAGACGATCTGTCTAACTCTCTCGCCTATGCTCAATACATATCGGTCATTTCGTATGTAATTTTTTACATGGTCGAGTTTGTCTCTGACATTCGTTCGACTGCCATTTTGTTTGTCGTTCGTTATTTATTTGGTTCTCTGTGGGTGCCAATTTTGGATCCAAATTTGAAAACATAGGTTGTGCTAATGTAATATTTATCGATACAGCATCCAGACAGCAGATATATCGTATTATATTTCCATAGTATTGGTGGCACTAGTGTATAATTATGTTTACGTCGCCAGCCGAGCTGTCGATTTTGTCACCATGAGGCTCCCATATTTGTTTATAATATAAGTGGTTCTGTCGGCGACCGCCATATTGGATTACATTTTCAAAACATAATAGTTGCTTGTTTATCGATTTAACCACCAAGCTATCTGTCGGCCCCCGAGAGTTCTGTCGTTATTGCCCCACCAGACGAAATGTAGACATGTCACGATTCAGTGAAAAATGAGTTAAAGTTAACAATACAATGCTCTGTATGGGTAGAATCTACCACAGGATGTTCGTAGCAAAACCCTGATTGTTAAGGCGTAGCAACGATCGGCCATATATCGATACACTGCATGAATGCCGTACACTTTACAAATAATGCAATACATTTAGTTTTATACATATATTACATGTTTTCCTAATCATCCTTGGCAAAACCCTACTCAGGTGGAAGTTCAGATATGTATACATTAATGTATACACCTTTCTGTAAAACGGGTATTTCAACTTATATTCGTTCTCGTGCAAAACTCATCCATAATGTCTGCAGAGAACTTCTAAATAATTCTTTTCTTTTTTTTTAATTGGATATATTTTCTTATACATTTAACTAATTTTTACCCACCAACTTTTTTTTCGTAAGGATTTTCGAATCAACAACGACTGAAGCAATTGTTTCTCCAATTCGAGTGTTTCTTTCTATTTTGCTTCTTTATGTAACATTTTATTAGCTTCATGTTTCAACTATACATATTTTTTATACAAATTATAGCGTTTAAAAAATAATTTATTAAGTTACTTCTTTTGTCTCAAATTTCTATACTTTCTTCTAATTTAGTAAACATTACATCCATGTATTATTATGATTCACAGTTGTAAGTTATTTAATTTCTTGATTAAATCATATTAAAATATTATAACTGTATATTAATTTTCGCGATGAAATTTTAAAAATATGATGTAGGAAAAGTGATTTAAATTTGGGATTTTAATTTTTTTGGATTCGACAATTTTAATAGCGAAATGTTAAGGTCATGGTCTATAGTTGGCATTTTAAATCTACCTCTATAACTATTGACAATGCTATATTGACAGCGATGGGTGAGCCAATATTGGGGACATGCGTGCAAAAGACAAACCTCGCTCTACCTAATCTGTAGTCTATGGTGTCGAGCTCCCGGTTTGAGAAAAATTTCCAGTGTTGTTTATGACGGGAACATGGAAGTTCATCTGATCATGTTCCCCCTTTTGTAACTACTAAGGTGTGGTACTAGAAATTTAGTGCCGGTACCTTAGCTTAGTCCAATAATTACATAAGTAAGAGCTCGTCAAAAATTGTGTGGAATCGTAAAGCATCATGTTTTCTAACCATTATATGAATGTAACGTCATTTTTATGCAGATATAAATGTGGTAATAAAAAGAAAAATTTAAAAACGTGTTTCTGGTGCCAAGTTAACATTCTCCTCATCATAATTTTTTAGAATCTAACAGTGCGTGGCTAGGTAAAAGTCATGTAGACACATGTATATCATTCCCTTTATGACCCCGTCAACTTTGGGGTATTCAAGGTAAAATGAGCACTTTTTAAAGTTCTACTTAAGATGTACTTGCATGCACGTTGTGTATTTTTCCGCCTTATGTAAGATTAATATTGTAATGGACCTTATCACTTTATTCATGTGACGGTGAAGTGAAACTGTAAAATTATTAGAAATGGTTACCTAACACTTTTTATTAGGCGTTAAGATACGGAATTACTTCCCAATCCATGGTTACCAACTTTACTGGATGCATGTCTCTCAGGACGCCTGTTAAAAATTATTCAGGTACGGACAGTTATTTTTTTCTAAGGTTGATTTCAAAAGTGATCACTTTATAGTGAACAGCTTATAATTGCGATGATTACCACATATGACATGAGAAAGTAGGTTACCATGACTTGAAAAAATTCGCTTTTTCTTTACGCTACAGTCTGTGGAGTGTGTAAAAATGAAATTATATTTGCTAAAAAAGATAGTCATAGGAAATAATTCTACATTCTCTTTATTCTTGCATGTATTGCAACAAAATATGATATCGTGTTTTTACACTCACTTGGAATGTATGACAAGTCAAGAGTGAAAAACGGTCTGTAGATTTATAACTTCAAACACATAACGAAAAATTAACGGTAATCTAAGCTATATACGTATTTGGAATCATGGGCAAAATTCTAAATTTTGCAAACTCGCAAGGGTCTATGTAACACTTACAAGCAATACGTATACGTATGGTTCTATAATAGCTTACACGTGTGTATTATAGGGCATTTTATGCATAGTTTCCTACTTTAAATTTTCTATGCTACTTATAACATCTGCGTATTGGCCTGTTATGTATTTACATCAAACTGTTCTAAAGATGGGCCCTTTCCTTCGTGAGGTGATAAAGTGTACTCTGTATGAGTCTATATTAGTGACATATTTAGGCCATACGTTCTGGAGAGTCAGTTCGCCACGTATTTACTACGGTATGTCAAAGTTCGTGCAAATATCAATTTTATTTCCCTGCCGAAAGTTTACGTTAAATGTATAGGCAAGTCAAAGAACGGAAATTATTCCTGTAACTGTTGGTGTAGCATTCTTAGGCTCTTTTAATGATATATCATAAAATTAGTTCAATGGTAACACTAACTGTTAGAAACGCGGTTTACTTGAAAACATGTGGACTACAGAAACGGTAACTAATTTAATGCACAACTAAACTACGTTGCAGAGGCCTATCAGCTGAATGATTACTTATAAATAAACTTCAAGTATAAGTTTGGGATATTTTAAAATATATTCAAGGACCAACGAAGAGGGAACGAGATGCGCAAGTACAATATTTCAGGTATGTGTCTACTTACGTCACAAAACATAAATATGCATTTTTTTTTTTTTAATTTGGAAATTTAATAATTTAAAGAAGTATTGGGAGTAGAAATGTCATATTTAGTGTTGAAACACTTCTAGACGCCATAAGAGCCTCTCGCAAACTATAGTAGAGTAAGTAGCTAATGTGTATGTTATGATGTTTAAGTTTATTTTCTTTGTTTATTCCCTGTTTTGTATTGAATTATTTTAAGTCCGAATACTTTTAAAATTCTGAATTTTAATTAATTCTATCTTTATATCTGCTACTTTCTCAATGCCTTAGCAGTGGTTCAATTAAAATGTAATCTATACTGAACAGGTACATTTTGACATGAAGATATTTTCGGTTTTGCGGGTATTGAATTCCAACCACAGTAATTTTCATGTACAACATCTACTGAAACTGTCTCACGGTTAACTTCACTGTGAACTGGATATGAAACTGGCGCAAGGTGTTATGTTTAATTTTTGTATTACCGTATTTATTACTTAGTTTACTCGCATCGGATAGAGTATTGAAACAGTCCTTTTATTCTTTATAGCAATACTTCGTTATCGAGTCGGTTCTCAACACCTTGATGTTAGAGTTACGCAAATCTTTTCAGTCATTTATTTATTCGTTTTTTTTTTAAGAACCTTACTAGTAGAAATGTAAAATTCTCTTAACAGCGCAATGCAGATATTCTTTGCGGTGTTATTTTGAAGTTTTCTTTATAGTTCGGCAGCAAATAACTTAAGCTGCCTCCACAATAGTGCGATGCGTTGCGTTGCGATGCGTTGGGCTGCGACGAGCTATACTTGCTGTTTCACAACTAAGCGATGATCTGTGAACCACGGACGCCGTCTGAAATGGTGCTGCTATCTAGTTTAGGGGTGGATATTACGTTTTCAGAACTCACAAATGTAACAAAAGACACGTGTTAAAAGTTGAAACTATATGTTTTAAGTGGTAGAAGACGAAGGATAATTATTTTGATATTAATAAACAAATTTTATGACATTGCCCACATATATAAGAAGCCTTGTTTTCTATTTTACACATCCGCGCAGCAATAATAAAAATACAAATACGAAAACTTGGGCGCAAACCCGATCGTCGTTTTCAAACTTAAAAGAAATAGATGTTTTTATTCTCCTTGTAAACAAACATTTATTCTTCTTCTGGCGCCGACAATCGCAACGCAAGAATTTCGCGCAACGCACTCGGCGCCGACGAGCTACAACGGAATCTGCTTCATCCTGATTGGCTACCGCCCATCGCAACGCAACGCATTGCACTATTGTGAAACCAGCTTTACGTGTGTGCTCTTTTTTTTATTGAAAATAGTTTCAAACTTCTCATGGAGAAAACACAATACATGATGTGAACTTTTTGTTACAAACGTGAGAAAATAACGCTCACAATACATTTGCATGTATCTGTTATTGGAGAATCATGTAAATAATGTGTTATAAAATTAACACAAAAATTTACTGCGTATTCTTATACTAAACGATGTTCGGATAAAATCAAACACTTTTTTAATGAATCTATGAAAAATTATTACTTACCAAAATTATATATGCTTCAGTAAATACTGACACTGGCGTGCAAGCTTCCAGTAAACAATAATAATTAGGCTTGATGATGTATTGCCAGTATAATGTTAAAATTTGTGCCCACTAAATTTATTGTTTTATGTTTTATGCACATTAGAGTGCAAATACGCATATCAGTAATATATTTATATTTCTAACATTTTCACGTTTTTACTTAAACATGGCTTAAAGTGACCAGGCCTATGGCAGAGCTTACAAAAGTGAACATTGAACAGCCGATTACTTTGAAGCAGATTGTAAGTTTGTATTACAATTAATTACAACATTTGAAAGGGCAGTAGCGAATGCTGTAAAAACGAATACCTTTATTTCTTAGTGTAACTATTGATTCATAAATATATCGCAAGGTCATATATGGGTTCTGATAACTACAGTGATGTAGAAATAACACAATAGGTACATATGAGAGTATAAAGGGTTGGAGAACATTTTTTAAAGCGGCAAGCTCGTTTTTAATAAAGAAATAAAAAGTCAATCACAATATTATTCTATTCCATGAAAACATAACATTCGCTCATTATACAAGTATTTTAAGTCATAGATGGACCTTAAATCAAACATTCACTCACTACAAGAATTGTACGTAATATAACTGACATTTAACACCCAGCTGCTTTTTTTGTACTAGCAGAATCATATGGTCCAGCTGACGATGTGTTTATTTCCTTTACTGTGAACGGACTTTCCACGCTGTTTATATCTTCGAAAAAATTACTGTTCAAACAGTTTCTACGCCAAATTGTGCGGTGTTATTCCTACTTACCTGCAGTTACCAATACTCACATATAATCCCACGTTATAACTTAAAACATATAGTAAAACAATTAATCAAGTTTATAATATTTATTATTTAAATATTAAATTTTGCTTGTACTAAACTATAATTAAAGCGTATGTCCTACTTCTCAGTATCTTTGTAGAACTTGAAAAAAAAATACTATCTACAGTAATTTTACGATAACACATATTCAATCGAAATCACTCAAGAATGGTATGCATTAGAGAATTGGGAGCAACATTTTATCATTTCAACGATGTTAATAAATATAGTTATCTCCGAAATAATATTTCGCTTATTTTCTGAGCAAAATAAAAAAGAGCCAACAAACAATATTTTCTAATATAATACAGAGCATGCTGCAAAACGATACCTCGGAATAAACAACACTGTACTGTCGGGTGAATGCTACAAACTTTCAATCAATGCATTACACAACAACGAATAATTGCAAGTCGTAAACTATTACTTTTTAAAACAATAACATACAATAACCAAGGATCACAAGTGGGTAAAACAACTCGTGAAGGGTGATAGGGGCTTGAGTTCAGGAGTATGGAATTGTATAACAGCAAGAAAAATAACGATTAACGAACGAAATATATTTTACACCGTTGAAACGAGTTTCATAGATTTACTGGTTCCCCCCTGTAATTACATAAAATATATCCTCGGGTGTACAAGACAAATTTGAAAAATTTATTATGTAAATGAGAATAGATTCAAACTTTACAGTTCAGCTAAGGATATTTTCAATATCTACTGCAATAAGGCTACGTGAAATTACGAAAGTGAACTTATAATAAATGCCTTAATAATCACAGTTGCTGACAATCTTTAAATTATTCTTATCTAACATATATCCCCAAAGTTAGATTATATGCAGAATAGGTAAAGTGGGATGCATCCTCTCAAAACGACCCCCTCCAACTCTTTGTATCCGCCCTCTACAACGATACGAAGTTATGCATCTTTGGTTTCTCGGAACATCGCTTTTCTTGCTTGAACCGATTACAGCATAGGAATATGTTGGGAACATGGATTCTACCAGCAGGAAATGTCTCCACCTGTGTTTTGAGTCCAAGTCCAGTTTTGGGTATTGCGCAATTTGCCGGAATATCATTTAGAACGACCTGAATTTGGCGCAAATAAAAACAACGTATTTGAGATGGGAATTGTTACGAACTTAATACAGATCATATTCCTTGCAGAATTTATTCAGTAAGTTTTGTATGTTAAGTTCATACGTGAATATGATAAGTATCAATAACCCCAGAATACCTTTTGGATGCTTAATCTCCGTGTATGAAATGAAGTGTCCAAAGTGACCGACACACTTCCTTATGATCCATGCACAAGCCAAAACGCTGGGCCTAGAATTGTGAAATTTCAGGGGTGATCGCTCTATAAGGAGCAACAACAACTAAAAACAGATTTTTCGAAAGTCAACTCATGAGGCATTGAAAAGCGGCAAGTATCATGAATGCTATACTAATCCAATACTGCAATATTATTATATACCCTCATTATAAATATTAAATTGTTAATTCTAGCACCTGGGAGGAAAACGACTAATGTGGTGTATGTAAGGGTTATTTAATTTAAAACACAAATATGTCGTGCAGTAAATGAGGACGAAGCCACTGCCGCGAAGCCAGTATTATATTTTCAATAATATTACAATAGGAATTTGCTTTCATAATGAAATAGATGCATACGTACCTCGTATCTACTATGTAAACATGTTGTCTTCGCAAATGTAGCTTGTGGGCACCTTTCACAGCTTCGCCGTAGACTTCTATGGAAAGACTGACAACGCTTCTATTTTGCATACGGGCGGACCAAAAGGGCACGTCAGGTTGTCATAAAATACCGTCCTCGAATCCCTCCCAGTCGGCCTAGGCACGTGATGAGTACGCTGACGGCCAGCCGAATTAGCACAATTTTGGCTGAAAAGTTGGTACCTCTTGGGAACCGAGCTTGCCGGAGCAGATAGGCACAGAACATGTAATTTCCAATAAATAGACGTAAAATAAAACAACGCAGCGGCATGAGTCCTGTAAGAGGTCAGAACATAATACATGTTTTGTAGTGTGCAAAGACACAGCGAAGGAATAGGAATGCAGTTAATCAACGTCTTTTCCTCTGTAGCTGCTGTAGCTGTTTATAAACTGATGTTACACTACTGGAACATTACCCATATTTGAATAAATCTTACGAAACTCAATTATAACATATCTTGATTTACCTACAAAGAAATACAATTCAATTTAAAATTCAGAAATTTTGAAGTCATCCACGAATGCTTTCATTTAATGGTATACCTTATATTAAAGGACATATTTGGTTTACATGTAATACTCACATTTAAAAAGAAGGATTTTAATAGTTTTGTATAAGTGACACGTAGTTCCTACAACATTCGTGAAATAATTGCAAATAAAATATTGTAAACTTTACCCGGTTGAAGAATAACTTTAATATAGGTATGTCACCAGACAGACGACAAACATTTTATTACTCTTACGTTGTAATTCGTGAAAACTAAAGATATTACTAGCAGTACGCATGTATTCGTGAAATAATTGCAAATAAAATATTGTAAACTTTACCCGGTTGAAGAATAACTTTAATATAGGTATGTCACAAGACAGACGACAAACATTTTATTACTCTTACGTTGTAATTCGTGAAAACTAAAGATATTACTAGCAGTACGCATGTATCTGGGAGCATCCAAAGGGTTACGCAAACGGTTAATTGGCCCAGAATCAGTAACAATGAATTTTCTTTTTTCAGGAAAATCCCAAACAAGGCGCGCTTATTAAGTTCTCAAACGAGACGTAGATATTATAATAATGAGCGAAAATTTTGTGTTTAAAGTATGTTGCATGCCAGTGGACAATTTTGCCTCGGCGTCATAAACTGACTTAGAAGTTAAATTACTCAGGCCAAAATAAGATGAGGAAATACTTAAAGCTGCTTAACGATATATGCTTAATGTTAATGAAGTCTAATTCGATTAAAATCCCATCAGAAACATGGCGATTAATTGGAAATACTGTAGTAACTGAAAATCAAATATTTGGTGTGCAGAATTTTTTTTCCAAATTCTTAACTGTAAATATGACTAAGACCACCTGCATTTCGCAATATGACTAGGGCCACCTGCATTTCGCAATATGACTAGGGCCATCTGCATTTCGCAATATGACTAGGGCCACCTGCATTTCGCAATATGACTAAGACCACCTGCATTTCGCAATATGACTAGGGCCACCTGCATTTTGCAATATGACTAAGACAACCTGCATTTCGCAAAAAGATTTATGCACAAACTCTACTTCAACTTCCTATGTGCTCAGTTGCAAATTTTGTTTGACTATTGACAGCGTGTCTGTGCGATAAGACATCTTCTACTTGACTGTGTCACTCATAATCATGTTGTCCCGACACGTTGAACGTTGGTGATATGTTTGCAGACACCTAAGACGCGTAATAGACGAAATTATCCAACCACTTAAGGTTGAACTTACGAATTTTGAGGTATAATTAATTGTGAAATCTTTTCGCAAAAGATGTGGTGCCAAATATGACACATTTATATATATATATATATATATATATATATATATATATATATATATATATATATATATATATACGAGTTTCCGTTGCAATACGGTTTTTGTTTATTTTCGAATGAGAATAAGAAATTATTGTAATTTCAAAAAGTTATGATTCTCTTCAAGGCATGGTGAGTTTATATCCTGCTTTATTTCCTTGAAGCGTATGCTTGCTCCGGTAGGTGCCTGTTTTGAAAGAGTTGGCATATCAGGAGGTGAAGATCGTAAAACTTAGCATATTAAGAGACACGTTTAACACAGTTCTTAGCATATTAAGAGACATATTTAACTCATAAACAATATTTGACAACAGAGTTAAAATAACAAATTCTCTAACTTTGCATAAAACACGAGACATAAAAATATGCAAATCACAAGTAATTAACATTGGTCTGCATAACTGACGTAGTAGCCGATATCCAAGCTCTCTATCCTTCTCTAAATTTACACACTGAAATCTACACCAGTTTTTGTGCTCTTTAATTTAATAAGTTGTGACTATCTGTTGGAACTTAAGATTTTTCATTAAAAATTGCGTCGAAATCTACAGAAGTAAAAATTTCAAGCAATCGTTTTTAAAAAGTGCAGTAAAGGGTCTGCGATTCACATGTCGTATTAGAAAAACTTTTCATTACTGTCGCTGTAGAAAGCAGCAACAGTCTTAGATTTCTTCAAGAGACTGTCAAGTTGTCTGCACTGGCTGTCTGAAAGGGAAGTTCTAAGATATACCTGAACGGATAGTGGACCGGTAAGTGACCCCACATCCAGACTAGGGCTGGTTTTATGGATTTATGATTCCCTCTAAAAGCCTGCGCTCAAGACAAAACAGACCACCGCAGTTGCGTTCAGGGTGGCTCAGCATACCGAAGCCTGTTAGTGATCACAGACGTACAGATGTGCAAAAAATGTTATCGTGAAGGTATACTAAAATCAGTAATAGACTGCAAGACCATTCGACATATACAAATCTCATATCTCTTAATTTTAATTTATACCTTACTGGGCTGGGTGGATGATGAAGGGGGGAAATAAGCAAGAGAAATCTAACTGCCTTCATTCCGCTCTTTGCAGGCCAGCACATAATGCCAATAAAATCAAACAAACAGAACATTTGCATTATCAATACGCCAAAAACTAGAATAAACTGCAAAATGCTTAAGATTTATCCTTATCATTAATTAGCAAATTTTCTCTCTCTGTATGCCTAGGGTTCCTCTACGACACATCCCAGCAAGAGAATATATGGGTAAATAGGTAAACAAGTCAATAGAATAACACAAACAGATACAGATAAATTGTATAAAAAGAGGTGAGTAGCTCCCACAAACATACACTTCAAAAATTAACACAAACAAAGAACAAATAAACACATAACTTTTTTTGTAATTGGTAGAAGTAGAGAGTTAGCATGAATCCAGCTATACTACTCCGTCAATCCCCCACCCCTCCCCAATTCCATTGGCTAAATTTCCCTACATCAGAGAAACCTAATAACACAAACTCTAGTAATTGCAGTACAAATTATCACAAAAATTACAAACAAATGATCAACACTGACTGTGATAAGAGACATTGGGAACTAGCATAATGTACCACACACCCAATAAAAACAATGTGTCGATGCATCACTAAACAAGTTATAACATCATCTCATATTTTAAGGTCTAGTTAGCACAACCTGAGCAAAAATAATAACGTATTTTTTTACTGTGATTGGGGAAAGTATGACTAGCAGTATGAAAACAACCCCCCCCCCCTTTTTTTAATAAAAAAAAAACAAAAACAAAAACAAAAAATCTCAGTAGCCATGAAAGCATAAAGTCTTATAATTTTCGAAAAACTTTCTACAACCTGGGCACCATTATATATATATATATATATATATATATATATATATATATATATATATATATATATATATATATATATAACACATATATGTGCGATTGAAAAAAGAAAGTAGAAAGCTGGCATGAATACAACCCTCTACTCACACTTTTTTTATTCCCCAAGTGAAAAGCGCATAAAGATATACTTTTAGCAAAACTTGGGCAACCTGGATAAAAAGAATTTAAATTCTGAAACGTGAAAGTGGAGGCCTAGTATGAATCCACGCGCATTCACTTTCCCACAAAAAAATGCTACATAATATCGATTTCCTAAATCTCAGTTACAAGAATATGACATAATAAAATATATTTGTTACAAATTAGCACTACCTGAGCACAAAGCACAAATCAACTACAAATTTTTATTTTAATAGGAATTGGTTTAAAGTGGAAGGGGTAAGTGGGTATTGCAAAGCCACAACCCCCCCCCCCCCCCACACTTTGATATGCTAATATCTCAGTTACTAGATTAGCACAAACTCCAATATTTGCGGCACAAATTAGCACAAACTGAGCACAAATAAACTACAAATTTTTATTGTGAATCGGGGGGGGGGGGGCTAGCATGACCCGAGCCCCCGCCCCCACCACCACTTGATATGCTAATATCTCAGAAACTAGATTAGCACAAACTCTGATATTTACGGCACAAATTAGCACAAACTGAGCACAAATAAACTACATAATTTTATTGCGATCGGTGCTGGTGGGGGGGGGGCTCTAGCATGTCCCCAGCCCCCCCCCACCTTGATATGCTAATATCTCATAAACTAGATTAGCCCAAACTCTAATATTTGTGGCACAAATTAGCACAAACTGAGCACAAATAAACTACAAACTTTTATCGAGATCGGCGGTGGGGGGGGGGGGGCTGGTGACATGCATCTACTAAGCGGCACCCTATTGAATCTTCCACGACCCACCGAGCTAAAGTAGTTGAGAACGCGCCGCGGTAGGATTACCAACTGGACTCGGGAGGGCAGTCAGCGTTCTAACCGCTCGACCCGAGAGGACGCGCGTCAGTGCATTTCAGACCTGGCCCAGTCCTAGCGGAAAATCCAAACCTTCCTTTTTAAAGTTTTTTAATCTCTAACAAAAACCTTCTCGAGTATATAATTAACATAGGTTGCGTTATTATTTGAAATTCCAAACTTTTGATTGGCTAGCTGTCGCCTGATATTACATAAACATTTACAGCTTTCCTTCTCTAGGATAGGTAAAGTGATTGGGCTTAACGTCTCGTCGACAGCGAGGTCCTTAGAGACGGTGCAAGTTGCACAGGGAAGAGAGATTGGGGAAGGATTGGGAAGGAATTGGCCATGTCCTTTGTTAGGGACCCATCTCAGCATTCGCCTGGAGCGACTTCAGAAACCCATGGAAAACCGAAGTCAGGATGGCCGGACCGGGAATCGAACCCGGGTCCTCTCAAATGCGCATTCAATAGGGAGAGGGGATGGTCGTTACTGTTTTTCACTCCCCTTCCAGGCGAATTCGAACAAATTCGTTACAATGAGCCCAACCACTACCTCATTTATTGGTTCACATCTTCCTGTCAGTGAGATCGTGCTTTAAGGGCAGTAAGGATTACTATAATTTCCGTAATCAATACAGAGACGAGTTAATCTTATAATGAGGCACTTTCACACTAACCTGGACTAAACAGCGAATATTATAACGAAAGAAGTATTCCATTGGCACAAGTATATATGTAGTTCCAGCCATTTCAATTATCCTTTCGTTCCATGACCATCATCGCAGACAGATACATGGAGGGAAAGCGCTTGAGCCGCCTTGGACTCGCAGCGCACGTCGTTCCAGTTTCATTTATTATAGGTGAGCCATTTCATTATCGTTTCAGTGTACTGTATAATCACACGGCGTGTCAGGCTTGTAATTGCACCGGTGGGTGTAGTTCGTAAGAAACCAACAGTAAAGTGGGGGGTCCGCCATAGCTGAAGAGACGGGTGTAGGAAGGACGAAGGCAGGAAATGCCCCGCCTTCCATGGGACTGGCGATCGGGGAACGTTCTGCCTTACTGCTATTCCGGTCAGTGAAGGGAATAGTTGCTCTGTCCCGCAAATATCACTGGAGAAGTTACACATGACAGTCCTGCGTCGGACGGACGATTACGGTCTGGCAGAACCACAATTTTTAGTGCCCCGGACTTATTTGGATTCCAGTCAGATGGAAATATTGAAATGAAAAAGGAAATCTATTGTAAGAAGTTAGAAACATGTAGGTAAATTTTTCACAGCTTCAGAGAACGTTTTAGCTTATTTCAATTGTTTTTATTCCCTTTAACTTGCCATACGCGACTAATGAAATATTGCAAAGATCCTTCGGATAACAGTTTATTTATCCACTTCACTTACACAACAAAACTAACGTAAAATATTACATATTTCTGATCTTACCAACAATTATTTTTTAAGCGTGATAACTCGGGCAACTACAAGAGGGGATTCAAATAAAGAATTTTTTTTTTTCGCTAGTGGTCTGACCTTCTGAGACCATCTACATAATATGTAAACCAGTAAAATAATAATAACAATAATTATAAACTGCTTATCACACGCATGTTTCTCAGTGTCTGTTTTCAAGAACTCTCATACCTTTATATACGAATATTTATTTACATAGTCCAGCGTTTCAGCCCAAAACAAGCGGAGTGGTTCAAAAAAGAATATTAATCATTGAACACCCACTTCAAACTCCAATTCTGTATTGATCGCGCGCAAATGAAGAGTTTGCTATGTACACGTCCGTGCCGCACGGTTTCTGAACGTACAGTGTACAAAAACCAATTTGTAGTGCTGCCTGATTTCCGCGGAAAGATTTACGCCCAGGATAGTCTTCCTACGTATACATATACAACTTTCCTTTGGTTATTGGCCGCGCCTTTGTTAGAAGATGTCTTCATGTCTTCATACCTGGCTGAGCCAATCAGAGTTACGATTGCCTTCTGTCCAGGCCCCCAAACAACGAGCAGTAGTATATTTGTCATTTAAAAATTGTCCGGTATTTTTTAGCAGCGTCTGCTTACAGTTCAAATAGCGTTTAAGAAATGTCTCACGTCTGAAAGGTAATTTCTGATTTTTATTTCAGTTACTATATGTGTATTTTTTAGAATTAAAAGGGCTTTCACGATCATTTTTAGTTACGAAAATTTCGAAACAGCGTCCTTAACATGCCTTAGGTGCAGGCAGCAGAAGTTTTACTTAATTTTTACACGATAAAATGATAGGGTCTCCGCTGAGAATCTCAAGATGCGAGTCGACGAGATGACGACTGCACGCCAACAGTCCAGTGTCTTGCACATAGAGGCGGATGAGGAATGTGATGCCCGTGCCTTGGTCACCCTTAGCGCTACCGCGCATCTAGGCCTCAGATTCGCAAAATACTTCCAGCCAGACGGCACTCCTAAGTTTCTCCGACACTGAACGACCGTGATTCGTGAGCAGAAACCTAAGGCAAGTTACAAAATCATCCTATAGGGAAAGTGGATCTAAGGCAAACTTTCTTAGAGTAAAAAAAAGAATGTATCCCCTACCAGTTTGTAACAATATACACCACATTCAACTAGCACCTATCCGGCTACCAAGAAATGTCGAGGTGGTATCCGAATTGGTTAACGAGCTCAAGTCTTGCAATAATTTAACACTCCAGTTTGATGTGTACTTGTATCGAGAGTGCTTCTCGCAAGCAGACACGACGCGCACTGCGTGTTCTTTGAAGTCAGCATTAACCATTCACATTATGAGAGGTATGGTCTCGGGTATGATCAGTTCAAAAAATCATATTCCTCATCACAAGGAAAACGCTCAAAACGCCAACCAATGGTTCCTGTATCTTATGTTAGGAACCCATTTCTTATTTGGGTACTTTACGTCACACGAGTGGTAATTTTATCGCTATATTGGCATACTTACATTAGGCCTATCACCAAATTTCAGTTAACTACTGGTAGCAGTTTAATACTGTTATTTTTTTCTCTGCCCAGGATAAGTTTTTACGGCTATCATTGTTAGATTGTCTTACATGTACTTCTAAAAATCTATTAATAATTCTAACTTACAACCATTGTATATGTATTGCTGGTTTCGAATGCTTTGTCAACATATATCCCTAGTATTATTAGTTTAGGTATCATTATATGACTTATAATAAACTTAAATCTTGACTAATGACGTGCAAGTTATTTAAGCTTTCAATCATACACCACATATGGTTTATACCAAATCACTCTCCTGTAATAATTACGCATTTAGTGAACAACTAAACCGCGAATAGGCTATATCTAAATTTGAGAAGACAAATTCAAACTTTCATGACCGACTAGAACCAACTAATTAGTGGCTGCTTTTACATAACCGGATTTCGTGGTCGCCGTATAGTGGGTATAAAGACGAAAAGTTTTCGCTAATTACAATTAAATGCTTATAGCGATTCGAGTTCCTATTTTATAGTCCGTTAAATTACACAGATCGTAGAATATTTTAAAAATCGTTTCTGGTAGTTACAAATTAGCTTTCCGTATCTAAATGATTCCAACTTGGGAATACAATTGTGTTCAGTCATGAATGCAGAATGATTACAATTGTGTCGGAGTCATTGGGTTCTCAAATAATCAGGAGCTCTACTGCTCAAGTAAAACAAACATTTATTAGATTTTCCGACGAAGTTTAAAGAGTATCTAATGATTAGGTGACATTCACACTTGGTATTTGTCTGCAAGAAGAACACTGTCTTTAGATATTGCAATTCATAAGAGTAAATGTACAAAATGGAAACCTCTTTCCTTGCGCACAAGAGTAAATAATTAAACGAATTTCTACGAGTACATATACAGGATCAATCATCTAAAACTTGCACATATTTGTCAATATTTAGGAAATGGAATATATTATCGATGTGCTGGTTTCACAGAATTGAAGTTTAAACAAGGGTTCATAATTTCAGCACTAACACAGATTTTAATAAGGATTAAAATGTGTATTTTTTTAACAAAGTTACATTTTTTAATAAAATGATACCTATTCATTTGAATAAATTAATACTAGAGTAAATTAGAATGTCAATAATGTTTTTTTGCAGGATTATAGTGCACGTAGTTTACATTATATCGTAATATGACACTTTCAAGTACCAGCCGTTGTTGGCTCTATTTAACTGGTTAGTTACTAGGCTACGATATTCACGTGTTTGTTTAGATTCTGTATCCTTTACACTGATTGCATTGGGACCTCTTTGTCAGTACTTTGTGATAGTCCATATAACCTAGACGTAGGACGTGCTGGGATATGGTATTTATTAATGCTGAAAAAGCCGACATGCTCATGGTGTATGACGAATGAAGGAAGAACCCTGTTCGTTCTTATCATTTGTACGCTGAAAAATATCCCAATAGACGTCAACCATCTCAAAAATTATTTGCGAATATCTGTAACCAATTACGGGAAAATGGAAGTGTGACATCTTGAAAACGTAACAGAAACAAACGAATGGCCGGAGAAGAGGGTGAAATTGATGTTCTAGATGCTGTAGCCGTAAATACGCAAGTTAGCGCCTGTGCAATCGCAAGAGGGAGTAGCATGAGTCAGGCAAGTGTACTACGCGTTCTGCATCGTCCTAAGTTCCATCAGTATCATGCCTCTGTCCATCAAAAGCTTAATGGAAACGATTTTTAGAATCGTGTTTACTTTTGTACGTGGGCATTAAGGAATGATACACCAGATTTGTCACGTATCTTGTTGAAGAACATTTGCAAATCATGGCCAAGTCAACCTCAGAAACATACACTATTGGTCAGTAAAAGATCCCTATTGGCTTCGCCAAGTGGAACTTCATCGTCCAAAGAGTGTATGTGTGTGGTGTGTAGGTAATAGTGAACCATCATCTCATACGTCCCTTTCTATAGAAGGAACACTGGATTCCCAAAAGTATGTCAATTTCCTAACATACGAACTTCCACAGACGTTAGAAGACAATCCACTGCAGATTAGGAGGACCCTGCGGTAACAGCATAATGGTTTCCCAGCGCGTAGTGCATGATGTACTACAGTTTGTCTTCACCGATTGTTTTAAATTCATTGGATTAAACGAAGGGGACCTGTACGTTGGTCTGCCCGTTCACCAGACCTGGACCATTTAGATTATTATCTGTGGGGAATGCTGAAAGACGTTGTCTACAAAGACACATCGACTATGCCAGAAATTATGAAACAACATATTATAGTTGACTGTTCTGAAATTTCTGCTGAAATAATACAACATGTACAGCAATCTTCACGTGACAGACTGGAAGCTTATATTTCAGCTGGTGGTCTTCATTTTGAATACAGCCTGTGAAGGGCAGTTCTTATTTATATTCCACAGAATGTATTTATTCACTTTTGTATTTTCTAAGAGAGTTCTGATACATGGTACAGTAAAAACCACATAAATATACGAGATGTAATACGTGTTTTCTTCGGCATGCAGAAGAAAACCACACACACTAAAATAGAAAAGTAAACATACGAACATAATAGCCTAGTAACTAAGCAGTTAAATGGAGCAGACAAATGTAGGTACCTATTTAAAATTGCCATATTAAGACAGCACGTAAACTAATTGTACTAAAATTCTGCAAAAACCACCACTGAAATTCTAATTTCATTTAGTTTCATTTTATTGAAGTGAATTGGCATTGTTCCGTTCGAAAAATGTAACTTTGTTCAAGAAACACACATTCTAATAATTACAAACATCTGGGCCTAGGCTGCAATTATGAGTCCTTGCCCAAACTTCACTTCTGTGGAACCAGCACATCAATAGCACCTTAAATTTTAAAAATATTTGAGGTGCATGTTTAAAGTGATTCACCCGGTATACAGAAAAACTCACAATATTGCAGGGGGCCAACACTTGCAGGATGTAATTAGCATGATGTCAAATTAATTATAAATAAAATATTATTGTTTGTAAATAAAATACAGGTAAAATTATATTAATCCCAAAATAAGATACTTTCATGTTAACAATGTATAAAAATCCTCTGATAAAAAATTACATATTTAGGAAAAAAAAACCAAACGTGTCATGCAGGATGTGATTTTTAAAAGGTTTGACTCCCAAAAGCGCGTGAAGAATCCGAGAGTATATTGTTAGTTCTTACAAGACAACACGCACATTATAACCGCTAAAAGTCTCGTGCGTATACGCAGCACGACGAGAACGCTGCACGCTCGTTCAGAGCCTTGCTTTTAGTGGCGATAGCGCGCTTGATGTGCGTGGCAGTTTGGTCCTTGTAGCCCCCGAGCTTCTCGGCCACACACGTGGTAGACGAGCCCCTTAAGAACTGGTCTCGGTGTGTCTGATCAGCCAGAAAGGCCATCCGACAGTAGTGTCCAGTGTTTGAAATCAAGTTCCCGTTCTGCGCAGTTACCATCGGTAACACACTCGACGTTCCATACACGACGCACGCAACACGGGGTCAGCTGTGTTCGCCTTGTTTGGTCCAGGAGAGCGCGAAATAAAAGTAGAGACGGTAACAGTGTGTATACCAGGTGTGTTCTCTGCAAGCGAGAGAAAAGAGAAAGAGAATCGCGTGAAGAAGAGGAGAGTAAGGCAATCCAAATGGAACCACACTCCGAAACTTGGCACATAGAGAACATAATGTCACGCCCCAATACTTGAATACGGTACTTTTTAATACTTTGCCCACTGTATAGGCCAATCAATATTACTTCACACTTTTCTGAAGTAAGTTCTTCTTCCAGGATATTCCTCCACTTCATGCAAACAAAGTTTCACTAAGTATAGAAAATTACACAAGAGGGACCGCACACGACATTCATGTGCACTTAGTGTAAAAATATTTTTTTGCAAAATAACTACATATTTCTTACTAGGTGTTACCAACATACTTATTTTTTTCCTGTTCTCATTCAAATAAATATAAGTGAAATGCAGTGGAACCCCTGTTTTAACCCCCTCATTTTAGATTTTTCTGCCATTTACACATACTGTTTTTTGGTCCTAGTATCGGTTTTTACAGCATACGTTTTCCTCTTTATACACTTTCCTGCGTTTGTAAAAAAATTTTCCTGATTCCTTGAGAAGTGAAAAATAGGGGTTTTCCTGTATTACAATTTATACATACTGTTACAATTTCTCTCTCGAAACTCAGTGGGCTAAACCAAGTTCGTTAAGGGACGGAGGTCTTAATTAAATAAAAGAGTTAATTATCATTTCCTAATTTTATTTACAACTACAAACAAAATTATCTCGTCTCAACATCTCACAATCAATTGATATCAATTACTGTTTACTATTAATGGGTTCAATTATTACAATTTACAATACCTCAAAGAAATCAATGAACCTAAATAATTAATAATCAGTCCCAATAGACAGTGTATAAACCTATTAAATTATTTTATAAATAATGCTTCTGTAGCTGACATCTTGTTATATTTATAATAAAATCCGTATTACATGTCCATTCGGTCCCACCTCAGTTTAGTCCATGTCCCGCCAGTTCGCAAGGTTTTGGAGTTCTCCGAGCGCCCTTACGCACAGTAGGCTTCGCTCGCCGGGTTTCATGACCTCTCGTTCATTCACACCAAGAACACCTCGTCAACAGACGTGCCGTACTTAACTTTGCGCCCGCACTCAGCTTGATGGCCTTCGCCAAAGATTGCTGGCCGCTAGGGTACGGCGGTATTTATACAGTCATAAGCTGTAATCGAGAAATTTCGCTAATTCCCTAGTTGCGCCGAGTGTCCTAATTCCCAGAATATTCTTGCACCTTCGCTACATTTGTCAGCATCTCCAGCAGGAGGGGGCAGTAAGGCAGCGAGTGTGTCTGTAAGAGAAGGAGGGGAGGGCAAGGGGGATAACCACCCACAGCATTGAGCCAAAAATGAGGTTATTTTATGTTAACACGGGTGTAAAACGTTTGTGGTGCATAGCATACATAGAAAACAACCAAACACGTCGTCCATGGATGATTTTTCAAAGGCTTGTTTCAAAAAGCGTGAAGAAACAGCGAATAGGTTATACACGAGTTGCGGCGATGGATTATTTGTTAATGTGTACATGTTGACATTTAGCATCAAAACCAATGTTAATCTAGGGGTTAGAAAATTTTTGAGACCAGAATATGGAAACCCCCACTTCATTTATGAAGGGGGTGATGTAACGAACCGAATTATCTGAGTTCCCCAACACAGCCAAACTCAATTTTTTTGGTGTGGTTGGAAAAGGGGGGGGGGGGGGAGCCGATCGTGAACACTGTGATTGAACAGGTTAAACAGAGTAATTCTCACTGATCCAGATGTATAGAGAGTGCATGTGGCGTGGGTCGGCGCGAGACTGAGAAGATGGATTGACGCGGTAAGTGACAGCGACGTGGGAAGGTCCGGACATCGCAGCGGGGGTGTGGCAGCCCGCGCTGGGACCTCACAGCGCGTCGGCTGCGATGAGGCGATCGTGGGCGGCCCTGCAGGGTGCGTCCCAACCAGCTCCTATACCTAACTAAAGGCTGTTCAAGATAAAGTGAGCACTTTTGAATTCAACCTTAAGAAAAAGTCATTGTTCCTACATGCATATGCTTCAACGGGTGAACTGAGTGACATGCGCCTGGTAAAGTTGGCAACGATAGATGGAAAGTAGTTCCATATCTTAAAGCCGAATAAAAAGTGTTAGGTAACCATTTGTGATAATTTAAATTATTTATTTATGTTTTTGTTCTTTTAATGCATCAGATGTGTAAAAATTAGCAGATTTATAAAATGTTTACTTTTCCAATAATTTTACAGTTTCACTTGACCGAGCATGAATACGGTGATTAGGTCCATGGCAATGTTAATTTTACATAAGGCGGAAGAATACACAACGTTCGTACAAGTAGATCTTAAGCACGGCTTTCAGAAGTGCTCATTTTACCGTGAACAGCCTATATCAAAGAGTATGGAAAGGAAAAAGAGATTTCACTGCCAGACTGAACCTCTTTGCTTATTACCTCTCTACGATCGGGCCACTAACGCTTCTCTTGTGACCGACATAAAAACAAATCATTATTTTGTCGTGGCTATTTTATAACATTACGATTGATAAAATATAATTTTAGAAGAAATGGTAAGGACTCTTTAGCATTAATAATTACCTAACTATTGTAATTAAATTGGTTAGTATTTTTCTGTTTTTTTTTTTTTTTTTTTTTGTTCTGCGGGGCGGTACCTTTATCCGAAATTTCCAACCGCCTTATTTATCTGTGTTCCCGGCAATCCAAAAAGTTAAGTTTCAAAAACAATTTTGTTTGTTTGAAAGTTAAATGTAGTAATTGAATAAAAGAGACAAATACAGGATGAGTCCTTTAAAAGAGGCTCCGTGTCACAGCTATCGATGCCATCCCGCAGTATGTCCTCGCCCGTGCCTTTCACAACTTTTGGTGACGTCTGCACACCTGCCTCGAGGTCAATGGCGGCCACTTCCAGCACCTACACTAGGTATATTATTGTTACACTGGACTATATTTCCTCATTCCCTCGCTCCGTTACACACATGTCCCACGGGGCCTCTTTTAAAGTACTCGCCCTGTATTTAAGCAAAGTATGGATTATTATACGAAATAATTGAAAGTTCGGAATCAAATAAACCGCCCAAACTTAGATACCAGTCAAAACAAACAAAATTGGTTTAGAAACTTACCTTTCTGGATTGCTGGGAAAGGTTAAGTATTTCACAAGGGTGTTTAGCTTCGAATTTTTACAGTGAGGAACCCAACATCTTGTAACACATTTCTTTTTAATTTTACCCGTTTCAAAATTGGAATTCATTTCAATTCACGTACGAAGCTTGTAAACAACTTGGTCAAGAATGCCAACGTTATGGAATTATTGCAAAATAGGCAATTGAAAACATTTATTAAATTGTTTGCTTAATGCTTAACGTGTGTGCGATTAAAGATGATTTGATCTTAAACGTAAAAAAGGGTAACTCTGCTTGATCGCCAATCCGATGAATAAATAATTTTACAGTTGAATAACTTTTCGATGCTGGTACAAACGGAATTGTGAGTGCTCGATAAGAGCAGCGAAAGCCCTATATAGTGACTGGCCCCCTGCTAACATAAAGCATATTTTACAACCTTTGGTAAAATTATTTCCAGAGTAGTAACATTCAAAATGTAATGCTTGCAGCGACTCTTCAGGGCCCATTGCCGATGTCGATACAGGTGATGTTATGGATAGTAAGTCTTCAACCATTGATTCCATGTTCATTTGGTAGAAGAGTACGCGATCACAGTGGTAACATGGATACAGTTATGCTTCTAGCAATTATTCAGAGTCACTTGCTGTTGTCTGTGTTACAGGTGACAAGTCTTCAACCATTGATTCCGTCTTCATGCTGTAGCAGAGTACACGATCGTAGTAGGCGAGAGTAGTTGTAATGATTCTCTTTCCACCACACTCGCCGACGAACTGATGTCTGTTTTACATTATTTTTGTCTATATAGTATCCACATGGTATGCTAGTTTGCATTGTTTGTTTCAGTAGATGACTGCTGGCTGCATGATGCATACATCGTCATGGTTGCTGGACTGAAATATGTTACACTTCGTTCGCTGTTTAGCCTGCGAAGTTGTCCTCTCAACTTATTTACTTCCATTCATCTTCCATGTTCAACTTAGTCTTCATTCAAGTAATTCCTGCTGTGAGCAATCCAGACACACTTATTCCTATATACACCATTGCAATTAACACATGTGTAGGTCTTGTAGTTGAGAGGCATGCTCTACAGCATCACGTTGCACCTTCATCGTGCAAAACACAACTGAAGTTCTTCCCACAGTAGCAACATATGTATATATACTAGGTCTAGCCTTTGTGCTCTATACCTGTTAACACACATTTCATCAGCGAGATTTAAGCATTGTGCCAGTCCTTCGCCCAGCTGGACTGTAGGCAACTGCGCTTATTCCGTCGTGTGTGTCAGTGCGACACTGTCTCGAGCGAAGGGTGTCTTCGCTTCTACCAAAGTTGTTGTTGCACTACATATGCCAATATCCTGGAGGTCGTACGCAGTGCTGACCCCTCCCGGCTGACCCTCACGTAGTAGTAGTAATGTCACACACACACACTATGCGTGATGTTTTGCTGATGTAGTAAAGTCATTCTGTTGGTCAAAGATGTAGTTGTAATAGATTATGCACCTACTTACGAAATGGTCTGTATGAATTAGTTCTCTTTTGTAGCAGATCTATCCTTTGTAATGTCCAGCCGGAACCCTTCCCCATGCACTCTTCTTCTTCCGTGCAAATTTTCTGTATACTAGCTTTAACACTATCTTCGATGTCATGTGTTTGGTGCACAGGAACATTCGAGGTCTTGAACGCTCTCGCACTAAATTCATTGTCATGTGGTTCTGGTTTAGTATATTGACATTCTAACCATATATTATATTTTAATCCATCTTTTTCCATTTAACCTGTAGTTTGATCTATAATATTCTGCTTCATATGCTTAAGGTATGTAATCATGACTGTTGCAAAGGCTTGGTATATAATGTAAGTATATGCATTGAATGTACAAATACAGGCAGGGTCATGGATACAGACTATTACTACCTGCAATTGTAAGAGGGGTCAGTAAACAGCGCAGACAGGGTCATGAAGACTGAGTATGACAGTCTGTAATTGCAAAGCCTTGGTATATTATGTAAGTATATGCATTGAAGGATCGAGTGCAGGTAGAGTCATGACTGTTGCAAAGGCTTGGTATATAAAGTAAGTACATGCATTGAAGTTTCGAGCACAGACAGGGTCATGAAGACAGAGTATGACTGTAATTGCAAAGGCATGGTATATGATGTAAGTACATGCAGTGAGGGTTCTAGGGTAGGCAGGGTCATGACTGTTGCAAAGGCTTGGTATATGGTGTAAGTACGTGCATTGAAGGTTCGAGCACAGGCAGGGTCATGAAGAGAGAGTATGACTACCTGTAATTTCAAAGGCTCGGTACATGAGTGCAGGTCTGAAACAAAATAATTACAAATACAGCATACTAGTTTGCGTTGCCTGTCTCGGGCTGCTTCGACTGCTGGCTGTACCCCTCAACTTCATTAAACTCGTACATGATCATTCGAACACTCCTTGCTGTCTGCATGACAGGCATACACTTATTTCACTCGCACCGTAAGGGTATGTCGTGTAGTCGATGGCTCTTTGTGACAGTGGAGCGAACGATTGTCTTCGGACGAATATGTAATGACTACTTTCACATCATCATGCATTACCTGTGAAATGATTGGACTCTCTCTACAGAGAATTGAACCTGAGATACCTTATTTTCAAGGATGGTGCACCCACTATCATAATCTCTTCATCCTATTGCAGATAAGTGTTGGTAGTTGGATTTTATTTCGTGTCATGCATAGAAGGAATGCAAGCTCCGTATTCTGTCGAGTGCTGCAACTGATTTATTCTTTTTTTATAGCCGATAACATTTTCTGACCTCTAGAGCAGCATGCTATGTACTCTCGACGACATTCTGAGCGATGTGTGTTGGCACGAACTGTTTTTGTAGGGTGGGCAGAAGCGATATGCTCTAACAACACCGGTTTATTCGAAGCGATATTATACATGCTAATGTTTCCAGCAGTCGTTCGATGTCTAGCCGGCGAAGTTAACCTATAAACTTCTTTACACTCTTAATTCGAACACTTCCTGCTGTGTGCATGCAAGGCACACACTTATTTCGCCTGCATTGCATGGGTAGGTCTTGTAGACAATGGCACTTCGTAACATTTGGCAGTGGCCTTCCCCCGTCGAATGACTGTGCATTTTATTTATTAAAATAAACCTCTGCTTCATATAAAAATTATTTTAGCTATGTCAGTACAGTATTTTTATTTAAATTTCAATAGCATTTGTAGAAAAGTAAGTACATTTTGTCAGGGGGAGCATTCTTGCAAGTGACGAGTTGCTTTCTGGGCCCGTAATGTATACCACGTACTGATAGGCAAGTCGATCATTGTGGTCTGTGCGTTCGTCGAGTTCGCATCGGTAACTGCACTCACTGTCTCCAGGTTTTTTCTCAAAACAGCTACACGAGGTAAACTCTTCTCTTTATATTTTGTGTCTTCTAAAAGCATAGTACCTACATAGTTGAACTGCATGTGTGTGTGTGTGTGTGTGTGTGTGTGTTGTGATCCCTCCTTGCTCGAAATAAGTGTATGTATTATTTAATTTTCAAATCCCCGCCAGGATGTCAGGTGAAAGAAAATTCGTGTGTATGCTGGCCCCTGGTGGAGCGCTAGGATGTTGGGTGAATGGATCTCGGAAGGAGTAAACC
Organism: Dryococelus australis; assembly: GCA_029891345.1. NCBI lineage: Eukaryota > Metazoa > Arthropoda > Insecta > Phasmatodea > Phasmatidae > Dryococelus > Dryococelus australis. The sequence goes on along the minus strand of CM056997.1, from coordinate 101,915,443 downwards.
CTGTTGGACAATTATGGTGGAATGATAGAGCATAAGATGCAGCACATCGCCAGGTGGAATGCTAGTGCATGGGACTTCGGAGTGCGTTCTGCCCAGGGCGGTTTAGACATGTCTAACATCGGCGATGGCTGTGACAGTGCGAACGTATATGAAACAGAGTATGTCTGTCCTTCATTACACATACTAAAGTCTCGGTACATGACGAACCACGAGTGTGTGTCGAGAGACCAGTCATGTCCGAATGTGCTACTGCTAAGGACTTGTGCCATAGTGGTGGGGGACACGGCTGGCTGTAATTGAAGGTTTGGTACACGAGTGTAGGTTGTAGACAGAGTATGTCTAACACATTGAAAGTTCGGTACATGAGAACAGACCGGAGACAGAGCATAACTGTCCCGAGCATTGAAGGCTTGATACGCGAGTGCAGATTGAAGATTGAAATAACATTTTTTTTTTGCCTCTGCGAATAGCGGTGTTGTATCTCTTGGTGTGATGGTTTCATTTCAGTGGGTTCGTAGGAAGGTGTTCTGACCAAGACAATCTGGTCGTGTCTAGCATCATTTTAGCACCCAATGCTTGCACTGGTTTTGCAAGTACTTGAATGCCTCTCGTACATGTATGACTCGGTTGGTCTATGGAGCCCTGATGCATTATCTCTGCCAGTGTTCTGTGCCATCCCTTGGCGAGACCTGCACTATCGGTAGACCGGTTCGGGAATTATGGCCATGTGCTTAGGGTGCGTGCATGGTGGGACTAAGTGTCTGGTGGCATGCTTCGCTCTATATCGCACAGGTGGAGACCCATCAAGATCCCAGACATTTGGTGAATAGGTATTGGAAGGAGTAAACCCTGTTGGAATGGGACAATGGCGGAATGATAGACATAGGACATACTTTTCCCCGCGACCATTCTCGCCATCTGGAGTGATGCATTTGTTATGAATATGACAACTGTATCTTCAATGTTTCGGAAATTACAACCAATTACCCTTATAAGTATACATGGGCCATACTTCATCTTGCGAACCTTCTCGTCGTCTGGGGTGATGCCTATGTTATGAATGTGGTAACTATATCTTAACCAGTACAAAAATTTCAGCCAATTAAGCTTATAAGTAGACATAGGTCGTAGTTGATCATACATCTCGGGGTTATACATATGTTATGATTTTGGTAGTTGTATCTCACACAGATCGGAAACTACAGCCAACTATGCTTATATTTAAGCATAGGTTATACTTGACCTGAAGCTGGCAGGGTGCCTTGGAATGGGTTCTCTCCCTTGACACAGAATGTGTGAGCGGGAAGAGCACAATTTTGGTAGGACAGTAAACTCAATTGGAAGCACCCAGAGAACAACGACCAGAATGAATGGCGGCCATTATCTAGACAACACATTGGCAGCCATTTTGCTAGTCAGCACGCTTCCAAGATGGTAGACCAGATCGACAGAGCAGGAAGTTCTGCATTACTTTCCGTTTTTTGCTAGGCAATACATTGTCAGCCATTTTACTAGGCAGTGCCACTTCTAAGATGGCAGACCAGAGTGACAGAGCAGGAAGTTCTGTATTGGCCACCATTTTGCTAGGCAGTGCATTGACAGACATCGGGGCTGCAGAACAGACTTGAGCATCGCGCAGTGTTACGAAATGCTAGAGCAGGAAATAGAGACATAGCAGCCCTCGGCTGTTGGTGAGTGAATTGGGTTGTGTTCTGGTGGTGATGGGGCTTCGTCTTAGGGCGTCGGGCGGGGCTTCATCATAGGGAGACAGCCGCCATTTTATCAGTCAGCAGCATTGGCCAGGGGTAGAGTGGGACGTTTCCCCGGCCACCGGTGGGGCTCCGACTTAGGGAGCCACGCCGTCGAGTTGGGGTCCGTCTTAGGGAGACAGCCACCAGCAGCGCCATTGGGGCTTCGTACACCGACACCATTTTGCCAGTCCGTGCCGACATGTCAGAACAGATGGGAATGATAGCGCTGGAAGCTTCCAGATGTTTCCCATCTTACTAGCCAGCAACATGGCTACTGCTGACAGCAATCTTGCCAGTCAGTTATGGCCGTGACAGGGAGACAGCCGCCAGTCAGCGGCCGACGTGCTCGGCAGAACAGGCATATGGATGGTACAGAGTGGGATGTTTACCCTACACACTGGCTGACAACATGGCCGCCGGTGGGGCTTCGTCATAGGCCGTCGAGTGGGGCTCTGTCTTAGGGAGACAGCCTCCAGTCAACTGGGGCTTCGTTACAGGGAGACACGTCGTCGAGTGGGGCTCCATCATAGGGAGACACGTCGTCGAGTGAGGTTCCGTCTTGGGGAGACAGCCGCCAGTCAGCTGGGGCTTCGTAATAGGGAGACAGCCTCCAGTTAGCAGCATTGGGGCTCCGTCTTAGGGAGACAGCCTCCAGTTAGCAGCATTGGGGCTCCGTCTTAGGGAGACAGCCTCCAGTTAGCAGCATTGGGGCTCCGTCTTAGGGAGACAGCCACCAATCAGCGCCCATTGGGGCTTCGCACACCGACGCCATTTGCTGGTCAGCGCCAACATGACAGAATAGAATGATTGAGCAGGAAGCTGCCAACCAGATTTCCAGGATTGCTGCTGCGACTGGCTGACAACAAAGCCACCCATTGCCACTGGCAGCCATCTAATGCAACTTCCAAGATAGCCGAACAGAACAGGAAATTCTCTGGTGGCTGCGACTGATATGGCTGCCAGCCACTTCTTGTTTGCCAGTCAGTACAACTTCCAAGATGGCGTACAGATGTTCTCGTCCGAGACATTTCCCCGTTGTTGGTGTACTGGCCGCCATATTGTCAGTCAGTGCTAAGATGGGTGACCAATCTGAATTCGGCATACTGGCCGACAACATGACCGCCCTAACGCCATCATGCTAGTCAGTGTTGGTTGACCAAATTGATAGAGCAGGAAGCTCTAGACATTTCCTTGTAGTTGGCCGCCTGCCCACCATCTTGATAGTCAGTGCCAAAGAGTAAGAATTTCTCATCCAAGATGGCGGGAGTCGTTGGTGTACTGGCCGCCCATCTTGCCAGTCAGCGCTAAGACCGGATTGACAGAGCAGGCTGCTGCGACTGGCAAGGCCACCGCCATCTTGCCAGTCAGCGGCTCACCGGATTGAAAGAGCAGGCCGCTGCTGCCAGCCAGTGCTAAGATGGGTGGTGTCGTGTGCCCGCCGCTGCCATATTGTCAGCCATTGGCAAGATGGCCGACAGAGCAGGCCTGGCCGCTGCTCAAGTTCTAGATGGATGCCGCCAGGCAGTGATCCGGCCGCCATCTTGCCAGACAGTGCGACTTCCAAGAAGGCCCCCTGGCTTACTGGTCAGCAACATGGCCGCCGGTGGTGACATCCCTCATGGGTCAGACGCTATAATTTGGGGCACACAACCGCCATATTGCGAGCCAGCATCACCGTAGGGTGACGCCGACATAGTGACACCAAGCTGACATATGTATACAAGTTGGGTGGCGTCGTCATAAGGACACAGCCAGTGGGTGGCGTCTCTATAGGGACACGGCCGCCATATTACCAGCCAGCGTCGCCATAGGGACACATCAACTATATTGTCAGTCAGCGTCATCGTAGGGTGGCGCCGACATAGGGACACACGAGCTGACATAGGGACACACAGTTGGGTGGCGCCGTCATAGGGACACAGTGGATGGCGGTGTCATAGGGACCGCCATCTTGCTAGCCAGTGCAGGGACAGTCAGCTCCCTGAAGCTTCCAAACCTGCCGCCTGCCAGCCAGCGCCGGGAATCCCACCATCTTGCAAGCCAATGTCAGGCCGCCATCTTGCTACCTAGTGCTAGGATTGCCGGGGAATTGTTGCACAATAATTATTGTACATGATTGCACATAATTGCACACTTTCAACCACAATCCGCAAACGTCAGCCACATTGTGCAAACTGTCAGCCAGATTGAGCAAACACACTTTCGCGAGGGAAAAATGGGAAATTTCGAGGTAAAAACGGGAAATTTCGAGGGAAAAAAAGGGAAAGTTGTAATCATTTTGGCCGTTTTTGACCGTGAGACGATTTTGGAGCAGCGCCGGGATTCAAGGGTGGGGAAAACGAGAGATCCCCGAGAAAACCCGCTGGTCAACGGCAGCACGATTCTCACAATGCGAAAATCCGAGGGTGACCCTACCGTAAATGGAACCCTGTTTGCCTAGGTGGAGGCGAGTAGTCTAACCACTGCACCACCAGGGCTCCCTAGTGCATACAGAGAAATTGTTTGAAGTCATCCCTAAAAAAAAAAATTAAACCGGGTAAATTCCCGTGCCTTTGGTCATGCATATACAGGTTGAGTCTCGAAAATACCGATGAACTCCACCTGCATATTCCTTAAGAAAAATAAGTCTAAAACTATATGCAACACATGGCCTACGATAATTCGTAAAGGTGACACACGCCCCTGAAGGTGGAGCTGAGACACAGCTTAATTTAACTATTACAGGAAGTATTTGAAATTGAGCAATGCAATCTAGGATAATGTGTACTTGTGCGAATATCTGCAACCACTGCAAAACCATTCACTGCCATAAAATTATGTCATATAGAGAATAAGGGTTGCAACCGATTCGTCGTAAAAATGTATGTGATGCCGAAGTTTGATTGGTTTCCAGAAAAATGCATTATTAATGAGGACGTTAAAAGTCGTATTGCGTTATCGTGCATAAAAGTCGAAGCTTAGTGCGTTACTGCGCCTGGCAGGCAAGCAACACGCATGCCGACTACTGTATTATTCCACAAAGGTATTGTTGGAAGTACCCATTATCAACTTAAACGCACAGCTTACAGTGTCATTATCCGGCGTGCCATTATTCCAGTTCAGCCATTTTCAGAAATATTTTCAATAAACATGTGATTTAGCTCCACCTTCAAGGGAGCGTACTACCCATCGAAGTACCGTCTGCCATATGTCGCACAGATGTCTTCGACCTATTTTTCCATAAGGAATATGTGGGCTGAGTTTGTCAGTGTTTTTCAGATTCATCCTGAATATTTTACCACGCCCGGATAAAAAGCACTGACCACTAAATCTATGGTAATATGTTATGTGCCGGTAACCAGGCTCTATGGAAAGCAGGACGCGAAGCGCCGCCAGGGGATCGTCTTGAATGAGCACGTAATTGGAGGCGGCGCTATTGTAGTCGTGTATGGAAAGAAGGCGGTAGTGCGGTGGCGGCGAGTGAACATGTATGGTGCGTGCAGCGAAGGCTGGTGTGGGTGGACAAGAAAGATGCACTCGCTCGCACATACACACACGCCCTCTACGTGACGTAGTCACCTTCCGACCTGGCGATCAGGTGAGCGAGGCGAGGGTCGCCCACGTCTGCGGAGGTAGAGCCACAGAGCAGTAGACAATACAGAGGTGGAGCTATAGAGCAGGTAACCATGCAGAGGTATAAACGCAAAGCAGTTGATAATACAGAGATGGAGCCACAGCGCAGGTAACAATACAGAGGTCGCGCCACAGAGCAAGTAACCATACAAAGGTGAAGCCACAAAGCAGGTAAAAATACAGACGTAGAGCCGCAGAGCAGTTGATATACAGAGGTGGAAACACGGAGCAGGTAACAATGCAGAGGTGGAGCCACAGAGCAGGTGACAATGCAGAGGTGGGGCTACAGAGCAGGTAACGATACAGAGCTGGAGCCACAGAGCTGGTGACAATACAGAGGTGGAGCCACAGAGCAGATAACAATACAGAGGTGGAGCCACAGAGCAGTTGACAATAAGAAATGCTTGGATAGTTGACTGCATACAAAACATTAGTTCTGGTGACATGTACAAATTTGGAGACAGTTGGCGAACGAGTGTAATTTCGATACGTATCGTTGGGGACAAACAGAAGGATCGATCGAGGGATTGGAATTGATCTAAGGATTTGGATTGATCGAAGGATTGGGATTGATCGAAAGATTCGGATTTATCGAAGGATTGTGATTGATCGACAGATTGGGATTGACCGAATGATTTTGATTGATTAAAGGATTGGGATTCATCGAAGGATTGGGATTGATTAAAAGATTGGGATTCATCGAAGGATTGGGATTGATCGAAGTTTTGGGATTGATCCCAGGATTGGGATTGTGGTACTGATTGTGGTGCTGATTATGTTGCTGATTGATGAAAAGATTGTAAAATGGTTCGAAAGATTTATTAAAAAACAAGTCTTTAGTTAATTTTTTAATACTTTAATATTATTTTGAGATTTTATGGATTTTATAAATTATTCAGAATTTCTTTATGGGTGCAAGGTTATCCAAGGTCATGGGCGTGGGTTCAAGATCGCAGATGTGAGGTCAAGGTGAAGGTCATTCACATCTAACATGTTGGTCAGAGTCATTAGTGCCATCTACGTGTTGAAAATGTAAACAAACGATCAACAATAAACCGATATGGATGGTGGAGTGCATTCGTCAGAGTGAGCAGAGTTGAGTGAGCAGGAGAGGGGAATTTTAATTCAATGTGATTGATTGAAGGAGGGTCAGTCATCTCCTGGACGTGGGGTTGTGGGGAACCTCCGGAAATGTAAGGTTTGATGATAATTAAAAAAATAATAATTTCTTTTAATATTTTTTAACAAATTTTTTATAAATTCTGACGAAATTTTTGCGATTTTGACAAATTTTTGGGTTCGAAGTCAAAGATTACCAGGGTCAAGCTCAAAGGTCAAGGTCACCTGGATCCCGGTAGTAGACAGTAACGCAATATGCTTGCTGACTTTTATGAATTTATTAAATTTTCTAAAACTTTGAGGGGTTTTTGTTTTAAAGGTTATCCGAGGTCATGGTAGGTCACCTGGGTCGAACGTGGCGGTTGGGTGACGTCTTAACATGGTGGCTGGTCGTTCCAGCCCCCGTCCCTTCTAAGCCTGAATATTTAAAATTAAATTTTATAATTTTTTTAAATTCTAATAAGTTTTATAAATATCTGGTTTTTTTAATTTTTGGGGGATATTTTTGGGAATGTTTGGGTTCAAGGTCAAAGGTCTCTGGTGTCAAGGTAAAAGGTAATGGTCAAGGTAAATGACATCAAACATGGCGGACAATATGGCTGATGGTTATGTCTGACTCCGTACCCTGGATCCTGCATATCGATTTGGCATAACATATGTATATAAAACCAATATGGAAGCCACTGCTCTACCCTCGAGAAGCGAGCTTCCCAAAACCTTCCAATGGATCGAAAATTGCCTTTCTAAGGGTCGTTTTTGCAAGTGGGAGGCTCGGTGCTATTTTTGTAATGGAAAAACGGTAAATTTTTTGGGGGGAAAAAAAGAACATTTTGAGGAAAAAGGGAAATTTTGATGAAAAATGAGAAATTTTGAGGGAAATTTATTAGATTTCGAGGGAAAGAAGGAAAATTTTGAGGGGAAAATGGCCACCGGGAGATCTGAATGACAGAGGATTAACTGCTCCGATCTCCGGAACTCCCATCCCCTTGTGCCCAACTCGGCTTTATCATTATACTAATATCTCTTAGAGCTGAGACAGTGTGTAGTGAGGTCAGAAGCAGCTCAGTGTTATGTACTGTACATTCACAAGACAATCATGGGGATTTGAGTATTTCACGCGTATTTCCTTAGCGTCCATTATAGAACATGTGCTGTGTGTCACACCAAAACTAATGAAGAAGGCACTGGTATAACAAATGAACCTACTTTCCTCAACATGGGTGCAATTATATTAAATAAGTACTTAAAAACTGAGCTGGCAGGTAGGAGTTGACTTATCTTTGAAAGCATTATCATTATGAATGAAACCAGAAACTTATGCAACAGTAGTGAGACAATTACAAATACAGATGTGCCTTACCCGAGACTTGAACACAGAAAACCTCATACAATAAGCCAGTAACTGAGTTTCGGAGGTCGGATTGGCGCATTAACTTCCGATTTAATAAGTACAATGTGTCAAATGATAGCGTTTACTAACCTAAAATATTTACATGGCTGTCATTTTTAAAATAAGTGACTAAGCCACTTAAAACTTACCCATTTACATGACCTACCGTAAAGCTATTTGTGAGAAGATTTCAGTGGATATCCGTTTATATACCTCTGGTATATGGCACAAAAACTTTATTTTCTTATTTCGCGTTATCTTACAAAACTGCCAAAAAAAGGCTCTGTATGCGATGCTTCTATATATACTGTCAAAAACAAATATTGGTTGAATTTGCTTAAATTGTTTAATATGCGTGGCAAATTTATCTAATTTCTTTATGTACCCGCCATTTTGATCATCGTTATTTGACCCACTTAAATAGTGAATGTTTACTTGGCCTTCTGTAGCATTTATGGTGTCCAATATTTGGTAAAAATTTGGTGAACCGTTCCAGCAATATAGCAAAATGTTAGCTTTTTTCCAACTGGCACTATTTTGTTGATATATTGGAGAAATTGTATCTCTGTGGCCATAATTGATGCTTCTAATGCATACTGTTAGTGTACAAAACTTGTTTGAATTTTGTTGAAATTTTTAATAGAAACACTATACTACATTATATTAACACCATTCAAAAAGTAAGTGCCGCACCTTAAACATATTAATTTACATGTCATTATGTGGCACTTCTTGCATGAATAAGTAGTGGGAATCGGTTGATTGACGATCTTCATATATGGAGGACAAAAACTTACGTATTAGCACATTCTATAAGTGTATACTGCCAGTATACAAAATTAACTTAAGATAGATTATATGGTTTCGTAGATATAGCACACAAAATTAAAATTATTTTATAGCCGCCATTCTGAAAGTAATTATTTCATACTTTAAAAAATAGATATATTAACATGGCCTAATACAGTACAACTTTTTCGCCAAATTTGGTAAGAATGGGTTTATTGTTTCCCAAGATAGTATGAGGTGAAACCCTTATTTTTATTGGTGGGGCTATCTTACAAAATGGCAGAGAATTGAGGCTCTCTAGAGACCAATTTTTGGTTGTAATAGGTACTGCAAACATACAAAATTATGCTGGAATTAGTTTCGTTAGTAAAATATACTAACCTAAAATATTTACATAGCCACAATTTTGAAAATATGTACCTCGCCTTCATAAGACATCATTTTACACCAACTTCTGCAGTACTACTTGTTTGCCTATTTTGGTAGGAATTGGTTGATTGGTTACTGATATATGACATAAAGACGTTATTTGTTCATATGACACTATCTTAGAAAATGGCCTATAAAAGTGGTTATGTGTTGGTATGAATAGTGCTTGTAATAGACACTTTCAGCATACAAAATTTGGTCGAAATCGTTTAAATGGTAGGGCTATGGTAGATATGCCATAGTAACCTAAAATATTTGTATGGCCGCCATTTGGAAAATAAGTACCGAAACAAGTTTAATCACCTACGTTTGCTTGGCATATCGTAGTATTAGTTACGTACCGAATTCGGAGAGAGTTGGTTTAATAGTTTTCGAGATATTATGTAAAATTTTAATTTTTTCATTTAGCGCTTACTTACAAAATTGCGGACCAACATCAATCTCCATCTCAAAATTTAATGCTCCCTCGATGTTCTGCCAGAAAACAAAGTTTGGTTTAAATCGGTTGAATGGTTCCCAAGATATGACATCGCCCAAATTTTAAAATAGCCAGGTCTCCTGAATAAGTACTATATGTGTTCCGAGTTAGGTGAAATTCGGTTTACGCGTTCAAAAATTTAAAAAATAGAGGGGGGACACACACTCATGTACATAGACACGCATATACACACATACACACACATACAGGAAAGTGATGTAAGCCTTTCTTTCCTTCTTAAAGTTAGATAACATGAAAGCAATGAATTTAAAGATATCACTTAATTGGTCGAACTAGTTTGTATACTTTGTTTTCTCAAATAATATTAACCACAAGCCAAATAAAATAATTATTTAAACAAATTATACCTTTTTTTTTTTGTAATCAAATCAGAAAACGCATTTTATACAGGGTTCACTATAGTACAAGCTATTACTAGCACTTAGGTCTTCGAGTAACGTGAACAAATTATATTTTTATTTCTATACTTCCAAATCTGTAGTAGACAAAATACTGAATTATTCTCTGCAGAATAATTCGAAGCAATAAATTTCGAATATTATAAAATTTAAATTGTACAACTTGAAATGTGTTGACGAATGTAATGAGTGATGTTTAATTAATTTCGAACATAAAGTTAACCATGCAACGATAGCCTTAACGCCGAAACATCTCGATGCAGACCAGTTACAAAAAATAAACCTGAGGAAAAAAATTTTAAAACTCGCACTGCCGATTTTTTGTGTTTACCAAAACTCGATATTTCGCGACTATCCAGTAATCATAAAAGCGCAGAATAGCTTATTACACACAAGCTAAACTGAATCCCGATATCCAGCCACATAAGTGGGTGTAACTTCCTTGCAGTGTGCAGAACGTTGTCATCATTGACAATATACTGCAGTCTGCATGCCGAACTCTGTAAAGTCCTCTGAGAAGTAAATTTAAATTGTATCAACGTTTAGTTAAATGAAGTCCACAAACCTACCTTATGATGACTAATAGTAAAACAAATCGCAACTAACACATAATAGTTTTAGGCCACTAAATTAAACTACAGGATGGCCCCAAAGTTCCGCATCATAGGCGTTTGTTCTGCAGTTGTTCTCTTCTTGCTGCAGGTCAACCATGTTGACTATTGACGAGCATGTGGAGATTATACTGCTATGTGGGAGAGAGGGATACTCCCAGAAAGACTTTGCAGCAGACTTCTATCAGAGGCACCCTGAACGACAGCCAGTGTCGCAAAGCACTGTCTCCCGTCTGCATGAAAAATTCAAGATCACAGGAAGTGTGCAGATGCACCCAGATTTGGACGGCCAAGCACATCAACAGAGGTGGAGGAAACATTTCTGGCAAAGGTGGTGAAGAGTCCAAATAAATCAACTCGCCGAACCAGCTTGGAATTGGGCGTTCCTCGGACAACTCTTCAGTGAATCCTGAGAAATCACAAGTTCCACCCCTACAAGTTGCATGTGATGCACCACATGACATAAGATGATCCAGACCGTCGTGTTGAAATCTGCAGTTGGTTTCTGGAACACCTGGACGAGGACGAAGACTTTTTATCCAAAGTTATGTTCTCAGATAAAGCTAACTTTTCTGTAAACGGCGAGGTAAACAGACAAAATGTGCGCTGCTGGTCCAACACAAATCCACATTGGTTAACGACGACAAAGAACAAGGAGCTGCTCGCATCATGGTTTGGTGTGGTTTGTGGAAAGACCAAATCTTCGGCCCTTAATTTTTTGAAGGAACTGTCAACAGTGAAAATTACCTGGGCATGTTGGGAAATTTATTGATGCCCTATTTGCACATAATTGGTTCACAGCCTTAATGGTTTATGCAGGACGGTGCACCTCCTCATTACGGCACTCAGGTACGTGATTGGCTAGACGAAAACCTACCACAGTGGATTGGCCGAAGGGGGACTGTGGAATGGGCTTCCTGATCTCCAGATTTAATCCCGATGGATTTTGCAGTGTGTTGGATATCTGTAATCGAAAGTTTACTGTGTGAAGATCAGGGACAAAAACCACTTGCGTGAGCGAATTGCTGCCGAGTACCGTGCTATAACGCCTATCTTGATAAAAAAAAAAAAACATTTTGCGCAACATGAATGATCGCCTGTATTTGTGTTTGATGTTTCAGGCAATCATATTGAACACATTTTATAATATATTCGGAACAAATGTCACGTAAGTTGTTCTTCCCATGATGCGGGACTTTTGGACCTTTGGAAGTTAAATCACTTGCAAGGTTGTGTTACGTTAAGTATAGCACCGTTTATCAACAACGCTCTAAATGTCTTAAGCAACAAGAAATTCTTAACTGTAGGATCACCGATTAAAATACTTCCCAGATAAAATAGAAAACTGATTTTCACAAAGGTAATACGGTAGCCCCAAAAAAATTCTATGCATGTGTGTATCCGAAAAGGAATAGCAGATTAAAATACAATTATATTACGAAGGAAAATTTTTCTTGTAAAATATTTAAGAGCAGTGTGAAGTTCCCGCATACCATTTAGCTTTTATTTCCACAGCAGTCTTCATGAGAAGAGCCACGAGTAATTCGCTAATTCATTCGGAGGCGAGGTAGACTCCAAACACTTGTTTTTCCCCTACTGTTGTGATTGGACGACAGTTGTTGAGACAAGCCCCGTTTAACTGCGGGCTAGTAATAAGCAGAAAGCAGTAGTGTGAGACAGGGTTTAACAGTCCTGTACAGAGACCTCACTTGGTCACGGTAACCAGTAAGCAAACGATAATGTCTCAAGTGTACATAGAGCTGTCGAGCCTAGCTTGCTGCCAACTCAATCCGCGAAATACTCGGGGCTCTAGTCATGAGAAACTGGGTAACTACGGATCCAGCTAGTGGGGATGAAAAGAGTCATAGTGCCGATTTTCTTAATTATTTCCGGCAGGCAAACGCATTTCCTAGGTGCATAGGAGAGATTTACTCCTGGCGAACTCTCTCGTGGTGAATACTTGCGGCCTGGCTGTGAGTTATTTGACTCCCACATCAGCCCGGGAGACAGGAGGGTGGGCGGTCTGGCTGCATGCACGTCGTGGGAGCGTGTGGGGAGTTTTATTGCAGCCAGACAGGCGTGTTCTGTAGGCCAGCGAACAGAACAGCGTCCCACGCAGCACGTGACTTCTGGCCGACGCGACGCTTGCACTCGCGTCCGCCATTCCGAGACAAGAGTCTCTGTGAGCCAACAAAATGTTTGGTTTCGCACGCGCAGGTCAACAAAGTGACGTCACTGGACAGCGAAATGCTTGAACGCCATTCGTCAATCAGCGCCCTGGTAACCCACTTGCCAGCTAGCATCCCAAACACGCTCAATAGTAGCCAAACACAAGGCTCGTTCCGAGAATTTCACGCGGCCAATCAGAGAGTGGGTAGGCCGACATCAAACGAACCGCCACGAAATGTGTCTGTGTGTAAAGGCTGTTCTCGATAAAGTGAACACTTTAGAAATGAACCTTAGAAAAAAATCACTGCCCCTACCTGCATATATTTTAACGGGCGCACTGAGTGACATTCGCCCAGTACATTTGGTAACGACGAATGGAAAGCAGTTCCACATATTAACGTTGGATAAAAAGTGTTAGGTACCCATTTGTGAAAAACATAAATCATTACTTTCCCTTTCTGTTTGTTTTAATGCACCGAGGTGTAAAAATTAACAAATTTGTAAAATAATTACTTCCATAATGATTTCATAGTTTTACCTGACCGACGTATGAAAAAAGTGATGAGGCCCATGACAATGTTAATTTTACATAAGGCGGAAGAATACACAATGTACATACAAGTAGATCGTAATTAGGGCTTTCAAAAGTGCTCATTCTGCTGTGAACAGCCTATACTTATCTATTCTGTGGTTGCTAGCAAATACATTCCTTCTGTCTGCTGTTTCCAACCATATAGTTGATTCAGCAAAGCACACTGATCAATACAGCTCGATTTTACAGCCAAAATAAAACTGTTCGGACATGTATCTTTGCATATATTCAAACAATATTTTGTTGTGTGGAATAAATCCTACAGTACGAGTCGCAAAAGAAAGTTAATCACCAATGTCCTCTGCAGCACAAGGAGAATCAGGAGCAAGCAGCGAATTTAAGTGAGACATAAAATGAACTTCGTCTAGTTGCTTGCAGTAGTTTGCATTGTCGTTCTGGCGGGACTCCAGAGATGTCTGTGATTGGACATGCTCGAATCAACCGGATGCATAAGTAAAAATGACGTAATGTTACAATATAAGTTATAGTTAGCATATCAGAAGTGAACACAGCCAACATATGTCAGGTATTGCGACTGGAAAAATTAAATTGTTGTTGACGTCATGTTATTTCTTAATAAAACCTGAAATAAATAAACGAAACAATGTAACTGTATTCGGACAAGTTATGTTTTTATGGGCAGGGATATAGTCTTACGAATATTCTGTGAGCTGCGCTATGATATAGACCTTTTTGTGTTAACTCAGCCAAGGTTCATCTCAGACGCAATAAAGGACTCAGGACAAAAAAAAATGACAAAAAATTTACAATGTCCAATTCAGCCAAGAGCTAAACTGGTTCCTCGTAAAAGCAGCAACCGGTTAAAGAGATTTTAAAAAAGGCAATCATGTACAGGCAATGTGAGATATATGAGTTTATGGCAGTGAATTCGCACTGTTTTCCTCTCTATTGCCATCTCTGTCCTCAGACAGTGACAAAAAGGACATGAATAAAGATCAGTCGTTGCCTGAAAGCCACATTAGCTGATGCTAAACCACCCAACATTACAAAATTGTGTAGCTTTCCCCAACACAATTTAGATTCCTCAGTATATTTCATTCCTGTTGCTCTTGTTTTAGTATTTGTTTGTCGGTAATTGACAATAAGATAGCTAAAATAAGAGTCACACTTAATTTTAACAAAGATTTTATAATTCGGTTCACACCTCACTCAAATACACTTTAGAAAGTACGTGACATTAATACGCTCTTATCATATTTAACACATTCTGGCCAAATGTACATTATATATGTACATAACACACAGAAAGGTTATTTTCGAGTGGTATTGTACATTTCTGATCATTAAAATTGCAACACCAAGGAGGCACCTTGACGAACCCCACAGTGGAGGAATTGATAAACTGTTTAGCCGAGTGGTGTAGCATGTGCGCGAATGGCGACACTGATAAGCAAGTGGAGGTTTGAGAGCCACTGATATCCAGAGAAATTGTGTTTCCCCGCCGTTTCGTGAACACAGATGGAGTGAGCATTCCGCGTTGAAGAATACGACACCCATACGAACTGGTGATCGCCTTTTTGACTGCTGGATAATCGTGGCCTACAGGGCTTGTTGATTATCCTACAGCGAATCTGGTTCTCGCGTTGGAGTAATTCAACCACGACGAAGCGAATATGGGATCAGTGGGTCGAGGAGGGACGGGCTGAGCGAAGCGTAGGAAGCGAACAGACCATTCACTTCAACGAGTGCAGGGACAGACATCTGGTGCGCTTGGCGAATACGGACCGCAAAGTCACACCAAACAACCTCGCGAAGGTGTTCAGGCACGTGGTACATCAAACTGTGTCTGCACATGGTGCATCGCCGCCTGCAGCATCAGGGTATCATGTTCAGGCACCCATTACTGCCGCTGTCATTGACTAATCACCAAAGGCACCAGCTGCTGAAATTGTGCGTGGAATGTTGGGCCTGGAGAGACGAATCCCTCTTCTGCTTGCAACATCGCGATTGTCGCATCCATGTCTGCTGTAGCGTAGTGCACACATGACTGAGTTCTGCATTATGCACCGTTATATTGCTGAGGTGTTGGAGCCTGTTGTTATCTCCTACCTTCAGGTCCATCCTGGGATCCTGTGCCAACAGGACAATGCGTGACCGCTTGTGGTGCACATCGTCCGACGGTTCCTGGATGACCACCCTGTCACACCGTTTCCTTGGCCTGCACGTTCACCAGATCTCTAGCCCATCGAAAACATGTGGCCCATGGTGTAACGACGACTGGCCTGTCACAGGACACCCGCAGCCACAATCGATCAGCTTTGGGCTGATTATACCCAACACGGACACCCAAAGACTCTTCCTCTCAACGTCGCGTCGCGTAGCAACGGACGTTGGTGGCGCCACACAGTACTGATTCACCCATGTCCTGTACATCATACTGAGCTTCGCTTCACCTGTGTGTGATGGATATTCTGTCCAATAAATCTGGTTCTGATAGCTCCCGTTCTTGTTGCTGTTGCGATTTTAATGGCAAGCAGTGTACAATATTACGAGGCTTAGTGCCCAATGATCTTTCCTTTGGGCAACCGCACTACTGTACTACGTTATGAATGGTTCATATTACTGTAGCTGAACACGAAGACCACACGCAGTTTGTTGTGATAGCGAAACAAGTGTTATATCGACTTAAGTACAGCACTCATATCGGCCTTTCACGGCAAAATGAGCACTCTGAAAGCCCTGCTTAAGATCTACTTGTAAACCCGTCGTGTATTCCTCCATCCTACATAAAATTAACATTGCTATGGGCCTCGTCACTTTACTCGTGCGACGGTCAAACGGAACTTAGAAATTATTAAGAAAGAAAATACTTTACAAATATGCCTATTTTTACACTTCGATCGATTAAATAAAACAGAAAGCTAAAGAAATAATTTTTAAGTTATCACAAATAGTTACCTAACACTTTTTATTCGACGTTAAGCTATGGAACTACTTTCTAGCCTTCGTTACCAACTTTACTGGGCTGATGTTTCTCAGTGGGCCCGTTAAAATACTTCGATGCACGATCAGTGACATCTTTCTAAGGTTCATTTCTAAAGTGCTCACTCTATCGTGAACAGCCTTTACAAAAATGTATTGCCTCTAACACTTGAAGCCGTAAAATAAAGATGGTCCGATAGGGTTAAGTTTAGTAACATTAAGCTCAGAGAGTGTTTTAGAAATGTTGTTTCATGTAAGCTATCCGAGGCTACAAAATAAAGCTGAGAGATTTGGCATTTTTAATGAGAAAAACAATTCACTTTTCCCTAATCAGGCATCCCTCTCTCCCGGTGCTAACGTCACGTTGCAGCAGAACTAAAGTCTGTTCACGATCAAGTGAGCACTTTTGAAATCAACATTAGGAAAACGTCACTGTCCCTGCCAGTATACATATTTAACGGTCGCACTGAGTAACATGCACCCAGTAAAGTTGGTAACGATGGATGAAAAGTAGTTCCATATCTTTACGTCAAATAAAAAGTGTTAGGTAACCATTTGTGATAACTTAAACTATTTCTTCCGCTTTTTGTAGTATTTAATACACCAAAGTGTAAAAATAAGCAGATTTGTAAAATATTTACTTTTCTATTTATTTCATAGTTCTACTTGACCGACGCATGAATAAAGTGATGAGGTCCATGGCAGTGTTAATTTTACATATGGTGGAATAATATACAATGTGCATGTAAGTAGATCTTAAGCAGGGCTTTCAAAAGTGATCGTTTTACCGTGAACAGCCTATACCTACAAGTTCAAGGAAAACTGTGTTACGAAGGAAAGATATCCAGGATAATTCAAGTAGCTGACATCACGTCAGTTGTGAATCAGCATATGCCAAGTTGCGCAAGGTTATGGCGGCAATCTGTGGGTAAGTATGGTGCGTGGTTGTCTGTCGAACTGCGTGGTAACATCCGACTGACTCCTTCATCTGTCTCTCACGATGTATAAACTTCTGGGAAAGCCGTTAACTGAATCTATTTGCGTTATCTCGTCTTCCAGAGAGACGCGAGACCAAGTATAAAGGCCGGTGTCACACATGCTATACGTTTGTGCAGCTGCGGCTAAGACGCTCCGGTTTGACGAGAAGGGTACAACACGTTGATGTGAATACGAGGTGTCACACTAGTGAACTCCGCACTATTGTGACACATCACACTTACAGCAGTGTGTTGTGCTCATCCCGTCAAACCGCATCCCGTTTAGCCGCAGCGGCACAAACGCATGGTATGACACCGGCCTAAGAGATTTGAGATAGTGTCAGATTTGCCTTCCGATTTTCCTTTTACAATGTTTTGTGACTTTTGGTAAAATAGGACAGAATACAAATCGAGAGTATATTTTTAGTCACTGGCAGTTTTGAAGTAAATACAAACATAATTTTGTTAATCAAATACGACACAACATTTAGCAGAGTCTATATTTTAGCAAAACATTTTTTAGTTGGAAAATTGTTTTAATTCCAGAAAATACTGATAAGGTTATTTTACACTAGACTTCCCATTATCCTGGTTCTTATGTAACTATGCCAATTTCCTATTATGTGCACATATAAGACGTGCATTAAACAATAATAAACAATTATTTACTTGCACGGGATGAAAACAAACAACACCGACAGATTGCAGCCGCATGTCCATTATAATACTAGAAATATGACAAAAACACAACTTATGGTCTAGTGTGTAAGGGTGGAAAACTACCTTTGAAGTTGGAGATGCAAAAACATAATTTATTGCCAGTCTTACGGAATCGACTAGTTTTATTTTGCCATTCTATTACGAAAAGGAATATATGGGTTTGTTTTACAAATATAACGGTGCTTGTTAGAGATAACTTTTTATTGGACTGTGTTCACAGTACACCCCGTACAGTCATATATTGGGTACAAAATAAAGAATGGTGGCAGGAGACACATTTATAACAACAACTTCCGCTTTTCTTGCGTATGGCTGGTGCAGCCCTATCTGAAGGCATGTGTTTCGTGATTTATTTTTTCAGTAAACGTTGCATTCCTTTTGTAGCTGGGTTTTGGTGCGCGGCGGTACAGTGGTCAGACTAGTCGCTTCTCGCCTAGGCGAACCGGGTTAGATTCCCGGCGAGTCGCCCCCGGATTTTCGCACGTAGGAATCTTGCCGACGATGCCGCAGGTCTGCGGGTTTTCTCGGGGATCTCCCTTTCCCCCCGCCCTTGCATTCCGGTTCTGCTCCATACTCGCCTCACCTCACCCTCATACACTCTCTATACCTCGATGTTAAGAGCCGCTCAAATCTCTCCATTCAACTCTAGCTGGGTTTTAATAGGCCCTTCCTTAGTAGCAGAAACAATTATGACCAGACTTTTTAAATCGATAACTTTATTTACGAATCAGACGTCCTCGTCTTGAGTTGCCTCTTACCAAAGTTCAATTAATATTTACCATACCAGTGCATTAGGCGAGTTGATTTTTCTATTATTCCAGTCGGTGATAGGCCTATGTGACATTAGTGATTGAACTAGAATCCTCAACACGAAAGACAGCATCAGTTACTTTCAGACAGATTTTTTTTACAAAAGTAGCCGTAAAAACTATCCATATACGTTGTGTATAAGTTTGCCGAGCTGCTTTGCTGTCTGCGTGTTCCTCTGCTTCAGCTGAGTGCTAATCTCAAGGAAATTACGTGTAATTACTATGATTTAAGTTTTAGAAAAAAATTATCCTCTCACATGATGCAAATACTTACCAACACGTTATATAAGTTGCAATAAGTCAAATAAATATTAGTCAAATAAAAAAATACCCGTGTTGAAAACCTATTTCTATAATTACCTGCCTGTATATCCCTAGGTGTTTACAAAGGCTATCCCTGTATACAGTCTAACCAACAGACATTTTGCGGAGAAATTAACCTAATTTAAATATAGCTTCCTCCCCAGACAGATTACTCAAAGTAGATTTCCATAGTTGTATTATAATAACTTTGGTTATTATGAACACGGAGTTGGGAGGTGTATGATTATGGCTCAACGTCTTGGTATAGGTCCACGCTGTTGATTTAAAACGGGAACTAGTAGTTCCGAAAATCGGTATTGGGGAAGAGTGGTTTCGGAAAACCATGAAAAAACCTAAATCAGAAGGCCGGCTGGAAATCGAATACATGTCCTTCCGAATGCGAATCCAGTGTGAAATCACTGCATCATTTCACTAGGTAGGGTGGGGGAAATTAATTTTTTAAATATTGCTTGCCTATGCCATGCAGCACCGCAAAGTCTACCTTCGGGACTACTTAGACTCTTTGACTCCTAATATATCCACTGGATGTGAATTCCCCACACTGAGAAAAATATATTTCTAGGAACCATATAGACTGTTGAAATAGAGACAGCCATCTGATGGGTTGCATGTACAATCCAAATATTTTTAACAAAGATAGTAATACTAACAGAACTGTTGTTGTATTGAAACCCGTCTCTCATACTGTAAAGTCAATCAAAGAAGAGGAATCCTATTTTACTGGCCCATTTTTAATAAGATGGTGAAACGCAGAACTACTAGACTTCAATTTTATCCCGCTGCCAACGTAGCACTAGACACGCCGGTCATAGTTTTTATTAAAATATATGCCACTATGATAAGAACTTCTTTCAAAAGCTGAGTTTAAAAAAAAAATGTGTTTAATTTACCGTCAACTGACTTTCAGGCATTGTCCGTTGGAATCGCTGTCCAAACCTACAGCTCTGCTATTCCTATTTAGTACTTAAAACTGGGACGGAAATTTAATTGCAGAATTCTTTGGCAAAGCTACGTATCTCGTACATACAATCGATGTTTACCTACTGTGTAAAGTCCAGAAACTAAGTATGTGTGCGGATGATAGTGGCTGCTGGAAAATACATGGCGAAATGTCTGCAGCTCGTATAAAATAAAATTTCGACAATACTCGGAGAAATAAAACACACAGCCGAGTCACATTATTTTCACCGCCAGCTATTAACCAGAATAACCGCCTTGTGCAGTATGGGCAGCAGCAAGGTGGCGTGGCAGTGATTTAGTAAAATGTTGGAATGTTGTCGAGGTTATCTGCAGTCATGCAGACAGCAGTGCATCTCCCAACTGCTGAAATGTGTGTGGTGGAATAGCCACACGGCGAATATGAAGACCAAATCTGCTAGACTTTGTTCAAGTATGTGGAATTATGGAGCCAAGGGAGTACCTAGAAATCGTGGGCGTGCTCCTCCGACCAATCCCAGACAATTCTGGCCATATGATATGTCTCATATTCCTGCTGGAAGATCCTATACGCTCTTGGGATGACAACCAATATGCATGGGTGTACACGATTTCCAAGTATGGATAATTATATTTGCTGGCGATGACTTTCAGTGGAACGAGAGGACCCAGACATTGCCAGGTAACAATTTAATACACCGTAATATTGCCGCCACCAGCTTGTGTTCTTCCATCAGTGAATCAGCGAAATTCTGTCGCCTAACACACCAATGTCTATCCTCTCCACGGAGTAGAAAACTTGACCTCTTTTGATGAGGAGAATCCAACCCTTTCCTCATCAGAAGAGGTCAAGTTCTGGTGTTGTGCTAATTGAAGTCGTTTCCGCAGGTGAGTCCTCGTCAGTATAGTTACTGTGATCTGCCATATGCTTCGACGAAGTACAGTAGCTGTAGGTATCGTTGTCATGTCGTTTTATGCATACACCATGCAGACGCCCTGTTCGTTTGGACAATCAGCTCCTCAGTTGTATAACGCCTACTACAGTTACGGCATAGTTCACCTCTCGCTTCAGTGCCACGTGGTGCTCCGATTTCCACGTCATTTAGTAAATCACGGTACACTTTACCGGCGGCAGCACGTAGACACTGCGCCATTTCAGAAATGCTGCCACCTTTATCCCGAAAGCCAAAGATCATTCCCTTTTCAACTTCTGGTAAATCGCGCATTTTTCGTACATCAATAGATGATATACTTGCATAGCACCTACACCTCCCCTTAACTTCCCACGAAACCTGTTCGCGACGCGCGCTTTATTTCATTGGCTATGCCACTGAATACATAATAATACAGAGGCGAAACAACTGGAGTCGCACGCGCCAGCAGACTAGCGTCACTGGCCGACAACATGTTCGCGAATCAGCACCTGGTAAATTACTTACCAGATAGCATCCCAGCCAATAGGAAATCCTTCACAGAACGCAGACACGAAGATCCGTTCCAGACCCACGCGCAACCAATAAGCGAATATGCAAGTCCACAACAAAGGAACCGCCACCTAATTTAACTTCTGTATGATCACATATTCTGTGGCTACGCAATGCTGACGTCAAATATAACTGGTAGTATGGTAATTTGACCGTGTATTTCGCCCCTTATTATATGCAGTTATCTACACTGCGGCCGCCAGCTACGTTTGTTCTTTAGCGATCCAAAGTGATAAACAAGAATTTAATTTCTTTTCCAAGGAATTGTAGTATAACTTAAAATTTACTCTGCATGTTCAAGTACAGGAACTGCAGTGAAGTATAGGACGGGTTATATGTGTAAGGTCACGTACGGATTTTTCGTTGATATTATGGTGGTTGAAGTATATTGTATGAACATTGATTAACAAACAACCATATCCATGGTTTCCAAGTAATGCGTTCACTGATTTGCGTTTCAGGTCAGCCGAATGAACCACTTTGTAGGTTTCCAGTAACTAGTACGCCGATTACAGCGTTCGTGTCATGTTATTAAATTATAATTTTTTTAGACGAATCTTACTTTAGTTTTGTGTTACTGCACGAAATATAACAAGACGAAGATGATTTAATGCATCAAAGTGCAGTAAAAATAACCTTGAATATATAGTGTATAATTAAACGAGAAGTTACTTAAATAACTAATAAGCCTTACACTTTCCTCATAATGGGTGCAATTAATTTTTAAATAAGTTCTTAAAAGCTGAGTTGATAAGTAGGACTTGACTTCTTTTTGAAAGCAATAACATTAGAAATGAAACCACAAACTTATGCAATAGTAGTGAGACAAATATACACGTGCCTTACCCGGAACTTAAACCCAGAAAACCTCGTACAATAATCCAGCGTGCAATCCACTGCATTACGGAGGTCGGATTCGGAACATCACCTTTGGATTTAATCAGTCTAATGTTTAGAATTATATGTTTGACTAACATAAATATTTACTGGGCCGTCATTTTGAAAATAAGTGACTGAGCCACTTAAAACATGTTAGTTTATATGACCTACCATAGCGCTATTTGTATAAAGAATTTTGTGGAAATCGGTTGATTGGTCCTTGAGATATGGCAATAAAAATTGTATTTACTTATTTAATGCTATCCTACAAAACTTCTAAAAAGAGAGGTTCTTTATACGATGCTTCTAATATATACTGTCTACAAATTATGTACTGCAAATTAATCTAAATTATTTATGAAGCCGCCATTTTGATCATCATTGCATGACACATTTAAATCGTGAAAGTTTACATTGCTTTCTGTAGCATTTACAGTGTTCACAATTTGGTACAAATTAGTTGAAATATTCGAATGTAACATTTGGTGGAAATTGTTGATTGGTCCTCGAGATATGGCATAAAACCTCAATAACTTTTAGGTGGCGATCTTAATAAATGGAGGTCAAAAATGTAATGTACTAGAACATTCGATTATTATATACTACCAAAATACAAAGTTAAGTTAAAGTAGATTACATAGCTTCGTTGATGTAACAAACAAATAAAATAATTTTATAGCCGCCATTTTGAAAATAAGTGCGTCATATTTAAACGCGAATAAGTTATAACTACCATAGCGATTAATACACATATGCCAGTCAACAAACTGAATACGGGGGTAGAGTCCGTATACCAGCTGCACTGCAGTAGCAATCTACATGTTTTAACAATGTATTGCTTTCCTTCCTAAATAAATGCCAAAACCACAAGGCTTCCATTCAGGTTAGCGCACTGTTTGCATGAATAACGTTCTGATATGCTAGTACACTACTTGTGGCAGAGTTGTAACGCAAATAGCGAGTTAGTGGTAAAAGCAATTATAAACAATCGGAATAAGTTGAAACACGTAAATTTGGTAGTTTTTTTGGGAAATTCTTCAGTGAATGTCGAAGACACGCGTAGGAGGCGATAGTTCACTTCAAAATAAGTCGCAGTTGCAACTGTTGATTCCGAAGTGTTCTATTAACCGCTGTCTATCTGGACTATAAATGGACTTCAGTGTTGGCATTAAAAACAGTGGTAGCACAGATTAGATAAGCGCACAGAGATTATATTGCTTGGCAGTTCATTTGAGTGGACGTATCCATTCTCTGGTTAGTTGCGGGGAGCTCTGGGAACGGACAACGTTAGAACTCATGCAGCGGCTAGCGTTACACGTTGTTTACGGCGTTGGGGAAGGGGGTGTTTCCACATCCTCCCTATTCGCCCGATCTTAGTCCGTGTGACTACGATCTTACTCCGAAAGTGAAGAGACCATTGCGTGGTAAACGCTTTGCCAACAAACAAGACAGCGTCGCAGCATTTCGACGAGAGGTAGCGCACATTGACGGATCTCATGCAGCCGATGGTATTTCCCATCTGCCTCATCGCTGGAAACGAACCGTGGACAACCTCGGGGACTACAGTGAAGTAAGTTAAACAACTTGGACACTTACGTACCCTTTCAAATGTGCGTATACAGAACATACGAGAATAAAGGAATTAAACTGTGACTTCAAGCAGACGTGTTTGTCTTTGTTACTTGCCGGGCATTCCTGCATCCATACCCCATGTGGTGTCACATTTACTACGTACTTGTACACTTTCAACTATACATAGTACATCTTTTTGTGTTTGATCATTTTCGGGAGATAAACAATAGTTGCCATTACTTCTGAATCAGCCCTCGTAAGATTAAAAATTAACAAATCCGTAAAATATGTACTTTTCTAATAATTTCAAAGTTTCACTTGACCGACGTACGAATAAAGTGATGAGGCTCATTGGCTAGATAACTGCAGAATTCGCGGTATTATTTGTCATCATGCTAAACTTCACAGTGCTGTATATACTCGAGACGGTGTCGGTTTTGTATTGACCGCACTTCTATATGTGAAGTGACTCCTCTTTTGGCTGGACTGCACGTGATTGGACTACACAATTGTGAAGTGTTTATTTACTGGCGCAGAGTTACCCAAGGCGTGTCAGATAGAGTACGGTCCAATAACAAACTTATTGCAGAGGTACATGTGTTTGAAGTTGAACGTGTCCTCAACAATAACGCGAATTTTGCAGACCTCTGCCAATGTCTATGTTAATATTTTACATACGGTGGAAGAATACACAACGTGCATACAGGAAGATCTCAACCAGGGCTTTCTAACGTGCTCAGTTTACCGTGAACAGCCTATATATACTCTGTAGTGATAGCTTGCCCTGAGAATCTCAGAACAACCGCCGCATTCCTTGCTCTAAGAATGTGAAGGGTGATGAGTGAGAAAGGGGGGGGGGGGGGGGGTATCTCTCTATGCGGGGCACGTACCCGACGAAGACCATATCACGACGACGTCTCAGCGCGAGGGTTGCAGGTACCCGTGACGCAACTCCCAGACTGCTTACGGGAGGTAGTGGCACATTCTCCGGTACGCCAGTTACCATGGCAGCCGTCCCACTTCTAGGGAGCCACATGCAGAGAAGCGTCTGGTCGCCACTACCACTAGAAACGAAAGGAAGCCGCTACTATAGCCTCCTCACGGTTACTTCCAACATTTCTGAAGTCCTGCTGAAGTTCTGCTTTCAGACTATTTCTTCGTCTCACGCCAACAAGGCTTAAGTTTGGAGTAAAGCAACTGCCTATGGAGTACTACACCCGAATATAGAACGTGAAGGACTCATAAAAAAAATAGTACAGACACTACAGAAATTGTCAGAAAAGTACGATTTACGCTCTATATGAAAGAAGAATGTATATGTTTTGCAACATTACAAAATATTTTACTAAAATGTACTTTTTAAATGTAAAAATATAATCGATCAAAATAGTTTGTATTTTTAACTAAATGTAAGCATATTTCTATTATGTATGCTTCAGAGAGCATAATTTGCAATAAAATCTTCGTAATGGAATATCGTCATAATGTTTACTATGATTGCGTGTAAGAAAATTCCAATAATAATGTAGGAAATAATTTTTATAATTGATTTTATGTGTGTCCATTTGTCACAAATATTTATGGCTGAAACAGACGTAAATATAGTTAATTACAAAATTGCTATAATACATTATCACTATAGTTTGAACACACATGTTCACAGTAAATATTATAGTGATCTTTCTTGAAGATGATTTTATTGTAAATTCTACTTTACGAAGCATCCAAAACGGAAATGCACCTATATTTGGTTAGAAAGGTGGAATCTATCGATCTATTGATTTTTTTGCATTTAAAAAGTACATTTTACTAAAAGATTTTATAATGGTGCGAAATATATACATTCTATTCTCATGTACAGCATAAATCACACTTTTCTGACCATTTTTATGGTGTCTGTACTAACTTTTTATGAGTTCTTCACATTGTACAGTCAGGTGCATTGCTCCATAAGCAGTTGTTTTACTTCATCCTTAAACAACTCTGGAAAATTACATCAAACGGACAGCACGTAGGCACTTGGTTTAGTAATATTTTGCGTGAGAACTATTTCTTACTAGGCATTGCCAACACACCTGTTTTCTCTCTGATTTTATTAATATTAATTAAAAAGGAAATATTTCAATTTACAGAAGTAGTATAAGTACAAATTCAATTTAATAAAAAGTAAGATATTTTTATGTTAACAGGTGTATAAAAAAATTGTGAGACAGGACCTATTTGTGAAAGAACCAAACATGTAATCACGTGGTGATTTTTCAAAGGTTTGATTCAAAAAGTGTGAAGACTTAGATGCCTCGTTTCGTATGCTCAGTCAAATTACGTGTCGGTCCACCTTTTTCAAATGTACGTACAAATCTAGCCGCCGATTGACCTCTCTAAATTACCAACTAGTGGAGACTTTCTGCAAAACTGCGATAGCAAGGATGGTATAAGTTTAATATTTAAAGAGTTTATTTCGTGGGGGACTTAAAATCAACACATTCATGCCAAAAAATGAATTTATGGAACTGAAACTCTACAGATACAATTATTATTTTCATTTTTTAGACAGTTGGATTTCTCGATCGTAACTTGTAATTCGTATACAGCACTAATAGTTGCTTTGACCCAACAACATAGTGCTAAACATAATACATTTTATTTTGTAGAGTAGATTTTTATTTGTTCTCATTGTAGGTTTCGATTACATAAACTTATACGTATTGATTTATAAAATATAGCACGTTGCATAAAATATATGATATGAGATATAATGTATATTGATTTAATTATAAGTGTAATATAAAAGAATAAATTATTTAATTCCAAACAATATTGAAAATAATTTTTGCTTTTGTTAGAATTTTAACATTTGTAGATAGGTACAAACACAAATAAAATAATTATATGTTTAAGCGTTATAACTGCGAAGTATTGCTAAAACATTAGCTATTGTCTTACTTCACAAATACCTTGAAAAATGTTATAAATATATTATATCATAAAAAAATTTAGCAATGTTCTAGAAATGGCAGTTGCACTTAAATATATTTAATTCTAATTGCGGTATTTTAATTTATGCATGCGTTTTTTCTTGACTCCAGCAAATTGCGACCGGCGACCTGTCACACAGCACGTTTGTGAATCATTTTCAACTTGCAAAACAAAGTAAAAACACTCTTAAAACTAGTGGGTTGTGACCTCGTCGCACACGCCCTAGAAAAGTACTTACTGTGTCTGCCTGGCAAGCTGTTGAATTGTGTAGCGTACGGCCCGTTACGCACGAACTTTTCTCACGCGTTGTTTCGAGGTTTAAAACTAATCTATGTGGCTTGAAAAATTAATAAAATAAAACTGTGATGTTCTTGCCAGCTTAACGTCACTACAAACTACTTTAAAATACCTGAGGTGCCAGGAAAATAACTGTTAATGTCCGTGCCTATTTTTCACGCGCAGTAACAAGAAGGCCTGGCAAATAAGTGTGCAGCGGACTGATGTTTCAGTGCATCGTCGTGGGAGCGCAGTACAGTCAACGACAAGTTTGGTAACCAGCTTGGGATGGTGCGTGCGCTTCCGAAAACGTGACGTTTCGTTACGTTATTTCCGGCATCTTAGTCAAGAGGAAGGAAGAAGAAGGGTTGCCGCTCTTCTTTCCCGGTACCCTCTCGAGCGCAGGTGTGTGAGGGGGGTTGGGGTGGCGATGGGTCAGACATCCGGTATAAAAATCCCTTAAGGGAAGAAAGGGTTACCGCACCGATACACTCTCGAGCGCTGCGCACTACTGCACCCGTCTATATGATATTCTAGATGGCTTGTAGCCTTGCTTACTGATCTGGATGATTAGGGTCATCGTTGCAAGATTGTCCAGGACATCGTTCCTCACTTAGTGTTTTGAAATCCCACCTCGTGTTCTACTCTAAAGTCACTTGGTCCGGTTGCTGCTGTGGTCTGATCACGAAGCAGAAAACTCTTCGAAGCGCCCACGTGCGGTTGAGGCAATTTGACCTTTTGACATCCATACGTCTTTAAAACCAGACCAACGCATGGCGTACCTGCACGGAATGGTGTTTTATAGTCTACTCGCTGTTTCTTCACTCTTTTTTAATCAAACATTTGAAAAACCACCCCATGTATGACGGATTTATTTATTTACCAAATATGCCATGTATTACAAAAGTTTAATTCCTCTGTTAACATAGAAGTATCTTGTTTATCATTAAATTAAATTTTTAACCATACTATGTTTATAAATTATAATATTCCATTTATAATAGACAGCGAGTACATATCTGTATTGGTAGCGCCTAGTAAGAAACAGTTCTGTGCAAAATATGATTGCAATTGAGTGCCCACGAATTTGGTGCGATGTCCCTTTCGTGTAATTTCCTATATTTGGTTAAGCTTAGTTTGCACGAGGCGGAGAAACATCCTGGAAGTAGAACTTTGTAAGGGCTTCAGTAATTTGTGAGGTACCTAACCGCGAATGGGTTATAACGTTCGCAGTGTGTCCATTGCGGAAGTTTAACATTAGGACTAATAACAAGATTGGAATTAATGACGTCTCGTTCGATGTTTGCAAACATGAACTTGAGTTGACGCCCGCGCATGGGCAAGGCGAGGGTGGGGAGCCGCGGCGACTGACGTGGGCGGAAATTTGAGGTCCACATACATGCAGTATACGTCTCGCGACTCTTGTGTACTAGCGCGCTGATTATGGTGTCAACTGTAGAAGGAAGACATTGTCTCTATCTGTCTCGATTAAAGCTGTAAAATAAGAGTATCCATTTTCATTTCTTTGATTTCATTTCCTTATCACGAAGAAAATATCACCCGCTAAAGCAAACGTTTTCACGTGAAACCCATAGCGGTATCTTTGATACAACCGCATCCCGATTTTTTTTCCTTTCCAAGAGTTACTATTTTCGACAATATATACACATTACGAAAACCCGTCAAACGAACAAACTCATTTGCCGTTTGTTTCGTCGCACGATTTTCGTGGTTACGATTTCGTAACAGCTTGGGCAAACTCGAAATCGTCTCCATCGTACGAGAATCGGATGGCTTGTTAATCCATTGATTCAACTTTCTGGTAGAGCGTCGTCGTATTTTTTATCGCCGACGACAAAGCGTGATCGAGTAATCCACGTGGACTTCTTTTTAATTCAAAACGCTAAGTGCCTACGCGGGGATTCGAACTCGGGACCCTTGAAACGCGAGTCTAGAGCGTTAACCACTGCGCTACTCGTTATGGAACTCATCTTTTTTTTTCTTTGTGTATTCGTATGAGCATAAAAATCTAATACTCCAGATGTATCGTATATCAAACCTTATGCACTAAAGGGTTAATAGAGTGTGCAGTCCTCTTGTTGCCAATCTCCCATTAAGAATGTCCGCGGCCGTGGAAGGAGGGAACTGTCCGCAAAATGTGGCTTCGAATAACTTAAGGATTTCCTAGAGGGAGACGTGGATGTGGTTTGCGATTCAGATGATAAACAACACACGACCTTTTACTGCATCAGCGCAGCTAACAAGCCTGCAGCTCTCCACACACATAAGCACACGCACAATACCAAGAACATCGATTCATGAGACGAGAATGGCGTAGACATAATCTGTTAGTAATGAGCGACACACCAGTAAGTGGTCCCTTATATGGACAGGCTCGGCGTGAAAAGGAAAAAAAAATACAGAAGAGAGGGTGATGGCAGGGAATTCGAAAGCACCTCGGAAAAAATATGGCATCGTTTTGGGGAAGGGAAGATGTGATTGTGACAATAAGTCGGGAAGGGGAAGGGGGAAGACAAATAGTTCAACACATAAAAAGCAGACGTCCTTACGAAAGACCCTGTCAGAGGATCAAGGATTCGAGCATCGGTCTCGCACTGTAAATGCGTTCCAGCGGCAAGTTTCTGTGACGTGCGACGGTGATATGCGAGAGTGGAAGCATTGCTGAAGCAACGTTCTTGTTTCGTGCTGTGAGTCCAGGAAGCGCAGTTTGGTTTGAAAGGTTCAAAACTGCGAACCATCTTGAACGGTGGAGACTGCGACGATTGTACTGGCTTCATTTGCTGACATTTTCCAATGCTAAGTCATACTAACTGTAGGAGAACGTTTGCGGAAAACTAAATATAGCATACATTAAAATGACAAAGCATATGACAGCGACTGACTTAAAATGTCATATACCTAAATATTGACAGAAAAAACTCATATCTGTATATTCGTGGTGTATTAAAACCAAACAGAGTTAGGCGTACTGTTAGTCTCTCACTTGTTTTGTATTGCTACAGTCTGTGGTTCGATCCCGGACATGGTTGATCTTCGGAGGTGAGATTCTCAAAAGGAAAGTGTGACGAAAACCAACATGGTGTGTGTGTGTGTGTTTGTACATGCGTGCTTGGGGACGTTTGTGTGTGTATGTGTGTGTGTATGGGAAATAAAACGGTTTTCTTCCTCGATGAACATCCCATTACTGCTAAATTTCCAGCATAATATAGGTCACGTCTGATGTTAAGCAGGCTGACTGGATGGGGTCGACATCTGCACATAGTGCCAACTCATCCCAACCATGCTGACCACCTGTTTCTGCCGTAAAAAATTTTGGTTTTTTTTAATGCTTTAATTGCTAGAATAATATCGCTGTCGTCAATCCGATGGCGTGATCGATCTCAGTTGGCTTCTGCATACCATTGGCGCCATTAACTGCAAAGTTTACTTGACACCTTTACCGCTTTCGTTAATGTTGCTCTGTTTAAACATGGAAACATGGTGTACTTGTGTACATGACAGTACTCTGCTAGACGCCAGTTTACCACTGTAGCTTACTTGCTTGGAACGTCAAATTACGGAGTAAAAGGTCCTGGTTCGAACCCCGGGCAAGTTATAAACGTGCACTGTTAATAATTTTCCGTGTATTCACGGAAATGATTACGGAAATGTGCAGTTGACACGCAGGAAGCCGATGTGTAACGTTGGAAAACGGAGCTCAGCTCCGTAAATACGAAATACAAAAAGACTCCGTATTTCGTATAGCTTCCGGTTTTGGGAACGAACAATGCTGAGTCCACACCAAACTTCCTCGTCAGTGTCGCTAGAAAATTATCATGTTTCTGCGACACTTACGTACACACGCCACTTAGGACTAGTCATTCAAGCTTCAAAAAGTAACACAATGCACCTGTAACAGTTCACAATACTTAAAACACTCAAACTCGATTAGAAACCGGGAAAAATTACTTTTGTCACTTTTTTGAAGTAACATATACCCAAACGTATCACGAGCGGCCTGTAGATGGGCGGTGAGAATCCAAAACTTTTATCCGCGTTCAAATCCTGCTACAGAATAAAATATTTAACTGTTTTAAATATCTTATTTATATAAAGTAAAAACACCTACGTAACGAAAATGGAATTATTTTTTCTTGGTTTCTATTTTGAAAGCAGAAGTGTAGAGAGGCTAACTGGCGGAAATGTACAGAGGCTAACTAGCAGAAATGTAGAGAGACTAACTAGCAGAAGTGTAGAGAGGCTAACTAGCAGAAGTGTAGAGAGACAAACTAGTAGAAGGGTAGAGAGGCTAACTAGCAGACTTGCGGAGAGGTTCACGGACAGTTCCGTGAAATTTACGAGAAGTCCATTATTGGAAGGAAAAAAATCCGTAGGAGGAGAGATCTGTAGAACTTTTACCAACATTCTTCTGTAAAATGACGGGGGGAAAAAAACTTTAACGGTGTGTGTGTGGCTTTCATTCATGTTCGTATACTTGGGTTGGGTTAGTTTGTAAGACCAAGCCGTCGCCGACATCTTTGTCTCCTTTATTTCATCAGACTTCTGCTGTATAAATGCAGGCTTTAAAAATACTATAGTAAAAGTAACTCCAGGCAAGTTTATTTATGTGTTTTCTTTTATAGATTTTAATTTTAATTTAGTTTTTATGAAAACCCTCACCCTCCCCCCAATTAGCCAACCAACATAAGCAAGCTATAAATTGAAAACAGGTTTTAAAAATAATAACATTTGACGACGCACTTACGGTGCTGCTGCCTTTCTGTGGCTGCACGCTTTGCAGCCTCTCTTCTCGAGCTGCGGAAAGAAGAGGCGACTAAATCACTCTAAATGCTCTCAGATTCCCAAATGCCACAATTTGCCACGGTACTGAGTTGGACGAAATGTCTCCTTAATTCCTATTTAGGTTTCTACTGCCTCGTATGTCCGCATGTAGCTTTCTTTCACCGCTAGTTTACACAGTGCACGTTATCTCATATGACGTTCCCCAGTATCAGTAAACGAATGCAGAAATACTATAAAAGCAATAAAACTATAAACTCTATCAAAATTAATTAAGCGGAAGAGCACTAGATGTTTTGTTTTCTTTCCACTTCGTTCTTTTACGAAAAATGTATAGAGTGCCCTAAAAACTTCATTATATAAAAACGCTTTCCGGCACTATGTTGAATTTAATCTTACTGTGTAATAATGGCCCAACCAAGAAAACAGGCATGTATTACAACTTTAAAAAAAAATCCTAAATTAATTTTATACATTAGTGAAACATTTATTTTTTAAAAATATGGTATCTTGATGAAAAATATAATGCGTGCAAGGAGAAACTTCGGAGGACATGGTAATCAAATGGAACTTTCAACTGGAAGTGACACGGCCTATTAAGGTGAGATATTACGCATGGAATACATGCGGATTTATAAACTGGTTTGTATTCCACGGAAATCGAACACAAGTTGGCCTCGTGACAAGGAGGCTTGTTGGTATTCCAGATCGTAAATGCGCTGCAGTTCGAGCGTCGGGCAGCCATGCGCTCCGCGGCGCACAAGGGCTGGCCAAGGAAGGATACCAACAAACCTGGTCTCCGGTGCGTAGACGAACATGAATTAGCTATGCGTTGCATTGTAGGCATAGTTGGCCAGAGTATCTCGAATTCCAGCCACACAACCCAGCTACATTGCGCAAGATCACTAGTCCACAGAGGCGGAACTAGCAGTCAATTAAGGGACGGGGTAATTATTTTAGTTTGCTCTGATCCATTTTTCTGTCTCAAAATAGCTATATTCTTTTTTAAAATATTTGAAGCAGAAGGGTCATAAGTAGATATGATGGTTTATCGCGGGAAAAGTTGCCTGTTTGCTAGGGTTCAGCATACTCTACACATGTCCAACAGTTTTCTTGCCTTAATGATAACTACTATCCAATTTCACTGGGCCAATGAAGATTCTGATGCTCTAATGTATATGGCTCGTGATTGGTTTGCAAACAACTTAGCCGCGACAAAACCTTGTTCATCCAATCATAAAAGAATAAACTAGCTAGAGTGTTATTGTAGATATGTTGGCTAGAAAATTTTTCGCGATTTTCCATTGTCTCTAGTCATAAGTAGATCCAACTTCTTTTCGCGAAGAGGTTTCAGGACTAGTTGTACTGGTAAAAACGTTAGTTAAGAAACAGTTTTGTGGTTGGAGAATGTCAACTCTAACGCGTCTTACCTATCTGCCAGCCATTCACGGACTTTCAAAGGCGCGGTAAACAAATTCTGATTGGCCTAGACTAGTAAAAAATGTTTTCTCGCACAGACACGTGGCCAATAACCAAAGGAAATTTGCAAGTGTGAACGTACGAAGTTGAAGTTTAGCCTGCGAATTAATATTTTCGCGAAAAACAGGTGGCCCTAGTCATAAGCAATAGTTTTTGTATGTAGGCTTTTTTTTACTTTAACGATTAATATACTTTAAAATTTCTTCTCGGTTCTCGTACTCACATACGTCGGTATAACTGGATAATTCAAGTGAGTGGAGTGGTCTATTCTAAAGTTTGTAGTGTTGTTAACATCTGTCGCTACCCATTACAAGCACCCATATTTTTGCCTAAAATTGTTTTGACAAAAACTAGGCAAAACGAGTTTAGGCAAAATTACTTTTAGGCAAAACGACTTTAGGCAAATTGACTTCCTGGCAAATTACGCGAGGAGTTAGCACTTTAGTCAGAATGGTTATAGGCAAAATGACTAGGCAAAACGACTTTAGGTAAAATGACATTTTGTGAAGATAATCGAGAGGCTAGAATTTTTGGCAAAACGACTTTAGGCAAGACACGTCATATGAGTAGTATATGGGTACATCTAAGACGCTCAAATCATGATAATGTTCGAAAATTAAATAATCTTAATGCTTTACAAAGTACTCAAATTTAAGATAAAAGTACCAAATGTAAGCTTAAAAACAAGCAAATTTAAGCTAAAATCATACAAATTTAATATAAGTCATATAAAATATGAAAAGGACTAAAGTATAATTTAAAAAAATTCAAAACATATAATTTGAACATCATGCGTTGTTTTCCCATTTTTCATATCTTTTAAACATTTATAGGCTATAAAAACTTGTTTCTCATTTATTAATTTCAAACTGTTTTTATCAAATATATTTAAATAGCGATCTGCTAATGTAATTTTATATTTACCATCTACAATAAAATTTATCTTTTTACCAAATTTGGATTCTTAAATTTGAAAATCTTTAGCAGCATATCAATTATTTTTCCTAGACCTTGTAGTTTAGTCATTTCAAACAAATTTTTTAACTTGTTGAGAAGCGATTCCATTTTAGTTCATTTATAAACAAAAAATTTAATAAGAATAATAAAATTTAAATCAAAAATGTTTATATTATTAAAACTGTTTTTCTTTTATAAATGGAACCATTGCGCCCCTGTGAAATGACAAATAATAAAATATGTATAAAGTGTGGCGAAGTATTAAACATAGACAGTTTTTACTTCAAGAATAAGCAAAAGATAATATTTATTACATCTGTATACAATGCTGCATTGAAAAAGCAATAAATCATTACAAAATAAATAAAGAGAAAGTAATATGTGAATGCGGAAAACATGTTTATAATATACATATTAAACCCATAAAAATAGTAAATCACACAATATAGCAGTAGATAGTCTAAAAGAAATTCAAAATGGTAATTATCCAACAAAAACATGTAGAGTGGTAATGAGAATAAACCATTCAAATTATTTTCTCATCATAAAACTACTAAGGACAAGCATGCAATATTATGTAAAAAATGTTATACTGAAAAATATCATCATAACAAGAAATTAAATAGTTAAAATAATTTTATCGCCTTTTTCGATTTTATTCATTGTTTTTATCTTTGTATTTTTTGAATTCTTTATAAAATTGTTTTCCTATGAATAAAGTTAAATAACAATCTAAAAAAGCAAATTTCAATATTATGAATAATTTAATTACTTTTTTTCATTTATTCCTTTTCTTTATATATCTTTTATTTCTTTGTAGATTTGTTTTCTTATAAATAAAGTTAAAAATGACGACGAACAATTCAATAATATATTTGTGTGTGATCTTATAGATGAACAAACAAATAGAGTGTCGACAGACATTTCAATAAATGTGTTGAATTAAGATTGTTGAATTTAAGGAATATAGCTAAAAGATTAAATATTAAAAAAATGTAAACCAAAAAAAAGATGATTTAATTAGAATAATTATTATTCAGTGCAATTCTACTCTAACAGACGGAAATAGATTTAAATATATATATATATGTATAATTTAAATGATTTAAAAGATAGGACTTTAAGAGCTAAAGCTAAAAGTTTAAAAATAAAAAAAATTATACAAGTTAAGAAAACATGAACTAATTACAGCTATTACAAAAGAACAATCAAAGAATAATTTTACAAATTTACCTTATTCAGGTTACATAATATATAGAACAAATAAAAAAGATTAAAAGAACTATTGTCTTTTTCTAATCCGATATTTACTAAGCAAAGAATTGGAGAACCCCCCCCCCCACCCCCAAATTGAAATTATTAATAATTTTAACATACGGCAAACAAAATACAGCATTAGCATAAATAATTTGGAGGGTATTTCTATAGAAAAATCAACACTGTTTCCAATGTTGTACACACACCAATGAAAGCTGTACAAAAATAACTAGTTATAAAAATAGTTACCTAATGAGAATATATGCAACTAATCAGAATTTTCACCATACAATTTCAGCTTCTAGAAGAAATAATATAATGCTGAAAATCTAATTGAAGAAATTGAGAGAATAATTACATCCAATGATAATGTAGATATAAACGATACTACTTTAGACATAGATGTTTATAATATGCCCATAGGTAATAAAGGTAAGAAAATTGTCAATTTAACTAAAGATATAAAAGCAAAGCAAAATATATTAATAAAATTAACAAAAGCGATAGTTGATGTAGTCCCAGAGCAATAATCACAGCTTTAACACATGAAACTAATATCATTTTGTATAAAGAATTAACGGACAATGAGCTTATTTACAATAGAAAAGGAAGAATATTACAAGGAGAATTGGCTCATGAACTTTATATAAAGATGGGTAAAAATTGTCATAATTGATTTCAGTTTAGAAGATATTAAGGATTCAGAAAATGTTCTTAATATTCAAATTAAAATTGTTTCCACTGTACATTTTATTTCAATAGTATACTCTGGTTGTAACAAACCAACCACTAATTATTTATAATAGACGATGAACATTACAATAAAATTAATTGCATGAAAGCATTTTTAGGAAGTGTTTATTATTGTAAAATTTTGAAAAGCCATACAATAATAAAAATTAACATGAGAAAAATGTTTTAGACACTACAGAACGTATTAAAATATATTGTCAAAATGTAGTAGATATTGTTTTGGACAAGATTGTTTTAATAATAATGGAGATAACTCGCTCTTTAAGTATAAAACTTGTAACAAAATATGTTTAAGGGTTCATCGGCATGATTGTAGCTTTATTGAATGTAAAAACTGTGAACAATTTGTGAGAATTGCCACACATAAATGTTATATGCATGAGAGGCAACAAAAAGGTGGTTTCTGCACACGTTTTAAATGTATTTGTAATGGTCGTTCAAATGATAAATATATCCATTGTTCTTACACTGAAAAATACTACTTTTTTGACTATGAAGCCACACAAGATACTGGTTTTCACATACCAAACTTAATATCTGTACATGACTTTAATGGTAACAAAATACATTTTACACAAGTGATGAGTTTTTTTAATAGGCAATATCTGGAAAAAACAGTGGATATACATTTCTTGCATGTAATTCAAATTGCGACTCATTTTATTTTACAATACTGCGTCAAAAATAGTATAAAACCTCAAGTCATATATCAAGGTTAAAAAATAATTAAACTTAAAATAAGGAGTTAAATATTAGAATAATTGATAGAATAAACTTTATTCAAGGAAGTCTTGCAGCATTCCCTAAAATGTTTGGTTTAAAAGAGCTTAAAAATGATATTTTCCACACTTCTTTAATATACCAGAAAATCAAAATGACATTGGTAAAATACCAGCCACAAAATATTATGGGGTTAACGCAATGAAAAAAGAACAATGTGAACAATTTCTAAAATGGCATTCTGAAAAAGTAAAAGTAAAATATATTTTTGATTTTAAAAAAGAAATTGCTGAATATTGTGATTCTGATGTAGACACTTTACGACGTGGTTGTTTTAAATTTAGAAAAACATTTTTAGAAATCATTTTTGTTACATAACAATGCCAGGTGTTTGTATTGCTGGTTATAGATCCAATTTTCTTAGACCAAATACTATTGCTGTTGTTGAAGAAGATAAAAATGAAATGTTTACTAAAGAATCAATATCATGGTTAAATACATTTCCTAATGTTCAAGACACTTTAAAAGGTGGAGAAGTAACTATTTGTGGTGCCAAAGTTGATGGTTAAGATAAAAAATTAAAACATTATACCAATATTATGGTTGTTTTTGGCATAGTTGTCCTGATTGTTATTCTCCAGATACAACAAATAAATGTAACAATGAAAATATGGATGATTTGTATACTAAAACTATTAACCAAACAACACTTTTAAGACAAAATGGCTACAAAATAATAGAAATGTGGGCGTGTGAATGGTTAAAATATATTTTTTACAAAAATAATTCATAAAAAAAACTTTAATGTAATAGAACCATTACAACCTAGAGATGTTTTTTTTGGGGGTAGAAAAAATGTTTCTAAACTAACAGTTTAAGGAAAAAATTTAAATAGTTAGATATATGAAACTTGTATCCAACAGTAATGTTTAATGATTATTATCCTGTGGGTCGTCTTATTTAAATAATTAGGCCGTAAAATTACAACAAATATTGGTTTGGTTTGATTAAATGTAAAGTTTTATCACCTAGAAATATATATATCATCCTGTACTATCGATTAAGTTAGAAAAATTATTGTTTGCTTTATGTTCAAAATGTGTTGTAGAGAAAAAAGGACAATGTAAACACACTGATGAAGAAAGATCAATAAATGGTACATGGACTACTTTATAATTAAAGTTATTGAAAAAAGGTTATAAAATACTTAAAATTCACGAAGTTTGGCACTTCAATCAAAGAAGTAACAATATGTTCAAAAATTGCATTAAAACATTTATGAAAATAAGATTATAAACTAGTCCCTGGAGAGATGATTATAAATCAACAAAAGAATATATTCGTTTTATTAAAAAAGAACAAAATATAAATTTAGAGGTTGAAAAAATTGAACAAAATCCTGGTAAACATGCTGTTGTGTTCGCCTAGTCAGCGTAATAGCTTTCCTACTTGATAGCTGGGTATAGTGAATTCTAAGGCTGGTGACTACTCCAAGCCTGGCTGACACAAGGCGTCCAACATGTCCCAGCTGTAACTGCGGCAAGAGGTACTTACTCCTTACTCTCCTTCTCAACTTTAAGAACACCTTATTTAATCTCACTTTAGTATATTTGTACAACACTGGGATTGATTACGGGCATTCTAATAATACTGTAGTTAATAACACAACGAAATGTACAAACAATGATTTATTGAGATACTACTTAATTTCACAGTAGACTGATATGAAAACAATATTCAAATATTTATACTTCGTTGTCCTGCAAATCTTAGACTTTATCCTTTACTTTAATCGCGTAACTTCCATATCGCTCTACCTTGCACCCTACTGGAAGCACACCTACCACTGGCTCAGATCGGATCGACCTAAGCTCCTCCGGGTCCTCCTGATGCCGTGTAGTGGAGATGAGGTGGTGCAAGGACGTCTCCTAACGGGGAAGATAGCAGCCTGGTTTAGAATCTGGACCAGTCTGCCTGCGACCCAGTGACAAGTGGTGCCTCGTACGATGTCACCTCTGGATGTTTCTTCTGATCGTCGACACCTTATCCGAAGCTGCCGATATTAGACCTTAGAGGGAGTTGGGGGGGGGGACAGTGGGCGGTTTGCAGCTCTATTTATACAAAAATCTCCTCCTTTGATATAGGTTGACTGTTGTTGGGCCGGACCTCCACAACTCCCCTCTCATGGAGTGTGGCTTGCACACGACCTGGATTGGCGAGTGTACACTTTACGTTGCCATTCAATCGGTATACCATTTGTGGTCCCAACAATGCTGTCGCCAAAATTTGCTTAAATTCTTTGAGGGGTAAGCTTGGGAAAAAACAAGATTTAACACAAACAGAAAACATAACTGATCCTCTTCGTCAATATGAATTTAGATGATAGAATAGAAATAAATAATATTGTTTACATTAATGAGCAAATAATAGAAGTTTCATATAAATACAATGATAATTATGTAATAGATAGTACTGCAACAAATATATTTGTAGTAACTTTTACTACTTCTAATGCTCGATTAAGATTATATGAAATGTTAGATAAATTAAATGATAAAATAGCATATTATGATATAGACAACATAGTTGACATTAATGATGGTTAAAATACTGTTAAAACAAGTTGTATGCTTGGTGAATGGACTGATGAATTGGATAAAAATGGTTATATTATCAACTGGATAAGTACAGGTCCTAAAAGTTGTGGTTATGAAACTTTTTTAGACCATGTTATCAAAATTAAAGGATTTACTCTAAACCACGAAAATTCTTTACAGATGAATATAAATTCTGTCTTAATTACTACAAAAAACTAAGAAAAAGTAATTATACAAAACAATATGATTACAAGAGATAAGAAAACAAAAAAAAAAATTTGGTGACTATATTTATGGCAAAAGATTTTAATTTTAAATATACCAAATGCATGACTTTGAATCATAAAGATGATATTATAGATACATTACCGTGGGGTTATTAAACAAAAACATTTTATATTTTTGTATAATTTTATTCTATATTTATGTATAATAGTATATTTTCTAATATATTAGTATCTTCTATATATAGGTATAATTTTATATTTTCTAATATATTAGTATCTTCTATATATATGTATAATTTTATATTTTCTAATATATTAGTATCTTCTATATTTATATATAATTATATATTTTCTAATATATTAGTATCTACTATTTCTACATTTTATAGATTCAGAAAATTGTAATATAGCGTTAGTTTGTAAAATAATGTTAATATCAGCACCATCAAAATCAATTAGTTTACCATTTTCATCTCTAATTTATAAAACAATATGATTAAACTGTTCATTATTAATTTTATAAAAAATAGGATAAGCAGGTTTCGTAAATAATATAGTATCTAAAACCAAACATAGTTTTAGGTGAAAAACTTGCAATTATATATATTTCTAAATTATAAGATTCATCATATTTTATAAACAGTCCATATGCTAAATTACAATGAACATTTATCTTTTTTAATGGGTTAAAACTAGACAATTTAGTACATATAACATTTTTTTTAATTTTTCAATAATTCCATTTTTTCAAGACTAAGAATATCAGATATTCTATCATCAAATTTAATATATAAGTTAGATTTAATAGATATTATATTTTTTAACATTTCTGATGTTACTTATATTATTATTAGATGAAAATGGTTCGAATAAATTTACAGTTTCTTTTAAATACTCAATATTGTATTTTTCTCTATGTATATTTATAACTTAATTATTATCTAACAATGTTATAGTATTGTTGTTTATTATTTGGGTGTCACAAATTTTGTACTAAAACTAATCAATGCTATAGCTTTATCTTTATGGGTGATAGCATAACAAAGTTTATTTTTTTAATATTGAACTATTATTTGTCAACAAATAATTGATTATCCATTTAATAAAAATATATATTATTAAATGAAAAGAGTTGTTTGGGCTATTGGCATTTTAATTTCAGAAGAAAAATTAAGAATATAAAGAATGGTGAATTACTACCTGACAATATAAGGGCCATATTTGTGGGCCGACTAATTGTGAAAAAACTAATTTTATGAAAAATTTTATTTATAAGAATGGTTGGTTAAAATTTAATTAATTGTATGTTTGTTCAAAAAGCTTAAATCAATCAAAATATATTCAGTTATATAAAGCTATTTATTCATTATCCAAAAAGTTAAAAATTAAAGATAAAATGGCATATTTTTTTATTAATAATGATGAAATGGTACCTTTAGTTCTACACGAAAATGATTCTTTGGTTATATTTGATGATGTTATTTTAGACGACCAAGATATCATTCGCGATTATTTTACTAGAGGCAGACATAAAAACATAGATGTATTTTATTTAGCTCAAACTTATTCGAAAATACCTAAACAGTTGGTAAAATAATACTAATTTTCTATATTTATTTAAACAAGATTATACTATTTTAAAGCATATTTTAATTATTTTGTTGGTAAAGAAATGTCTTATATTAATTTAAAGAGATTTGTACAATCTGTTGGGATGAAGGTAATGGCTTTATAACATTATATTGAGTATAAAAATAAAAGAAGGTGGTAAGTACAGATATAAAATTAAAGACTTTATTATTTTTTTCAAACATTTTGAATATTTCTAAGCTAAATGATCAATCTATTTTAAACATTTTCGAGCACAGAACGTGTTTTTGTGAACATAAATATATAATGTTGAACATGTTTTATGAACCATAAATGCATGTTGAATGTGACAAGGAGTATTAAATGATGTTGCATTTGAAATGATTAGCCTTCTTACAGCATGTGAAAAAATTTGTGTACATGAATAAAAAAGATGTATTTACTATATACTTACCTATTGTTTACAAACTGGTTGTATCAACAGAAAAACAAATGGAGAACATAGAACTAGAATACAGTAATGAATTGACTACATTATTATTTAAATAATTTATTTTTTAATAATAAGAAAATAACTGTTGTATTATTTTGATAATAAAGAACCATTGTTCAGAGTAAAAGACATTGTTAAAATTTTACAATTCAAAGATACGAATCAGGCTATCAGAAAGCATGTTAGCACAAACCATAAAAATGTTTATAAAAACATAAAGAGCAAATATGTTGGTGATGAAGATAAAATGCTTCTTAAAACCAGAACAATCTATATGAATAAAAAATTATTAATACAACTACTGACAAAATCGAGAATAGCCCTCAAATCATTGGTAAATCAAATTTATAAGCAAATCAATTTAAGTATAGATGTTTATGAAGAAACAAAAGAAATCTCTCATATTATTAAATGTTTTAAACATTTAAATTATAAACAACAATATACTAAAAACAATTATAGAAAAGATTTATATTTTTCTGGTATAAAATTGAGTATTGAATGTGATGAGTTTAACCAAAGAGATAGAGATGTCATATATTAAATAAAAAGGCAAAAGTATATAGAGGTCCTATTAAATAGCAAATTTAAGAGATTTAATCCAGGTGAAATAGATTCTGATATAGCCGATGTAATTAATAGTATTGTAGTGCATTTAAATAAAATATGTCATCTTGGCGATACCAATTACATCAAAATATTTAAAATTCTTTAAAAAAAGTTTTGTTAATCCAAGAGATGTGAGATTTATAAAACCTAGCCATTTTACATAAATTGTTTACCTTCAGTTTTTAAAACTTTTTCAATTAAATATTCACCAGGATAATTAGTTTTCATTCATTCATATTCATAAAAAATACATTTTATTTCTACTCCATTAGTATATTTTAGTTTATAAGTTGGAACATCATAATTTAAAATTTAAAAAAATTGTAAATAGTTCTGTTGACCAATTAGGAGTATAACTTAAAAAAAACTGTTTAGTTTTA
Organism: Dryococelus australis; assembly: GCA_029891345.1. Lineage (NCBI taxonomy): Eukaryota > Metazoa > Arthropoda > Insecta > Phasmatodea > Phasmatidae > Dryococelus > Dryococelus australis. Next base: position 101,872,326 of record CM056997.1, on the reverse strand, counting down.
CTAACACAGACACCATCACCAACTTTATATATTATGTTCAGTAAACATATATGATTCATATATAAATTTTTTTCATTTTTTTTAACTTCAATTGGTTTCATGTTGATATATCTATGTTTCGTATTGTTGTATTTTTTAACTAAATCATCTAATATATTTACCCATTTATTATTACCATTTAAAGCAAATTTTTTCCACATTTTATTTTTCATTATGTGTTTAAATCTTTCTACAACACTAACTTTTAGTTCAATAAATGTAGAATAATGATTAAAATTATATTTTTGCATAAGTTCTTTAAATGTTTTATTATAACATTCGGGACCATTATCACTTTGAAAATTTTGTGGTTTTCTTTTTATCAATATACATTCTAAACTATTTACTACATTTTAAACTTTTATATCTTTTAAAGGTATAGCAAATGCATATTTTGAAGAAAAAAAACATCAATAATTATTATAATATGTTTATATATATTATTAAAATGTGATATGCCTTTTAAATTGCCTGTGTCAATTTCAAAAAGATCAAATTGCCATAAATAATCAATTCTATATGGTAGTACTTTTCTTCTGAGAAATTTTCTTCTAGCAGGTTTATATAATTCATTAATTATTCCTTCTCTTACATTGGGCGATTTTTTTTAATGTTAATTTATTACAAATATACTTTTCTGAACTAATCGTCCATTATTTTGTATTTTCATTTTTTATGTTATTATTTTAGTAACTTTTTTATGCTCCAAGCACCAAGTATTCTCCATTTAATAGTAAAAAAAATTAATATATTTATTCTTTATGTTTCATGAATATTCCTACTGTAGTCAACATCCATCTACATAATAATTAAATATTTTATTTATTTTTTGTTTTAAAAGTTAAAAACTCACCTCTTTTAACATCAAAAGGCTTTACTGTAATTTATTTTGATAGTTCCCTTAATAATAGTCATAGTATCATTTGGTAAATTGTCAGTAATTATTTTATAAACCTTACAATCCATCAAAAAATAAATCTGAAAAGCATTCTTATTTTATTCCACTATCCACATAAATAAGAATTTGAGATTTTTGTTCCTTAAGTTTTTCTAGTGATTGGTTTAAATTTTGTAATTTTACATCTAACTCTTTATTAATAACATCTTTACTTTTTTCAACTTTTGAGTTAACAGGTGTATCACAATAATTAAAACTGATTTGTTTAAATCTTGTAATTTATCAGCTATTTCTTTATCAAAGAATATTATATTTACTGCATATTTTCCATTTGTAGGATCAGCCATATTATAAATTCTACTCTTTTGAATAGAAACATAATATATTGTATATACAAAGACTTTACTTATTTGAGCTTGTAAAGCAGAGACAATAATCTGAAGCAATAGTATTGTATTTTGAATCTACATATTTTTTTAATGCATAATCAGTTATTTCTTTTTTTTTTTATATATTTTATTGACTGTGTCTTTATCATTTATAGGATCAGCTAAACTGGCAATTCTATGATTTTGAAGAGAACGTAGTTTTTTGTATAAGTAAAAACTTTACTTATTTGATCTTGAAAAGCAGAACAAATAGTGTTGTATTTTGAATCTGCATCATTTTAAAAATGAAAAAACAATAACATTGTGTCTTGAATCTACATATTTTTTTAAAGCATAAGCAGAAACAATAATATTGCAATTTTAATCTAATTTTTTTTTTAAATCAGCAGCAATAGTTTTGTATCTTGAATTTGCATCTTTTTAAAATCAGAAACAATAGATATATATTTTGAAATTGCATCTTTTTTAAAAATCAGAAGCAATAGTTTTGTATCTTTAATCTACATTTATTTTAAAGCATAAGCATTAGTGTCAGAAATTTTACTTAAATATTTGATTAATGATTTCCCCGATATATGTACTTTAATAATAAAGTAATTATATAATTTAACTTAAAACCATTCGAAAAAAGTTATAATACTTACAATTAAACATATATGTCCACATCTAACTGAATCAAAATTCTGAATTATATTATCACTATAGCAAACATTTCTTTTTTTAAAGTAATTAATTAAATTATTAGTAATATTACCCCCAAATTAATCAAAATAATAAATATCATTATTTACTTTAAAATAACAAACCCAAAGAATACCTGCATTTGATGAAATGTCAAAATTAGCAACAGCACATTCATTTTTGAGCATTCTTTTTGGTAACTGATCAATCACACAAACATTTCTGAAATGTTTTTAGTGTTCAATTTTTTTACAAATTTTTTAATATCAATGTTAGATAATGGATCAAAACTCAATTCTTTTTGGTCTTCCCCTTTTTACAACTAAACGACTTCCTGATTTATTTTTATTGCTAAATTATGTATCTGTTGTTCTTCTAATTCTTTTTTATTTTTTGTTCGTTCAGCAGAATCATAGAATGTTCTAGCTCCTCCAGCTAAAACCTCCATGATGTAAAACATTTCCGGATTTGTCTTTCAGAGTTTCGTTATAATTAGTATTGGCAAAGTTAAATTGAAACCTTTAACTTTTTTATTTATTTTTTCTCGAGTTGAACTTTTGTTAAAAATTTATCTATACCCAAATCTCTTAATTGATCAATGTTTATATCAAATGATATATATGCTATCTTCCTTTATATATAAAAAATGTAATTAATACATTTTAATACCCATCCTAATTTTCTTTTTGTAAACATAGTTGATGCAACTGCTGCAGAAGCAATTTTTTTCACCAATTGGAGTGATTTATCTAACATAATTTTTTTGCATTTTTTGTAAAATTTTGTTAGCTTCATGTCTGGATTCTAAATCTTTATGATCTCTATAAGCAATTTCATGATATTTACATGCTTAATTAAATTTATTTATTACTGTGTCACCTCTTTCTAGTCTTTCGTTTAATTTTGTAAAGGGGCCACTATAATTATAACCTGGCAAAGCATTTCGGGTAAATTTAAATTTGTTAATGCCCAATTTATTATACCTTTACGAAGATGTTCAGAGTTCCAAAATGAATGTGGAATTACTTATAAAACTCTTATCAGATATGGTATTCCTTTTGCATTATTAACAACAAATTCAGAAAATTTATTGATTAACATATTCATTATACTTACTTTTTCATTATAATAATTGTTATTACCGACATTTTCTTTACCATGAATGACTAATAATATATCAATTAATTTTCTAACATCACTCATCCAAATGTATTCTGTTGGTAAACCATTGTATTGTTTTATACCTTCTCCTGATTTAGGAGTTGTTGGTAAAATCATTCTTTTAGGTGTGTTTGGCAGTGATCTTGAGTGTGTTTTTATATAATTATCATAAATATTTTTATTACATTTATTTACTTCCAACTTTTATTAGAGTTTATTTTCTTACGAGGATTAAATTCTTGAAATGCAACATTTGTTTAAAAAACAATGTCTGTTTAATTATGACAGTCATTATCAGTGAATTTACCTTTAAGATATTTTTTTTTCTTTTGTTAACAAATTAGAAAGCCTCTTTATTAATTTATATTCTGTATCCTTAACAAAAATCGTATCATCATTTATCATTACTTTTGTATCACCAATGTAAAGATTTTGTTCATCTCCTCATAGACCATATTGTGCATCAATATCATGAATTTTTTCAGAAATTTCTTTTCCTAGATTTATAGTAGAATCAGATGCGGTACGCATTAAATCTTTTATGGGTACAGTACCCATTTGCTTTTCTAAATCAAGTAATTTATGTTCTGAAAATACTTCTTTTTCAAATGATGTTTTTTCTGGTGTTGTTGGATAGTTTAAAATTGTTACTGCTAAAGGAAATAGTGTTTTAATTAAATTTTTATTTTCTTCGCTCACTTGTATTTCTTTTTTGCCAATATTTTGTAATTCCTGAATTAATAGTAGTTCTTTTTTGTCATTTTTTTTATATTCGGTTTCATGATATTTTTTATAATTTTTGTATTTCTCAGTCAATAATTTAACGCGAGAAACTGCTCGTGATGAATCTTTCCCTAATATATTAATTTTTACTTACATATTAATTTTACACATATATATTAATTTTTACTTATGTATTAATTTTTAATTGCATATCAATTTTTACTTGTATATTCATTTTTACTTATATAATAATTTTTACTTATATATTAATTTTTTCCTTGCAAATCAGTTGTAAAAGTATTGAGAGCTTCGAAAGGCAAACTTTTCATCCTATTGATCAAACTAGTAAGAATTTAAATGTTTACAGTTGTAGAATTGAATTCGATATTCCTATAGGTGATGGTTTTTCTTTTCCTAATAACACTTATGTTTATGAATAATTTTGTTTACGAAAGAGGGATAAAAAAAGGAGATGAGGCAAAATATGACAAATTAGATAATGTTAATGTTTGTTCTAACATTTTTTTCCTTTTCATATAAGTAGAAATCTCAAAACACAGTAATATTATTGAAGCTGTTGACAATCTAGGAATAACATCAACAATGATGCCAACCGAACTGTATGTTATATTCCTGTCTGTGATTGTAGTTGCTACTGTAGATGGTTGCCACTGCAGGGCGCTATTTTCCTTCTACAAAAATGATAATACCTCTAACAGAACAGCTTCAACAATATTTAGATTTCTCCCATCATAATCTGTATTATAATAATCAGAATATTCTGCTACTAGTATTGAACAGTCCCGTAATCGTGTTTGAGGGTACCAGCAACAGAATATTCTGTTATGTTATTGCAACACAGATTGTTGTGAAAACAATCCAGAATTTCATAACGAAGTCATGTCATGACGCACCTAAGTATCTTTCTTAAACCACAATTGTTGACATGCTTCCAAGCAGACAAAATAACTTTCAGTTGAAGGCAATATGTACGTACATAATGACGCTGATATTATGCACTGGTCACTCTGTGATTCTTAATCGTTTAGGCAGGTCAGACAAATATGTTTCGCCTTATGTACCCTTGTTATGTATAACAGGAGATCCAAAGTAGTCGAAAGGTTGACTGTGATCCACTTGTGATTTTCAAACCATATTAATTTGGGACTTCGTTCGTCTGCTTTATTACCGCATGTTTTTCACTCATTTATTATACGCTGAAAAGTTAGATCGTAATCGCCTGTGATAGTAAGGAATACAAATCCTAGATAAGTTGTCAGAAAAATTAGTAATGATGACCAACTGACCTTAAAAAATATTTAATAGATGCAAGACGTAATATTAACAATAAATTGTGATGTTTGACGGTTACAGTGGCGTCAATGTAATAATCTGGGGCTGTTTCGTTTGGTCTGGGCTTAGGCCATTAGTATATAACGATGGAATAATGATCTTTGGCCTGTACCGCGACATTTAGGACAAAAACGGTTTTCCTTTGGCGTAGGCTCTTTATTACAACAATTTATCTGCTCACAAAATAAAGCTAATTGGCTTCGTGGTTTGAAGACGATCAAGCGGGACTGCTTAACTAGACCGCCAAAGTCGTGACCTAAAAGCCATTAAATCATCTTTGGAGTGAGTTGGAGCATAATTAGCACGCTGTATCCACTCGACCAATACACATAATTCAACTATTCGCCAGGAATGATAGAAACGATTCCGCCATCAGCGTATGCTAACCTCGTGAAGATCCTACTCCCAGGGGTTAACATTATAATAACAGTAATGACAAAAAAATAGAGGTCCGACTGTCTATTAATTACAAAGCTGGTGTCTATGGAACTGACAGCAAAGGGTTTCAGGTGACATTTGGCCATGCAGTGTCTCCATAAGTGATTAGGATGCATAGTTATTATACTGTGAATTGAAAAACTGGGAATATATTTGATGGAATAAGTTTGAATTGTTTTTCAAAGTTTTATTAATGTTTATTTTTAAAAATGATTGTAATCTATTTATGTTTTATAAATTTTGGCTGCCCTTCTCGGTAGCAAATTCTAACATTACGATTTTTTAGTTTTAAAACGAAACGAAAACTAATTTTATTTTGCCATCCTTGATTTATATTAAATTTGATGAGTTTGGTAGAGGTAAATCCAGTGTTTCAAGAATTTAAACACAAAGAATTTCTAACGAATTTATTAATGGCTCAATACAGGCAAGTGGCCGAATAATTGCTCAGAACATGGTAGAAGCATGGCAAAGTTTAGCTATTATTTCCTACTATGTTAGTGATACTAAGCACCAGTATCATCTTCATCAGTGTCTGTTACACCAGCAAGAGTGTCGGTTTTACTGTTAATGTAAATAACTTCAGTGGACTGCTTTCCCTTGTTCCTGCTTTTCTGTCTCTTCACTAGCACGCACTCTGGATTCGTTCATGCACTGTACTTGGAGTCACTCTGATCATTACATAGGATGGCCTCAAGAAATGGCTGTCTCTTGGTCCTGCTGTCTCTTGGTCCTGCTGTCTCTTGGTCCTGCTGTCTCATAGCATGCTTCACTTGGCAGGAATTTCACTCTGCGGTGACTTCCGGTCCGGCACTGCTGCAATCTGCAACTGCAGGCATTCGTTAGCAGCAGGAAGGATGGGCGATGTAGGATTCGCGGAGTCATTCGTTTCCTGTAGGACTTGATGAGTGATGTTCAGTTTTAAACTGACCTTTTGGTATTGGACTGTCCGTATCGAGAATACAGGACCCTCTGCACCCACGCTCGCCTTGCTAGGACTGCCGTCAGACTCTGCGGTCACTGACTTGGCCGACATTTATCATGATATCTCGTTGTACAGTATCTGTACCACGTCGTGATCAGAGGATATCTCTGCGATCCGAGCATCAACTTTCCCTTCGCACTCTCCGCCTGAGGGCCAATTTACAATCCTACTCTCAGTCATTCCAACTCCATAACTCATGGTCTAGAGTGATGGCTCATTGTCGATGTTCTGAACTACTTGGTTTTCAAATGTTTCAGATATTATTTCATCTGATTTATTTTCTGGCGATTCCTGAATGCTGTCATAGGTGCTATGTATTTTGTCTAAATTCGTGCAATGGTTTTGTACATTTGGTGCACCAAGTCTTCTCTTACGAGGATGTATTTTCCCACCCCCAAAAAATTTAGCTCTCCTCTTGGCTGGTTTAGTGCTACCAGAAGCCTCTGTATTGTTACTGATTTTTTGGGGAAATAATGGGAATGAAAATTGGTGATTCTATTTTGTTTAAGAGATCTTCCTCATCGCTGTCGTCTTCTCTATCTAAGGAGCATTTGGAGGGGCTGCCTGCCCGATGCTCTGACGACTGGTAAATTGTGGATTGGGTCCTGTGTTTCAGACACGGAGTGCTCGCAATCAGAGTCGTCGAAGTCATCACATGCAACATGGTACCACCTCTGTGCAGAGAGTCTCCTGCGACGTGCCGAAGGTTGCTGTTCTTCCTCGGAGGAGGAGTAGCATACAGTGGTGGAGTGGCTGTTGGCGGTGGTGTAGTCGGGCACCATGACCTCGGCGGAGTCCGTGGCCCGCAGCAGACCCGGCGCAGGGGTATCCAGGCGCTCATCGGCATCCGGGAGTTGGTGCGAGGGGGCGGGCACCCTCAGTGCTGGGAGCGCAGGTTCTCCAACGCCTGCCGGAACGTGGTGATGCGCAGTCTGCGCAACTCTGCCTCCTCACAGACCTGTGTTGCACTCATGTCCAACCTCCTGTCGTCACACACCAACACCATGTCCAATGGTTTCATCTCGCCAACAACACCCTCTATTATCCATGTACTGTCACTCAGTGTTCTCTAAGTAAAGCTCATCACAAAACTGTCAAAATTACACTCATCGTCAAAAAAATTGTTGTACCCACAAGTAAATGTCGGATAGCAATGATATTCGACATAAATGCAAAAGTCCCCAAGAACAATAAATTATTACAAATTGAGAATTTTATGAGCAATATTTATGGTTTTGCACATACGTAAGTCTCTCAGTATGAAGTCTGGCTGCCATGTTTGCGAACACATTCCACCAGATGTCGCAGCATGCAGTCCTGCAATAATACATTCAATGCAGCTTGAATATTTGCTCGCAGTTACTTAAGATTTTGTGGTAGTGGTGGAGTCGCGATAGAGCGGCAAATACTATCCTACAAATTTCCAATTGGGGATAGGTATGACAATGCGGCTGACCATAACAGAGTATCCATGGCATTAAAATATTCTCATAATCTGGCGGTTGTGTGAGTATGATCGTTGTCCAGTTGGACTAGAGCACTGGCATCGGCGTTCACAAACAGCAGGGCCACTGATAACAGGTCCCAATGAACATACCGTTAGGCTGTCAAAGCGCTCATGATGAAGGCCAATGGTGATCAGGCAACGTAAGAAGTCGCATCCCACACCATAACACCAGGCTGTCTGGACGTGTGACATGTGGCAACAAACCGTTCATCTTGGCGCTGCCCGCACTACCTACACACACATTTGCGTTGGTCGTTCCCGTACAAACAAAAGAGGGATTCTTTACTTAATATAACCGGCTGCCATTCTGCATAGATCCATGACAGTTAGTCATGACACTGATTCAGTCTGTGGCGATGTTTATGTGGTGTTAAAGGTGATCGCCGTGACTGTCTGCATGTATGAAGTCCTAAGTCATGCAGCCCGTCTGCTAATGGTTTGGCACTCACAGGTTGTTGCATGGTGGGCATCATTGCTTCCTGAATGTCCACAATTGTGGTGGTTGGTGTACTCCACGCATGTCGGATAATCCGTCGATTATTCCTCGGCGTGGTTCGTGGTGGTCTTCCTGATCCTCCATGTCATGTGTACGAGCCTTCCTCTACCCACCGGTGCCGACAGCATACTGCGGTAATATCTGCACGACCGGTATGGCACGCTATGACTATCCCATTTCCCGCAGCTCTAAAATGCTACCCCACTCGAATGCGTCGTCCACGTGTTCGAATTCCTGTCTAACTCGTCTCCGAGGCATTGTATGCTTTGAAGGGACACTGCCGACTCAACAGCTCAAGCCACGATAGAAAGCATGCACACTGGGAAGATATTATGTAGTCCGTCAGGTACAGCGATAAGGCCCATCCTTGCTGACGTCACGTGCGCGACTGAGCGTGAAACGTGAATCGACTACATGCCTTACATTGTTAAACCTACTGACCAGGTTTAACCTGGTCTACCTAACTAACCAGTCGATTGCTTCCTTGTGATTGCAACTATTTTTTGACGATGAGTGTATGAAGCTCAAAATTCTAAAACCTAAATTAATTATTGAAAACAATATAAAGATGTTGAAAAAATAGCTAAGTATTAGTATAATTAGAATTACGTAAGTACATACTCGTATAAAAATTGATAAAATACAAAAATTACACTGAAACTACAAGATAATATGCTATAACACCAAAGTTATATTTCTAATGTAGTGCATTATATTTCTTGTTTCTATTCATATACAATTTTCATATTTACATATTTTCTTATATATGCCAGTAAAAGTACTAACATTCATTATTAAATACAATTTCAAAACTTTAAATTTATTAAAATTATTACGTATTATGGCCTTAACAAAGGCTGTTTTGGTTTTTTTATGTTATATTAACTAAATCAACTTTAGAGTACATATTTAAAGGCACTCTGAATCTCTTAAAACTTTTATATTACTATAACTCAACTCACCTAAAGTTTAATCCATGTAGGTTACAAATATTTAATTGTGATATAGGGGGACAAATTATATTTCATACGGCCAGAGAACATAAAATAGCACTGCCAGTTACCCAATAATCTTGGCGTAATTTCAGCTGCTATGCTCTATTTCAAATATTGCTAGGAACAAAATCATACGGAAGCCAAAAAGTCACACATGTGTGGCACAAAAACTCTCATACTGTAAACTCGAACCATTGCTCCGAGTTTAACTGCTGCTAAACTTGGGATGCTAGTGTAGCATGGAGTGCGTTTATACACACAAAGCAAGTGAGAGTGGACAAAGCAATGCGAAGAAGTAATAGGAAGTCTCAAAGCTACATTTAGAGGGAAATGCCTTACCTAGCTGATACTAGCGCTAGAAGAGAGAAGTAACAGCAGCTGACTGCACGGCTGGGCAAGAAGGTCAGTTAGAGGTATGTCAGTGAGTGTAGCGTCTATTATATCGACGATTTTTGTCCAGAAAAAGTTTTTTTTTTTTTTTTTTTTTTTGGAAGAACCTCTAACCTCGAGTGTTCTCTAGAAAAGAAGTGAGAAAGAAAATGGAGAAGTGAGCATTCTTGAATGAGAAAACATTCGAAACAAGAATTGTATTGTAAAGGGATTTTTAAAGTCCTCCGGTTTAATGCTTGAAGGCTTATCAGGGGACGGCTTAAAGACTAACTTATAACCTAACTTAAATTAGCACCCATGCCTTACCCGGGTTTCGAACGCTGAGCTTCCCGTATCCCAGATCGGTGGCGCACCAGCCACTGCGCCACGGGAGGTCGGCTCGAAAGAAGAAACGAGTACTGATAATTAAACTTTACTTCTGCAGTTTGGTAGATAATCTGTCGGAAGGAAGTAGTGCGTGAGATGCTAGATAAATCACACTACGTGGAGGATGCTGCACAACAATACATCGAGCAAATGTAGAGAAATCGAAGACTCGACACATCTATTTGTCTGCCTACTACTTCTGTAACCTTACGAAGATAACCGACAATTCTGGTCATAGCAACATTCTGGCAAAGATAAGTTTGATCTGGATATAGAATAAAAATCATTAAATATTGTGGCTAATTTTATAATTATAGAGATCAATATTCGTATCTGTATTTGGAACATTTTATCCGATGTTCGCATTAACCTCATCATCAGCAAATGAACTGCTTTTACCATATTAAATATATGTAAAAATGTAAATGTTAGCCAAAAACCTATTCTTATGTAAATTAAATTATGAAATCATGGTGAGATAAAAATATTGCATTATAAAAAATTAGGTACATGTCATATGCTTGCTCGACAATCGAAATACTTTATATTTATAGTAATAAATATTTTAAAACACAAAAAATGTAATATATTCTTTAGTTGAAAAAAAGTGTTAATCGACTTGGGCAAAAAATTTAATGAACCTAGTTGTACCAAAATAACGTAGGCTTCGCTGAGACATTTATGTATTTTTCTAGTATGTTGAAAAAAAAAACAGTAACGTGTGCAATATATATAATTTTAAATTATTTTCGAATCTTGAAGTTTGTTTAGTAGATATGAATAAATAATATAATTTTGTTAATTATTTTTAATGATTAAAAATGTAACAATATTTAAGAGAATCCTTCCTCTTATCAGATTCTCTGCCCAGAAGTTTCCACGAAGAACTTTTGTTTAACGTTTCAAAAATTAAAGAAAACTTAAAATTACAGAAAAAATGAAATTAATAAAAATTAATTTCGTAAAGTATTTCCGAAATCGCTTGCAACATTACGTGTATTTGTAAGGGACAGTCGCCTGTACTGCAGGCAGGCAGAGCACTGTGCCGCCGCAGGGAGAGCCTGTCTTCATGCTGTCCTCGCGAGGCTAGTTCATCCTCAGTGACAAGGTGTAAAGTGCTCGGTTTGCACCTCTCCCCTCCACCGGGGGGGGGGGGAGGGTGTACATCCCACTGCCTGGTTGGAACATAGACTAAAGAAGAGGTAGACCGCTTATTCGTCTTCTGCGCATGTACCCAAAATTTACCTACTCCAAAATAACACAACTGTCGAAGTGATCAACAATGATGAACGTGTTTATTTATTTCTTTATATTTAAATGACAAGCAATATTATTTTAATAAAATACTTTTACCAATTTTAATTTTAGCTTCCTAGTCTGGTATAGCTTCCTCGCTCGACGTGCTTCTTAGCCTGGTAGATTCCTCGCTCGGCGTACTTCCTAGCTTGGTAGCTTCTTCCTCGCTCAACGTGCTTCCTACCCTGGTAGCTTCTTCCCCGATCAACAGCGTGTGTGCACTGGTTGTCTCCTCCAGGCTCAGTGGCCTGCCGTCTTGGGCGGGTGGTTCCAATGCGAGTGCTGGGATGTCGATCCGAGCATCAACACAGAACAGAAACTGCATACACGGTCTGGGCGGATCTTCCACTGCTGCTGGGAACAGGAAGAAGTGGTTCCTGGAACAACACAGCATACGCATAGTTAGATGCTGGAAAGAGAGTAGGGGTGTGTGTGTATGGGGCCCTGTCAATGGCCTGCAGAACAAAGACAATATTCACAGGGTTGTGAGATCAGTCGCAGAGACCGGAAGTGTTGAGAATAATTATAAGTGTAATTTTTGGCAAGCTTCTTTGACACAGCAGAAACGAGCACACGTGTCTGTGCATGCATTAATTGGCGTATTTTGTTTAAACAATAATACTTATAGATTAGATATTTCATTTCAATATAGCTGCTTCATCATTATGAAATTATATAATATTGGATACAAATTAAATTCCTATGGACAAAAAATATATAACATTGATTTACGATATATTGGCATATATATTATTTGTAATGTGAATGGGACTATGCAATTTTTCAGATTGAAGGAAAAAGCATTAGCAAGGTTATGAAAAGCATTAAGAAGTTTTTAAGTCAAGTGGACCACAATGCATAGATTACTTATTTTACTGCTTGAGTTATGTTCTCCGATTGCTCACTCGCCAAATAACTGATTCCGCTTGGATAACTTTCTTACCATCTGAAACTATCGATTTTACTGCATTCCCAGAACAACACAAGCAAGAGCTGTCTGAAGGTGGTTTTAACTGTTCATTCAGGTCTATTACCTAAGGGCTGAGACTTAGCCAAGCTAGACATACCTGAAGGACAGCTTGCGTATGGCGGAGTCATGCAGCAGGACACAGAAACTTTCCATGGAGCGGGTTTGGTTCGGCCTCTAGGCGAACATGGTGTCCCGGAAGATGTCGTAGGTGAGCTCCAGGTGAGCAGGACTGCAGGGAGCCAGGGCGCGATGTCCTGGTTTGATGTCCTGCTCAGCGAGGACATCGTGCGGAGGACCTGCTGCATGTTGGCTGTGTCGCTGGAGCGTAAGCGTGATAGGGCTAGGAACTTACTGATCACCAGGGCCATCCTGATGCTGGATCGTGTGTATGGGTAACCACTCCTCCTCCGGGTCAGTCGGGACAGTAGAACTCAACGCAAGAACCACACTTCGCCTGTATAAACACAACCACCATCTTCTCTATCAACACCACAACTTACCACGAAATATTTATAAACTCTCAGCAGGACATTAACACACAAGTTTTTTATTATTTGGATCCTTGATAAAGAATAAAATTCCTTCGGATAGAAATCTACTAGAATTATTTTGTTCCGTCCAAATATTACAGCATTCCGGTATAACGCGGAATATCACGGACGATAAAAATCAGGCAAATGAAAATGTCTATGAAATGCACTTTCTAATATCGTCACTGAAGACAAATCGGCGCAGTTAGGTTGCTGTGAATTCGGTACCATCACCTGTCAGTGATGCGGTGCGCTATATATTCTACTACAACCAAATAGCATTTGAAATAAGAACAATTTTATGTATATTTTATTATTGTTATTATCAGTACTACAAATTTAAACTGGAAGGCTAATTGAAGGCGGCTTAAATATTTAATCAACTGCGAATTACACCTAAAACAACACACATATCTGTGGCTTCTCCTGAGTCGTCAAAACGAAGGAAAGTCAAGTTGTAGCGCTATAAATCTGAAACTGCGACCTCTTTTTCAGGCCACTCGAGTGATGAAACAAATCAAATGGATTTAATTTTAATATGGTTTTAATGTGGAAAATATTTTGCAGGTATGCGACATTCGTTATAGGAGCCATGACTTCATATAGTTATTTTTAATTCATGCATACTAATTTTAATTTTTATCACTGCATCGTTTGGTTTGGTCCAAGATTGTATGCAAATGTACTAAAAAAGTGCAAATTATTTTATATCGGCCTGAATGAATGCCTTAGAATAATTCCGTCATATTAGTGAAAATTAAAGCATGATATTGATTTTATTACCATAGACAATATTTTCGTAGAGTCCTGTAGAAAAGTGATACGGGATAGAACACTCATAAGGAATCTTTAGAAAGGGTAATACACAAACCTTTTATTCTCAAAATGCCATTATTAAAAATAACTGACACCTTCATTCATTAAATGTCAAAAACATTTCAAGTATTGGAAGTACGAAGCAAAAGAAACCTGGTTTCTATTCCTGGCCAAATGTGTTCTCCGTTTCCTTATCTCGCTATTGGAACTGTTTTTCAGTAATCGGATAGGCTTTTAATATTTCTTGGACACTGTATCATTTCTCTCAGAATCTGCTTTCCAGAAGTAACGTGTGTGTAGTTTATTCTGCTTGATTGCAAGAAGTCTAATTCCTCGATTCAAAAACAGTACAATTCAGTCATTATGTAACTTTTGCATTACTTTTAATAATTATTATCAATGCCTCATTTTTTTTTATTTTTGGTAATATGACGGTATATATATATATATATATATATATATATATATATATGAATGCAGTTTTTAGGCCTATATCAAAACAGTTTGTAACTTTTTAGTACAATTCAATTAAAGTCTGGTTTGAAAATTTTTGTTACGTGATATTAAATATTTTTTTATTCTATGAGACTAAAAAGTGAACAGACAAATTTTCCTTTCTTACTCACATCCCAAATTACATCTCCCAATTCCAATTTGATTTTCTTACCACTATACAATACAGGACTAGAATACAAACGTATAAAAGCCGTTTGATTAACGACACCTTCATGAACAGGAATAGTCTTCCAACAGTGAAATTGGGAGATGAAATATGATTATATATGAAACGTGTAGGTACGGCAGGCGTCATGAGAGTTCTTGGACATGGAGAGATTGTATACTTGGCATAATATGTAATAAAGGCCTTTAGCAGTTTCCTAGATTTTCACTTATAATGTAGGTTCCCCGCATAGACTATAGATGAGGTAGACCGCTTATTCGTCTTCTACGCATGTACCTAACATTGACCTACCCCAAAGGAACACAACTGTCAAACTCACATGGTCAAAAGTGACGAAAGTGTTTGTTTATATCTTAATTTTCTAAATGACAAGCACTATCATGTGAATAAAATACTTGTACCAATTTGAATTTAATAAAAATGCATTACACATTGGTTAAAGGAAGTGTACATACACCTCAAAGCATTTGTTTGCAAATCAGTTTTCTAACCTGAAATCCAATCCACGGCATTTTTGCTAGCCGTATTGGCAGACAATAAGTTCAATGTTGGGACACGGAGAGTGGTTGTGCGCAGCCAACTAGATCGGTCTACCTCATCTTTAGTCTATGCTTCCCCGGTCTCAAGGCCACTGTCCCTAACGCTGCGGGATGGTGCCGGGGGAAAACACCCAACTTCGGACTTGTTTACCAGTGTATATGCCTGGCCTCAGCCAACCAGCTACAACCGGAGCTGCGCGTGGATGTTATCAAGTTCATTGCCTTACTTTGTTCTCTCGTGATAGTATATAAGTCAGCCGGACTTAAAACGGACTGGCCAGTCCACATCTGGTGGTCGTGCAGTCTAGATCTGTGTTGCAACACCATTACATATTGTGCTATTAAATACAAGGGACATCGCATTGTTTTTCACGTCATATTCAACTGTGACGGGGAGAATACTGCGCGCGAAGCGAGCAGGACCGAGCGCCACTCCGCTTCAAACCAAGGTATAGTGACTTAGCGTAACCATTTGACACGCTTAAATACACTGATATGTATATTTACTGTGACAGACAACAGCGAACCTCATCACCTGTTTCGTGATATGTAGGGACAATACACCCTTCGATGTATTGTGGTTGTAATTTACTTAATTGTTTTCAGGTCGTGACAAAAGTGAAGAGGCACGCAGGATACTTATTACACCACCACGAACTATTCAGAGACAGTGATTCCAGGGGAACAGTGATTCACCGATCACGGACGAAAAGTGGTGTTGTTAGGTAAGGAGAGCACATAAATCAATACGTACAGAAGAAATTTTGCAAGAAGTAGTTATTATCCAGGAAGGGTGTATCGTAATATCGTGAGTGCCAATTATGATGTTTCTAAAGAGGACAATACTTTCTGTCGTATATAACTGTTGAAGGGAGTTATGTACTGTCATTCATGTTCCGTTTCGGACTGTGAGGTATGACCAGCAGACCTGGTAGTGGGGTTTTGGAGTTTTGTTTCTTCCGTAAATATCACAACATGCGTAATCCTTCATTCACTGATTTGTCTGCTCTCGGTCCTCGTGACATTACATCTTGGAAGACGATTCCTGTTCATGGAGGTGTCGTTAATCAAGAGGCTATTATAAATTTGTTTTCTAATTCTGTATTGTATAGTCGTAATAAAATCAAATTGGAACTGGGAGATTAAATTGTTTTATATAGGAAACTTGTAGGTACGTCAGGCAACATGAGAGTTCATGGTCATGTAAAGATTGTAATACATTACATAACAGGTAATAAAGGTGATGACGTTAAGATCACACTCATCCCACCACATTCACCTCAACCCTTCCCCCCCTCCTCGAGTAACTATCACAAAATCGAGAAAAATTGCAAAAAATAAATTTAAAAAATAAGAAACATATCATGTTAACCCACCCTCCCCCCACCCCCGGCACAAACCATTCACACAAACCGTAAAACCCTACCCCTTCCTACCCAACTTCCAATCATAAAAATCGAGAAAACTGCAAAAAAAAAAATAGTTCTTAAAGTCAAGGAAAATGTTACATTAAAGACCATTCGACCACCATGTTGGTTGTTGACAACCTTGACCTTGACATCAATGACCTTCAAAACTAAAAATCTAAGAAAAAAATTGTAAAACGATCGAAAGAAACTAATAAGAGTTTAGAAACATATTACATCACTGACTCCGAAACCCATGTTGGATGCCGGTGGCCTTGACTATAATACCAATAATCTTAAATTCAAAAATCGAGAAAAAATTTTACACAATCAAAGAAATTTTAAAAAATCTTCTAGCATATTACTTGACTTACTCCAGCGCCCGTATTCAATGTAGGTGGCTGTAACCTAGATCCCATCGATCTGCGACTCGAAAAGTCAAGAATAATTCACGAAAAATGATTAATAATGTAAAATATATCGAGGAAAAAATTACATAATTTACCTATTACAACACACCAAGTTGGGATGTGTGTGACACTGAGGGTTTGATTCTCGTAAAGATTCCAACGCACAGCCACTCCCTAGTACGACAATCAGCAGCCGACTGAACCCCCACATCTTTCTTCAATTGACTATATAGTCTACCAATCTTCCGACCCACAAAGCGAAGTGGGTCTTTGTTTAGTGTGGTGGGATAAGTGTGAGGTTAAAGATATATTTTCTCCGATTTTTATGATACTTTTTTCGATTTTTCTTGGTATTACAATTGCAATGGGGTGTAGATAGGGTGCGGGAGGATGGGGGTTGGAGGGGCGAGCAAGGTTGGCAGTGTTACGTTATATGGTCTTCGATTTAAGATATTTGCGATTTTTATCACAATTGCCAGTTTGTGGGGATGGGAAGTGGGTGAGGTGAGGGCGAACAGGGATTGGTGAGATTAGAGGGGCGCAGGAGGGGGTTGTGGATGTGGTAGGTGCAGGATGTTGATCCGGTGAGGTGGGGCAGGTTCGCTGTTCCTCCTCGGTCCGCTGGACCTGGCTCGGAGCCTCGAATCCACTTTCACTGGTCTGAGGACTAAGTGGCTCATTCCGCTAAGAGCCTCGAATCCTCTCGCTCGTCTGAGTAGTTTTCGGCTCTTGCTTAGAGGAGCTTCGGAACCGGTTTCCTCATTGTTCCATTTTTGACGTGAATACGTCTTTAAATTTGCAACGGTTGTGGGAGGCAGTCCAGAAAATCCGATGATAACAAAATCAGGGGATAGAGTTTGGCACTGCAGATCCGAATCTATTGCCTACTCAAAATTCGAATACACCACTCGATTGCCAAAGGATCAAAGAATGTGTAACGTTTAATGAGGACTGCGAAGTATCGCTCGTGGTGGCAAGGGGGGGGGGGCAATTTTGAGTTCGTTTCGCCGCGTCTCATAACTTCCGCGTAGTATAACTTTTGACTAGGGGAGCTAAGACACTAGTTTGAGTTTCAATCGACAGCCCTCGTCAAGATCAATCGATTGCGAGTATAAAAACATTTGTGTGGCGTGGTTATGGTGAAATTGTATGAGTTTAATGTAAAAAATTAAGAAAACTTGACACAATGTTGGACTATACTCGTCAAAAAGCCAAGCCAAAATTCATAAATCGTATACTGTGGAAAAGAGCATCTCAAAAGCAATCCAGTGATACCAATAAAACTACATATGATCGAGTGAAGCGGTGCCGGAACGTAAAATAAACATTAAGGCGTCCGAGCGCGTTAACATAGACGTATTTACGCAAAACAAACGGCCGTGTCCCTAACACACCACGCCCCATTCTTTTGGCAATTTTTTTGATAAAACAAGTGATTTTTTTGGTATAATAATTGATTTCGGAAGTGATTTTTGTAGTAAAATAGGCAATTTTGTCGATAAAATTATGGAAAATATGGAGTCTGGATGACCTGAATTACAGAGCACGTGGTGACTTCATCCAAGATGGCGGACGAATCCTGAATCCCATCTATGAATTATTCGCCAAAATCGACATAAGCACGCACAATTATTCATATTATTTCTGCTACAACCTTAATTCTAAGCTTGCGTGAAGGTGCATATGGTAGTATATGTATACGTACTAGTAGTTTTTTTTTTCAGAGATTGGTATCAAAACTCTCACTTTACCATGAACAGTTTTTACCATAGGTATAGTCCATTTTCGGTTACGCCAAACTTTTCTGAAGCCCTGCTAAAGTTATACTTCCAGGATGTTCATCCGGCTCAAGCAAACAAATCTTAACTAAGTCTAGAAAATTATACTAATGTGACAAAGTACCGCAATCGTGGGCGCTCAGTCTAATAATATTTTGCTTAAGAACTGTTTCTTACTAGGCATTACCAACACACATATTTTCTCCCTGTTTTTGTTCATATTATTGAAATATAAAAATGTAAAGATTAAATATAAGTTAAAAATTCAATTTAACCCAGATTATAGAACTTTTATGTTAACACAAGTATAAAACGCTTATAATATATGGAAATATTTAAGAAACAACCAAACACGACATACGTTCATACAAAGAGTAATTTTTTAACGGTTTGGTTCAGATTTTTAGAATTTTTTTTCCCTTGATATTATAATTGCAAAGGGATGGAAATATTGTGAGATTGATATTAAGATTGCGGAGCTGATTGCGAAGGATTTGGGCGATTCTTAACAACGAGGTCTTGAGAGCCGTTGAGAGTGAAATGATGTGAGAATGGAGCAGTGCCGTAATGAAAGGGCGGGAAAACGGTATATCCCCGAGAAAATCCGCCGACCAGCAGCATCGTCCGCCGCGAACCCCACTTGCGAAAATCTGGGAGTGACCCGACCGGAGATTGAACCCGGCTCGCCTTGGTGGGAGGTGAGCAGTCTAACCGCTGAGGCACCGCGGCTCCTAGAAAGTGTGAAGAAACCACGTACAGACTATAGTTAGGAACACTAAAATTTCGCGAAAACATTTCCGCACATGCTAGACTACAATAGCCTACGGGCGTACAAGCAATTTTCTTTGCGTATTGGCTGCGTGTTTTTGAGAGAAGTCGTTTTCTTACTTGACTGGCCAATTATAATTAGGTAACTCTGGTACTATTGTAACAGTGCTGGAAAATATCACCGTGCCGACTTCAGTATTTTATTCCACCTAACCAACTCTCCGCCACCTGAGAATGCTCAGCTACCAGGGTTATGAAAACTTACAAGTATGCTGCCCCCTTGGACGGCGAGCGAGGAGCTGACGGGCAGTGTGTCTGCCTTGCTCGACTTCGGATTCAGCACTGCGTGGCGCCGCCAGTTGACTTCCCCCCTCCCCGCCATCCCGCTGGCTCCATTTCTTCATTGCAGTTGGCCGTTGCTAGGCAAATCTACGACGCAGCGTCATACGTCACCAAGAAATTTAAATTAACTGATTTTCGTACTTCCGGAAAAACCTCCATATTGTTCTTCCGTGTTCCTCCACACTCTACAGCACTAAGTTTGAACTATAGAAGATGGGTGTTGATACCCAGACAAGACACACAGCACCGGACACGCGACAGGAGGAAACACACACCACACTCACATTTAAAATGTGAAAAGGGAAAAACAGGCAGAAGGCATTTTCCTGCCATGTTTTAATAGAGAGATTTTGAATGGGCATATAAAAAAATTGTTAGTACAGGGCAAAACACAAGTTTGGGCATTTATATGAAAGTTAAGTCATATTACAATTTCTGGTAACGATTTTGTACTCCTTTCTTGGGAAAAGTGGAAAATTGTAACGTATTTATACTCACGTGCCCCTATTGGCACCTTTGTATTCTTGGAGCCTGTTTTCAGGCATAATTGTATTTAACAAGTAATATGTAGCCTGTTTTCAGGCATAATTGTATTTAACCAGTCTTTATAAATTTTGTATAACATATTTTTGGGGCAGTGTAAAAAAAAAGAAAATAATTGAGCCCAATAGAGGAAATAAAACCATATTTGTGGTTTGTTCATTTCTCACAAATTTGGGGGTAAAAACTCTACAGTATCAATGGGATTGGAAAAACCTTTGTTTTTAAACTCTGCTAAACATATTTTTAACTCTGCTGAACATCTAGAGCTTGGTATGACAGTTGATGAGAGCTTTACTCACTGCCACGGAGTTTGAATTTCCTCCGGCTGCTCCTACTTCCGTGACACTATGCACCTGTGATTCGCGCGCAGACACATTAAGACGCGTAACACCTAGATCATCCAATCAAGAAATGTAATCTGAGCTAAAGTGTTATGGAATTCAACTGGTCGTGAAATCTTTTCGCGAAAATCGAGTGTCCCTAACCATAGTGAATACTGTAGATCGGTAGAGCAGACCGAAGAGACCGAGCTGGCGAAGTACTGGTCTCACCTGCCCGGACTCCCTTCGTAAGATAAGCGGAACCTGCCCAGGCTCCCTTCATAAGTGAAGAGGACCATGCCAGGGTGTGCGAAGGCGGCAGTGGGAGCTCTGAAGGGACGGTCGCCGACGTCTGTCTCCACGTCGACGCCAGGAGCTGCCACCAGCCCGCGAGCAGGGGATCGTTGCCGAGCTCGGCGCCGCTCCTCACGCGCCAGCTGCAGGATGTCCTGAGCATGTTCTTCGTCCTCCTGCCCGAGTCCTTCCTCCACTGCTGTCCTGCTGTCCTGGCTAGCAGTCTCCTCTCTGCCACCATTGCTGGGCTCTCCCCACCTCAGCTGTGTACTTGGCCCAGCTGTCTCTTCCCCGCCTGGTGCACTATGCAGTCTGGTGCTGCCTTCCTGAACGTTTGGCACTCTGTCAGTACAAGTGACCTCTTCTCCACTCGATGGCCAGGCCACCTGGGAAACTTCTTCCTCGCTCGACATGCTTCCTGGCCTAATAGCTTCTCCCTCTCTCGACATGCTTCCTGGCCTGATAGCTTCATCCCCGATCAACTGTATGTGTGCGCTGGTCGCCTCCTCCAGGTTCAATGACCTGCCGTCTTCGGTGGGTTATTCCATTGTGAGTGCTGGGATGTCGATCCGGACATCGTAACAGGACAAAAACTGCATACACGGGTTCCTGGAACAACACAGCATAAGCACAGTTATTGTTGGAAAGGGAGGAGGGAGGTGTGTGTATGGGGCCCTGTCAGCGGCCTGCAGAACAAAAGAGAATATTCACAGGGTTGTGATATCAGTCGCAGAGTTCGGAAGTGACGAGAATAATAATAATTTTTAACTTTTTAGTACAATACAATTGAAATCTGGTTTAAATTTTTTTGCTGCATATCGTTTTACATTTTTTATTCTTTGAGACTAAAAAGTGAACAGACCATATTTTCTTTCTTACTCACACCCCAGTCCTGTATGGCAAGATGTTAACAGTTTTTTTAAAACTCTACCTTAATTATAAGGGTTAGGTGTGAAGCCTGAAGGTAGGCCAGGAGCTAATTCGTATTTCTCAAGTGCTTCTTTCTGTCCCGAACCGAACAGAAAATTGTGGCGTATGAGGCAGCTCGCGCTGAGGACGAACGGCTTCCGGTAACGACTTTTGACAATAGCGGGGGAACTATTGGCATTTCCTCCTCTCCTATCTCACAACATCACTACATTCACTGCTTCAAGAGCCGTATGCACAGACTTGCCTACACGTTAAGTGCCTCTACTACTACTTCCAGTAGAGATTCCAAGCGTCTTTACATTTCTTATGCTCAGACCATTTTAGTTGAAGACTCGTGCTGCTTCACGAAGTTTATTTTGGATGGCTACTAAATACTTAGATACTTGAGCTTGCCCAAACTTAATGACGCCAGTTGATCTCAGCCAATAGGAAACGACTGAATCTATGAAGCATACTTTTTCTTAAATGAAGTAAAATGAAGTGTTCTGCTCCTCGAAATACTAATATTACATACGCATGTACTCCTTAAAAATGTAATTAATTAATAATTTTTAGTCAACAGAAAACGCATGTAGAGATTAAATTGCTGCCAATTTACAAATTAAAACATTGTGCAAATATTTTTTTTACGATGGTAGACAATAAATATTATTTTAGTAACACCCCACATTTTATTACACCACTCAACATTTTGAGAAACTTTGCGACTAAACCAATTTAAAAATTTCGTGGACATTTATCCTAAACTACAAATACTAAATAAAATGTTATTTTAAAGACTGTTCGTGTTAATAGACATATAGTGCAATCGGTGAGAGTTAAATACAACTTTAAATGTTGACATATAGTAATATTTGCCTCATTTTGTGAGTAAATTAGCATACTTTGTTAATAAATAACATTTACATGTGAAAACAATTAAGACATATTTCACTAAATAAATTGTATCACGAGTTGCGTGAGTGAGTGAAGAGATTTGGGCGGCTCTTAAGAGCAAGGTCTTGAGAGTCGATAAGGGTGATTGAGATGAGGGTGGAGCAGCGCCGGGATTAAAGGGTGGGGGAAACGGGAGATCAGCGAGCAAACCCGCTGACCAGCGGGATAGTCCGGCACGATTTCCGCATGCGAAAATCCGGGAAAACCGGCCGGGGATTGAACCCGGTTCGCCTTGGCGGGAGACGAGAAGGCTAACCGCTCAGCCACGAGTTTCGTGATCTAGTGGTTACAATGTAACGCGTAATGGTGATGTACGAATCAAAAGATTCGTTCGAAAAAACATAACTGTCTCAAAAATTCAAAATTAATTGTATTTGTATAGTTAAAGCAGCGTAAATAATTTCTCAGGTCACTAGCGTGTACGTTAATGCCTAAATATACAATATATTCATTAAATAACAACTTAACACCAAGCCCTGCAATCACCTTTTTGCAAAAATGTTCACTATTTGGCAACTTTAGAGAGGTCAATGGGTGACAAGGCGGGCTAACATTGGATTTAACTGAACATACCAAACGAGCCCACCAGCGCCGACCTCCCTTCGTTCCTAGTATTAGTGTATCACTAGTCTGCATATCGTTGCACGCTGACTGGTAATACGATAGCGACGGCGGCGGAGGCAAGGCCATGACGGGTCTAGAATTACAGACGCGCGCCGCTGACCCTGGTTGGATTGTTTTCGGCCGGTATCTGAAGAATGCTTCTGGATTACTCGCCTCGTTCTCTAGGCGCGACTCGGGGTGCGTTGAACCTCCCAGAAATCCCAGCGGGCTCTATAAGTATCGCCACAGGCCTCCGCTCCGGGCCGCGAGTTGAGTTGGAGTGGAGGAATGAACGAGTGGCTAATTTCCGAGCGATAGAAGACGACAAGTGACCAGCGGAAGGGAAGTCTGCGACTGCAAGTATCAAGCAGTCGAGTGTGCGGCTGGCAGGCTGGACTATTGGTCTAGATACGTGAGTGAAAGACATTATAAATGATGGCAACAGATGTGGTGAACACTTGTTGATCATGAGTATGATTTATTGACTGTAACCAACTGAGGACGTTAAAGACGTTAATTAGAGTGGTAATAGACATTAAATATTGCGCTCACTGTTAAATAAACATAGTAAAAGTGGAGACAGCTAATTAATGCTGTAGATAATCGCAGATTGAATAAATTAGTAATCAAATTAATTTAATTTTTATTTTTTTATTAAGACCTCCATCCCTCGCGAACTCAGATACGCCCCTAAGGCGTCCTCACATGTACAGGCTATTGACGGTAAAATGAGCACTTTTGGAAGACCTACTTAAGATCTTCTTGTATGCACTTTGTGTATACAAAGTAATGTAAGATTGACATTGACATGGGCGTCATCACTTTATTCTTACGTCGGTCAGGTGAAACTGTGAAATTATCAGAAAAGTAAATATTTTACATTTCTGCTAATTTTTCCCTGAGATAAATTTTAAATAAAGACAATAAGCGAAAAATAATTTAAGTTATCACAAATGATTACCCAACACTTTTTATTCGACGTTAAGATACGGAGCTACTTCCCATCCGTCATTGCCAACTTTAATGGGCGAATGTCACTCAGGGCACCCATTAAATTGTTTGAAGGTAGGGGCAGTGACTTTTTTCTAAGGTTGATTTCAAAAGTGCTCACTTTATCGTGAACAAGCGTTTAACAATAAGTAGGTGTTTTCCTGTATTCACTCGTTCTAGGTCACTAAAGTTAGTTACCACGTAGCGGACTAGCACGCACCTACATGCCTCGGAGTTCCATAAGCCAGTGTTCTTCACCCGCGTCTGTCCCTGTATTGTAGTTTGACCTTCCTCGACTGCCATGTGTTTGCCAAGTTGCTACATAACGAGCCTCTGCGCATGTGTTGCAGACAGAAAAAGACAGAGAGATATATAAATAGAGAGAGCGAGACATGAGAACATTGTACTGTCATCGAAACTACGTATCTGTGCAAAGTTACTGTTCGATCGGATATGTGGAAGTGAGTCAAAATTAACTTTCAAGATTTCACTCTAATTAAAAATGAAAGCAGTTATATAGTAACGTGTAAAAGGGAAATTTTACAGTTGAATTTTGCATCCAGGGTTAAAGGGATATTTATAAATACGGATTATACTCTGTGTACGAGTAGAGATAACGCTAACTAAACAATAAGTTATATTGATAACTGAAAAGGCTACTTTACTCTACACAGATGAAAATAATTTTTATGAAGTTATTAAAAGGTAAGGCGACGTCTTGTTGATAGCGGCTTCATCAGAGATGCAACAAGAAACAAGTGCAATACTAGTGAGACAATTACAAATACACACGTGCCTTACCCGGGATTCGAACACAGAACGCCTCTTACCTTAATAAGGCGTGCAACCTATATGTACATTATGGAGGTAGCATTCGGAACGTCAACTTCGATATAGGCTATTCACGGTAAAATGAGCACTTTTGAAAGCCCTGCTTAAGATTTA
This sequence comes from Dryococelus australis, assembly GCA_029891345.1. Lineage (NCBI taxonomy): Eukaryota > Metazoa > Arthropoda > Insecta > Phasmatodea > Phasmatidae > Dryococelus > Dryococelus australis. The sequence continues at coordinate 101,846,807 of CM056997.1, read as the reverse complement.
CTTGCATGCACGTCGTGTATTCCTCCGCTTTATATAATATTGACATTTCCATGAGCCTCATATATTTATACATGCGTCGGTCAAGTGAAACAGTGAAATTATTTTTTTTTTAAGTAAAGACTTAACAAATCAACTTATTTTTACACTTCGATGCCTTAAAAAAAAAATATAAAGTGGAATAGATAATATAAGTTATCAGACATGGTTAATTAACACATTTTATTCGGCGTTTAGATACGGAACTACTTCTCATCCATCGCTACCAACTTTAATGGGCGAATGTCACTCAGGGCACCTATTAAATTATATTCAGTTCGGGGCACTGACTTTTTCCAAAGATTGATTTCAGAAGTGCTCACTTTATCGTGAACAGCCTTTAGTAATTAGTATAATATTATGGTATACTGGGTTTATCAACTTAAAATATTTACAGGGACATAATTTTGAAACGAAGTGTGTGTTAATGAAATATCATGTCAGTTTTCATGGCCTACCGTAACACTACTTGTGTGTAGAATTTGGTGGAAATAGCTTGACCAGCTCCCGAGACATGACATGACAGCTTTAGTTTTTTATTTGGTGCTTTCGTACAAAACATCCTGAAAACAGGTTCTGTATAGGCACATCTGATGCTGGCAATGCTGGCTGCTGATGATGGCAAACTTATCAAAATTATTTGTAATGCATCCATACTGGAAATAAAGCCAGACACACTTTAAACACGGGCCGAAGTATCTCTACTAGAGTGAAAAATTCAGTGGAAGTCGATTGATTGGTCCCGAACATACGACAGTCCATTTTTTTTCAAATGATGGTATATTCATTACTGGAGAACAAAACTAAGATTTATTTTTCACAGTCTAATTGCCATAGATGCAGTTAGATATTAAGTTAATATAAATTTTAATGGACTTCAAAATTATGACTTGTCGCATAAATTTGATAGGTATCAGTTAATAGTTTTCCGAAATAGGACACTAAAACTTAATTTAGAAACTATATGATAGTACTTGGACACGCTTTGTACGGGGACTGTCACGCCGAGATGAAGTCATCAAGATGCAGCTTGGCGTGTCGCTCGTCGCTCAGCCTACGGCTACTGTATCATTCAGGTCAGTCATATATTGTAATTGATTAGAACCTCACTCGCTAAATAAAAATGTATAAGGGAATGGTGTGTGTGTGTGTGTGTGTACCTATTATAGTGAATGCTCTCTACTAACATAGATTACCATGGATGTGTATAGGTAGTGGGAACGAACTGTTTGTATGTTGTAGAGATGAGTTGGGTTAATTATAGCGAATACTCTCTACTAAATAGAATGCCCTGGATGTGTCTACAGGAGAGGCAAAATTTTTGTGTATATGATGGAGCGATGAAATGAAATATTTAAAGGCAGCTATAAATTCAATTTATCTCCATTAGTTATTACTTTAACAAATATGTTGCGTACTTATTGTATCTAATATTTACTAAGTTAATATCTTTACTGGTTCCATAATTAACTTCAGTTCTTCCCTAATAATAGTATAAACCTCCCATAGTTCCTGGTCAGTAGTATGAAAATATTAAAATTTAGAAACAACATATAAACGTGTTAAACCGTGTCGCTGAGGCGGCTCTCGAACTATTGTCTTTTGTCGCTAAGTCACCGTTGCTTCGTGGCAGCGTCGTGGACAGGTAAACAATATGATAACTAAAATGCCCCCAAAATGTATGGAGTGACCCTAATAATCAATGATTGTCTAACATAGAAGAAGATTGTCAAGCCTTATTCTCCTCGACGTGACACTTGTTTGCAAACGATCGGGACAACTCGTTCGTTAAAACATTTATTGTTTTGAAAATACTAAATATTAAATAACACACAAGTTGAAAAATTTGTTCGGATTGTGAGACAGATGAAATTGTAACTTGGGACTGGTTTCACAACGCATGCTTTTGTACGAGTGAACATGCTATTTAATTTGAAATGCTGATTACAAACATTTTCCTTTTCCCAAATGTGGATAAGATAAACCGATGGGTTTCCAGAGAGTAACCAATGTTTAACTTAAAAACAATTGGTTTCAAATTCTAGGATGATCGCAACATTATATATAAAATATGGTATGTTTTTTTACGTAATAAACCATGTGAGGTGTAATAATACCCCAAGTGCGCATAAGAAACTGACTATCATTTATGCCTACTGCTTTCAAGTTTCAAGAATGTAATTGTTTATTCATATTATTGAGTTTTAATTCTTCAAAAATATCGCAAATAATTTTTTTAATAATTTAGTCAATTTGTGACTATGGAGGATGATTTCACCTTTTTTGTGAAGGCAATGAAGAAATTAAAACAGGATACGGCCGATTCTCTTGTAAATGGAAGAAAATGCATTTTTTCCAAATAAACAAAAATTGTCACCGCCCTAGCACTGTCGGAAAAAAAATTAGGACGTCTCGGAACGCCCACAGTGAAGCATGTCGTCACTTAAGTGGCCACGCCGGCTATCTAATGTTCACAAACGGCAACACTGTCTATCTCATGACATTTTCCCCATTTTGAACACTTTGACTTCCCATATCTTTGACAGGATAAATGTTAACTCCATAGGCACATTAGTGATTAAAATTGCGTTTACCAAAGGTTGCACATAAAATAGTTTTATTGCTTTCCTGAAAAGTGACGAAAGCTGAGATAGGCAGTGTTGCCACTTAAGTGACGATTTAATAACATGTTTGGCTATGTTGTATGTTATGATTCTAACAATAATAAACTTTTAAGTTATTTTAAGCTTATCGCATTATTTAATTTGTAAGTTACGTTATGTATGATAAACTCCATGAACATTTCACTTCATTCGCACTGAAAGTTTGATCAGACCAATACCAGACAGCTCTATATAAATAGCATAGGTGAGTGTACGAAAAACAAATCTAATGGCAACAATTGTTATAAATATTTTCCCTTTGTAAACATTTGACATATTATGAATTAATTTTCGTCGTCTGATTTGTGGTCATTGTTAAATAAACTTTCCATAGAGAAAAAATTTCCTTCCTCATATCAGTTATGTTGGTACTGTAGCTTTACTATCATTGGAATGTGCTATTAAACAGAGGTGCTGCTCTCTGCTGACTGGAGGTGATAATATAGTTGGGTTTTCTCGCAAAAATCTGCAAGCTGTCCGGTATTGGTATCTAATGTATTTGGTTAGATATTGCCGTATTTTCAATTTAATATTTTTACAATAGTGGAAACACATTACCAGCAGAACTTTACTCCTATGCAGTTTTCTTTCATGCCTATAATTTTTGTTTACACGTAACATTAGATCTTTTACACTCAACGAAGATAGCATATTTTTTAACAGGAGAAATGGAATCTCAGTTTCCGAAACAACGAAATTTTTTGCACCTAACGTTTGCTTTCATTTATGTTTAGATCTTAACCAAAATATCAAAATAATAAAACAAGCAGACAATAGCGAACCGATACGTCATTAAATTATTGTCAATTCTACCTTAAACAATGTTCAGCTAAACGCCTGGTAAAATTACACCAACATGAAGTACAATGCTAATCACATGTTAATCGTTCTGTTTGAATTAATAAGTTGATTAAATAACCGGAAATGAAACAGACATAGTGGAACAGGCCCTTAGGTTGTCTGTAGAAAACACATATCTGTTCATATTACTGTTTCATATCAGAAGAGATCGTATCCAAACTCGTAGTTTAATAACACGGGCTTGATTTCTGCTAAGTGCTGACGTGCATACTGTGAATACAGCACATTTCTCAGATCTACTCTTCTAGGCGATATCGTAAAGAAAGGGGCTGATATGTGTAAATCAGGATCACAAGTTCACAAACTACACAAGTTTGGCAAATGCAGCTGCTATATTCGTTCTTTCAATCTCTTCCCAAGTGAGCTTGCAGAAGGTGGCAGGACACAATGAGTGTGAAACCCGGTAATTACTAGCAAATATCTCATCACATCACAATTCAGTTGACACACGCTTACAAGTCCGCGCTTTAACAAATCACTAAATAATGCGCTGAATTAAGATTTGAAGTATATGTTTAATTGTGATAAATTTTCCTTCAACATTCCCATTTACAGTGCAATGCTTATAACTCGAACCACTTTAACCTTAACATCAAACACGTAAAGTATTGGCAATAGCGAAAAAACAGAAATTCCCAACCACAAACAACTAAAGCTAGTTCCACGATAGTAGTAGGGGTGCACGGCTCCTACATACAAAGGAATGCCACCTTTTTTCATTGACACAATTAAGTGAATATCAAAAGGTTAATTAAATTGATCGAAAGGGTTATTGAAAAGGGGGCAATTAAATTGAAAGGGTTAAAATTCATGAAATGGTAACATTTATTGAAAGGGTTAAATGTATTGAAAGGGTTAAAAAAAATTGTGCAAGAGTGGCATTAGTGTCACATTTATGAATTTATTTATTTCTTTCTGTGGGTTGGGGAGAAGCTCTGGTAGATGTTGTCAGCACGACTGGCACTCGACTGAGGTGTGGCGTTTAGGGAACCGGGCATATATGTGTAGAGTTTTGTGCAAGAGTGGCATATGTGTAAATTTGTATGTTTTTTGGGTTTGGAGTGGGATATTGCTCATAGATAGGCGACTTTGAAAGATGCGATTATTGTTTTAGTAATGACAAACGATTAAATAGACGATGACTGTTTCCGAATGCAATTAAATGTGAGAGAATTACAGAGTGTTCTACGTATGAATAAATTACACACTTTACACACTTTAATTACACACAGTAAATTACACACATTACTCGAAAATCTTAAACGCCTACATTAATAACAAGTGGAATTATGTGATTCTCTAGTATGAAATCAAACATAAAGAGATGAATTATTCTACACCAAGCTGTCTGCTAGCAATGTAATTTACACGAGAGCGAAGAATAACAAACTAACACAATTACGTGAGTGTGGAGTATGGAATTAAAGATTTACAACAAAATGTCCCTATAAATTAAACGAACACAATAACAAGATATACGACATTACTTGATGCCTCTTGCACATACCTTCCACGCCCGTATGCCTGTGAGACTGATGAGGAGGAACTTTAGAAACGTAACCCAAACATAAAAGAAGTTAATTGTTTAAAACGCATAATTAAATCTCACCTCTCGCAAAACATGTCTGTCTGGCTCGGAGGCTGGTGAAGGAATGAAGCGATCTTACCTCGAGAGCCTGACTTTATATACGTGGAGTGCGTTTGGAGTCTGACAAGCGACTAAGGTTATAGCTACTCGGAAATAGATGTGAATACGATTAACATGACAAATGGATAAAAAAATTGTTTACAACACACATACTGACATATAAATTAGACTAGTTTGATTTTAAACAGACACAATAGAAATACATGTAATGAATTGGCACCAGGAGCTCCCCAAAAACACATCCATCCACCTCGGAGGTTAGTCGATGAATGAGTGGATCAAATGACGTGCGCCTACTTATAAGCTGTTATGTGGAGCACAGCTGAGTTTATCTTTACAACTGACAGAACCTATTTCCTTATCAAGCTACTGTGAACAACAACTTTCGTTCCACAAGTATGTGAATGTATAAAATTAAATTATTTAAAAATAATGGATGTACTACAAATTTTTATGTCAACATTGTGAAATTCACTGTATTTGGTAATAAAAAAATGCGAGTTGAAAATGCTATGAAGTTCTGTCGACCGAACATAGAAACAGGGTTTACACGATAAACACAGTATCAAAAAAATGTATATTTTATTCCCAATAAATTAAAAAAATATTTTACACTATAATTTAGGAACACTGTGAACAAGATCTGAACCCCAGAACATATAATATCGCTTAATGAGAATCGCAGCTATCACACTCGGAAGCTCGGTGTATATGAAGGAACTATTGAGGTATACATGCATCTAGTCCAAGCTTGTATGAGATTCTGAAAATGTTGTTGACAGGATACAGGGGTGCAGATGACCTCCCCCACCCCTCGCCGGAGCTCGCTACTCTGTCCTTGAGGTTACTCATCCCTCTGCCCTAGATTGTCAGTTTTTTCGGCAATGTAACAAGATGGCGATGACTGGCTAGATACGGCCACATCGATTCCGACCTCCCTGCACCCCCACCTACCACCTCCCCCCTCGTGAGAGTGATGTGCCCTGTGGTCAAAAAAAAGTCTGCTTCGAATGTCAATTTTTCGTCAATAAGTCAAAATGGCGACGACTGGCTAGAGGGCTTCACATCGGCCTTGCTTGTCTGTAGGCACCCTATACCCTCCACCCCTCGCCAGAGTGATGTGTCCCTGTCCAGGCACCTATGATTCCCCTCCCTCCACGTGAGCCCAGAACGTGTTTTTAGGATATCTCGAGAATTACTCTGTCTCCCTCCCTGTCTACCCAAGATCACACACCCTCGTGCAGCGAAGTTTGGACTCTTCATAATGCGTTAACCTGTATTATTTGTAACGAAATAAGATTTCACAACCCCACTGATCAAAATTTATATCCCTGAAGCTAAATAATACCCAAAATCTTAATGCCCAGATAAAATTCCAACAAATGTTATATTGTATTCCAGGAAATGTATTTTAATACAATAAACTATATCCCATTTTCCAGCAAACTTATTGAAGTATTTCTAGGAAACTAAGTATTTTTTCGTAGAAGAGATATTTTCACTTACTAAAATTTTTTTTTCAACATTGAAAGACCACAGTTTTTGATACATGTATAATTCCATTTGCATAAGTTCCAACTATTACAATGGAAAACACGACACATGCATACATTCTAAGCAAAGTAAAGTCATTATTTATGATGAAACATTAGGTAAACACATTAGTAAGGATGTCAGTGATACTGTTGAAGACTTTCCTTCGACAATTGTTGTGAAGAAGGCAGAAGGCATCAGCAATGCTCGTTACATATTTCCTAAAGACCCGAATGTACTTGATAAAAAAAATTGATATTTATTTGAGTTTAAAAAACACTGAATATTATGGAATCAAATAGATGGTTTTCTTTATAACAACACTTAAGGAATGTGGTTTCATCGAATGAAGTAATATCTGTTAATACCTGAGAAGTATGATAGTAAATTTTAGAAAACCATAGTAAAAGTAATTATTTCAAGTAAACATTGTGTGATATGAATATGTTTCTATTTGAAATATTTGTGTCTTCCTCAAACCAATTAAGTCATTTGAATTTGATTGGAGTGTTAATTGGGCTTTTGAGGGATAAAGTATGTTAAGTAGAACAAAAAGTGTTATTTGAGGAATAAATTAGGTTTTTTGAGGAATAAGAATCGTCAAAACGATTTTGTGGAATGAGTTAGGGGAATAAGTAACTAACAAACACCGTATAACATATAACCAGTATAAAATGTTTTTGGTATCTATGTTTGGGAAGTGCCCTATACTTACTGGTGCTTTGTTTTGTAACATCCTCTGGTTTCCTAATGTCTGTCAATAAATTTATATTTTAAAATGAATTTTTGCATTTTTTTAACCTATTCCTTTTTAAAAGTAAACTTGTTTTCCTTAGAAAAATATTTCCTCGACAGAGAGAGTGGAAAAGAAATGTAATTAAAATATCGTAATACAGAGAGATTCTTTAATTTAATATTAAAAGTATGTTGCATTAGCATGTTTCAGTGGTAAAAAAGGAAAAAGTTCTGTAAACTAGCACTCTAATCACTTCTCCATAACTTACAATAGTATATACCATCCCGGATAAGATATTGTTTATATAAGCTGGGTTAGAGTGTGGGTGAGGTTATGTAGTCATGTAAACATAAAAGGAGTAAAGAAAAAATCACTGTTAATTAAACAAATATAAATTTGTTCATACACATGTAAAAGCTATTTTGAATGTATAACATTCTGGTTGCAAACACCTTGTATTGTGAAAAGTTGGTATTAGAATAATAACAGTTTGTTTACAAAATTATTTAATAATAACATAATCCAAATCTATTGGCTTAAAACTGGACAAATACATATTAAATTCTAACATACGCATGCTAAATTTAAAAAAATAGCATTAAATCCTTTTGAATGAATTAAATTTGATTTAAACATGTATTAAAAACATCTCGAATAAGTTTTATGCATTTTGAAGCAAATTACGAAATATTAATTTTTGGAAAAGGGAAAATTTTGGGGCTTAGAAATAGCACGTCCTACCCCAGGTCTGCATATATTGATCACCCTTCATGGGGGTAACATCTCCAACTCTTTCATACTTGGACAACCTGTGAACTGGTCCGCAATGCTTTGCCTTCTGTATTCAAGGTCGCCCATCCACGAACCGCTACCGGGGACCTAATTTGATCCGGTTGTGCCATGAATGAACTTCTACCACCCTCTGAGGGAATTCGCCACTTTCTTGGGAATTCAGTCGGGCGCACGTCTGTTGGATAAACAACCCCGGACTTTCGCCTCCCTGGACGGGGTAGCGCTCTCACAGCTTGACTTTGAGTTCAGGTTTCATGCTAAGCCTACCAGCTTCGCTACCAGCATTAAAGTAAGTGGTTAACTTCGGACTTTTTTGAATTCGTTTGCAATTTTTTGCCAAAACATTTCGTAAAACTTATTAAAAATGGTTTAATTTTGACCAGGTTTTTCGGAAAATTTTTTCTTCAAATTGTTTCATGTTTTAGTAATGTTTTTTTTTCTTAAATTGTTTCATGTTTATATGATTTCATTAAACTTTCTTTAAAATAATTGAAACTTTTTAACAAACTGAATGATGGGTCTTTAAAATTATAAAACTTGTCATTAGAATCATAAAACTTTTTAACAAATTAAATGCTGGGTCTTTTAAATTGTAAAACAAGTCTTTAGAATTGTAAAACTTTTTATCAAATTGAATGATGTTTGTTTGAAATTGTAAAACAAGTCTTTAGAATCATAAAACTTTTTATCGAATTTGATTATGGGTCTTTGAAATCATAAAACAAGTCTTTAAAATCATTAAGATTTTTATCAAACCGAATGATTAGGGGGCTTTGAAATTGTAAAAACTTAAGTTGTTTATGTTTGCTCTAAGTTAATGATAAGTCGAATGGGTATTTGTGGTGTGTATGTGCGTGTCTGGGCATATGTGTTTGTGTGCATGAGCATGAGTGCAGGGGAAAGGTAAGAAAATTTAATTCCAGATGTAATTTTGATTTACATTTGAGTTTATTAAGCAGAGTTGAGAGTGAGATACAGGTGAACCACCAATAGTAGATATTGCACCATATGGAAGAAGGCTGTGTCAATAACACGTAGCCTGGCCCTCTTTTCACTGTTCTAGAATCTATCGCCGAATACTCTGAGAGATTTTTGGTCAAGTAGGTGCATGACTGAGAATATGAGTGCAGGGGACTAATTATGTTTGTATTAGAGAGTGTGTGTGTTTGTGTGAGAGAAAAAGAGAGAGAGATTTTTCAATTATTTTTAAGTTTCAAAAGATTTTAGTTAGTTTTACATAGTTTTAAGAAATGTTTAAGGGAGGGATGTTGTGTGTATGAGGTATGAAATTTTGAAATGCTATAACAAGGGAGAACTACGCCGCTCATGCCACGCATGAGTGAGAGATGCATAATCTCAGCTCCCAAGCTTGTTCAGTATGAGTTGACTGGAGAAGAATGTGTGAGATGATGGATATATGAGACTTGAGTATTTCTAACGAATGAAATTTTTTTGATGTGTATGTTATGGGGTGGATTGGGTATTTAAGTTAATTTTAAGTCAAATAATTTAAAAATTCAGAGTTATTATTTTTTACTTATTTTTTTAATATTTTGTTTGAAGAGTGTTTATTAAGTTGGTATTACTATTATCCACTGTGTTACCCCCTCGATAATAAATATTTTAAAACGAAAATCGCTATTTAACAGTGTTTAGTATTTTTATAGCATAAATGATTTTTACGGTGTGCTCTAGAATATATTTTTGATGGTGTAGTATTGATACATTTTGTTACTGTATAATATTCATAATTTTTTATGGTGTAATATTAATAAATGTTTTGATGGTGTACCCTAGTTTTGACGGTGTAAGATTCTAAAATTTTTAATAGCCTCATTTTAAAATGTAAATTTTTTCTCAGAAAAGTAATGTTTAAACTGGGCTTTAATTGAAATGCATTAGCGTGAGTTTAACATTCATTTAAAATGTTGTAAGCGCAGTCCACTTGCTTTAAAACTTGTGAAAGACAGGCGAGAAGAGGCAGCTCACAAACGTGGTGAATTGTATAGTGGCTGCTAGCTGTAGACCGTGTCACAGAGTGAAGTTGTTGGCGAGGCTGGGTAGGAAGGGAAGAGGCCAGTCTAGTGGCGTCTCCCTCCTAGCCTTATCGTACAGACGACCGCGGCACATGCTCGGAGGCGACCTACAGGCTTTGGGTGATAGAGGAGGAGAATGGAGAAGTTGTCGGGTGGGAGTGTGCCTGGACGCTGGGGGTCGTTGCAGGTAACGACAGTTTAGTGAATAATTCCCTCGCCCGCAACTCCGGCCTGGTCGAGGTTTTACGTTGCTCCATACTCACCTCTCTTCACCCTCATCGGTTCTCGAGACCTAAATTTCATTCGCTCCCCATATACTCAATTATCGGCTATACGCTAACTGGCTTTGTACACAAGGTTTTAGAATGACTCATCCCCATATCTTTTGTAAAAACACGTCGCTATAATCAAATGATTTTCCTAAAAAAATTAAAGTTCCCTCAAAAATTATTTTTTCTTTATAATAAATAATGTTACTAATAATTTGAACTAAGGTGTGATGAGGGAATAAAGTGGTGTTATTTTACTCTGTTTTCAGCACGATCTACATATATTATGACAATAATTGTACTATTGTAGGAGAAAAAAATTAGATTCACTTTATTTATCGTTAATGAAAAGACCGATTTCATATGTATTGTGCGGGTTAATTGAATAATTAAATTAAATTTACAATCTCTAGAAATTAACAATTGTTCACATATGCAATTCCTAAAATTACCTATAACCTTTTATAAGCTATTTAATTATAAACTTGGAACAGTACAGAAGGAATGATGTATTTGCTACCTGGCTTCTGCAGTAAAGCATTTACAGCTCTGCGCAGCGTGCGTCGACATGAAAGAACGAGCTGTGGAATGAAAAATTCAAGAAAGCAGTTTGAGTGTGATTTCTGTCAGAAGCAGTTTTCTCGGAACGATACATTAAAGATACATTGTAAAACTTGCAACACTGGTTCTCCACCTCCACTTGCTTCACAACTTATACCACAATCAACACCACAAACAGTACCACATCATAAACCAGCACCACAAACGACTGCCCTACCTATTTCGTTACCTTCAAAAGTAGATATGTTTATTCAGGGATGAAAAGTAAATCGATTCCCCAGCCTAAGAGAAGACTTCATCATTTAGTCTCAAATACGAGATAGTGGCTTGCCCGTTTGCTGGCAGGTTAACATGATTCATGGATAATTAATTATAGGAGTAACACTGCTGTGGATAGGGACATCCATATGTTTCAATACAGGTCATTCACTGCTGGTGATAAATAATCCACGTTTATAAGAGAACCGCCAAAAACTCTTTACTCGCTCCAATGTATATATAAAAATAATTTGCTACAGGGTTTTAATACAATTAGAAAACCGTAAATTGGATGGTGTCTTGCTAGAGGTTATTAAATAATATCTCTCTAAATATTTTTCCCCTCAATAGTGCAGTTAGTTTCATAATATCTTCAGCCATGCCATCTAAAACACCACACTGCAGATGACGTCCATCTGTGCCACCACACGCAACCTCCTATTCCACGACCAACTTTACAGCTAACTATTGCTGCCCACAACATGTATTGTTTCACTATTCAATGCTGCTGCTCCCTGTTTGCCTATCTGTAAGACCTATCTGTATCAAGAATACATTTTTCAAAATAAGAAGAAGAAAGTCACTATGTGATGTATCATCTACAGGAAACTGCGTGAGTGTGTTGTACCGTGTCGTCGGCATGTGTGAGTGGGAAATACACAGATTTGCTAAATGAACGCTCCTCTATGGGTCATTATTACCTTTCAAGAGTGTATAAATATTATGTATAAACACATAGTTTTAGGTGAAAATAACAATCTTCGAATTGTTGTATTGTATTTGTAAATATTTGGTTAATCATTTTTGTAGATTTTTTTTATCTTGTAAACTAACCATTTTTGTAACAGTAGTAAAAATAGTAGTAGTAGTGTAGCAGTAGTAGTTGTAGTAATAGTAGTTGTGTTACGATGTGCAATTGATGTTCACAGATTTATTGCAGAAAATTATAAAAATTTTATTTGACAAAATGTCTTGTGTTTATTTAAATGTCTTGTTGTTAAAAATGAATGGTACTTTAGTTTGTAAGACGATTGTTTTTAAGTATGTGAAATAATGTTTTATGTATATATTTGATTTAGAAAATTATGATTGAAAATGTTTTTTAGTGTGTAAATGTTTGTCGTAAATATTTTATCTCATAAGGATGATTTTTGATCAAATAAAGGAGTTTTGAATAAAAATTTTACATGTAAAAATTGAATACTATGACTTGTTTTTTATTAGTTCGAAAATTTTCCCATGTCATTATCTAATATATTGTGTTTATTACTTCGCCAAAATATAAAAAAATCTTGGTAATCATTAAAAGAGTTGGAGAGTATCAGTGTTCCTTTGAATTCAAAGCCTGGAAAATGCTTATTTGTTTGTTTCCTAACTCTTGTTTTCAAAGAAAAAATGTACAATTTTCTCGAGGAGAAAAAGCTAACATTTCAATTAAAACATACTCTGAAGGGAGAACTTACATAAAATGCTGGAGAGATAAACATGTCTGAATGAATGAATTCTTAAATGGAAGGAACAGACTTGGATATCTCGAGAAAACTTTACTGCACTGTTGGCGAAGAACTCTAGGGAATTTAACTAAAGTTTCACACAAAAACCTTTTCAGGGCCAGGTAAGAAGAACACTTGGCATCACGCCACAATGCTTCTCCACTGTCCTTGAACTGGGTAAGTTCAACCAACCTTTGATATAAAAATATTTTTCATTATTAGCATCAAGATTACAACTACTGAAGAATCAACATGACGATGTCTGGTGATGAAAATAAAAACATAGTCATACTTTACACAAAAAAAAAATCAGAATACATGATTGAAAAAACTTCATAAAAAATAAAATTCAAATGTTACTTATTATTATTTTCATTGGCTTAATGATATAGTAGGAAAGTAAAATTTCAATATGAGATAGTATTTGTTTAAAATGAAAATTGAAACATAGAATAATAAAGTTGAACAATATTGTATTAAATTTTCCTGTACAATAGTGAAGCCAAAAATCTTGGGTTGGTAGCTCTGCAAATTTTCTCAGTGGTAATGGTGTGCAACAGTGAAACGGGAAACTAAAGTTTCTGGTTTAGAGACAGTTTTCAGCTTGATTCCTTGCAAGTTCAAGAAATGTGTTACGCTTTACGATCTAATTATAGTATATATGTTCCCATTTTCTTAATACATATATTATAAATCATATTTACACCAAACATATATGGATAATTTTTTTCCAACAATGTGTCCGAACATGTTTCCAATTTCGTTAAAATTATATTTTTATAAAAAAATTTTTAAAGTTAATTGGCAGCAGTTAGTGTATGAGGTGAAGTAAAAGTTTTTTCATAAATATTAGTTTGTTTTTTTTTTTTTTATATAAATCATGTGTTTTTTTATGTATGTATGTTTTCCTGCGTAATGGAGCTTACAAATTGAAAATTAATTTTATCAAGTACGAAACATAATATTTTGCTCAAGAGTTTCCAAGCAGCTAGGAAGACGTTCTGACCTTTGTATCCTCGACAGTTAAAATCGTTGACCTGAAGTCTCATCCCCACAAGGACGGACCTTGGCAGTTTGCTTTGTGAAAAGCGACACTTTCCCTAAGGTATTATAAACAGAAACACATTCTGTGGGGGTTTATTCGACTCAAGTTGGCAGCCTTTGAATTCTCGGGTTCTGTAGTTGGTACTATTGGAACAACATTGAAATTTCACCTTCAAGTTTTATGACACTGGAGAGGTAGCAGTCACACTGCTAACACCTCAAATCTCAAAACATAACGGTTTTTTCATATCTTGAGATATTGGCAAACACTATAAGTATACCAATTCAAAGTGAGTATAAATTAGTCAGGTAATAATGTTTAATTGGAAATATTCCATGCGATTCATTTAAATTTAAACAATTATACAATTGAGTATATCAACCTTTTTCACGTGCATGAACGATATTGTATTTGTTTTATTAACAGTGATTCGTTCTTTACACCTTTTATGTTTGCCTGATATAACCCAGACTCGAACCCAGCTTATATCAACCATGTCTTACCCGGGATGGTATTTACTAATGTTAGTTATGGGAAAGTGGTTAGAGTGCTCACTTCCAGAACTGTTTTCTTTACACTCCACACACATGTTAATGCAACATACTTTTAATAAAAAATTTAAAAATCTCTCTCTGTTATGGCGTTTTAATTACTTTCCTTTCCCACTCTCATTATGTCAAGAAAATATTATTCTTAGGAAAACAAGTTTGCTTTTAATAAGCGATGGGTTAAATAAACATAAAAATTCATTTTAAAACATAAATTTACTGACAAAAATTGGGATACTATAGGACATTACCAATCATAGCACATGTAGACATTTGTTTCAAAAATAATATATACATATATATATATCACAGGATGTTCCAACGATGTGTGTACGACATTTTAAAACAAGCAAGTACTGTATGTTAGAAAACATAGCACCAGTAAGTATAGGGCACTTCACAAACATAGATACCAAAAAAATTTTATACTGGTTATATGTTATACGGTGTTTGTTAGTTACTTATTCCACTAACTCATTCCTCAAAATCGTTTTGACGATTCTTATTCCTCAAAAACCTAATTTATTCCTCAAATAACTCTGTTTATTCTACTAAACATACTTTATCCCTCAAAAAACCTAATTAACACTCCAACCAAATTCAAACGTCTTAATTGGTTTGAGGAAGACATAATATTTCAAATAGAAACATATTCATATCACACAATGTTTACTTGAAATAATTACATTTACTAGGGTTTTCTAAAATGTCTTATCATACTTCTCGGGTATTAACAGATATTACTTCATTCGATGTAACCATGTTCCTTAAGTGTAGTTATAAAGAAAACCATCTAATTTAAACTCTAATTAATATCCAATTTTTTTATCAAGTACATTAGAGTCTTTGGAAATATGTAACGAGCATTGTTGATGCCTTCTGCCTTCTTCACAACAATTGTTGAAGAAATGTCTTCAACAGTATCACTGACATCCTCACTAATGTGTTTACCTGATGTTTTATCATAAATATCGACTTTACTTTGCTTAGAATGAGTAGGTGTTTCGTCACCGACACTGCTCTTTGCAGTTGATTGCGGTAGTTTATGTCGAAAATCGTTATGTTCACATGTTATTGTATATTTCATACAATCCGATTCTATGTCATTTCTTGTAATTGCGTTATTTCCCTCTCCTGCTGTGATATTATATCGTGTAGACGGTACATTTACTTTCTCAGAAGGAAGATTATTATTTTTTTTTTTAGAGATCTTGACATGGCGACTCAAGTTATCCGTTAATGTGAACTGGTGAAAACAGTATTTGGAGTTAAGAATTCTACAAGATGAATTCTTCAAACATTCACTCCTCTCATATCTATGAACATTGCAGGCGAAAGTGTACATTTTCCTGCAGTATTGCAATATAGTTTATTCAGTAAAGTCTTCATTTTCATAAATGTAGATTAAATGAATAATCTTCGGTGTAAGGATAAAGTATACTTCCGAATAGATGTTCACCTCACAATGTCAGAATGACAACTAACTTGTTTCTGTATGAATGTACTGTTTTAAACAGTATCAAGTTTCATTAATTATGATAAAATGTCTTGTGTTCTAATATTTGTATGTTAATTGCAGAGGTATGCATACTAATTCACCATGTGATTAAATCTATGTATGTTAGACGAAATATGTCTTCACTTGGTATTCGATTAAAATGAATAAATAATAATATAATTTCAGGAATGTAAAATGGCGACATGGGTTTAGAAGATTTCGTAGGGAATTTTTAAAGACTTTGTTTACTAAACGATTGTATTAGTCGGTGGCTAGTCTGTTGAGAAAACCATTTTGAACTATGATTGTCTTAACAGTCTTATGTTTTAAAATTGTGTATGTAATACAAATTTCGTTTTTCCCCATTAACTTTTGTGTGATAATTCGTTTTGTCGTTCCCTAAGTTGTATGTAATAAAGTTATTTATATCGGATATATCTTTACAATGTACATAATTTGTTGGTAGTTGGAATGTATTATTATAAAAGAAGGGTTATACAATTACAAAATGGCCCCCATTTTACTTTAAATTTTGCTTATATGTATTGAAATATCATTGAAATCGATATATTCCATCTCCGACAGATGTCATTTCAACCTTCATTCGTGCTGTTTCTGTAATATTATGTCCAAATATGTTTTCTAGGGAAATCGATTTTTAAATAAGTTCGAGTATATACAAATTTTATGGTAGATATTGTATCTAAAAATCTCGATTGGGAATCTTTTGAATTAAAACTTTGGTTACAAGCAAATTTTACTGTCTTACACGAGTCTACACATAAAATACATATTTTTATCTGCTATACACATATATTTAAAAAAACAGCTTGAAAATCTTAATATGTATAACCCTCACAATACAGCGATGCGTTTCGATACGATGAGTACCGACGCGATGGGCTGCGACGAGCTATATTTATGATCTGTCTGCGACGGACGCCGTCAGATATGATGCTGCTATCTATTTTATAAGGGGGAATTTCGTTTTTAGATCTCACGAATAAGACAACAGGCATACGAAAATCATTGACTCTGTCAGGCTCGAATGCTTTGCGTATAGGTGAAAAACGCTCGTGTCGTCTTCAAAATATAAACAAATTGCTGCGTTCTTCTTCTTCGTCGCGGGCTATCGCCACAATCGCAACGCAAGAATCCCGCGCAACACACTCGTCGCCGACTGCTGTTTCGTCCTGATTGGCTACATCTCATCGCAAGGCATCACTGTATAGTGAAACCAGCTTAACTGTGAAAGTTAAGTCTCGAAATAATATTTTTCTGCTACCATACGGGTCTGAACCGATAAACACGAAAATATTTTACAAAGCAACGCGGACTGGCAGGGTCAACAATTTCTGCGGGCTGGGGACGCAGGAATAAGGTTTTCGGCTTATAAAAAAAATACTCAGCTTTAACACTTTGTAGGTTAATTTTAAAATTTCTTTGTTGTTTAAAACAAAACTCGCATGACTGTGGAGTCTTTGTTCGGCTAGTGTCTAACATGACCTTACAAGAACACGACGGCGCAGTAAAAATTATATTGCTAACGACAGAATGAATTTTTTATAGCTTCTCAAAGGGATATGAATGATTGTAAATATTTTGTACAATAAAGGACATTTTATTGGGTCAATATCAGCTTGTCACTCCATTGGTTGATGACCGGCCAATAAAGAACACTGTAGAGAACAAGGTAGTGTCCGATGTGGTATGGACAAGTATGAGTTCTAACACAGGCGCCAACATAACCGGTGTTCTTGCAGTAGTGGTATAGGTGACTCACTTCTAATTTGTCTTAAGTGCCAGTAAATGTGTGCAAACCTCAATGTGCTAATGACTATAGACTATTATTCCGCGTTATAAACTTCTTATTGCTAGACTTCACAACCCCTTACATACTCGAGCAGATCTCATTTCCCCACTGGCCGCTGCCGCAGTCTCTTACTCGTCTCGGCCAAACGGAATGAAGGCTACGTGCCCACTATTGGCTCGGAGTCCTACAGGGCGTGTCGTATGGGCGAGCGGCCAACGACTCGCATCAAGCTGACGTATACTTTCATGACACCTAGGCCGTGTTCCAAATAGCAAGAAATACGCACTCTCGTGCACTTGCACTCGGCAATGACGTCAATGTTCTTCGAGAGCGAGAGCGAGTGTTTGTTTACGAGAATGCGCACATGCATGCTCTATTCGTGATCGCAACAACCGCCATTCTTTTGTTTGTTTTCTAACATCAGGAAAAATACGCATTACTTTTTTACGTATTTATATAGCAATACTGCATTATTTAAAATAGTGGAGTGGCACAGGAACAAGTAATATTTCACTGAAATGTATTTTCAGTAAATATTTAATATTGTACATTTATAAGTTTAGAATAAACGGTGCTAAAATTCCAATCTCAAACTGTTTGTTTCAGATAAAATTTATACCTGACTCTCTTCATACATTACTATTGTACCCATCATAGTACCTACTAATCAATCCATTGTTAATTGAAATATAAATATTAATGAATAAATTGTTTTTTTAAGTAAACATTATTTTGTTTATGCAGAATAACAATCGATTGCAGGCCGTATCGATTATTTTGGAATGTGCGAGTGACGATAGTTCCATAAGGAGGGAGTGTAAGTTCGAGAGCGAGTGCGAGAGCAAGAGCGGGAGCGAGTTTGAGTGGTGGCTATTTGGAACACACCCTTAGTCTGGCCGTGTTCCAAATAGCAATAAATGCGCACTCTCCTGCACTCACACTTGGCAATGACGTCAGAGAGTGCTGTTCCAAATGTCCATCGAGAGCAAGTACGAGTGCGAGTGCGAGTGCGAGTGCGAGTGTTTGTTTACGAGTGTGTGCACATGCATGCTCGCTATCCGTGCTCGCTACAGCCGCCATTCTTTTGTTTGTTTTCTAAAGTACTGACAGCAGTGGAATGGCACAGGAACAAGTATTTTTTCATTGTAAAGTATTTTCAGTAAATATTTAATATATGCATAAATTCGGAAATTATTAATTCATAATTTTAGAATAAATGATGCTAAAACTCCAAGCTAAAACTGTCGATTTCAGACAAAAATTTTACCTGACTTTTCATACATTGCTATCATCCCCATCATCATCCCTACAAATCAAGCCATTGTTAGTTGAAATGTACATATTAATGAATATGTAGTTTTTTTTAAGTAAATATTTTTTTGTTCGTGCGGAAAACAATCGATCGTAGACAGTATCGATTCATTTGAAAAGTGTGAGGGACGATAGTTCCACAAGAAGGGAGTGCGAATACGAGAGCGAGTGCGAGTGCAAGAGCGAGTGCGAGTGCAAGTGCAATTGTGAGTGCTGACTATTTGGAACACAGCCTCTGTCCCAAAATTATAAAGCCCTGTTATAATGTCTATAATAATTACTTGTGATCCTTTTAAATTAGCCTACCTTAACGAGTGTTTCCTATATGCCACTGTTGATTTTCTTAGAAACCGGTACTTTTATTATTTAATGAACTAACTTAACTGGTTCGCGCCTACTTTTAGGTTAGCTTAAGTTTCAGCCTCTATAGGCCTGAGCGGCGGTGATTTAACCCTTTCAGACATACTTTAATTTACGGTTTCAGGTGTAGCAAACAAAACATTTTATGATATGTGTTGTGCAAAAGACTTGTTTCGTTGTTACAGCTAATGAGCTGTAGGCTACGTATTTGGCTACAGTTACACGAACCAATTATGACCTAGACCGGTTTCCGAATAATTTGCCCACATGTGCGATCATTGGTCGTTGAGCTTCTCGGTGTGCAGTACAGACCAAAAATTACCTACACGTGCTTAATGTGCGCAATTGTGTACACTCGGTCTGAATGGGTTAATGAAATTTTAAGTCTATTAAGTAGACGTCTGCGCTTCAATAAACTGTCTCAATTTACTAATGTATGAGTTAAAGCTAAATTATTTGCGTTATGACGACAGCTACTTGAAAGACCCCAACCGTAATACTTATGTGAAAAAATATGTTTTCGTGTGATGTGGATAAAACTGTTTCCATTACTAAAAAAAGTCTTGTGAAAATATTAATGTGACTACAGTAGTATGTACAGGAAAGCATGTTGATTACCATAAGAATTTCGTCCTCCGGTTTAAATCGAAATATGTCTCTAATAAATTGTTACCGCACGCCTAAGACCATTTTTATTGCTAAATTGTATCATTCGTTGTTAAAAATTTTATAAAAATGTGCGAAAGTTTATTTTGTTTGCTTAAGTATTTTTGTAGCATAACCCAACTAAAATGAGAAAATCAGATTGTCAATATACCTATGATTGAGAGTGCAGTGAGTGCCTCAACGAAAGTGTATTTTAGATTACTTTAATTTAATGCGTCTTCAAATAACTATCATAAAGTGGCTTGTTTCGCATCGACTACCTGGTTAAATTACTACTCTCTCATTACATTACATTTACCGGGAAATATAATAACGTAAAATAATCTGCAAATGTGTTAAATAAATAACTCGCGTACTTACTTTTAACTGGCATGGATGTGTAACAAGTAAGTAAATTTTAGATGAAAAATATCACTGGAATTTAGTCACGGCCGCGATGGAGTTAGCCGTATTACAGCTAGAAATTGATATTCCAAAGAAAAATACACAATACAACAAAAGGGATGGGGGTTGCTCTGAGAATTTATTTACATTTCGTCGCGGCAAAGAGTACGCGATAAGGCAAAGAAGATATAGTTGTGTTTTATTTATGTTAGTTTATTTTGAGTTTTTTCTGGTTGTCTTTGAAATGTGGCTAACCTTCGTAATATTTGCAATGATTTCAGGCAATACAAGCGTCTAAATTTCATAAACTTTTCTTGAAAAAAAGAAGAAGAAAATCATTCATTTTAACTTGAAGATGGTGGTAAAAGGTGTACAATTTTATTATTAAAGAAAATACGAACACGATTGAAGTAACAATTATTTTGGACACTTGATTCCCTGCGTTTCGCTTGAGGTTTGAAGTGATCCTGTGATGACGCGAATAGCGACCAAATGGACGTGTGAAGGTGCTTTGTTTATTACTTTGTTGTTTGTTTTTTTTTTTTCGTGGCCAGCCAAAGGCCGGTCACGCATTTTTCTTATCGCCCCCGTACCTGTGCCCTTTCTGGGTAAAACAGCGGTATAGGATGTTCCTTTTTTATTTGTTTTTTCCTTTATTTGTTACTTTATTTTCCCATTGCAGCCTTCATGGATTACATTTTTATATAATATTGCAAATTATATATACCAAGTTACCTGGAAGGTGAGAGTGGCGCGGTTTACCTGCAGCAGCTTGGGGATCAATTTCTTAACATTCTATTATATTTATGATTATATTATGCCTATATTGCGGCACTAGACTACTACTACTTAGATTGTACATATATATATTTCAATTCCAGCCATCAGTTTTGGAACTGCCAACTGAGAGGGGGGCCTGTGGACTCCTTTTCGATCCCCCCCCCCCTTTTTTTCCTGTACTAAGGTCCTTTAGTCTGGAACCTTGTCATACTATTACTCTTTGTCCTTCATTGCCTAAGTGTTCAGCGTCTTGATTCGTTTCCTGTTTACTTGCCTTGGTCATTGTTATTCCGATTTATCATGTCTTATGTTCGTTGCTTTGATCTTTATTACTGCAGGGTGGCGATGCGTCTAGGGAAAATGCGAGTACACATCTCTGAAGACTGACCAAAGTGAGGGAACATGGCGTAGAGAGCGCAATTCGGGTGCGGGGTAACTGTATTATCTGCGTCATAAACCGAGCGACTGTTTTCCCTGTTGCCCTGGTCAAGGCATGCAGACTACCGCCCATCTGGAAAGTGTCGTAAACACACTAACATTCTCCCGTGTGGCTCACAGCCCCAGACATCTGATAAAGCGATTGAGATTAGCGATATTTTTAATTTTATTTGCCAGTTATATTATACCCACAGACATATCTGCGATAGTCTTGGCCATAGTTCATGTCGAACTTAGGCATTGGCTTCTGGATCCTTGGAATGGGACCACTTGTTAAGAGAATAGTAGCTAACTTTGGCTTCTCTTTTGCGTGTCTTCTATTAAGGTTAGCACGACATTTGCTGTTAAGAAGTTACCACATTTCTCTGACCCAGTGAGTGGTGAATAAACCACGATATAATTAAGTCACGCACAATATCATGTTTATAAAAGTAAGTGCACGTTATAAAACTAAACTTAAATGACACGCGATTTTAACAGTTGCGATGGCAATTCGTAAGTTAATGTTTAGGCCATGCCCAGAAGAACAAATTCGGCCTTCCCCATATTTAGTTTGCGGATATTGGTTCCAGGACATTCTTTTACAACAAAACCTTTTACATTTTTTGCCAAATTTATGAGCATTTATAGCTATAAAATAGTCCATTATTCATTATGTAATCACACAGTATTTTATTTTTGTCGACTAGTAGTGTCAGTAGAGTGGGAATGGCATAGAACACACGTGTCAGCTGCGCAGTATCCAATCTCCGTGTACCGACACTGGACTGCCGTCTTTACCACAGAGCTGCCAAAGAAACGTGATGTCTAACACGTTTAGCACAAGTCCGTTTGCTAGCACATTTCTTTAGACAATTTGTAACTTAAATAAGTACTAAGTACGATGTGTTCAAGTTATGGAAAATGTAATGTTTTTTTTCGTAAAAACGCGGGCTGGTTGTATAACTTTGTAGTTATATGGGCAATTCTTGAGGCAACATGTGAAGACGACTAAAATTGATCTACCTCATTAAGGCATACATATATTCGGAAGACTATAATAATATAGTGTCATTATAAAGAGTAAAGAAGTTCTCATTTGTTGATGTTCCCAACATTGACTCGCCCATCAACAAATGCATACCCTCAAATCCTTTGGTTTATACGACTAAGATATCATCCGACACGATTCCCACTTGCGAAAATCTGGGAGTGACCCGGCCGGGGATCTGTCTCATGAGGGATAACATATGAAGACGCAGGTTGTCGCTGAATTAGCACTGCGCCATCAGGGACTAGGCACGGTGTGTCTTCTTCCCTTGAGATCGCTATACTCACCCACACATGAAGGACATTTGTGATAGTGAAGAATGTAGAATCTTCGCTGAGAATAATGACGTTCCCCATCATCAGAACATGCCTCTGTTCTGATAGATGGCCTAGCAACTGTGTCATGATGGCTGATTGAATTAGTGACGTGAAACAATTTCACAGATTTAATAAGTGACGGCCTACTGCAGTGGCAAATTAAATATTGCTTTTATTGAATGTAGGCAAATAATTACGTGAAATAAACATATTTACCATAGTTTACTATTTATATTGTGCAATTTACCGTTGTTTAAAAAAGTGACAAATGTTTTGCAGGCGACCGGGATTGAACTCGCGCACCCTTCGATTCTAGGCCGTTGCTATGCCATCTAAGACAACACGCCTAGAGGAAATTATTGGAGGAATAATATGTTCCTTATACTTATTTTTACAGTAATTTCACGACATTTCGAATTAATAGGAACATCTATTTTTTGTTCCCATAACAACTTTGACCACGCTTTAAAACCCTCTAGTGGGAGGAATTTTGGAAAAAAAAAAAAAAACTTGGTGGCTAGCTACATTACGTAATGAATGTTTTACCCAAGTGTCATGTTTCTAGGACCATTTGTTGAGGTTGGGCGTTGATATGTCAATCAGTCATTTTTTCCTTTTATGTGTATAGATAATACATATGAGAACAATTAAAACATTTTTTGTAAATAAATATTATCATACGTTGCGTATTCTAGTAATTACAATTACTATTATAGGAATTCACTGTTTAGTTCGAAAAACAGAAATGGAAAAAAATTCAAAATTAATCGTATCTCTATATTTCCAGTCTCGTAAATATTTCCAGTTTCGTAAATATTTCCTAGCGGTGGAAGTGTGTATATTTATGCCCACATACACGACAAACTGTTTGAATCTCAAACTAACATAAGCCTCGCTATCGCCATTTTGCAGAAATCTCCACAAGTTCGCAGTTTAGGGAGGTCTATCGATGACTAGATTTGTGCACTTAAAAAATAAGGGGGACTATCACTTAATGTGAAGAGTGAAGAGATTTGGGCGGCTCTTAACAGCGAGATATTGAAAGTACACTATGTGAATGAGCATACGAAATGAGCCATTAGTGTAGATTTAACTTTCTTTCTAGTGGTAGTGACTACTAGATTCCTCTGTGCATACGGTCCTTACGCTTTTCAGGCATAATCCATTCACCGTTACTTCACACTTTTCTGAAACCCTGGTAACTGCTTTTTCCAGTATATTCCTCCGCTTCATGCAAACTAAGCTTAACTAAGTCTAGTAAATTACACCAAAGGACAACGCACCGAATTCGTGCGCACTCAGTTGTAATAATATTTTGCATGAGAACTAGTTATTACTAGGCGCTACCAACACATATATTTCCTCACTGTTTTATTCATATTTATTATAAATGAAATATTAAAATTTATAAATAAAACATAGGTAAAACTTCAATTTAATGAAAAAAGATATACTTAAATGTTAACAGAAGTATATCACGCTTGCTATGAACAACATATTTAGGAAAAACCTAAACACGTCATACATGGAGTGATTTTTGAAACGTTTGATTCAAAAAGTGATAATGAAACCGCGAGTAGACTATACGCTATTCACTGTAAAATGAGCACATTCGAAAGTCCTGCTTAAGGTCTACTTGTATGCACGTTGTGTATTCTTCCGCCTTATGTAAGATTAACATTGACATGGGCCTCATCACTTTATGCATGCGTCGGTCAAGTGAAACTGTGAAATTATTAGATAAAGAAATATTTTTCAAATCTACTCATTTTTACACTTTGATGCATTAAAAAAAATACGAAGCGAAAGAAATAATTTAAATTGTCAGACATAGTTACCTAACACTTCTTATTCGACGTTAAGATAAGGAACTGTTTCCCATCCATCATTACCAACTTTACTGGGCGCATGTCACACAGGGCGCCCGTTATGCAGGTAGGGGCAGTGACTTTTTTTCTAAGGCTGATTTCAAAAGTACTCACTTTATCATGAACAGGCTTTATACAAGGATGCGAAGTAAAAGCCAACACGATACGGCCGACGTCTTCTGAAAGCTTTCCCATGCGAGGAGCTGCTATGTCGGTCCCGCGATACCTCCTGGGTCCGGGCTTGGACTCGCGCAAGTATGCTCGCTCGGCGCGCGGGGGCGTGGTCCGAACAAACAGCTGTCGTGTCGCGGGATAAGCATCGCGCCCCCGGGACACTCCGCCCCGTCCGGCGCGGCGAGAAGAACAACCTCCTCCATGCCTTCGCTGTAACTAGTGCAGCGGTCGCTGTAGGCTCCGCTCAACTCCTCTGTTACGAGTGCGCGCAGTGATTTACTGCGGGAAATGTTTATTGCTTTCCATACACCGTCGGCATGCCTAGAGGTTAGTTCTTTTATCAACTCTCTCGTCTCTCTGTGTGTTATGATTTTCCCCTATTTGACTGAGCTAACGAGAGTTATTTTAGCCTAATGGGCAGTTTCACCAGCGCCCCTTGGAATTTAAAGGTCACGCAAAGTAAGTGGCACTTGAGGATGCGAGCTGTTCCACTTACTCTAAGTGACTCCTACCTAAACTGACCTACACTCTAAGAAATTCTTTGTAAATTTACCAAATCTGTGTATACGTTCAGTGACAAAGCGTGAATGGCAAATTATTTTCTAATACATGCATGGCAAGTGAGTGAGTGAAGAGATTTCGACGGCTCTTAACATCGAGGTCTTGAGAGCAGATGAGGGAGATCGAGGTGAGTATGGAGCAGCGCCGGAATGAAACCCGCCGACCAACGGCATCGTCCGGCACGATTCCCAAATGCGAAAATCCGGAGTGACCCGGCCGGGGATTAAACCCGGATCGCCTTGGTGGGAATGCATGTTAACGTTCCTACAGTTACTCAGGAAAGATTCAAATGGGCAGGGACGTTCCCAACTATGTATAGTAGCAATGCTAAACATTCCCATATTTTCAGCCTGACATGTAATATTATTTCCATACTCTGTATAGGTTAAAAACTTCCATTACAGTTAAAGAAGTTTACAAGCATTGTTTTTGCGGTGTAAGAGCACCTGGCTCTTGACCTGCTTTGGAGAATGTTTAATTTTTTTTTTTTTTTTTTTTTTTTCCCCCACAAAAACTTTAAACGTGATGTGCTGATCTATGAAACAAACACGCACTTCAGATTACGCCTGCCATTATTACTTTCAAGACGCCGTGCACATTACAAACACCATCTCTGAGCAATCCAGTGTAGCTATTAGTAGCTTTTTAAAAACGCTGTACTCCTCACACATGTACACAAGTGCCCAAGAGTTCTGCAGTGGATCTTGCTACAGACATTCCACCAATAAAATAACAGGCTCGTCCCCTAAAGTCCCGTAGCTACACACAGCACGACGAGTAGGATAAGAGAGGAATAAGTCGATTATGGACGCCGCTATGAGAGTCTCGCACTCTCTACGTGATGTGTTGTCGACCATCTCGCTTTGTTCCTGCGTCGATTATGGGGAAATGTAAAAAATTTTGTAACGTAAATATGTTGCTAAAATGAAAACTTTTATTCTAACGAGCATGAAAAAAAAAATTTAATATAATATTTTCTGTGTCCACAAATTATAACCTGGCACTTTTAATTCGAGGTCAAAATATGGAGCTACTTATCCAAACTCATTGCCAACTTTACCGAGAGTGCATCAGTAAAATGCTTCCGTTAAAATAAGTGCGTCTAGGATCATGGACTATTTTTCAAAGGTTGATTCCAAAAGTGGTCAGTTAACCTCGAGCAACATGATATTAGGATTTATGCGTTGATGAAGTAACTGTGAAATTGTTATTATTTTACTATTTAGACAGATTATTTTTAACGAATGAGTACAACACATGACATATCGACTTATCAGCCTATGTATTTTGTATTTTTATGTGGCGCTTTCAGCCACGAAGGTCATTCCGCCTCCACGACCGCTCAATCGGTGGGGGAGAGGGATCACGCCCTCTCAACGCAGGTTATCCTGATTCTTATCAAGTTGACCAGATCCAAATCCCCAACCTGATATCCAGGTACAGCTGATAACGCCCTACCACAGATGTTCTGAGACCCTCGCACTCAGAAACCAAGCGTATGGTTTGGTCGGGGTTCTATCCATACCTCTAGTGCCTCTCCAGGGCACAACCGGAGCGGGTTGCCGCTCACCTCACGGTCTTTCTTTGAGAGGGAAAATCTCTCCAGACCTCCTCCAGCTTATGGAGTTAACCACTGCCAGCACGAGTCCCGCCTCTAGTGATCGGTACACCAGAGAGAACATCTGGTGTGGCCAACCCGAGATCAGCCCGTGCTCCCACTTATTTTCCATGGCACTAGTGGGTTTTCAATGACCGGCCGCTCAGACGTCGGGCGAACAGAGGCAGCCCCTTCCAATGCCGTGGTTGTGGTTGAGGACCTTAAAAACCTCATCGGGCATAAGTCTTACACCCGTTACAGTCCGTCTGCTCGCCTTCTTCCCGCCCTGAACCCACCACTGGAAGGTAGGGGTGTTTTACTACCAACCTGGAGCTGCATACTTCCCCTGTACCGCGGTTCACCGGGAAAAGCAGCACTCGCTCTGAAATGTAAGATTTCCGTCATTATCAAATTCCGTAGGTCTGGGCCCGAAGGTGCCGGAGTTCTTTCATGTTATCATCACTGCCTCCAAGCCCTCGCACCACGTCCAATCACCAGCAGTGCGCCCAGTTGGAAGAGCCGTCATCGGCCTCTGTCCTTTATTTACCATACTTTAGAATTTCTTCACAATGAAATTGCAGTATTGGGTCTAGGTACCCATTATCAGCCCAAGCCATCATGGTAGATACCCCTTTTCAGTTATGAGGAAACTGGTTCCCTAGGGATACGGGAGGCGTTTAGTCCAATTTGCATCACTCAAGGGGTGGCACAAGGAGCCTTGGTCGCCATGAGTGGAGATAGGCCATAAGAGACGCATCATCCACCCTTTCTAGGGTCAACTGCAGTAACTGGGCTCATTTGCTATAGCATGGTGCTGCCACACCGCCTCAAGCGCCCAGAAACCTTCCTCCAAAGGGAGTCACAGGCCCAAAACAAGGAGGAAACAATGTCAATGCTCATCGGTTTATATTCGGCTTTCTTAATAAAACATTAAGACATATGATTACTTTCCTTAATCCGCCACTGACATTAGGCCTACTATTTTAAACATAGTTTACCTTCAAGTATAAGCTAGAGGCAAGAGTTAAACCGATGACTGTTTTCAGAAGCATCCAATTAACCGTGTGTACATGCTACATCAAATGTTTTGTATGTTTTCTACATGAACAACATAAATTTAATTAATACTACTTTTTTTCAGGTTGGTAGCAGCACTGTAGAACCGTTCTGGACAAAAAACGTGTTGTTTGACTGGCAGTCATATGTGTTATATGCAATTTTTGAGCGTGACTTTGGACCTTGCTGTATTTTTTAATGTAGGCCTAGCTTATTTTTCCAAAAATTTTAGCAACATGTTGAGACAAAAGTCTCCATGCCCACCTTTGACTGTCCGCTCAACACACAGCTTGACTACGAGGCAACGGAAAAAATACTGTGTTCTACGACCCGACAGAAAATACGTTCTCAAACATGAAAGACAGTTATATTATTAAAAATTAAAACTGCATTCCAACACGCAAAAGTAACACCAACCTGATTTGTGTGTTTGTTGGACGATCTGCCGTATTTACCCTTGTTACGACAAGGGACTTTACGACTGACAACACTTCACTCCACGACACAACATAGCCTCCGGCCGCAACCGGCGCCATGGGTATTCTGGCGGGCTCGTGGGCGGTGGAGCTTCGAGCGGCAGCCATGCGGAGCAGTGGCTCCACTGGTGACGTGGTCGCCGCAAGGGAGGCCACGTGGACGGAAGTAGGCACCAACCAAGAAGTTTTTTTGACGTCCGAAAACTATTATCGAATGTTTTCTGGGCCAGTGATTGACCAGATTCAAAATATGGCGTTGTGGAGTAGGGGCAACTGCCCGATCCTAAAGTATAAAACATTGGGAGGTGGTCGGTAGCCTCAGAGACCGACTTTCCTCTTGGACTTCTCCACAAGTTAAGTAAATCCATATAATGTAACTTCGATCCTTCAGGTCGGAAAACAGGCAAGATGGCGGCTATGTCCGGGTGTTTTTATTATGGATAGAATTTCTTAGTAAGTGACTGATAGAATTTTTGTTAAAGCTTTTTGTTTTTATTCTTAAAGGTAACAGTCATTTTGTGATCAAACGCGACTAATGAACACTCAAAAGACATTAAGTAAAATCTCAATGTTTTTAGGAAATTCAGCCATTTTGTGATCCAACGAATAATTTATCAAATGTTTTAGAAGGCTGTTTTAATGCTGGAATGCAGCAGTGGTTTTAAAATGATGCATTCATTTTCCAGTAAACTAATACAAAATAAAGGGTTAGAATAACTTTCAAATAAGAGTCTTATAAAAAAAAGGAATTGAGGAACATCTCTTTAAAAAAAATCGATAGTAAAAGAAAATGTCAATATTGTAAGATTCAACAGTTCGAAAATAACTGAAAATGTTTGATCTTTGGATTAAAACCCCTTTTTCTCGTGAGGCATTGTATTTATGAAACCTAATTAGGAGTGATAGAAATTTTCATGTGAAAGTTGGCTTTCTTAATAAATGTATTTAGCCTGATAGTTTAATGACATATAGAATATATAATGTATTATCACCACTGTTTATAATTTTGGGTGGTTACTTATCCAATTAATTTTGGTTGTCTAAAAAAGAAAAGTTCCACTTTTCTTCAATATTGTAATTTATAATATATAAAATAATTTTTCCTAGGTAAATTTGCATCTCCACAAGCCCAAAATAATATGAATGGGCGTTCATATGTCAATACCCCGAATATTTGGAAGCCCAAATGAAGCAAATTGTATTTTATATTAAATAAAGCATTAAATGTTGTGAGAGAATTCATGTTCCCCCCCCCCCAGAAATACTTACACTGCGTGGCTCTGTCTTATACAATTATTTTTTTAATATTTTTCACTTGCATTGCTGGGCTGTGCATAAGCCCCCCTGTCACGCCCTTTGAGAAGGGCGTCGCAAAGTTAGTATATTCCATTCACGATAACTTCCAACTTTTCTGAATCCCTGCTAAAGTTCTACTCCCACGATATCACACCGCCTCGTGTGCAAATAAAGCTTGATTGAGTCTAGAAAATTACACCAAAGGTACAATAAACAGTATTCTTGCAAACTCAGTAAGGTAATATTTTTCAATAGAGCCATTTCTTGCTTTACATTACCAACACACCTGTTTTCCTTTTTTTTTCCATGGGTGAAATATTATGCTGTATAGGTTAAATATAAGTAAAAGTTCAATTAACCCAAAAATGAGGTATTTTATGTGTAACGCAGGTATAAAAGCTTGTGATATGGCACATATTTGGGAAACAACCAAGCGTGTCATGCATGAAGTGATTTTTCAAATGTTTGATACAAAAAATGTGAAAAATCCACGAATAGACTATGCCTCGTATGCCATGAGAATTCTGACTCATCGTTGGTTGTCTGTGAGTCCCACGCCAAATTATAATTCTATAAAATTCATAATAGATTCATATATATCAAATCCTATCAGTGTAAAAATTACAGCAAAAACAAGGAAACTAAGGTTTAAAAAGTTAAAACATAAAAAAATCAATCGGTGTGAGCTTCCATATTTCACATGTTTCAATTCGTTACAACAGGATTCTCACTGGCTGGCGGTTTCACCTATACGTTTTCTATTTTGAAGGATCTGTTCGGTAGATCGTTGTCCTACTTTTCTCCATTATGCAGTTATTGCAGTGATAATTTCTTCTTTCGCCACAAAATTAGTTTCATGCAGCCAATAAAATGCGAGTAGTTGATTGGTTCAAATATTTATTTTAACAAATACATATTTTTCTGGTGTAAAACACTTTTCACCACCGTTAATCTATATTTTATTACATGTAAAAATGTTAAATACATGTTCTAGTGTAAAAAAAAATTTTCGCCAGTTAATGTACGTTTTGCTAACTATAATAACAATAATAATTGCTATTATATATTATTATTATTGAATTTGTGTTTTGCTTAAGCATTGCCTGTAGACAAAAAGAGATTTATTTGTTAAGAAAATAATTTCTCTCTGATTCTCGCTACATTTTCCATAATCGGGTCTAGCTTCTACGCGTGCTTGTGACGGGTCAAAGATGTCGCCCACCTAGCAGAAAACACGCATCTCAAGCCGCACATAAGGTCTGTGCGACCTTGTCGGATGTGCCGGCCGCCAACACACTCGCCCCACACGACGCACGAGGTGCCGGTTAATGTTATTTATTATTGATTATTAACCGCCTGCGCCCGGCTGTGCGCTATCTCGGCGACAGGCGAACCCTGCGTTCTACTCCCGCGCCGCGCCTCGAGCTCGCGTCAACCCTATGGTTTGCCGCCGCCAAGGGAATGTGCGACGCACGGGAGTGGCCGCGTGCAGAATCGAACTCGCGACCTTGGAACGGTGTGCCTACGAGCTCGCGCTCTAAAGGTCGTGCTGTCTCTCTCACCCTCTGCACAAGATCTTCCTCGGGGGGCCGCGGTGGGGTAGTACTACTCGCCTACCACCTACGCGAACCGGGTTCGATTCCCGGCGGGGTCACTCCCGGATTTTCGCACGTGTATATCGTGCCGCACGATGCCGCTGGTCGGCGGGATTTCCCGGGGGTCTCCCATTTCCCCCATCCTTGCATTCCGGCGCTGCTCCATACTCACCTCGCTTCACCCACGTCATTTCTCAAGACCTCGATGTTAGGGGCCTCCCAAATCTCCCCACTCCATTCCATGGTATCTCAGTGTTCAACGTCCAACACAAATAGAATAATGTCCAACTAGATAAGCAGGGATAGGAAAATTTCGCGAGTTCATTTCAGGACGAGATAGACATCCAACACGTGTACACTGAAGTTGAATTTGTAATTGGATCGTGTAGTTTATTAGACACGCCCTGGACGACCCTGAACCAATAGCAGACTTGTAAGGAAACAAGTAGCGTATCCCATACTACCAGGTGTGGAGTAACACAGGCCACTCTTTGGGGCAGCAGCCAATGAACAAACAACTGAGGCTCGAGTATACACAGGATTGTGGAGTCTAGCCTACAGGTCAATTAACTCGCGAAATTTTCCTATCCATACAGATAAGTATGCATGGCGTTTCCTTTCACGCGGATGTAGCCATTCGCTGATTGGCTGAGTGAAGCTCTGGAACGAGCCTTCTGTCTGATAGGGTGCTGCGTGTTGAGAATCGTTCCTTATTGTTAAGGACACCCGAATTTCACGAAAAGATTTCACGACCAGTTGCGTTTCATAACACTTTAACTCAGATCTCCTTTCTTGATTGGATGATCTAGGTGTTACAAGTCTTAAATGTCTGGCCGTGAATCACAGTATCAGAGTTGCCAAATTCTGATTGGCCAGTCAAGTAAGAAAAGTGTTCTCACAATGACACGCCACCAATAAGCAAATAAAAACTGCTGGTATGCCCGTAGTGTATTGAAGTCTTAGCATTCTAGGAAATCGTTTCGCAAAGTTAAGGTGTACCTACTTATCGGCTTGGTTGCCGCCCGGCAAGCTAAGTTACCAGGTGCTGATTGGCCAACGGTGACACCACGCACCATTTTGCTGACGTGTGCGGTTGAAGTTCGTGGTATAAGCTGCTGTTTCACCTTCATATTCATAAGTACTTACTCTGAGATAAAATAAAGTATGCCCTGGAGTGTCACTGAAGGGCATATTAGATTCGACGAGAGTATGTCCAATATTTTTAGAAAAATTTGTAAAAAATTGTTTCATGTAAGTTTCGGCAACTTCGAACTTCCCCAAAGCGGGTCTTCGTTATGTCTGAACGTGAAATTTATTCATACCTTCCGTCGCTGTGGATATTCTTCATTGCCGTACGGAACTTCAGCAATCGTTCCGAAGAAAACATGAGAAATACTTGGTCAGAAATAGTAAACCTTGTGCATAATGTGGTTTTGTTCAAAACACCATTATTTATTTTATCTTGCTGAGAAAACATAAACATCGTATCCTACTATACAAGGAGACGATCTCTGCCCGTCTTTAATACTTCCAAGTCCCTTGAGACTCAACAAAAGTTCTTCAAATTTTGCAGAGCGAATCCTCAGGCTCTAATACAGGTCAAGTTCGAATTTCAGCAAGATCAGATTACGCAATCATGACTTTTGACTCTAAAAACTCATTTTTTGATTACTTTTTCCGATGAAAGTTTTCTTTCTTGCCCATTATATACATCCTTCCTCAACATGTAAAGAAACATTGCCATGTGACTACCATGTGCCACATATTAAAATCAATGTTTACTTTTCAGGACTAGCTAAATGTTTTGGACCCTAATTGATAAGCATTTATAACTAATTACATAATAACTGTAGTACACAATACCCATGAAGTGTGTAAATGAGCGTATTGTATATACATATTATAGGTATGAAAACACGTAACATATACGATTTATGTAAAACATGTAACATACGCAATACATGTAAAACATGTAACATGTATAATATTATATATAAAACATGTAACATAATACATAAAACATGTAACATATGTGATGTATATAAAACATGTAAAATATATGCTGTATACAACACATGAAATATATATAATGTAAAATATACAATAGAAAAATATGTAATATACATAATCGTTTGGGTCATGTCAAAGCTCGGATAGACAACAACTTTACAAAACAAACAACAAACGACCGAAAAATGAACGCCCTAGCGATGAAGTCATGGAAACCGTGACACAGCAAACATCAAAATTGGGCGGTGAACAAGGACCAACCCGGCAAGTAAAAAAAAAAAAAAAAGAAACGTTCAGTAACGCGACACCATAATTAAGCCGAAAAATAATTTGGAAGGGCTGCCAAATCTAGATTTTGAAATGGACTAGCACTATTGCACACCCAAAGTACAACTTCACTTATCACACCAATTACCCAACATTAAAAAAGTGTACCACAAACTTCATGTTTCCCACGACTC
Organism: Dryococelus australis; assembly: GCA_029891345.1. Classification (NCBI taxonomy): domain Eukaryota; kingdom Metazoa; phylum Arthropoda; class Insecta; order Phasmatodea; family Phasmatidae; genus Dryococelus; species Dryococelus australis. Next base: position 101,812,637 of record CM056997.1, on the reverse strand, counting down.
ACCGTTTTCTAAGTGCCCCATCGCTCTAAAACATGCTCTAAACAGCTCGAAAACATGGTATCTGTGTTTGGCTTCAGCTGACCGAAGTGAAGGGCAACTAAGCCATCAGGAAAAAACATACATCCTGCAGGCACAAGGTAGAGGCGTAACGTAGTAGATGTCTGAAGCATATAGAGAGGCCGTGCAAGGCCTTTAATAAACAACCATGACAAATCAAAAACTAACGACACACGAAGGGGAAACGGGAAGGCAGAACTGCGAGGAAAGACGAGGGGAACTGGGACGAGCAAAGAGTACACCACTGCTCAGAAGTAGATGGTGCTAATAAACTTAACGTGACGATGCTAACGTAGCAGTATATAAAATATATACTATATAAAAAAGTAAATTTTATATAATATGTGCATGTATATGTACATTTGTAGAAACGATCTACATGCAACTTTATAAATTAAGATAAATATATTTTAACATAGGCCTATTAAGTATGTTTAAAATAAAAATCATTTACACTAAAAATGTAAACATATCAACAAATGCATTTGTGTATACATACATTTTTTTACACCGTTTCTCTGTGTTCGTACCCTTCTAAGATCCTCCAAAAATGTACTGAACAATTATACTGTGAATTGAAGTTATAACAAAAGGGTATACCAGGCTTGTAACTGGCACCACCTTCATTTGTACAAAATAATTCTAAAAATAATGTATATTATTTATAACTAAGTGAAATGCCGATCCGGTGATGGCCACATTTCCGGTGTCTCTTGTGGCCAAAATGGGTGCGACATTTCTGTTTCGTCAAACCCACACAGACCTCAAGAAACCAATTTTACAGGTAAAGTCCATGGAATCTCATCACTGTTGTGGTTCCTTCATTGCAATGACTGCAGCAAAACTGAAAACTTAAATGAGAAGAGTATTTAAAGAAAATTACTATACTTACAAAAATGGTTCACGCGTGCACACACAAAGCTGAAACAAATGTCTTATTATTAATGTAAAACAAATACATACAGGCAAGTTACTTTTATCTAGTGTCTATTTTGACTTCATTCCTCGGAAAGAAATTTTCTTTTGTTTATTTCTGGAGAATCACAACCACGGAAGTTTTGTAACGCTTTTAGGCAATGTTTATAGAAAAATTTTAAATGTAATTAATTTATCATTTAAAAAATGTCTCAGATCAATTGAAAATATTTATTTTTGAAAAAAAAATCAGGTACCTTAATTTCTTTGGTACAAATGTAGCAACGTAAAGAAACTAATATTATTATCGTTATATAAATAGTAGCCAGGCCACTGTGCTTGTGTGTTTTGTATGTGCTTAACGCTATAACCGTGAATGTGTTAGGTATGTCAATTGCAGTCCGGCCCTTATTGAAAGCTAGCTCATACAGCTTCTTTAGAAATACTTAACCTATCACTTACACTGTGTAATGTAATCTAACCTTTAAAAACCATGCATTCACGAGTAAACAGAAGTTCCGGGAGTCTGGGGTGTTGACTATGTCGTGTAATTTACAGTCACATTAAATTTCAATGCCTACAATATTTTTGCGGCCAACGTGGCAGATATAACAAAAAATTAGGCCTACTCAAGAACGCATGTTATCTTCGGTGATATTTCTCAAAAGGTAGCAAGTTGTCTTGTCGAACATCCATTACGAAATTTAAACATGGAATTATTCTCTATCTGTTGACAATTAATTGCAAATACTTGCTCATTTTTCTTACGGCAAGCATTACCAAATAAAATAATACTTGCATCAAGAAAGAATGTCGACAACAAGCACAGCTATACGTCTATAGTTAAAAACCAGCTTCAAATTTTGTAGTTTATAATGCTGGAACACCTTTTGTGTAGCATCAAACTGTGACGTTTATGTTATGTTAATAATAGTAAAACTTAACACTGTAACTTGGGATGAATAACTACATGAACACAAGTTTGAGGTTAGGCCTACATTACAAAATAACACAGTGATTTTAAAACATGTCAAGTTAATGTATAATTATTGACAGGCACATTTGCACTTGTTACAAAGTTAGGTTTAAGAAAGGTTACATGGCTGGGCGTAAATATGTACGTACAGATGTATTTGAGGTTAGGCCTACATGACAAAACTACACAGTGATATAAAACCGTGTAAAATTAACGTATAATTATTGACTGCCAAATTTACGCTTGTTATCAAGACAGATTTGAAATCTAGGTTAAACAGATAGGCGTAGGTAAAAAGGTACAGATAACTTTTTATATTATTTGTCAAACTTAGGATACAATATGTACTTCGCAAACTCACATGCATATAGTAATGTCGCGTTTCTGCTGTCGTTCATTTACTTTCACAATTTTTCGTTTAACTTTCCGTTTATAATATCACGTTTCTAACTGTCCATTTCTAGTTGTTCTTTTTCAACTATTTACTTCAATAACGTACTGGGGATAAGCGGGGAAAACACGTCGTAAAATCACATTTACATTTACCTCCGGGCAGTTGCAGCTGAAATTTTCATCATTTCTGCAACTCGTTCGATCACCTTGCAAGGCTTCATCTCTTCTCGACGAGTTAAAGAATAAATACTTTCGGCGAGATTTATAATGTCCTCCTGACGCTGTATATTTGTACGTAGTTTGCTGGAACTCATAAATTCACACAAAATCACTACAACACAATTAAATACTATATGATCTATAATAAAACAATGCTGATTGCAGATAAACTGAAAAATAAATTAAAAATATTAAAACACAACAACTACCAGTTTCTAAATTTGTTTCTTGCCTCGCAACCACGCCACACAAGCAAAGCCAAGCAACAAGCATGAAGGAACCACAACAACGGGCCGTTGGTTTTGACCGTTGCGCCGATCACGTGACACAATATAATTATGAGTTACAGTAAATACATTATATTTTCGCCAATAATTACTTTAAAGTGTATAAAATATACTTCAAACAACTTACATAGCCATAAATTTAAACATTACACTTGCAATACCGCGTTATTTCGTAGAACTACTTTTCACGTTTCACTGCCAACATAACTGGGTGTGATCATCTCCAGCCTGTGCGGTGACACACATGGTTATACATACGCAGTTGCAGGCGGTGGGTTTTTTTTTTTTTTTTTTTTTTTTTTCAAATGTTGATTTCTAGAGTGCTCACTTTAATAGAATATAATTTTTGTTTACTTTAAATGTCTCGCTTCAATGTTGAGTTAATTTCACATTATTTCATAGAACTACATCAATTGGGGCCTTAGTGGTCAAGAGGCTAGAGCGATCCCAAGTGGGGCCTTAGCGGGTAAGTAGATACAGCGATTCCAAGTGGGGCCACAGTGGCTTAGTGGATAGAACTATATCAAGTGGGGCCGCAGTAGCCCAGTGGATAGATATATATCAAATGAGGCCTCAGTGGCAAAGTGGCTAGAGTGATTCCAATTGGGGCCGCAGTGGCTTAGTGGATAGAACTTTATCCAATGTTGAGTTGATTTCACATAATTTTTTTTTTCAGTCTTTGTATGATAACAAAAAAATTCCTAACATCGTTACTATTCTAGGCATGTGACCATACTGAAAACACGGTCACGGTCTGGCCCCTAGTAATTTTATAACACGAATTAAGCTATTGACTAGGCCTATTACTTTTACGATTGCCTGTTCATTTTCTGATAAGAAAATAAAGACCAATAAAAATGACACATGAAACCGTCAATATTTATCTGGTAGAGAAATTTAACCCGAAAATAAAAATTTCGGTCTAGTGTCAGGCGATTTCTTTAGATGCCACATAGTTAATGTAATTGTGGTGTTTCGAAAATCTTACCGTTTACCTGCACCATCAAATACACAGAGTATAATCCATTCATCGCTACTCTCACTTTCCTGAAACTATGCTTAATTAAGTTCTACTTCCAGGATATTCTTCCGCCTTACGCAAACAAAGCTGAACGAAATTTGAAAAATTACACCGAAGTGTGCGCATCAGTAAAATAATATTTTTCATGAGAACTATTTGTTACTAGTCATTGTCAACACACCTATTTTCGCCCAGTTTTATTCATATTAATTATAAATTAAATATTATAACATATAAATATATACGTAGATGTTTAATTCAACCAAAAATAATATATGCTAAGGGACACCCGAAATTCGCAAAAGGAGTACCACACATGCCAGATCTCAGTACCCTACGGGCATACCAGCAATTTTTGTTTGCTTATTGGTGGCGTTTCATTGTGAGAACACTTTTCTTACTTGACTGGCCAATCAGAATTTGGCAACTCATACTGTACGTCTGTGATTCGCGGCCAGACGCCTACCCCTGACTCGTAACACCTAGATCATCCAATCAAGGAAGGAGATCTGAGCTAAAGTGCTATGAAGTACAACTGGTCGTGAAATTTTTTCACGAAATTCGGGTGTCCCTGTTATGTCAACAGCAGTATTAAACGTTTCTGATACGTGAAATATTTACGAAACAATCAAATACGTCATATATAAGGTGATTTTTCAATAGTTCAATTCGAAAAGTGTGAAAATACTGCGAATAGACTATAAATGGCCAACCTGTTCTCAAATTCTGGAGCAAAGCCAGTTTTTTTTTGGTAATTTTGCCGAAACCAAATCATATTACCAGCCAGCTGTGCAGCGCAAAATATGTGCGATATTTCAGCAAATAAAACAACCCTGTCGGTTTCGTGTGCTTTCTGATTCCACGACATTTCTGATGTGTAAAGTCTGCTGACGATAAAGTGAGCACTTTCGAAGAACTGCTGAATTTCTACCTTCAGCCCATTGGTTGCATATCTTTCCACTTGCCTATCACAATAAACACCTCCACGTGACTTAAACTGGTTTTTACATCAGCTCGTTCATATGTCCACTGTATATTCATTAAATTAACAACAAACAGTGATAAATATTGTAATCAGCACTATAAATACGCACACGTTAACTTCAGGAAATAATAGGCCTTTTGTTTCAGGAATATTAATTAATGTTCGCTATTCTTTTTCTGTTTAGACGTAAATTAATTCCTTTAGCTGTTTTTAACACTTCCGAGCATGTTTCCATAACTGTATGTATGAATATAACTCAGCGTATCGCAAAAGTAAGTTACTCTATTTAACGATTTGGTTTATGATATAAGCAACGAATGCCTTCTTCCAAGTACATGGGATATTTCAGATTCATACGAAATTTTGGTTGCATTTTAAGTAAAGTAATTTTTCACGTATACATCTTGCACTTGAAACTATGTCAACAATATTTCGGTTGAACATGGTTCAAACACGGGACATTTCATCCATCATGAAATGAGAGATTTCTTGACAAATACAGAGTTCTAGGAAATTCCTCTTACAAACTTCTAGGACTTGTAGAGGAGACTGAGTAGACGATCTTTTGAATAAGAACCCATGTCCGGAAACGTACTGTTACCGTGCTACAACCATATCAAATCAGGTGTATCATTCGTCCACTTACACTGAGGGAAAGGCCGGATTTAACTCCATTGGAATATTTCTTGTGGGGTCGTATGAAGAATATGGTGTACGAGGCTCGTCTAGAGACAGAGGAAGATCTGCTGGCACGAGTTATAGTCGCTGCACAACAGACTGACGGGACACCAGGTGTGATGGAGCTAGTGTACCGGAACATGATTCGTAGGTACAATGTGTGCAACGACGTTGGTGGTCGCCGCATCGAGCCGCTGTTGTAGCATGCTACACATCCTTTGCAGAAGACAAAAACCGATTGCTGCGTTTAACTGTAGGCAAGAGTTATTGTGATAAATGAATACGTTTATTTATTGTTCCCTTGGCATTGTTACTTAATGAATTTGATAGCTATTTAAATTACGCACGCAGAAGTAGACACGTGAAACACCCGATTTGAAATGTTTGTAGCACGGCAACGGTGCGTTTCCGGACATGGTTTCCTATTCAAAAGATCGTCTACTTAGTCTCCTCTACAAGTCCTAGAAGTTTGTACGGGAAATCTCAGAGCATCCTGTGAATGCAGCTGATGACTGGCTTGTCAGAAGATTTTACTCAAAATATCGTTTTGCCTGTGTAATCAAGCTTCTTAGAAGTAGTTTAAACACTTCAAAATTTCAAGATGCACTTAAATAACGTACTCAGTTTTCACCTAAGACTGTCAAAAGTAACAACAGCGTAACTTCAAATGACGTGCAACTTCCAACGCCCGTTCAGCATTGCTCAATATGAGACTCGAACATGCAACCTCCCGGTTGGTAGACGGCCATAGTGCCCGTCGCGAAACCTGTAGCTGCAGTTTGGAAGTTGCATATTTTATAGATTGCCGTTCTTGGATAGCGCGACTTAAACTTGCACCATAAACAGACAGCTGCCCTGGTCCCATTAAACACGTGACATGCAGTAGGCGCAACGCCAGAAATAGCGTATGACGTATTGTTATCGTTAACAGGTAAAAACAGTAATATGAAGAGTGAGCACGAGTTCGACTAACAAACTAAGGCTGCAGTATTTTCACAAAAATAAGCCGGAAATGTGTACATGCATATTTGTTTTGGCTATCATAATCTTATACATTATTATGTCTTAGCGTCTCGTCGACAGCGGGATTATTAAAGACGCAGCCAGGTACTTGGGCAGTCAGGACCGCGGAAGTATTCGGCCATAGCTCTTAAAGGCTGTTCACGATAAAGTGAGCACTTAAATTTCGTAATGAATGTTCGACAACACAACGTGCTACCTTTTGAGAAATATCAACGAAGATAACATGCGTTCTTGAGTAGGCCTAATTTTTTGTTATATCTGCCACGTTGGCCGCAAAAATATTGTAGGCATTGAAATTTAATGTGACTGTAAATTACACGACATAGTCAACACCCCAGACTCCCGGAACTTCTGTTTACTCGTGAATGCATGGTTTTTAAAGGTTAGATTACATTACACAGTGTAAGTGATAGGTTAAGTATTTCTAAAGAAGCTGTATGAGCTAGCTTTCAATAAGGGCCGGACTGCAATTGACATACCTAACACATTCACGGTTATAGCGTTAAGCACATACAAAACACACAAGCACAGTGGCCTGGCTACTATTTATATAACGATAATAATATTAGTTTCTTTACGTTGCTACATTTGTACCAAAGAAATTAAGGTACCTGATTTTTTTTTCAAAAATAAATATTTTCAATTGATCTGAGACATTTTTTAAATGATAAATTAATTACATTTAAAATTTTTCTATAAACATTGCCTAAAAGCGTTACAAAACTTCCGTGGTTGTGATTCTCCAGAAATAAACAAAAGAAAATTTCTTTCCGAGGAATGAAGTCAAAATAGACACTAGATAAAAGTAACTTGCCTGTATGTATTTGTTTTACATTAATAATAAGACATTTGTTTCAGCTTTGTGTGTGCACGCGTGAACCATTTTTGTAAGTATAGTAATTTTCTTTAAATACTCTTCTCATTTAAGTTTTCAGTTTTGCTGCAGTCATTGCAATGAAGGAACCACAACAGTGATGAGATTCCATGGACTTTACCTGTAAAATTGGTTTCTTGAGGTCTGTGTGGGTTTGACGAAACAGAAATGTCGCACCCATTTTGGCCACAAGAGACACCGGAAATGTGGCCATCACCGGATCGGCATTTCACTTAGTTATAAATAATATACATTATTTTTAGAATTATTTTGTACAAATGAAGGTGGTGCCAGTTACAAGCCTGGTATACCCTTTTGTTATAACTTCAATTCACAGTATAATTGTTCAGTACATTTTTGGAGGATCTTAGAAGGGTACGAACACAGAGAAACGGTGTAAAAAAATGTATGTATACACAAATGCATTTGTTGATATGTTTACATTTTTAGTGTAAATGATTTTTATTTTAAACATACTTAATAGGCCTATGTTAAAATATATTTATCTTAATTTATAAAGTGGCATATAGAACTATTCCAAAAATGTACATATATATGCACATATTTTATATATTCTACTTTTTTATATATTATATATTTTATATTCTGCTACGTTAGCACCGTCACATTAAGTTTATTAGCACCATATATTAATGTCGAATAAAACGTGTTAGGTAACCATTTGTGATAACTTAAAGTTAATTCTATCACTTTCTGTTTATTTTTTTTAATGCATCAAAGTGCAAACATGAGCAAATTCGTAAAGTATTTACTTCCTTAGTAATTTCACAGTTTCATTTGACCGACGCATGAATAAAGTGATGAGGCCCATAGCAATGTTAATTTTGCGTAAGGCGGAAGAACACACATCGTATATACAAGTATATCTTAAGCAGATCTTTCAAAAGTGCTCAATTTACCGTAAATAGCCTTTATATGTGTGAACAAAAATCTGCGACTGCTCACTACAAAACATATCTTGATCATCAAACTGTTTCACGGAAATATCTGTGGTTGCCACTCTTATTCTGGGCTCAACCATCCGTCACACCCGTCAGTCGCCCGTTCGTCAGTCAGTCATTCGTCTGTTTCTTCATCCGTCAGTTGAAAGCGATTCACAACAATTCGTTGTCCGTCAATCTTTCTGGACGGCAAAATTTCAGTATGACAACATAGCATCGTGATCTTTCTTTAGTTAGTGGTATATTTTGGTTGGAAATACATTTTTCAAGATAGAAACATTTTGGGGAGATAATGTTTTGCGAGATAAGAATATGTACCGAATTATTGTTTACATTTTGAATCCCTGAATAAACACACATTCACCGCCTTGCTTTTTATTTCAAAGTGCGTTTCCGCGTCTACGGAATGTCGTCAGAAGGCGGTGGCCCATCTGTCGGTCCGTCGAAAGTTAAAGTTTGGGAAATATTTGACGGATTGGCGGATAGAAAAAAAGTTACCCTGCGATTGGTTAAAGATCACGTGACCACAGGACGGACTGGTGACTGACGGATGCGACGGATGGTTGAGTCCAGCTTTACCTCGCGGAAACTTGAACAGATTTCAACCTCTGATCATCAATCAACGTGTCAAAATAAACGAAAAAATTATAATTTTTTTTTTTTTTTTTTTTTTCGTTTTAGAGGAGTTAGCGCCATATTTTCAAGACACGTTAGCACTAATGCAAAACCTGGCAAGTAGGCAACCCGCCAGTCCCACTCGGTGGTATTGCCCGCCTAGGTCGTTCACGGTAAAGTGAGCACTTTTGAGCCCATAGTTACTTTTTCCTTTTAGGCATTTCTTATCCTTCAATCACCATTTTAAACAAATATTTGCATGTAAGTAATAAACACAGTGTATATATTTCACCGCGCTCTGAGATTTACATATACGATTGTAATAAAATATGCTTATTGACTATTATTCCAAATTAGAGGGCTTTCGAAAGAGCTCACTTTACCGTGAACAGCCTATACCAGTTTTCTCTGACAATATACTACACACAATATTGCTATCGCAGTAGCCTGGATTAAGCTGTCGTGTATTTATTCATCTGAACTACTGCGAAATCAGCTTTCTGTGCAGAGCTAAATGAGCAGCTGGGCCAACAACAGACATGCCCAACTTGACTACAGCAAAGTCGTCAACTTTCTGTGCAGAGGCGAGCAGTCAGATGATGGGCGGACGGTACAGATGTAGCATTGCAGAGGTATCGATATCACACGTGTAGTGAACATGCCAGCAAGATAGGCATGCGTCAATATACGTTTCATCCACAGCAAAGACCCTTTACAGTGTCCAAGATATTCCATGTTCCTTCGACAGGAACTGTTCGGTCAGAACATCATTATATTCGGAGCATTGTCGCATTTTTGGCGTGTACTAGAAAGTGCGCGACATTCCTGTTTTATGGCGCATGTAACGAATTTGATTTAATAGTACCTTAAGATAGTATATTAATGAAAAACACATTTAAGGTAAATATGTATAGCAGTTATAAAGTGTGAGATTTCAATTCAACTTTTTTCAGCTTTTAACACTACATTGCTCATATCAAAAAGAAATTATATACTTTTATATACGTAAAACCCAAAACTTTTTTCCGTTTTAATGCAAGAAGCAGAACATGTTGTTGTAATTTCAATATGTAGAAAATTTCTGTCCAGAAAGTTACATATGACTTTTTGATGATAAACTCAAACTAGAGTATTACAATATAGTGTCTTAAATGTTTAATCATTCGCTGTCCGTTTCCTAATAAGCACTTAACATTACGCTTTAAGGTTAAACTTATAGCTACTCTATGTGTATAATGTTACTTTACTGAGTAATTGTAAGGCTCACATTGAAGGTATTTGGCGTCAAATAGTGTCAAGTAAAGAAACACAGCATACACTTCGGGAATTTACGTTAGTCTATCAAGTATAAGAAAATGTGATTGCTGTGAAATGCTGATAATGGACTGATTACTTGGAGTATGTACCTACTTTTTCAGTCGTGCTGATTAATGTATATACCATTAGTGACTTAATATCAGAAGAACGACGTGCTTTAATTCGACTAAAACTAGATATTATATGTATATGATAAAAGAGCCTTTAGCAAAATTCTAACACAAAAATCCCTCGATCAGAAAAACGTTTTGTTTAATAAACCTGTTTTCATTGTTTTCTTGTATAAATACAATTAAATATTATTCTTCGGCAACCAAATTATTTCGTTGGCCTTCTTTGGTTGCCTCGAACTTGCAACACTTAGCTGACACGAACAATAAATTCCTGATTTATCAACGATTTGTTCGTCCATGCGTTCGTGTTTGTTAACACGCCCTCTTTAATGCAAGTAGGCTAATCTAGCGACAGCGTGGTTTAGAAACCTCGTATTCGTCTAAATTTTACCTGCGACTGTAACACGGACTAACTTAGCTGTAGGCCTACGTGGTTAACCACTTCCTAACCTCAACTATACTGCTTGTCAATGCATCAACCAAAAAGAGTTGTTACTTCTTGAAACACGTGTCGATTGAAGACACTAAACTCGTTAGTTTTGAAGGTTTCCTAAACACCATTGTAATTCCAATAGGACTCCAAAGTTTAATGCATGAAGTTGCCTTATGTTTCGATACATCGGTGAAGAGTTATATAACTTGTTCGTGATGTGCCAACATAAAGTAAATTCTAACATAATATTAAATACACAGTTTTTTTTGCATAATTTTAAATATCACTACTATTATATTTATATTTAAACTATTCAAATGTTGCTAAAATATTTAGTGTAGTAAAATTATGTACGAAACAATTCTGAAATCATTTTACAACGACGTAAATATCTATTTTCCAATTAAAACCGACACAAAAAAGTTTGTTTATTATCAAGTACGTTTGTAATATAACGACAATCTTAACATTCCAATTATTTATTTATTTCTTTATCATACACAACAAACGGCCGATTACAGTACAGCCAACCAAACGAATGCCAATGCTAGACACAGCTGATCTCGTTGCAACTAAATATTCGGGTACTAAATTTTTCAGGTAGTTCCAGTCTTTGAAATTATTGTTTGTTTCAATGAGAAAAAAACATGGTTGTAGCTTACTTTTTTAATTACGTCACAACAACAATTTTGATTTCCGTTTTTAGAAAGGCCCACGTCATTTTGTTCGAGGGAACGTCTGCAGGTGTTTGTAACTAGGTCAACTATTTGGTGAGAAAATCTAAGCAAAAACTCTTGGGGTTAATTTTTATGGTTACAGCACGGAAATTTCTCTCGGTACACAACCTGTCAGAATGACAAGAGATACGCAGCGTGCGCAGAAGAAAATTTCGCCTGCAGCAAGTTCCAGATAAAGAAGTTATCTCCATATGCACCGCGCTTACAGGCGGCAGGAATGGGGCTAATTTTTTAAAACGCCGCTGACCTCTTTACGGCAACCGGTTAAGACCCCCGTCAACGGTCGCGAAAGGTCGTCTGTTCGAGCTTCGCCTCGGGCTCCAACCGCCGCGGATGAATTACTCCGAGCTCTGATCTTTCTTGCCGTTAGCTCGCACTGTGTGGAGGAAGTGTGGATAAAAGTAACCAGAATTCCCGTGTGTTTCCCATAGTCGACCAACTGACCGTGGAGTTTCCAGGTTGTGATTGACTAGCCTATGCTAGGCAGCAAAGATTCTGGACGAATATGGCGTGATTCCCGTTAATTCGAGGTGTTCTCCCACCTCACAGCTGGCTGTGTGAAACAGGTTTTTCTAATGTCCCATATGTGGTATACGAGCAACTTTTCGTGAGTCATGTGTTGAAAAGTGTACTAGCTATAATGACCGACCATCGGTGGGATATTAATGAGATGGCAGGTGTCAAGACTTTTGGCTAAATTATGTACAGTAAAACCCGATGTGGGCCAATTAAAATGTATTATATTAGACCAACTTTATTCTGTGTAACTTAGGCAGTTACTTTTTTGTATTTTCCTTTTCTCATTTGGCTACTTTCTTTAACGGGAAATGGAAGTAATTGAGTACGAGGGATTTTCCAATAAGATGAGATTTATTTGAGGTAATATCCCCTTACATCCCTCTCAATTTATATACTTTTGGTGAACTAATAAAAGTCATATTTAAATATTCGTGGCTGGGAATACTTGAGCTAAAGCAAATTATTGAATACTTTCCTAGCAAAACATTTTTATATATATGGCCTGCGTAATGAGCTAGATATTACAAGCAAAACATTACTGTTTGATAACGTGTCAGATATCTTGTCAAGTAACAGTGGACGAACTTTCCTTTCACTTCAACACTTTCGCTACGTTTCTTGCACTATCATTACCTAACGCTCTCAAGCGAGGAAGTTATTTTTGAGTTGAATACACCTTCTTTACCATTTATGCAGGATAATCTTTTCTGTATGACTGCAAGATAAATATTTTTTTGTTAAAATGTAATTTCAAATATTTTACATAATGATATATTTAATTATTGTAGTTCCTTATAGTATGAAATGTCATTCCAAGTATACGTGGGAACAGTAAAATTAAACGTCGCCGTAAATTATCGATACAAAGCTACAAAACTAATTTAACAAACAGAATACAAAATTTCAGAGAACATGCAAAATAATTTTCAAAATGCCTATGAAAATAATAAAATCATGATTAAATAAAACAAAATTACAGGAAAATTTACAAATTTTCAGAATATATTGAAATATGTGGCTATTAGTAAAACTATTCGATTTAAAAAGACAGTACATATATTTCGAGAAAGGTTAAGCATGACACTAATTCTGGACTAAGCTATAGCTGTGTTGTCGATCATTTTTATTTTTTTTTAATGTCATACTATTGTTGTTAAACATAATTTCGGCAAATATTTAATGAAGTCAGTGCCAAATAGTGTGCAGATTACTACCGCCGCAGTATTTTTAATCGAGTTTCTATACCCGATGGTTGTAAATGGAATTTAATACGTCGTGTCAATCCTGATATTTTTTTTCCCTTGTAAAATATCCATGTACGCTCATTTACATGTCTCGAAAATAGTATGCAGATTAACACGTGTATTTTTTGTGCCATATGACACCTGCATATTTTGCATATGTTTAAACTCTTAATTATTTTTAATTGGAACCCTTCTGCAATTTTAAATATTTTATTTCATAATTTTTAAATGTGCAATATGAGTGAGGACCCGCCATTATTTCAATTCTTGTATGTTAATTAATGTTACACTATGGTAAGTAAGTACATTATTCTGATAATTTTGGCTGCTTAACTTGATTATGTTACGTAATTTTTTTCCAGGATTTTACAAGTCTCGGAATTTATTATTTTAATTTTTAACACTGTTTATTTTCTTTTATTTGCAGTTTTATTTTTTATTTTGTGTTAAGCTAAATTTATGACTTACTAAACCGGAAGTAGCTGAGCTCCATTGATGAGACTTGATGAGGAAGATGACGGAAGTCAAGGGCTTCGGGGTATGGATCTGTAGATCCAGGAACACTTTTTAATAGCCAGGATTTCTTGGGCGAAAACCTCGGCATCGGCATAATCTAGGTCAGTGTTTTTGGTACCCGAAGTTAGTTTAATTGAGGGCTAGCTTGGCAAGTTAAGAAGAGGCCAAAGCCTAGCGGATTTAGTTTGGATTTATTAGTGGATGCAGTCGACGAAGCGGAGTCTACACTGACGTCACGACGCCATGCTGGTAACCTCAGCACTACCTACTGATTAAGGTGACACCACCTAATTTTTGAGCACACAGACTTATGCTTGGTAGCATCTTATGCAAGTTTATCATTGCTCCTCAAATGATAGTGACAGATGATATAATTCTGGAAGATTTAGTTGCAGTACTGAGTGTCACTTATTAATTCAGCCCAGTAGTCATACGCTACCCGATTGAGCTAGTTACCGGAGCAAATTTTTTGAACTTCACAGTGATTTGAATGTAAATTAGGAGTGAAGAACTATTTTTCCTATGTTTGATTTGGACTTAACTTTGTTTGGAGAACATTGAAACTTTTTCTAATTTTGAAGATATTACTAACCCGAGTTAGATGTGTGGGAAAGTGATTTTAACATGTAATGCTTTAGATTAATGGAGCTCACTATATAAAACTTTGTTAAGAGGCACTAAGACTACATACACTTTTGTTTGGAAATAGTTTAATTAATCTACTGTTCATTTAATTATTTGAACGCAGCATTAAAGACATTCTATTTTATTTTCAATTTAAGTAATTCTTTTGTTTGAATTGTGATAATATTTTAATGATTTTAATTTACTTGCAGGACATAATTTTTACTTAGTTGATTTGATTTTCACACACAGTTAAACAGTTTTATTCTAATTTCATTTTCATTTTCTGCTTTGAATTGAAGATAATTAATAGTATTTTGATTTATTTTATTGGCAATGTTGATCCACACAAGCCTAATTTTCTTTTACAGGGGTAATTATCCAAATGAAATGCTTCTTAATAATATTGAAAGTTTTGTGTATTGTTAATGTCAGTGCATGTGAATGTCCTTGCAGAGTTCCTGAATCGACGAGAACACCGTTGGAGAGTAAGATCTAAAAGTTAAAATGTCTAAAACATGCTTTCCTACACAAATGTCTCTTCTGTACACATTGGTAATTTATTTCTGCAATTAGTATTCACACTAAGTTTCCCCAAAGTCCATCAATTCTTTACACCCTTATTTCGTTCAGTGAAGAAAAACTCGTATTAAATGAGTTAAAAGCCCAAGATTATGTGTGCTACCCAGCACTATACACATATGCGATCGTTTATTTGTAACTAAGGCACAATAAACGAAAAATGTATTAAACTTGTCTATAATACTATAGTTAAAGAAAGTGCACAGCAGAAATTTTACATTGTAATCTGCAATTACTTGTCAGCTGTATCTAAACCGAAAGACTAAAGTCTATGAAAATTTCTGGGTACATAAGTTTGTGATAGTAAAATTTAAATGTTATTCTTTGAAGGAGGGGGGGGGGGGACAAAATTTCTTTGAAAATCTTAGAGCATAAATTCGGATAGGAAAATTTCGCGAGTTCAGTGACCTGTAGACTAGACTCAACAGTCTTGTGTATACTCCAGATTGGGATGTTTGTTCATTGGCTGCTGCTCCGGAGAGTATCCAGTGTTGCTTCACACCTAGGAATGTGGAATTCGCTACTTGTTTCCTTGCAAGTCTGCTATTGGTTCAGACGCGTCGAAGACGTGCATAATGCACTGTGATCCAATTGCAAAGGGTGACTTCACTCTATGTGTGTTTGACGGCTATCTTGTCCCGAAATGAATTCACGAAATTTCCCTATCCCTAGGCATAAATTAGCGTTGAACGTATTAATTGGCGTATACAGGAGTATAGAATACCAGCAAAAGATATTAATCTTTCATGAATGCCTGAGGACGTATCTGATTCGTGAGGGATGGATACTTAATAAAAATTAAAAGAACTAAATTTGTTATTTTAAATATACTCACATAGTTATTATTTACATCATTGAATTAAGTTCTTCACTATTACGCTCTTTATTTCTCAGTTAGCGCAATAATTAATGTCTATTTCAACTCTATTTAACGTCCTTCTTTATATCTGTGTTTGGTTATTGTCAGTTAACTCATACTCCTCATTAACACACGTTAAGTATATCTGTTGCATTTTTAATATATTTCGCTCACGCACCCAGTCCAATAGTCGAGCCTGCAGTCGTACTCTTTACTGCTCTGATGTTCGCAGTCGCATATTTTTCTTCCGCTGGTCACTTCTCTCGCCGCGCTCTTCTCTTCTAGCTAGTCGTCTATCGCTGAAACTCGTCCATTCAACAACTGCCAGCCCGGAGACCCGATACGCCTTTTATAGCCACTGGCCTTGATCTGGAAGGTTCGCTGCACCCTGAGTATAGCTGAGAGACACCACTCGAGGTCAGTAATACAGAATATTCTTCAGATGTCTCAAAGACACTCGATACGCAAGGTCGGGAGCGGCACGCGCCCTGATAGGTATAACAGGCACGCTCTGTAAACATTCCTTTGTAAAAACCGCTGCGTCTCCGGTTGCAAGTGATAGCGCAAGCTCGTCAATAAATCATCCAACAACTCTGTCCTTCGCTTCTACTTGCATGCGCGGGGAAAACCAGCGAGCGCGTAACAGTGAGAAAGGGCAATGGAATAAATGGCTTTTCGGTATTTCTTAAGCCAACTAATTCGTAGATTTCATTGCGGTGCTGAGTGATATATCGGAGTAATGTTAAGATCAAAGACCTGGTCAGACAGACGTATATGTAATAGCATTCTCCATCACTGCCGGTTTATAAATTGTTCCAAATTTTTTTTCTATTGACGATAGTTGACGATAATGTGCTAGCTGCGCAAAGCCATGTCCCGTTCCTTCTTAACAATTTAGACCCATTTTAACCTATAATTTCAAGTGTTACAGACAATAACATTTTATGTATCATTTAACAAATAATAACGTCAATTTTATCTCCCGATTATTAATCGATAGTGATATTAACCCTTTCAGGTCCACTTCAATTTACGACTTAAGGCATAGCAAACAATAAAATGTATGATGCGTGCTGTACTTAAATCGGCGCAACACTTTAGTTTCGTTGTGACAGCTAATAAGCCGTATATTAATTGTTCAGCTACTGTAATATGGACCAGTTTTTGTCTAGACCAGTTAGACGATTTGTGAATAATTTACCCGCAGGTAAGATCATTGGTCATTGAGCTTCGCAGTGTGCCGTACAGAACAAAAATTACCCACACGTGCGTAACATACACAATTGTGTACACTGGGTGTGAGTGGGTTAACCATTCGTAACCTACAGCATTAATACGGCTTACGAACCAGAAATCCACAGAGATAATTGGGCACCTGGAATCACAGTGTATGTACAGTACCGAACAAATGTAGGACTAGTCTTCCTGCGCAACATGTAGGCACAAAGTATGTAAATACACAGAGGCGAAACGGCTCAGCGGTTCCTTTGATGTTGGCGTACCCATTCTCTGACTGGCTGCTTGAGACTTCAGGAATGGGTCTTGCGTCTGATTGACTACTGCATGCTGTGAAAGGTTCGCCTATTGGCTGGACTGCCAGGCGGGCAATAACATACCTCACCAGGCGCTGTACGGCGGACGGCGTTCCAACATTTGGCCGGCGAGTGCGGCTGTGGAGCATATTGTATAAGCTGATATTTCGCCTCTGTATTGTTAAGTACTCTGTGATGCAGGCCTACACAAATATGTACTCTGAGTATAGATGGGTCAAAGGAGTTAATTCCATGAATAGTCGCCGTCAAGAGCACTTACAGATGATATGTGGAAACGACGGTAGGTCTGATTACTGTTGGCACAAGGCGTAAAAAAAGTGCTACATTAAATTTACTGTTTCTTCTCACTTTTTTAATCAAGCCTTTGAAAACCCATACTATTAATGACGTGTTAGGGTTTTTCTTAGATTTGACATGTATTGCGAGCGCTTTATACATAACATAAATGTGCCATATTTTTTGTTAAGTTCAATTTTTAATTACATTCTAGCTATCAACTATAATATTTAATTTGTAATAAATGTTATTAAAAATAGGGATAAAATGGGGGTATTGGTAATGCATAGTAATAAATAGTTCTCATGAAAAATATAATTACACTGAGTGTGCTTGAATGGGGTGCGTTGTCACTTTGGTGTTGTTTTCTAGACTTAGTCAAGCTTTGTTTGCATGAGACGGAGGAATATCCTAGAAGCAGAAATTCAGAAGGGCTTCAGAAATGTTAAAAGTAACCGTGAATGGACTATAGCCTACAACTCCCTAAACGGGTTTCGCTAAGCCGAGCGTGCCACAGAATATATAACTATAAATAGAGCTAGTGATTTTTCGTGAAAAAAATTCGAGTACAGAATAGACTTCAATACTATAAGCACCCAGCAGCAGTTTGTCTATTGCCATTGGTTGCTGTCTGCTTCAGGAGGCATTTTCAATCATTTTACTGGACCACTGAGAATTCCGCAACATCGGCGCGATTCCTACGTGATTCGTGTCTAAAAGTAATTCAGCAAATCAAGATAGGCAAGCAACCTTACAGTGTTTTGAAATATAACTTGTCTTGAAAGCTTTTCGCAAAATTTCACTACCCCTAACTATAAAGTAGTGAAATTATGAGGATGTCCCTTTCATGTTCGCGTTTTCGGTTGTTTGTTAGATGCGCGAGACTTGGGTCTGATTGGCTGTTGCCAACTGCGAAATATCTCCTATTATTAGAGACCCGAAAATTTAGCGGTTTCATCTCAGGACAAGATAAACTGCATTGAGATGTACGTATGTGTTTGTTCTTCCATTGGTCCATAGTTTGTTAGCCACGCCCCGAACAACTTTGGACCAATTACGAACCTGCAAGGAAAACAAGAACCGAATCCCGTGCTACCTCATCTGGGGTTAAACTGGAGCAACAGCCAATGAACTGCTAACTGATGCTCGAATGGGCAAAGGATTGTGGAGTATAGCTAGTTGCCGAATTTACTTCCAATTTTTTTGAAGCCGTGCTTAAGTTCTACTTTCAAGTTATTCCTCCGCCTCATGCAAACAAAGCTTAACCAAGTAGAAAATTACATCGGTAGGACAACGCATACCGCATTCGTGCACACTCAGATTAATAGTATGTATCATAAGAACTATATCTTTACACATTGAGGTCTGCACACATTAACTGGCACTTAAGACAAATTAGAAGTGAGTCACCTATACCACTACTGCAAGAACACCGGTTCTGTTGGTGTACGTGTTAGAACTCACCATTGTCCTATTGGTCCATACCACACCGACACTACTACAGCGTCCATTATTGGCCGGTCATCAACCAATGGAGAGCCGAACTGATATTCACCCAATCAAATGTCCATCAGCGTATAAAAGGATTTACAATCAGTCATGTCCCTTTCAGTCGCTATAAAAAAAAAAAAACAATTATATCGTTAGCAATATCATTGTACCTGAGCTAAGGTGTTCTTGTGACGTCATGTTAAACACTATCCGAACAAATACTGCACATCCATGCGAGTTTCGTTCTGAACAACAAAGAAATTTTTAAATTAGCTTTGCTCGAGCTACACTCGAGTATCGTACACAAAGTGTTGATAGGCATTACCAACTAGCCTAATTTCTCACTGTTTTGATTCATATTTATTGTAAATGAAACATGATATTTTATAGCTGAAGTATAGCAAAAATTTCAATATAACCAAAAATAAAATACATTTATGTTAAGAGTAGTACAATCTAATCCCAGATCAGTGATATCAATCAGTGAACTGGTATTCATTGAAATTCAGTCGATAAGCTACTGCCGACTGCCAAACCAAGGAAATGAACTGGGAACAAGTGGCTTAAAGCAGTGGAATTCTCGACATCCAGTGGGAATCACAAATAAATCAAAGACTAGAGCCAATGATTTTTCGCGAAAAAAATCTGAGCACCTGGTAGATTTCAATACTCAATGTTCAACGAGTTATTTTTATTTCTTCATTGGTCGCACTCTGCATTAGAGGACGTTTCTGTTTCTAACCGCGCCAAATAGAATTCAACAACTTTGCCAATGAACCAAAGTGATTAGTGTACTAAGAGTGAGATGTTGATGTATGGAAGCAAGAAAAGAAACTACCATACAGTGTATTGAAATATAGCTTGTCTCGAAATCTTTTCGCAAAATTTCCCTACCTCTATCAAAGACAGTGACATTCAAACAAATATATTAATTAGTTATAAGGCACTGATTTTCACCCCCTCAATTTTCACTATTTTGAATGATTTGGCTAAATTCTCAATGTTTCAAATTTGGAGTCTTCTAAACGCTTGTGATACAATACATATTTAGGAACAGCCCAACACATCATACATAGGGTGATTTTTCAAAGGTTTGAATGGGAAAGTGAGTGAAGAGGGTGAAGAGATTTGGGCGGACTCTTAACAGCGAGGTCTTGAGAGCCGATGTGGGTGATTGAGGTGAGTATGGAGCAGCGCTGGAATGAAAGGGCGGGGGGGGGGGAATCCACAAGATAACCCACCAACCAACGGCATCGTCCGGCACGATTTCCACGTGCGAAAATCCGGAAGTACCAGGCCGAGGATTTGAACCTGGTTCGCCTTGGTGGGAGGCGGGCAGGCTAACCCCTCAGCCCCCGCGACCACATTCAAAACGTGTGAAGAAGTCGTTGAATAGACTATAGTTTGATCCAACTAGCTTGCAGATCCTGATTGCTGAACGACGTCCTGCTACGTTGCTGGCAAGACAGGCCATTTCGCTGGCGAGTGAGGCTGTAATTCGCGCGATTATGCATACGGCTATTTCGCTTTTGTGACTATAAGCCGAGGGGCTATGGTGGCTGAGTGGTTAGCCTGCTCACCTCCCACCAAGGCGAACCGGGTTGAATCTCCGGCCGGATCACCGGATTTTCGTAAGTGGGAATCGTGCCGGAAGATGCCGTTGGTCGGCGGCTTTTATCGGGGATCTCCAGTTTACCCGGCCCTTTCATTCCGGCGCTGCTCCATACTCACCTCAATCACCCGCATCGGCTCTCAAGACCTCGCTGTTAAGAGCCGTCCATGTGATAAATGCAACAGTAGTATTAGAACGAGAAAAAAATAACAATCAAACGCTGCATGAATAATGAATCTGCGAATAACAAACGAATCACTGATATACGATGTGACGAATTAGATTTACAAGTAGTCTTACGTTTCGGGCACTATTGAACATTAGTTATGGAACTAAAAATAATAGAATTATCTTTTAGTAGGCAAGGGAGGGTTTTGTATCCCATTTATAAAACGTCCCATTCGTATAGGGCCTTGGCCATGGGGGAAAAGTGATCGGAATTTGTGCCGCGACTCTATAACGCACAAGTGGCCGTGCTTGCATTTCCAGGGAAAGAGTTGCAAATGGTGTCCTCCGGACTCATATGGAGTACAGTCTTGTGTGTGCGCGTTACTCCCACCTTGGCGTGGTCGACATGGATGATGGCATCGCGGATCTCAGGTTTCGAGGAAAGTCATTCCACACGCCTCTAGTCTTGTCACACTGAAAAAAAACTGTAGTGATGGCTACAAAAACAGTTTGGTTGATGCTTTCCAAGGCGACATTTTGTTGTTGGTAAAATCAGCCTCTGGTGCCCAGTGACACGTAGATTGATTAGTACTAACGCTACTTAGTGCTCACTAACATATTTGTTTATTGAAAATACGTTTATTGTCTGGCACGAAATACTTAGTTGGCAGCGACAGTAAAACATTTTGCTGCGACTGTAGAAGTACAGCCGTTATATCCTGCGTATGCGCTCTGGCATATTCAAAGTGGCCACCTATTGTCTGGCCACGGCACCATATTTGTCTGTGTTCGGTTCTTTGCATCGGGTCACGAACTAATTCATGAGGGATATTAGTAAGTTCTTATGAACGGAATATTTAATATCTTTATTCCAAGTGAGTAAATGTTACACATAAATGATTCCAGAAAATTAACTTTCCACGATGTGAAGTTTTCAAGCCTTGTCGTGTGTGCCACTTATTGGATTTGTGCTATATACATGCTGCAGACAACACTTACAAGTCAAGCATGGTAGCTTAATGGTAACAAGCCGAGCTCATAGTTGAGAAGTCCGAGGTTCGAATGCCCCTCATGGCAACTATGAATTGCAGAAGAAACAAAGCCTTACCCGTGCAGACTTTATTGTGGTGCTAACTAATTTTTTGGGTGGAAGAAAGGCCACAAAATCATTGGCTGTGTACGAGAGTAAAATTAAATATAGCCTAAGTTACCTTCTTAACATTTCCAAATATTTTTCCGGTTAACACTGCCAGTTTCACAGGCTGGTCCTCAGTCGTATAACTGAGAGGGAGGATGAAATATGCGTGTATCTTGAAGGTGTGGCTTATCTAATACCGCAAACGTGCGGCTGCATCCAGGAAAAATAAAGTCGAAAACGTACGAAGGTAAGTAGTAAAGTGATTCATAAGTTCCTATCGACAGCGAGGTGTTATGATTCAGTAAAAGCGGACAAGCCTTGCGAACTGCAGCGGCGTTTCGGTATTCAAGCCAGGCGAAGAATCCAAAAACACATTACAACAATAACAGTTTATTAAACATTTCAGCGAAGCACCAGCGGATCTCCCCTCCTGATGACACTGTATTTGGGACAATTACGTCACCAGAAACTATATAATTAGAGCCACCTGTTTTTCGCGAAAAGATTCCAGGACAACTTGTACTCCAAAACAAGATATCAGATTCACTTTCGTAACTGGACGATTTTAACTGTCACGCTCTGTAGGTTTCTGCCCACGAAACACGGACACTCCGTGTCGGAGTTACTAATTCTGATTGGCCCAGTCCGGTAAGAAACTGTCTCCCGACAAAGACAAGTGGGCAATAATTTAGTTTAACTGTACGCATGTCATAGGACATTGGAGTCTAGTTTCGCGTAAATATTTTCGCGAAAAACAGGTGCCCCTATATATAATACTTGGCAACACTTTATACGGGGTCTGTCAGTCAGTATGTCTGAGGTCCCACGCCGAGATGAAGACATCAAGATGCAGCTTGGCGTGTCGCTCGTCGCTTTCCGAATCAACAATCAGCTTTCGGCGACTGTATTATTCAGGTTAGTAATATCTTGAAATTGATTATGAGCTCCCTCGCCAAAAGTTTATATTTACTGTAACTCCTATAAATCGTATTAAATATCTCTTCTGTCTTCATAATTAACTTCAGTTCTTCCCTTTTATAGCATAAATCCTCCCCAGTCTCTGGTACAAAATATTAAAAACATACGAGAGGTCATTATTAAAGACGGAGTATTGAGTAAACATGATAAAGGAAAGAGTTGGCTGTAGTCTGTGTTACTCTACCCATCTGTCTGAAGATAATTCATTTTCAGCTTTTGATGCAGGAAGGAAAAGCAATAAGGACGATACTGGCACGCGCCTCAAGTGCTCCATCGTCTCTAGGCGCAAAGTTCGGAACTGAACTGTAAATTTCTGTCTCGCAGGTATTCTCCCAAAATGTTTTAATCAATAACAGTCTGAAAGTATGTTTCTTTCCTTGTATGATGGCACGGCAAGACTTTGGTTCGGAACCGGATATGATAACGAGTTTTCGCAGTCTTTAAACTTTTTTTCGGTGCATAATGGTGCATATGTACGTACATACAACCGAGCTCAAAAAAGATAGTAGGGATTTTTGGTGGCGCATCTCAATCGCGATATTCTGTATTCTCAGCCGTCGCCCAGCAAAAGCTGGGAGACGACGCAAAGAGGACATGAAGAAGGGGGAAGACGGTGCTACTGATCTGATCACCTCCAGAGTTGACCCGAGTAGGAGGACCAGTGTAGATGCGTCGCAGATCGCGAGGGCTCGACCCTGACCACAGCGACCCTCTGTCGGCACGTCATGGGCGCCCCATATCGCCGGTGGTGGGCGTCGTGAGTGTGTGTGTGTGTGCGTGCGAGAGGTTAACCACGCGTGCGCCCAACGTGTAGGAGCAGAGGAGTGTGATCCCAGTGGTGGTGGCTGGGAGAGGGGGAGAGGCTCCACCGATGACGCGTGCACACGTGACCTTCCTCTCTTTTCTCTCCCTCCCACCGGCACCGGACCATCGAGAGGCGGCGGCGCGCGCCCAACGAGCGACAGTCTTCAGCCGACCAGGGGACACTGCGGTAGCCGAACCAACGCCGGACGGGGGACACTCTACTGTGCTTCTAAGGAACCTACCAGCCTCCGAAACAACCAGACAACCTCTCAGCTCTTTCCGGTCGTCAGCCACTGAACCGGTGAGTCTCCACCCAGTACGTCGACGACACCTGGGCACCCTCTTCCATCTCCCTGGTACCACGCGCGCGTCCAGTCTCTATCGGCGCCATACACTCCTCCTGTCACGACGTCGTCGCCACAGCTGTTCGGTTGTTGTTTGTCGAGAGGGGCCGGCCTTAAATTGGCCGGGCGACCGAATAATAAATCACGTCAACAACGGGATCGCGTATCGGGCACACGCACGAGGTCTGATTCGCGTCGTCGACGTCTGCTGCCAGCGGCGATGACGGATGGGTTCTCGTGACTCTTGGCGAATTGGCCCGAGCGATCGAAAATTGAGAACATTTTTCGAACGTCCTGTGAAGTGTTTAGAAGCAGTATCTTGTTTTATTTGCATAAATTTGAATAGTGCGGTTTGCGTTACATAACAAATAATTTCCCTTTACGAAACAGTACCATTGGAAACAAATTTTTGAACAATGAGGGTACGCATTAACAACAATGTTAATTATTATTTTTGTTTTGTTTTTTTTTTTGTTCAAAAGTGTGCCATACTACACGTTCCTAACAAATTCACATTTATATGAAACCTATGACATTTTATTACGTGTAGCTTGGAATAATAAAAAAATTAGCAAGAAATGTGTTAAACATAAGAAATACCGTATCCTACCGTTTGACAACCTATTCTCGCAGGTGTTTCTTTTGAAAACACCTTTCAGTTTTCATCGATCTTTGTAACAAAGCCAACAGTTGGTACTATTATCGAGAGTTTGTTTTAAGACAGGCCAAAGAGGAGGGAAAATTATTAGACAGAGTATTTTCAGTTTCTTTTTGTAACAGCTAATTTCTTTCTTGAAAGATAATCGAGTGTTCATTACTTCCATATTATTCATTTTACATCATCACTGTAATGTTCCCGTCAAGGATGCGCCGACTAAAGACTACTTCTGCAAAACTGCTTGTTGATGTTAGTATGTACGACGATTTCTGTGATTGCAGCTTGCTTTCTGCACACACACAGCTAACAAATTGTTTACGTTGTGACAGTAACATTTAATTAGTTCATACATTATTACCCAGGTGTCGTTGACAGATATAATCATTTATTTTTATAAACGATAATTGCTTGTTTATGCTATTGCCCTATTGAAATTACAGTAACACATCAGTTATGTTTTGAAGTGCGTTACAGAAATAAATCTGTATACAAATCATGCTGCGCTATATAGAAAAGCAAAAATTCCCTTGGAATGCTCATCTTCATTGCACTCATTAAAGTTCCCAGACACAGCTAAAGTAAAAATAATTGTTCATAGTTTCTAAGCGAATATTGCCACAGCACGTTT
Source organism: Dryococelus australis (assembly GCA_029891345.1). NCBI lineage: Eukaryota > Metazoa > Arthropoda > Insecta > Phasmatodea > Phasmatidae > Dryococelus > Dryococelus australis. The sequence continues at coordinate 101,787,038 of CM056997.1, read as the reverse complement.
TCAAGCTACAGTTCGTTTTTAGCATGCCATCATAAGACGAGCAGATATTTTTTGGAATATTGTGCTACCAACCGGTGTTTATTTAACCCTCTCCCCTTCAGAAACCCACCCTTATTAGGGTTCGTTGCCTCAAATTACTGTTTTGCAGGCTTATTAAAAAATAATTCCACTTAAGTGAACCCCTAGGGACATTCGCGCAAGCATTCAGAGCTACTTTCTCTGAAACTGCAGACCGGTTAGCTAACCGTTACCTCACCAAGATCGACGTGGCTGGCAACTCAAACTCGTGATCTCCCTGCAGGGACTAAGATCAGTAGAAGGGGAGTTTACTTTGGTGCAGAATACTTTCCCTGCAAGACAGCCTTCTACTGCGATGTCTCAAATGAAACTAGGAAACTGATATTATTACAGCTCTTGTAGTTCCGAAACACTGCCGGACCACAATCTCCAATGTTTGGATATACGCGCCATTTTGCAAAAGTGTGCGAGTCGTGGTGAAGGGTGTATAAAGGTATCAACCCGAATATGAGATATTTGTTCAGAAGCGTGTATAACTTTGCTGACCTCAACTTGGAAATACTATATTTTAGATTAGATATGTTGTATAGTCTATTCCACGAACGAGTGCACTTTTTCGAAAGCTATAAATATGTCCCTGTGTACGGTAGTTTATATTGCAAAACGTTTTGTATTGACATACTAGGCATGTTGACAGTTAACTGAATGTTTATGTAAACATTATCTGCGACACGGGGAGACACTGCTATTGCGGTGGAAACAGCTGTGTACAGGGCGTTCAGAACTGTCAAAAAATCGCACTCTTTAGTGGAACAGGACATAGTATTGCATTGCGTTTGTGATGAGACGATATAAAAGTACAATGAAAAAATTAAGTCTCGATTAACACCCAAAATGACTATAAAATCGCACCATTGCAGTTTCACTTTTTGCATCTTGTGACTACATGTTCACAAGCATCCGTACCTTGCTTAATTTCACACAAGTTTTGATTAAAACGTGGTCTAAACCACTGTGTACCGTTTCTGGTAAACACAGTTTCCATTTGTACACACATACAGCATTCCCTAGGTTGTAAAAATTAATTATTTTTAATGGCAATTTTATTTTTTCGTATTTGTAGCTATCGCCAACAAGCATCTTGCCACACGCCTAGTCTTATATAAGCGTACCGCTACACTCGCGCGTACGTCTGCAGAAAGCTGGTCCAGCGTGTATTTTCGAAAGTCCCACGTCCAACGGACAAGTCTCAAGGACAACCGCTGGAGGGACATCTGCTGCATTCAAACGAATTTCGACTCCCGGTATAAGCTGTTTACGGTAAAGTGAGCACTTTTGAGGACCTAGTTACTTTTTTCTTTCAGCCATGTTTTATTCTTTATTCACCTTAAAGTAAACATTGCCATATAAGTGACAAATCCAATGTGTTGACTCCACCACACTCTGAATTTAACGTCTAAGTCTAAAAAAAAAAAAATCGATTTATAGACTTTTGTTCCAAATGAGAGGGTTTTCAAAAATGCTCACCTTTCGATACTCTTGTAGAATGACTCCCCCACGTTCCTGAGATCCAATGCTGGCATGTTCCTTGTCTACATAACAGTGAAATCTAGCATGCAAATACGTAATTAATTACAACGTTATATCATCCGCTTTGTGGGAGTTTTTTGGTTCAGTTTGAAAGCTTTAAATTCCGTGCAAAAATTTCAAACTGAAAATAAACCAATTCTTTGTTCAAATTATTTGCCGATATTATTTGTAACTCCGAATAAGTATAGGAGCTGATTATTAAAATATTATCGTTTTAAGTTGCTCGTATTCGTGTAAAGAGAAATTTCAATCGCATTTTTTTTAAATCTACTGTGAGTATTTTCTGCACGCAGATTTCACGTTCGCTGAGTTTCTGCTGCGTTGTTATTTAACAACCTGTCATATGTGTGATCTTAAGAAGCAGCGTATCTACTTGAGAAACATGTATTTTGTTGGTTTTGCGCGAATTGAAAACAACTTTTTCTCGGGTAGCTTATGGTTTTGAGCATCTTTGCTTCATCGTACGTTGATTCCGCAAACTTCCTTGCGTGTTTAGCACGGAACTTTCACATTTCCCCTCTTCTGCCGTATCAATCCACTTCTTTCTTATGGAAAGTAGTAACTTCAAACTTTGTATCGCCATACCATACGTTATTTGATACATATATGGCGAATTCGACTACTTTGCGGCTAAACTGCTTTCACAACTTCACTACAGAAAAATGCAAAAAAATTGCACATAGTCTTTGTGTTAAGCAATGTTGAGCGTATACTTTTAACCGAGACCAATCGTAATGAAAGCATAACAGAATTAGTACCATTTTAATCTTATTGTTTTTCTGGCAACCATTCATAATGGTATTTAGTTGATTCTTGGGGGGGGGGGGAATTAATGCTCGTTTTTCTTGTGCACGTTATAATTTACTTAAAAACAGATAATCATATATACAGTTTGATGTACACTCATCTCTGTTATTTAAGCAGAATGGTGTAGTAACCTTTACTTTTTTTCTTCTCCCCTCCCTCCCCCCAATTTAACGCGTGAGTAACACGCTCTCGTGATAAATGTTTCCGCTTTGCTCTCTACGTATCACAAAGTATTCCTCAGATCGTAACAGCAAGCGATTAAAATCGTATAATCGATAAATAGTAATCCTATTCTTAACAAATCCGTGAACTGCAGATTCGTTATTATAATTTTCACATTAACAATGAAGCATCTGCGATATTTGTCACTCGCGTTGAGAATAAAAACAAAAAAATGTAAAAGGTGTTTAATAATATCGTGCTGGCAACTTATGAATACCTTTGCTAGTCGACAAAAGTTTTAAGAAAAATAAATTTACGTTTTTTTAATGACGCTTATGTTATGTTTTTCATCGCAAACAACGATTTTTTTTTCTTTCTTGTGTAATAAAAAATTATAAACAGTATCATTTTTTAATCATTGACCTACTAGTTAATTTGGATTTACAGTAAATTGTATTGTTTCGTGAGAGCGATTTGTTAATAGAAACTCGGAACATTTCAAGGTCATTAGAGGAAAAGCTAGACATAAACACAGATGCACTTTAGTTCCTTTTTAATTTTTTTATTGCATCACAGTTTATTGTGCACATCCTTGGATGACTTTGAGCCAGCAGGGGGAGCTGAAGGAAACAAGGAGAGACTCCCGCCTGATTTGGTCCAGAAGCAGAGCGATAGCCAGTGAGTACACAAAAGATTGTAAAATCTAGCTTTCTGCTAAATGAATCCGTGAAATTTCCGTATTTTACAGCCAATAAGCTGAAAGTGGCCTCATCGGAAGGTGAAATGTGGTGACTTATTTATTGTTCGCAGCAATTGCCTAGTTTAGTTTCCACATCCAATGGCGATACCACAGACAAGGTAACAATACAGAAATATGCCGGCCACTCATACAGCGAATTTCGGCTGCACACGCCAACAAAATGGCGTCACTGGCGAGTAACGAGTCCGAACGCCGTTCGCCAATGAGCGCTTGGTAACTCACTCTCCACTCGGCAGCGCAGCCAATAGGATATAGTTCGCAGCAGTCGATAGCCAATCAGCACAAGTCCCATTGCCAAAACCTCGCGCATGTAGTCAATTGACGAATGGGTACGCCCACACCGAAGGAACTGACAAGCGGTTTCATTATTGTTAGGGGTAGGAAAATTTCACGAGTTCAATTATCTGTAGGTTAGACTCCTCAGTCTTCTGTATACTGGAGCCTCAGCTGTGTGTTCATTGGCTGTTGACCCACACCTGGCATTTATGGTATTCGCAAGGTGTTTCTTTGCAAGTTTGCTATTGGCTCAGAGGTGTGCAGGGCGGGTCTAATAAACTGTGACCCAGTTGCAAAGATAACAGAAAAATACGCGTGTTTGAGGTCTAGCCTGTCCTAAAATTAATTCGCGTAATTTTCCAGTTCCTAAAGGTTTGTAAACGATGGGGGGGGGGCAGAAATTTTCGCAAATGAGAATAACTTACTAAAGAGGCTTTCAGAACACCGGGCACTCAGTCCTTGCTGAACACAGCACCTGTCACCAGTGTACTTTATGAGCAACGTGCCCTCGAACGAGGACACGTCGACTGAACAGGAATTCCGAACCACGCGTTTGCAGCTTGGTATCTCACGAACTCTGGACTCGGGTCGGTCCTCCCAGATCTTCGCTGTAACACGTAAACGAAATGCAGAGGCGGTTCCTTTGGTTGACTGTATGAAGCTTGTAGGATGGGACCTTGCGTCTGATTGGATACTACATGCTATAAACGTTTCCCTATGGGTTGGGCTGGAGAGTACGATACCAGGCGCTGATTAGCGAACGGTGTTCCAACTTTTTGCTAGCCAGAGACATCATTTCGTTCACGGTAAAATGAGCACTTTTGAAAGTCCTGCTTAAGATCTATTTGTACACACGTTGTGTATTCTTCCACCTTATGTAAAATTAACATTGCCATGGGCCTCATCACTTTATTCATGCGTCGGTCAAATGAAACTGTGAGATTATCACGAAAGTAAACATTTTATAAATCTGCCGGTTTTTACACACTGAGCCGTTAAAAAAACAGAAATCGTAAGAAAGAATTTAAGTTATCGCATATGGTAACCTAACGCTTTTTATTCGACATTAACATATGGCACTACTTTCCAAATTTCGTTACCAGCGTTACCGGGCGCATGTCACTCAGTGCGCCCGTTAAAATATATGCAGACAGAGGCAGTGACATTTTTCTAAGGTTGATTTTCAAAAGTACTCACTTTATTGTGAACATTTCACCTCTGTATTTTGGAGGCTGTTACCTGATTGAGAATTTGGTGTATGGAATTACATGTTAATGAAATTCTGTGTTTTGAAGCCAATTTTGAAGATATATATTTGAAACAAAAACCCAAATGTGAGAAATGATACTCTAAAGCTCTGTATAGAGACTATAGCAATTTGTTTTTCAGAAATGTTTATTGAACTGCTAATTTTTCTGATCTTTCCAGGAAGCAGGCTATACATTAATGCTTAGGTACATGCGAAATTCGCGTTATTATTTGGAACCAAGCTAAACTCCACAGTACTGAATACACTCGAGCTGGCGTCGTTTCTTCATTGACTGATGTATATCTGTGGAGCCACGCCCTTTCCTGGCTAAACTGCATGTGATTGGAGCACACAGTTGTGAATCGCTCATTTACAGGCGCAGAGTTGCCCAGTGCATGTCAAATACAGTATGATCCAATGACAAACATGTTGCAAAGGTACACGTGTTTGAAGTTTAACTTGTCCTCAAACAACAACGCGAATTTTGCAAGTCTCTATCAATGCTACATAAGGCTTTGATAGGAAAGAAGCACGTATTTTTTTCTGCTCAAAAAGTCCGTGGCGGCAGTCTTAAAACTCTGCTCCTAGGGGTGACATTCGCAAGCAATTAACGTGGTTTGAGTCCTCCGTTTTCCTCCCCCCCCCCCCCCCGCGGGTGTAAAGCGAGGTCGACACGCCCGCGTGTGTTGGCGAGCAAGCCCTGACATTCCCACAAGGACTCGGCCGGCGACTCTCTTCGCCAGCCGACATTCACCACGCCTGATGAGGTGCAACCACCCGGCCCGAAGTGGGGACGTGCGTGTCCGTGCGGGACAGTGCACGAAAGCGAGCGACATGAACACCGGCCGCACTATTCGCACGAACGCCGCGTCCTGAACACACACAGTGAGTGGAGAGACCTGGCCGGCTCTTAAGGTTGAAGTAAAGCTACCGCCTATGGAGCACGGCACCCGACTAGACAACGTGAAGAACTAATTTAAAAAGTAGTACAGACTCCATGTCAGAAAAGAGCGATTTTTGCAACATTATAAAATATTTTACTAAAATATAATTATTAAATGTAAAAAAAAAAATCGGTTAGAATAGTCTGTATTTTTAAACAAATTTAAGCATATTTCCATTATGGATGTTTCAGAAAGCAGAATTTACAAGAAAATCTTCTTCAAGAAAGATCGCCATAGTAGTTACTGTGATTGTGTGTAAGAAACTCATAGTAATAAGGTTTCATATCAATTTTATATTCAAATTTATTTACGTCTGTTTTAGCCGTATTTGTGTGCGACAAATGGACGCACATAAAATAAATTATAAAACTTATTTCATACATCATTATTACAATTTTTTTTGCACATAATCACAGTAAATATTATGAAGACCTTTTTTGAAGAATATTTTCTTGTAAATTCTGATTTCTGATGCATCCAGAATGGAAATTTGCTTACGTTTTGCTAAACATACAGAATATTTTAATCGATTATTTTTTTACCTTTTAAAAGTATATTTCAGTAAAATTTTTCATAATTTTGCAAAGTTTATACATTCTTCTTTCATATACAGAATAAATCGCACTTTTCTGACAATTTTTATGGTGTCTGTGCTACGTATGAATGAGTTCTTCACGTTGTATAGTCGGGTGCAGTGCTCCATGGACAGTCGCTTTACTTCAACCTTAACATCGAGGTCCTGTGATCCCGATGAGGGTGAAGCGAGGGGAGAATGGAGCCCCGCCTGAATGATTGCGAGGGGAAAACGGGAGATACGCGAGAAAACTCGCCGACCAGCGGCATCGACCCCGCCCCCCTCCTTGAGGGAGTCGAACTCAGTTCGCCTATATAGGAAGCGACTGGTCTACCCATTACGCCACCGCGGCCTTCGACACCCACATATTTAGCGGGCCACTTATATCGACTATTGTTACGATACTAATGACGAGCACTGACGAAACATCAGTGACTTCAGTACCCGTCAGCATTAAATGTTCCGCTGTTCTTGAGGCCCGGTGGTAGGTCATTTTACAAATACAACACCACGTCGCCACTAGGCAACTGAAAAACTAGTTCATACTTCACTGGCAAATGTTGTCACTTTTGTAATATTGTTTATTTTATTTTGCTAAGTTGTGGGCCTGCAACCACACTTCTGTGATGTCCGCCGTCCACGTGTACTGAAATATCCTGAACCTTTTATTACTAATTCCATTTAATCATATGAGCATGTATCTACGGGTCTAGCTTGTAAACTCTGAGATTTATTTATCAGAAATATTGAGGTGAGTTATTTTTTAACTTAAGGCGTCTGCAAAAGTTTTGTGGCAGTTTCGGATGTGCCAAGTATTTTCTTGCTCGGCAGGAGGCTGGAAATCGAACGATTTTTTATTTACTCTGGACAGGTAAACTGATCTAGGCAATATATATTCAGTTGAACTATTCGGAGAAGGCCTAGTCGTTTAATTTTTAAATATATGCTTATTGTAGACTCTTCTCACTTGTATAGACGAATACATGTAAATTATGATGTAATGTTAAAAAAAAAAAGTAATCGGGTTTCTCGAAGACACTTTACCTGCCAGCAAACCTGCGAGTAAAAAAAAAAAAAACTAATCAAAAGCGAACACAATTCTTGAACCACTTCTGAACATTTGGTTAGAGAAAGATTTGTTAGGGCATAGTCTGTGTAATTGAACGTCCTGCTGAGTTTCTATTTCTATCCCGCTGTGTATACTTCCGCGACACGTAGGAGTTAATATTCCCACTGACCTAGTGACTTGCACACTTACGCCAATGAAGTTATGAAAACAAACAAATTACACTTCGCTGTTTCTTACAATAGATTTTTAAACAATAAGATAACGGAATGTTGTTCTTTTATCATTAAGGTGTAAGTACTGTCCGCGCGCCACCTCTGAAACCGCGGGGTATGAGGAAAGGAGAAGTTGAGTTACAGCGGGGAGTGGGAAGCGTGGTCACGCATGTACTATCCGCAGTAACACATTTAGCTCCGAAGTGCATTCTGAGGGCCGGAGAATCCTAAGTAATATAATTGTAAAATGTGATGAAGAGGCCAAACAAAAACGTTATTCTCTCACAGTAAACCAGGCGACAGCAAGAGCTGCAGACTACACTGGAGTGTCACAGACGCTAATTAAAAAGATACGGAAGGAACAGGAAGACCTAGATAGCAGTGGGGAGGGCGGTAACTTGCACACGCCGGGTAAACGATGGAAAACTAGGCCGGAACATACTGTCGTGAATATTTATGACTTTGACCTATGTGTAATTCGGCGGGCGATTCAGGATTTTTATATTCAGGAAAAACGTGTCCCTACCATTGCAAAATTACTGCCCGCGGCAAAGAAGAAAATAGACGTTCCGTGGTCGCATACTTCGTTGCGTAAGATGGTAAAACAACTAGATTTTCTGTGTAAAAAATCTCAAAGTCACAGGAAGATACTAATTGAGAGACCTCACATCGTATCTTGGCGCTACGACTATCTAGTTGAAACAGCACAGACAAGGTGGCAAACAAGTTATCTACATAGACGTGACATGGATATACGGTAATTTAACCTTTTTTTAAATGTTGGCAACATGAAGAAGTGTTTGGCATACAAACTAATGTGAATTCGGGTAACCGATTAATTGTAGTACGCGCTGGGGGTATTAACGGATTTATCGAAAATGCTCTCCTTGTCTATAAAGCCGGCAATGCCAGTGGCGACTATCACGGCCAAATGAACTGTGTTTATTTCATAAAGTGGGTTACCGAGAAGCTTGCTCCTAACCTCCCGCAGTCATCTGTAGGACAGTGTAACCAAGACCGGCTGGGAAGGGTACTGTGGTCACGTACAGAAGTTTGAGACTGAATACTGGGGAAAGTACGGTGTTGTGTCAGATGTAATTGACGGTATTGTTGTACGTCTTGACAACAGTAGTGATTCCTCCAGTGCATCAGGCAGGTGCAGTTCAAGCAGTGAACAAGAAAATCCGGGTTCACCATTAGCCTTGAGGTGAGTGAATGTTTTATTTGTACGATAGTACAGTCGTGTAGCGTGGCCGGCTTATCGTTCCAAGGTCGCATTTCTGCCAGGGTTTCAGAGCTGGCGCGCGGACAGTAGAGACCTGCAAATTTCGCGTTAGTATTTGTAAACAGAATATACTTCAAACACACGTGCGTTTGTATGGCTCTTGTCATTGGTCTACAGTTGGCTTGCCACGCCCTGGGCGCCCTTGAACCACTCGGAAACAAGTAACGACGGGATAGCCCAATCACATCGCACCAAGTCAAATATGGGTCCTCACTTTTGCAGAAGTCAATGAACAAAAAGGACATCAACTCGAATGCATATAGCACGGTGAAGTCTAGTGTGCCGCCGAATAATAACGCGAAATTTGCAGGTCTCTAGGCATTAGGCACAGGACTACTTTTCGCATTCCATTGCCAACATTGCTATAATTGCTTGCAAGATATTTACGTAATGATAAGCGTTATTAAGGACAGAAGTTTTATTTTCTTGGGTTGATTACAAAAGTGATCTGCACAGTTAAAACACAAGAATACATGCAGAGGTGAAACAGCCACCTCCACAACTCCAAACGCGCACGTCGTCAGCCATGAACATTTGGGCCAATCAGCGCTTTGCAACATGTAATACGTTTAGAGTGAAATTCCGGACTGGACTGAACTTGGTCTGCAGTCAACACGGAGCGAACGTGGAGCGAATAAGGATTTAAATGTTTTTAAAGTAAAATTTTCAATCCGGATTGACGTGTAAACATGGCGCGGAGTTGGAGTGATTCTGAAGTTGATTGTAGAGACATCTTCCGGCAACACCGTGAACTAGAAAATAAATAATTCAAAATGGTATTCAATTGTTATTGTTTAGAAGTACTTTAACCCACTCTGACCTAGTGTACACAGTTGTGTACATTACACCGGTGTAGGTAATTTGTTGTATGTACTGCACACTGCGAAGCTAATTTACCAATAATCTTACATGTGGGTAAATGATTCGCAAACCATCTAACTGGTCTAAGTCACAGTTGGTTCATATAACTATAGCCGAACATATAGCTTACAGCTCATTGGCAGTGACAACGAAAGAAGATTTGTTTAGACCTAAGTACAGCACACGTCACAGATATTTTTGTTTGCAACACTTGAAACAGTAAATTAAAGTGGATCTGAAAGGGTTAAAAAAAAAAAAAAAACAGTGTAATCCATTTACACCCTATCCCAATCTATCTTACAGATCCCTTTTTTCCCCCGTCCAGTAAACGTAAAATATATTTTTCCAAAATTATATTAAATAAGAATTCCACGTATTTCCCCATCGAAATATTTCTCAGTTCCTTCGCAACCATTTATTTTTCTCTTCACTGCCAAAAAAAAAACACTTATTTTGCTAGTCTCGAAATGATTATAATCTCTTACATAACCAAAATAACGAGTCAATATGGCGAATACTTTTTCTTTGTTTTCATTTCAGTCCGACGAGTGTTCAAAGTAAATTTTTGAATCCGGATTCTACACTCAGTCCACCTCGACAACTGGGCTGGATTATCTCCCTCCGCTCCTCCTACTTCAGTCCAGTCCGGATGTGTTTATACGAAACATTTCAATCAGGATTCTTCAGTCCCCTCCAGGTTCAATCCGGATTGAAACTTTACTCTAAACGCAACTAATACTTGTCAGTTGGCAGCCCAGAGTCAACGGGGAACGTTTCGCACAACGCGATTGCCAGTCAGACACAGACTCACTTCCAGAGTCTCGCTCTGCCAATTAGAGAACGGGTACGCCCACATCAAAAGGAACCGCGACGCCGTTTCATCTCCGTATAGCTACTTACTAACTCTGCCGTTATGCAACATCACTTTCTTTAAGGCTGTGTCCGAATTCGCCTGAAGTACATACTTGTGCGTAACTGTTCCCGAAAGTGACGTCGTAAGTGCTGTCCGAATTGCAAGTGAAGTATGCAAGTATACAATTAAACGAAGATGTATAATTCTCGAGTACTTGCGGAATATGTGCCGCCATTTTCAGAAGCAATTTGTAGGTTACACTTGATTTTCAACATAATAATTTTATTTAAAGTTTAATAGGGCAACATTACTACTTCGAAGACATAGAATTTTGAACTGAATAAATATGTAAATATGTGAGCCTATGTTCCTTGCTTACAGAAGCTAAGACAAAAAAAAAGCAATTAAAATTGCACTTACTGAAAAATTATTTTATACTTGATTTAACGTCTAAAACTTACGACAATTATCAAATTCTTAGTCGGAATACGTGTACATAATTTAAAAGTGGTTGGCTGGCTAATAACAGTCTGCGAAGCCAACAAGACTGCTTGTCCGAATTCGTTAAGTTTGGTGCCAAGGGTGAGTGAAGTATTCAAGGATGCAAGTACGCAAGTATATACCTGGATTCCGACACGACCTAAGGGGCGTCCCTAGTCGTCATGAGTTTCTCATTGTAAACAGCTGTTTTCATTTTCTAATATATATATATATATATATATATATATATATATGGGATATTTCATTGAAATTTTTTTTCTGGACAGAAATTAAATTCGATGTTTTGTTGCCAGTTCATAAATTTGGTTATCGAAACACAAATATCGTCGTTAGATGATGTCAAAGTCAGAAAAAAAATCGCCGTAAGTAGCTCCCTGTTTACAATATTTATTCTTCTGCAAAACAATGTTCTAAACTACAACGAGAATTCTGCATCATCTTGTCTAAATAGAATGCAGTATTAAATTCCTATGGCCGCCAATTATAGTTCTGAAGAAACAGAAAACACGCGAATATTGCTCATGCTATTTACCATCGCCGTCGCAATGCTTCCTTGCGTGACCTTGAGGAGTTAATACAAATTTTTACTAGGGAGGCTCCTTGATATATCTTGAGCTCTGTAACCTGTGATTGTTCTTCACCGACGCATGAATAAAGTGATCGGGTCGATAGCAATGTTAATTTTATATATATATATATATATATCAAAAAAGATAGGCAAACGAAACTATTTCAGCATTCACAAATATTTATGTTACACTTTCAGTTCTATGCTACCACGTGAGCATCTTCGCCGTTACCAAACTCGCTGGCCGCACGCCGCTCAGTATGCCAGTTAAACTATATTAAAGTTACTTATACTAGAGGTTGGGAAGATCAGTGTTAAAAGTTAGGCTACCAAAAAATTTTCGCCATTAGGTAAGCGCTAGTGTTGCATGTGTACCAGATTTTCTCTATTTTCTACGTTAAAAACCAGGAAAATTGCGATAATCTTAAATCTTTATATATATATATATATATATATATATATATATATATATATATATATATATATAATTTCTTGTGCGTGTGTATGTCACTGGACTCCTCCTAAACGGCTGGACCGATTTTGATGAAATTTTTTGTGTGTGTTCAAGTGGATTCGAGAATGGTTTAGATTCACAATTCAGTTTACTACAAAATGTTTTTTAAATAAATTTTTTATTTATAAGTTATTGTTGATCTTGGAATGTTTTACATTGTATCCGGCAGACAGCGCTGCGATCGCGGTGTCGAATATCCAAAAATATTTCAATTTACTTCCAGTTTGTCCCGATAGTGGTGCTGCGATCAGATTCAGGAGAATTTCGTAGCTTTGTGTTGTTATTGTGTTAAAATAAATCGCGTGCTAATTGAAATATTACATTCAGATGTAATTATTGTGTGAAGGGTTTTGAAGTGTAGATAAAAACTATACATTGTGCAAATTTAAGTTTCTATTCAACATAGCTTCTATATTCAACTTAGCTCATACTATATACATATTCACACGCAATCGATAGGTCGAATTGTGGTAACTGTACATGTGATGACGTCAGGTATTACGATAACTTTTTTTATAAAAATTTTCATCAAAACGGTTCAGATTGTTACAACTTATTAAAAAAAGTTTGAAATTTTCGGATTTAAGACATATGTACAGGACAACGTCTATCGGGTCCGCTAGTCTTATATAAAATGACTTCGTGACTAAGTATAGCCTTTATTTTTTTTATATAATTTACGTAGCTTATAATTTTATTTAAAAGTTACCGTTTGGAACACTGCGCACCTAACGGCGGCAATTTTCCCTGTACCCGACTTTCCCATGAGAAATCTCGTTTTGTTCCAAACCTGAATAGAATTAACTTTAACTATATGCAGGTTTAGTCTGTTCAAGGTTTCTTCCATATTTTGAATAGAACCATTGAAATATGACTATATGTGGTTGTTTCTTAAATATGCCATGTATCTCAAGCGGGTTACTCTCTTGTTAACATAAAAATACCTTAACTTTTGGTTACATTGAACTTTTAGTGTGAATATAAGCAGGGAGAAAATGGGTATAATCCATTCACGGTTACTTCGGCCTTTTATGAAGCCCTGATAACGTTCTACGTGCAGGATATTCCTCCGCCTCGTGCAAACTAAGTTTAACAAGTCTGGAGAATTACACCAGAGGGACAACGCATCACATTCCTGCTCATTAAGTTGTAATTATATTTTGTATAAGAATTGTTTCTTACTAGACGTAACCAAATTACCTATTTTTTTCGTTTTTTTTTTTAATTGAAATAATTTATCAATGGAGCATTATAATTTATAGATAAGATATTAATAACATTTCAATTTAACAGGAAAAAAGTAACTTTTATGAACACAAGTATAAAACGCTTGTGATACAGGGCGTATTTAGAAAATAACTAAACACGTCATACATGGGGAGATTTTTCAAAGGTTTGATTCAAAAAGGCCGAAGAAACCGTGAATGGACTATACGCTGGTAATGCCTAGTAAGAAATAGTTCTTATGTAAAATATTACTACACTGAGTGCACACGAATGCGGTGCGCTGTTCCTTTGGTGTAATTTTCCAGCCAAGGTTAGCAATAGTTTGTATCAAGAGGAGGAATATCATTGAAGTAGAACTTTAACAAGGTTTCAGAAAAGTTGTAAGTAACCGTGAATGGACTTTATAGGCTGTGGCATTTTTCAGAATCAGAACTTTATTTCAAAAGTGCTCACTTTATCGTGAACAGCCTTTAGCATCCCGCGTCGTGCCAGGAAGAGATAGGGGGAGGAGGGGGGAACACGGCTGCGGCGGAGTGATACGGCCCGGCCGGGACGCGAGGTGGGCGCCCGTGGTTCGAAGCCCGCCTGCCGGACCGGTTTGCCCCCCCCCCCCCACTTCCCCTTTTTCACTCTACGTGGAGGCCGCCCACTGAGAGCAGCAGCCCGCCGACGACGAACCAACAAAGGAACCGGGATCGCGGCCCCGCGTCACGTCCGCCATCTTGGAAGGTGGGCAGTCGCTCGCGGTCCCGTCCACGCGTGGGGCGCGGGCCAGCGCCTTGTGTTTCCAATATTCTTGCGTCTACACACGCGATTCTCATTCGCTTTTCCATATTTACGTCGAGGAAACACAGTGGCGGACTGTAGGCGAAGGGGTTTGAGCCCTTCTCTTGGGGCATGATTTTACACAAGCTGGATAAAAATGAGTATAGTCTTGAAACGAAGTACATGTTAACAATACAGTGTTAATAAGTACATGTTAACAATACAGTGTTAATACATATTCTATAGTAGGGCCACCTGTTTTTCTCGAAAAAATTTACGCTAAGGCCAGAATCCAATGTCCTATGGCATACGTGCAGAATTCTTTCAGTTATTGGCCAGCGTCTTTGTCGGGAGGTAGTTCCTTACCAGACTGGGCCAATCAGAATTAGGTAACTCCGACGCTGAGTGTCCGTGATTCGTGGGCAGACACCTACAAAACGTGACAGTTAAAATGATCGAATAACGAAAGTGTATCTGAGCTCTAGTGTTTTGGAGTATAACTAGTCCTGAAAACTTTTCGCGAAAAACAGGTGGCCCTAGCTATAGTCAACTCACGGTTACTGCCAACATTTCTGAAGCCCTGCTGAAGTTCTACTTCCAGGAAATTCCTCCGCGTTATGCCAAGAAAGCTTAACCGAGTCTACAAAATTACACAAAATGGATGACGCACCGCATTCGTGCGCACTCAGTATAATATAATTTTGCATAAAAACTATTTCTTACTAGGCATTGCCAACACACATATTTTATCGCTGTTTTCATTTATATTAATAATAAATTAAATATTACAATTTATAGGTAAAATATAAATAAAAATTCAATTTAACTTATAATGATGACATAAGAATAAAAATGCTTCAGATACAAGACATATTTAGGAAATAACCAAACACGTCATACAAAGTAGCCTATGATTTTTCAAATGTTTGATTCAAAAAGTGTAAAAAAACTGCGAAGAGGCTATATAAATTGTTTAGTAATAGCAAATTAAAAAAGAAATTAAAAAGTATTTATATAGCCCGTCCACTAAACACTAACATGTATACGTAGCATCAAAACTGTTCACAGTATGCAATTCTGTAATCAACGTATGGGGGGAAAAAAATTACTGCACACGATTTATATTGTAACTGTATAGGTTGTTCACCGTAAAATGAGCACTTCTAAAAGCCCTGCTTAAGATCTACACGAGAGCACGTTGTGTATTTTTCCGCCTTATGAAAAATTAACATTTCCATGGGCCTCATAACTTTATTCATGCGTCGGTCAATTGAAACTGATATTTTTATAACAGTAGATAGTTTAAAATTTGCTCATTTTTGCACTTCGGTGCATTAAAAAAACAGAAAGCGAAAGAAATTTTTTGAGTTATCACAAATGGTTACCTGACATATTTTATTCGATGTTAATATATGGAACTACTTTCCATCGATCGTTACCAACTTTACTGGGAGCAAGTCACTCAGTGTGTCCGTTAAAATATATGCAGACAGGGACAGTGACTCTTTTCTAAGATTGTTTTCGAAAGTGCTCACTTTGTCGTGAACCGCTTTTACACGTAGGTATTCGTATAACCACCGAATACTTATGAATACAGAAATGAAACAGCCACTTATACCACGCAATCAAAATGGCTTCACTGGCCAGAAACATGTCAGAGAGGTTTTCCCCAGTCAACGCCCGACAACTTTCGTTCGAAACCCGGCAGTTGAGCGGATACGCGATACACTGCAGACAATGATAGGGAAGCAGTGGCGTGCCCGGGTTTTGATTTTAAAAAGCGGGAGCAATTCAGGGGAGAAGAACTCGACACGCAGGTGGGTCGATAACTAACCCCCCCCCCCCCCCCATGTGGGTCGGGCTTGCTAACCACACCGCACGGCCAGCCAGTCGCTTAGGGCTGGTGTTCCCACCACGGGAGAGCAGTTTGCTCATGCAGGCAACGCTCGTCGCGCTCTTGTAGATACGGCACACGCGGACTTAAACCCGTGCGCGGAGTGACAAATAGCACGTGTTAGGCCGCCCGCCCGCCTGCCCGGAGTTGTTGCCAAGGAGCGCGGGGGCTATAAGGGTGTGGCTGCTACGCGCATCAAGCGCGCCATCGCCTCTACGCGCAAGGCTCTGAATTAGCGTGCAACCTTCTCGTCGTGCTGCGAGTACCTACGGCTAGGGACAGGTGTTTTGACTTGAAGACGACTTTAAATTTGCGACCATAATGGGAAGCAATCCAGAAAATCCTATGATAAAATCGGGGTATACGGTTTCGCGTTGCAGCTCCGAATCTATCGTCTACAGTAAATATTTAACTCTTTCAGTCCCCTCTTTCAGTGTTGCAATCGTTTAATTTTTGGATCTACTCTGTACTTGTATGGAGCGTGCTTCTTGCAACCAATAAACAACCTACTGCGTGTTCGTTCACTTCATCATTAACCATTCACAAATGAGAGGTGCAGAAACTACAACGAATAATATTTCTCACAAGGACAATGCCCAGAAGACCGTCCACTGATTCCTTGTTGTGTACAGTGCTGAACATGTATATCCTTAATTTGCAACATGTCCTCGATCATGGACGAGGGGACTGAACGGATTAATTACACTATTCGATTTCCAAAGGATCAAATATGTTACGTTGGGTGAGGACTGCGAACCAACATCATCGCGTAGTATAACTTTTGACTAGTAGAAGCTACGTCGCTCGTTTAAGTTTCAATCAACAGCTGTCGTTAAAATCATTCGGTTGCGTGTATAAAAACATTTGTGAAGCTTGGTTATGGTGGAATTGTATGAGTTTTATGTAAAAAATTAACAAAAAATCTAACACAATGTCGGCCTATACTCGTTAAAAAGCCAAGTCGAAATACAGAAATCGTATACGGTTGGAATGTATATATATATATATATATATATATATATATATATTTATTTATTTATTTATTTAGCCCGTCCACTAAGCACTTACATGTATATGTATTAATGTGTGAGCCCGAAGTGCTGCAATCATGTAATATTTCGATGAATTTTAAGAGCAGCTCAAATGTCTCCACTAACTCAATTTCGTGTCTCTATAGGCCTACTTATTTACTCTGTGATTATGGCAAGGGAGCTACTGTAGTTGTTGTCGTAGGTGTGCTATAGTTTTCCTATCACGAAGGGATTTTTTTAAGGAGACGCCTGGCCGAAACTGTGTCTTTACCAGCGAAGACCAAGTTTTATTAAGTTGTGTTAAGCTCCTGTTGCTCCCAACTTCCTTCGCCCCACCAGCATCTTCCACGAAAGATCGCTGTTTGCAAACATCGCAATGTGATACGGCGAAGAAAACTCATCTTCCCACGCAAACGCCACTATGTTCCATCTCCGCCATGTAACACGAGACCCGTCGCGGGGAGCGGGCCAATCAGGAGCCTCGTCACGCACGCGCAACATCAACAGTAGCAGGGAGACGTGACCGCAGCCACGTGACCAGCAGGCTGCCCAGGCATTGCATCATGTGCGATTGGTCGACACGTACGTCACGGCGCGATTGCGGTCGGCCGTAAGGTGCGGTACGCATGCGTCGCGTCGTCCCGAAATAGGCAACTCTCGCGGAGGCGAAGATGACCGATCCGAGCCGAACCCTCCTCACGAACATCCCCGAACAGAGAACACAAGGCGAATGAGCACTCAATAATGCCGACACACACAACGTAGGATGTAGTGGTTAATACGTACTCTTATGCTGGATGGTCAAGAAAACTGGAATACCAGTAACTGAAAGTGAAAAATTGTTGTTTGTAAACAAGCCTTTAACGGTATTCGTCACCAACATTTTAGACTACTTAAGAATATAATTTCTACATGGTTAACACTTAATATATTTTCTCTTAAGAGCTAAAGGTGCAGATAAATTGAGAACATTATCTACAAAATAAGGAAATTACGTCTTCCTCCCACACACTATTCGAGTTGGTCCCAGGCTGTTAAGTTACCTTTCGTGTGCAGATTTCTTACGTGATATTCCGTGAATCCTAGCAGAGGTAAGTGCCTGACGACGAAAGTACACAACCGGGATATCAGCTGAGTAGTTGAGTACACCGACTTCCAGTTATGATGAGTGTATCTGTTGTGTGAGACTTAATGCTCGGGTGTGAATGACTCATGTTGCTATATTTTCTAGCTTACTGAGGTTAGCTAAGTGGAAGCCAACTGTTTACGTTGTCGTAAGTTCTCACCAAGTCAATTAATTTGTAACTCATTCCCTAACCGGGAGTCACAGACCTTTATCACTCACCACAGACATCTATGCTGAACCATCACTTACACACGACATTAGTAAATGCTCCAATGATTCACTACGAAACAAAGCAATTGTCATCATCATGACGCTACACAACGTGGCCTGTAAATAGTGACTTAATAAACATTAGACATTTTATGGCTCACGGTGTGAAGCTATGTATCTATCGTTTGTACTCTTTGCAAGCAATGTCTCTATAAGTAGGGATAGGAATATTTCGCGAGTTCGTTTCAGGACAAGGTAGACGTCAAATACGTGTACACTGAAGTTGACTTTGCAATTGGATCGCAGTTTATTCGACACGCTCTGGACGACTCTGAGCCAATAGTGCACTTGTAAGGAATCAAGTCGCGAATCCCATACTGCAAGATGTGGAGTAGCTCTAGCTACTCTATGGGGCAGAAGCCAATGAACAAACAACTGAGTCTCGAGTATACACATCACTGTGGAGTCTAGTCTACAGGTCGTTGAACTCGCGAAATTTTCCCATCCCTATCTATAAGCATTAATATTCACTCTCCAAATGACACGTTCATCAAGCCGGGATTCGAACCATGATACTGTGGTAAAGACAACAGAAAAACTCGCTTCAAGACACACAAGTGCTGCGGCAATTGGCAATATTTCCTCCGTAGCAGTTCATTTCTCTCCTTTCTTGTGATTTATTGAGTAATTGACTATCTCTTTATTAATCCAAGAAGTTTTTTTTCCTAGCAAGGCAGCAAAACTGTTCACTTTTTAAATTTGTTTATATGATCCTCTACTTTATAGCTGTAGTATATACCCTTATTCTCATTAATTTGTATTTATTTCAAGAAATTATCATTTGCAGGCACTGTAAGTAATGTAATTTTGTATGTGGTAATATTTTACATTTTAATAATAATTGTATAAATTGCTGTCAAAAACACAGTTTTAACAGTTTTAATATACCGAACAAAAGAACTAACGTGACACAGTTGATGATGATGGTGATTTAGTATTACCACGGAATTCTCAGACACACCAATAGTTAGTTTAATTATTAGAGCCACTGTATCTGGTAAAAAAAGAATACATACTTAAGAATACAGCCGCACAGATCAGTAGAAAAACATGCCGGGGTACCGCCGGATAATCAGCGTCTGGAAACTCGCATACCAGCCGGCGACCTAGCCAATAGGGAAGGTTTCGTAACGTGCAGTAGCCAATTAGGGACAAGGTTCAGTCAGAGTCTCGCGCAGCCTGACAGCGATTTGGTACGCTCACATCAAAGGAACTGTAAGCCATTGCACTTTTGTAATCTTCGCTATTCTGTGATGATGCACAGTAAGTGATTCAAAGATCTAAAGTGTACACAGTAGAAAACATAGTCAAATAAGTGAAGTCCCTTGTCTCTCGGAGATGTTACGTGTTGTTGAGTGTTCCTTAGGTTTGTAAATAGCTGCTGCCAGTAATCAAGCATCATACACGTTGTTGACTGTCCCGAAGATTTAAAAGAGCATTACGCTTATAGAGGCCGTTCACTGTAAAGTGAGCACTATTGAAGAAGCCCTAGTTAATTTTTCCTTTCAGCCATATTTTATCTTATAATTACATTTTTAAATATATAATGTCACGTAAGTAATAAACATAGTGCTTATATTCCACCGCATTCGTAAGTTAACTTCTAAAGCTAAAGTATAATATATTTATTTACTATTATTCCAAATGAGAGGGCTTTCAAAAGTGCTCACTTGACCGTGAATAGCCCAAGTACAGATCCAAACAAAACTATTTGTCGTAGCATCGCCTTAAGTTACATATCTTTCTGTCGTGGAAAGGGTTAATACTACACATGACAACGTAATATTAAATTATAAAAAGCATTCTCGATTTTCAATAAACTTCATCTGATACGGAAAATTAAACAAATTTTTTTCTCGAAATATTCTACGTGTATTTTATTCCTGTAAATATTTTTTATACATCACAAAAGCATTACAATTGTAATTTTCAAAGATAATGTCCTGTTTTTTTTTTTTACGCTTTTAATACTTTTATTACCGATAAATTATCGAGTGTTCCAAATTAATATAAAATAATGATATTGAAAGCACCTAAACACTGGTATTCAAACCCGGTACATCTTGTTGCGAAAGAAACGCCTCAGCGATCAGCAACACTTATGCAGTCACGGCGGTCCCTCTGCGCCACCGGCAATACTCCCGTATCTTGTGATTGTGAAGTCTGTAAACCCTCCATATTCTATTGACAACTTCCCTTATTTTTATTAATTTTTTGCCAGAATGTTGTGAACAAAGCCGTCGTTGGATCATCAGAGAGAGCGCTCTCTCTCTCTCTCTCTCTCTCTCTCTCTCTCTCCTCTCTCTCTCTCTCTCTGTCACACTTTTTGCATTGTTTACAAACTCGTGTTGGCTGTCACTGCTTCGTTTCTGAGGTTTTGTCTGCCTGTAAAACAACTAGCTAAGGAGTTGAGTTGCACTACATCGTCCCTTTACCGCCCTCAGTATGAAAAACTACGAAAGACACTTGCATAAATCAAACTTGATATTATTCGTTTGGACATCATTAGAGACGCCTGTTTTTCGCGAATAGATTTCAGGGTAAGTTGTGTTCCAAAACACTTTAGTTCAGAACCACTTGCGTGATCTAATCATTTGAATTGTTACGCATATTATATTCCTGCCCGTAAATCGCGGAAGGTCGGTATCGGAGAAACTTACTTCTGATTGGCTCACTCCTGTAGCAGACAGTCTTCACATAAATACAGGCGGTCAATAACCAAAGGAAGAACGCAAACGTGCACACAGGCTATTGATAGACACACCGAAATTTCGCAAAAAGATTTCTCGACTAGTTGTATTTCAAAACACTTTAGTTGAGATTCACTTTCCTAATTGGATGATTTACTTGTTACGAGTCTTAGGTATCTGCCCGCGAATCACAGGCTTCCATTAACATAGTGACTTCATTATCACTGGCCGGTCAATTAATAAAACGTCTTCTCACTAAAAAATGTAACCAATAGGCAAAGGAGCTCTGCTACAGTGTCAGTTCATTATTGAAATATATCTTGGGCGGAATTCTTTTCGCGAAATTCGGGTGTCCCTATCTATTGAATTCTAGCCTGCGCGTAAATCTTTTCATGAAAAAAAGGGGCCCTAGACGTCATTTAATTCACTCATAGACCAAAAAGTGGTCTGGGCAAGTTCTGTCTACATTTTGGTTCTTACTGGAAAATATAAGCAATCTGTGAATGTATGTTTTTAATGCAGTCTCTGCGAGGTTTTTTTGTTCTTAATTTAGAAATATTACCTAGCTCATATAAATAAATTTAATCTTTTAATTCACCCATTTATTATGGTTGGCTTTAATTTTTTTATATATCATTAAATTTATTTGTGGTTTATTAGTTCTTTAATTATGCCCAACCAATAAATCTACTTTCTTAAAAAGAAATGTTCAACCAGATGGTGTAAATCTCCCTGCGTTTCTCAGTCCATAAAGCAGACAACAGTATATGACTATGCTAGCAAAAATTTATATTACCTGAAGGTGCCAGCTCCTCCTCCAATAGAATGACGCAATCAGCTGACATGTTTATAATTACCAAAAAAAGGTAGCAAAATAAATCCAACCAAACTTGTTCCACAAACTCGTGGCGAAATTGCTTTAAAGCCTTAAGCAACAAGTTATTTTTTTCTGTCGACGATGGACTGACTTTCTAATTGGGTCGTGATCCGTCCTTTCGGAGTTAATTTCCCTTTCATTGGGCTGCGTTGTGTGCGAACCGCCGCTGATCACGACTATTCCTCTGTTGTCGGACACGAGTGCACACGCATGCCTTCAGGATAAGGGTTTGTTTCAAGGGGCATCAAATCCGCGGAGAACATTATTTTTACTGCCGTAAGAGACAAGAGGAATGCGACCTCGTTCTCCTGCGTGAGATAACTCGACGCATAAAACTATTTTACGATTCTCGGCGTGCTCGATGCTTACATCAGTCTAGCGTGCCACTCACATGGACAGTATTTCAGGAATGTGGTAGTGGTCATCTCCGTGAAGTGCTGGGGCACACCACAGATGCTCATTAGGCCCAGTGGTCATCCCCTGTAAACATTCTGAACCCGTTCTGTTACGAATTCATTTACGTGCAGCTCATGTGTTGCAATCGTTAAATTTTTTCTGATGTTCCCTGTACTTGTGTCAAGCCTTCTTCTCACAATCAGTGAACAACAGATTCCTTCATTTACCATTTCACAAATGAGAGCTGCAGAAACATCAATAAATCAGATTTCTCGTGAGGAAGAGGCACAAAACATCGGCCACTAATTCCGTGTGCACGATGCGAACCATAATGTCCTCGACCACGGACGGAATGGGTTGTATTGATTTTATTTTATTCATATACTATAAAAAGCTTTTCATCTTTCGAGTGAGAAAATGGAAAGGTGCTTACTTATCTGAGGCACGCAATATTTAAAATACAGATGCGAAACTGCAGTAGGCCTACGTATGACGAATGTCAGCCTCACGTGCCATCAATATGGACGCATTGGCCAACAACGTGGGAG
This sequence comes from Dryococelus australis, assembly GCA_029891345.1. Taxonomy (NCBI): domain Eukaryota; kingdom Metazoa; phylum Arthropoda; class Insecta; order Phasmatodea; family Phasmatidae; genus Dryococelus; species Dryococelus australis. The sequence continues at coordinate 101,763,971 of CM056997.1, read as the reverse complement.
AGTCTTTTGCCAATTAGCACCCGGATACTAACTCGCCAAATGACAACAAAACCAATAGATCTTGTTTTGCAGCATGCAACAGTCAGTCAGACACAAGGCCCCGTTGCCAGAGCCTCGAGGGCAGATGAACGACCGAGTACGCTCTCACTTCAGTTCAGAGGAACTGTTTAGCCAGACACCTTCTGAACAGTTGCCTGTTCTCTGTCATTTTGCGGGGTGTGGACGCATATCAATGGAAGCGATGCTTATCGATGAATACACAGCGCTCAGGGGTTCATCAAACCAACAAGCTGCTATACTGATGGCAGTGCATTATGAGTAGTGTCTCTGTGATTCCTCGTTACAGTTTTACAGGCCAGACTTTATACAGATATATGTGTGACAGGAATATATTTAAATTATTCATGGATAAATTTATTATTTTTAAACCTCGTAATTAGCAAAATATTCATGTTTGGTATTTAACTAGCATCAGTTCAACGTTGTCATGTATCTGGACCAATAATGAGATAATTTGTGCTTTGTATCATCGGCAGTAGCTCTTTATGAAACTATGGAATTATATCTTTCAAAACGAGAGGGGCTTCTGTTACTGGGTCCTGTGCAACTTCCGATATACCGAAGAGAACGGGTTAATCTGACGCACCCTGTACAAACCAATGGCAGACAATCAGTAATTGAATGCACGGATTCTGTACAGCCGAGTCAACTAGTGGAGCGATGTCTAGCAAGTGCGGTAAACACAAAACAGCTGACCTGTTGTTCAGTGTACACAGGGACGTGAATTCCAACACGATGATAAAATATTCCGCCAAATGGTAGGGTTTCTACTTGTGAGTAAAGACCTGTAAGATTCGGGTAGTTATTTGCAGGCAGGTTAACCTTGAAACGCGTGTGCGTCTGTTGTCGTTTTATTGGCTGTGTTAAAGTATGCAGAGTTTCTCAAAGCAGTAAATTTGAAAATCCGTTCTACGGCCACTCCTTAGTTTTCACATTATGATTTCTGTAAATTTTTAGTACAACCTTTTCAAAAATAAGCACCATAAGAATTCGTTGGAGACACAAATTCAACACCACAACAGCCTGGAACAAACCGAAAATAATTTTAAAATTTAGGCCTACAAGTACAAAGAATTTTGTACGCACTATATTACAACAAATTCTCTTAGTGTTTTTTTTTATCTCCCAAGCGGCACACATCTCGTCAATAAGGGAGGGAGCAACAGCACTGGCACTACACTTTAATATGGATGACGAAACCGCCAGGAACAATACACGCTCGTTACTATTCGCCTTCGACTTGCCAGGTTGTTCTGCAAGATCTGTGACACAATTACACCGCATGACTCGAGCAGAGGTACAGGTTGGAAGAAGTATCCCACCCAAGGCGCCCATTGTCCTAAACCAAGCGGCTTGCAGCTCGACAACGTCTTGGTACTAGTCGGGTGTTACTTACATCAACACTTGATCGTTTTCTGAAGCTACAACTCATACATTTCATTCTGCCTCTAACATAGGACGCAACATGCTAAATTACATTTGGCAATAGATTTAGGCCATAGCACACGTTATAATAATTAGAAAAAGAAACAACCGAAAATGAATATTTAGACCACGTGTATTTCGTATTTGTGAGATACGTAGGTGCAGGATTAATACTACAATCCATAATTAAGCTCAGTAAATATTATAAGGACAAATACAATGGTGAAATTTTAATTTTCGTTATCATCTTGTAAATAAGTAATGAAAGGGTGAAATTGCATTCATCCTTTAGGCATAAATAACAATGGAATATTAAACAATGACTAGATAACAATATTCCACTAATGTTAAGGAAAAACAGAACATTTGCAGGTTTTAATATTTCACATTTCGCTTTGTGCAAGTTTTTGGAAGATATTCGGAAGGAGATTAAAATAATTCTCTTTTTTTTAATCACATTGTTGTATTGGAAAAACTTTGTGAAAGACTTATAACATGGTAATGCTAACAAATTATTTTTCATTCGCAAGCATTTTGTACCATGTAAGAACCAATTTTTTTGCTTGTTGTTTTGTGGCTACTATTATTTCCTTGTTTATAATAAACAGTATAGAAGGCTACTATTATTTCCATGTTTATAAATAAACAATACTGCTGGCTTATATTACTCTTTGTTAAACATTCACTTTTTAAGAAAAATTACAGTACCCTTAGTAATATATTTATTTACAGGCATAGGCGTACTTTTGTTAGTGTGCTAAATACAGATACATAGACAGTTTTTTCGGAGACATTTGAAAATTAAAAGGTTTTTTTTTTTTTGTGCCAGAGTCCACCTTTTTTTCTTAACATCTTATTTTGCCACTGTCCACTAGTTCTGGATTACTTCTAATGACATTTATATTTACCCACGCATTACCCACATAGGCGTCGTTTTGTCAAAATGTAAAAAACAGATACAGCAGGCGATTTTTCCGAACACTTTATATCTAGAAGTGTTTATTGCTCACAAATCCCACCATAATTTTTTCATATCTATATTTTCAACTAGTTCTGGATAACTGCTTATGACACATACATGATTCAACCGTTTCTGTGTCATAGTCGAATGCAAATACGTTTTGAGTCAACGCAGCAGCTCGGCTGTAGCTGATGCATTAGGAACTACCAAAATGAATCTTACAAGTAAATTTATTTCAGGGAAAAGCATCTTTGTTCCAGGCTGCAACATTTTGAAGCCATTAACGCAGTCTTTGACACTTTTGGGGTTTCTAATCAGTTTCTCAATAAATTCCTTTTCCTTTTTGAGTTTGTTATCGCTAATATTAAACTAGTCTAAAGTTTCCGCGGTGTGTTCGCTTCAGAATACTGTGGAGGACAGTAAATTTATCTCCAAAATAATGCACTTTTCAAAGCCAGGTTGTTAAAATCTCTCTTATTTAATTGATTATGATAGCTAGAAATTCATTTTAAAAAATGTCTGTAGTATGCTTTGGCTGATTTGAAATTGTGACAATCAACAGGGGTTGCTTTGTATTCCAGCTTTTTGGGAGGTTTCCTTTATCTAGAGGCTTCTGGTTTGACAATTCCACTTCGCTGATCTTTCCTTCAGTTTCCATCCATATATTATGAAATGCTTCATCTGATCTCTTGCTTTCTAGAACCTGAAGAACTACATTTACAGGTTCTAGAGCACCAGTTACTGTTTGGGTTTTATTTTTCAATGTAGAACCGAGTGTTTCAGTCAGTGAAAAAACTATGTGATTGATTTTTATTGGAAAAACACACTTCCCTCCGTAAGTTGATTCAGAAGTCCTTGAGCTTTGGAACCAGCTTCGCTACGTTCATGAGTCAAAGTTTCTAGAAACTGTAACACTAGGTCAAACAGCTGGGCGGAGTTAAGTGGTCAACGACACGTAAACATTGATAAACTGGTCTTACAAAAATTTCATGTGAAGTGCCTTTTTGTCTCTGCTGAGTCGCCCTTGTCCCTCAAGAGCTCAGGCACTTCAAGTCTACCTCACTTGCAGAGACCCCCACGCAACATTTATAACACATCAAGGGACAAATAGCACTCATCTTTAACGAAAACCCCTTATGTCCTTTCATCCCTGTGAATATATTTAAGACAAATATATAAACTTTAAGACAGTATTCTGGCAAAAAATGCGTTCATGTCTTTTTGAAATATTTTTTTATGGAGTATATACGGGATCAGCGACACTACTTATGGATAATTCACGCAAGTAAAGTTTGAGTTCCTTTATTTCCAATCACTGGAAAAATAGTTTATACACAACTTTAAATTCTTCGTATACACGCTGCACTCTAGGCTTCATTTTGTGATAGTAAGTATATAGCACCGTAAGTAATATTCATGCGTCACGCACTGATGCTAAAAGCCAAATTTTAACCTTAACATGATTATGAAAAATACAGTTTACACACATTAAAAGTGGTCTCCGCTTGTGGGCCGTGCGTTTGAATCGCGATAGTTAGGTTTGGGCAAAATTTCAGTCGTAACCGCACGCGATGTTTCTGTTGATTGATGGACCCATGTATGCACCCTCCAGGCATACACGAAGAATAACGGCCATTTTTAGCAGCTGCAATCCCGACAGCCTAGAAAGCCTGCTAAATGGGGGCGGTCTGATGGGCTGATGTCGGCCGCACGCAGCCCAGTGTAACGAATAATATTTCCAACAAATTGCCACTTTTATTCCGAAACACAATTCACGTGCTTTCATTCCAACAGTCTGTTCACGCACACGTAAAACATTAGGAACGTGACGTGATGTGCGAGACAATGTACTGCAACTGACATTGCGAAAAACACACACAAAAGTTACGGTAAATTTCGCGGAGGCTATCGGCGCAAAACTTAACCAACTCATGTTCAACACAGGCGCCGACGTCTTTAGCACCGTTCATATATTTGTAACTGCTGAAGCCTCGCTACGCGAAAGGTAAATTTTACCGTCGCCATTCCTTTCGATCGCGTTCAGCAAAAGCTGCTGGCATCGCGAGCACACACTTGGTGCCTCCTCAAAGCTAGACAGCTGGCGAACTTATCCACTGACCTACCGCAAAGGCTCACGCCGTCACCCGAGCGCCACTACCGACGACCACGCTAACTACATACTAAAAGGCGAAGAGCTTCAACGGCCCAGCTTAGCTGGACGGCGAAAAAATTACAAGTACAAATATTAATATAAAATTCAGCTGAAAAATAAAAGCAATATAAAATACGTGGTCGTGATATAAATACCAATGCTTAGTAATATATATGATACTAATTAATAATCAATATAAAAATACAAATTAAAAAAGGCAAAGAGCTTAGTGCGAATCCCAGTTCGCACACACAGGGCTACCAACTTTTGAGAGATGCCAAACAAACTAGTGACGATGCCATCGTCACACTGCTATGTCTCAATTAAACTCATGGGCAATAGTTTTAAAAAATTTATTATAATATACAAACATTACATCTCATCCCCTTTGCTTAACGAATTAATATCAGAATAATTCTGATCAGATATCTCGTATTAGACAAAACTCCCCTCCGCCCTGTACCACCTGCCAGGAAACAAGATGGTGGAATGTACCCTTGCCTCCTTTGTTCCGGAGCCCTGAGTCAGTGTGTGTTTACGATGATGTTCGTGCTGTTACTGCAACAATTATTTTTGTCTGTATCTTTCCACGTTGGACAAAAATTATTATATAATGAGGGAACATTTGTTTATGATTATAGATGTGTAATGAGTAACAGGAGAAAAAAAATTGTATTTCGAAATAACTTTTAAGATGGTTGCTGTTTGCTTGACGAAGCTTGATGTCGAAATATTGTTCCTGGAAATTAAGTTATGGATAAATATATGAAAACCCAAAATAGTTGCGATTGCTACTCCTTAAACACTTGGCGTTAAAAGAGTTGGCCAACTCCCAAGTCTTTGTGTTTCACTAATTGATAGAGTCGCCATTGTTGTATATTCTTATTGTTACCTGTAGGGACTCCTGCGGGGCGTATCTGAGTTCGTGAGGGATGGAGGTCTTAATAAAAAAATTAATAAAAGAAATTAAATTTGATTTCAAATTTATTCAGTCTGCTATAGACATTAAATCAACTGTCTCCACTTTTATTATTTTTATTTAACAGTGAGTGCAATGTTTAATGCCTATTTCAACTCGTATTAACGTCCTTCTTAATTTTCTCTGTTGGTTACAGTCAATTAACTCCTACTCATTATTAGCACGTGTTCAGTCTATCTGTGCCCATAATTTATAATGTATTGCACTCACGCATCTAGTCTTAGTCCAACCTGCCAGCCGCGTCCTTCAAAACATTGGCACACGCAGTCGCCATCTTCCCTTCTCCACTGCTGGTCACGTCACTCACTTCTATCGCTCGGAACTCAGCCACTCATCCGTTCATCAGTTCCAAGTCCACTCACTCGGCCTGGAGACCTGATACGATATTTATAGACATCTGGAAGATTCAACGTAAACCCGAGTCGCGCTGAGAGAACGAGGTGAGTAATCTAGAGCATTCTTCAGATATCGGCCGAAAACCACAGTCCGCGGCGCGCATCTGTAATTCGAAACCCGTCATTGCCTTGCCTCCTTTAATTTGCCTACCTCTTAACGTCAATTGTCGACATGCCAGTTTTCTCATGGTAACGTTTAACGTTTAGCGTCAAGTCGGGTGTAGACGAGGCTTAAATATAAATAGTAGAACACCACTATGGAGAAAAAATTTCAAAAACCCGTCGCGTGCGACGCCACTGGCGTCCTCGCGGAGACCTGCCACATATCCAGCCGCAAGCAGGCTCCCGTTCGTCATACATGGCGTGCAGACATCAGCTGGGAGCGTATCGTTACGTCACATCACAAAGGCGGCACCTAGATCACGGGTTTCGCGATTGCGCACGTCCTTCGGCGACGGGATAACTACGTATTAATAGTCCGGTGCTCCTTTCCCCGACGAGTGCCGCACTTTCGCGGCGGGTTTACACTGCTCGACACATACTCGGAGCGCGTACGCTACTGGGCACGTATGTTGAGCGCATAAACTACTGGACACGTTCGATGAGCGGCTAGCGTGAAGGTGAGTTCTGTTTGCCGACGTTGGAAATAGCTTAATTGTGATTGTGGCATGGTAATCGATTTACAGACCTTTAGCTAAGGTTGCGTGTGAGGGACTTCCCATCCCTAACCTCAACCACTTATAATCCAATAACACTTTTATTGAAGTATAGTTTTACTTGTTATATGAAGTATTCTTATATGCAAGTGTTTTACTCTGTCAGAGAATACGGAAATTTCTTTTCGGTGGCTGTCTCGTATACCTTGTTTTACTGGAGGGGGCAGGAAAATTCACTGCACCAATTTTTTTTGCGGAGTATTTTGTAGTGACAGCGAAAATGTTTTTCAGCAACTACACAACAAGTATTATTTTCTACTATCCCCAAGAAATCGTTTAGTGTTCACTAAGAAATTATTTTATATTCACAACAAAACCAAAGAGTCAATTACAACCAATTATTTTGAAACTACCACAGTATAATTTTTTTTTCGCTGTGGCTAAATACTTAAGTTGGTGCAAGTTGAAGTGTCCCCTCCAATCTTTATACAGCCAAAATTGTTCCAAATCAGTGGAACGGTGAGAATATTGAAAAAAGTGGCCGCTAATATTAACTGACATACAGCGACAATTTTGTCAGTGATTTAAGTCGCTGATTCTGACTTTATAATATGTTGTCTAGCTGTGTAATATTATATACACGCAAACGCACACTCCAACAATTTTTTTTTATGTTCACTCTAAATAGATGAGAAAACTGCAAAAATTAACACTTCTGACGATTGTAATTTAGTCGCTTCGTGCACACTTATTAACATGTCTTTAAATAATTCTTTTTCATCGCGCAAAAACGCGAATGTTAATGCAATTCAAAGAAGTAGTGATATTGCAGTAGTTAACAATTTTCGTGCATGTAGAGCGACCAGATTGCGATCTGGAAAATGCACGCGAGTTCCAAACAGAGCCATGTCATTTTCCTCGACCTACGCGGTGGCGAAATCGCCTCGCCGCCAAGTGGGCCACAAACAACTTGGCCCCTGCTGGCGATGCTGATACATCATCTTCGGGCGCTTCTGAATTTCGCCCGCCGGCTCTTCATCTGCCCATCCCACTACTCTCTCTCTCTCTCTCTCTCTCTCTCTCTCTCTCTCTCTCTCTCTCTCTCTCTCTCTCTCTCTCTCTCCCTCTCTTTATCGCTCTCTTTGCTACGCAGCCTTCGTGTCAGCTGATTGGCATCGCGCGCTACTGGCCCGTCTTGCCGCTGGAGCCACATCGCGATCGGCAGAGTTCGGCGACCCTCGGGGCTGTTCGCCACTTGCGTCACTCCGTCGCGGGAGGCGATCGAGGAGATAACAGAGCTGAAGTAACGACAGACCAAATGCCGTTTCATTTCCAGATTGCGTGTCAAGGTTGGCGGACCCGCAGCTAGTCGGAACAACTCAACTTATCAGGTTGCTGGTTCGGACACCGACCACGACGAATTGGTAGGGACTTGCAAATGTCCCGAATTCAATGTAAGACTAGCTAAACTTCAAACACATGTACATTTCTGCTATGTTTGCAATTGGGTCAAAGCTCATTAGAAATGCCAGGGTGAACTCTGAGCCAATAACAGACCTGCAAGAAAACAAGCTTCGGATTCCATGCCACCTGGCCTGAGGTAAAACTTGCTACACCCTAGGGCAGCAGCTAGTGAACAGAAAGCTTGGGCTATAAAATACATAGGACAGTGGAGTATATCATAAAGGTCGTTTAAAACGCGAAATTTTCCTTTCCCTTCTAGTCGGTTGTGTTGGAAGAGAGGAGGAATCTTGCGAAAGATCGCATCATGTAGTAAAAACTACTGTTAGGATGGCGTGGTACATAAATAAGCACTAAACACATTGATAAAATAAATACAGGTGTCAGAAGCGAACACAGAAAAACTACGAAACGGCTAATGTGGATCATATTTTAAGGTAATTTTTGGGCAAATATTTGCCATCGTGAAACATTACTGTTGAGCTAGTTCTTACTTCTTAAATTTGTACGTTTTAGCGTGCTAAAGGAACGTAACTTTTCGTCAAAATATTTGCTCACAAAATAGGCAGAAACTATTATTTAGTATTGCCCTTTCTTGACTTTTCTATTTTGGCTTGTAATAACTTTCATAAACGTATTCAGCGTTAATTTATGTACTACGTCCTGTTAAGCCACCCAGTTTGGGCTGGCCGGGGGTATGAGCAGTATTACTTAGGCTTCATCTTGCTTTTCTCTGCTTCTCAATTTTTATTTCGTCTGTTCTTGACGTACCGCACTTAATGGTTAGACACCTAAAAAATTCGCGAGTTCAATGAGCTACAGGCTAGACTCTACAGTCTTATGTACAGATATGCCGATATCAACTGCACATTGGTTGTCTGTTGTCACAGTGGTAGGCGACGATACGGCCACCGCTCTCCAGAAGGTGTCAAAAACCATGTGGACCAATGGCTAAGTTATACAAACACACGTGTTTTGAATTCTGTCTTGTCCCAAAATAAATCCGCGAATTCTTCACGTCTCTATTGATGGCAAAACTCTGTCGCCTATTTTTTTTTTTTTTTTTTGCCCTTACAGACAACATTCGAAAAGTTACGCTTTGGTCAGATCGACTGTGGTTCGGATAGTAATTTTATCCTACTAGTTTCCTATTCGATACGAGCGTCGTTTACTTGCTGTGTGCATCCTCTCATCCCTGTCCATCGTGTTAAATCCCTGACTAGCATGTGCACGAAATAAAAATATGACTTTCTGTTGCCCATTCACGACGTACCTACGTATCTCCTAACTAGTGCCTACAAGTGTAAGTGAATCACTGGAATGAACTCACTCTAATGTGTTAACTGTATCGGTCACTTGGTGATAAAAGATACCAACAGTGCGTTTCAGTTGCCTTAAATTCCCTGGATTCTTAATCAGCAGTAGTTTACTACCTATAAGGCAATACTCAAACGATCGGGTGTCCATAAGCCACGTAAGACATTCTCTGATCTCACTTAGCCCTCAATGAAGTATAAAAACTCTTGCACAGCTGATGCTTGCCGCATCAATTTCATTTCAACGCGTAAACCTGTCCCACACTCCAAAACTTTTACCCGTGTGACTTGTATAGCTACAATTCTCATGTCTAATTTGTCTGGATTTTTTATTATTCACCCTGTTTGATAACACGTATGTACTTGTAAATAATGTTAACAGACAATGAAGTGACTGGCTGTAGGCCGATTACGGTATTCAATTATGAACTGAAATTATGCCCGGTCTCTACGGCGTTTGGGAGTACTTCAGGTATATTAATCGTACATAATGATTCGACGTTACATTAGAGAGACGTTTCATAACTCTACTGAATTTGACTGTAGCGATAATGCGTAAACTGTCTGGCAGCCTCCGGTGTCTTACTAGCTCGTAATACGATCGATTGCGTTACGTAACCTGCACATGGCAGTTAAAGGTTATTGTTTATGCACAGCCATTGACCTCTTAGGGCATGAGTAAGATGACTGCATGTGAAGAGGCCGCCTGGGTTTGTTTTTATAAACAGAAGCAATGAAGTCGACACTAGCATGATATGGTACCTATATACCTTTGTGATTCCGCAATGCAATCGTCCAAGAAACGCTTTTACTCTCTTAATTTAAACGGCGGCCACATTCATTCAATAATGTAATTTATGATAAAATTTTTATTCATGTCTTTTTATGACTTCTGCATGTGCCAAAGAAAATATTTAACGAAAAATACGTATCTGGAGGTAATGCGTATCTTCATTATGTGCTTTGACGACTCGTTTTCGTAACGGCTAGCTAGGAAGAATATATTGTATTTAATATCTTACATGCATTTTATTAGTTAAAAAAAAGTGATTTACTTTGAGAAGATAAGCACAAAACATAAACATACCGTCCACCAGAAACAGGTATTATGTTGGATGCATGTTGAATGTTGGCGGCCGGCTTTATTGTATCTTACCCTTTCGAAAATATCACACAAAAAAAAACATTACTTAACTGACAGCATTAGTACCGATGCAATGCATGTTACTTCTCAAAATATTGGGGCCACGGGGACTGAGCGGTTAGCCTGCTCGCCTCCTACCAAGGCGATCCGGGTTCAATCCCCGACCGGGTCACTCCGTATTTTCGCATGTGGGAATCGTGCCGGACGTTGCCATTGATCGGTGGGTTTTCTCGTGGATCTCCCGTTTCCCCCGCCCTTTCATTCCGGCGCTGCTCCATGCTCACCTCAACCACCCTCATCGGCTCTCAAGACCCCGATGTGAAGAGCCATCCTAATATATTCACTCATTCTCATTATATTCATTCAGATTCAAAACGGGCAGTTAAATCGAAGTTACACTAGGTTATGGAAGTCCAAGTTACATTTTCAAAGTTAACTGATGTTCATCTCCTATTCAGTTATATTTGAGTGCAAAGAGGAAAACGTGCCATAAATGAATGCGCATACAACGACAATATGCTCTTAAGTTGCTAGAAAACTATTGTCTATAAAAATAAGTAAATTTTCTTCAAGTTCTACATTAGAAGAACCCTCCCACTGCATGGTACACGAGCAAGGAGATAAGCCGTAAGCTGAGTTAGAGACAACTGAACTTACTAACCTACGCAGTTGTTGCCGGAACAGACTATACAGGTATGGCAAAATACGGTAGGATATCTCTCAAATGAAAATGCATTATTTTCGAGGTCTTCCTATAAAATACTCCAGCGAGAACTGTAATGTGCCTGAAGGCGTCCTTTCTCGGATGCTGAAACACATGGCTACAGAAGGCCAGGTTCCATGGCTCTGGAAGATACGTTAGCCATATAGTATGTTGTTCAGCATACTTGCGTTAAGATGGAGGAACATTGCAGTGAAGGTGATGCAAACTGGAAGACAGCATACTCCATTAGTGGCGGTGATAATAAACAAAGAGGCTCCGAGCTTCAGTCAGGCGTATGCAGTCTCGAAAGCCTCAAAGTTTTGATCGAAAAGTCCGTGAGATGACTTTATAAGTCCAGAGAAATTTTCTCCCAGGAATTATGAAATATGTTTACCGATAGTAGAAACAACTAGTTGCGAAAAGTCACGGGAACATGGTAAGATATATATTCAACTTTAATTTTGTATGGGTGGTTGGTACAACAGATGTCATTTGTCGACCTAAAAACATTCTTACTGAAGTTAATGTTTAGAAACTGCCTGTAATATTGACGAAACTGTTTGTTCCAGTTAGCAGCAAGCTAGTTTTCTCGTAAGTTCGCATACCTGGACATTACTTCACTCATGTGTAACGGTTTCTTATAAGGAATTGTTTTTATACATACATACGACTTTTGGTCACGATGCGGTTGGACATTATTAACTGTCACAAGACTCATTTGGTCCGAGAATAATAAACTGTGAAACAATAAATAAGCTAAACCAAAGACATGTTAGTATATAGTTCATGTTTGAGTTTGAGCCTTCTAGAAATTATGTCAGTGTAGTAAAAGACTGGATGCACAGTAAAATTTTCTGTAGGCCTACATGTTACGAACACTATTATGTGTAAACTAGTTGCCAAAGATTTTCTTGTCATGCTACATCTGAAATACTGGATATTTACCTAAACACATAATTTTAGAAAACATACTAAATTGTTTACCTAGCTCAATATTAATAGCTTTAGGTCTACAACACTTTCTTCTTAAAATTTAAGCTTTTTTTTACACATTACGCACTAACATATTGTGAAAATTATTTACAAAAATATCTTTGACAACCAGTTTTCAAATAATTCGCCACAAAAAAATTGAAATAATAATTGCAGTGACCATTACCTTCAGAGACATCACGACTATCACCAAAGGCTTTATTTCATTAATTTTAAAAATAACACTTCCAGCCCAGGATTAATTTCGATCTCAAGTGTTGCAATCGTTCCAATTTTTTTATCTGCGCTGTAGGTACCCGTGTCAGGTGTGCTTTTCGCAAACAGTGAATAGCGCACTGCGAGTTCGTTGATGTCGACATTTACCTCTGACGAATGAGAGGTGCAGAGACTTCAACAAATCATGTTTCTCACAAGAAAGACGTCCAGAACATCCGTCGACTGATTCCTTGCTGTTTATAGCGCCAACCACAGGTAACCTACATTTGCAACACGTCCTCGATCATCGACACAAGGACTGAAATGGTAAAGCGATGTTTATCGACTGTAATAAATCGATTTTAACCCTTTGAGGAGTCTGCACGTATATACTAGGGCAACGTTTACTAGGAAATGTCTTTGCTCTTGAAACAAATTTCACGCTTCTATGCTTTTGCAGGTTCTCTGGACTCTATGGGAGACTAAGTAAAAAATTGCAACTAGTCAACATTTAAATTCGTAAGAATAAAACTGTTAATTTTAATAAGTTTTCAAATGAACACGGTGGATTGTGAAACATGTTACATCTGTCGCGAAACATTGGTTGGCACATAGTCAACAAGCGACTCCATTGGCCTATGGACAGACAATAATAAACGTTGCGGAATATTATAAGTAGAGACGTACAAAATTTTCTTTCGGCGAGAGGATAGATTCAATTGCATTATAAACAAGTGAGCAAGGTCCCTTTTATCATTGGCCGCTGCCCTTTAATCAACATCACCTATATGTTTTTCTCCTTAAAAGAGATTGGCCACTCGACCACTGATCTATTATTACTAGCTCAAGAGTTGTCTGGGGCGTGCCAGATATATTTCCGGCCAATGACTGCAATCGGGCAAACGAACAGTATATTGCCTTTCAGTCTGTCCTTGTGCAACAACGCGAATTTTACAGCTCTCTCATTATAAGGGTGTCCAGCGTAGCCAAGACGGATAGGAAGAGGATAAGTAGAAATACAGAGACCAACACAACTCGTGTTGGTGTAGTGGAGAATATAGGCAGCTCACTTCAACCTTGTCTTCAGTGACAGTAAATCTGTGCCTTCCTAAAAGGTTAGAAAAGTTGCGACGGCTGGGGCAGGTGCAACTCGGGAGGATGGGAGCCGCTGCCTGCCGTGCGAGCCGCCATACGCGTGGAGAGATTGGAATTCACGGCGCAGACGATCGAGTCGCGCAACCCCGTCACGTCGCGGAAAAACACGTACAGTCGCGGGCAAGAGCACCCGACCACTGGACTTAGTAATTGGCTGCGATGTACGCTCGGCGTTTGTTCCTGCTGTACCTACCTGCTCGTCTCAGCCAGTAAAGGCTGTTCACGATAGAGAGCACTTTTGAAATCAACCTTAGAAAAAAAAGTCACTGCTCCTAACTGCATATATTTCAACGGACACACTGAGTGACATACGCCCAGTAAAGTTGATAACGATGGGTGGAAAAAAAGTTCAATATCTTAACGTAGAATAAAAAGTGTTAAGTAACCATCTGTGAATACTTAATTATTTCTTTCGTTTTCGATATTTATTTCATGAGTCGACTTATAAAATGAGCAGATTTATAATATATTTAGTTTTATAATAATTCCATAGTTTTGCTTGACGAACGTATCAATAAAGGAATGAGGCCCTTTGCAATGTTAATTTTACCAAGAGGTGAAAGAATACACAACGTGCACATAAGTAGATCTTAAGCAGGGCTTTCAAAAGTGTTCATTTTACCGTGAACAGCATATACAACGTGTGTAGTTCTGCAACCGACGTCACGCCACCTTTGTAGAGACCCTATCCATTTCACGTTGTAAGATTTCACCTGGCTAGACATCACAGTTATTTATCATAATCCAGCCCCGCAGTATTACAGAACATTGATGTGAAAGAGCAGCTTACCTCGCGAATTCATTTCAGGACATGATAGACCTCCAACACGTGTGCACCAAAGTCACCCTTGTAATTGGATCACAGTTCGTTATACACGCTCTGGACGACTCTGAGTCAATAGCACACTTGCAAGGAAACAAGTAGTGAGTGCTACTCTCTGGCTACTCTCTGAAGCAGCATCCAATGAACAAATATCTGAGGCTCGAGTTTACACACGACTGTGGAGTCTAGCCTACTGGTCAATGAACTCGCGATTATCCTATCCCTTCCTAAAGGTATCTGAGCATGATCCATGATTTCATTAGCCGGTGACTTCTGTGTGACTGTGTTACAAGCGATTGGTAACCCAGCTGTTGGACTGTTACTACTGGAAGAGGCTTTCACGTCATGCCGCAAAAACTCTCAGCCATTGACGGACGTCAGTACAGCACACGACTCGTTGGAGTTCGGTCTTCTGCAGAAAGATAACGCGAATTTCTCATGTCTCTGCCAATAGGGAATGTTTCGTAGCATACAGATAGCCAGACACAAGGCCTGCTCCCAGAGCCTCGCGCTGTCGATCAGCAAATGGGCACGTCCATATCAAAGGAACCGCCTCACCGTTTCATCTCTGTTTATCTACCTACTCTGTTTCTCAGATAAGATTTAGGATTCAGTTACCCACAGGGAAGCGCATTGGCCACTGAACCTCTCAGAGTACAGTACTAGTCAAGTATAAGCTTCCTGTGCAACATGTAGACGATTGTCCACAGAAAGAATGAAAGGGTTAAAACTAAACATTAAAAAAAAAATAATTGTACGCTTTTGTTGGTACTCTGGAGAAAGGAAAAATTAGTCGTTCCTGGTTAGATTCGAAAGTCCCGTAATAGGATCCACGTTTATTATAAAAGTAAGCTTACTCCAAAATACATTATAAGAAGGCCAATTCACGCCAAGCAGTGCGCTTACACTACATTTGGAATTTCTGGACACCTACTTGTAGGTAGAATTATGTTACCTGTTTGACAGTTGAAAAAATAAAAAATAAATAAAGAGGTTCCAGTACCCACTGTTATTTTCTCTGAATACCTCCCGGCATGCATGTAAATGTGTTATTTGTTATTTAACCGCACTGCGAACCGTAGGCCAAATAACAAGCTTAATCGATTTCGCACTTTCTTTTGTCCTTCATTATAAATGACATCCAGTTACGTAAAAAGATGTAAAGAACAGAAAGATAAAAAAGAAGCCTCGCGTACAAAGGAGCAGTCCATTTATCTTACTTATTAAGAAAACAGTCTTCGTTTTGATTGATGAACGTTGCTGTACCGTGGCAAACCTGTTCTCATTTTTTTTTCTTCCGCCGTGCATCTGGACCTGACCTTCAGCGAAGCTTCTTCTACTTTCATGTCCCATTGCTGTCAGTCGGTGTTACGTAACTCTCCACAGAACCCATGGAACTGCGCGAGTTTTCCGAGACTGTATCACCTGCGAACGCTTATTATAGGTGGGGGGGGTCCTTTTTTTTATGTTTTAATTCATTATCGAACTATACTCTAGGGATGTGCTTAGGATGTCATTGTAATAAGTTCTGTGTTGCAACTTACCTACGCTCAGGTCGACCATTTAAGTGTTCAACCTTTAACTACGTTTCAAAGTTTTAGGGAACTTATATTAAGTGTGGTTTATTAAGTCATATAAGTAGGGTCACCTGTTCTTCGTGAAAAGATGTAGGCAGAGGCTAGACTTCAATATCCTATGTGCACACTTGCAGTCTTCATTTGACTATTGGCGGTTTGTCTTTGTGTGAAGACGGTTACACGAGCGAACCAATCAGAATTAAGTTTCTCCTATGCTTACCGTTCGTCATTCGTGGGCAGGCGGATAAGAGGGGTAACAATTCAAATAATCCAATCACGGGAGTGGTTTTGAAGTAAAGTGTTTTGGAACACAACTATTCATGATATCTTTTCGCGAAAAACAGGTTCCCCTACAAATAAGATAATTTTATTGTTTGTAGGCTATCCTATTAGCTTCTCTTATGCGGAATTTTTCGGTCCAAGTGTTAAGTAATTCATGCTGTAATCAGACTGAATTATGTGATATCATTGCTTGACGCAATTATAGCTAATGTCAGAGAGTGTATAGTTTTCATTGGTTGTAGTTTCATTTTAGGTTTTCCTTGTTTAGTGAACTATTATGTAAGGAAACTGCATATTTCTGAAGTCACAGTAGCCGTACGTTTATCCGTACGGAACCTAAAACCACATTCTTGTCCCAATAATTAGAGACCTGAAAAATTCGCGATTTCACTGACCTGTAGATTAGACTCTACAGTTTTATGTACAAATGTGCAGATGTTAAGTGTGTATTAGTTGACTGCTGTCACAGTGGAAGGCGACGATTGGACCAGCGTTCTCCAGGAAGTGTCAAACACATTGTGGACAAATGGCTGAAGTTATATAAACGCACGTGTTTTGAATTCTAGCTTGTCCCAAAAGGAATTCGCGAATTCTTCAGGCCTCTACGAATAAGGTATCTCTGCTGTAGTCCAGCAAATAAACGGTGGTACGATTGACCAAGACAAAGAGGGAGCGAAACACATTCCTCCGAGGCTGATGGCATGTTCTGGGATCGTGAAACGCTGTTGCAAACTCTAACGGGGAGTACAGGCCTACCCAGTAGCCAGTGTCAAGGTTCGTTGGCGTTCGTGAATGGCCCGCACTGTGTTCGTGTGACAGGCGTGTTTTGGATTTAGCGGCAAGCAGCTACCGGACCATCCTTCGCGCATCCATCACTCCTGGACTTCCTCATCTCTCCGAGCGAGAGCCTCTCAGGAACACTCAGCATCATTTTGCAGAAGGAGAGAGAGAGGAGGAGGAGAGTGTCATCTGCACACTCCCGTCCATTAAACATCTCATCTGGCACTCCACGTTATTTTATTCTGTGATGGACTAGAATTGCTCTGCAAGACTTCTACTTGAGACAGATCATCCTGATACAAGAAAATATGCGACAGGGGAGGAGGGATTGCCAATACCTTGCTGTAATTATATTTTACCTGTTTGTTGAGATCAAAGGAGAAAAACTACAGTAATTTCACGGTGAAAGTTGATGGCTGACAGCTTCCCTTACAGTAATACAATGGTAACATGTTATCTGAGTGACAGCCTCTGTGTTACTTGACACGTTAAGTCCCCGTGTTCATGAACAAGGACGTGTTGCAAATGAAAGTTATTTATTGTTGGTGCTGTACACGACAAGGAATCAGTGATGGGTAGGGGCACCTGTTTTTTGCGAAAAGATTTCAGGTTAATTTGTGTTCCAAAACACTTTAATTCAGAACCACTTTCGTGATAGGCTCATTTGAATTGTTACGCATCTTATATTTCTGCCCGCAAATCACGGACGGTAAGTATCGGAGAAACTTAATTCTTATTGGTTCACTTATGTAGCAGAGAGACTGCACACAAAGGCAGGCGGCCAATAGCCAAAGGAAGGACGCAAATGTGTACACAGGCTATTGAATTCTAGCCTCCGCGTAAATCTTTTCGCGAAAAACAGGTGGTCCTAGTGATGGGTGTTTTGGGTGTCTTTCTTGTGAATAATCTGATTTGTTGAAGTTTCTGCGCCCCACATTCGTCAGTGGTTAATGTCGACATTGATCAACTGGCACTACGCCGTTCACTGGTTGCGAGAAGTACGCTCTA
Source organism: Dryococelus australis (assembly GCA_029891345.1). Classification (NCBI taxonomy): domain Eukaryota; kingdom Metazoa; phylum Arthropoda; class Insecta; order Phasmatodea; family Phasmatidae; genus Dryococelus; species Dryococelus australis. The sequence continues at coordinate 101,745,906 of CM056997.1, read as the reverse complement.
CTCTAGTACAGTGCAGATTAAAACATTTAAATGATTGCAGGAATTGAGGTCGAAATTAATTCGGGAATGAACTCGTAAAATTAACTCGTATATGACAGCCGTGAAAGGTCATAGACACTCGTGCAAGCTAAAGGAGTTTGAGCTGGTGATGATTAGTGAGCTATTTAAAGGTCGAATCATTCCATGAACTCAGAATCTGGAATCCAGACAAGTAATTCCGCGCCGACTATAATTACGGCTCTTCGGTCGCCTTTAACCGATATGTGCATAATCTTGTGAGGATAAGGCATGGAATCACAGCACGCTATGCCTTATCGTAGACAGGTGTATAACTTACTCGTCTAGGGTTAGTAAGCCTTCCAGTCGATCGGTCGCCCTTTAGCTGAAGCGCACGAACTTTTCGGGTAAATCTTGAACGGGGTCAAGTAGCAGGAGAAACAATTGAATGAAGCTCCTTATTAGTATCGTCGGCGAGCCGGAGCCTGGAAGCTGCGACCATCTGCGCGGAGTGGCACGCGGGTGAAGGTGTGAGGGGGGAGGGGAGGTTATCTGTGCAGCGGCAGTGAAAGTGAAGCAGGTTGTCGCCGACCCCAGGAGCCGTGATTCATGCGTTATTCGGGTCAGGGACTGGCGGCGGCGAAGAGGCGGTTGGCCAACGTGCCGGGCGGCGCCACCTGTGAGCATCGCGGCCGGTGCGGCGTCCCCGCGGGCGTCCTGGGGAGTGGCGACGCCGCGCGCCCCACGACGGCGAATGTGAAGTCTCCCCTGGGACGTCCACCGAGGAGATGCGCCCGCCCCTTGGGCCGCCGCCCCCGACGACGGAACAGCTGGCGCCTCCTCCACCTCGGGAGGGGGACGCTGACGAAACGGGCTGTGTGCGCGCGCTCCTAAAAAAGGATTGGTATTTCCAGAAGGAACGTGCCGGGGGTCCCGCATCACGTCTCGGCTCCTAGGCACAGTGTGCGAGATCTTGCGGTCGAGGAATCGCCGTCGTCATACTTCCTGCCGTCTGCGGCGGCCCGACCCACTTGCGCCATTCCAGACCAGACATGACATTTCTTGCTACTCGAGTAGGCCAACTTGAACTTGCCGACCCCTCAGCCACACTAAACACACGGAGCAGCAAACACAGTCTGAACTTTATATCCTATGACTAGATACCTGAAGAATTCGCGAATTCAATGACCTGTGGATTAAACTCTACAGTCTTATGTACAAATATGCAGATGTCAAGTGTGCATTGGTTGTCTGCTGTCACAGTGGAAGGCGACAATTGGACCAGCGTTTTCAAGGAGTTATCAAACACCGTGCGGACCAATGGCTGAAGTTATATAAACACAAGTGTTTTGAATTCTAGCTTGTCCAGAAGTAATCCACGAATTCTTCAGGTCTCTACCTTTGACTAGAGACCTGAAGAATTCGAAACATTTGTGTTTAGTTAACTTTAGCTAGGGGTGCCTGTTTTCCGCGAAACGATTTCAGGGCGAGTTGTGTTATAGCGCACATTAGTTCAAAACGACTTTCGTGATTGGATCATTTGAATTGTTTCGCGACTTACCTGTCAATCCGCGAATAACAGGCGATCAGTATCAGAGAAACTTAACTCTGATTGTCTCACTCATGTAACAGACTGTCTTCTCACAATGACATGTGGCCAATAGTCAAATGAAGACTGCAAGTGTGCACATAGGATATCGAAGTCTAGCCTCTGCGTAAAGCTTTTCGCGAAAAACAGGTACCCTAACTTTAGTCTTTGGTCTACATGGTGTTTTAACACATATGCTGGCCCTATTATCGCCTTCCGCTGTGACAGCAAACAGCCAATGCGCCGTTTATATCGGCATATTTGTACATAAAACTGTAGAATCTATCATGCAGGTCACTGAACTCGCGAATTTTTCATGTCTCTGCCCTATGAATAGAAACCTCGGAAATTTCGTGGATTCATTCGGCAACAAGCTAGACTCCAGAGTCGTTTGAGTAGTTGAGCCTCATTTAGTTGTTCATTAACCGTTTCTCCAGTTGAACCACTGGCCAGTAGCACGGTACTCGATCATTGCTTTCCTTACAGGTTCGTTATTGGTCGAAAGTTGTCAGGGGCGTGTCTAACAAACTGTGGTCCAGTAGAAGAGAAACTTCATGGTACTAGCGGATAAAATTTAACTTGCCCTTAAATGAACTCTCGTGGAATTTCCGGGACTCTTCCTATGACCTCCTTGATAGAGGTCGCTTAAGTTTCCTTCCAACGAGGTTCCGAGTTTGACTACCGCATAACCCAGGGATGTGCGTGTATGGTTTAAATATGTAGGTTTAGTCTCGTCGAAGTTCCTCTGTTGGTACTCTAGTAACTTGATTATCCTACGACAAGACACCATAGTGTCCTCAGCCCCTAGCGAAGCTTTAGTTCTTATTCAAAAATGTCATCGGTGATCTTGATCGATACGGCGTCGCGTTCACGTGATACAGGGGAATAAGTTTGAGAAACATCAAAGTCACAACTCGAAACCTTTCATCGTAACATTTCTACGAGCTCAGTATGATTGAGCGATGCAGTCGTAACGTGTCGCGGCAGCCCAATTACCAAAGTCTAAATTCTTAACCTTCCGTTACCAACAGTACCTAGTTGTGGGTTTCCTTCCCCGCTTCCCCACAATAGCTTAATAGTAACACACTTTATACACATTAGGAAAAACCCAGGTTCAGTTCCTATCTCAGCCAACCTGATTCCGGTTCTGTACCACGGTTCTCCGAAATCACTTTAACGGATGTTGGAAAAGTTTCTTGATACAGGTCATGGGCTACTTTTCTCCCCGCTCCTGTTTTTCTAAGTTACTGGTTCCTTCTCTGATAATCTGATTGTCGATGAGATGTTAAGTCACACTCAAATAAATCTTGTATACCAGTGCATCTCAGCTCTCGCGTGGTAGCGTCATCAGTTCTCACACACAGCAACCGTAGACCACTTTTCGCTCACCTCTGAGAAAGAATGTCCTTATATAAATATCTTGCATCACCTCAATTATATGATGGCTAGAGACCTGAAAAATACGCTTTATTGTTTGTCATCAGGCTAAACTTCACAGTGTTGTATATACTCGAGCCAGCTTGGTTTTCCATTGGCCGCACATCTGTATATGAAGTCACTACTCTTTTGACTGGACTACACGTGATCGGACTACACAATTGCAAAGTGTTCATTTACTGGCGCAGAGTTACCCAAGGCGTGTCAGATAAAGTATGGTCCAATAGCAAACTTATTGCAAAGATACATGTGTTTGAAGTTGATTGTGTCCCCAAATAATAACGCGAATTTTGCAGGTCTCTAGTGATGTTTTATACAACTTCGCGTAGAATTTGGTGAAGCATCCTGACGTTGTGTGGCAGTTTAGATACTCATGTCAGGAAGAGTGTCCACGTTTTAAGTTCTAGTGCCAACATTTCGAAGTGTACGACACTGCGTATTTGATTAATTCCCGGATTAATTTATGAATAAGCTAGACTTCCAAATTATTTATTTATTCGTTTTTTTTTAATTATACATTTGCACGACGACACATTTTACACCTCCTGTAGCACTCTGGGCTAGTAGTAAGTATACAGTAATCCACAGGCTTAAACACTGCACAGAATACTTATGCATACATAGGTCAAACAGCTGCTTATAGCGGCGCGAGCTCCACTCGCACACGTCAGCAAAATGGCGTCACAAGCCGTTCGCCAATGAAAACGCCTGGTAAACTGCTTGCCAGCCGGCAGCCGAGGCAATAGCGAATTGTTCGCAGCATGCAGCAGCCAATGAGACATAAGACCCGTACCCGCAGCATCGCGTGAGCCAATCAAAGAACGCCCACATCAAAGAAACCACCACGTCATTTCGTATCTGTGTGTGTGTCTGCTCTGTGATCTAGTTTACATGTCACCAAACTCGCAAATGTTATTGGTCACAATAAATCTTACATAAAGAAAATAACAGCGTTGTTTTAGTGGATTTTTGAAAGTAAGCTGTATAATCTACAATGATAATAAGCCTGAAAACCATTTTGTCTTACCCATGATGATGATCGCACAGAAATTCGCAAAACACACTCACGCGCCTGGTGGTAGTCTGGGCGTGTTATTTTTTCCCGCAGTAGGCGAGTGGCTGCAATGGTGTGCTAATTGCGTGCGGATCTCGCGAATAACGTATTTGGAGGAGCGAGCGGCTTGTCGTGCTTTGACTGAAGGACGTAACAGTGAAGAGGGGGGGGGGAGAGGAGCTCAGGATCAACGCACTGCAGCGGAAGACCTTGGCTCGTTGGCTCCAGTGTCGAGATACGCGGTGCTGTCGAGAGTAGGCCTATCTCGAGGCCCTGGTTAGCAAGTGACCAGGTCTTCAGTGCCAGGGCTCTCTTCGCTGCACAGCCTCGACGTAGCAGAACTCCTACTTACCTATGCTCGCTCTAGGTCAAACCCCTCAATATGCTGTTCACTGTAAGTTGAGCACTTTTGAAAGCCTTGCTCAAGATCTACTTGCATGCAAATTGTATATTCTTCCATCATATATAAAATTTACATTGCTGTGCAACTGACCACTTTAATCATGTGTCGGTCAAGTAAGACTAAGAAGCTTTTATAAAGGTGAAATATTTTACAAATTTGCTAATTGTTACATTTACATACATTAAAAAATCATGTTTTGCCGTATTTATGAATGTTTACTGAGCACTTTTATTTAATTTAACGTTAAGACATGGAACTATTTTCTCTACGTCGTTACCAACTTGACAGAGCGCATGACAGTCAGTTGCCTGTTAAAATATATGCAAGTGGCATTTTGAGGCCCTTGTTAAGCCCCTGCAGCCTTTACTTTCAGATGTTATGCCCTTTCGAGCGGCGGAAGAATGAATCGTTAAGTGCACTCACTTGACGATTCATTCTTCCGCTGCTCTAGTGAAGATATTTGGGCGGCTCTTAATCTAGAGAGCCGATTAGGGTGAAGTGAGGCGAGTATGGAGCGGTGCCGGAACTAAAGGGCTGGGGAGACTGGATATCCCTGAGAAAGCCCGCTGACCAGCGGCATCGTCCGGCGCGATTCCCACGTGCGAAGGTCCGGGAGCGACCCCGCCGGGAATCGAACCCGATTCGCCCAGGTGGAAGGCGAGAAGTCTAGCCACCACACCACCGCGGCTCCTCAGAAATAGTTAAGTATACAGGCGTGAAACGGCGTGGCGGTCCCTTTGATGTGGGCGTATCCATGCGCTTATTAGCTGCGTGGGGCTTTGGGAACGGGTCTCTGTATGGTTGGCTATCGAGTTCTTTTAACCCGTTCAGTCGCCTCTTCCATGATCGAGGTCATGTTGCAATTGAAGTATATACATGGTCAACACTGTACACAATGAGGACTCAGTGGACGGTATTCTGAGCACTGTCCTTGTGAGAAATATTATTCGTTGTAGTTTCTGCACCACTCATTTGTGAATAGTTGATGATAAAGTGAACGAACACGCAGTAGGTTGTTCATTGGTTACGAGAAGCACGCTCCATAAAAGTACAGAGCAGATCAAAATTAACCAATGCAACACTTACGCTCTTAAATGAATTCGGGATCGAAAGAGTTAAATATATCCTATTGGTTAGGCTACCTACTGGCTAGTAAATGACGAGGTGTTGGTTGGCGAACAATGCTCCGACTTCTCTCTGGTGTGCGCGGCTGTCGTTCCTGGTGTTTCTCCTTGGTATTTGTAAGTAAGACCGGTTCTTCGGCTACGCGCATGATATTTGCATCATCGCCGGTGCGCGCAAATCACCGACCTGGCATCCGTGCAGCGAATGAACTTTCAGCAGGTGACCTGTCATTTTATTGGTGAAACGTTTGAATGAAAGTTCATCGCAGTGCCCTACATAAATTTCTCAGATATTCACGTGAATCATTTTAATGCAATAGTAGTTTTAAAATACGTGTTTCAAAACAATTGATTTATTGGAAATTGTTTATGAACGTCCCCTGGTGTTATGCCTGAAATATTGTCAATGGATGGCTTGTAAACTAACTTACACCTAACTTAAACTAACACTCACACCTTACCCAGGATTCGAACCCAGAACCCACCCTCATCCCAGACAGACGGCGCACCAACCTACTGCCACGGAAGGTCGGTTTCAAAACATTGTTTGCGGTACGCTTGATGTATTGAAATTGGTTTCAGTACTTGTTTAGTGGAGGCGAATTTATTTTCGAGTGATAACATATTGGAAACACGTTTTAAAAATGTATGTCAGAACATATCGATGCATTTGAAACACCACGTACGAGAGCGCCTTAAGCGTGCGGGCAGTATGACACTTTTATCAAATTTTCCCAATAAACTTTCACAAACTGATAAGTAGACATGATTTTGACATTATTCTGTTTTATTTTATGCTGTAGTTCATTGGCTAAAACTGTTGTAATAGTAAAATAAATACTTTTTATTATATTTTTCAGAAGTAAATAACTTAGTGGCTTCTGTCTAAGACACAAAGTCAGATTTTCAAGCGGCACACATTTAACATATTGTTCAAGGTCAAATGTAGGTAATTTCCAAATGAGAAAATCTACATTGCAATACAGTAATCACGTAGACGAACACCTCCGTGGAAAGCTCGTGTAAAGCTCACTTAAAAGTGAATTCCTAGATCCACAGAACATTTGTTATGGTGTCTTTTTTGTATGTGTTTTACTTTTTACTGCAAGAACAACAACAAACTGGTTTATTGAAAACGAGGGTCAAGCAACCACATACTGTCCTTGAAGTCGTCAAAATTAGTTTCCTTTGATTTCCCAGAATATGTGTATTAATTACGAGAAAGTAGGCCAACTTCTCAAGTTGCAATCTTTATTTGTTATTGTTACTGTAAAGGCTCTCCATTACCGAGGTTACTAGACTTTGGGAAAAATATTATAAGGCGTTAGCTATATTAGACATTTTTCACGTTACTGATTACTGGAGTATTTTACTTATTCGCCATTCTTAAGATGCATGATTAATTAACAGTGAAATTAGTCGATGATTCTAATTTAAAATTAATGTCTCATTGCACAGCATTAATCACGTTGGTGACACTTAAATATTTCTAATCCGAGTGCCTGTATTATGAGATACTCACTGTATACACCTGAAATAAAGGCTGATACAGGCTGCCAGTATCCGAAATACGCAGTTGCCTTACGAGGTGGTAATGTGAGGTAGGTTTGTGCTCCCACCACATGAACTCCAGGTCTCACGTGTTTCCAACTTTTCTGACATTCGTAAACGAGGGACAGTGTTTTCCTACTACTTTTTTTTTATTCTAGGAAAAGCCTTGAAACAGAATGTCCAATGATAAATGGATCCTTGTAAACTGGCCCACACCGAACCGGTTGGGCAAACCTACACTTTCTCACGGCGACATTTGTTTGGAGGGAAAATACGAAAGCAGGCAGTATTGAAATCAGCTGTGTTCCCCCCAAATTTTTTCACTGAACATCACTGGCTCTAACCATATGTGTTTCTCTAAGGTGGATAATGCATTACTGGCTGAGAGTCTTTACGGTTTGCCACACAAATGTCTGACCAATGACAGAAGTTAGATGAGCGTACTACAGATTGGAGTGTAATCAAGAGAGTAAGATGCTGCATCCTCGTTGCAGTCACAGAATGCATCATACTATCACCCACACTGCCACCGTATGAGACATCATAACCCAGAGCAAATTACTTACAAATGTTTAACTTATACAATGATTCTAGGAATTAGGTTTATTTAGTAGCACTTCAGTCTTTCTCTTATAACGCTTGTGACGTGCTGATTGAAGTTCATTCCATAACGGATTTTCTTTTACTCTACCCAGGATTCTCTGTAGCTATGCATGCTAAAGCACCGCTCTTATATAACGAAGAGGACAAACATATGATATTAAATACTTAATTTCCAACGTAACTCAATGTATGATCACCTTGTTAATATACCAAGCGATTCAGAGTCCACTTTAATCACTACGTTCCTTCGTCCTTACTTCTTGTCCCTGTGTAAAAGTTGGCAGTTTTCACTATGCACGGTGATATTTCCCCTTTTTGACAACGGAACGGAATTTTCCAGTTTTTCCCCATAGACTGAATACGAGGAAGGCCGATCTCGCTGGCTGCGCACAACCAATCTCCGTGTCCCGACGTAGAACTGCTTTTCTGCCAACACGTCTTACGAAAACGGCATGGTTTGGATTTTATGTTAGGAAATTGATTTGTAAACAGATGTTTTGAGGTGTATGTATACGTCCTCTAACCAATTTGTACTGCAGTTTGTTTAAAACCAAATCGGTGAAAGTACTTTATTCATACAAAAGTGCTTACCATTAAAAAATTTAAGATGTTAACAAAAACGTTCATCTTTGTTGACCATGTGACTTTGACAGTTGTGTATGTTTGGGGTAGGTTAATGTTGGGGACATGCGCAGAACACGAACAAGAGATCATCCTCATTTTTACTATATGGTTTTGCCGCGATCTCCAGCCGCAAGCGCTAACAAAATGGCGTCACTGGCCAGTAAAATGTTGGGACGACGTCCGCCAATCAGCGCCTGGTAACCCACTCGCCAGCTGGCAACCCAGCAAATAGAAAACCTTTCGCAGCATGCAATAGCCAATCAGACACGATACCCGTTTCCAGAGCCTCACGCAACCGATCAGAGATTGAATATAGTCTATCTGCGGTTTCTTCACCCTTTTTGAATCAAACATTTGAAAGATCACCCCATGGATTATGTGTTTAGTTAGTTCTTCAATATGCCTTGTATCAGAGGTGTTTTTGTTAGCCTGAAAGTATCTTATATTTCGTTAAATTTAAGTTTTACCTGGATTTTATTTATAGATGTTAATAATTAATTTATAATAAATACAAAGTAAATTAGTGAGAAAACATGCGCGTTGGTAGCGCCATGTAAGAAATAGTTCTCGCGAAAAATATAATTACAACTAAGTGCACACGAATTCGGTGCGTCGTCTTCAGAGTAATTTTCTAGACAAAGTTATGCTTAGTTTGCACAAGGCGGAGGAATATCCTGGAAGTATAACTTTAGCAAGACTTCAGAAAAGTGTGAAGCAACCGTGAATGAATGGATTGTACACCCCCAGTACCCCACTGTTGAACTTTATTTAGTCTGTGGCAGCGAGTTAGCTGTTTCTGCAGAATCTCTCGTCGCGGTGGCGGCGTTAAATCGCTGATCGAGAGCGCGCGTACATCGATACACTGCCTGCGAGGATTCGATAGCGTGCGAAATGCGACTCGGGGCGCGAAGGTCGCGGTTTTGAGAAACCACGCGGACCGCACTCCAGGGTGGAGCGAGTGTTCGAGTCGTGTTCCTGTCCGCGGCCCGCGGTCTCTGTGACGTCACACGCTCGCTGCCCGCGCTCCCGGACCGTCACGGAGTTTCTGTCACTTGCCGTGCGGTATTGCTGACAGCACCATATCACTTCGCGTTATAATTACGTAACGAGCTCGACGTCATAGAATTATGTGCTTGGTCGTGTTCCGTTCACTGCATGAATGCATTACCAATAATCAGGGATAGGAAGATTTCGCGAATTCACTTCAGGACATGATAGACGTCAAACACGTGTACACTGAAGTCATCTTGGCAATTGGATCACAGTTCATTAGACACGCCCTGGACGACTCTGAGCCAACAGCGGACTTGCGAGGAAACGAGTAGCGAGAGCCATATTGCCAGGTGTGGAGTAACATTGGCCAACCTCTGGGGCAGCAGCCAATGAACAAACATATGTGGCTCGAGTGTACACAGGACTGTGGAGTCTAGCTTACAGGTCATTGAACTAGCGAAATTTTCTTATCCCTACCAATAATATGAGGAGATAATTTAGATGTGGCGCTATCATGTACTAAATATATTTTCGTGGCTTTTAATATTTCTAGATGTATTTCAACGCCTATATAAGGTAGTGATAATAGTATTTCCTGCCTCTTAGTCACAAATAATCTACTTTCACGGAAATCAGCAGAGTATACAATTGTACCGTAATACCCGCAGTAGTGCCTGTATGGTCTATCATCTCTAATCACACCCGCAGTGCCATCCCTAGATGACCCGCATAATTAAAACCCGACGCTTGCTGGAGACGTCCAAGAGTTCGTGGACTACCTGCATTATTCCCTGTACCATTCTGCGAGAATTTTATCTGCATTGTACTTTTTAACTGCGTCTCTATAACTGGCCAATCGAACGAAACCATCAGAACCAGGTTTAAAAAAAAACCAAGGGGACGACAAGATAGAATGGCGAATATTCCCGAAAACAACGCTTTTGCCAAAGTTGTGTCTGTCATAGTCTATTCGCGGTTTCTTCGCACTTTTTGAATGAAACCTTAGAAAAAACATCCTATGTATAACGTGTTTGGTTGCTTTCTAAATATGTAATGTATCACAAGCGTTTTATACTTGTGTTAACATTAAAGTAGCATACTTTATTTTTAATTAATTTGAACATTGACTTATTTTTATCTATAAATTACAACATTTCATTTATAACTAATTAGAATGAAGACGGAGGGAAAATGGGTGTGTTGGGTGTATCACATGTCGCCAACAGTTTTATTTCTAAAAGCATGTGTTTTCTTCGAATACATGTCGAGTCCTGCATGAACATTGGTAAAGGCTGTTCACGATAAAGTGAGCACTTTTGAAATCAACCTTAGAAAACAGTCACTGCCCCTGCCTGCATATATTTTAATGGCGCCCTGAGTGACATGCGCCCAGTAAATTTGGTAACGATGGATGGGGAAATAGTTCCGTATCTTAACGTCGAATAAAGTGTTAAGTAACCATTTCTGATCATTTAAATTGTTTCTTTCACTTTTTTTTTTTATGAGTCGAAGTGTAAAAATTACCAGATTTGCTAAATAATTATTTTTCTAATAACTTCACAGTTTCACTTGTCCGACGCATGAATTAAGTGATGAGGCCCATTACAATGTTATTCTTACATAGGGCGGAAACGCGCATACAATAATATCTTAAGCAGGACTTAGAAAAGTGCTCGTTTTACCGCGAACAGCGTACAGATCAATAACCAGAACGTCTTCTGCGGCCTGACAGCTGTCGTCAGGGCACCTCCCTCGACAAGTGCACTGCAGACGGGAACCTCGCGTAAGAGAACCAGCCACGGTCGCGGCCGGCCCGGCCCTTTCACTCGCAGCGACGGGATGAGCGCGTGCACGCCAGGGTCGCGACGAGGGCTTCCCCTACAACCACGCATCCTGCCGTCCAGTCCAGGGACGAATTGTTATCCCGAGCCGCGATCTGCGCGCTGGGTCGTCACCTATTCACCGCTCGTGACAGCCGAGGTCGTCACGGCTACCGCGAGAAACGTTTAAACTGTTTGGCTCCTCCGACGCTCGCTGGCCCCGTTACAAAGACGACTTGCGCCACGCCTCCCGCGCCTTGGCGCGAGCACTACTTAACCTTTTTAGACCCCAACACATAAAAAAAAGTATGCACTCTTTACTAAAGGCTATTCACGTTAAAGTGAGCACTTTTTAAATCAACCTTAGAAAAAAGACACTGCTCCTACCTGCATATATTTTACCGAACGCTTTGAGTGGCATTTGCATAGTAGAGTTGGTAACGACAGAGGGAAAGTAGTTCCACAAACTTAACGTCGAATATAATTTGTTATGGAACCAATTGTGATAATTTTAATTATTACTTCCGCTTTCTGTTTTTTTTTATGCAACGAATTGTAAAAATGAGCAGATTTGTAAAATATTTTCTTTTCTGGTAATTTCACAGTTTCACTTGACCGACGCATGGATAAAGTGGTGAGGCCCATAGCAATGTTAATTTTACATAATGTGTAAGAATACACTACGTGCATACAAGTATATCTTATGCAGGGATTTCAAAAGTGCTCATTTTATCGTGAACTGCCTATAAAGGCTGTTCACGATAAAAAACGATCACTTTCGGGTGAGTGAAAAGATTTGGGCGGCTCTTAACAGCGAGGTCTTGAGAACCGATAAAATTTAATTGTGGCGAGAATGGGGCAGCGCCGGAATGAAGGGGCGGAGGAAAACGAGAGATCCCTGAAGGAAAAAAAAAACCCGTCGACCAACGGAATCGTCCGGCACGATTCCCACATGCGAAAATCCGGAGTGGCCCGGCCGGGGATTGAAGCCGGATCACCTTGGTGGAAGGCAAGCAGGCTGACCGCTCAGCCACCGTGGCCCCGATAAAAAAGTCTGCAAGTTTTACTAACCATTCTTCGGGAACTTTGGGCCGACCTCTCGTGGCGCAGTCGGTTTTGTGCGCCGGCCCTCTGGGGTGCGGGAGGTTGTGGGTTCGAATCCCGGGTAAAACATTACTGTTAATTTTAGTTATGTCATTAATTAGTTTATACACCGTCCCCTGATAAGCATTCAGGCATAGCATCGGGGAACGTTAATCAACCTAATCGAATACAATTCTAAAACTAGTGGTCAGAGACTTTCTTGCGACTCCGCGGATAAAATATTGTATGTTTACAACACTCTTTTTTTTTTTTAGAAAATATACAAAACCGTTTATGAAGGTCAAAATTTATAATAATCTTGAAGTCTGCAACGCTCGCTTCTTAAGGGGCCTGCCTAGTAAACTTCTCAATATCACGTTGCGACGGCCATGGAAACTAGCGTGAACAAGCCTCGCACGTGTTCTGATTCCTCAAGGGTTGTAAGAGGTAACAATAGGGTTTTAACACTGCAAATATATTTCTAAAAGTTGCAGCATTGTCTCTATTGTTGAAAACACTATTTTATATAGGAATAAGTATCGTAGACAGAGAGTTGCCAACGGCGATATTTGTATAATTTGACACTTTTCAACGGCCTTATTTATGTTTCAATAACCAAATTTGTGAATTGGCAACTGAATAACAACTTTCATTTCTGTCCTGAAAAAAGATGGACATAAGAATCCACCATAGTTTTTTTTTTTTTTTTTTTTTTTTTTTTTTTTTTTTTTTTTTTTTTTTTTTTTTAATACGACTGCTAACAATGTAAACCATATGGCATCTACAGAGGCCATTTTACCTTCTCATGCCCACTTTAACTTATATTTGTCAGTGTTACGTACACTAAATATTTTTATCAGTGCTGTACTTTAGCCGATAATGCCTTTGTTTTGTAACTACAACCAAAAAAAACGAGCTGCAGGCTTTGTGTCCTGCCGCAGTAATACGAACCACTCACGATGTACAAAGCTGGGTTTACAATTGGAAAAATTAAGCGTTAACTTTATAACTATGATGTACACAGAAGAAGCTCAATGTTACGTTGTTTAACGTGTTGGTTCACAAAAGGAATTAGCAGACCGTGTGCATGGAAGGGATTTACTTAAGCGTTAGAAGATATCTTTCGATTTTCTATATCAATTAAAAGTTGTTGTGGTGGTGATCAATCATAAAAGAGGAGCCGGTGTTGTTATTTACAATAATATGCTTTTCTGTCAGAAAATGTCTGCTTTGAAGAACGATCTGCTTGCAGTGTATACTACGGTTGTGTTGTAGTAGGTTAGGATCAGAAGGTTTCTCGCAAGTTTTCACGCACTGGACTTGAGAATTATCAGGTGAATTGGGAATCGCCAAAACCAGAAGTCACAGTTCCGTGCGCGGGAACTGCTGTTAACCGAATAACTCGTAATTCGCAATTTTCCAGCTGTAAACCCAGCTTAACAGTATAAGCACGGTGTCGGATTGCGAATGAGTCACGTACAGCGAAGGTACTTGGCACTGAGCCTCGCGCTGTACAGTGCCAGCCAAAAAAATAATAAATAACATTCCTGTGCGTTATGTACACAACTGTGTGCGCTGTGTTTAAGCGGGTTAAGATTTCTCGTGTCGCAAGTAAGAACATTTTTGATGCGTGCTGTATTCAAGCCGACACGTCATTTGCTTCGTTATAGGCTATTCGGGATAAAATTAACTCTTTTGAAAACCCAACTTGAGTTCTACGTGTATGCACAGTATGTAATCTTCCGCTTTATGCAAAATTAACATTGCCAAGGGCCTCGTCACTTTATTCATGCGTCGGTCTAGTGCAACTGTGAAATTATTACAAAAGAAAATGTTTTGCAAATCAACCCATTTTTACACTTCGACGCATTAAACAAAACAGAAAGTGAAAGAAATAATTCAAATTAGCACAAATGGTTACCTGACAATTATTTATTTGATGTTAAGATTCCATTCATTGTTACCAACTTTACTGGGCGCATGTCACTCGGTTCACCCGTTAAAATATATGCAGGTAGGGATAGTGACTTTTTTATAAGGTTGATTTAAAAAGTGGTCACTTTATCGTGAACAGCCTTTAGACACATTACGATGTTAAATGTACAGGTGGCGGAAAGATACAAAGAAGAAAAGTAGATCCTAAGCAGGGCTTTCAAAAGTGCTCTCTCAATCAATCGTGAACAGCCTATACTTAGGCGCTGATAGGCGAACGGCGTTCCGACTATAGACCGGTTATTCGTCTTCTGCGCATGTACCCGACACTGAGCTACCCTAAAACAAACACAACTGACAGAGTCACGTGGTAAACAGTCATGAATGTTTGTTTATATCTTAATTTTCATAAGACAAGAACTTTAGTAACATAAATAAAATACTTTTACCAGTTTGATTTTAATATAAGCATTAAAATTTGGCCATAAGTAGTAGTCTATAAAAACATTTCAAAGCACTTGCCTATATTAATAGTGTTCTAACCTCCAACCACGTCGTGTTGACAGAAAAGCAGTTCAGTAATGAAAAGAGGAAACTGGTCCAGCGCAGTCGGCGAGATCGCTCTACTTCAGACTCACTTTCCGGTTCCGACACGTGGTTGGCCAGCGACGCCATTTTGCTGGCGCGTGTGTGTGTGTCTGTGGACGGAGTGCGATATAGGCGACGGTATGGCAGTGTCGCTTCTTTATCCTTGCGATACAGTGCCGGAGTCATATTGTGCGCCGAGATTGTTCCGCGAAGAATCACTCAGCCCTGTCGTCGGAATGCGCCGTACGAGACACAATGCATGCGTTATCTAAGTATTGTCTCGCCTTGCTTGTCGCATTGGCTTACTAAGCTGAGTGTGACTTCATATTAAAGCGCCCGTCTACAATGGCGCGTAATCTGGGTTGCAGTGTGTTTGTAATAGACGTTTATAAACAAACTGTTTTACACGTGTGCTATCTGTTCGCTCACGAAAAGAAGTAACACTTCATACTATGGCGGAGGGCTACACAACATTTAACTAATCACGGTTATTGCAAACACTAATTTGAGAAGCTCTTCAACATGGCCAGAAAAGATATTCTCTGACTGTTATAAGTTCGCCTCTGTAAATCCCGTAAGAATACGCAGCACGACGAGAACATTGCACGCCAGTTCAGAGCCTTGCGCGTAGCGGCGATGACGCACTTGATAGGCTTGGCATTGTCGCCCTTATCGCTTGCCACTACTGTAGGCTGTTCACTGTAAAATGAGCACTTTTGAAAGCCCTGATTAAGATCTACTTGTATGCACATTGTGTATTCTCCCGCCTTATGCAAAATTAACATTGCCATGGGCCTCGTCACTTTATTCATGCGTCGGTCTACTGCAACTGTGAAATTATTACAAAAAGAGTGTTTTGCAAATCAGCCCATTTTTACACTTCGGTGCATTAAAAAAACAGAAAGTGAAAGAAATAATTTAAATTATTACAAATGAGTACCTGACAATTATTTATTCGACGTTAAGATATGGAACTACTTTCCATTCATCGTTGCCAACTTTTCTGAGCGCAGGTCACTCAGTTCGCCCGTTAAAATATATGCAGGTATAGATAGTGACATTTTCTAAGATTGATGTCAAAAGTGCTCACTTTATCGTGAATAGCCTTTATCATTACTCTCATTACAGTCGTGCACATTTCGAGCTGTTACTTCTTTAATAGTTAAAATAAAAATAGGCGTTCTTTTTTTCCTTTCGTCATCTTAGACTATCTAACGTGAGCAAACAGTAAACACCCGGAATTACGATAACTGATATCAACAAACCGTACGTATGAACTATGTTCTGATGCAGAGAAGGTTGGGGAGTACAGTAAGCATATTTTTATTCTTATTAATATACCGCTTAAAATACCGGAAAGGATACCAGAAGAATGAATGGCCTTCTCAAACTATTACCTCTACACTGCAAACACTCGAACCTGCAGCCTCATTAGCGCAATATAGCATGCAGTCATTTGTAATTAATTAATTAATTACAGTTGTTCAGAGATGTTCCACCATTCGTGAATTTCGGCTGACCATGGAATTGTACACACATACATATTTTTTCCCAAATTTGCAGCATAGGCCCCTTCGCACAACGTGAGTCGACCGACGTTTAATCAAGCCACGTCGTTTGGTTATAACTATGCGTGTAATGTAGGCAACCCGATAGTGGATCGTAATCTATCATCTTGAGTATTGTGTATCGTAATATATCATGTTGAGAATAGCTCGCCTTGACAGGTACACCTTGTGTAATATCCTTCAATACACCTACTAGCTGTCTGTTACATAATCAGATTGCGGAGCGTATACGAATGCGATATTGCCATTAGACAGTCAATTGACGTCTTTGCGTGATAATTTCAGCACAGATACGGTTGATCTGTGAATTCCCCCTTAACGATGTACCATTGTTTTTTTTTGCAACTAATAAACAAATAACACTGGTTTTTACACCGTGTTATACCGGGTGAGTCGCCCGCGCCTATTTTTCCGTATCTATGCAACCCGCAATCAAATTTACCCATCTAAAAAAACATCAATCGTAGCGGAACACCATGTGCGCGTTTATTCGTTTTCGTCAATATAGTAAGCGGTGAACGGACGGTGTTATGTTAGCAATGCGTTGAGAAACTGTATTTTTTAAAAGAATGCACATCCGTTTATTGTGTTGAAACAGATTATTGCGATGTTTACCGAATACGTTGGTACGTGACTATTGCGTCCTTAGTAGCACACATCTGCCTCGCTTCGAGCCATTGTGTTCCTCCATGTGACATGCAAATAGTCAGTGCTTACTCTATTGACGAAAAGTAATCAACATTTGTTCCAATGCGATGACATTTAGCGATCTCGACCAAATAGGTAGCTTCGATGATGCTCGACAACCAACCACGGCATGATTAAACATTCAAGCTCTGATTAGTTATTATCCAAATGGTTCTGAGTCCAACATTACGATCGGAAGATCCCACCTTCCTCAGCCCTTCTGTTAGTTATTCAGAAATATAATGAACATTCTACATTGTTTACAGGAGAAAAAATTCTGCATTTTCTTAGTTATTTATTTTTGCAATACAACACATATTTTGAAGAAATGGTTATAATCCACGGTAATCCAGACAGTTAATACATTCAGACCCAGTGTACACAACTATGTAGGTAACATGCAAATACTTTTTGCCTGTATTGCACACTGCGATGCTCAATGGCTAATGGTCTTGCCTGTGAGTAAATTATTCACAAGCCGTCTTACTGGTCTAGGTTATGATTGGTTCGCATTACTGTAGCCAAACACGCAATCTGCCGTTCATTGGCTGTGAAAACGAAATAAGTGTTGTGTCGACTTCAGTACTGTAAGTGTCATAAGATGTCTTCTTTGCAAAGCCTGAAACCGCAAATTAAAGTTGGTCTGAAAGGGTTGTGATTTTTTACAAGTCAAGTGTGCAAATCACAGCTGTATAGAACCACCTCCGTAGCAACACAAAATAACGAGGAATTTCAATCTCCAATATCGCCAGAAAGTGAGTTTGTGTTGTTTCGCAAGCAAGGCTTGTTCTTATCGGCCGTCCTCACTGACACAACCAGAGACAATTGTCATCACAGCACACTCTGAGCTATTGTTCGACTTCAGCGTTAATCATCTCTCTTGCGTGAGCTGCCAAGTCAACCATCAATGTCGCTGTCTTGCGTTATCCATAGCACGATTCGTGAGAACTTTCAAATTGTAAAAAAATGGAGTGTAAGTGTGACTACAAACATATATTTGCATTGTGTTTAAATCCGGTCCGTATTAAAAATATCTAAACAAACATCTTCACGTAATGTTTTAATGGGCTTTAAAAATAGTCGTGTCTACGTTCTATAAATTGTCTTTCAAAAGAATCGTTGGATGTCTGAACATGGAAATAAGTCTATATATCAACATAAACACCCAGAATACGAAAGCCCGTGGTTACATTTATTTTTCTGAATGTTTGCATCTTTTTGCGTGGTTGTGGCACAGTGCATACATTCTACTAGGCCAAAAATAATAGAGTCGTTGTAAAATCGCAGCGCCCCAAGCGACTATTTCTGTAATTGAAAAACGATTTAGACGTTTACAGCAAGATAATTCGACGCAACATGCCATCATTTGAATGAGATACCTTCCAGTTTCTTTTCCGGAGGAAAAATCATTACCATACTACGCACTTCGAGAGCTGGCGGTATAGTGCTTGTATTTGTTACGGCAGCTCCTGAAAATAAAAGGTAGTTTTTTCTAATGATGCCCACTGATCTCACGAAGCTGCTATGAGATTGGTTACCCTGGTCCATTCCTGAAAGAGAGTGAGAAGGGGGGAGGGAGGGAGAGAGAGAAGGAGATAGAGAGATTAGATATATACCGCCCTGAAGCTCGAATGTGAAGCACGAAAACGCTCGTCTATTAGAGTTAACTGCCACCAATTTGCTCCATCGCCAACGCGCTTGCAAAGAGCCTGCCAAATCTATGTTTAAAGTTGGCTTCACATAGTAAAACTGTATGTTTTTTTTCTATACATTGGTTTTCTACGACAATTACTTCCTAGTTCTCCTTCGTATCGTTGCCGCAGATTTGCATAACCTATTTGCACATTATAAAATTGACGAAAATTTATTCGGAGAGATTTTTGTGACTATATTATGTAGGACATTGCACGGAAAATGTATTTAATGATGTACACTGTACACATCATAAAACAGCGTCCCTATGGGAAGCACCTCACGCGTGGGTGATATTGTTCGTTACTGAGACTATATGCTGCAGTGCCATAGAAAGCTTTTGTCACTGACGTGAAATAGATATGTATATGCCACTATATGACAGAGTGTTACGCCGATATTTGAACACTTCCAAACCACAAATGTGCTTCACAACGTCTAAAGCAGTACGTTTATCTATCACTGAAAGGGTTAATCTTGTAATAATGTAATTTCACATCACAGAACAATTTGTGTATTCATATGGTACGGCACTGTGAGAAAGGTGTATAAGTATATCATAAATATGTTTCCCCTAGAAAGGAAAAAAATATACATATATATCACCGAAAGAAAGTAGTAATTCAGAAATGGACCAAAGGCTTGTCAATATACGGTCTGTCTGAAGCAAATAATTTCCTAACTTGTTTTTATTAGTCTTTGTATATACAAAGAGCTTTATTTTCAAAAAAGCTGATTCAGTAAGATTTCTCAATTATTTGCTAACTAGTGCTATCGCATCTGGAAAGTTATCAGCTCTAACCAACCTCAAGGAAAGTAGAATAAAGCGAAAGCATAATTATGTACTGACAAATTGCTATTAATAAACTTTTGGATTTCGTAATATAAGCGCGACGAAGCCTTTTTGTTGTCACTCGATAGCTCCTACAAATTTCTAAAATAATTTATAACATTTCAAAATAACCTTATTTCTCAGCAATTTTGAGCCCGGGCTTGTAAGTCTGTACTCGGAGTTTGTTTCGTCCCAAAAGTGGATAAAGAGAAAGTTCAATTTTCACCAGGTGTTATTCCCTTCCTGTGAAGTTGAACCGAGTGCAACTACAAATCAAGTATTTGAAACCGCCTTAATTTCTCCGCACCTAAAGTGCCAATTTTCGGCAGGATTTGCGATGATTATAGTGCTGTTCCAGGCCCGTTAAATTTGACATTCGTCATACGTGTTTGGAAAGTTAAGGCTAATTTCCCGACGACGGGGTAAAACCGGTCATATAGCAGTCAGTCTACGATAATAATAATGGATCTCCATCCCGGAGACTAGTTCCGTACACCGTTGGAGGGTTGGACACACTGGGGGGAAAAAACGTGGAAATTACCTTTTTCTTCGATTTTGTGAACACTGGATACTTTTTATCATCTCAAAACAATTTCAGTAATCACAAAATAAATACCTCATTTTTACGTTCACTGAAAAACAGTTTAAAGGTCACCATAAAAAAAAGTTTATGTATTTTCCAGGGTGAACTGCACAAATGTTTGTGGCTGCCACAAAAAGATTAACGCGAAATGAATCAATGGTAGTTTACAATTACATACCGCATAAGAAATGTAAAGGAACAACACAACACAGTATTCAATCCAAGAAAAACTCGTTCACACGTGAAGAAATCTCGGCCAGTCCAGAAATCTATCATGGACCTCGGTTAGGCTCATGGAATATCCTGGATACATTATTATATTTTTTAGTTTTTATTTTATTTTTTTAAGACTATATACATTTTTTTAATTGCGAGCACAGACTATTCAAACTATTCTTTCAAACGCCAGAAAGTCATATTCCGACACCAGAGTATGACTTAAGAGACTGCATACGTGAAACAGCCGCTTATAAAACGAACTCCAACTGCACACGCCAGCAAAATGGCGTCACTGGCCAACAACATGGCGTAACGCTGGTCGCCAACCAGTGCACGGTAACTTACTAACCACCAAACAAGGACTATTTTGCGGCACGCTTTAGCCTTCTAGCCACTGGCCAGGCGCTCAAACAGCGAGCAGATATTCAGTCGGGGCCGCTGTGGCTGAGCGATTAGATTACTCGCCTCCCACCTAGGCGAACCGGGTTCGATTCCCGGCGGGGTCTCTCCCAGATTTTCGCGTGTCAGAATCGCTTCGAACGATACCGCTGGTCGTCTGGTTTTCTCGGAGATCTCCCGCTTCCCCCGCCCTGTCATTCTGGCTCTACTCCATACTCTGCACACTTCACCTTCATCAGCTCTCAAGACCTCAATGTTACAAGCCGTCCAAATCTTTTCAATCTTCAGATTTTCAGTCATATAGTTGACATTTAAGAACGGTTAAATATTTTTATGTGGTGGCAGCTTTCAAACAGCATGTAAGACATTTTTCACGTCCGAAATGTAATTTCTCTTTTTTTTTATTTCCGTTTCTGATGTGGATTTCCTTAAAAGTGAAAAATGGTTAAAAACAAATATTTCACATTAATTTTAAGGCGCGAAATATTTGAAACAGGCTACAAACACATCTTAGAAGCATGCAGCACATCTTTGTCTTCATTTATACGTACACATTAAAATAATGCGGCCACTGCTGAGAATATTAAGAGGCGAGTAGACGAGAGAAAGACTACACACCAGTTCAGTGTCTTGCGCATAGAGGCGATGAGACATATGATGCCCGTATCTAGGTCGCCCTTAGCGCTCCCTCCAGCCAGACGGCACCATTTAAGTCCAGTTTCCAAGGCCTCATACAGCCAATCAACGAATGGATTACCCTACATAGTGACCTTGATGCCATTAAACTTCTGTGTAGGTATCTGTAGTACATTTACGGTTTCACCGGATGTTTTGAAACAGACCTTTGAAAAAATCACCCTAGGAGTAATATGTTAACCTGTTTTTTTTTTATAACTTGTATACCACAAGTACATAACACTGATTAACCTTAAAAGCATTATATTTTGAATAAATGAAACTTTAACTTAATATCTTCTATAAATTGTAAAATTTATAACGTATTCAAAAGAAATTAAAAACAATGAGAGCAGGAAAGTTTTGTCAACGGCTAGTAAGAAATAGTTCACACTTAAAATATTGATTCAACCAAGTTATTTTTTAATTTTTAGGTAGCCCTGATAGAAACATATTTCTTTGTTACAGTAAAAAATATCAGCACAAAATACGGTGCGTAAGTCGTAGTGACATAGTGTATTTTTTCATCCGAGGAAGAAACTTCAATAGGCTGTCGGTGAAGCGGAGCTTGTGTGTGTGTCTCTCTCTCTCTCTCTCTCTCTCTCTCTCTCTCTCTCTCTCTCTCTCTCTCTCTCTCTCTCTCTCTCACACACACACACACACACACACACGGGAAATCTCGCATCGCTAGTAGTAGAAAAATTATACGTGTTTTCAATTTGAACATATTTCATACATATTACAGCAAAAACAATGAATTTTTAATTGTAATTTACAACTAAAAAGAGATTTTATAGTTTGAATACATATTATGATATATTTCGATTTGATGGCGGGAGGGTTACAAATCCGAAGATGGCAGAAGTGGCGTCTGGCAAGTGGTGACTTGACATGTTCAAGGAAGCGTTAATTTTTCTTGCTCCGAAAAATACTTCAAATTACATCAGATTCCTACAAGTTGTGTTTTTTTTTTTTTTTTAACCTATCGAGGTAATTTACGATGTTGTGATAAATCAGTGTTTCCATAGAAGTAATAAATATACTGTGACGTGGTTCTTGACCGCTGTGTGTGAAAGGGTGTGGCTGCGTCGTGATCGTCACGCTGACCCGGTGTGTCTGTGATTGCAAATATTGAACATGCGAAATGTATTCGTTTTAACCCCGAACTGATTTTATGACGAAGTTGATTACAAGTCTGTTTATTTATCACAACGTAACTTCGCTCTAGGTGTTTGAAACACAGTAGTGTAAAGTGCTTACGTTTTTGTGATTTGAATGTTTGCCACAATTCCAAACAATGACTAAACCTAATCGGAACATTTTAAATAAATAATTAAATAAACATAGTGAAATATTAGTGCATGTGCAAAGAAATATTAGTTACGGTAGGCCTATTTGTGTGCATGTTCGCCATTATCCTTTAAGTTTGTCTCTACTACGTACAAAAAATGAGACACGAGTTGCTTGAATTTACTGTCTTTTTCGTTGGACTGGTTGCTCCTTCGTTTTAATATTTTTTTTCCAACTAAGGCCGTCCTTTTAACGAAATATCCCAATACATATCAATTACAAGAGGTTAAATACTACAGTACTTTCCCCCACAGTTGCAACAGGGTTAAACACAGTCGTGGCAAAATATTAACGTGTTATATGTAATGTGCTATATCGTATATAACAAATATGTTAACGATGTAAAATAATAACCGTAATAACTATCGTCAATACATACATTATCAAAAAGTCACAAAGCTACCTAAATTTCGTTTAAGGCCTAAATTTCGTTATAGGCCTAAACTCCTAAATTGTGCAAAGTTGTATATAATGGCTTCTGAAATATGACTGGAGTCTTTGAACATCTGTAAACAGTAAACAGCGCATTTGACGGTTAAGACGTGGAAGTCACATGGCAGTGTTTATGTTTACGTGTAGCGGAAGGATACGTAATCAGGAACCAAAAGAAGAAATTTAGCAGAGCTTCAGAAAAGTGAGAAGTAACCGCGAATGGATTATATTATTATGTAATTCCACGGTAGTTACTGGTCCCTGCTGCATGCGCCGAGAGTGTACAGCAGTGCGCAAGCAACAGTTCACCACACGCCACTGTTCGTACACTAGGTACCTTATCCGAGTCTCGCACACAGATACCCTTACATCGGTGTACATACGACCAAAGCACAGAGGTCGGCATCCGCCGGTCCGCGGGGCCGGAGTGGAAAAAAATGGGGGGGGGGGTCACCCCACCACTTTTCAATCAGCAGGGGGCATCACCTCACCCTCCCTTGCTCCTTCTAACCCACTGGTTGATGAAGTTACTCACTACTTCAGTTTATAGTAAGTATTCGTAACTTATTGCAGGCTGCTTGCCTCAATGTTTTACAAATATTTCCTGCTTAAGTATACGTAGAAACACGGATATTTCGCCAATTCATTCGTCAACATGCTAGACTCCACAACCCTTTCAGCATCAGAGCATCAGTTAGCAGTTCATTGGCTGTTGCTCCAGTTTGACCCCAGACCAGGTAGCACAGGATTCGGTTCTTATTTTCCTTAATATTCGTTATTGGTCGAAAGTCGTTCGTGGCATAACTAACAAACTATGTACCAATGGAAGCACAAACACACACCTACACGTGAATGCAGTTTAACTTGTCCTCAGACGAATCCGAGAAATTTCCGGTTCTCTACTTATAGGTCTTCGCATAACCGAAAACAGTACATATATTGATATTTAGGGCCGGTGGTTTTTCGCGAATAAATAGGAGCATACAGTTGACTTCAATACTGTGTATACACCCCAGCTGTTGATATAACTCCATTGGCTTCTGGTGCCGTGTTCGCATTAACCGAGTCACTCAGAACTCTGTAACTTCGACACTGGGCCTTTGTGATTGGCTCACAAACAGTTAACACGGGCAAGAACATGATTAAGCCAATTAAGAAAGCTGCAAGACCCTACGGTGATTTAAATTGTGTCTTGTATTGAAATCTTTTCGCGAAATTTTACTGCCCCTAGATGATATTTCATTAAATTTTTTTAAACCTTGGCTTACATAAAAATAAGATTCACGTACTTCTTAACCTCACGCACAAACACACAACGCGCAATAAGAGAGTGAAGAGGAAGGGAGGAGGGAAGAGATCATGATTATAATAAAATGAACGTGGGTATGGTTACAGGAAGTTCGAGACTTGCCGTTCTTCTGGTCCTGGAAACAAGAATTCGAGAATCCGGCTTCCTTGGATCCAGGTACGTTGTTTGCGAACAGCGGTGGGCGACGCGGGCGTGTTTCGTAACCAGGCCCGCAGGTTAGCGCCACCTCGTGCCGCCCTTGTGGCAGCCCTGGAGCCCGGCAATTAGCCGTCCCAAGGTCTGCAACTATCTGAATGCCGACCGGAGTGCGCAAATTACTTGCCTCCCCCTGACCTCCTCTACCCTTCGCACTGGAGCTGCTCCCCCGTCAGCCTCGGGTCACACAATACGTGCAGGCTATTCACCGTAAAATGAGCACTTTTGAAAGCCCTGCTTAAGATCTACTTGCATGTACGTTGTGTATTCTTCCACCTTATGTAAGATTGACATTGTCATGGGCCTCGTAACTTTTTTCATGCGTCGGTATAGTAAAACCGTCAAATTATTACAAAAGTATATATTTTACAAATCTGCTAATTTTTACTCTTCGAATCATAAAAAAAGAGAGAATGCGAATGAAATAATTTAAGTTATCATAAATGCTTACGTAACACTTTTTATTCGACTTTAAGATACGGAATTACTTCCCATCCATCGTTACCAACTTTACTGGGTGCATGTCACTCAGTGCACCCGTTAAAATATATGCAGGCAGGGGCAGTGACTTTTTTTCCAAGGTTGATTTCAAAAGTGCTCACTTTATCGTGAACATCGTTTAAGAGGACTATGTACCTGGAGCTTGAACGGCGTTGCATGTGTTTGAAATGCGCGGTTTTTCCCCTAATAAACTGCTTTACGTACGTCGTATTTATTGATCCGCGTAAAGAAAATACACTTCAGGCGCGCATTACAAATTCCATTTCCAATCGCATGTGGGCATTTTGCCAGACGATGACACTATTCGGTGAGTTTTCTCGGGGATCTCCCGTTTCCCCCGCCCATGCATTCTAGCGCTGCTCCATACTCACTTCGCTTCGCCCTCATCGGCTCTCAAATATTCGATGTTAAGAGACGCTCAATTCTCTTCACTCTACCATTTCCAAACTCTCTAACATAACTACGAACTTGTACTTAACTTTACTATAGACTTTGCACTAATAAAATTATAGGGTCGCCACTTAGAGTGCGACAGTTCCAGCGATACGACAAGAACACCGCACGCCATTTCAGAACATTGAGTGTAGAATCGCAGGGGCGTTAAGATGGTTCCACAATACAATGATCCGTTGCGATGCGATGCGTTGTAATGAGCTGTAGCCAATCAGGATGAAGCAGATTCCATCGCAACATGTCGGCGTCGAGTGCATTGCGCGAAATTTTTGCGTTGCAATTGTCGGCGATAGCCTGCGACCGATAAGAAGAAGAAAAAAATTATTAAAGAGAATAAAAACATATATTTGCTAACGTTTTGAAAGCGACGATTGTTTATACGCCGCCGTCTTTATATTTGTATTTTTCTTGTTGCTGCATGGATGTACTACAAACTTTAAGACAAGGCTTCTTATACATATGGACAATGTCATAAAAATAGTTTATTAACAACAAAATTAATTCTCCTTCTTCTTATTATGTATCTCGTTCTCGCTAATTTTCATCTCACAGTGCTTTTATACTGCCTTATTTATTTTATACCCACTTAAAACATAGTGGCAATGTTTTCCGCGTGCCTTTTGTTACATTCGTGAGGTCTGAAAATGTAATTTTCACCCTTGAAATAGATAGCAGCGCCGTCTCAGATGACGTCCGTGGCCGAAAGATCATCGATCAAATGTGAAACAGCAAGTATAGCTCGTCACATCGCATCGCATCGCAACGCATCGCACGGCAACGTATCGCTGTATTGTGGAACCAGCTATAGGTACGTCGATCTGTGACACCCTTATCTCTCCCTCGCTCCTGTGTATCGAATGGCCATAAACATCTCCAGGTACATACGGATATAGATGTGAATCAAACGCTTATGTAAGCCATTCACAGTTACTTCAAACTTTTCTGAAGCCCTGCTTAAGTTCTGTTTCCAGGATATTCCTCCGCTTCATGCAAACAAAGCTTAACAAACTTAAGTTTACTTCTACTCGGGTTAGGAACAAAATGAGTTTTCTTATGGCAGAGTTTGTTATGGGGAAGATTTCCACCGCTAGGCGCGCAATGTTCCAAAGAAATCACTTTTAATTAAAATTTTAATCCGCGTGAATAATAAAATATAAAAACTCCACTCAGCTACGTAGATATTTTATATTTTATTTATGATAATTGCGATTGTATAGAGAAAATTAGGGAAACGTGCAACCCTAACGCTTAAAGGCTGTTCACGATAAAGTGGGCACTTTAGAAATGAACCTTAGAAAAAGTCACTGCCCTTGCAAGCATATATTTTAAAGGGCGCACTGAGTGACATTCGCCGAGTAAAGCTGGTAACGATGAATAGAAAGTATTTCCATAGCTTAACGTCGAATAAAAGGTGTTAGGTTACCAGTTGTGATAACTTAAAATTACTTCTTACTCTTTTTGCTTTTTAAATGCACGGAAGTGCAAAAAAGAGCAGATTTGTAAAACATTTGCTTCCCTGATAATTACACAGTTTTATTTCACCGACGCATGAATAAAGTGATGACGCCCATGGCAATGTTAATTCTACATAAGGCGGAAGAAGGCGCAACGCGCATACAAGTAGATCTTAAGCAGGGCTTTCAAAATTGTTCATTTTATCGTCAACAGCCTATACCTATTGGCGAAAAATTCTAGTTGCCAAACTAAAAGCCTTGAGCTTCCCAACCTTAGTGTAAAAAACCTTAACAACATCTATAGAATTACACCAAAGGGACAACGCACCGCATTCGTGCCTGCGCACTCACTCCAATAATATATTGCATAAGAACTTTTTATTGCTAGGCATTACCGACACAATTTTTCTCACTAACTTAATTTATATTTATTTTAAATATATAGTTATGAATTACACACAAAATAGACGTAAAAGTTCATTTAACCAAAATAAGGAATTTTTATGTTAACACGAGAAGAAAACGCTTGTGAAACAATCAAACATGTCACACATATGTGGTGATTTTTCAGAGGTTTGATTCAAACAGTGTGATGAAACCGTAAATAGACTATACCGCTAGCTCCAGCTGCGCACGCCAGGAAGAAATGGCGTTTTCACTGGCCAGCAACATGTCGACAAGCAGCGGTCCAACCAATACGGAACGTTCAGCAGCCAACCAGACACAGCGCCTGTTGTCGCGCAGGCAATAAGAGAATGGGTACGCCCGCATCACAGGAACCGCGACGTCATTTCGTTTCTATGCAGTTACCTGTTCTGTGCTCAGGCGCCGCGGTCGCCTCTAGGAATGTTCATAGCGGAGAAATATATTGATATTATTTATAAGTATCATTAACGAAACGATATATCGAAAGAAACATCTATTTCCGGTACATCAGAAGCCGATATTTTATATATTAAAGGACTTGACAAAAGTAAAATTGCTTCGAATATTACATATTAGGAGACGAGGTGATGCAGAAAGATGTAGCGCCTGTTTTTTTATTCATGTTGCCAAAGAAAACATTATATTTTTTCAGTTTAGTTTTTGTATTCAAAACAGGACTCATTAAAAGAGCATTAAAAATATTTATTTCCGATACCTGGAAAAATATATTGATTTAGATAGAATATCTTTGAAGTACATCGACGATTTATATCGGTATATCGTTGACATAATATCGTCATTTCGATATATCGATATTTTTTCAACATCCTTAGTCGCTTCTACGGCGCTTGCGGAAGGTTAGGAGGGGAGGAAGCCCATCTGACGACATGCATTTTTTTTTCCTTTGCTAATATGCCCTCCGGTCCTCCTGAACGAGGAATCCATTTTAAATGAAAACGCCCAGGGCATCTGGAAGATTACGTTGCGCGAGAAAAAAAAAAAGAAGACATGATTGCTCAGGGGTGTACATTTCAAGGACCCGAGCTCGTATGCTTGGAAGCTCGTCATGTGACTGCCATTCAAAGGCCTTTGACTTCCATGAGCAGAAGCGGGGACTGGAAATTATACAAAACGTTTGAGAACAAGATAGACTTAAAAAACATGTGCGCTTGAGTTACTCGTGCAATTGGATCATAGTTTACTAGACACTACTTCTTGAGCGTATCTGGGCACACTAAAAATAAATTATATTTAAAAAAATTCTTTGTAAACCAATTGCTAAAATTATTATTTCAGTGATTCAAGTATATTAAAGGAAAATTTAAAACAAATTGCTGTAAAATATATAAAGCTAATGTCTTACTTTTACACGCAAATTGACCATCTGTAAATAATTAATGTTTGTTTTAGAGATGTATAAACGTAATTTAATATATTTTTTCTATAAAATAGTGTGTTGTAAAGGTACATACAATATTTAGCCATTTTTTAAAACTGGTCTCCGAAGAACTGCTCGTCAAACAAGCAATTTTTTTTCATTGTGTGAATTTATAGTAAATCTACAAGAACAAACCCCAAATCACAGTACCGTTCCCCACATTTTCATTAATTTGTCACTAATAAGACGGATAGACGTGCCACTCTGCAAAACAAATGCGGTCTAGAAATGTCTATACAAGGAAATAGTATTTGTAAGTTATGTTTTGAAAATTGGACAGTATTTCGCACAAATATAGAATAATGAATTTTTTCGGTGACCAGCAGCAGCCTTAACTGGCGACATTCCGAGCAGACGTCGCAAATGTTCTATAGTTTAAAAGTTCTAACGCGACTCTTGCAGGGACCTCAACGGCCGCGCGAACAGCAGACCAGCCTCCCACCACGTCACAGAATACGTAATAATACAGAGGTACAATGTAGTGGCGGACTCTTTGATGCGGGCGAACCCGTTCGCTGATTGGCTGTGCGGAGCTCTGGGAACGAGTCTCGTGTCTGATTGGCTACTGCGGGCTGTGGACTATTCCTCATTCTCGGTGATACCTCGTAAGATCTGGGCCGACTTAAGTTTTGTTCGTGATGGATCGAACTAAAGTAAGTTTATAGGCTTTTCGCGGTAAAGGAAGCTCATTAAATACCCTAGTTTATTTTTTCTTTCAGTCATTTTTAATCCTTTAACCGCCTTTTAAAATAAATATTACCGTATAAGTCATAAACACAGTGTGTATATTCCCCTGAACTCGGAAGCTAACGTCTAAGGTTAAAAAAATATATATTTATTGACTTTTATTTGAAATGAAAGGGCTTTCACTTCACCGTGCATAGCCAAAGTAGTGCTCCTGGAATACCCTATTTAGAGGTCGGCCCCCAGGAGAGGTGGATGGTGAGCACCGGAAACATTGTACCTATTCTGGACCTCAGCGCGATGTCCAGTGGCAGGGCCCGTCACTATAAACAACAATAAAGACTAAAGTTTTATTAAGGTGGCCGCGTGGTTGAAGGAATTTTGCACGTCTGAGGCCTAAAAGCGTGGGAGCGCTAGAGGCGACCGTGACATGCTCATCGACTCTCTCATCGCCTCTACGCGCAAAGCACTAAGCTGGCGCACAGTCTTGCCGTC
This sequence comes from Dryococelus australis, assembly GCA_029891345.1. Taxonomy (NCBI): domain Eukaryota; kingdom Metazoa; phylum Arthropoda; class Insecta; order Phasmatodea; family Phasmatidae; genus Dryococelus; species Dryococelus australis. The sequence continues at coordinate 101,715,717 of CM056997.1, read as the reverse complement.
GATAACGCGCCTCCATGAGACTTTCAGCGGAGACCCTACCATTTTATGACGTAATAATAAACATACAGGTTTAATGCACGTCCTTATTCCTTTTTTAATGTTTTATATAGGCTGTTCACTGTAAAAAGAGCACTTTTGAAAGCCCTGTTTAAGATCTACTTGTATGCACGTTTTGTATTCTTCCGCTTTACGTAAAATTAACATCGCCATGGGCCCCATCACTTTATTTATACTTCGGTCAAGTGAAACTGTTAAATTATTACAAATGTAAATATTTTACAACTCTGCTCATTTTTACACCTCGAGGCATTAAAAAAAACAGAAAGTGAAAGAAATAACTTTAGTATCACATATGATTACATGACACTTTTTATTCTACGTTAATATATGGAACTACATTCCATCATTCGTTGTCAACTTTATTGGATGAATGTTACTCAGTGGGCACGTTAAAATATATACAAGCAGGAGTAGTGACTTTTTTCTAAGGTTGATTTCAAAAGTGCTTACTTTATCGTGAACAGCCTTTACCGGAATGTTCATACATAAAATATGTCCGTGAAAAACACCCGCTCGAGCCATATTCACCTTCACAACAACCTGCTTTATAGAGGAATGGAGGAACTGAAAAACATATACAGACGTGTAACGTTTCTCAAATGCAATTCGTAAGCAGGCCTCATTCAGACAGGTTTCACGGTTTTAAAAAAAAAAAAAAAAAAAAAAAACCCTTTTCAACTGAAGCTCTGACACCGACAGGCGTGTTGCCTACCCAGGCGGCCACCTTAATGCGTGAAGAGCCACGTGGGAGGAGAAAACATGTCAGCCGTGGGATGGCCCGGGATCAAGTAGCACGACATATTGCCCGCCGCGCCGTCAGCAGTACAGAATAAGCTGATTACACTTCGGGCCCGGCTCGGTAGGTGGGATTGGTCATGCACTCTGGACATTACGGGACTGTGCGACCTTCGCCGTAGTCCCGTATGGCGTCATCGGAACCTCTCCAGCTAAGTGATCTTCCCTCCTCCCCGCCCCAGAACATCGTCACTTTTTTTTCTCGCTCTCAGCAGTACATCGCGAGGGCGTAAGCTCGTGACTCATGTCAGGCACGTAGAAGCGTGCTGTATCGCCGAAAAAGTGCGTCATAACCTCGGCCGAGTGTCCCACCGGCTCTTGCCATAAGCGAAGTGCTGACAGAGAGCTTAACGTAGCTGCAGGGACCATGAAAGCAAAGTGTCGAGTTTGCGCGACGGTTTTTTATACTTGCCCAATCCTCGTTGACAATAGCTTCTTCTCACCTTGGGTTCTCTGGATTTTGACGGCTTTCGGTCCAAGAAAGGCAGCGCCTCCAACACGACGAGGTATTACGAAATAAACGTAATCCGTTGGTGGATAAGATGTTTTTGTAACGCCTCGTTCAGATGCAGTGTTGAAAGACCATTACATAACCGAGGTAGACAACACTTCAACATATGAAAGGGGAAAAAGTGAGGGACGATGCAGCACGCGTGGTGTTTCAGTTTGTCCCAGACTGTTATTGGAATATCATTAGTAACATCTATATAAAACGAGTTTAAAATTCCTGTTAGAAATAGCGAGTTCTACTGTTTCTGTTGCGAATTGATATTTATATGCTCCGGAAAAACAAGGAATAAATCCCTCTCCTCCCCTCTGGCCCTAGGTGGTGTAATGGTTAGATTTCTCGCCCCCTACCTAGGCGAACCGGGTTCGATTCCCGGTGGAGTCACTCAGATTTTCGCATTGGGAATCGTTGGTTGGCGGGTTTTCTCGGGGATATCCCGTTTACCCCGCCCTTGCATTCCGGCGCTGCTCCAAACTCACCTCTGAAGACCTCGATGTTAAGAGCAGCCCTAATCTCTCCACTCCTTTTTATGGCTGAGTGTATTACGGCAGGCGTGGCCCCAGCATGCTCGGTTGTCGACGAAACGTAGGGTGCAGTTGCCTGGCACGTCGGTCGTCGTCGACCTGGACGAGTCCCCCCATGCACCCGGCGACCTTGAGAAAGTAAGGAGTGGCTGTTCTTTGTCAGTCAAGTCAGAGTCCCACGCGGTCATCGCGTGAGCTGCAGGAATGCCAGGCACTTCCTTCGGGCCACCCGAAAAAAAAAAACCGCCAAGGACGGAAGGATGCGACACGGAAAACAAATTGACACTTTGTGCAGTTGCGCTATCGCCAGCGGCTTTGCGTTGTAATAGAGTGGTGTGGAGAGATTCACGATAATGACGTAATGGCGTACTATAGTCCATTCACAGTTTCTTCAAACTTTTCTGGAGCTCTGCTAACGTTCTTCTAGGATACTCCTTCGCCTCATGCAAACAAAGCCAAAGGGTCCACGCACACGGTGTAATAAAATTTTTCAAAAGAACTATTCCTTACTAGGCATTACCTACATACATATTTTCTCACTGTTATAATTCATTTTAATTACAAATGAAATATAATTTTTAAATAAAATATATTTGAAAGTTCAATTTAACAGAAACTAAGGTGTTTCAATGAAAGCCTATTTAGGAAACAGCCAGACAAGTCATACATGGGGTGATTTTTCAAAGGTTTGATTCATTAAGTGCGAAGGAACCGTGGATAGACTATAGACATCAGAGAGTACGCAAGTACACGGAGACGACATGGTGTGGCGGTTACTTTGATGTGGTCGAAACCATTCTCTGATTGGCTGCGCATGCTGTGAAAGGTACCCACCCTACTGGCTGGGCTGCCGGTTAGTAAGTGAGCTAACTGAATTGGTTAGAGGAAGTATAAAAACATCTCAAAGCACTTGTTAGGAAACGTGTTATAACCACAAATCCAACCCACGTCGTTTTTGCTGGTCGTGTGTGCAGAAAAGCAGTTCAATGTTGGGACACGGAGACTGGGTTGTGTGCAGCCAGAGAGATCAGTCTACCTCATCTTTAGTCTATGGTTCCGACATGCTGCATGCGAGTGACGCCATTTTGCTGGCGCGTGCGGCTGGAGTTAGTGGGATGAGCAGCTGCTTCATCTCTCTCTGCATTATTACTTACTTACTTACGTACGTGATAATCATTTCCTCTGCAGTAGTACAACATTTTTACGTTTACTCAACGTATACGGACACACTATTAGAATCATGTTAGCATTATGTCATTTATTAAATATGTTTACGTACTTAAAACACATTGGCATGGAGAACGTCAGAAATTTACTTATTTGTCTAGATCGTCACTTCTCTTTGTCCAAATTCGCCCTCGGAGGAAAATTACATGCAAATTCGCCCTGTGAACCAAACATGTTTTGTTAGAAGTTATGAAATATGCTATATTTTGTAATTACTAGTAAACAGTAAAGTGGTCACTGAAACAAATATGTTCACCACAAAACAAAATGGTACGGTAAAATTCCCCAAAATATTTTGTTGAGATACTACACTTTTCCAGAGCGCTAAACATTGTAAAATACCAGCGTTTCTTTTCAACTGCAGCTTTCTTGCGTGATAAATAATAAGTTAAACATTCCTTCTCTCTTCCCTCGACCAAATAATAGATGACGGGAGTCATTAATATAAAAATGTATCTACTGAATTTTAAATAAAAATCAACTTACTTCTTTGCCACGTACCTTTCTGTTGCCTTATTTATTGGCTCAACTGCACATGTCTTTCAATGGCTATTTTTAACGAATTTCGAAGATTGGGTTTATTAATGCGATTCTATTTTGTATGTGTGCGTGGCCCGCGGCGAGCGACTTATTTTGCCGGCAAGCGAGCGAACAAACAGGTTTAAATGGTGTCTTGTTCCTTGCCTGAGTCAGTGACCGACAGTGATATTGGCTTACACTGACGTGCGAGTCACGGGGACGGGCTACTGGACGTGTAGACGTCCAGAACCTGATCCTAGCGCCTGATCTCACCCGTGACGCAGACCGCCTTACTCTCACGTTTTCCTAGTTGCCTATCACACAGGCGGTTGTCGCTACAGTTTGGTTACGACGAGATATGCACAGCGATTCGTAAAGGAGCTCGTTGAATTTATTTCCAGGTATCGGAGCAAGTTCCGAGAAGCTCTCGGATGAAATTCGTTCCTAGAAGAACATCGCCCCTTTCAGACTTCGAAAACATCGTGTAAGCGATACGAGAATTGAAATTACCACCTCTTATATAAATTTTCACGTCAGTTAGCTTATTAAGGGAGTAGCTTACATGATGATTTTACCCAATTGATTGTTAATTGGACTTGAAATTGTATATAGAATTATATCAATGACGTTCAAAAATACCACGGAACGCAACTACATAATTTCTAAATTGCGTCAATAAGAAAAAACTCTTCGTGAGATATTAATATACTGATAAACGTTATATAACTTACAGTCGTATCAATTTACGGCAGTTAATGATGAGAAGTTCGTGGATTATTTTTGCAGATAACATTATACTCTCAGGTTAATGGTGGGGTCAACAAAGCCTTTGCGGGATGGAAAACGACTTTACATTTTCTTGTGTCAAGGATCAAGAAAGAGGCAAATTCCCCACATCTTCCCTCTCATATGCTCATATGCCCCCGTGAAATGTAATTTTTTTTTAAATTTCAGCATCAACCATGTCAAGCTGCCGCAGAAGCAATTAACAATCCACATGATCGGCAATCAGCCGCAAGCGAACATGAACAAAACGTGTCAGACGGTGTCGTCTTCGCAGGTTTCAAGGTCGAGATGTCAAAGGTTAAATTAACAGCGAGTCCTGGCATTCGCGACGACTGCTCATAAACAGTGTTTATAGTTTTCTTCCTGCAAGAGTCGGCGTGAAGCCACTGGACAATGCGATTTCTCAGACCTGCATCCAGCAATACTTTATCGGCGAGTTATTATTGGGATTCTCTGTATTACCGCGATCGTCATGAGAATGCGACCTTACCAATGACACTTTCATATGGCTAGAATGAGTCTCTGATCTTCCGGCATACTTGAATTCTGTTTCTTTTACCTATACCTTCTAAATAACAACTTCACGTAGTGAAAAAAGGAGTGCGATCCAAGCTTCGTATTTACCAGTGGTATCCGCACACTGCCCGTTTTAGACCGTTTGTTTAATCCACTAAAAGAAGTGATACATTATCTTTAACGTGACGCCATGTACTTTATATTGTCGAGCACGTAAGAAAGGACGAATGAAAACTTGAGTTCCGGCTATATGTGTTGTTCATAAATGCTGTTTGAAGGACGAAACAATTAGACCTTACTACTTGTCTTACGTCATCTCGTCGTCGGCAGTGAAACGATACATATCACTCTACAGGAATTTTCTTCCCGTAGAATTTAAACGATCCCACCTATGGACCGATGATACAGTACCCGGACTTCCCAGGTCTTCTACTTTGTCGACAGCCCATCCTTATCCTCGTGTGCAGGCTATCCACGGTAAAGTGAGCACTTCTGAAAGCCCTCTATATTGGAATAGCAGTCAATAAATATACTTTATTTTAGACATAGGTCTTAACTTCCGAGTGCGGTGGAATATACACACTGCGTTTATTGGTTACGTGTCAATATATACTTTAAAACGTGGTTAAAGGATTTAAAAAAGCTGAAAGGAAAAAAGTAACCATAGCCTCAAAAGGCTCACTTTACCGTGAACAGCCTATAACTTCAAAGCACCTCCGTTAATGTTTCTCCCCTCGTCACTCTCTCTCTCTCTCTCTCTCTCTCTCTCTCTCTCTCTCTCTATCTTCTCCTCTGTCTTACTATATTTTCGCGCAAAGGCTCTTGCTGCGGTTTGTGACGCACGAACAGGAAGACAAAACAGTCGTGGAGGACGACTCGTGGAGAAGAAAACGTGTATCGCGAAGACCACTTCAAAAGCCCCTCTGCGAAACATGGCAAAGAGGTGAAGGCGGGGTGGTACCGGGAAAAGCAGTAAACCATCCCCCCTCCACATCCTTAAGTGGCCATTACTACGCGGCGCGGCGTTATATTTGAGGACAGAGCGCCCTCGGCCCATTGTTTGACCGCCGCCACGCACGCACGCACGCACGCCGCGACAAAATATTGCGACGTAGACGTCGCACGTGATGACGCGTGTTTCTGTAAGGGGCGTAGCCTCGCCGAGCTGCGAGGGGAAGAAAATTAATGTGCAGGACATCAGTCCTGCTGCGGTCATTACAAACCTGTTCAGCGCTTCTTTTTTTTACATGTGTTGCCACATCAGTGACAGTGAAGAAGTGCTTGAATCCCGAACGTTGATTTTTTTTACCACCGAGTTCCTAAAATGGGTTATTTAAAATCCTTGTTTACACGGGCATGTCAGCAAGCGAGGATATTACCCACTGTGTTATCTGTGAATGCCCACTTGGTTTAACACAGAAAATCCTACAGTTTAAGGTCTCCTCTATTTAACAATCTTGTGTGTACACGTCTATTGAAATCATACTGTACAGTACATTATTCGTATCAGAATCAGAAATAAATTTTTATAATTATTTCTGCCGTTATTACCCATCTATTAAGTGTTTACACTAACTTAAAACTTCTGAAATCCGTAGCCAGTATTTGATTTAAACCCGTTGAGTACCCTCGAGTTACACAAACACTGTCATGGTATTTTCATTTGCCGAACACTCTGTTTACGTTTTACTGTAAAAAGTAATAGTCAACGTTAGTTAAGCAAATAAGCTTAAAATAATAACTACTATTGTGAACCTTTGTTTATCGCATATCAAAATAATACAAGTACTTTATGTACGGTATACAATCAATATGGTGTTGTTTTAAGCAGTTTTTTATTTACGTAAAACAGATTTACTGGCTTTACACGCTACTTGTCTTGCGTTCCATATAAATTATATTTCGCAGGGAAATTTTAAGAGACAATTTACTGTATTCTTTCGAAGTGGAAGGACTAGGCGAATGCAATTACGGTTGAGGCAGGGCTTAGTGTGAATTTCCCAACAGTTTCTATATCACGTGACTGATAGAGTCGTAGTCTGGCTGTCTGCGTGGAAGTTGCCAGTAGCCAGTAGGATTTTTTCTTTTCCTTTTCATTACAGCGGTTCAATGGTTGTTACACACTTTTGATGACAGACTTTGGAAAAAAATCCCAACCCATAATTACAAATATTTTAACTTTAACACTGACTAAATGATTTACGATGATTCTCGCAGTGAATTAGGATATCGAGGTATATGATTAAGATCTTACCTAAAGCGTAACATTTTATTTGAAATTCATATTTCTTTTATACGCACTACAGTTCCAGCTTGGGCAGGGGGGATATTAAAGTAGAAATAGAACAAATACCTTTGCTTCATCGCAAACAAGAGTACAAAAGTATAGTAGATAGGCTACAAAACTTAAATTTATAAGTGTTTCTGTTTTACATTCTTTACAAAGAAAAAACTGTTTTAAAATAAGAGCAAAGAGAGGAATTGCTAATATTATGTGCATAAATAATTGTACTAATTTCATTTAAGTACTGAAATAAATTCATTAAAAAATGCAGCTTCAGTGCTCTTATAAACATTAAGAACTAGTAACATTAACATAAATTAGTGAAGTTTATAGATATTTATATATACACCAACGCTCTCAAGTAGTTTGATAGTATAATACTATATAATAGAAAATTGTTACGTCACTTCTGTAATTAGCAGCAAGAAAGTACATTCTAGTAAACTGCATTGAATAAAAACAGAGGTGAGGTCGGAGACAGCGAGGTCATTGTTTTTGTGGAGTAGCGTACGCGTTACCGGTCGACGAAACTTTTTGTGCGGATGAAGGCGAGCCTGTTTGTAAGCTGTAGGGAGCGGAGAGGTAGGTGGCTATATACAGCCGGGCAGTGCAGGCGGACTGTTTACCCGTACACGGACAACGACGGCCGTGTCCAGATGTGCGCCACACAGACCCGCGCCTTCATCGTGCATGCGCCGCGCGACGCCTGCTGCCGCTGCCGAGCACGCCAAGGAGGACGTGTGCGCCTTAACACATCTGCAACCTCCTAGGCGCACGCGCGATCCCCGGACCGTAGAGGAAACGTGCGGCCGAACGCGCATGCGAGATGCGCATCGTGGAAACGTCATTAGTGTAAAATGTTCACAGGAGAAGTATCTCACCCATGTTGAACTCTCTGCTGAAATATTAAAGGCTTTACGCGCGAGGGTGAAAGAGACTACGGGAATGGCAGTAAGAAATGCAGTGATTACTCTGGACTGCTTTTATGCTAGTAGCACTGTCAAAAATAACGTGTACATAATTTGAGGTTAGAACAGTGTTTATCTAAGGAATTGATTTTATATGTGTGTACACCTTCTCTAACCTAGTTTTAATGCAACTAGAATCTGTTGAAAACTTGAATGTAAACAATAACTGTTGACCATGTGTCTTTGATAGTTGTATTGGCGATGGACAAGTCAGTGTTGTGGGCATGCACGGAAAACGAAAATTTGGTGTACGCCATCTTTAGTGAATGCTCCGGACAGTCCCCGGGGTCACGTGGGCACCGAATAATAATGACAAGGTGGAAAACAGGACAAAAACTAGGAAGACATTATTTGCGTCTCCTATGCGTGTCCTCTAAATTTGCTCACCAAACACATTATTTTGAGAGTTCTTACGACAATTACTATCATAACAACTCTCAAAATAATTTGTTCAAACAAGTAGGAAGTTAGAGCTTTACGTCTCATCGAAAGTTAGGCCATTAGACACGTTAGTAAGAAAGCATCCCAGCATGCGCCTGCTGGAGTGATTTCGGGAAACCATGGAATACCGAAATCAGGATTTCCGAATCAGGATTCTAATCCAGGCCCTCTCAAATGCAAGTCCGATTGGTCACCAATGCGCCACCTCACTCGGTGTGTTTAAACAGTGTCATGCCATTTTTTTTTTTCGTTTGGTTTGACAAAATTTCGGGCATATATATATATATATATATATATATATATATATATATATATATATATATATATATATATATGTGTGTGTGTGTGTGTGTGTGTGTGTGTGTGTGTGTGTGTGTGTGTGTGTGTGTGTGAACAGATTACCAAAGTTGCAATACAGCTATGTTAGAAGAAGTGTACACGATCTTAACTTGTGTAGCTAAGCGTTGTGCACAAATCCTAGCCAAGACTCGTGGTTTCGACAATTCTAAACGGATGAAATCAGATCAGTGTTGGCACCACAAAGATGGCTACGCGCAGATGGTGTGCGCTCTCTACCACATATTCCCTCTTCGAAGTAGATTGAATTTCTTCTTCTTGGCCACTGAAATTAGTTTTTAAATATTTTTATACACATTAGAGGGAAACATTTCTGTAATACTATCATGTAACGATTTCTCAGTCACTTCTGAGAGACGTTATCAACACGGCAAAGATAAGTCTTACATGTAGCATAATAAGACTGGTCTGCAAACAGAAGAAGGCGTAGTTAATTTTGAATTAGTTTTATTACAAATTTTTTACATGCGCTGAATTGCGATCGCCAAATTTTAAAGCGGAAGCACGAATTAAGAGTGTCAAATTTTGAGTCGTATTTAGAAAGATTAATGAAAAACAGTTGCCTGACTTCGGTAAAACGATTATTGGAACCGTAAGAATAACACGAAGTACTTCCCTTAAAGAGCGAGCCTTCGTGCAACTATGATTAAAACTTGAATGGTGTGCGTGTGTGTGTATATATATATATATATATATATATGAACAACATAATGAACTTCAGTAATTTCTTTATGGCATTCTGGCTGCATGAAAACTAAATTTGTTCTATGGCCAAGTGTTTTAGACCTATTTCGGCACAAGTTTAAGATTGGAACTAGATACACAATTCCAATTATCATAATTCTGTTATTTTAATTTTTGTTAATGAGTTCCGCATTTATTTTCAATTTTGTTGGACAGTATTGATACAATTTAAAAAAAATTAAAAAATATGCTAGTAAAATCACTATGGACACTTGAACAGCGCGTCTCCCCTAACATTCAAAACAATGCTTCAAACTTAAACAGCTACTATATCCGGAACCAATTGTTCGGTTGTCCCTTTCGTAAATAAGAGGATTCCAGATCAAAAGAGGACGCAAAAATCCGCACTTTATGTTCATTGATACGACATTGAAGTAACGGTTCGTTTGTTCCGTTCTGCGTGAACTGCTTCTTTGCGCACCAAGTGAGACGACGCAAGAGTTGAAATGTGACAGCAGACGACGTCGCTGGTGGTCCAGCAAATCTTCTGGTTTCGTGTGTGGACACTTCTTAACCATTGTTTATTGCAAGAAAAAAACCAGTCCGCGAAAATAAAAAAATTAATAAAATGTCCCGTTGGGAAAGTGTTTTCTAGCGTGTGTGTGCTAAACATGTATGTTATATACGACAGTACATCAAATTACTATGTGTACGCATGCATCGGTCATCATTATCATCGTCCGCTGCAGTTGTTTCCGCGCTACGACCGGGTCAGCGCAGTGGAACTCCACATTATTCCTCCTCCCTTCCATCATCCCTTCTTCTGCAGGCTTTAATCATCTCCTCTTTCTTGCTCTCCGGCAATTATTTATCACTACCCCTCTTTCTTGCTCTCCGTTGGGTCCGTTTCCTTTATACATAAACTCTACCATTTATACATGCAAACTGCTTCGCCTTAATCTCTGGACGTAATAATACAATTTCATCCTATCTCAGAAGTACGGTACTTCTAATCTTGCTCGTTTAACCTCGCTCACAGACTTTTCTTTCCTTCTGAATGCCAACATATTCCTCACAAACTCCATTACGATTGCCATAATCTTCCCACCAGCGTCCCTTGTGACTGTTGTTTATGTTAATATGATGAAGGTGTATACCTTCATTATCACTTCAGATACACACACACACATATATATATATGTACACACACCTCAATAAATTTCACCCGCGCCTATAATATGTAACGCGTTCTCTCCCATCTCCCCCTTGTTTCTTCGCTCTGCCTTGAATACACTCGCTATACCTTAAGGGTTTTCGCCTGTTTCTACACAACACGATCTTACTTTTCACTTCCTCAATTCGTTCCTATTTTTTGTCTTAAGATTATGCACGAAAACAAGGTTTCTCAGAATTTCCACATCAAAGTATTGATATCTAAAAAGCTGTGTCTCTACCAAAAAAGGTTTCGGAGAAATCTCACGTATGTACCATATCTGCAACGAATAGTGGCAGATTTCAGCAGCGTACTCCCGGAAGAACCTAATTTTCAGTTTACACACATAGTTCTAATAACTTAAATGTTAACTTATAAACAACGACGTGTATTATTAAATTCCACAAGGTATTAATTTTGGTGTTTCAGTGGCTAACATTTTAGATGGCGCATCATTTCTCATGTAATGAACTGCACACGCAAGCGGTTATCTGAGTTAATTTTATTTCACTAATATTATAATTTTTTACGATGCAGTGAATTAAACATTTTCCAGATGACATTAATTAGTACATGGGAATAATTTATCAAAAACACTCGTTACTAAACTCCTATTATGAACTGTTTTTCAGCATGTAACCCTCACCTTAGTATCTTGACTTAAGAATGGAGAATGAAAACAAGGAAAGGTATTATGAAAACTCATATCTTCCGACTTGGAATTAAATTAATTTGGTTTGGTTAGCTGAAAACATGGTTTTTTCTTGTTTATCACGACAGCTAAGAAATAGTTTTGTAATACTTTATACAGATGGACATATTTACTACCTGTATCAAAATATGGAAACCATGCCTTTCGGGCGTAATTCTGTCCTACTCGTTTCTTAGTTGTAGGTACTGACCGTCGTTTCATTACCTGTAGGCGTAATTTCCAAACACATATTTCGATACGCAGGAGAACAGGAGCACAAAAACTGCTATCAGAATGAATTCAGCAAAAATTAGGCAACAACACGAAATTTAAAACAGCTGCGAACTTTGGAAACGAACGTGATTCGCGTGTAACAAAGCGTGAAGTACATTAATACCCAGTTGCACCATTGTGGTTCGAAACACTATCCAAGATCGCATCTAAGATCGATACAGAAAATTGTTGCACCATTCGAGTTCAGTGCTGGACTGGAGATCGAGATGAAGTTCATTTCGAACTGCCGAAATTGGTCGTTCCAAATCTCGATCTGTGATCAACAAATGTATTTTGAAAATATGCCAACAGACAGAACTACGTTCGAGTGTTTTCTTGGGAGTTTAAAACAACATTATACGCACTTGAATATTATTCAGTAAAATTCTAACAACAGTAATTCATTTAAAACAGACAAAACATCGCACATCTAGTTCTATCTTTAATTAAAAATGCGCCTAATTCCATGACATCATATATTACGAACCAATAGCAAAATTTTTCTCATACTTAATATCGATCTCTCACTTTGGAATCAAGATCGTCGAATCGGAGATCAAAAATTGTTCAATTTCTTTGGTGTAACACTTTTACATTGGAACCAAGATCAAACTGGATCCTGTCTCGGAACCAGGATCATTCGATCTCGGATCGGGGAAGATGTAGGTGCAACCGGGCATAAGACGCGGTTGCATACGGCGAGAAGGCGCCCACGAAATTAAGAGGAACAATAGGCGACAAGGAAAGGTCAGAGTTAATCAGCGAAACGCGGACCCGTAAAAACAATGAAAAGGAAGACGGGCGTTCAAATTGGCAACCCCCGCAGTTTAACTTCGCACCCCCCATCACTTTCACCCAGGAAGCAGCTGGCTCAGCACGTGCAGAGAGACTTTCTCGAGAGGAAACCCCCTCCCCCCCCCCCCCCTGGACGTAGTCAGGGCTGATCGACGGGCGCCATATACGGCCAATCGCTTGCAAACAAGCGACCGCGTTTCCCCCGGGGCTGGTTTCACCGCTCTGGCGGAGCCTCTTGTCAGCTGTGCGCTTTACGGCGACCGCTTCGCTGTGAACTGATGGCTCCGGACGTAACGCCAGCCCCGTCTCAGCGGACCGTTTGTTATCGCTGACGGTAAGTCACGTCGTCTTCGAGACTCTGCTGTTCGATTGTCTGTCTGTCAGCTCCGGCTGGCTTATTTATTCGTTTGAATACTGTCTTTGCAAATCCCTCGCGGCCTGGTTGCTGCGGTCTTCTTGGGCGGTGACACCTCAACGAAAGAGACATAGAGGTGAGAGAGAGAGAGAGAGAGAGAGAGAGAGAGAGAGAGTAACGGGGATAAGTGAGCGAGTCTCGGAGGTGGTTTTTTTTTTTTTTTTTTTTGGGATAAATGTGTTTATCAAAGAAATGTCACAGTTCAGTATAAATTGTCGCATAGGGTTTTTGTCAAAAATGAACGATTCTATAATTTGTGTAGGAAATTACATATTAGTGTGGTGGTAGCTTCACGCGATGTATTACCATGTTCTAATACATAATAAGAAATGTTTTAAAAATAAATTTTGACTAAATTTACAAACTACATGTTTGAAAATCGGTATGCTTTTTTTTTTTCTATGGTACCTTAATTTGAAACTCCACAACTTTGAAATATTTTACAGTTATTTATTGTTAAGCTCCTGCGTTATACCGGGGAGTTAGAAGGTTAAAGGGGGTCGACTTCGATATTAAACTAATGCAAGCTTATGCATATATATAATAAACGTATATATCTGTGTGTTTAAAGCACACACATCCATGGCTACGCAAGGATCGAAGAACGGGAACTCGTGATCCGAAATTAACGCCTCAACCACCTCCAACACGCTAGTCGCTGTTCCTTGAGGTGTTTCTCGGTGTTTCAGATCAGTCACTGTAATTCAGATAGTACAGCATTTTTCTGTCAGCGAAGTTCAACACGATCGCATTAATGCATGGGACAGACTGCTTTGCACATATGCATATGCACAGCCCACGAAATTAAAACAATTGACACATTTCAGAAAGTCGCATTTAACCCCTCTGGTTCAATCCGGTCCCCTTTTTTGTAGGATATTTCAGAGTGTCATGTGTTCACAAGGGTACTTTGTTTGATTACATCAAACTGGATGGATCGACTTGGTAAATGAACCTCGACAGGTCACCTGGTTCCAGCTTTCTCAGTACTTCGTAAACGTCTTTGACAACTTCAATAAAAATTCGAAACCAGAGTCTGCGATCAATAGTGATCACGTACTTTTATGTGCCATAAATGTACCTATTTGGTAGAAATTATAAACATTGAAATAAAATAGTAAAAATTCGCTCTTGTAAATGGAAAGGAGAAATCATCGGCACGTATTATTCCGAAGTTAGGCGCGATTCTTAGTTACTTTGTAACACGCTAGTATCTCTTCGCCCCGTACAACCTCCATCTGTTTACGTGAAGCGGACGGAAACTGTCTGCAGCCTACACATCACATCTCAGAGCGAACGCAGTACACCTGATGCGTAATCTCTTCCGTTTGCACTTCGTAACTATTGCTGTCAGGCACATATCATCTGCAGCCACCTGTAGGGGTCGACGCATCAATCCAACGCCCGTCGCTCAGAATGCATTAAACAGTTTAACAGCGAGAGGTGTGAAAGGAAGTTTGAAAGCGAGGGATAGGTTCCGAATAAGTGGTTTACATAGGTATAGGTAGGGACGCCTGAATTTCGCGAAAATATTTCCGCACATGCTGGATTTTAATACCCTACGAGCGTTCCAGTAGTTTCATTTTGCTTATTGGCGGCATGCGTCTGTGATAAGACTTTTCTTAGTTGACTGGCCAATCAGAATTAAGTTACTCCGATACTGTACGTCTCAAATTCGTCGGCAGACACTAAGATGCGTAATATCTAGATCACCCAATCACAAAAGTGGATCTGAGCTGAAGTGTTATGAAATGCAACTGGCGGTGAAATCTTTTCGCAAAATTTGGGTGTCCCTATGTATAGGCTGTTTACGGTAAGGTGAGCATGTTTGAGGCCCTCGTTACTTGTTCCTTTCTACCATTTTTTTTTATCCTTTAACGAACTTTTCAAATATATATTGCCGTGTAAGTAATAAACACAGCGTGTACATTCCACAGCACTCGGAATTAACGTCTAAGGCTAAAATAAAATACATTTATTCACTGCTATTCCAGATGAGAGGACATTCAAAAGTGCTCACTTTACCGTGAACAGCCTTTACGTCAGAGTACTTTCCCACCAATCAGGACGTTGTTGATGCACTATTCTTTCTCGGGGCTTGGGCTTGCGGCTTGTTTAATGAATATATTAAGTGTGTGAGTGGCATCCCTTTGTAACGTCAACGGTAAACGGTTGGTTTCAAAAGTGCTCAATCCACCGTGAAAACCCAACGGTAGAAAACTCTGGCCACACGTATCTGTGGGCGATCTTCGACCAACCGCAGATGCCGTCGAGAAGAACGCTGCATGTACTGCATGACCAGTACGAGCGCGCATGTAGCCGTTCTGCTTATCATTATTCACTCCGGCAAGCCGAACGGAGGTAAGTATGACAGTCGTTAGATGCGAGTCACGAAAGCGTGTGGACACACCGAGAACCACGCCCTCGACACTCGCCGAGGCGAGCGGGCAGATACACACGACATGGCCGGCTGGAGGCTGTGACTCCAGCTGTAGCAATTAGGGATTCCTCCGCGTGGCGGAGTTGACGCGGCCATCCATCTCGCGGGTAATTGGGCGCGCGTGCGCGCAGTGCAGCGTTCTGGCGCCTGCTCTCTTTACTGCGTCTGTCCCTGCATCCCCCCCCCCCTCCAGCCATCGCCCCATTAAAGGGCCGGCACGTGTCTTCTCCACCTCTGCTTCCCTCGTTACTCTCGCTCTCGGAGCAGGGTCGGCATGCAGCTGTAGCATGCTCACGCCAAACTGAGCAGTTTTGAAAGCCCCTGCGTTATACAGAATGTTTCGTAACTTATATTATAGACTTTGGGAGGTGACACCTTACGAGAAAAAAAAACGTTACAAAATTGCAGATTGACTTATGTCTGTAAACGACGTCTAAGAGTGAAAAATACCCCAAGAAAGTGGGCTTTAAAATACATTTTTATTTAATCAAGTGGAAACAAATTAATATTAACTTAACATATTCAAGTATTGTAATTTAATATTACTTTTTTTTGCCATTTCATCAAATAAAAACTAATTTTAAAGCCCAATTTTCGGGGTGTTCTCAACTCTCAGACGTTGTTTCAGGACATACGTCAATCGGTACTTTCGTAATGTTTTGCCATAAGGAATCGCCTCCCAAAGTCTGTAACATAGTTACGTAACATCCCAGCAAAGTTGGCAACAACAGAGAGAAAGTAGTTCCATGTTTTAACGTCGAATCAAAAGCGTTAGGTAAAGGTTTGTGAATACGAAATCATTTATTTAACCTAATTTTTAACGCATATACGTAAGATAATATTTAAAATATTTGATTTTTTAATAATTTTACAGTTTTCCTTGACGGCCGCAGGAATAAAGTGATGAGGCCCACAGGAATGTTAATTTTACATATGGTACAAGTAGATCTCAAGCAGGGCTTTCGAAAGTGCTCAGTTTACCATGAACAGCCTATACTTATATGCACAACATGAATTCTTCCGCAACATTCAAAATTAACATTGCCATGGGCCTGAACCCATTATTCATGCGCCGTCGAAGTAAAGCCGTGATATTGATAGTAAAATAGATATTTTACACATTCCTTCATTCTTACTCTTGCGAGCATTAAAAATACGGAAATAAAAAGAAATTATCTCAATATTCACAGGTGTTTACATAAATAACTCCATGAAAAACTAATCCTTTCCGAAGGAGATATATTTCAAGAAGGAGATATATTTTTGCTTAGTTAAACAGTTAAGTGCATGCTAACGTAAAAGTATAATGCCACGCCAATGGATAATTTAGTAATGGGAATTATTGGGTGTATGAATTGGCATTTGTGTGAACGCTCCAGAAGTACGAATACTCTTTCTCTCCCGCCTACTACTAATATTTTTACCATGCGACCCTATATGAGAGTAAATAAAATAAAATTGTCTTCATGTGTACGCCCCCTCCCCCTCCCCTTATTATTTTGTATCAGATGTAAGAAAGTAACAAGGAGTGTTTCCTGTTCGAGTTTAGACTGGTATTATATTAAAAAGTAAAATGTTTAATTCTTTTACGATCTTTGAGAATTGAGAACATAATTTTTATAAGAAAAAATTTTACAAGTATTAACATTGTAACCGAATAACCACTCGTCGATGTCGTTGATCCCAGCTGATTAAATAGTAAAAGCGATTACTGAATAAATTGCACTTTGCAAGACATTGTTGGCAATCGTGCAATATCGCTGTCAGTATTTCACGAAGCCAAACGTAGAACGTATTTTGTATCTCCCCGTCGAAGTATTCACCAGTGCCAATGAGTCCAACATTACCGTCAAGGCTGCAGAACCCACCTGGATGTCATAAATGTTTATTAAATATAATATTTTTATCTTTCAAATAAGCATTATTGGACTTTTATGACTCCCCGGAGCATTTCGAAAATAGGTATGTGAACTTTTCAAAAAATCACGTCGTTTGAAGGTAGAAAAAACATTCTTTTTTTGAGTGGTGTAGTGCAATGTATAGTTTTCACCTAATTCAGCCTGATTTGGTGTAGACATGGGACAAAACATCGCCTTTTTTTAAATCCCTCGAAACGTATTATGAATTTTGTATTTTTCTCGGGGGGGGAGGGGTAATTACTTTCTAACTGCACTAATTTACTGTAAAATACAAAATAAACTTCCTGGAAACGCCTGCCTGACGTTACGAACGATCGATGGTAGTGTAGTTACTAGAAACTGCCGTAACATGTGACGAAGGCAGTTGCAGACTTGCTCACGTACGGACAGCTTCGCTTACACGTGCGGGCTTCTGCTTCCTCCCCTTGCAGAACCTCTTTAGCCTTTTAAGGAAAGTGTGACCACTGACCACAGATTTCTACCGCGCGGAGCGAGCGAGTTGGATTTTTTTTTTTCCCCTCGACCGGTTCTCGTCTCACACGCGCGTTGAAATCTCCAGCTCCATTGCCTGCTACGGCGTCGTGACCCAACCCGCCGAGTTGACTGTCGCGGCTGGATATTTTTCGCGATGTTGCCAAGTCCACCCTCCCCTTTCCACCGCCGCGAACCCGTTGACTGTTAAGGCGCCTGTCTGGTGCGTGATCTGGGCTGCAGTGTGATTGTGACTTACGAAGTTTTAAAAAAAAATATGGGTTTGGGTGTGTTGAGGACACGGTCGTTTGTTTTGCGTGAATACATCTACGTTGACACGCTCGAACGCTTTGATGTTTATTTTACGTTCCCGGAAGCACTTCACTCAATCATATGGGGTTTTATTGGTATCACTGGATTGCTTTTGAGATGCTCTTTCCAATCGTTTACGATTTCTGTATTTCGACTTGGCTTTTGACAAGTATAGGCCGAAATTGTGGTAAGTTTATTTAATTTTTTACGTTAAACGCATAAATTTTCACCATAAATACGTCACACAAATGTTTTTATACACGTAATCTATTGATCATGACCAGAGCTGTCGATTGAAACTTAAACGAACGTCGTTAACTTCTTCTGGTCAAAAGTTATACTACGCGGAACTTATGAGACGAGGCGAAACGAACTCAAAATTGCCCCTCGCGCGATGCTTTGCAGTCCTCACTCAGCGTAACATATTCTTTGATTATTTGGCTATCAAGTGGTGCAATTGAATTTTGAATGTAGACGATAGATTCGGAGCTGCAATGTAAAACTGTATCCCCCGATTTTGTTATCATCGGATTTTCTGGATTGCCTCCCACTATGGTTGCAAATTTAAAGACGTCTTCACTTCAAAAAACTCTTTCTCATACGCACAAAGTGTTCACACACGAAAAGAGTGGAGTTGAATGGAGGGTTTTTGATAGCCTTTAACATCGAGGTTCTGAGAGCCGATGCGGGCGAAGTGAGGCGAGTATGCAAGGACGGGGAAAACTTTATATGCAGAAGCAATCTCGCAGAGAATCTAACCCGGTTCGCCTTCGTGGGTGACAGACGCTCTAACCACTACATCACCGTGGCCCTTCTTACGAAAAGAAATAACATTTCATACCAGGGAGGAAAACAACTCTAAACAGATCACGCATATTGCAAACACTAATTTGAAGCTCGTATAAATGGGCCAAAATATTTTTTAGAATGTTAGTAGCTTATAATATTCCTTGCAAACTCCTGCGTTATTAGTATAGAGCCGTGCATCTAACTTTGCTACAGACCTTCCACCAAATAAAGGAAAGGGTTGCCAAGTGAAGTCCCATAGGTACACGCAGCACGTTGAGAACACTGCACGCCAGTCCAGAGTCTTGCGCGTGGCGGCAATGGGACGCCAAGGCGACAGTGGTAGTACCGCCCCGCCCTTATCGCTCCCTCGCTTCTGTGCCTTGAGCGTGCAGAATAGCTCTAGGTAGAGAGGGGCCTTAAACAGCGTGTGGTGTGATGGGACTGGATTAGCTGTGCGGGGAGAAAGGGGTCACCTTCGAGACTTGCGTCCTCCACGTCTCGCAGCTGGAGCCGGCGCCACAGCCCGGTCTCATGCCTGCCCCTCTTGCCGATGCGTCATCTCGACGCAAATAAACCGGGCGGCCGACCTGAGTGTCCCCGTGGAGCAACAAGCACTCATGTCCGTCGTAAACAAACACACCTGCTGCCTCGACCTGGCGGTTCGGTACCACGCCCACGTGAACTTGTGTGCTCCGCATGTGGGAGATGGGGACGACAACTTTACAGGACATTTAAAAAAAACCATCGACAACGCATACTGTGTGATACAGGACAACGAACGGAACTTTTCACGAGATAGAACCCACGTCGGTAAACACAAGATTTGGCCGCTATTGGTCGTCAAATAATTACTGCACTTTAAGGCTCATTCCTTTTGCAGAAATTCTTCGTTTTCGCGTCAAACTTCCGGATTAATAGTAATGACTGACAATGTATAATTGTAGAAAATTTAAATTTTACTTACTTGTTGTTTAATATTTTTGTGCGTAATTTTAATTGTGTGTCATCTGCTTCTTGTAAAATGTCGAGAATATATATATGTAAATTCTCTATAGGCCTAACAGTACATTGTCAGTCACTAATTACTATGACTACGAAATTATGACGCGAAAGTTAAGAATTTCTGGAATAGGTGTGAAGCCGTGCGTTAACAACAAATGTTATCAGTAAAACATCTCGACCAACCCAACACGAGCATGACCATAATGCATTATAAAACTAAAGGAAGTTCGAATTTTCGACTCCCAGTGTGCATCGGTGGTGTATATGTCAGCGTACACGGTCAAAGGCAGCTGGTTCTGTGCTAAGTATTTCAGCCGTGGCGTGGATTCGTGATATAAGATGTTCCTCGTACACCATATCATTCATTGTAACCGAAACAAAACAGTCGAAGGGTACGCGAATTTGTCACCACATAGCAGCAAAGACGGGAGTTTCCATAAATGCTTTCCCTCTCGTAGAATGTTCAATTCGTTGTCCTGTATCATATACCGCGCGTTGTTTATGTGTTTTTAACATCCTGTGTATACCACACACTACATAGCACCTTTAATGAGAATCTTGGGACAGTTCTGCGATGGTGGAGTAATTACTACCTTAACTGTTAAAAAATATTTGAGGAAAATAACGCGTGAAGCAAAAAGTCAGTAAAACACGTCAGTTACCAGCTTCACCGCAGCACAGCAACTAAAAAAAATTAAAGGTATTTGCTTGAGCAACTTTTTACTTACAAAAAAGGGAACTGATTGCGGACTGGACAGGTTTTGTAACGTTTTTCTTGACACAACGCACCCTATAAATTACGTATACTAACTTAATGGTGTAGAAATTTAGTTCCTGAAAAGAATAATAATTACTTGCGTGCTACAGGTACAAATACTGCGTTAAAATTTACGTCACTCTGGAGGTATGATTATGTAATGAAGTTTCAAAGCGCGTGACACAACAAAATCCCATTTAAGAATATCGAATAAGTAATGCAATTCCTTTCATCTTTCATATGGCCTTGTGCGTTAACAGTTTGATTGTTTTTGATGTTCATTTTTGTTATTTCCCCCTTTACGTTACGGTAACAAATATGGAAATAACTGAGTAATAATATGTTTCCCATGTATTCAATCCTCATCTTGAAAACCATTCTTATTTTAAATAAATTTCCTCTCTTATATATATAATTGCTCCTTCATATATTAATAACTTTCAATATCGTTCCTATAAGTTATCATTATATGTACTTGAAAATTGCAACTTTTCACGAGTGAAAAAATTTATAATTTCAAAATTCATATTTACAAGAAAACTACTACTAGATTATAAAAAAAAATTTGCTACCTTTTTCACGAAAATATATAACAAAATCGTACAACGATAAATACTTGCTGTCACACAATTTCGCTGATTAATTTACAATTCTAACATACTGGCCATATTGGAGCGAAGGATGACTGCTTACTGCGCAAGCATGAGGTTACTATTCTGCATATACACGCTGTGTAATATTGTAGTGCTGTACGAGCACTGTGTAGGCTACTACAAAATTAATGAAATGCCGAAAATCGTAAGGATGTTGGAGCGAAACAGAATAAGAATATTTCTCTCATGTAACCATGATCGAATTGTAGGTTTTCAACGTTTGAGTGCGCCGAAAACGCGATCGTGGCGCCTGTTAATAGGCAACCACATGTACTAAGTGTAGCTAGTTGCAGCCCATGCAGGCAACATAGTAGGAAAATGTGTCTTTTAGCGGTTCGTGGCTCTCGGCTGTCCCGCGCGAGGTCTACTGCTGAAGAAAACGCTCAATGATTGATGATTTAGTCAGGGTAGCTGTTTTTATTTTGCATTATTCCATGTGACGTGCCAGCCACCTTTGTAGCTGCCACCACGTACAGTTTCGATTTTGGGCTTAGTGTCATGGATGCGACGCCGTCTCTACTTTTTACAGATTTCTGTAAGGTTTTCGAGGGCAATTTTCTTGAGTTTTCGATTTTTGTGAATTTTGATTTTATGGTCGTTGAAGTTTCGATATAACTTTCAGGTCAGTTGTATTCATGGTTTTACGGGTTCTTTCCTAAACCATAGTGCGCAACACTGTTTACCTTTAAAAAGTTTAAGTAAGTCAAGTTATGTTAATATGTATGTTGTTGTGCGATGAGGAGTGTATTTTCGTTCGTTTGAAATGGCGCTATGAACATTAACGGGAAAGTCGGCGTTCGGTTAAAGCATCGGGAGAACCAGAGTTAAAATAACATTTGTATAATTTATATCGAATCATATCTTTAATATTGATCTGAAAATTGCGAATTTTCGATACGTTCTCTGGTGTAATGGCAAGTGCTGTTTAGTGCCTGCAAGTTCTGCAATCAGCTCATTGGTGACGTACCAATAGTTGCATACATTCAGAGGCTTGGCAATGCATTTTCGACATGGCCTGAGCCAACGTTCTGAGGCCCGGAGGCCTGAAACATTTTTCTCCTTTATTGGTCGAGAAGCGCGGGAGCTATAAGGGTCACACTGGCACGTGCTACAGGAGCGCAATCGCCGTTACGCGCAGGGCTCTGAACTGGCACGCAGTGTTCTCGTAGTGCTGCGTACACCTATGGGACTTCCAGCTAATACCCTAAAATTTTATAGATGAAAAGTCTGTAGCAAAGTTCAATATAGACTCCTATCATAGTTTGGCTCGTATCTGGTCAATATGTTTTAATATATGACGGTCTGGAAAAGGCGTTTTTAACTATATAATGGAGTGCCCCAAAATTATACTTACAGATTGCGTGGTAACTTTAAAGTACATTCCGTCCACTTCTGCGGTATGATGTCTTTTCGTAGGTAAGTATACTAGGGGCACGTTAAATAGTTTCGTCAAAAAACGAGGATTTAAAACTGTCTGCAACGTAGTTCAACAGCTAGGCAGGCGGGAGCCTAAAGAATGAGAAATGAAACATCCACTTACACCATGAAATCTAGCCACACACACCAGCAAAATGACGTCAGCAGACAGCAATAAGTTGGAAAACTGTTCACCAGCCGCTAGCCCACCCAATAGCGAACCTTTCACAGCCTGTCAGATACAATGCACGTTTCGAGAGCTTCGCGCAGCCAATCAGAGAATGGGTACGGCCACGTCAAAGGAACCGCCGTACCATTTCGTTTCTGCTTGCTCATCTGCTTTGTGTCTTAGAAATGAGTTTATAAATGAAATGCCTTCGATAAATTCCTTTTTTCAAGCTCCTTGGGTTTGGACAGTTACTTTAAAATGCTCTGTATACACAGACCACGGCACCGTAAATCGCAAGCTCAACTAAGCTTGAGTGAAGAGATTTGGCGGCTCTTAACAGCGAGGTGTTGAGAGCCAGTGAGGTATGGAGCAGCGCCGGAATGCAAGGGGCGGGGAAACTGAAGATCCCCGAAAAAAAACTCGCGGACCAGCGGCATCGTCCGTCACGATTCCCACGTGCGAAAATCTGGAAGTGACCCGGCTGGGGATTGAACCCGGATCGCCTTGATGGGAGGCGAGCAGGCTAACCGCTCGGCCACCCAGCTAAACGAAACGGCGTTAAGCCCTGCAAAACGAAGGGGCGCTTCCCACAACAAGACTCATGTGCAGCTAGTGCGCTTTGGTCGTTTAAAAAATTGTAGCTGGTACTTTTGAAACCAACCTTTCGAGCCACTACTCCTTAGCGTGCATGTTTCAAAGGATATGTTCAGTGGCAAGCTTATTGTAAAGTTGGCAGCGATACAGGGAAAGTATTTGCAGGTTTTATAAGGTAAATTAGAACTGTGGGTTTTAATTTTTATGGACACGGAGTTGATTAAAATTAGTTTCGGTTGGTTTTACGCACATAAGTGTAAGAATTAGTATATTTGTAACATATTAACATTCCTGACAATTTTGCAGTTTTACTTGATGTATGCGTGTATAAAGTGTTTGGATCCATGTCAATGTTAATATTACATCTCGCGGTAGGATACAAGTGGGCAGAAAATTATATCCTAAGCATGACATTCAACAGTGAACATCCTATACCAAAGACATGTGCTTTTCGATAGCATCCAATCGCTTTATGCTTTGCCTTCAGACAACACTGTCCCGGGGTCAAATCCCAGGTGAGCCACAGATGTAAGTGCTACTTTTAGTTTTACGCTTAGGTTATTTTAGTACTAAAGATTCTCCACATTCCCAGTCACTCTACTGACATAAAAAATAAATATTTCTGGTGTACTGGGCCAGAGCGCACTCTCCAAAATACTGCGGTCCTGATGACATTGCACGTTAACAACTTTCTTTGTTTTTCCGTTTTCGAGTTTGATATCTTAGTTAATTAACTCTGCTCAGATTAGGAAGCTCAACGCTTTTAGTTAAGCAACTAAAATGTTTCGCCACTAGATAAGCGTTAGTAACGCATGTGTACAGGTTTATTTCTATTTTATACGTCAAAAAAAATTAAAAGCATTAATAATAAACCAAATATACAGTTACTACTTAACTAAGTGAAATAATTATCTTTTATTGTTGATGTAATTTAAGATTTTAATTAAAAGTGGCCTCTTTGGAACACTAGCTCTTACCTAGTGGCGGAAATTTTCTCTATTCCAAACTCTCGTTTTGTTCCTAACCTGAGTAGAATTAACTTTATCTTAGTCCATCAAAGCAAGTCAGACTAACAACCTAGGGAAAACTAAATAGCAGTAACATGAGCAATTGTTTGAGATATTTTCGGCTCTAAACTTGACTCAAATCAATTGCTGTAGGTATTTTTTTTAAATATATAGCAGCAAATATGGCACCATCCCAAATCTACCATTTATCTAGAATTGTTCTTCTTGGTAACTTATGGAGCCGCCCTTAATTTGGTATTACTATATAAGCAGCTGCGCAATGTGATATTTCCTACAGCAGTTTAGCCAGTCGTCAAAAGACATGCATAACGCAGTATTCAAATAATTTAAGTATTAGGATTTCTACAAATTCAACTGACGGAAATTTGGGTATTTTACTTAGCATCTCAGTTTACAAAGAGCGTACTGCTTTGCGTTCTGGGGCCACGGTGGCTGAGCGGTTAGTCTGTTCGCCTCTCAATAAGGCGAAACGGGTTCAATCCCCGACGGATCACTCCCGGATTTTCGCATGTGGTAATCTTGCCGGACGATGTCGCTGGTCGGCGGGTTTTCTCGGGGATCTCCCGTTTCCCTCGCCCTTTCATCCCGGTGCTGCTCCATACACACCTCAATCACCCTCATCGATTCTCGAGGCTTCGCTATTAAGAACGATCCAAATCTCTTCACTCACTCACTCACGCTTTGCGTTCCCACCTTCTGTACCCTGGAAAACAAGAAGTATCATGACTGCATGAAATTAAACACTCAATGAATTCGTTCGTGCACTCTGGGACGAACCACGTCATTTAAAATGTATTGTTTGATATTGTTCCAGATTGCACATACATCGCAAACTGCAAAATCACGTTTAAATTCCAAGTCATAAAACTGACATGCGTAAACGTTCATCATCAGTTCCAAAATTTTTTACATATTTTTAGACATAAATATTGTTTACCCCACATGCTTACAACTCCGTATCAATTGTTGCTTAATATTTTAAATCCGACATCGGAAAAAGATAATAACTGAATTCTTTCATTCATTTTGTGACGAAACACAAATTTGGTGGCTGAAAAGCAGATCGTGAACAGCCTTGGGTAACAATGAACGTACAATAAACACTTACAGTAAAGTTTAAAAGAATTATGTGTCGCCCAGTTATAAGAGGATAATGATCTCACAAAAACAGCCTTGTTTTAAGTAAGGAAAATTAACGGTGAAAGCAATATGTGCAAAGAATTATCACGTATCTGAAATATTTCACGAATCACGCACACGAATTGAGAACGCGGACGTATGAAGAGTAAAAAAAAAAAAGGCAGTTTGTGAGCGTAACATATTTTTCGCAACTCGCCCCACATCAAGTCAGGAGCAGAAGTTTCTACAGCACGTTGTGTGAGGCGTTTCACGGCGGTCTTCTTTTCGTCCGGTAACGGTACTGACTTCTATGCGCGTGAAACACAGACATCGCCCCGACCGGCTTGGAGGCGTGAGCGTTGTGGGCTTCGAGCTCATCCCAGAGACCTCGCGTCTTCGCTGCGCTTGAGCCGTTGTTGCCCGCAGCGCCGCGTTGTCTACTCCATATTTGGCGAGCGCTGGTGGCGCGCTGCCAACTGCTGCGGGCAAACAGAGGGGTTATTTATTGGGAGTTGCCATCACTGGCCAATATGTCCGAAAATGGTCAGACAGCTGACTGCCTCGCGGAATGAGCGGCAATTATTAACGTTTCGTACAAAAGGTTACAACGATGGATTCATAAGCGTTTGCTCAGTTACACTACGCGTAGAAGAGTCCGGTGCTTGACATTAAGGCCAGGTTACACCATACATGGGCATATAGGGAATCAAATGCTAAATTTGGACACAGATCTCTCAGTCATTTTTCGTGGTAATATTTTCAACTAAAGATTTTTTGTGAGAGATTGAACGCATTTAGATTTGTAAACCTTCCAAATTTTAATTTTTTTTTAAATTTTAAATGCACTTTTTAATTATTTAAAAATGTATAAGTTTTATAAAATTAAAAAAGTGGATTTAAAATTAAATAACTTAAATTTGGAAGGTTAACAAACTATATGCGTTCAAACTCTATTGAAAAAATTTTAGTTGAAAATACTACCACAAAAAACGACTGAGAGATCTTTGTCCGAATTTAGCATTTAGTTCCCTATACGCCCATTCATGGTGAAACCTGGCCTTAAGCAAGAACGTGTGCTAAGGCGTGATCTGTAGCTGCTGAGTCTGAATCACATCCTGCCTGCAATACTTTCATGTTCCCATCCTTGTCGCCGTATAAGAGTGTGAAATTAACTAACTGTAAGGTTTTTTTTTCAAACCAGAATCGCGGGTCACACCAAATGCGGCCATTATGAGCTGTATGTCAGGACTATCTCTCACAAGTACACAGAGCTTCATCGGTAACGCAAAATGAAGACTTTTCCAACCTAATCAATACGAATAACCAAACATTTGAAACTTGGTGGTTTTTCTGTTTTTTTTTTTTTTTTCCTTCAAACCCGGTGTGTTTCTACGATGGCCAAACACGTCGATTTACAGAAATTTCTGTAGAACCGTCATACGTGAACACTGTATTTCTTGGGCCAAATATTGTTTCCCTGTTATATTATTACCAAAATTTAAAAAAAATATCTGTGTTACGATTTTCATGTTTTCCGGCATTAAAATACGTATTAAAAGAAAAGCAGCATTGGAGTTTTAGTAATATACAATAATAACAAAAAATAGATTTTAAAAAAACATATATAATGCTTTATTTAAAGAACGCCATATGTCTTATTCAAAATCATTTTACAAGATTATTAATTGTTATTGTTATTTGTTAGAAGTAACTAAGCGGCACTAGTTTACAGTATTTCACTATGAAATCATTACATTGGCAATATACTTTAACACACAGCTAAAAAAAAAACTGTTTTGCACCACCTAACTGGTCGCACGTGAAGGGTGTTCGCTGGGAGAGAATGCGCGTTACAAAATTACATTCCTCAAGTCTGTCGTGGTATTCCGCAAAGACTGTGTACCATGTGTGTGTGTATTTTCATCCCGTAGCCATCTTATTAAATATCGCTTTTTGCGTACTAAAAGAGAATAAAGCCACCAATGCGAATTGTTACACGCGAATATTTACATTCGTATAGAAATTTACAGCAATTTAAAGACTGCCCCACGGTGATACAGACGAAATCGGAGATATCAGCAATAATGTTTATAACTTATTAGAGGCCTTAAGAATTCGCGGATTCATTTTGGGACAAGTTAGAATTCAAAATAGGCTGTTGACACCACTTGGAGAACGCTGGCCCAATCGTCGCCTTGCAATGTGACAACAGACATCCAATGCACCGTCGACATCGGCATATTTGTACATAAGACTGTAGAGTCTAGCCTGCAGGTCACTGAACTCACGAATTGTTCAGGTCTCTATTTATAATTTACAATTTCATGTCCTAGATGGAGAAAGATGAACCTATTTTGTGATGGATTTTGTCTTGAGTGGAGTGTAATGCGCGAATATAAGCTCATATGCATATTCTTCAATATTGCAAGTAAGAATCATGCTAAAATACGAGCTACATCCTGAATCCCAAATAACGCATTAGTCATATATTTTTAGTCCTTACAGGAAATTGCTAGTTTAAAAAAAAAATTTGAGCATAATTTTTGGGTAGACTAGAAGGCATTAGTGAGTGAGTGAGTGAAGAGGTTTTTGGCAGCTCTTGACATCGAAGTCTTGATAGCCGATGGGGGTGAAGCGAGGTGAGTATGGAACAGCATTGGAAAGGGAGGGCGGGGGAAGCGGGAGATCTCCGAGAAAACCCGCCGACCAGTGGAACTGTCCGACACGATTCCCATATGCCAAAAATCCGAGAATGACCCGGCCGGGGATTGAACCCGGTTTGCCTTGGTGGGAGGCGAGTAGGCTAACCGCTCAGCCATCGCTGCCCCCGGAACGTTAAGCAGCACGCTCTTTGAAAACTGGGATGCTAAGTAAAATACCTGAATTTCCGTCAGTTGAATGAATAATTTATAGAAATCGGAATACTTAGATTATTTAGATACTGAGTTCTGCATGCCTTTCGACGACTGGCTAAACTGCTATAGGGAGTACCACATTACGCATCCAGCCGGTAATAGAACCTGGTTCTTCTAGGCGAGAGACGAGTTGTCGAACTATGACATCACCGCGACACCTACTATAAGGCATTAGAACAAAACAGAAGCCCCTGTCGTTAGTTGCAGAGTTCTCAGATTTGTATGTGTGCCATATATAATAGTAAATTATGTGCGCAAGCCTTTACATATTTCCTGGTATATTGTTAGTCTTAGGAGTTGTGGTGAGTAAATATTTGGCAAGGCGTTCAATTTTTCTAACTCTCTTGCTTCGATGAATGAACGCAAACCATCTAATGGTACACAGTGACGTTTCGGTCGCCAAGATGGTGGATGGCAACGCGTGTAGATTGTGCTTGTGTGTGTTGGCAAAGAAGCCGCAGAATAATCTGCTGTCAGCGCCTGCACAGGCCAGAAATGTGGTCACTAGAACAAACTGCAGTAATTCTTGCACCAATATTTCAAACGAATTCGTAATACTTCCGCGGCAAGAACTATTGCAATTGCTGAGAAAATAACAATTCAACAATGGTGAACGTGACTTCAGGGGCGAATAAAAACAGTCGAGCAAGTATTTGTCAACACCGAAGTGAAATTAATGTTGGTGACGTAAACCGCAGCTGGTTAAGGGACGTGCGTTCAAATGAATGCCGGGTAGATATTTCAATATTAAAAGAAAAACTTGCGAACCTTTATTTTACATCAATTTGACGCTCTTAGGTAGTTGGTATCGCCGTATTCAATTAATTAAAAATTGAAACAAAGCCGGTGTACTTTAACATCGTTCATCGTAAAACTTACGAAAGTTTTACGCAGTATCTCGCCAATCGCCATACTCGGGCACAAGTGAAGAAAAGATAACTCTTCACAGCATAGCGTATTCTACTTCATATAAATACACAGGATTTGCTTAAGAGAGAGAGTAATATTTGCAATAAATTCCCATTAGCTACCGCTGACATTACAACTTCAAGACTACAAAGCCCTGCCAGTAGAAAAGCTTTTCTGACCGGTGGGGCTGAAAGTTATTTACATGGCTACCAATCGAGAGAGACACTACAATTTCGCGTTTGAATGCGATGCTATGCTCGAAAAATTTAAGCCAACCGAGTGTAACGTTTGTATTGTTTGTTCAGAGTAACGAAGGGCGGATAGGACAAGCGGGGGTGCAATGATACACGTGAAATTTTAACACTTAATTTTACGAAGTCAACCCTCGTAAGATGATACGGTGTGGATGAATCGAGCACATTCCACGCCGACTACTTGCCCGAGTCCTTCACAAGCAACATCTGATGTAGCAAACACCGCAGGACACACCACGCGATATCTGTCGCACGAATCCCCCCCGGCGACACATCCGTGGTCGAAAATAGACCCGGCAGATTTCTGCCCGGTGGCGCAAAAAAAAAAAAAAAAACGAGAATTCCCATCCGTACGCTGCACCCACCCGACATTCATTCCTCATCACTCCGCGTTCGCGCTTGGCACATCCTATGCGTTTATTGGCTCGTAAATGCCGGGAGAGGTCTTCGGGAAATGTTCCACGCTTTCTGCTGCTGAGATGAAAACGGCGCGGTGAGGCGAGGCGTCAGATTTACGATGCTCCTAGGATGGCCAGTTCAGTGAAGTAGGAGTTGCCAAAAAAAACCCTAGGAGGATGAAGGGGGTTGACTGGGTAAAGGGAAGGAGGGTGATCGCCCACGGAAGGCCTTGAACGCTGAAGATCTCCCCCGCTGCAAGAGAGAAGGCCCACAAATTACGCGCAGTGAGGATTGTCTGAAAGAAAGGACCCTTTGACGTCTCGGTGTGTGGGATACCAAGTAGAGGCTATTCACGGCAAAATGAGCACTTTTGAAAGCCCTGTTTAAGATCTACTTATATACACGTTGGGCATTCTTCCGCCTTGTGTAAGAATAACATTGTCATGTGCCTCATCACTTCATTCATGCGTTGTTCAATTGAAACTGTGAAATTATTACAAACGTAAATATTTTACAAATCTGCTCATTTTTACACTTAGGTGGATAAAAAAAAAACAGAAAGCGAAAGAAATAATTTAAGTTATCACAAATGGTTACCTAACACTTTTTATTCGAAGTTAAGATACGGAACTACTTCTCATCAATCGTTACCAACTTTACTGGCCGCATGTAACTCAGCGCGTCCGTTAAAATATGTGCAGGCAGAGCAGTGACTTTTGTCTAAGGTTGATTTCAAAAGAGCTCACTTTATCGTGAACAGCCTATACCAAATTACACGCTCACGGTGATGTTGCTGGCGATAACTGGGGCGGGCGCCGTCCTAGCACCCTTCACTTAGCAGCAACAGCGTGAAACGTGATTAAGGCCGAGAGCATGCCGGTCTTTAAGTGGCTTTCACACGTTTGAGCAGTGCAGCTCCGATGGAGCGATAAACAGAAGTGAGATCAGTCGTATAAATATCCAGCAAGTTATTATCACCCTGTTGTTATCTGTTATGCAAATGTGTGTTTACTATCTTACCAACTAACGGCTTCGCCCGCGTGGACTTCAGGAAACTGGCAGCTTCCTTTCTTTTGTCATCTAAATACTCTTTGTAAACAATGTTAGTAGTTATCCAATCAATAGCTGAAACAAATAATTTAAAAGAATTAATTGATTTTAATGTAATTGTACTGGTAGCATTTTGAAGCAAGAGCGACCGTCTTGTGAACAAAAACACGTTTTACACTTTCCCGCCCTTTCGATGTAATTATAAAATTCCCTAAATTTATTTCAGGCAGTTTTATAGATAGCTATTTAAAGCAATAACAATTATTTTTATTCGTGGAAATATTTAGCGCGAATTTTCAAGATCACGTGCGCAGATAATTTGACATCAACTTCCAAATCCCTCTATCTACAAAGTAACTAACTGGCTGATATTGCACATAATAAAAATCTGTCTTATTTCATCTAATAATTCGGAACCCATTTTCTACGGCTGCGGTTGCTATGACATTTCCGGGGTGGATTTAACCCGTTTTTATTTGGTAGCTAAAGATACTTTAACACTCAAGTCGTCCTTTCCCTGCTTATCCCTTTACCATTTATCGAAAAAGCTTTAACAAAGACTTATTTGCGTGTTGGAACGCTGGCTTGCACAACACAGGGCAACCGATATAAATGAGACTATGTTTAATCCACTGTTCAATATGTGAAATTGCATGAAAGACAAACTGTCGATGGCAAAGTACTGTATCTTCGGACATTCTCAAATTTATCTCGGCTATTGTTTTATATCATTTTAACGATATTTCAAATCGTTACCATTTGACTTCCCTACTATTTTCTACAGGAAGTTAAAAGGTGGTTGCCGTTAATTGATAACTACGGGAAACCCTGCTTAGAATCTAACATGTTGTTCATTTAGTATTATTCCCCCATATATCTGTAATGTTATAATTCTTATAGGCCCAGCTACTTTATTTATGCAACGACGAAGTATAGGTGCTAAATTGTTACCAACATACATGTACTATTTATATGCAGTATAAACTAAATACGTCACACTTTTAATACTACGTTACGACGTGAAACTACTTTCTCTACGTCACTGCCAACTTTACTGAGGTCATGAAAGTCGATATTCACGCAGACACACATGCAGTTGCGAGTAGCAATGTATTTCTCAAAGGTCGGTTGTTTGAAGACTGCTCAATTAAAGGCTCTTCTCGGTAAAGTGAGCACTTTTTGAAGCCGTCTCATTTGGAATAATAGTCAATAAATACATTTTATTGTAGTGTAGGCGTTAACTTTCAAGTCCAGTGAAATATATATATACACTGTGTTTATTACTTACATGGTAATATTTATTTTAAAAACGTGGCGGAAGTTTAAAAAATAGCTGGTAGGAAAAAAGTAACTAGTGCCTCAAAAGTGCTCAGTTTACCGTGAACATCCCATCGTCACCGAACCAGATATATATAAACTTCGTTAGGCAGTGACGATTCCTCGTGAGGAGGAGATGAGTGTTATATGCTACTCGTGGCTACTTAAAACTTTTCTGAAGCCTTGACTAAGTTATACTTTCAGAATATTCTCCCCGTCTCGTACAAACAAAGCGTATTTAAATCTGCAAATTTACATGAAAGACAATGCACCGATTTTGGGCGCACTAATTTAATAACATTTTTCATGTGAACTTTTTCGTACTTGGCATTGCCAACACATATATTTTCTTTTCATTTTTTTAATTATTCATATTAGTTTTAAAAAATGAATAATTATTATTTATACATAAAATATAAGTAGAAGTTCGATTTAACAAAAAATTAGAACAATTTATGTTACTAGAAGTATTGAACTATTGTGAGACATGACTTATTTCCATGCACTTTCCTTGGATATCTTCTGGGGCGGTATTGTCTTCGTGGCATGTTAGGCGATACTTAAAAACCGTTCACTCACGGTCACAATAATTACGATATAGATAAGTATGATGTTACGTGGTGTCGTAAAGTAGTTACTGTATAAGAGGTTTATGTTATTTAGAGGCACTTGTATAGATTTGATCCACAAGGTGTATGTGCTAAAGCTGGGAGTAGACACTCGAAATTGTGTTTTTTTTTTTTTTTTTTGCAAACGTCATAATTTAAGTAACACCACGTTTACCGGTATACCTGAATTGGGTCCCCGGGACATTATTTGTTGGAAGACAGTGCCAGTACACAAAGGTGTTATTAATCAGACTGCTGTCATTAGTATTTATTCATTATGTTGTTCTCTCGTAAGAAGGCATAAGGGGATTTTTCAAAGGTTTGATTTAAAAAATGAGAGTAGGGTCTATACCGCAAATAGACTATAGGCTATTCACGATAAAATGAGCACTTTTTGAAGCCATCTGATATGGAATAATAATAAATAAATATTAATTTTATTGTATCCCTAGACGTAAACTTTTAGAGTCCTGTGAAATATGTACCCTGTGATTATTACTTAAATGGCAATATATATTTTTAAAAGTTGTGTAAGGATAAAATATGGCTAATAGGAAAAAGTAACTAGGGCCTCAAAAGGGCTCACTTCACCGTGAACAGCTATTTAAAATGTCGGTTTAAATGTCCGGGAGTCTACGGGCAGCTGTGAGCAAGTATTGGCACGTCGCGGGGTGTTTGTCAGCACCCTACGAGCCCAGATGCCTGTCGATCGACCTTGCAGCAAGCAGGAGGCTGTAGTGGGCGAACCAGCCCGCCCATCCCACCCACCGCCCAACTGCCCCGCGACACACACACCATTCCATCCACGCACACATTTCTCTGCCCACACCACGCTGCACGCGATCCGCTGCTGCTTGCTGCTCCCGCGAGCAACGTCCGCCCAGGGTAGCTCTTCCCAAGTCGCGCCCTGGTGCATTTGCCGATGACCAATCTGCTGCTCCTGAGAGCAATGTCCAAGCTTAGTAGCTCTTCCCAAGCAGCGATGGGAAGAGCTACTACGCTTGGCGTAATGAAGCAGGTTTATCCATAGACTGACTTGGTGTTGACCAGAATCGTAATTGTAAATGTTTTGTGTTCCAGCTGCCAGAACGCTGCGGTCTTCAGCATGATCGATGACAGATTATTATAACGTCCCTTCGAGTCCTCGGTGACCGCGCGCACAATTTCCGGTGTTATTCAGTTTGCGGGCGCCGAATCAAAAACCAAGTACTTGAGAGACAACAATAACGGAATGGTCAAGTCTTTAGCCATTAAGACAGTAACCGTGCTACAGAAGAGGCGGTAAACCTGTTGGTCATTAGAGGTACACAGGCACTCCGCCGTGTGTCCATGGAACGGTGAAAACTGTAGTTGATTTGAGAGGTTTTAATCGTAACTTACGATCGAGATCTTGAGCATCGGTGAAGGTGAAATGGGAGGATCGAGAATCGGCGAAACGGCAAAGTGCCCCAAGAAAACAGAATGGCTATGTTTGCCACGTTTTCCAGGTGCGGAATTCCAGATGACCCTGACGGTAATTGAACACGGTTCGACTTCGTGGAAGTCTGACCACTAGATCACCGCGGCCCTGTGAGAGCTGCACTTTTGGTCGTTGAACCTAAAACTAACGCAGGAGACGAAGAAAACAATCCAAGTGGTCGTAAGGCTTACTTTCCCGTCATCTGTCCTCCCTTGATTGAGAGTTAAAGGCCCACGAAGGCCTGTGTTTCCAACGCACGGGCGGAGTCTATCCCGAGCCCACGCGACGTGGCGGTAGTATTGTTCAGGCCGGGATGCTGGAACCGTCGAGGAACCCTGCCAAGTCGGTTTTCTCACCTTTACCATTTGCGGGGAAGTGTTGGCAGCCGTCCGTCTCCGGGCGCGCGAGGTCGTGGACTTGCCGATGCCCGCTGCGACGTCGCAGATCGCGAGGTGCATGTCAAACGTGACACTGTTTGAAGGCGGTCCCGGCACTGCGTCTTCCGCACTGCTACAACACGAAAATAGCACGCGTCTTCTCTTTGACGGTCACTCAACACTCGTGTCTGTTGGTAGCGATAAGGGCGACCAGGGAGGGAGGGTTGTTTCCATGTCTTAACATAGAATTAAAAGTGTTATATGCTATTAAAGATGCAGTGAGCACTTTGGAAATCAACCTTAGGAAAATGTCAATTCCCCTACCTGCATGAATTTTAACGGGCACAATGAGTGACATGTGCCCAGTGAAGTTGGTAACTATGGGTGGGAAAGAAGTTCGTCGAATAAAAAGTGCTAGGTAACCATTTATGTGATAACTTAAATTATTTCTCTCGGTTTCTGTCTTATTTTGAATGCATCTAAGTGGGAAAATAAGCAGATTAGTAAACTATTTACTTTTCTAATAATTTCACAGTTTGACTTGACCGACGCATGAACAAAGTGATGAGGCCCATGGCAATGATAATTTTGCATTAGACGGAAGAACACACAACGTGTATACAAATAGATCTTAAGCAGGGCTTTCAAAAGTGCTAATTTAACCGTGAACAGCCTATAGATACATATGTGTCAATACTAAAATAATTTATTTCTCTACCCGTTTTTAAAATTCATGAAGTGGATGAATTAGCAAATTTTTCAACATATTTACTGTTCTAAAAGTTTTACAACTTCATTCGACCGATGCTTGAATCAAGAGATCGTCCCTACTGCAACGTTAATTTTGCATGTGGTGGAAGAATACACAATGTGCGTGTAAGTATATCTTAAGCAGGGCTTTTCAAAATTGCTCAGTTTATCGTGAACAGCCTACAGTTGGTCCCATAGCCGCCAACTTCCTGTTTTCGGATACGGGCAAGCCTCTACCTTTCTGTGCCATTTGTTTGTTGTTTTCTCTTTTTCCCTTACGAAAAGCCACGATCATTAAGCCATCAAGATGGTACACCTGATGTAATAGTTCGTGTCCAAATCATGGAATGGCTTATGAATCATGGGCGCCAGGTCAGTTGCAAGCGATTCGGAGCCCGCTGTAATTACCTTGTACCTTCGCCTTTGACCTTTCTGTGATTGACTGTGTGGCGTAAAACCCGGCATTTACTTTCTTCTAAGTGTCAAGCAGCTCCAATGTTAGTTTCTTACCAGGGAACCAATCGTTAAACAAGATCACCACAGTGGTAATGTTTGTGTCTTTCCTAGAAGGCAAACGTAGAAGAAACAAGCCCTTTAAAAATATATTTACTATAGTTTTATACTGCGACAAGAAACTCATAATTATTTTAATTATTAATTTCATTTAATAGTTTTATGTCAGTACGCGAATCGGGAGGCGACTTATACGCTATACTTACCTAAACTTACGTAAAAATGTAACATACACGTCTACGGCTTTCCCAGGGGTTTGAACCCAAAACCTCGCTTTCCAAACGCTGCTCAAAAACCCAGGCAATGGAGGTCGCCGCCTGCAATTTACAGAAAGTAATCACAGCTCGATGGCAGTTCCGTGGCCAAGTAAACTACATTTTCTAGCGTATTTTATACTTTGCCACTAGTTTAGTTATTGTAATGTTCCTTATTCTTAATGTTTCTGCTTTGATTCTGAATTAGTAATTTTTAACCAGTGTAAAATTTAAACATAGTTTTGAAAACGTTAAAACGCATCTGAACTGATTATAATTCGATGCCAATCTGCAAATTTTGCCGTGAACAGTTTATATAGGCTATTCACGGTAACGTGAGCACTTTTTAAAACCCTATCATTTGGAACAACTGTCAATAAATATATTTTATTTTAGCCTTAGACGTAAACTTCCAAGAGCTGTGGAATATATACACCGTGTTTATTACTTAGATAGCAATGTTTATTTAAAAAGGTAGTTAAAGGATAAGAAATAGCTGAAAGGAGAAAGTAACTAGGGCCTCAAAAGTGCTCACTTTACCGCGAACTGTCTATAGGCGGGAACAGCACGTTGTAGTAATAAGGGCAACAGAGCATTTTTCAAACCTATGAAAACCGAATGACGCCATCTTTCTTGCTGAGAGAAGAAATACACCGACCGCCATACCGTCTCGAATCGCGAGCGCGCACATGACCAGGCGGCTGCGGGTTGTGATACGGGCGGGCGCTTTCGGAACGCACCCTGCCCACACGCGCGACGAGAGAAACACGGTAAACAGTCTCGGGCCGATCGTTTCGTCGGCTCGGCGGCTGTAAACAGCGCCGCCTGACACGGGAGCCTCGCAGTCGGGTTTGGCCATGAAGCAGGCAAACACGAGGAGCGGTTTTCCCTCGCCGTCGCGGAGGCAGAGGTGATTATTTGGTGACTCGCTGCATCGGCGGTAGTGTTGTGGACGCGTTCGGAAAGGTGTAATAGGATCGACTACGACAGGCGGCGAAAGGAAAGCTGCGGACTACTCCCTGAAGCCTACGCGCTGTTTCCCTGTCCACGTCAATCGCCCACCTCCTAGAAATAAATTGTGGCGGTGTGGGAAGCGAGACAACGTCCTAGTTAAATATTTATAGGCTGTTCAAGGTAAAGTGAGCATTTTTTAAGGCCCCATCACCAGGCATTAACTTTTGAGAGTTGTGAAAGCAAACGCCATATTTATGAGTCACATGGCAATGTTGATGTTAAAAAATGGCGGAAAGATAAAAATTGACTAAAAGGAAAATTTTGGAAGGGCCTTAAAAAGTGCTCACTTTACCGTGAATAGCCTATAGTAAAATGCGTGTTGTTACGTGTAGCGTTCGGATCACCTACACTGGGGACGATTTTCCGTCCTCATTCGAGACAAATGCTTCGCAACAAGTCAGTTACATTGTTTTCCAATTAATCTTAATACATTTTTTCTTCAAAGATTTGTTGTTATTTTTTTGTATAGGGGTCATATACTTAGGTACGATTTGTCATTTTTTTTAAACTAAAATATTTATTCATGAATAACGTTAGTTTACGTTGATTTAACAAGAGGTTTATAAAGCGTATGTACACGACGAAGTTTCGTTGTCACAAATTCTGTATTTTATCATAAGAATCTACAGGCGTCACGCGATATCAGAAACTAAGTTATGAAGTCTTTACGGCAGTAAACAGTGCGAGTTTCGAAAATAAAGGCATACAGGCATTTCCGTAATACGTGACATGGGCAAATATTAACATTATCGATTTACGGTAGTCACGATACCCCGACGAACTCTACACGGCAAAATTGAAGTCGCAGCCAAAGAAAAGCAAGGTCTGGCGTCAGTCAGTCCGACAAAATCACAGCCCCAACAGACCGACAAAAGTATATTCTATTCCAACATTCCATCGTGGCGGGCTCGTCGTGGCGCACATGTAAATACAACGTTACAAATACAAAATTTCCTGTATGTTTTCCCACTGTAATATTTAATAATCTAACATGGCGGCGAAATCATATTTTGGTTGTTTTTAAATTCGTATTTTTTCCCGTGTGAATAAAAATATATCGAAAGCCAAAATTTAATTCTATATCGCAAATATTGGATTTTATATGCATGAAGTTTTTCATGGTAAACTGAGAACTTTTGAAACCAACCCTTGAAAATTTTACTGCTCCTACCTGCATATATTTTAATAGGCACACTGACTGCCATGCGCCCAGTAAAGTTGGCAACGACGGAGTTTCATGCCGTAAAGTTGAGTTATAAATGTTAGGTAAACATTTGTGAATACCAAAATGATATATTTAACTTTTTTTTTTTTTTTTTTTTTTTTTTCGTGGAGAGAATAACATGGTAGTATTTCCTCAGAGCGGTGACGTCGGTGGTATGTATTTTCCCGGCGTTATCTTCCCCGACTGATTCACCGCAGGCTCGTGTCACAGCCTCCTCCTTCCACGTCCCTACAAGGCAACCTCTCCTAGTTCCGCCGCCTTCCTTTGTTGGCGCGTCTCACAGCACCTTTCACGCGTCTCAGACATCCGCAACGTTACAACATACCGACTCCCGAGAGATAGGTGCCGTGTTCATGCTGGTTCCTCTGCACGAGCGTTTCGCGTCAATACGTCTACGTTGACGCGCTCGGGCGCCTTGATGTTTATTTTACGTTCCCGGCACCGCTTCACTCGATTATACGAGGTTTTATGTGTGTCGCTGGATTGCTTTTGAGATGCTCTTTCCAACCGTATACGATTTATGTATTTCGACTTGGCTTTTTGACCAGTATAGGCCGAAATTGTATTAAGTTTTCTTAATTTTTTAATATTAGAAGCATGCAATTTCCCCATAACCACACCACGCGAATTTTTTTAATACGCGCAATCGATTTATCTTGACGAGAACTATCGATTGAAACTTAAATGAGTGTTGTGGCTTCTCCTAGTCAAAAGTTATACTATGCGGAAGTTATGAGATCAGCGAAACGAACATAAAATTTGCGACGTCACCTTCCCCTCCCCCTCCCCCTCCTCTATTTCTCCACCCTTCAAGCCCTTGCCAAGCTCGATGCGCTTCACAGTCCTCACGTAACGTAACATATTGCTTGATCCTTTGGTTATCGAGTGGTGTAATTGAATTTTGAATGTAGACGATAGATTCGGAGCTGCTATGCCATACTGTGTCCCCCGATTTTGTTATCATCGGATTTTTTGAATTGCCTCCCACTGTGGTTACAAATTTAAAGACGTATTCACGTCAAATGAAACACAAGCTTGCGGGATCTATAAGCCTCTCGCCTGCCTGGAGTCGCTTTCCGCGTCTGAGGCCGACAAAATCACGGGCTATAACGACGACACTGATACGCGCATCAAGTGCGCCGTAGTCTCCAAGCGCAAAGGTTCTGAACTATAAGTGTGCAGTGTTCATGTCGTGCTCTGGGACTGGAAGATGTGAGTGACCCTATCGTTTCATTGGCGGAAAGTCTGCAGTAAAGTTCATAGCTTGCCCCTCGAGTACTTGACACGAGTATTTAGAGTTGCTGTGCTTTGAGAAGCCGCCACCCTAATAAAGTATTCGGAAGTTTACCGTACCAGTGTATATGCTTAAAGGCTGTTCACGATAAAGTGAGCACTTTTGAAATCAACCTTAGAAAAAGTCGCTGCCCATACCTGCAAATATTTTAACGGGCGCACTGAGTGGCATGCGCCCAGTAAAGCTGGTAACGATGGATGGGAAGTAGTTCCGTATCTTGACGTCGAATAAAAAGTGTTAGGTAACCATTTCTGATAGTTTAAATTATTTCTTTCGCTTTCTGTTTTTTTTTTTTTATGCTTTGAAGTGTAAAGAATTAGCAGATTTTTAAAATACATACTTCTCTAATATTTTCACAGTTTCACTTGACCGACACGCGAACAAAGTGACGAGGCCCATGACAATATTGTGTATTCCTCCGTCCTTACGTAAGTAAGGACGGAGGAATACACAACGTGCATATAAGTAGATCTTAAGCAGGGCTTCCAAAAGTGCTCAATTTACCGCGAACAGCCTATAGTTAGAAAGTGGGAATGGTAATTTTTTTCCCTTATACATCCATTGTAGCGTTCCTACATTTGCTCAGGAAACAAGTCATATGCGTAGGGAAGTTCCCAACTTTGTATGGTATCGACGCTCAACATTCCTATATCTGCAGCTTCATGTGTGGTATTATTACCATACAGCGTATAGATTTAAAACTTCCATTATAGGTTAGGAAGTTCACCAGAAAATTTTTTACAGTGCGTTTTTAACCATTTTGTGGTGCTCTGAAATGGTGTTTCTAATGAGCGTGATATCTTGAAAGCAACCAACAGGCGTAATCTGAAGCGTGTGCTCTTTTAATACATCACAACTTTGGACTCGCATTTAATATTATTGTTTAAAAAAACGTGGCATTCAAACTTTCTTTAACGGAGTTGAAGCGCCTAGCAGGCTGGGTCCTTAACAGATCCTTGTTGTGTTCCTGGAAAGTTTGCCTTACCTAGGATTCCGAGCAAGAAACTCTCGTACGTGAGTGCTTGGTTCTTGCGTGAAACAGTAAACTAAATAAATAAATTTTAATTTATTTGATTACGCAAAAATCTTGTGAGCGCACTACACACTCGTGACATTAAATAATGGAAGCATGCCGAAATAGCAGATCTCACTAATTGAACTGTATTAAATAACATCAATGAAAAACGTTGTGGGGCCGTGGTACACAGATTCTTTACTTATCTGAATCGCACTGCTTCAGTTTTTGTTACATGATTTAGTTCTTCCTCTAATTTCTCCATAGGTTGTACACGATCCCGGCATGGTAGCCTAACTATAGACTTGATCGATGGTACTCAACACAAATATACCACTAAACAATTTGGATGAGGTTTTTTAACCCCCACTCGACATGAAGAATTCAAAACGCCTTGTACTACAATGAAATATTTACCGTGGCCTATACATAATTCATTTTCCACCAAAAAAAATTATGCCATAAGTTAGTAACTGTAAACTTGTATCTTCCGTGTATTGGAGTGGAGAGATGCATACTTGGAAAATGGGCTTGAAAAGTGATTAAGAAGGGGGGGGGGGGTGAGATTATCTTCTGGGTCAAACTGACGATGTTATGGCCACGTGACCAGACAAACTTTGCGTGATCAGCAAAGAAACTGTGCCTAAAAATGGTGCCTGAAGGGCACGCTAGAAGACCGTATGGTGCCTTCGGCGGGATATTTGAATCCTTGACCAGGTCCGAGCACGACAGCCAAGGCCAGAAACATTATAAGCCAACGAGACAATTAACGCTGGTCGTTTGCAAAGCGGAAAATTGACCTGCGTCATTTGTATACATAAACACCGGTTTGTTTGCTGGAGCTATTATGAGTTGGCGGAACGCAATCTCGAAAATGAGGCAGGCAACGCGGAAAAGTATTATCTCGTTTACTCCCTGGGATCGCCGAGATGGCAACCTGCGAACTGAATATCTACACGAACCGCAAGAACGTGCAACGACGCCCAACCGTCCGTTTCAGTTGGTTTCTTCAGTACAGATAAAACATTTATTTTTATAGTTGTTCCATTTCCATTTCTGATATATCTACGGTCAAGACTGAGACTTGAGCTGTTATAAAGTGCCGCGATGAGCTTAGTTTGTACAAACAAATTGTAATGCTTGAAATCAGCTAATAAGGAAACAAACTTGGTGATATATATGGATCACAATGTAACCATACCGAGAATACACTCTTCCATTATCTTCTACTGGTAATGATGTTTTCAGTACAAAACATACAGTATATTGAAGAGGAAAGGTACATTTGTAGTGTCGATGGAATATCAGCCTTTATTCCAAACAGTCGTTCAATCATTCGGGTTTAGAGCAGTGGCGTTTATTCCATAGATGCAAGGTAAGCAATGCTTACCCTATACATATTGGAAATGTTTGACCCTTTATAGTTTTCGCCTTAACTTTAAGCCATTTAATTCTGAGTTTGCCGTTTCCGATTCGAGAAACAGAGTTTTCGTAACCCCGGTACTCTACACACATAGTGCTGCTATCTAGCATGTATTTCCACAAACGAGAGCGACTAGTGCTAAATCGATGAATCCAACTCGCAAGCAACAACACACCACCGCGTTCCTTCGGTAGGGTAGGCCGTTGTTCTGTTTGCGTCCTTCAGTCCTACATTTTCCTTGGAAAGTGGATGAAAGTGTTCCGGAAAACGGGAGTTTTCATATAATTTGTAATATGCTCCCTAAATAATATTCAGTTTAATTATTATTACATTCATTTCGTTTCCGTTTTTTATAACTAATCTGGGGTAATGATAAAACGGTAAATATATGTGGAGGGTAAACAAAGTTGGAAGTTGCATTTTTAGTAGAAATTGCTTACTCTGTGAAAAAATTCACTACACGGCATTGGTTTAAAGTGAGGCTACAGATGCTAGCATAGCCCCGGCCATTTCACAGCGACGAAATGGTCAACCTTCCCTTCGCAAGTCGCCTGCAGTTTCTCGTAGCGGAGTGAAGAGATTTGGGCGACTCTTAACTTCGACGTCTTGAGAGCCGATGAAGATGAAGCGAGGTGAGTATGGATCAGCGCCGGAATGCAAGGACGGGGGAAACGGGAGATCCCCGAGAAAACCCGCCGACCAGCGGCATCGTTCGACACGATACCACATGCGAAAATTCGGAATCGAACCAGGTTCGCCTGTGTGGAAGGCGAGCAGTCTAACCACTACACCATCGCGGCTCCCTTACAGTCTACAGTGGAGTGTAGCGAGTTTTTTTTGCGGGGTAAGCAATTTCTACTAACAAACGCAGCTACCAACTTTGCTCAACCTCTAAATGTATTTACCGTTTTATAATACATAACAGTTCTAAAAACGTAAACGAAATTAATGTTAATAACTAAACTGAATATTATTTAGAGAGCATATTACAAATTATAAGAAAACTCCCGTTTTTCCGAACACTTTCATGCACTTTTCAAGGAAAAATGTAGGGCTGAAGGACGCAAACAGAACTATACTTACCCTACCGGAGGAACGCGGTCGCGTGTTGCTGCTTGCGAGTTCGAGTTCGCACCCGTTGGTGGAAATAAATACTAGATAGCAGCACTGTGTGTGTACAGTACCGAAATTACGAAAACTGTGTTACTCGAATCGGAAACGGGAAACTCAGAATTAAATGACTTAAAGTTAAGGCAAAAACTATAAAGGGTCAAACATTTCCAATATGTATAGGGTAAGCATTGCTTACCTTGCATCTACGGAATAAACGTCACTGAGTCTCTCGTAAGCGCATTCCTAAACATTGCCACATTCGAGTGCATCAACGACCACATGTGTGCTAGGTGACCTGCAAGGGCGCGGCAATGACCCAGAAGAGAAATGACTGTATCCTGCTCTCCAGAGAGGAGCGAGGGTTAACGAGCCAGAGCGTACATCGCCCGTAAATTACGGGTGGCCCGGGGGGGTGCGACCTCCGCCTCGAAGGGTAACCGGTCGCGCCCACTCGCAGGGCAGCAAGGGGGTGCGTGGGTAGGGCGATGACCCGCCGGCGAACACACCGCTGCCCACTGGTTCGGATCCCGTTCCGATCCACTTCCTACTCCCGGGTTCTTTGCAGTCGCATGCAGCAGGAACCCCGGCCTACGACGTCGCCGGGGGGTGCTTGCTTGCACCCTCAGAGGTTTTATCTCCTCACGTTAGGAACAAAACGAGAGTCCTTACGGGAGAGTTTGGCATACGTAGGTAATATTTCCGCCGCAAGGCGCACTGCTGTTCCTAAGAGGTCGCTCTTAAGCTGGTGATAAATCTAGAAATTATATTTATTTGTGTGTAAAGGTTCGCGTTTGGTTGGAATTGTTATACGTATACTAGGCGTTAGCCCGTGGCCGTCTTTTCAGTATGATCACTTGCCTAGAATAGTTACGATGTTACGAATTTTTGTTATCATGCAAAGACGGAAAAAAAGAAATAAAGTGTAACTAACTCAACATTGGATATAGTTCTATCCGTTAAGCCACTGCAGCCCCACTTGGAATCGCTCTAGCCACTTTGCCACTGAGGCCCCATTTGATATATATCTATCCACTGGGACACTGCGACCCCACTTGATATAGTTTTATCCACTAAGTCACTGTGGCCCCACTTGAGATCACTCTAGCCACTGGGCCACTAAGGATCCACTTGTGAAATTAACTCAACATTAAAGCG
Source organism: Dryococelus australis (assembly GCA_029891345.1). Lineage (NCBI taxonomy): Eukaryota > Metazoa > Arthropoda > Insecta > Phasmatodea > Phasmatidae > Dryococelus > Dryococelus australis. The sequence continues at coordinate 101,670,948 of CM056997.1, read as the reverse complement.
AGAGATTTCGAGTAAAAAAAAAAATGATATTCCATTGCCTTCATATCTCTATGCATTAATGCAAAACTTTCATAGGAAAAAGTAATTAATAAATGAGTTTTTAGGGTCTAGGTATTAACGCTTTATTTCGCACCTATTACTCACACCCTTCGATGGTTTTTGCAAGAGCAAACATTTAAAATACAACTGTGTTTAGCATTGAGCATTCACATGCAAGCTTATTTCAACAGAAAAAGTTAAGACTGCAAGAGCGGAATAAATATAGCTTTCATCAAAATAAGCTTTGTGCTTTTCTCCCTTTCCTTAAGAAAACTTTGCAGAAAAGCCCTATAAATTATATTTTTAACTTGTTCCACTATATTTTAAATTCAGATGTCATATTTAAACATATTGTTTTTTTAACCAGGTTTGGTAGACCCACTTTTCCGACAAAATATTAAACAACATGTAGACACATTCGACATATTTCCACTCTATTGCGAAGAACGAAGTATATTCTAAATGTAGTTTCCTACATAATACAAATCGGAAGATTTTACACTATTGTAATATATTTGACGGAAATAGCAATTATCCCATTTACTTGCATGCAAATCGGAAAAATCCTTTAATCATGAGGGGGCACGGAGGCTGAGCGATTAGCACGCTCGCCTCCCACCAAGGCGAACCGGGTTCAATCCCCGGCCGGGTCACCAGACTTTCGCAAGTGGGAATCGTGCCGGGCGATCCCACTGGTTGGCGGGTCTTTCGGGGGTCTCCCGTTTCCCCCGCCCCTTCATTTCGGCGCCGCTCCATATTCACTTCAATCGCTCTCATCGGCTCTCAAGACTTCGCTGTTAAGAGCCGCCCAAATCTCTTCACTCTCTCTCTTTAAACATGCGACACCAGTGGACTCTGACCGCAAACATTTTTAATTGCCAAACTAAAAGCATTGAGTTTCCGAACCTAAGCATAATAACCCTTACCCCCTCCTAGTCACCGTGGTTTGGTCAAATGGTACCGGAGAGCAATTTAAAAAAAAAGCTGTTATATGTTTATATGTCCCACTTGTCTACATCGCCTCCAGCACCGACCCGTCCCGATTTAGCGGCCGGTTACACACACTGCTCCGTCAACCACACCAACCACACGTATGTTAAATATTCTCTACAGGGGTGGCTCATGTCATGCAGCTCGCTTTTTTTCTTTCGCATCAGATTATATATCTTAAAGTAATCAGTGTGGATGCACGCAGAGTTACGCGAATAGATTTTCATGTTCGTACTTGTCAGGAAGCTAACCAAACAGTATGAAGTTAATGAAGAGATTCGGGCGGCTCGTAACATCTAGATCACGAGAGCCGATGAGGGTGAAGCGAGGTAAGTATGGAGCAGCACCGGAATGCAAGTGCGGGGGAAACGAGAGATCCCCGAGAAAACCCGCTGACCAGCGGCATGCGAAAATACGGAGGTGACCCCGCTGGGAACAAAACCCTGTTCGCCAAGGTAGGAGGCGAGTAGTCTAACCCCTACACCACCGCGGCCCCTAATAAAATTAAGGAGAGAATAAATCCGTGAACTACAAGGCACAAGCGTTACAGAATGTAATGTACCTCTCTAAGCAGGTATTTGGGATTGCATGGTTACTTGGGGCAGCCATTGTTTTTTTCTGTTGTGTATAGAATGATTTATTTTCAAGCAAGTCATCCCTAACCTATCGTAACCATATGCATTTCCATCGTAGTTTTCGCTTCATACATAATTAATAAAAATAGTGTTACAATGGAATTATTAATTTTCTTATTCGCCAGTATGCAGGAAACGTTTACATTCACTGTAGCGTGGTATAACTGGTTAAGTTTACATGAATTAACAGTCTCCAGAGTTTTAAACATTTATTTCAATGTCCACGCCTGTTTGACTTCACTTATCTCGAAAGGTTAACGTCCTAGTTGTCAATGAACAGGCTACTCCCTCTTTGTTCAAACACTTTCTGCCCCTAAAAGATTAAAGTTACACAACAGACCATCACTACCTACATAGCTATTTTTCTGGGATTTTTGACGTTCGACGCATTTTTCTGAAATCGTAGTAGACAGTTTGGAGCATTGACTGTATCTCAATAAGAAATAGTGTTGCACGAACGGATATACATATTTCACATGCTAGGCAAAACATTGTTTCCGTGCCCGACTACAGTAGTGCTATCGAGTTCACCGCCTCAGTAATTTACGGATATTATAGTTGATGCTGACACAATTCAATATTTTTAAGTTTCTTGGTTTTGATCATTGACAATCCTCCCTTGGCCACATGTAAAATTGTATATTGTTAACCTAATTATAAATTAAAATGCTCCGACAAAAAATACTGTAATATAGTTATAAACACGAATATTTTGATATTGTGCTTCTATCGCCTCTAAAACAAAGCTAAACCAATGTCAGTGGCCACCCATTACTTTTCATAATTCGTGTTTTGCATAATTTCAGGTTAACCAGTGAGAGGTTACGTCTGAAGATATATACTTGTTTGTAGGCAAAAACAAATTTCCAGTGGGTGAAATTATTTATTTACACAAATAGAAAACGTTACATGGGATCGAAAGGAACATTCTGTATCATACACGGTGTTATATTATACTGCATTTTGGTTTACGTCTTTGGGGTGTGCTCAAAAACACAGCAGGACATATCATTGTAGTCTCCGATCCACAAGTTCCGTCAAACTCAGAGTACACATTCTTATGCCCGGTTGCACCATCGTGGTTCGAAACTCGATCCGAGATCGGATCTACGATCGACACAGAAAACTATTGCACCGTTCCAGTTCATAACTGTACTGGAGATCGAGATGAAGATCTTTTCGAACCGCTGAAATTGGGGGTTCGAAATCTCGATCCGAGATCAGCAGCCATCGTCGACAAATGTAGTTTGAAAATGCGCCAACAGATAGAACTACATTCGATTGTTTTCTTGCGAAAATAAAACAACATTATACGCACTTGAATATTATTCAATAAAATTCCTACAAAAATAAGTCACTAAAAGCAGATAAAACATCGCACATCTAGTTCTATCTATAGTGAGAAATACGCTTCTTCCGTGACGTCACATATTATGAACCAATAGCAAAATTTGTCTCATACTTAATCTCGATCTCTCCCTTTGGAACGAAGATCAACGAATCCGAGATCCAGAAATCATGAAATTTCGTTGGTGCAACACTTTTGCATAGGAACCAAGATCAAACTGGATCCTGGTTCATAACTAGGGTCATTCGATCTCGGATCGAGGAGTATGTTGGTGCAACAGGGCATTAGTCATGCCGCGAGTATTACTAGGAATGACAGCCGGTTCAAAGTCCTCGCTACACGAGGGCAAGGTCAACAAGAACCACTGCTCACCGTGAGGTGACATGTCACTAGAATTCCGCCCGCTGTCAGTGTATGCCCATTCAAATCGCGCGCAGGTCCAGTAGAATCACCGTTCGTGGCAGGGTGACGTCCGCAACATAAATAAACTATTTTTTTTTTAATCTAACTTCCTCATTTTAACAACAGCACGGCAAGAACTGTATTTCAGTGAAGGCCGTAAAAATGATTAAGTATTAGGCAAAAAAATTACTTCTTTTTTACTCATTGTGAATATGCAAATATACGTTCGTACACCGACATTATGGCTAATAAATCATAATGAAATACCTGTCTACAAACACATTAATTTTTACTTTTCGATAACGCGCAAGATTTTTAGGCCTGATTTTCGTGGTGCAGAGCTGTTTCAGTTGACTCTGAACTTCTAGCAGAAAAGGAAATGTTGCATTTAAAAAAAATTTTGATTGTGATTATACTGTGACCGCAGGATAATGTAACGAAAAGGTAAACGGAGGCCTCGTAATTATTAACGACTCAGAAGCAACTGGTCACCATATTACCACTAATATAATTAAGTTTCAGCGATCCTCTCCACATGACCCGAGGACCCTGCATGTGTGGATTATTTCAAACTGCTGCAAGGGGTCGCTGTGGCTAAGCCCTCCCACCTAGGCCATGCGTTTATCTATAGGACTCTCAGCTGTGACCCTACTATTTAACTGGTGGGGAGTCTGCAGGAAGGTTCAGTGCAGGTACTTCGAGTTATTTTGTGTGTATCTGATACGTATATTTGAGATACGTATATCGCGCTTGGTAGCACTCTGAAAGGGTGTTTCTAACGTGCGTAACGTCTTGAAGCACTCAACAGCTCTTGTCTGAAGTGTGAATTTCTTTCGTGGATCAACACATTGTACGCGCGTTTGACAGCTTCGTGGAATAACGAGTATTTCAAACACTCTGCAAAGCACTTTAATCACCAAGTAGACAAGTATAGTCAAGTATTGGCTGTTCACGGTAAAACGAGCACTTTTGAAAGTCCTGTTTAAGATTTACTTGTATGCACGTTGTGTATTACACCACCTTATGTAAAATTAGCACTGGCATGGGCTTCATCACTTATTTCGTGCGTCGGTCAACTGACAATATTATAAAAGTAAATATTTAATAAATTTGCTGTTTTTTACACTTCGATACATTAAAAAAAGTACAAAGCGAAAGAAATATTTTAAGTTATTACAAATGGTTGCCTAACAATTTTAATCTTACGTTAATATATGGAACTATTTTCCATCCATCATTACCAACTTTACTGAGCAAATGTCACTCAGTGCACCTGTGAAAATATATGCAGGCAGGGGCAGTGACTTTTTGCTAAGGTTGAGTTCAAAAGTGCTCACGTTATCGTGAACAGCCTCTAAACGCAGAGTGAATGTGGGGTGAAGAGACCACGCCGTCTACGCAAAACCATTCTCCGTGTTCCATCATTGAACAGATTTCCTGCCAACACGACTATACGCCATTCATGGTAAACTAAGCACTTTTGAAAGTCCTTCTTGATATCTACTTGTATCCATGTTGTGTTTTATTCCGCGTTATGTTAAATTAACACTGACACGGGCACCATCACTATATTCATGCGTCGTTCAAGTGAAACTGTAAAATTATGAAAAAATAAATATTATACAAATCTGATAATTTTTACAGTTAGATTTAATACAAAAATAGAAAGCGAAAGAAATCATTTCAGTTGTCACAAATGTTTACCTAACACTTTTAATTCGACGTTAAGACATGGAACTACTTTCCCTCCATCGTCACCAACTTTACTGGGCGCATGTCGGTCAATGCGCCCGTCAAAATATATTCAGGTAGGAGCAATATTTTTTCTAAGGTTTTTTTTTTTTTTAAGTACTCACTTTATCGCGAACAGCCTTTATTATAAACGACTTGGATATGATTTTATTGATGTAAACAAATGTTTTGAGGTACTTTCTGTGGTCTAATTGTATTGCAATTTGATCACATTCGAAGTCATACATATAAAATCATTTGTCTTTTGTCGATTAAGATGATATAAACAATCACGCTCATGAGTAACTGACAACGTGACTTTGATAGTTGTATTGTTGGGTGCATGCGCAGAAGACGATACTCGGGCTACCTCATCTTTTTGTCTATGGAAAAAAGAAACATCGCAAAAAAAATTAAGCTCTGGCTTAAGATATACCTACCGCACTTCGACATGCAGGTTAGGTTTGGATAACGTCTCGTCGACAGCGAGGTCATTACAGACGGACTATGTTGCTCACAGAAGCAGTAACAGGTATGGTCAATGGAAATGAACCATCCCAACGTTCGCCTCGAATGATTTTGGAAACCGTGAAAAAAACCGAAATCAGTACGTACAGCCAAAAATCGATTCGAACCAAGGCCCGCCAGAAAGCGAACCCGAAGGTTTGCCACTACACCATCTCGATCAGTAGGCGTGGTTACGTTACGTTGTTCCTTAACTTTAAACATTTCCGTTAGAGATGACGTTTTCCCTTTACCCCAGTTTCATAACTGCAAATCTTCAATGGGTTAAATTTTTCTCGGGATTTTTGTACGAGTAATTTTATCCCAAGTGAATTTTGTCGTTAATCCTCATTCTGTAAAATAAAGCATTACACCAGCATGGAATCCACATTTATAATTTGTGTAGGCGTAAGTGTATAAATAAATTTTATGTATATTACAGGTTTGGCAAATACATTTCACGAGATTTAAGTAAATCATTACGCTGTGCGTGAAGTTATTATGAAAAAAAAGATGAAGTCAACTTACTTATTAATAAAATTCAATTTCAGTTACAACTCTGAGTCAGGTTTTTAAATCAGGGTTTGCAACAAAGAAAATATTAATTAAATGCCTTGTTTAAATCGTAAGTGGGCCGAGGAAGGGTTAAATTAAAAAATATATATTTTAATATGTCAGAGTAACTGAAGAGTTCGCCTAAACTCTAGACGTACTATACATTTCATCCAAGGCGAAACAGGCGTGTACGTCAATATGTACAGTATTCTCTCCAAGAGAAGTATGTAATGTATTGACACTTGTGACAATGGTCCCGTGTCCACAATGAAAGTGTGTCCTTCCATTTAAGTTGACACCGACTGACAAACTAAACGTGTAAATCCCGGGAAGCGCTTTTAATGTTCCCGGATCCCACGTTGCGTGAAAACACAGATAAACATTAAAGCCAGGAACATCATAGGGCACTTTCTTGGGCAAGGGCTTTTAAGAGACTGAGGTGCGGTAAGGGACGATAAGACTCTCATCCTAAGCTGACAAGAGAATGGGTATCTGCCCACACCCACGACTCTCTAAAGTGGTACGCTGTAAAGCATTTCTAACAACGGAGAATGAAATGAAGGAGACAATTTTTATTCAAGATGAAAATATCTCCAAGATTTATTATAAGGTTAAACGTACAAAGGAACAAAATTTATTCGCCTTGGAAAAACTTAAAAAAAAAATTTAACTATTTTGTGAGTGCAGAGAAGTGGAGATATTTGGGCGGCTATTAACATCAAGGTCGTGAGAGTCGATGCGGATGAAGTGACGCGATTATGCAGCGGTGCCGGAATGCAAGAGCGGGGGAAACGAGAGAACCCCGAGGAAACCCGCCAACCAGCGACATCGTCTCGCACGATTCCCTCATGTTAAAATCCGGGAATGACTTCGCTGGGAAGCGAGCCCGGTTCGACTTGATGGGAGGCGATTAGCCTAACCACTGCACCACCGTGGACCCCTCTGTATAATGAGAATAATTTATCATAAACATCGTCGTTTTGTATTGTGTATTGTATTTTTAAAAAATTTAGTTGTTGTTGGGCACGTATCGACCTCCTTCAGTTAATTTGCGAATTATGTGAACCGATATGACAGCTTTTAAGAACAAAAATCGGCAGTAAATCAAGCCGTTTGAAGAGGTCGATTATATTCGTAACTTTGTACATCTTGAATGTTCGTAGCACATGTGAAAGTCACATTATAAGGCTGAATCGATTAGTATTCAAAATTAACTTAGGGAAACGATTACAACCAAATCCTGTCTTTTTTTTTTTTTTTTTTTTTTTTTTTTGCTAATATTCCACCGGAAATCACACTTCCTTGGTCAGAGGCGTAAGCGCAATTAATTTTTTTCCCTGCCACCTCAATGAGGTCACCACTTCTGGTCGGGAAATGTTCGACTTGCCCCATGACTTGCAGCCATTTGCTAAATGATTACGACTTCCGCTTCTTTTTTTTCTTTTTTTTTTACTTTCGAATGCGGAGGAGCAGCGGAAGGGGTTAGCAGTCTCGAAGTTAACTTACTGTGCTACAGGAAGAGGTCGATAATTGTCCTGCATGTCCGTTACGGTACGTGATGTCCGTGCAGTTGCGCCGTCTATCTTCTTGTCCTGTTACAGACAATTGTAACCGTAACATTGTTTCCTTACAAGATTATCCAATTAACATCGCGTGTAATACCTTTCCCTCTTTCTCTTTTTTAGTACGAATGTACACAGTTTTATTTTTAAGTAAATAACTTCTCTGCACTTGGTTTATTCATCAAACTTCCTCTACTCCAATCCCAAACTATTCAAACCCTAATTGTTTATAAATATATAACCAAACCAAAAGTAAATCAGGAATTGCTTTTTAAGTGACGGAAATCCATCTGGCTATCAACAGTTATACGAACGTACCAACAAAGTGAAATTCAATCAAATTAATTTCTCTCTAAAGATAGGCGTGACCTACTCGTACCAAGGTAATGGGCGGGAAAAAACTATATGGAAGTAACAAAAGACAATATTCTTTGTTATTACAGTGTAACGCATGTGGTTGTTTGCACTTCAAGATCCGAGAACGATATGTTGACCCTGGTGTATTTGTTCAAAGGGTTTAACCCAAAAAAAATATTGTAATTGACATCACGTCATTTCTAAATCTTTCCTCAGCTGTGTTCAGTCATCCCCTTTGCCGACGTAGAATCCATCAGGGCCTGTCATGTTAAGTATGGGTCAGTAACATAAAAAATACAAATGCGTAGCTAGTTCAATAAAACATTGTGTTTAAATAACACTATTTTCATGGGAAATCAAGTTAATTCCATGATTTGTTCCTGTTAACCTGACTTCAAGACCTCCCTTATTCTTGCCACATGTCCCAGTTTTCTTTCTAATGAATGACTTAAAACCACGCCTTTATCACCAACGGTACGACAATACATTTTAATAAACTATGCAGTGAATGAAATATATCACTCGTCATGGTAAATTTTTATTATTTCGCTTATTTAATTTGGTCAAGAAAATCATTTCGATACTTCTTTTGGTCCATTTTTCAACACAACAACAAATATGAAAATACGGACTAGAAAAGTATAACAAAGAAAATAGGGGAATTAAAATTTAATGACTTGCAAAAATAAAGTAACTTTAACGTCAACACTTAGGAGTGGAGATAAATACAGGCTGAACTACTACGAAAATGTTATTGACTTATAAAGGAATTTATTACATACAAAAATGCCTAAGTTATTTCACTTATGCAAGTGAGAACTGTTACTGTTAAAGTGGTACCGATGCTTTACTGAACTACACCTAACGCCAAAAAAATTGTTGCGCCCACTAGGAAGCAACCTACAGGAACCAAACATTTTGGGTAGGTTTTAAAATGTGAGTCATGCAGGTGATTCACGTTGGGAAAATCTCAGCGTTTGGCGATTTTCCTCTCCGTTACAGTCAGGTCAAGGTTCTTCCTCCCTGTAGCACAAGTGAGATACAGTTGTTATTTAAATTAATGTCTCGAAGTGTTTTCGCGAGAAATCGGCAACTCGTGAGGACCTGTTGCCAGAAGCGGACATTGGTCGCTCCGATAGTTGTTTGTTGGCTGGCGAAGTTTGGCCACGCGAAAGTCCAACCTGACCTCGCCCGGGCAGCAATTATCCCCACCCCCACCCCCCTCCTCATCTACGTCGGCATACATGCAAATGAGTCGGCCGGCGCCCAGACCATCATAACACAATTTCTGCCCGAAGTCTCTCCGCGCTGTTTGCTCGGAAAGCAGGACCTGCTTGGGGCGACGGAAAGATGAAATTACTGCGATCTCCGGCTGCTGCTCGACCTTCATGCATAAATACTCACCTACAAGGATATGTATACCTGCAAGGCGCTGTGTACGTCTAAGGCAGCTGGCCTTGCATTGCCACGCCGAGAAAATTAATTAACGCCTTTATGTACTAAAGGCTGTCTACAATAAAGTGAGCACTTTTGAAATCAACCTTAGAAAGAAGTCACTGCCCCTACCTGCATATATTTTAACGGGTGGCCTGAGTGATATGCGCCCAGTAAAGTTGGTAACGATGAAGGGAAAGTAGTTCCATATCTTAACGTCGAATAAAAAGTGTTAGGTAACCATTTGTGATAACTTAAAATTATTTCTTTCGCTTTCTGGTTTTTTAACGCGTCGAAGTGTAGAAATGAGCAAAGTTATAAAGTATTTACTTTCTTAATAATTTCACAGTTCCATTTGACCGACGCATGAATAAAGTGATGAAGCCCATGGCAGTGGTAATTTCAGATAAGGCAGAAGAAAACACAACATGTATACAAATAGATCTTAAGCAGGGCTTTCAAAAGTGCTCATTTTACAGTGAACAGCCTACATCTGCTTATAAAGATCTGTTCTGCTAGATATTTGAAAAAATATTTTTTTTTGGCTGAAAAGTAATAGAGTGTTTTCAGACGGCTGTAAACTCCTTCGTGGCATTGGAAGCCAGTGGTAAGGACCAGAATGTTGTGAGCTGAAATGAAGGTGTTATTGAAGTGAGGGCAGGCGTGACCGCTGCACGTGACCCAGTGAGCTGAGCGTGGTTGAGGTCGTTGGCACCTCGTAGTTCGTTGCAAACGTCACAACAGCACTAACCAGTATCCGTCTTCAGACGTGATTGCCCTCGCTAAAAAAAAAGGTAAACAGTGCCCTACATGGTGCTGCCGAGCAAGCATTTGTAATCACTGGCCTTGGTTCCGCTAGATTTGAGATATCGAATTTTTTTTTAACCTAACTTCATTTAGAACTGAAACTTCGAGCTATATTTTATTTTCAGAAAATGTATCAATTTTCCCCGGCCCATTTAATTTTAGCCATTCTTATTGTCAGTCATGTAAAATTACTGCAGAAAAATTTTACGAAGTACAACTTTGGTTGTTTCGAGATTTAAATGAAAATTCGATTACTTGTTCGTTCGTTGCATTTTATGTGGTTACAAAAATTATTGAAACTCCAAGTGAATACTTATCATTCAAAATTCTTTTCAGCTACTCATCGTTGATTAAGCAAATTTTCTCCATCGGCTAGACACATGAGATATATATATATATATATATTTTTAAAGATCTTTCGAAAACAATTAATAATTTTAAAATATTTTACTAGACAAGTCCAAGAAATTACATTTTACACGGCAATTATAAATTGGAATGGTTGTTATTCAATATATCTAAAACTCGGGTTTCTTGCCACCAATCGGAAAACTTTGAAACATTTTTTGTTTGGCTAAAGAAGAAACCAAAACGGATAGAATAATTTTCAGATCTGCGTTCAAAACACGACGAGGAATGTGAGGTCATTTCGTCTGGCAAGTGTCTTGCACGTTGAATGCCTCACGACAGTATGTGGACTGGTTCTGAATTGTGCTTCGGTGTGCACGTTGCCATAGTGTATCGTACCAGTAGTCATCGGGGACGTTATCCTAAATAAAAATTAAATAAAATTCCTAAACACTAACTTGACACCTACCAGTACCTTTCGGAGAGGTTTATTGTATAAGATGATTTTGACATATATGTTTTTTTTACCCCTACAGGGAATAGTCTCTTCGCATTTTAAAATTTCTTTATTTGTATCATTATTAAATAAATATACTACTCTGTATATATCTGTATGAAACAGAGTGCAGTAGAATTTGACCTTTCACGACTATCACATAGTTTTTTCAATAACAAATAATTTTAGACTTCGTAAAGCAGAGAAAATCAGAAAATCGAGAGTTTTTACTCTGAAGATTAAACAGAGTGTATTCCGTGGTTGTCTAATCAAGATACAAACTAATTCTCGTAGAACCGGCGTCACCAAGTACTTATATTCATAATACCAACATCGCCGCAAAATAGACGTCGAGAAATCAGGTTGCGCGTCGTGATGCTCATTCGTCCTGTCTCTGGCCTTATTCTCTCGGCCCTAGGACAACCCTCGACGGCGAACCACGCGAGGCGCGGAAACCGGTCGCCCTGACCTTGGCGGTGAGTCGCCATTGTGGTCTGTCTCTCCGGGGAGAGGTGCAAAAAACGCTTCCCCCTCTCCCCGTCCATCCTCCATCAAGTTCCTCTTCCTCCGAGATGGCACAGCACCCCACCCATCTGCCGAGGTCGCGGCAAGGAGACGCGTCCCCGTTCACAACAACTCGTGTTGCAAGAATGAGTGTCAGGGTTCTGTCGCCCCTGATATAGACGTTAGTTCGTTTTAATGACATGACAGAAGAGTTAGGGCTATTACTGAAACTGTTTCATTGTAGAGGCATCATATTTCATGTTTCTGTGCAAATTTTTGTACCTTACTGTTAATAGGTGTTCCCTAGTTGTCATTGAAATGTGAGAATGGATTAATACATAAAATTTTTAAGTTAATTCTTGCGTAAATATGTGTTAATAATTCATATAAACTACTATGTCCATAGTGATGGGTAGGGTAATTAGCTAAGCTTCCAATGCCGCATTTTCCAATAAATCCTTCTCAATTTTATTCAGGAAGATATAAATAAAAAATGCAATATGGCGGATGACCCGGACTCTTACCGCCATTACTTAACAATGAAACACAGCTGCTAAAACATCCCCCTTGCTTGGAACATATGTATCTAATGCAATACCGACATTTTAACGCAGCTTAACAAATAACCTTTCAGCGCGCTTCAGCCACAATGGACAAGGGCACACCCATCCGCTAACCCAGTAGTTGACTAGTTAAAGAAGTCCCAATCTGATAGTTCTATTTAATCATATCAGGAAAGGTGGCTGGCTATTTGCCATGAGAAACGTCCCCGCCTCCTTTTCAGCGAGCGATGTGCCGATGTGGCGATGAGGTAAACCACTAGAATGGTATTCGGGAAGGACTCGGGTTCGAATCCCGGCCCGGCTTTCTTCCTGATTTATGTTTCCAGTGGTTTCCCGGAATCACACCAGACGAATGCTGGGATTGTCCCTTGCTGCAGACAATGGTCGGTTCCTTCCATGTTCCTGCTTCTCTGAGCCACTTGCTACGTCTCTAATAACGACGAGACGTTGAGTCAAATCAAAATACACACGCATGACACCGCAAGGGACTCCTAATGAGTTCCCTTCAGGAACTGGGGATTACTGTAAATATATCTGTGGGGGTTGGTTATGTCCTGTATTCGATCAGGAACACAGGGCTAATTCATGGCCCCTACGAGGTTTCGTTTATTTCATAACGATGACGGGCTAAAGCCCTACCTCCAAAGTATCCGAGAGGATGAGTTAATACTTTGGGGTGATGGTGAGATGAGTTAGGACGTGAGCGTCAACTTGTCTACTGCCGTTGGTGTATACGCTGAGCGGTTAGCCTGCTCGCCTACCCCCTTTGCGATCCGGGTTCTATCCCCGGCAGTCACCTTCATCGGCTCTCAAGACCTCGATGTTAAGAGCCATCCAAATATCTTCACTCACTCACTTTAAACTGATTACGTGCACAACGGCAGTTCAGGATATCAGCAGTGGCAACAGAAGCAATTTGCCATTCTGTATGTTTTCGTAATTGGGTCCGCAGTCCACTTGACACGCGTCAGAGTGTTTTACATATATTAGTAACAGCTGTCGCGTAAAGATAAAGAGGTGGAAGAATACCTAACTTTAAGAGGAACAGGTGCTTCTCCCAAAGGCAATGGCAAATTATAAAATTGTCTGTATCTTAAGTATAGCAGACTGCGAAGTGTAAGACACTGCCAAAAGGTTTCACCAAATTTCCCGGTTTCTATAAAAAAAATATATATAGTGCAGATTTTCATACACATGATTCCCGAGATATAAGATAAAATTAACTTGAAAGCTGCCAAACATGAATACATGGACAATGTCCATAAATTAGAGGCAAATTATTGTATGATTTTAATGGCTAGTGATATTATGTTCTCCGGAACTTGAAACTTAAGAATTCGGACGGATTGACATCTGAAAGTGGCATCAGATTTGTGCAATAATTTTCCGCCATCTTGTGCTGCAGGAGCGCTTGGTCAAATGGCAACACTTTTCACGCGCACTGTTGAAGTGTGACCTCACCTTGTCACTGCAGAAAGTCGGTTTGTTGTTAGTTTTGAGGTGGGTCGCTGTCTGAAGGCGGTACACATCCACAACGTTAGTCATCAGTAGTCGTCAACTAGGACGATAAATACTTCAATAGTTTGTTTCAGTACTGTAAGGATGAGTCCCGGTGTCACATACAGTTGGTGACGTTCCAACTTTCTAACAAGATACTGATGATTCTATTGTCATGAGGTTCTCGTTCACATTGGTTCACCCACTGTAATTAATACCGAAATTCTCTTTGCCTTTTCCACACTGCCTGTTCATCCTGAGTCAAACTTAACGTGTGCAACTTGCACAAACAATTGTTTGGAGTTAGGATTGCAGACAACAGCACCCTGAACTCGTGACCTTCTGATTGTCGGTACATGCTTGCCACGTGAGCGGACATTTTTTGCCTGTCTCCAGTGGTACGAGTTAAGAATTTTAGTGGCCTGTAGACATAAATTCACAGTCGTGGAATCGAGCCCCACCTTGAGCCATGAATGCCATCCGCTATTAAGCTCGCCTTAGCGGATAACCCGTACTTTTACGGATTTGCAAGGTGTTAATCAGATCCATGGAGATCTCCAAGGTTCGTCAAGTGGCGGGGACCCTGTTATCACGCAGGTTTAGACACTCGAGTTAATTTCCTTGGGGGACATAGCTACTGCGGTTGTGGAACGTGACCTCGGTATGAGGAGGCTGTACGTGTCTCAAGTTGAAAGCTCCGTTCTGGACCCTATGACTACAGACCTAAACATTTTGCGGATTAATTTAGCAACAAGCTACACTCCACGGCCCTATGTTTACCTGAGCCACAGTTGTTCATTGGCTGTTGCTCCAATTTCATCCTAGACCAGGTGGTAAGGGATTCGGTCCTTGTTTCCTTGCAATTTGTTTATTAGTTCAAAGTCATCCACGGCATGTCTTACGAACTTTATTCCAATCGGGAAAAAGGTCAACTGTGCAGTTGTTCGAAGTTGAGTTTGTTCTCAAATGAACCCACGAGATTTCCAGTTCTTTTCCAACTCACCCGAGGACCTTCCTAATATTCCAGTTGTGACCTGTATCTGAATTAGTTTGTAAAACGAGTGGAATAATTCACTGACATAGTGGGAGTTTTTGACAATGATTACACAGGCTCCACACGTCAAAGGTCAGCCAAGGCCCACAACAGAAACTCATTGAAGTTAAAATTTAGATACGTGAAGTTTCCTCACTTCTGTCGTTGCACGGCACAGTCCTATGCTGGAAAACACTTACATATGTAGAACTAAAGAGCAGTTTTTTTTTATTTTAAAGAGGTTTTTAACGTCCCCCAGTTTTATGCTTGAAAGCTTAGCAGGGGACGGCTTACAGACTAGCATATAACCTAACTTATATTAACACCCATAGCTTACCCGGGATTCGAACACAGAGCCTCCCGCACCCCAGATCCAGATCGGTGGCGCACCAAACTACTGCGCCACGAGAGGTCGGCCTCAAGCAGTTGATTTGATATTGGTGTATGGGTAGAATGAGCTAAGAGAGACCACTGGAGCAATGTTCGGTAGTTAAATATGGAAGTGAAATAAAACTCCAGTCTGCTGGATTTATGATCTTGCTTCACGGCGTAGTATCCTGTCGGCCTTGAACTGCGGTCGAAACCTACAGCCTTCTGCCATGTAAGTCCTGCTTCTAGCTACATAGGTGGCACCACTGTCGCACTCGTGACTTCACTCTGCACAGCAAAATATTACTCGTGGGCGTGTGCAGCCTTGCACGCCCGGGTTTGCGCCCAGGCGACACGTGGAGCGGACGTGTTGTTTGCGATGTACACAATGGGCTGGCGGACAAACGTCGGTGTCTGTGCGGCTACGTCACTGACATTCGCCGAACAGCCAGCACGCGCTTCTGCAAACAACTCTGCCGAGGCGCCGCAGCTCTCGCCAAAGTTTACGTTCGCACGTTCCACATTCTGCACGTATCAAAGCGGAACCTTAATCGTGCCACGCGAGTGTGACGTAACTAATACCCCCTTGCAAATACCACTTTCAATCTCAGTAGCTTAGCGGAAATTTTTACCGCCGCACGATAAAGATTGGACAAAATGAATAGGTTTCACTTTTACCTGAAAATCAAATAATAGACCTATGTTTTACAATGACCTGGTTGCGAAGTTAGTTGATAGTGGGTCATATTTAGAGACCTGAAAATTTCGCGAGTTCCATGAACTGTAGGCAAGACTCTACAATCATATGTACTACAAATATGCCAATATCAACTGCACATTGGTTGTCTGCTGTCACAGTGGAAGGCGACTATTGGACACTGTTTTCGAGGAGTTGTCAAACACCGTGAAAACCAATGGCTAAAGTTATATAAACGCAAGTGTTTTGAATTCTAGTTTGTCCCAAAATGAATCCGTGAATTTTTCAGGTCTCTAGTCATATTTAATTACTTATTTATCTTGACCATTAAATTAGTTCCTATGTAATATGCGTAGACTTCTTGAAGCCAAACATAGCTCGGAGGGTTTTGAAAGTTTGCGTATTTTACAAATATATAAAATACAAAGAGAAAAATTAATATCAGTTTTCTAATACCCACACATACAGCTTATTTGTAGTTCCAAAATTAAAAATTTATCTTGCAGTTAGATTTTATTTGAGTACAGATCATTTTGTTATAACGTCTATTATAAGAAGTCAAACTTTAATTAATAGACGAGAACAACATTTGACTTTGGTTAATTTATTGAAGTTAATAGACTGATATCTGTAAATTTCGAAATCATGACACTGCAGCTCAATATGAAAATCAGGCACATTTTTACTGACGGCCGCGCTGAATATTGCAATAAGCAACCTTAACCCAGTTGGCGCAATTTCCTGGAGTCATTTGTTGTAGGAGTATTGCTGAGGATGCAATTTGTTTTATAGCTTGGACTAAGCTTAGTGAATACAACGCTATGCATTGATAATATTTACTTACATTTATTTTTAATTTTGAATGGAGTGTTGCTACCACAGCGAAAATTAATTCAAATACTTGAGAGTGTTGCTGACAGATGGTATTTTTGAGTCTTAATAGAACAAAAACACTAGGTACGTTGAAAAACCGTTGTCATCGTAACAACTTCGTTTCAATCAAGAGATTCCGCTTACCTCGATTCCGGGGCCACGGCGGCTGAGCGATTAGCACGCTCGCCTCCCACCAAAGCGAACCGGGTTCAATCCCCGGCCGGATCACCGGACTTTTGCAAGTGGGAATCGTGTCAGACGATGTCGTTGGTCGGCGGGTTTTCTAAGGGATCTCCCGTTTCCCCCGCCCCTTCATTCCAGCGCCGCTCTATATTCACTTCAATCACCCTCATCGGCTCTCAAGACCTCGCTGTTAAGAGCCGCCCAAATCTCTTCACTTCATACTACCTCGGTTTCCTTGTGGACGTCAGAAGACGGGGAGAGAGAGAGAGAGAGAGAGAGGGGGGGGTTGTTATTCGCGAATGACGCATGAATAAAGAGACTTAAGAGGACTGAAGGTGACGGCAGATAATCAGATGCAGGCGGCCAGAGATACGTAATAAGCCAGTAGACACCTTGGACTCAATCACAGTCTGCTAGCAGACATGAAAATTCTTGACCGCTATCTCAGCCGCCCATCGCCTTCGGTCTCTGCAAATGCGCTTCAATTCACTTGGCAGCGAGGGGTGGTTAAGAGATTATTACAGTGAGGTCTCACGTACTCGTACGTGATTGCTTAGACTGGTAGGCATCCTGGCCAGTCGTTATAAAGGTAATGTCCTAGTAGCCTACTATGGCCAGATGTTAGGGGTGTGAGAAGTATTACGGCACCGGCTATAAAGATAAATTATATCCGTGATTATTACTTGCGGTTCTTCGTCACAAGCAACTGCAGAAGCTGTGTGACCGAATGAGAAGAAATTTGGGTTTTGCTCGTGTTTGTATATTATTAAAGCTGCAGACGTCGCTGTATACCTACTAGCAGTTCGTATTTACATGTATAGGCTGTTCATGATAATATGAGCACTTTTGAAAGCCCTGCTTAAGATCTACTCGTAAACCCGTTGTGTATTTCTCCGCCCTATGAAAAATTAACCTTGCCGTGGGCCTCATCATTTTATTAAAACGTCGGTCCAATGAAACTGTGAAATTATTAAAAAAGTAAATATTTTACAAATTTGCTCATTTTTACATTTCGATGCATAAAAAACAGAAAGAGAAAGAAATAATTTTAAGTTATCATAAATGGTCACCTAACATTTTTTATTCTACGTTAAGCTATGGAACTACTTTCTAGCCATCTTTACCAACTTTACTTGGCGAATGTCACTCAGTGCGCCCATTAAAATACATGGTTGCAGAGTCAGTGCCTTTTTTCTAAGGTTCAATTCTAAAGCACTCACTTAAACGTGAACAGCCTTTACATGTATCAATATATGCCTGAATTTAGTTGTGGTCAAGCCGAGAGAGAATAACGATACATCTACACCTCCAAACACAGTAGAGCTGGTATTTTGTGAAAGGAGGTAGTTTAAAGTGCAGGGCATGTTTACCAAAAAATTAATGAATACCTGTAACGCGTCTACTAGAGGCAAGTACCTCGTCCAGAACTGCCCATACATGACTCATCATGTACGAGACGATTATAATGACAATTTTTTTTAAACACAGAGAATTGTCATGCATTTACATTAATGGGTGGGTAACTGCGAATGGAAAATTATCCGGGAAACCCTATTCTTGGCCAGTTTATTGGAATTTATTCACGACCTCCTGGACGCGATTGAATCTATTGCCGCTTAATAGAATTCGTTTGATCTGAGAAAAACTCGGAAGAATTAATAATTTCCATTTGTCTTTTACTCACTTACTGAAACTTATACTGCAACCAGTGTAAAAGAAAAATGTGTCTCTCACAATTGTTTCACTTTTGCCATTTATATTTAAAAGAACACCCGCCTGTACCTTTCTAACTGCCTTGTTATAGATAGTTTCCTACGTCAATAGTTTGTCATGTATTTGATAGCTGATATTGATGATCATAAAAAGATAATAAAATTTATAAAACTAACGTGAGAAGACAACTTTCATTAAATACCCACAGTTATATTTTGGGATCGGTTCATTGGACAACTGATACTATTGGCATACTTCTCTTTAAGTTTATGTGAAGCCAATATCATTTATCTAATATATACTTAAATTATTAAGCCATTTATGTTCAAAAGTACAAGTTTTTTATAAGGATAATAACAGTCTTAAAAACTATATTTAATAAAACTGCCTCGTATGAGTTTTATTTATTAATTTTTTTCAAGAAAATTGCGGGATTAGCCTATTTTTTGCTATTGCTCATATCGCATCTGCCAGGTCTAGTAGTAATTTTAAGGTACTAATTTTCATAATATTCTGTTATGGTTTCACATTGTAAAGAAAATGCTAGACATAAATGCTTTTTAAAAAGTTCCGCAGGGTTCGGCGATAAACGTGCGGCGATAAAAGTGCTGGGTGCCCTCTGGCTTCGGATATGAACTACTTGGTCGTTGCGTGTGATGGACCAAGACTTAAAAGAATAGACGAAAGGCATTTATTGTGATAAGGGCAAGATTAGACAGTAGACTTAATGATCTACAGAGAGAACTGTAGGTCAAGTGAAACACCACTTCTGAAGTTTCTAAACCCTATTCTCAGTTGAGATGCTCGAGATACTGCAAGGAAAATTGGCAATTTTTTTTACCGAGAAAATTCCTATAACTTATCACGCCAGCGGGAAAGCTTTCGCAGATCTGTGTGCTCTGGGGCACGCATGTTCTTAGCTAAAAATGTAGCAGAGTAAAATGCGTTTACATACAGTTATTTGTTCCCCATTATCCAGTGGACTAATATTTACACTAATACATAAAGTAGGATACGTTATACACCCACGTATTTCGCTACTCTCCCCACTTATAAACGTCAGAGGAACTTGGTTTCACATGATGAATGTTTTATTGGTCACTACACGGCGCCTGGCATGTATCCAGAGCATAGCGACGATTTAATGTATGTTAATTCATGTAACAGAATATCATACACTTGTCATAGCAAGTGTGGACAGTGAAATAATTTGCTTAAAAAAGAACACGCGCAAAACAGGCCTATTCCAGAAGAAAATTCTCGAATACCTAAATTTATTTTAGAAAGTATATGTCCTAGATAGAAAGGAGAACATGAAATATGACGAAAAAGACAGACGTTACACGAAGTGTCGCTATTTTTTACGTGGCTGCTGGTTTTTATTTTGATGGCAATCTTAATTTTACGTTCACAAATTTTTTTTACACTACCGCAGTGTTTCAGTGTGCGATGAGAGATCAGTGTTAACGACAAATACCGTAACGGTGGTGTTTTATCCAGAAAACGTTATTCACCGGTTTGGTAAAATAACTATTTTTAAAGAAAAATTCTCTTTCGTTTTAAATTTATGTTTGTTGATTCACGGACGGTATTTGATTTTCCGTGCGCGGATATTGACGACTGAACTAAACAGTTATGCCAATCCTTAAAACCAAACGTAACATTTTGTAATATTACTATAGGAATTCCCTAAAAAAAGGCTACGATATTTTAAAATTCAATGTATCATCAATAGTTATCGACAACAGTTCGATAATTAAATCATATAGCTACAGACCGTTCAGGAACTAAACGCCCAAACTGCGGGAGGTGGTTCCTTACGAAAAATAAAGTCGACAATATATAGGACACCATATACCTAAACAAAATATTAAAGGAGATATGACCATGTGAAAACTCGGTTTTGAAAACGTATTTACGCTGAATGCCTAGTACTTTCTGCCAGCGGTAGGGATGGCGGCGATTTACCAACAGTACGTTACACACGGTTGAATGGGACACGCCCATTTGGCGCTATGTAGCATGTACTAGTGGAGGGCATGTCGTCGATGTACTGTCACTTCCTCAAGCCGAACAGTGCGCACAGACCGAGGACGGCCAGCATTACGCATGTGTCTCTATATCATGGGAAGCGTAAGTTACCTTTTGGCTGCGGACTTTGTAGGCAAATATACATTTTCAAAATCCAATTTTCATTGAGGCATCATATTATCTCCTTTAATATTCCGTTCAGGTGTACTGTGACCTGTATATTTTCGACTTTATTTTTCATAAGGAATCACCTCCCGTAGTTTGGACAGTTAATTTCCGACCATCCGGTATTATTGCCGCTTTACACGTTCCTGTATTGCACAAGAAGTCTGCAAGGAAAACATTCTGGCACTTCCTTCGCAAAAACCTCAAATTAATATTGAGGTGATGCAAACAATATGTGTCTGGTACGAAATCATTTTGTCAGTTTCAGTTGATAAAATTCACAAAGTGCTTCATAATTTTCGTGTATAAAATCTGGGAGAGAATAGTTTAGGATAAGGCACACTTCTAAAAATGTTTGTAGTGAAAATATCGTTTTTGCATAAAAGGCACCCTTCGTATGAAGAGGGTGGGTAACAGCGTTAAAATGTTTCGCAAATGTCTAAGGTATTCCGAAACTCTAAATTTTTGATACGTTTTAGCATTCAGCATGCAAATCATGAACGTATACATATCGAAGAGTATTTTATATTTGAAGGGGTTTGGATTTCTTGTGTGCAGCACAAAACCACAAAAGACAATAACATCTAAGTGTCATCGCAGAACACTGAAATCCACTTCAACCCCCCCCCCCCCCCACCAACCACTCCGGTGATTTTGAGAAGGGGGGGGGGGGAGGATTTGTTTTGGTGTTGCCATTTTTTGCTGCTGAGAAACTGATAAAATTGGCAAAAACAACTTTCTCACTAAAAATTAAGCGAGAAATCTAAATCGCAAATGGCTTGAAACTTTACCTAAATCCTGCTCGCGCGAGAATTTGCTCTTCAGCACCCTGTCGGATTCAAGACCACGAACCCCCGCCTTATCAAGAAATACATCGTCGCTCGTTTCCAAGGACATGCGAAGCAAACGGCGGGAGTATGTGAAGGTAATGAGATTTCAATCTGCAGTGTACTTGTGAACGGGCGCACCGTGATTGGCCAGCTTGTTGCCATGAGGTTCGGCGGAGCACAGCTTCTTTACATTTACACTGTAGTCGTGTTATTTAAAAGAAACCACGTGCCAATGTTAATTCAGCCACGTTAAATGTTAAAATACGTATTTATTATCCCAGTGTTCGCGCATGCGCTTACGTAGAATTCCGACTGAAACGGACTCGGCTAGCTACTATAAATTGGCCATTCATAACTTTCTCATTCACGAGTACGTATATCGCATTCCGAAATCGCGTAGACGAATCATACCAGTTAGCTTTAATCCATTCACGGTTACTTCACACTATTCTGAAGCCCTGCAGAAGTTCTACTTTCAGGATATTCCTCCGCCTAATGCGAACTAAGGTGATATAAGTCTAGAAAACTACACCAAAGGACAACGCACCAAATTAGTGCGCACTCAGTTGTAAGAACTTTTTGCATGCAAACTATTTCTTACTAAGTGCTACCAACACACATGCTCTCTCACTATTTTTATTTGTTTTTATTATAAATGGAATATTATAATTTATAGAAAAAATAAAGGTAGATCTTCAATTTAACGAAATGCAAGATACTTTTACTTTAGCAAATGTATGAAACGCTTGGTATATATGGCATATTTAGGGAATAACTAAACATGTCATACGTGGGGTGATTTTTCCAAAGTTGGATTCATAAAAGTGTGAAGAAACCGCGAATAGACTTTAACCTATTCGACGCGACGTGAAGGAGTTCCATCTGGGATTCATCGCCAATTTCTCATGTGCCTCATGAGGTGTCGTAAGATCAGAAGCTGAAGCTCTCATGACTCCCATAACTAAAGCCCCGAGTATTTAGCGGATTGAGTTGTCAGAGAGCTAGGCTGGACAGCCCTCTATACACTCGCGACATTATCGTTTGCTTATTGGTTGCTGTGATCAAGTGAGGCCTCTGTACAGGACTGTTAAACACTTACTTACACTACTGCCCCCTGCTTATTACTGGCTTAGAGTTAAACTGGGCGTGTCTAAACAACTGTCGCCCAGTCACACAGGAGGAGAAAGGAACAAGTGTTTGGAGTCTACGTCGCCTCCGAACGAATTCGCGAAGTACTCATGGCTCTGCCCATGACTAGGGGCAGTGGAATTTCGCGAAAAGATTTCAAGACAAGATACAATTTAAATCGCCATAGGGTCGTGCAGCTTTCTTGATTGACTGAATCATGTACTGACCCGTGTTAACTGTTTGTGAGCCAATCATAAACGCTTGTCGTAGTTACGAAGTTCTGAGTGGCTCGGTTATTGCGAACACGGCACCAGAAGCCAATGGAGTTATATCAACAGCTGGGGTGTATACACAGTATTGAAGTCAACTGTATGCTCCTATTTATCCTCGAAAAATCACTGACCCTACCCCTAACGCATAAATTAAAAACTCTGTTTCCCGGCATCTCTCCAGACCAATGCTAGAATGGTTCTTTAATATACCAGGTAAATGCAGACTTCTTCCCCGTCCTTTCTCCACTGAGTGGCTTGCTGTCATTACTGACCTCGCCGTCGACGAGGCATCAAGCCCTACCTACATACAGGCTGTTCACGGTAAAGTGAGCACTTTCAAGGGCATAGTTATTTTCTCTTTTCAGCCATTTTTTTATTTTTTAACCACCTTTTTTGAAATAAATATTCCCATGTAAGTATTGTACACAGCGTGTATAGTCCACCGCACTCAGAGTTAAACGTCTTAGTCTAAAATAAAATGTATTCATTGACTATGAGGACTTTTGAAAGAGCTCACTTTATCGCGAATAGCCTATAGCTGTGAACCATTGGACTGGATTTCTTATTTGAAGCTGCGAATTGTGGTGCTGCAAAATAATTTGCTTGTAGCTGTATTTGAGGGGCAGCGAAACTCCCAATCAGTCAGGAAGCTGACTGTCATGATGTAGTACAGTTTCGAAAAAGAAAAATATTTCTCTTTATACGGGATGATTGATTTGCGTTGTAAAACCGAAACAGTTAAAACTTCTCCAAATGAGTGCAGATAGAGCTGTTTTGACTGCCCCACTTTACTCAGTAAAATTCCACTGGTCATTTCAGTTGAAGGCATTGAATGATTAAAAAGTGATTCATACCAGTTCATAGTGAATTGCACTGCTTCGTAGTGAAACCTCAGAACATTCCACTGACTAACTGAAGGTTCAGTGAAATAATTCTCCTTTTTTAAAATCAGTGGAACAAGTTTAGAGTGTGAAGGGAGAGGGAGGTGTACTAGCTTAACTAGTTCTAAAGTAGAGACGGCGCACCGGGATGCGAACCCTGAATTGCACGGCACGAAAGTAGGTCTTAACGACTCAGGGGGGGAGGGGGAGGAGTATCCAGAGGGAGAGAAAGCTCGTGGAAGGCGGCAGGAAGCCTGACGGAGCGGTGATTAGACGCTGTCCGAAATGTGTGATGAAGTCGTCCCGAGAGGCCTGCCGCCTCCCACGTGTTTGCGATCCGTCCAGGTGTGGATGGAGAAGGCGCCCCCTTGACACCCTGTCATTGTCATAATGCCGCCGCGTCGACATGATCGAAACCCGTACTTGTTAAAGGTTGTTCACGATAAAGTGAGCATTTTATAAATGAACTAAAAATAAAAATCACTGCCCTAGCATGCATATATTTTAAGGGTCGCACTGAGTGACATGTGGCCAGTAAAGTTGGTAACGATGGATGGAAAATAGTTTCATATCTTAATGTCCAATAAAAAGGGTTAGATAACCATCTCTGATAACTTAAAATTAATTATTTCACGTTCTATTTTTTTAATATATCGAAGTGTAAAAATTGTAAAGTAGGCTATTTACTTTCTTAATAATTTTAGATTTCATTTGACCGACGCATGAATAAAGTGATGAGAGCTATAGCAATTATAATTTTACATAATGCGGAGCAATACACAACGTGTATACAAGTTGATCTTAAGCAGGGCTTTCAAAAATGCTCATTTTACCGTGAACAGCCTATAGTAGAGTTTTCTTTGTTCTTTACCACTGCTCCATGAATGAGTTTTATATTAGGTTCGATAAGCTTGTAAGAATAGGCAGAGGAACTTTCTTGCTATTTTTGACAGTTGAGACGGCAGTGCTAGTTACAATACTGTTTTCATGGCTGCAGCGGTGTCTCCCACCGCCACAGATGATGTTTACATAAACATACACTGCTGGTAGTCAACCTGTCCAGAAGCGGCGTGTAGTGAACTGTTGCGAATAAGCTGTGTTTTACTCTATGCCATACCCAATCGTTTGCTAGTTTACACATAGGCCACTTAAATGTAGTAGTGTATATGCCGTCACAACACGTGTGTAATGGGTGCCTCGTCGCTCTCTCGTGAGTGGCCGCAGTATATTCAGTTTCTCCCGACTCCACTCTGGTTACTGGTTCCTACTGCTTGCTCCGAGTGTGGACAGCACTGAGCGAACACCAGCTTACCTTGAAACACTTCACCGCAAGCCACTGCTGCCCAGTATGCCAACAGAAGATATTTTGCCATGGAAATATCTGTACTCAAGATTACTTTCAGAAACGTGCACTTGTTCGTGTGACAGAGACTACAACGAGCGGACTGGGGACAGTCGGGTGGGTGCGTAGAGGGATCTTGGAGTAGAGTGCACATACGAATCGCTCTGCAGGTAGGTACTCTGTTACAACATTGAACTGCTTTTCTGCCAATAGCACTATAAACAAAACCGTGAGTAGGACGTGAGGTTAAAATACTGTTTACGTAAGAGATTTGTGATGTTTCGCCGCTTTCTATAAACCCAGTTTTAACGCAGCTGGAATGCATTCAAGTTTCTCAATGCATTTAATTTATACAAAAAGACGGGTCTGTTGAGAATCGTAATGTAAACGAACGAGTTCATCACTGTTGACCGCGTGACTTTGACAGCTGTATTGGTGATTGCCGAGCCAATATTGTGGGCATGCACAGGATTTGGAAATCGGTCTACAACATCTTTAGTGAACAGTCGGGTCAGCGTTGTGTACTAGCAGACAGTTGTAGCTGCTAAACCAGCGTCTTTGTATACGAGATGCGGTTCATGTTTACCTCACGGAAACGTCCGCACAGAAAGCCTTGGTGCCTCTATTCCTCACTCGCCTACTCAACAACATTACGTAATAGAATTGCTATTGACCAACACTCGGGATGTCGTAGATTCCAATCGAGCCACCGATATGGGGGACGGTTTTTCCCCATATAGTCTCACACTTGTATCCCAGGAAGTGTTGGCACAGTATGTGCGCGAATATCATTCACCGCATCACTTCCTCATTTGACATTTAAAGATCCTTATCGTGCACAAAACATTTTATGATTAGAGACCGTCAGATTTTTCTGCGGTGGTAACAACGTTATTTGAAATTGACTACAAAATTATATTTTTAATAGTCTCTTTTTTTTATAACTTACAAATCATTTCTTGATCACTATCAATAGTTCTGTTAGCACACCAAAATTTGGCGAGAGGCACGTATAGATAGTGACAAAATGGATTCTCGAGGGCCTCGACTGAGATAATTGCCGGCTTCTACCTGTATACGCTGTTCACGATAAAATGAGCACTTTTGAAAGCCCTGCTTATGATCTACTTATATGCACGTTTTGTATTGTTCCACCTTATGTAAAATTAACACAGTCATGGAACTCCTTACTTTATTCATGTTTCGGTCAAGTGAAACTATGAAATTATTTAAAAAGTAAATATTTTACAAATTTGCTAATTCTTAAATGTAGATGCAGTAAAAAAAAAAAAAAAAACAGAACGCAAAAGATATAATTTAAGTTAGCACAGATGTTTACCTAACACTTTCTATTTGACGATGTTAAGTAATAGAACTATTTTCCGTCCATCGTTACCAACTTTACTATGCGCGTGCCACTCAGTGCGTCCGTTAAAGTGAAGTGACAGTTTTCTAAGGTTGATTTCAAAAGTGCTCACTTTATCGTGAACAGCCTTTAGCTGTTTCCAGGACTGCGTATCCTCATCGAGAAGTGGTAATGAGTAGATATGTTCGACTCGTGGTCCTGGCGTGTAAGTGCTTGTCACGCTAGAGCCGCGCCTCCGCCATGAACATGCCCAAGTGACGTTCTTGGCCACGCCCCCTCGCTACGTCGACAACAATGCGCGCCGGCCGTTTACGTCGTTACCCCCCATTATGCGCGCGCAGATCACCGATCCCCTGCCCTTACAAGGCAGCGCGGGGATGGTCCCGGGGCTGAGGTATCGCCGTCTTTCTGCCTCGCCGCCGACACAGCCTTCAGAAGAGAGATGCTTATTTATCGCGAGGGCTCGCCGAGGATAATCGCGTTTTTATATCCACCTCGTTGTTTGCTTTCTCCAAGTTTTGTGCTGCCACGTCGAGTATTAACAGGAGTCCCTAGTACAGGCTGTTCACGATAAAGTGAGCACGTTTGAAGTCAACCTTAGAAAAATGTTACTGCTCATATAGGCTGTTCGCGGATAAATGAGCACTTTTGAATGCCCTGCTTAAGATCTACTTGTATGCACGTTGTGTATTCTTCCGCTTTATGTAAAATTAACATTGTCATGGGTCTCGTCACTTTATTCATGGGTAGGTCAAGTGCAACTTTGAAATTATTACAAAATAAAATATTTTGCATATCTGATCATATTTACACTATGATGCATTAAAAAACAGAGAAAGTGAAAGAAATAATTTAAGTTATCACAAATGATTATCTGGCACTTTTTATCCGACGTCAAGATATGGAACTACTTTCCATGTATGCAGGTAGGAGTGACTTGCGCCCAGTAAAGTTGGTGCTGATGAATGGAAAGTAATTCCTCATCTTTACGTCGAATAAAAAGTTTCCGTAACTATTTGTGATAATTTAAATGATTCCTTTAGTTTTTTTTTTTTTTTTTTTTTCTATCGAAGTCCAAAAATGAGAAGATTCGCTAATATTTGCTTTTGTAATTATTTCGAATTTTCACTTGACCAACGCATGAGTAATGTAATGAGGCTAATGGTAACGTTAATTTTACATAAGGCGGAAGAAGACGCAACGTGCATACAAGCAGATCTTAAGCAGGGTTTTCAAAAGCGCTCATTTTACCAGGAACTGCATATAAGAAGTTTTTAACGCCTCAAGTTCACGCCTGGCCGTACAGAATGCCATGTGATTCACGGGTGCGGACTGCACCACACGAAACTAATGGTCAAAACTAAGTAGAAAATACTCTTCACGTGCAGTGTGCACTGGGACATGGAAATGGCCATCGGTGAACCCGGCGGCCAAGCTCCGTGCATGCTGCATGCATCCAACGTGCGGGAAAAGTGCATTGCTATGGGCAGAGCAAACTTTGGTCACATGTTTCGACGCTTCGACGGTTTGTAAGCTGATGATGTGCACTGTGGAGTAAGGTCAATTAATGTTGTTCTTCTCGTAAAATATCGCCCTTGCGCATTTTTACCAAAGAGCATTTTCTACTTAGTATCAACGAATTACCTGACATTCTGTGTAAGCTTTGAGAAGGGTCCTCCCAAGCCTGTGATATTCATTCCTGGATATATATATATATATATATCCTATTCGCGGTTTCTTCGCACGTTTTGAATCAAAACCTTGAAAAAACTCCGTGTATGACATGTTTGATTGTTTCCTAAATATATTATATATCACAAACTTGTTATACTTATGTTAATGAAAAGGTATCTAATTTTGTTTACATTGAACTTCTACTTACATTTGATTTGAAAAAAGAATTTTATATACAATTAACGTGAATGAAACAGAGGGAAAATAGGTGTGTTGGTAATGCCTAGTAAGAAATGGTTCTTATGGAAAATATCATTACACTGAGCGCGCAAGAATACGGCAAGGCTTCAGAAGGGCTTCAGGAAAGTTGAAAGTAACCGTAAATGGACAACAGCTAAATTCCTCGCGAATCAGATCTGTAGCCGTGAGATATTATTACACGTGATGAAAACCAATGGATTAAACTAGAGATGCAACGTTGTTCCTTTTTCCTTTCCGTTCAGGAAGCTGCGCATAAAATACAAAAAAAATGCTCTTTTTAAAAAATTCCATTGTTTTTTTTCTCTTCGATTGTATGTATTTCATACGATGAAAGTAAAAACGGTGACATTTTTCAAACATTGATTTAAAACAGTGGTTAATTATTCGCGTGAACTTCCTATACCTCTCTCTCTATGGAATATTTCACTCCGCAATATGAGCGCTCGCATTAAAAGATAAAAAACAAAATTATCTTCCGATTTTAAAAATAATGGTACACATCGTAATTAAACGCTGAATAATAACCTGGTGCATCTGTTCTTCGTGCTCTTCCCGGGTTAACAATGGCTGGTTAGCTCCATCTCGATAGTTCTTTACGAGAAGTCGTGTTTCCTGCACAATATCAATTTACAGACTGGCTCATCTGCGCACGACTCGCATTAATCACGCGGAATCGCATTCGCCTGCACCGCTGGGGTCAACGAATAACAACAGACTCGCTGGAGGAAAAAGAAAATTCGCGATGCTCGACAACCTGGAGTTATTTTTTGTGAGCATTTGAATGGACTGCATCCACGACTGAAAGTAAGCATAAAAACAAAGAAGCCGAGAACCAGGACAATCCCAGTTAACGAACAACAAAATAACTAGGATGTATCCTAGCAGTCGATAGGACTAGAAGCTTCGAGCGACAGGCGACAAAATGGACAAGAAAAATGGCGAACAACAACTCCAGTACAGAAGACATCGACAAATTGCACAAATATTCAGAATAATATATCAGAGGTTACAGTGCGACAATCCAAAATAAAACTCAGAGGCACATTAATACAAAATTATACGGCCACAACGAACATAAATCTGGAGGTTTTTTTTTTGTTTATAACGTCGTTCGGTTATGCATGGAGAAGACAGAGGTGACGACGGTACCTCGTGATCACGGTGGATTCCGAACCACTGGCGCTGGCTGCTCGTGAACAGTCTGTGTTTCCTTTTCACTTGAGGGGCCACACACTATGACGCAGTTTAATAGTCATTTGAGATGCAGACTTAACTGAAGTCTACGTGCAGTATGCAGTCAGCCGGGGGAAGACGCAAGATAGCTCGGTGTAGGTGTGCGCCTTAATGATCACGAGCCGAACACGCCCCCGCGTTACCGCGCTACCCACACGTTCCCAGCTCCAACCTCGCACAGGTGCCCCGGCCTAGCTTGTGATGCGTGTGGGATCGTGCCATCATCCCTTCCCAGCCCTAAATATGGCAACCTGACCTGCCGCAGATCGCCGTAGCTCCTCCGGGCAACAACCACCTGTTTTTACCATAGATTAAAAATTACGTGTAGTAGTCTATTCGCGGTTTCTTCCATAGACTAAAGATGAAGTAGACCGCTTATTCGTCTTTTGCGCATGTACCCAACATTGACATATCCCAATCTTACACAACTGTCAAAAGTCATATGGTCAACAGTGATGAACATGTTTGTTTACGTCTTAATTTTTAAATGAGAAGTACTATAATATTAATTAAATACATTTTCCATTTCTAATTTAATCAAAAAGCATTACAAACTGGTTAGAAGAAGTATAAAAACATCTCTAAGCACTTGTTCGTAAATCAGTTTTCTAACCTAAAGTCCAAACCATGCCGTTTTCTCTAGACGTGTTGACATAAGAGCAGTTCAATGTTGGGACACCGGGATTGGTTGATGCGCAGCCAGCACGATCGTTCTACCTCGTATTTAGTTTATGGTTTCTTCACACTTTTCGAATTAAACGTTTGAAAATTCACTTAAGATATGTTTGGTTGTTTCGTAAATATCCCATGTTTCACAGACTTTTACAGACTTTTATACTTGTGTTAACCTAAAAGTATCTTGTCATTGGTTAAAATTAACTCTTGCTTATATTTCATCAATAAATTATAATACTTTCATTTATAAATTATATTCATAAACAACAAAAGAAAATAGGTATGTTGGTAATGCCTAATAATAAATAGTTCTTATGCAATATATAGTTCCACTCGGTGTGCATTAATACGGCGCGTAGTCTCTTTGGTGTAATTTACTAGACTTAGTTAAGGTATGTTTGTATGAGGCGGAATAATATCATGTAGGTAGAACTTAGCAGAGCATCAGAAAAGTTGGAAATAACCGTGAAGGAAATATAGACAGATTTTTCGTTTTGTTTTCGCTTGTACCCGACATTGGCCAACCCTACTTGCCATTCTATATGAAAAAAATACTTTTCCTATTATTTTTAATCTTAAAAAATTCATTAAAACTTGGTTACAGGACGTATACAAACATATGAAAGCACGTGTTTACATCAACAGTGTTCTCAAATCCTACCAGCGTCGTTGATGATAGGCGTGTCGGCAGAAAATCAGTTCAATGTTGGGACACGGAGAGTGGTTATACGCAATTAGAATCGTCACTCTACCCCATAATCACTCCTACGGTTTTTTACCACACGAAATAGTGGGTCGCTTACGAGCTCTGGTCCGCAAAATGCCACGGGAGCTTATCGAACAAATTTCAATACACGCAGTTTGTAAGGTAGACTGAATAGGAGCTGGAAATATTCGTGTCATCTGTGCACGCGCACAGCAGTGAATCACGATTAACCAACAAAACTGCCGACATTGTATGTAAACCTACTGAGATCCAGTGTTCACAACTGTGTACACAACACAAGGTTATTTTTGGCCAGTTCTCTGCAGTGCCAAGCTCAATACCCAACTATTTTTCCCTTGTGGGTAACTGATTTATAAACAGTGTTGTTATTCCAGGTTGTGAATGGTTCTTATTTCTGTACGTGAAGATAAATCCTACATCTTATTGAATGTGTTAACAGAACAAGTTGTGTATCGGCTGACGGTACAGCAAGCATCATATAATGTTTTATTTGTAATTCGTGAAAACTAAATTAAATCGGGCCACATAGGGTTGAAACACAGGCGTGACTGTATGTTTACACTTTTCACATGCTCGTGGTTTTGTATAAAATGGTTTAGCGTAACTTTCAGGAGTGCTTCTTAAATTGAAATTTGATCAGGAGAAGTAAACTAATTTTTGTAAACGATGATATAACCGTAGTTGAAGCCACATTGGCTTGACAGTTGTAGCAGCAAACAAGTGGTTCGATGTTGTTATAGGCTCTCCACGGTAAAATTAGCACTTTTGATTGAAAGACCTGCTTAAAATCTTCTTGCATGCACGTTGTGCATTCTTCCACCTTATGTGAAATTAACATTGCAATAATCCTCATCACGTTATTCATGCGTCGGTCAAGTAAAACTGCGAAATTATAAGTAAAGTAAATATTTTACAAATCTGCTCATTTTTACACATCGATGCACAGAAAAATTCAGAAAGCTAAAGAAATATTTTAAGTCACCAAAAATTGTTACCTAACACTTTTTATTCGACGTTAAGATATGGAACTACTTTCCATTTATCGTTACCAACTTAGCTGTGCGCATGTCACTCAGAGCTCCCGTTAAAACACATACAGGCAGAGGCAGTGACTAAGGTTGATTTCAAAAGTTCTCACTTTATCGTGAACAGCCTCTACTCGGAAGGTGATAGGTAGCATCGCATCTGGCGTGCGTGAAACATACACGTGACATTGATTGGCTGCATATTCGCTGTAAGCTACGTGTGGGCGTACAACTTTTTGTCAAAAAATATAGAAACCAATCATCTAAGGCCATATGAGTTTGATTTTGTGATGTTAAGTAGAGCTAAAAATATCGTTAAATGGTAAAAATATATAGCATTTTTAGAGAATACCCACGCAGATTCCTTCATAGGCGGGAGAAAAGTACATGTGATGTATATACGATATACGCGCTTTTGTCACCCTTTTAAATCGAATATTTGAAAAATCACCCCATGTATGACGTATTTCGCAGAAAACAAAAGAAGCGTAATTTGTATCAAAATTTTAATTTTGCAGAAAAAATCATAAGAACTTCGTGTTTGGAAGCACTCTGAGAAAACCCAAAGACGCATTCACCCAGAAGAAAACACGTTACATGTATACTCCTATCTTATATATATACTTATATATATATATATATTCCTATCTTGTAGATAATTATATGTATATATTCCTACAGTTCCAAACAAATATTTGTTCATTGCAAAGTCTAGAGCTAATGTAGTTATTTAAGACGAAAAAAACTTTATCGGAGCCGTCTGCCCTACCCGAGCGACACGTCTCTCCTCCAGGCCAGCTCGATGAATGGACGAGATATAGGGAGACGAGGTGTGGATGGAGCGGTGGCGGAACGAAGACGACCGCACACCACGCCGCACTGAACCCACACCCGGAGCGGAGACCCCAATAGTGTCTAGTGATCAAACCGCTGAGCGAATCGCGGACAGCTTGAACTAACTGTAGTAGGCTGTTAGCGGCTACTTCCTACTTTTCTGAAGCCCTGTTAAAGTTCTACTTTCAGGTTATTCCTCCGCCCCATACAAACAAAGCTTAACCTCGTGTAGAAAATTACACCAAAGGGACAGCGCACTGGATTCGAGCACACTCAGTGTAATATTATTTTGCATATCAACAAGTTTTTACTAGGCATTACCAACATGAATATTTTCTGCCTGATTTTATTCATATTAATTATAAATGAAATATTATAACTTTTAGACAGAATTTAAGTAAAAGATTTCGATTTAACAAAATATTAGGTACTTTTAAGTTAATATTAATATAAAACGCTTGTAATAGTGAAATATTTAGGGAACGACCAAACACCACATATATAGAATGATTTTTCAAAAGTTTAATTCAAAAAGTGTGAAGGAACTGCTAATAGACTATAAAACATTACATTAATTTATTTGATTTTATAGGCTATTCACGGTAAAATGAACACTTTCAAAAGCCCTGTTTAAGATCTTCTTGTATGTACATTGTGTCTTCTTCCGCCTTATGTAAAATTAACATTGTCATGGGCCTCATCACTTCATTAATGCGTGGTTCAAATGAAACTGGGAAATTATTAGAAAAGTAAAAATTTTACAAGTCTACTCAGTTTTACACTTCGATGCAAAAAAAAACACCACAGAAAGTGTAAGAAAAAAATTTAAGTAATCACAAATGGTTGCCAACCACTTTTTATTCGATGTTAATACGTGGAACTGCTTCCCATCCATCGTTACCAACTTTACTGGGCGCATGTCACTCAGTGCGCCCGTTGAAATTATGCATGTAAGAGCAGTGACTTTTTTCTAAAGGTTCATTTCAAAAGTGCTCATCTTATCGTGAACAGCCTTTAATAAACGAGATCATATTCTCCGCGTGGTTACGCTGAGCGACATCGCGACCACGAGTTTCGCCCCTATGGAAAGTGATAAGTAAAATGCGCTAATGCGTGGGAGCGACAGTATTTTCGCCACAAGTATCTGGACGAGATGCATATCGCCGAGAAATATGATTAACATTACCCGGGATTAAGACGTTCACATGTGCTGGGTATCCGGCTACGCCCACGATTTACATACATACTACGCTGCGTAAACAAGACCTGGAGATGCACATGGCGACGAAGTTGGCCAACCGCCGAGTCTTCAAGGTATCGTCTGGTCCGGGGCTCTCGGGCATTGAATACCGCTTTAACAAACATTTATGCCCTGTTTCACCAACACCTTCCCCGATCCGAGATCAAATGATCCTAGTTTCGAACCAGGATCTAGTTTGATATTGGTTCCAATGTAAAAGTGTTGCACCAACGAAATTTCATGATTCTGGATCTCTGATTCGTCGATCATGGATCCAAAGTGAGAGGTCAAGATTAAGTATGAGACAAATTTTGCTATTGGTTCGTAATATATGACGTCATGGAAGTAGGTGTATTTTTCACTATAGATAGAACTAGATGTGCGATGTTTTAAATGAAGTATTGTTGTATGAATATTACTGAATAATATTCAAGTGCGTATAATGTTGTTTAAATTTCCCAAGAAAACAATCAAACGTAGGTAGTTCTGTCTGTTGGCGTAATTTCATACTACATTTGTCGACGATGGCTGCTGATCGCGGATCGAGATTTCGAACCGCCAATTTCGGCGGTTCGAAATGAATTTCATCTTGAGCTCCAGTCCAGCTCTGAACTCGAATGGTGCAACAGTTTTGTGTGTCGATCTTAGATCCGATCTCCGATCGAGTTTCGAACCACGATGGTGCAACCGGATATTAGCCGAGAGCACTTAAGTCAGATACACGCTCCAAGAAATTATTCGTAAAATTTCCATATCAATGTATACGAATAGTGAGAAAGTACGAATGGTTAATTATTTCCCCATACTTCCATGGTACCGTTCCTACATAAGCTCACGAAACAGTCAAATGCTTAGGGAAGTCACCAGCCGTGTATAGTAATGACGCTCAACGTTCCAATAATTGCAGGCTGACATGTGGTATTATTTACGTACAACGTATAGGTTAAAAACTTCCATTACAGTTTAGGGAGTTTGCTAGAAAAGTTTTTACAGTGCAGAAAACACGTTGTAGTAAGCTTTTATCAGCTATCTTCACAGTATAAACGCCATACTGGACTGTTTATAGGTGAGTAAATTGGAAACTGAATTTTAGAGTAATTATTTATTATTTTGCCGTTAGAGAGCAGCTCACAAGAATATTTTTATAATCGTTGTTTGTAATAAAATATAAATTATACTTGCGAACTTGGAAGACAGCATGACAATTTACTCTGACAATGGCGCTTACCTACCCTGGAAGTCACTGAAGCGTTTTCAATTTCTCGACTGGATAATATAAATCGTATTTGAAGGGCTGAGAATTATTTGTTGCATAGAGACAACTTTTTTTCTTTATAATTTTTCCCTTTGTATTGTCAAGTTTCCGTAGCTTCATATAATGTTTTTACTTTTCTCAAAGTTGGTTGAGAGATACATTATAAATCCCGGCTCTTCAGCCGCCATCATGAACAGATGATCTCCTCATGACAGCACATTTGTGGTGCTGCGAGCCGCTGCACTGTAGTTTGGCGGCGCGACCATCTAAAGGATACCCTCCCACACGCACATTCTCCTCCTTCCGTTCCAGTTGCTGGACGAATATGGAGGCACGGAGAAGAACGTCCATTACCGTTTACGGCTTGCCAAGGATCGCTCGAACAATGGTGCAGCCGTATCTGATAGGGAAACAAGAATGCAAATCGTGTACGTAAAGAGAGCCAGACAAAAAAAGAGGATGCCTCCTCATAACCGCTGTTTTGGATGTTTCGCGTCCTCCACGTCAGCCACACGCATTGGTTACACTGTCAAAAACAAAAAAAAATCGATTCCGCGTACGTCGTATCCATCCAAGCAGAAAAATCCTGCGATTCTCCCATGTCTGGAGTCAAACAACGAAACCGCTCCCACAAAATACCACCTCACGCCAATTTACATCTTCAATGTGTACTTTCTTTTCCGCCCACTCTTTACTTTTCACCTCGAGCTGAGAAAGCGTGTGCACAATTGTTCCATGTATACGAAATTTGTGCTCAAAACAGTATGGTACATCGATGGAAATCCAACACTGTAAATTGGCGAAAAGCGTATAACTAGTAATTTCCACTTTTGTAACTGTGGAGTGGTTGTTGAGAGGACTGTAGTGGAAACTTGAAGAGAATTTGCAACTACGAGTGCGAAATCAAAGTCATTGAAATAACTGGGTTTGCAAAGCTGCAAGTTTCATAAATCCTGTATCTTTTCCTCTGGTTCACCGTGCAGTGCAATGA
Source organism: Dryococelus australis (assembly GCA_029891345.1). Lineage (NCBI taxonomy): Eukaryota > Metazoa > Arthropoda > Insecta > Phasmatodea > Phasmatidae > Dryococelus > Dryococelus australis. The sequence goes on along the minus strand of CM056997.1, from coordinate 101,634,378 downwards.
CCCAGCGACCAGACACTCGACATGTGGCGGCGACTGCAAATGTAGGCCTGCGCGTATATCTTGGGGAAGTAGTAGAGACAAAGCTGCACGACGCCCAGGTACATACTGTATCTGCTTCCGCATGGTTGACTTCTGCGAGGAGCGATCTCACCTCCCGCAAACTGCGGGAGAGGGAGAGGGCGAGATAGATTATAAGATGTCCACGGTTAGCTAAACACTTTTAGAATCAACCTTTCAAAAATGTCACTGCACCTACCTGCATGTATTTTGACGGTTACGTTGACTGACTGTTATGCGCCGAGTAAAGTCGGTTAAGACGAAGGCAATGTACTTTCATGTCTTAACGTCGAATTATCGTTGAATTATAAATGCTAAACAAAAATCTTGTGACTGCCGAAGTTATTTACTCTGCTTTCTGCTTTTTTTTTTAATGCACATCAAGTGTAAGATTTAAACATTTGTAAATATCCACTTTTCTTGTAATTTCACAAGGATGGATAAAGTGACCAGGCCCATGGCAGTGTTAATTTTACACGTGGTAGAATAATACACAAAATACTTACAAGTAGATCTTAAGCATGTCTTTCGAAAGTGCTCAGTTTACCGTGAACAGCCTATACCCCGGAGTTCGTGAGGCAAGCTACCGCTAAGCTCCTCAGTAGCGTTCTGTCCTGCAACAGTTCATTTTCGAAATGCGCCTTCTATCGTCAGGCGGAAAACTTACGTCGTTATATTTTTAAAGTCCTTGGAAATGTTGGTGAATACTCAATGCCCAAAATTGTTGATGCATACGCCATTTCTTTGTGCCATGCTCGCGTGCTATGGATAGCAAAATCATCCTCTGGTTTATCAACGTAGCTATTCGAACATAATGAGCCCTGGCCTAGCATTTTTGGTTGAGTCACGGATTTACACCGCAAATCTAGGATTAACAGTTGATCATGGTAGTTCACCAAAAAACCCGGGATTCATGGGCGAATCACTCGGGGATTGTGAGTTAGTTTCACAAACCGAGCGCGCTCGAACAGTTCCAAGTCGCGGATATTTTACGACCTAGGAAGTTCATTATTACTGTCTGTCCAGTACAAAGGGAGGGTAAAACACCCTCACCATTCGTTAAAATGATTCAAACCTTACTAGAAAACCGCATTTTACGTCAGCATGCAGAATTTTCGTATCCGATAACATTTTACCATCTTATGATTACGTAGATAATCCCTTAAATGCGCCTTCAACAACATTGCACTTTTAAAACGTATTCTATTTAATTAATTCATTCAATTAAGCTAATGTTTACACTTCGATGTTGTTGAAAATTTGTGTCATGGGAGACTGCCAAGCACCCATTGAAGAGTATGTTTTTTTTGCATGTCCAATGTTAAAAAACTTTTATCACCGTATTTATAAATTCGATTTCTGGACTAATTTTCGTCACTGACACATTCTTCAGTGAAGCTTTTTTTTATCCCTATGTCAACATTCTGGAGGTATTATGTACACATGTACTATGTGTTTCTGTACCAGTGAAAACTGGTAAGACTCCAAGTACAGTTGTATCAAGAAAATTGCTATAGTAGTATTTTTAGCTAAGACATTAAATTAACTTATGAACATAAGCAGGCGTCACCGCCAAACTGTGCACATCACGTATGGTCCTCTCGCATGTGGGAATAGTGCCGGACGGTGCCGCTGATCGGCTGGTTTTCTCGGGCATCTCGCGTTTCCTCCGTCCTTTCATTCCAGCGCTGCTCCATGCTCATCTCACTTCACCCTCATCAACTCCCAAGGCCTGGATGTTAAGAACCACCCAAATCTCTTCACTCACTCACGTATACTCCATTCACGGATACTTCCAGCTTTTCTGGAGTCTTGCTAAAGTTATACTTCTAGAATATTTCTCCGTCTCATTCAGAACAAAACTTAGAAAATTATACCAGAAGGCTAACACACCGCATTGGTGCGCGCTCAGTTTAATAATATTTTGCACGAGTACTATTTCTTACTAAGCATTGCCAACATACCAGCTTTCTCTCTGTTTTTACTCATATTATTTTTAAGGAATTATTGAAATTTTTTAGTAATATATATGTAAAGGTTTAACATGACATTTTAGGAAGCAACCAAACACGTCATACATAAAGTGTTTTGTAAAAGGTTTGATTGAAAAAGGCGTGAATAAACCACGAATAGACTATAGTGTGTGTATTGTTTGCACAGTTTCCTGTGAAGTGTCTAGTGTGCAAGTTAGTTGCTCACTTTCTTCTCTAGACTCCGTGTTCGGTTTGCATATCCCGACATGCATTGCGTTTAACAGAAACCCGCTGGCCTCGGTGTAATCACGCCTGAAGAAGGTCACGTTCCAGGGAGTGGCAGTTATTAAGTCGCTGGTCGCTTGTCAAGTCTGCTTCATGAATATATATATATATATATATATCAGCAGGCAGCAAAATAAGATTGTAGCAGATTTGTTGGTCACCGTATTGCGATGACGAGTCTATGTTGTTTCATTCCCATGGTGTTAAACAAAGTTGTCTTTCTTATTTTCCGTACGTAATCATCCAGATAGAAGTATTTCGACGGAAGCATACGGCCTGGATGTCCGAAAACACAATTCTAATTTTTTTTACCAAGAGTTACGATGGTCAATGCAAGAAATACACGAAGAAATGGCACATTTAGTTGACTTCAGAAATGCACGAGACCTTAAACTAGGGACAGTTTATTTCACAGATAGTAATAACGTACAAGGGATATTCTCGGCTTTCCTTCGTATGCGGCGCAGAAAATTTCTGACATGTGTACTGTATATAACTAATGAAAATGTAAAATAAATAAACGACTATTCAATGTAGTAGAAAAATCCTGAATTTCACTTCCACGTGTCTTTTTCAGTAATTAAATTTTAAAAATCCTGGCCAGCGTCTTACGTTCTTCAGGGAAACGTATTTCCCGGACGTTTGCGGCCGAGAAGTCATAAACGCCAATGTGTTTCCTGCGAAGACAAGCTCCATCGTTTCTCACTCACGCGTACAAGCTCCTGCCTAGGAAGACTACTATGAGGACACACAGTCAGGTGAACATGCGAACAGGTTCCGATTGTGTGCACGAGAACGCAATTCCTTTCTGTCTCCCTTCGTGCGCGTTCCACTCCGGGGTTGAAGTTGAACGAACTCAACCCCTTCGCCATTCTTCTACCCCCCCTTCTAATCCCCCTCACCTGACGTGTCCGCGAATTCCCTCTAATAACAAGCATGAGCAATTGTCTCCACGGATTAGATCTGCTTTCTCACTCTATCACTCCCCTCCCACCCTCTCCGCAACATCCAACATCAAGGGTCACAAACACACACACACGTGACATGCATGTGTGTGAGGTCACGTCATTATAGCCGCGCCCAGTTCTTTGTCGTGTCTCTCTTGTAACTCAGTTACGTTAAAGACTGTTCTTAGTCGACTGATGCAGTGTAGGGTAGACAGAATGAGCAGGCGAAATCTCACCTTTTATTTTTTCTTTTCTTTGGCATAACCTCATGGCTTTCTAACTTGGTTTAGTTTATTTCGGGGAAGCCCGTTTATTGTTACTCGCCTTTAGTTATTAAAGAGGACGAGACTAAAATCAGACGCTTTAGATCTCCGTCAAATTTGGTCAGCCTGTACAGGTAATAAGCAACAGGCCATACCTCTGTCGACGAGGAAAACAATCTCAGAGACGGAGTTTTTGAACTTGCCTTTCGGGCTCACAATTTTAGTGTCCAAGCGTCGCTCAGTCGTCATTTATTAAACTACAAATCGAGATGCTTACAATGAAAAACTGTAGCCAACTATACAAGATAGAGAATTAATTTTAAATTATCCTAATACACACATAACCAAAATTTTCAGGAAATTAGTTATTATTTACGTTGCACATAAAAGTATAGTGTGTATATTTTGTAACTCTATAAAATATTTTGATAAAATTGACTTATGTAAATGTTTAAAAAATTATTTAATAAGAGTTTATTTTTAAATAAAATTTAAAATTATTTCCATTTTGAATGTTGGAGAAAGCACATTTGACACAAAAAAAAAACTCTTTCATCAATTAAATTTCATTGTAGCAGGAAACACTTTCTTAAATAATATTTTTTAATAATTCAGTTACTCCCTGGACATTGCTGTTATCAAACATGTTTGATAGATACATAAAACTGCGTCATAATAATACTGTCAAAAGCTGCAACCTCTACGTAGTATATAAATAAAAGGTTGATTGTCACATTAACAACATATAAATGTGACAAGGGTTCAAGTCCTGAATGCTCTGCGATGTGTGAATGATAGGCAATAAATATTAATGGTAATGATAATACCAACTGGTTTTCAAGACGGTTTTGCTGAGTTTAGGTTATTTTTCTGAGCACCTGAGATTGAATCACTTTGCTCATGTGGTAACATGTTTTTAACTCCCTTTCAGGTCGAGGGTTCGGCCTAGATCGGCTATACTAGCACCGAGTAGCTTTTCAATTATAACATTAATATTATCACTGAATATCTAGACGGGAACCTTGGGCTTAATAACAGAATCGGTGCACGCATGCAAATGCAGTGTGAGAAGTAAAAGGTAAACTGTCTTTTAGCAATGTTTGTATGAGCTAAGAGCTACAGAATGGCCTCGAACAGGAGACCTTTGATCTTCCTAGGCGACTGTTCCCGAGGCTAACTAGCTGGAGAATTCCAGGCTCATGTACGGCACAGTTGTAGAGCGCGGAGTCAAAAGTTCGACGGGAAGGAGGTATCGCTATAAGCTCCTACAGTACGGAGATAGATGTGACGCCTTCTACTATCCCGCCGTCGAGATGACGGAGGAAAAAGAAGACAAAAATAAATTTCTCGGGCGTGGCCTGCAGTTACACCGTCATACCTCGAGGGGTGAGGTCACCAGGCGTGGGCCGCTAATGTGCCGCGAAGAATTATCTCGCAACGTGCGGCGATTCACGGGTTTCTATTCGCCCTCGTACGGCTGACTTTTACTATATTAACATCATAATATATCTACAAGAACATAGTAAATACCAACCAGTGAACCTTACTGAATTCTAGACCATGTTTATTGAATACATTTGAAATCTTTGTTTAGTTTCTTATTTTAGCACATAATGTATCTTTCCGCGGCTTGTAAAAATTAACATACTAGCAATCTTACCATGGTCAATGATTTTATTAACCAAGTTATATCCTGCAAAATTATTTCTAATATAAAAATGTAGCATTTAAGATAATTATACCTCCAAAAAGTATATATAAGACGAAAGGAAACCTTTATACTGCCACCACTTCACAAATTCCATTAATAGTGATCTATTTTTTAATTAGCTGCTAACATTATTAGAATCATCATTTACAATATGAAACATACATTTGGAGGCAGGGATTTTTTAAAATATTGGTACTAAACTATGTTTTTCTTCGTTCGTAGTACACATTATTTTCATTTATTAAAATAAAAATATGCTCAACCTTGCCCGTACGGGAAAAAATAACACATTCACCTTTCTCTACGTTTATGATAGATTGTTTGAATGTATAATTCCAACATAAGAAATTTCAAATCATTCCTCAGCTTGCTGCAATATATGATGAAAACATAGCTTCCCTTGGTTAATGCGTGTTTTTTTCTTTACTGAAGATAATGTATTCCACAATATAAATTTATAGTGGGTCAAAGGATTTAAATGCACGAATAAGAGACTTCAGGAAAATTAAACCCCAAATAATATGCCATTTGTGAAATCTGCTCAACGTGCATTTACACAATGAAGACCGCATCTACTATAAACAAGTGCTTCATCAGCCCATTTAATTCGTAATTTTCTCCCCAGCATACAGTAAAGACTAATTAATTTGACAAATAATGCACTAAAATCTCTTTCATACAAGTAACTAAGTTTATGACATCGCTAATACTTCACCACTTTCCAATAAAAGTGTTAATGGGGTGCAAGGTGATATTTTCTAACTTCGGGCTCGCATACTGATTTCTATTTTCCATGGTTTCCCAAAGTGAATCCTGCTTGCCTGAGCAACTTGCTCCGTCAGTCCGTCTTTTAAGGCCCTTGCTGTCGACGAGACGTTCAGCCATACCTACTTGCCTCTCAAACTGGCTACGTTAGCCAAGACAGTTGTGCAGTGCAAGGCCGTGGTAACGCGAGTGCTGTTAAACACATTCAGCTAAATACATTCGGTAGCCATGTCTGAACACGTTTAAAAACAGAACGTGTTTTCGCGAGAACTTCCACATCTCCATCGACCTGCATTGCTCCGTAGTTGTGAGCATATTTCAGCCACTGAAGATTGTTCATTGGTTATTACCTCATTTTTACACTGAGAGAGACGTTTGTTCTAGACAACCAAATATTTGTTTGTATATTACCAAAATTATATTTACTTGCCACAACGAAATATTTTATTTAGTAAATAAAATTCGGAGAGCAACAAAATTAATTTTGTTCATCCATCATAATACACGCTTGAACAAACAAAACCTCTGTGTTGGGCCAAAACATTAGACTATCAACAAAATATTTAGTTAAATGAACTGTTTGCATTTCTTTTGGCCTCTCATTTGATGATTACCTTCATTCGAAGAAATAGCTCAATAGTTTGTAATTTTTGCTACACCTAAGACAGTTACAGTGCCTGATAGTGCTTTTATCGATTCATAATAATGGTATAAAAATAAAACTATTTCAACAGAAAACTGAAAAGTAAAGTTGTAAAACATGATACATTTATTTACGCACGTAGTACAGTATTTGAGATGTATTTATTTTAAAATATTCATATTTCATTATTATAGGCTGTTCACGGTAAAAAGAGCACTTTTGAAAGCCTTTCTTAAGATCTACTTGTATGCACATTGTGTATTATTCCGCCTTATGTAAAATTAACATTGCCATGGGCCTCATAACCTTATTCATGCGTCGGTTAGGTGAAACTGTGGAATTATTAGAAAAGGAATCATAATTCAAATCTGGTATTGTTTACACTTCGATGCATTTCAAAAACAGAACGTGAAAAAAATAATTTAAGTTACCACATATTGTTACCTAACACTTTTTATGCGACATTAAGATATGGAACTACTTTCCATCCTTCGTTACCAACTTTACTGGGCGTATGTCACTCAGTGCACCCGTTAAAATATATGCAGGCAGGGGCAGTGATTTTTTCTAAGGTTGATCTCAAAAGTGCTAACTTTATCGTGAACAGTCTTAAGTCACTTTAGCAGAGGTTGCTAGGGTGCAGCGCTCGGCCACAAGTGATTTGGGTTTGACTCTCGGTCCGGCTTTTTTTTTTATATTAACCGAAAGTGTGTTATGTACGTAGAGCCAAACAGTTGCACCAACCAACTCTTACAGTCTGCGGCTACCAAATAAGAAAAACTAAATAATTTGGTTTCAACAACTAAGTATTTTATTGCCCTTATACAAGCAGTCGATTTGGTTGCACCAAGCAAACTGTATATTATTTTGAGTGCTTCCACGTGTTTAGCGATTGTTCAGGACACCTCCAAGATATGTCAAATAAATTCCCAACAGTTACAGAAGCGTCGAAAACCTAAATAAAAGTGTTTCAGACTCTAGCCTGTTTCGGTCTTGATTGACTGAACACACGCTAGCACCTATCAAAAACTTTTCCGAGAAATATAATCAGTTGAACGCCAAATTTAAAAAAAAAGTGCAGGTAGACGGCTGACTTTGTTTTCATAATGTGTTGAGGAGGCCGAACCGGTGATGGCGTCATTCAAAATTCTAGAGCGGTTTTCATCCCACAGTAATCGAGATTCCGTGAACTTTAGCTTTGCCGTGTATAACCGTGGGATGCAAAAACACTGCCTTCAACTTCATCTCTATTCCCTCCAAACTTCGTATTCACAGAGCACTGACCCGCAGAGTCGATTGGTTAGTTGGTAATGAAATTCTGCATGTATTCATTTCGAAACATCGCCACAGAGCCATTGGGGTGCCATTTTAGGGTAGCTTAAGAGGACTATGTAACTGCGCATTCAAGGTCAAGATGCGAGGGAGCCATACGGTCGACACTAAAACGCACTCCTAGCACCTCATCGCTCCTACGTGCAAGGCGTGCAGTGTTTCCGTCGTAACGCTTTAATGTGCAAATTAGATCTGTAACAGTGGGGTTTTATTACACGCGATGAAAGTCCACATATCAAGCTAAATGCGTATAACCGTACTCTCTCTTGCCGCTTAAGGAAACTGCGTAGGCAAGTTTAAAAAATGGAATATTTGATGAATTCTTTCTCCACTAATAAACCTAATATGATAAAAGTAAAAAGATAGGGATAAAGACAATAGTTTTTTTATCCTTTCTGGCTTAAAGTCGTATTTGCAGAACTTTCGTTTACCGAGATATGCGTTTACGCGCAAACGACGATTTCACGGAAAACGTTTTAGTACATAGTCCTCTGTTGGTGCTTGGCATAGCAGGCCTTGAAAGGGAACAAAATTCTCTTTTACAAATTACGTCGCAAAGATGACACATGAATTACAAAGATGTATAATTAAAATAAGTTTTCCCGCAACTACAAAATTAATATCTCAGATAGTCAAAGGTCACTTTGTTCGACACCGTTATTATGGAAGTTCTGCAGGAATTTCATAAGCTTGTTTTGGGGAGTGTGCGTAGATGATGAAAAGCAGTCCGGTATAAACGGTCGCGGTGGTCGCATGGCATCCCGATTTTAGAACGTGGGAAAAGCGGCGGGCGGGAGTTGCCATTGGCCGACGGGTTTCCTCAGTGTGCTCCCAATTACCCTCGTCTTTGCACTCCTTCGTTGCTTCATTTGCATCTCAGTGCACCCTCACGGTTCTTCACGTTTAACTAAGCTATTTTGAAAGCCCTGCTTGAGAACTACATTTCTCCTCAGTTCGTACCATTCCGCTACATTACACTACCCCGAGACTAATGACTTTATTCACGTGTCATTCAAAAGAAAATGAGAAGTTGTTAGGAACCCAAATGTGTTACCAATATGCCAATTTGTATTCTAATGCGTATAAAGCTTAAAACACAAACATTATTTCCCATCAATTGAAACATTGCACTCGCACGTAATACCGAATGTGTCTAAATTCCCATTACACATTGTAAGGGCTTGTAATGGGGATCAAGACGGCTACGTTTTGCATAGGAACTTATGTGCGGAAACGTACCGTTTCCCCGCGGCAAACAAAACACCACCACATCACATGTTGACCTCACCCACGTCTGCAAAACACTTTACGGTATTTATCTTCTGGTTCCACTTACAAGAAGGGCTCGATGTGACGACCAGCGACGTCTTACACAAACACGGTACCTAGGTACCATATTCTGGTAAACACGATCACCAATACCTGGACGTCCAAGATCCGCCTGGGCTTTTAGAAGATGTGCCACTGCGTGTGCGTCAAAACATGTGGTTTCAGCACGATGGAGCAGTACCTCATTTTTCTCTTGCGGTCCGACGTCATCTCGATCAACGTTTTGGCCAACAGTGGATAGGTCGAGGTGGCCCGATTGCTTGGCCTGCACGTTCACCCGACTTGACTCCGCTAGACTACTTCCTGTGGGGTCACATGAAAGGCGTGATTTACGAGACCCTGTGGAATCAGAGGAGAACCAGCTGGTGCGGGTTATGGCTGCGGCGGATATTGGACTTCCAGGTATTGGTGATCGTGTGTACCAGAACATGGTAGGCCTACGTAGGTGTCGTGTTGGTTTAGACATTGTTGGTCGTCCCATCGAGCCCTTCTTGTAAGTGTGTCCAGAAGATAAACAACGTACAGTAGGTTGCAGACGTGGGAGAGGTCAACATGTGATGCGGTGGTGTTTTGTTTGTCGCGGAGAAACGGTACGTTTCCGCACATAAGTTCCTATTCAAAACTTAACCGTCTTGGTCCCCATACATGCACTTAGAATGTGTAGTGGGAGTTTAGACACGCCTGTATAACGTCAAGTCCTGAAACTATTTCCCTTAATTCGCTGCCAACATACCTGCGAGCCTGCCTGGTAGTGTTTACGGTATTATATATGTAGTTATAAGCAGTAATTTATTTTTCAGAGGCTGATTTTAAAGTATTTAGTTTAGCGTGAACAGCCTATAGTATATCAGTGCAAGTCACACTTTTCTATAGACTGTTCACGGTAAAGAGCTCACTTTTTTAGGCCCTACAAAATTTTTCCTTTCAGCCAGTTTCTATCTTTCCGTCACTTTTTAATACGTCATTTGACTAATAAACATAGTGTATACTTTTCACCACTCTTAAAAGTTAACGCCTGAGAATGCAATAAAATATTTTTTACTTGTTGTTAATTCCTGATGGGAGAGCCTTAAAAAGTGCTCACTTTACTGTTCATGGTAAACTGGGCACTTTTGAAAGCCCTTCTTAAGATCTACTTGCATGCACATCGTGTATTCATCCACAATAAGTAAAATTAACATTGCCATAGCCCTGATAACTTTATTCATGCTTCAGTCGAGTGAAACTGCCAAATGATTAGAAAAATAAATGTTTTACAAATTCGCTAATATTTACACTTGTACGAATTAAAAACAAACAGAAATCAAAAGAAAAAGTTTCAGTAGGTATTCACAAATTCTTCCTCTGTCGTTACTAACTTAACTTCGCCAGTCGGTATTCCCGATAAAGTATATGCAGGTGGAGGGAGTGACAGTTTCCAAAGTTTGATTACAAAAGTGTCCACTTTAACGTGAACAGCCTATACTCACTCAGCATTAGACTAGTTTTATGAGGGAAGTAAGTGCGATATGAGGACTGAGCGATGGTTTTTGTTCGTGTGTGCAGGTGGCTGGGAGCGGGCGCCATGTCGGCCCAAGTGTCAGATGTGGGCCTCATACAAGATGAGGACCTGCTGCGCCGCATGGTAAGTGCTGGCCGCTCCCCCCCCCCCCCCTTTTTTTCATTCTCTTACAACTCCTCACACAGCGAAATTCAATTCATTCCCCAAGTTAGAATATTTTCTTCCCCCTGCAACTTACGAGTAGCTATACGCCGTTCACGGTAAAGTGAGCACTTTTTGAAGCTGTTTCATCAGACATAATAACCAATAAATACATTTCATTGTGGCCTCGGAATTTTTGTTTTGGGTATGGTGAATGTATACATTGTGTTTATTACTCACATGGCAGGGTTTACGTTAATATGTGGTGGAAGGACATAAATTGGTTGAAATAAAATGTAACAAGGGCTTCAAAAGTGCTCACGTCATCGTGAATGGCGTATAAACGATTATTCGTGATGACGTTGAAATGTGTAATAAACAACCACGTTTCGAGCTACGTCGTTGCGGCAACCAAGGCGATTAGTATCGATCCGTTACGTCCTGAGTTCGAGTCCCAGATGTTTGTGCGGCGTTTTATGTATAAGACCAAGTTGGTTTGGCTTCGCACCGATTAGCCTATCTGCATAAATGGTCGTCGTTTGTAAGTGACACAAAAATTCAGTTAAATTATTTATATTTCAATTTTAAATATATTAATCACATTAGTGTTTGTTTCAATGGGTAGGTGTCGATTTTAACAGCTGTGCCGGAATATCGTTACACATTTTTAGAAAACTTATGTGCCCGTTAAAGACTCCTAATCGTATGTTCAAACCAGGCCCTCTAGAAATTTGGTGTTGTAGAATGTGACGAGATGACAGTTCATGTTATACCGAAGCGATGTAATCTGACGCTGTGAAGCATCGAAAACCGAAAGTGCACGGTGGTCGTTCGGGTTTACACGCTTGACTTCGTAGCCACAAACTGGATTCGATTCTCGGCGAGAGGACGCGAGTCCAAAATCTCCGTGTTCCCTTAACTTGGCGGACGTCACAGATGGACGATGGGCTTTCTCGTCTTCCGCCATTTTGTTCTTTACTTTCTCCGTTGTTTACCTCACCTCACGTCCTCTCGTTTGTGGATGACAGCCTCCCTTCTGTCCTCCTCTTCCAAGGCCTCTTCGTACAAGCGTATTTATTCATAGATGTTTACTAGACGTACTTGGCAGATACACTCCAAAAACACTCCCTTTGCTATAACATATGATTTGTTGCCACAAATAAAATTGTGCTTAAATATGGACCACTCCAAAGTAGGTTCACCACAAACGAATTTTTTTGTTTGAGATATTATATTAATGGCAATGATAAAAGTCCATTCAGGGTTGCTTCCAACTTTTATTAACCTCTGCTAAAGTTCTACTTCCAGGGTATTTCTCCGCCTAGTTTAGAAAACCACACGAAAAGGGCAACGCACCGCATTCGTGCGCACTCAGTGTAATCATAATTTGCATAAGAACCAGTTCTTACCAGCCAGTACATAAAAAAAAAACCTATTTCTCACTGTTTTATACATATTAATTATAAATGAAATATTGCAAGCTATAAATAAGATTTCAAATTACCCAAAAATAAAGTACTTTTATGAACACAAGTATAAAACGCTTGTGATACATAACATATCTAGGAAAAAACCAAACACGTGCTGGGGTGATTTTTCAAATATTTGCTTCTTTAAGTGTGAAGGAACCTCATTGTCCATACAGTAGTTCAACAGTATTCTTTCTGTTAAATGCAATTACCGTATTTTGAAGGTTAAACCATTATGTTGATGATCTAACTAATTTTTAATTTGGTAACGTAGCATTTATATAGTTTGATTTAGGCTAAAAATTACAATGTACGAAATAAATCCGTCGGAAGCGAGGTCATTAGAAACGGAATAAATTTCTTAGATTGCCAGGAATGGGGAAGGAATCTGTCGTTGCCGGAATCACGGAACTATCCCTGCTTTCGACTGGATTGCTTTCGGAAAATAACTGAAAAATCGAAATCAAGATCGCTGGACCGGGAATCGAACATGGATTATACATTTCGAACATGATAATATACATTTGTTAATAAGAACTCCGTTACCATTGCGTCTAACCAGAGCAATGCTTACCGGAGTTTATATATCTGCAATTTTTGTTTCTTTTATTTTAATACTCTTTTTTTAATTTCTTTAACTGCTTTTGATACCTTAATGATAATTAAGTAATCGTATCAACATTAAAAAGCTTAACGAATTTCTGGTCTAGGGTTTTATTGGTCGCTGGTTACGCGTGGAGCCCTCCTCGCCTTGATACTTGCTACCCACTCTACTGCAGTGGCCGAGCGGTCGTCTTTCTTTAAGGCGTTCCTTGTATATTTTTGGCGCATCACAGCTCTTTGAATAACGTTACTTTTGGTGGTCTATTCCCTAATGTTGGAGTAACATTCTTAACGTATTCTACTCGTATAGCATTGCAGGTTTGTTTCCAGAACATTCTGAACGGATAGTATATTTCACACGTTTAGAGACCGAAACGTGCGCAACCTAGTAATAATAGAAAACTACACTATAGTAGCATTCAGTGAACAGGTAAGAACTCCATTATATAATGGAATTGCAAAATAAAATCTTCAGTGTCGTTAATGTGAAGACGCTTTCCTCTATCTGTGTAGGTAGGTGGGGGATAGAACACATCAAAAGGCTGTTCACGATAAAGTGAGCACTTTTGAAATCCACCTTAGAAAAATATAACTTCCCCCTGCTTGCATATATTATAACGGGCGTACTTGGTGACATGCGCCCAGTAAAGTTGGTAACGATTGATGGAAAATATTTCCATCCCTTAGTGTCAAATAAATATGGTTAGGTAACCATTTTGTAACAACTTAAATTATTTTTTTCTCTTTGTACTTGTAAGTGTAAAAAAGAGCAGATTTGTGAAATATTTACTTTTTTAATTAACTCATAATTTCGCTTGACCGACGCATAAATCAAGTGATGAGGCCCATGGCAGTGTTAATTTTACATAAGGCGGAAGAACACACAGCGTGCATACAAGTAGATCTTTAGCAGGGCTTTCAAAAGTGCTCATTTTATCGTGAACAACATATAGTAAACAATTAAATAACAGTAGTCTCAATACGCACACTTAAACATTTTGTTGCATCTAGTGGCAGCTGTGTATCTATGTCACGTGACGGAGAAGATTTACTGAATGGCGACGTGTGAGTATGGTTTATGAAAGACATGAGCGCCGAATATGATAATCATGTAGTGGCAGTCAAGGCTTCTCAAAAGTCTAAATTAATCTTTAAAAGAACTTAAACTTCTTTGAATCCTTGCAAAACAAGAGTCTGCGCATTTTCTTGAAGGAAATACGCAGTCCAGGCCTCAAGCTGATTTGCGGCCTCATCAATTTAGCAGACACTTGAGACTCCTTCAGTTCGGGAGTGCACCAGTGTAAATGAGGCATTCCTTGTACGGAAGCTCTTAGCCGCGGGCTTACACTCTTGTTGGCTACAGAGGAGTTCAAATGGGCGCTGTTTGTTGACTCGGAAAATGAAATATCTCTTAAACCAGACGTGACAACTCACTACCTATTGTTTCAAATGACTACATGTAAATGTTTATACAAATATTGTACTAGTTGTGATCCCGATAAAACCTGACTTTTCGCCTCCTTGGCCAACAGGACTAAGTTTCTCGAAAATCACATGCAATGTCAACGCCAGCCAACTGCCGGCAATTTTCAACAACTAAACAAGATTTATTCTCCTGTTCTATTTACTGAGAACACTGCTATTCAATAAGATTTGCCAATTTCCAAGATAAGATTATATTTCAGTCATAAAATGAATACTAACCCGGCCAAAGTACATGTGTACATCCTTTGAAAAAGACAACTTTTTGTTTGTACGTTACATATATTAACGTTTTCTTCATAATTACAAAACATGGAAAATTTACATTAAAATTTTCAAAATTACAACAATTGCTAAATCTCCGCTCTACATTAAGCATAAAAATAAAAGTGTGTACAACATTCTTCTTATAAGGGCATTCAATCATAATAGTCGCAATCCTTAAAAATTTCCGCTCCAAATACGATCTTTCATCTATAATTCCACATTTCTTTCGCTACGGTAGTGAGCGGAAAATTATCTCTTTTTAGAGTGATTTTTCAAAGTCTCAGATAAAATTTGCGTCCAATGTGAGGAAAACATCCCTAAAGACCCGAGGGTCTTGAACATACTGATATTTTATGTCTGTGTTTCCATGACCGCTGATGGGAGACGATTCCTGTCGTACTCGACCCCAGCTAGGGTTTATAAACCTCTTCACCAACGTGGAAAGGAAGCTTACAGATTGCTCCAGAGTTAAAATTTAATAAAATACTCCCAGTTCAACATTTCCAGCCACGTCGCATCATCTAGAAATCCCCCCCCCCCCTCCGAAACAGTGACGTCAACGTAAATAGCAACCCACATTTACCGCAACTAGGGTTAGTCTTTATTCTGCAAACGGACGGCGTGGTCATACTGCTGTACTCGTGGTCGGTGTCCATGCGTCGGTCCCCCCATCGAACCTCGAAGACAACCGTCATCTGCTACCAACTAGGCCGGGCGATCCACGCATTTGCCCCAGCCAGCACAGCCGAGCAACGATGATAAAAAAAATCACCCAATGTAGGGATAGACGTGTTGTCAATTTATAATTCCTATATTCATTTCAGAATCCATATTGTGCTGGTTAAATCATACTGTACAAGTATTTACAGAATTACATTACATGTACAAGAAAAGCAACTGGAATATAAATTACTCACTAATATCTACTAAAGGCAAAAAATAATTTCTGTAATTATCAGAGAGCAGAGTCATTGGACTAATAATTCCCTATCAGTAAAATGCAACAATGAACTCTGTGACCTTATACTACATAAAATTAGTTATTAATGTACGGTGTCTTTTTAAGTGCTCTCCACTTCTCGCCCCACCACGTGTGTTTGTTGTCGTAATAGATTTTTATTAGATAAGCGCATTATATATGTCCATTAGAAGTAGTTTATTAGTGTTTTGAGTGATTTGTAGAGTAGGAATTAAGAAGTCATTAAGTAGTTGGGCAGACTAGTCAAGCTACATAAAAACTCGAGACTTGGTGGCTCCCGCCTAAATGGACCGTTTTTCCGCGTTTGAGGCCGAGAAGCGCGGAACCGATAAGGGCGACACTGCCAGACATACCAAGTGCGCCATCGCCGCTACGCGCAGGGCTCTGAACTGGCATGAAGTGTTCTCGTTGTGTCGCGCGTACCTGTGGGGCTTCCAGCGGCGCCCTGGCGTTTTAATTGGTGGAAATTCTGTAAGAAGGTTCGATTCAGGGTCCTTACGCATGTTTATATATGTCCGATGCGTGTACTTTGCCATGCAGCGCTTTGAAAAAGCCGTTTTTTTTTTTACCTATGTTTGAATGTTCTGAAATGGTGTTTCTGACACGCGTGACATCTTGAAAGCACTCAAGAGCGCTCGCCTGAAGTGTGAGCATGTTCTTCGTGTGGATCATCACACTGGACGTACGATTAATAGTTTTGTAGGAAAAACGTTTATTTCAAACACACTAGAATGCAGTTCAGGCGTCGTGTAGGCGGGCAGCCCACTTGCTTGACTCTGAACTGCGTTGCAGAGTGTTTGAAACCCTGGTTATTTTACGAAACTATGTCAAATATTCCCACATAAGTCTACCTACTAAAAGACATCATACCCCAGACAAGAACGTAATATTACTTAAAAATTGCCACGCATGCTGAAAATATTATTTTGGAACCCTCTAATATGGCTATAGACGGTTTTTTGAGAACTGCAGTATCTTAAAACATTGTAGCCGGATACAAGCTAAACTACGATAGGAGCTTGTATTGAACTTTGCAACAGACTTGACTTCTCATCAATAGAATGATATGGTCACCGCTGGAAGTCCCATAGGTACACCCAGCACTACGAGAACACTGAACGCCAGCTCAGAGCCCTGCGCGTAGCGGCGATGGCGCTCTTGTAGCGCGTGCCAGTGTGGCCCTTATAGGTAGCTCCCGCGCTTCTCGACACGATGCAGGCAGGCGGGACCCTTAAGATATGGCAATAAACGAAGATTTGTTCAGCGGAGAATGTAAATGGTGAAACGGGAAGGCGAATAACCGGTGCTGGCAAACACGCCACGCATTCCTACCACTCACGTTGAGTGGACGGACTGGCGACGACAGCGCTCGCGGCCCGCGGCGGCGGCGGCGGGAATCTGCGGCAAGGCAAGCTGCCTGCTCTCGCGTCACGAGTGTTGAGCGCAGCAACGGCGCAAGGCGCTTCTTGTAGTCCATTCACTGTAATGTCGATAACTACACTATCTACCAAAAAGTAATTGGGTACCTGTCCACAATGTTTGCTCCGTGGTTGTCACCCCGTTAGAATCTCGTAGGGCCACCTCTTGCGGCTATAACAGCAGCCACCCTGTCTGGCATGCTCTCTACGAGTGTTTGCAGGACATCCACGGGGATTCGTCGCCATTCCTCTTGCAACCATTCCATGAGTTGAGCAATGGATTTTGGCCGCGCCTGACGAGCCCTCAGCCGGCGATTAAAATCGTCTCAAAGATGTTCTATAGGGTTGAGGTCGGGGCTCTAGGCGGGCCAGTCCAATTGGCGAACATTGTTGTCGGCGTACCACTGCATAGTAGCCTTTGAAACATGGCACCTGGCATTGTCATCCTGGAAGTAACACGGGTCCATTCCATAAAAACGCCACAATGTTGGGAGCATTTCTTTATCCAGAATGTTACCTTAGGCCTCTGTGTTCATGTTACCCCGGACAAACACCAGCGGTCCTACGCCGAAGGCCGTGAAACACAAGTCAACTGACGTACTTAATTACCTATCTTCACTGGTGTCCAATTACTTTTTGGTAGATAGTGTAGTATGAAGCCCTGCTAAAGTCATACTTCCAGGGTATTCCTCCGCCTCGCGCAGACAAATCTTTGCTAAGTTAAGGTTAGTTCTATTCACGTTAGGAACAAAACGAGATTTCTTATGGAGAGTTTCGCATTAAAAAAATTCCCGCCGCTAGGTAAGTAGTGTTCCTAAAGATATCGTTTAGTTAAAATATTAATCTACGTGAATTATAAAAGAGAAATATTTCACTCAGTTACGAAATATTTTATTTTTGACCTATGGTTATTGCAATTATCCTGTATTTTTAACGTAGAAAAAAGAGAAAACTCTTGTACACATGCGACACTAGCGCTTACCTAGTGGCGAAAATATTCGCTTTACCAAACTTGTAACATTGATCTAGAAGGTAACATTATAACAAGTCAAGAAAATCACACATAAGTGACAACGCACCGCATTCGTGAGCACTAAGTGTAATAATAGTTTGCACATTAACTATTTCTCACTAGATGTTGCCAGCACACATATTTTCTTTCATTTTTTATTCATATTTATTATAAACGAACTACTATTTATAGACAGAATATAAGTAAAAGTTTAATTTAACCAAAAATGCGGAACTTCAACGCAAGCATGAAATTCTTGTGACACGTGGCATATTTAGGAAACAACCAAACATGTCATAATTGGGGTGATTTTTCAAAGGTTTGATTTGAAAAGTGTGAAGAAGCCGCGAACGGACTATAACGCCGACTGCGCATGCACCGGCACACAGCGTAGAGCGTCCGAGGATGCAGCATGTTAGCTGTGTTCACGCCCTCTAGGATGATAAGGCTTGGTTCACGCTTCATCGAGCAGTTCTGAAAGCATCTTCGCTTACATGGACACGCACAGGGTTTTTACCATGGAGGAGGGGGCAGAGAGGGGGTTCGGACATTGATCGTATAATATCTATTCACGGTAAAGTGAGCACTTTTTAGACCCGCCTAGCAGGCATAAAACCATACTATTATATTATATTGTGGCATCAGGCGTTAACTTTTTAGAGCTATAAAATATTTAACTTACACTGTGTGTACTAGTCCCGTGACAATGATTATATCAACAATTTGCACAAGTTTACTAATAAGCTGAAAGGAACTTATGAGCACGGCATTATTAAGTACCAACTTTCACTGTCAACAGCATATAGCGGTATTATTTCTTGTGTAAAACACATCTCTGGCGGAGAGCAAAATAAGCTTTGCTACTTACAACTCAATTATTAAACATAACTGCGAAGCAATTTTATAGACTCTTGAACACGCTGCTAAAAAATTTTTGCTTGTACGAAGTAGTTTCTTTAAGTTATTACATTCAGTACGAATTACTTTTGCTATGCGAATGGCGATGTAAAAGAACGTGCTCTTTGTGATACAAATTTACGAAAGTAGCTGCAGAACTTCGCGATGATGCACCGAAACCCTACCACAAACATGAAATAGGCTAGGAAGTTGTTCGAAATGTGTTTAAAAAATGTTCACAGTAAAGTGAGCACTTTTGAAATCAACCTTAGAAAAAAGTCACTGCCTCTACCTGCATATATTTTAACGGGCGCAATTAGTGACATGTGTCCAGTAAAGTTGCTAACGATGGAGGCGAAAACGGTTCCACTTATTAACGCCGAACGCATAGTGTTTGGTGAACCATTTGTGATAACTTACAATTATTTCTCTCACTTGCCGTATTTTTTAATGCATCTAAGTGTAAAAATGAGTAGATTTGTACAATATTTACTTTTCTAAAATTTTTCCGTTTCAATTGACCGACGCATGGATAAAGTGATGAGGCCCATGGGAATGTTAATTTTACATAAGGCGGAAGAACTCACAACGTGTATACAAGTAGATCTTAAGCAGGTCATTTTAACGCGAACAGCCTATAAATAAATATGCCCTTCCCAGGTCACTAAATACAGAAGCTCCAACTAACCAAGTACCTTCCGTGTACCCCTCCCGCCTCAGGCAGGGTAGCTATGGATAAGGGGAGGTCAGCCAGAAGAATGGATAAGGTGCGACGGGTGGGGGTAGAGAAGCAGCGGAATGAAAACGGGGGATGGTACGGCAGAGTCCCGAGAAAAACCCCACGCTGCTGCCACGCCCGCAACATTCCCCACATGGGACACCCCCCCCCCCCCCCCGGGCCAGAAAAATGAATCACCCGCCGGAACGTGGAATCGAACCGGTGACTTCAGAAGTGGGAGGCCAGTGACTAAACCACCGAGCCTACCGATCCTTACACAAAACTCAAAGGGGCCGCGATGGTGCACTGGTCAGGCTACCCGCTTCCCACCAAGGCGAACCGGGTACGATTCCCGGCTGTGTCGCTCCCGGAATTTCGCATGTGGGAATCGTGCCGGACGACTCCGCCGGTCGACGGACTTTCTCGGGGATATTCCGTTTCCCCCGCCCTTGTATTCCGGTGCTGCTCCATACTCACCTCACTTCACCCTCATCGGGTCTCAAAACCTCGATGTTAAGAGCAGCCCAAATCTCTTCGCTCCGTTAAAAAAAACTTGATGCAAAAATAAAATTGCTATCAATTTCCTGGACTAAAACGGAAGTTTTAAAGTTTTAAGCCGGTACGTAATATGAGAAATTTACTGCGTATATGGTTACAATTAAATAAACTTTGGAAACTTTATTACTTATTTGACACTTTTCCTGAACAAACACACGAGAGCTACTATGGTTGTACTGGGGTGTGGGGGAACTTTACCATATGTGCCTATTTTGCAAGCAACTGTTAGTGTTTATTATATGTTTTTTATACTGTATGCACTGACAAAATTAACACCGGTGTACTACAAAAAAAAATGCGCTGTCATGAAATGCTGGAAAATTGCCGCGCTCGGTATTTGCTTCGCGTATCTTCTTGGCGAATGAGAGGACATGATGCACGTTAACGGCCAGGCAGAAATAAAACTGGCGTTGACATCATGAGGCGCGGGTGCTAGTTGACATGACAAACAGGGAGTTACACGAATGCCAAGTGCCCCTTTCCCTGCCTCGCGTGAGTGTCCCCGACACCTTTGTTGTACTCGGCTGGCATCCAGTCAGAGCTTCAGTGATGCTGTGGATGTGAGGAGGACACGTCCGAACACGTCCGTTTTTTTTAAATTGATATTTAATACATACTTCATTGTTTTCGCGTTTACGAGGTTCATCTCGGATAGGCCTGCGCATAGTATGTTCATGGTAAGCTGAGCACTTTTGAAAGCCTTGCTTAAGATCTACTTCTATCTACTGTGTGTATTCTTCCCCAAATGCGAAATTAGTATTGAAATGTGCCGGATCGCATTATTCGTGCGCCGGTCAACTGAAACTGTTAAAATTACAAGAAAAGTACACGAAAAAAATTTCTGGTAAACTTCCTAAACTGTAATGGAAGATTTAAATTAATACAGTGTATGGTAAGAGTACTATCTATCAGTCTGAAAATGTGGGTATGTTTAACATAGCTACTATACAAAGATAGGAGCTTCCCTACACATTCAACTCTTTCTCGAGTTACTGTAGTAACTTTACCATGTATGTATGGGAAGATATTTTACCATTCGCGCTTTGTCACTATACTTATACAGTGAAATTGCAAATATGCAAATAATTTCTTGGAGTGTTCGCAAATTTTTAGATTCTTACACTTATGTGCATTTTAAAAAAAAAGCAGAAAGCAGAAGAAATAATTTCAGTGCTCATAAATGTTTTCCTAACACTTTTAATTCAACGTTAATACATCAAACCTAATACGCATTTCCTAGTGAAACATTGAATACAAAATTAGTGTTTGTGCACATACGCGTATCTCAGTGCATAAATTGTTTTGGGAATACGTTTTCTTTTTTACCCAGGAAGGGGTAAAAAACTAACATCTACAGCCACCGGTTTTTGCTCCTACCCGTATGCATAATTGAAACGGAAAAATATAAATAAAATGGCTAAAAACAACATTGCTAGGGTTCGTCTGCGCTGTTACAAATTGCATTTGTAGTTTAATCCAAGGCTCCCGCCTATCCGCTGTTTAAACTGCTTCGCAAAATTTCTGAAATACTCGTTTTGCTACGGCACTATAAAACTTGCGTCTAATGTGTTGCTCTAATAATAAAAGAACACGCACTTAAGGCGAGCGGTGTTAAGTGCTCTCAAGACGTCACGTACGTAAGAGCGTGTCAGTTGCATACAAAAGCACATAGCGACCCTGCACCGAACCTTCCTACAAACGTTCCACAAATAATACTGTAGGGTCACCTCTGAAAGTTCCATAGGTACACACGGCACGACGAGAACAATGTACGCCAAGCTCAGAGCCTTGCGCGTAGTGGCGATGGCTCACTTGATTCACGTATCAAAGTAGCCCTTATCCCACCCGCTCTTCTCGGCCTCGAACACGGAAAACAGTTCAAGGTGGGCGGGTCCCTTAAAGTTGCTATGGAATAAACCTACCAGCATTAAATATTTATCAGCGTTACTGAATGCCATACAGTAGTCTATTCGCATTATATTTACACTTTTGAATCAAACCTTTAAAAAATCAACCCACGTGTAATGTTTTTGGTTGTTTCGTAAATATGTCTAGCATCGCAAAACTTTTATACTTCTGTTAAAATAAAAGGCATTTTATTTTTGAATAAATAGAATTTTATCTATAAATTATAAATTTAATTCACAACTAATATTAAAAACCAGAGAGAAATTAGGTGTGTTGGTAACACCTAACAACAAATGGTTCTCACGCAAAATATTATCAAACCGAGTAGGTATGCGTTGTCCCTTTGGCGTAATTTTCCAGATTCGGTTAAGTTTTCTTTGCACGAGGCGGAGGAATAGCGAGAAAGTAGGACTTTGGCATGGCTTCAGAAAAGTTGGAAGCAGGCTTAACTATGAATGGGCTATACTAGGGAACGGCCGCGGAACGCGAGTCTAGAGGAAGCGGCGATACATGTACAGTGAACACGGGGTAGAGCGATCCCGCCGGCTGCGCAGAACCAGTCTCCGTGTCCCAACATTGAACTGCTTTACTGCCGACACGACTGTCATAGACAACGTGGTGATAGGATTTGAGGTTAGAACACTGTTCATGTAAACAGGTGCTTTGAGTTATTTGGATACGTCCTCTAACTAACTAATTGTTAATACTATTGGGACAGGTCCACCAAGAGAAATTCCGGGTCCCTGAGAAATGCGTGCTGTGACCCCCCCCCCCCCCCCCCAAAAAAAAAAAAACCAATCGATCATTTACAACAACATAAATAGTCGTCATACATGCAAAAAAAAGTTAATAAGTTTTGAGTGTCTAAATTTTATTTTCACGTAATACTTCGTTTTATAAATAAACATTTACTAGTCAGGCCCGGCCCAGGCCCCTAAGCAGTGCACCTCCTTTCCTCCTCCTCCTCCTCCCCCCCCCCCATAACCTCCATGGCGGGCCTGATTAGGTTAAGTTCAAACTGGTGAAAGTAGTTTATTCATAAGGACTTGTCTTTTGAAAATCAAGATACAAGCATGTTCATCATTGCTGACCATATGACTTTGACAGTTGTGCTGGTTTGGGATATGTGAACGTTGGGTACATGCGCAGTAGACAAAGGACCGGTCTACGTCATCTTTACTCTATGGAAGTACCCCGACAGCCGTGTTCGGAGCACGATCTCCTCCTGCGCTACCTACCCTCAGAGAGCAGAATGAAAACAAGCGTGAGATACTCTCTCGTGACTCCATGTCGGCTAGGCTTTGGGCTACAGGGAGTAGGGGCGGGGCGAATAAGACGATCATCATGGGAGAACTGCCACGGGCGGGGAAAGAAAATCGAGCAGTTCAAAATCCTCCAATCAGCGACTCTGGCCTTGACATCCCCCCCCCCCCCCGGCGTGGCGGCACCAGCGCTTAAGGTGGACGGCTGGGTAGGCCGCCGAACGGCGCGGCGTGCAGAGCTCCAGCTGAAAACGTTTTATAAAAAAAAGCCGTCCAACGTGTCTACGAATAGCATTTAAGAAACGTTACGCGTCTGTTTACGTTTTTCAGTCGCTCCATTTCTCTCTAAAGAAGTTTTTGTGATATCGAAAATGGCTCAAACGGGTGTTTTCACGGTAATTTTTAGGTATGAACATTCCAGTACAAAACATTAAAAAAGGTATAGGGACGTGCATGAAGCCTTTATTTTTAATATTACGTCATCAAATGGTAGGGTCTCCTTTGAAAGTCTCATAGAGGCGTGTTATCGACGGCAAGACTGCACGTCAGTTCAGTGCTTTGCGCGTAGAGGCGATGACAGAGTTGATGCGCATATCTCGGTCGCCCCTAGCGCTCCCACGCCTTTAGTCCACAGACGTGCAAAATTCTTTCAACACCCATATACCTGTAGCGCGGAGTGGGTTGCTGTGTGTCTGTAATTAACGTTTTTAAAACAGATTATTTCACGTGTCCACAATAACACTTTAGACCAGGGCGGACTACAACTTTCAACAGATCACGCTTATTGCAAGCATTATTTTGCAGCTCTTCGACATCGCAAAGAATCACGTTTTCAGAATGTTGCAGCTTAAAATATGCTGAGTAAATTCCTGCGGAACTAGTAGAGGGCCCTGCACTGAACATTGCCAAGGGATGAGGCAAGTTACGAGTGAGCAAAAGTCAGCGTTAAGGGGAGCGCTTGATTGAAGGAATGTTGCATGCAAGAGGCCTAGAAACGTAGGAACGCTAGGGGTGACCGAGACATGCGCATCAACACTTTTTTCGCCTCTACGAGCAAAGCACTGAACTGGCCTGCAGTCTTGCCGTCGATGACGCGCCTCTATGAGACTATCAGCGGAGACCCTACCATTTTATGAAATAATAAAAAAAATAAACACGTTTGATGCACGACCGTATTCTTTTTTTAATGTTTTGTACCGGAATGTTCGTACCTAAAAATAACCGTTAAAACACCCGTTCGAGCCATTTTCAATTTCACAAAAACATTCTTTAGAGAGAAATGGGGGAACTGAAAAACGTATACAGACGCGTAACGTTTGTTAAATGCTATTCATAAGCAGATCTCACTCAGACATGTTGGGCAGTTTTTTGATCACAAAACATTTTCTTCCAGAGCACTGCACACCGTTTGGCGAT
Source organism: Dryococelus australis (assembly GCA_029891345.1). Lineage (NCBI taxonomy): Eukaryota > Metazoa > Arthropoda > Insecta > Phasmatodea > Phasmatidae > Dryococelus > Dryococelus australis. The sequence continues at coordinate 101,609,442 of CM056997.1, read as the reverse complement.
CGCAAGGTGGGTCAGTACCTGTCGAATTATTTTTATAGATTTTCCGCCACAAATTCGATTTCAGGAGGTGCATTACAATTTTTGGCACGACAAAGCATGAATAATACCTTCCTTAATGCTCTTTAATTGTTGCAGCTTCTCTGTATTTGATATTTTCTAACTTGTAACAGCCGAGGTAAAATTATAGATTACTATCTGTTACTTGCGGCTCCACCCGTGCGCAAAATATAAAAAGAAGGCCACCAACCAGCACCTACTAAGATGGTTGGTGCCATATTTTATACATTCCCTAAAAAAAAAACGGTTCGTTTTTCCGGGATGAACCCTGTGTGCTAGTACAGAATATGATCTATCCCTGTACCAAATTTCATCCAAACCCGTCGTACCGTTATGATGTGACTGAGTAACAAACAAACATCCAACCTTTCGCATTTATAATGTTATTAAGATTTTGTGGGAGCGACTACAGATGCCATAATAACTACGGCAGTCGGAACAGAACATATTTCAGAAAACGCATTTAGTTATACCCTATGCCATGTCGTCCAAAAAAAAAGTTCTATCAAAAATCCACGTTTGCGAGTAGTAGCCAAAAGAAGGGGCCTGATCCCCTTGAAAGCTCGAGATTTGCGCGAGATTGCTGCAGGCATGCGAAACCCTTGAGCCAGTCTTGCGCGTAGCTGCACGGGAAGCAGGCTCATGAAGTATAGCGCAGGTTTTCTCGCACCGCAGCGCGCGGGACGCGGTTGGAAACAACAAGAAGAAGAGATCTGCAAGACTGGATCTTTATAAAAGAAAAAATGTTCCCCCGGCGGACGGGATTACGTACGGTTGGGTAGGGGCTTGAGTCGAGGCTCCAGAAAGTGAAACCAACCAGCCCCACCACGGCCAGCGTCCACCTGCAGCGAGCTAAGTATAGCCGCCCGCCCTACCCCAATGACGACACTCGTCGTCGTCTACGCCACTGGGTCGCCCGTGATGTACGACTGCCTTATCGACTGCGCCTGCCAACACTTTGCGCTCCACTTAAATTAGAACACACCTGATACATTCGTAAATACATTTATTCAACTCGCGCCGTGCTACAGAGTAAAGGCTGTCTACGATAAAGTGAGCACTTTTGAAATCAACCTTAGAAAAAAAGTCACTGTTCCTGCCTAAATACATTTTAACGGGTGCACTGAGTGGCATGCGCCCAGTAAAGTTGGTAACGATGGATAGGAAGTAGTTCCATATCTTAACGTCAACTAAATAGTGTTAGGTATTAGTAACCATTTGTGATAACTTATATTATTTCTTTCGCTGTATGTTTGTTATGCTTAGCAGTGCAAAAATGAGCAAATTTGAAATATATTTACTTTTCTAGTAATTTCACAGCTTCACTTGACCGGCGCTGGATAAAGTGATGAGGTAGACGAAATGGAGGGGCGGTTCCTTTGATATGGGCGTACCCGTTATCTGATTGGTTGCGCAAGGCTCCGGGAACGAGCCTCATAGCTGACAGGCTACTGCGAACGGCGAAAGATTCCTTTTTTGGCTTATCTACCATCTAGCAAGTAGGTCATCTAGCTATGATTAGCTAACGGCGTTCCGAAATATTGTTAGTCAGAAACGCCATTATGATGGCAGAATAGGCGGCTGTTTAGTATCTTTATTCTTTAAGTACCCTGTGGTAAAGACTCTTCGCGATAAAATGAGCACTTTTGAAATCAACCGTTGAAAAATGTCGCTTCCTCTACTTGCGTATAATGTAACGGGCAAATTGACTGGCATGCTCCCTGCAGTAAAGTTGGCAATGACGAAGAAAAAGTAGTTCCGCCTCTTAGCGTCGAATTAAAAGTGTCAGGTTAACAATTGTGAACACTGAACTGATTTCTTTCTCTTTCTATTTTTTCTTTAATGCGTATCAATGTTATAATTAATAACATTTGTAAAATATTTACGTTTTCCAATCATTTCGCAGTTTCACTCGACCGACGCATGAATAAAGTGATGAGGCCCGTTGCAATGTTAATTGTATGTATGGTGGAAGAATATACAATGCGCATACAAGTAGATCTTGAGCAGGGATTTCGGCTACATTCCACTCGGTACTCAAAGCACTGACCAGTAGCATGCCAAAAGGAACGCCATTAATAAAAATTCGCACTCCAGTAGCGCTCAGTACTAGAACCTGGTGGAACAATCGTCAGCAGTTTTCAGCAGAAATAATGGTGTCTGCTATACGCGATGAAGCGATTATAGGCTTAAACATGTTGTAAACAGGGATGGATATTAGTTATTTTCATTTTCGTCTGATTCAGACTTATCAATTGATGATGAGATCGAAGAATGCGAAAATTTACTTTCCATCTGCGTCTTCTGTGTGTAACAATGTAACTTCCTCGTTATCCATCGTCGCATTTTGCGTCGCCTGCTTGTTGTACTAAGACTGCCAGGCCTTCTGCACGTCAGTAGTTTCCGCCGGAAGTATAGTCTCCAACCCAGATGCCAGTATACCATTCCTCCGGTACTGATAAGCAGAATCAGTGCCAAAAGGAACTTTCGTCAGTACTGGTCAGCGCTTTCAGTGCCAAGTGGAAGGCGGCCTTCGAAAGTGCTGAGTTTACGGCGAACCGCCTGTATGCCCATCAGTTGTGTTGGTCTATCTGTTCCCATTTGTACCTGTCGCACAACACAAGACACGCTGACTGTACTCTACAGCGTTCATTATTGGCCGGCTCTCTGCCAGTATACTGACGACTGGAAAGTGTCCACTTTGAGCGTTGCTAGCGTAATATTGCGGTGCGGAGAACCCTATGGAAACTGCCGAAGAAGTAGTACTTCTTCGCCCGTGTCTTCAGAGAATGCGAATTTCGTAATGTTACGGCAAGCACCATTTAAACGAGTTTAATTCAGGCGACGTAATTTAAAGTCAGAACAGCCAATGCGTTAAATATATAGTATGTTCATGGTAACTTCACACTTTCTGAATCGAATGTCTGAGAAATATCACCCCATGTTTGACGTGCTTGGCTGTTTCCTAAACAAGTAATGCATCTCAAACCTTTTACGTTTCTGTTAACACGAAATCACGATAGTTTTTTTGTAAAATTTAACATTAAATTATATCGTATCCATTAATTTCAGTATTACATTACAATTGATATGAATGAAAACTGAGTGAGAACAGATGTGTCGGTAATGCCTAGTATAGTGAATTCACGGTAATTTCCAATTTTTCTGAAGCTCTGCTTAAGTTTTACTTCCTGGATATTCCTCAGCTTCATGCAAACAGCGCTTAACAAAACCTATAAAATTGCAGTAGATGGACAGCTCACCAGTTCTTGCGCTCTCAGTTTCATACTATTTTGCATAAGAACACGTCTATTTTTTAGCTGTTTTTATGCACATTAATTATACTGTAAATGAAATATTATAATCACTAAAATAGAATACAGGTAAATGTTCAACTTAATAAAAAACAAGTTACTTTTAAGTTAACACGAGTATAAAACGCTTGTGATACACGATATATTTAGAAAACTACCAAAGGCGTTATGCATGGGGTGATTTTTAAAGCTTTGTTTTAAAACGTACGAAGAAACCGTGAATGACAAGATAGAGATTTTTGGACATTCGCCACTGCGATGCAGATGTCCATGGGAAAAACAGAACTGAGCATAAAAAATACTTTAAAAAGATAAGCTACCTATGGACGAGAAAATAAATATATGTTACTATTCACTGGAGAACTGAATTTAAGTCCATAGGTTGCTTGTCTTTTTTAAGTATTTTTTCTTGCTCAGCCCTGTTTTTTTCCACAACAGACATCTGCATCGCAATGGTGAATGTCCAAAAATCTCACTTGAGCAGGGTTTGAGAAATGTTGGAAGTAACCACGAATGAACTTTAGTAAAGGCTGTTCACGATAAAGTGAGGACTTTTGAAAACAACTTCACAAAAAAGTCACTGCCCCTGCCTGGATACAATTTAACAGGGTCACTGAGTGACATGCGCCTGGTAAAGTTGGTAACAATTGATAAGAAAGTAGTTATATATCTTAACGCCAAATAAAAAGTGTTAGGTAACCATTTGTGATAATTCAAATTATTATTTTTTTCACTTTCCGCTTTTGGATGCATTGAAGTGTAAAAATAAGCAGATTTGTAAAATATTCACTTGTAATAATTTCACAGTTTCACTTGACCGACGCATGAATGAAGTGATGAGGCGCATGGCAATGTTATTGTAACATAAGGTGGAAGAATATAAAATTTGCATACAAGTAGATCTTAAGAGATAGTTGGAGCTGCGCGTCTAAGGTCAAGAAGCGAGGGAGCAATACGGGCGAAACTAACACGCACGCCTAGTGTCTCATCGCTCCTACGCGCAAGGCGTACGGTGTTTCCGTCGTGACACTGTGCTGTGCAATTCAGATCTATAACAGTGGGGTTTTATTACACGCCATGAAAGACCACAGATTAAACTACGTCCGTATCTTTGTACTTTTCTCTCGCCGTTTAAGGAAACTGCACGGGCAAGCTTAAAAAATGTGATATATGACCATCTTCACGAATTTTTTTCTCCAAGCATATTTGCATAACATTTATTTACCGAAATACGCGTATTCGCGCAAACAACTATTTTACAAAAAACGTGCAGGTCCATATAACTCTTAAGGAAGGCTTTCAAAAGTGTTCATATACTAATGTTGGGCGGTAGATTTGACTAGTTGAGTGTCCGGAGCGGAGCGGGGTGTGACTGATAGGTCGGTGTGTTGTGCGTGTGGTTGCAGTGGCAGCAGACGGAGGACTTCGGGCGCAAGAAGGAGATCCGTGCCAGGATGTACAAGCTGCGGGAGCAGCGGCTCAAGGAGTTCTACACGACGGGCGAGGTGCTGCACGACGTGCTCAGCAGCACTTCCTCTCTGGACGACTCCGGGATGGGCCGCACACTCCAGGCTCCAGGCAGCAACAACAGCTCCAGGTACTGGATCTTCTCCGGTTCGCGGAGACGGCACTCTTAGGCCGGGTACACACGGGCCAGGCCCGGCCCGTCCACTTTTGATGATATAGGCTGTTCACGGTCAAGTGAGCACTTTTTAAGGCCCTCCCAACAGGCATTAGCCACTAATAAATATATCTTATTGCAGCCTTAAGCATTAAATTTTGTGGGTGGTGAAATGTATACACTGTGTTTATTGGTCACCTTGCATTGATTATATTAAAAATCAGCAGGAAGATGGAAATTGGATGAAAGGAAAAAAAATAGAAGGGCCTTAAAAATTGCTCACTTTACCGTGAACAGCCTATACATGGAGAGGCATTGGACAGCACACACGGCCACGGGCCAGGCCCGGCTCGGTGCAAGGCTAAAATGGGCCCGGAGTTTTCCTGTATCGTGTGTTTCCGGTCATACCTCACACTGGCCTCCTTACCTGCAATGGAATCCTAGACGTGGAAGGGAAAGGGGAAAAGGTCAATATCGTACGATCGGCAGTCGGTTGGTGCGCCACCGATCTGGGGTGTGAGAGGCTCTGGGTTCGAATCCCAGGTAAGGCACGGGTGTTAATTTAAGTTAGGTTATTATTTAGTCTGTAAGCTGTCGCCTGCTAAGCTTTCAAGCATAAAACCGGGGGACGTTAAATACCCCCCCCCCCCCCCAACCACCAAAAAAAAAAAATCGTACAATCGTAGTACCAACTACGAACTGAGACTACGGTTACTTCTACTCAGGTTAGGAACATTAAGAGTTCTCTGATGGGAGAGCAGGTATACGAAACAGTTCCGCTGCTAGGTGCGCAGTGTTCCAAAGAGGTCACGTTTAATTAAAATTTTAAGCTACATGAATTATATAAGAAAAGAATTTACTTAGTTAAGTAGTTGTTTTATAGTTGATTTATGATTATCAAAATTATTTTTTTTTCAAACTAGAAAATAGAGAAAATCCAGTAAACATGCGACACTAGCACTTACCTAGTGGCGAAAAATTTTAGTTGCCGAACTTAAAGTATTGAGCTTCCCAACTTGAGTAAAGTAAACCTCACTGAGACGAATACGGAAGTAACAATTGAAGAAGGGAAACCACGAACCTGGTTAAAGACACGACTCTGTGCGAAAATAGTATTTGCGACTAGACCCCGAGAAATTCGTGCTAGACTTCACAGTATTTTATACTCTCATACAGATTATTGGTTGATTGTGATTGTAGTGGTAGTAAAGGGCGGTGGTTGGGCGCACAGTTCCTTGCATGTTTGTTATTGGCTTATTTATCTCCAGCAGGTGTCAAAAAACACGCCGAGCAATTACAAACGTAACATGAACGTACATGTGTGTAAATTCCAACTTGTCTAGAAATGAACCCGCCGAATTCTCGGGTCTCTACTTGGGACATAATGACATGACTCCGAACGGAACAACTGGCGGCGGTGGAGGGAAGAGTGAAAAGATTTGGGCGGCTCTTAACAACGAAGTCCTGAGAGCCGACGAGGGTGATTGAAGTGAATATGGAGTGGCGCCGGAATGAAGGGGTTGGGGGAAACGGGAGATCCCCGAGAAAACCCGCCGACCAACGGCATCGTCCGGCACGATTCCCACTTGCGAAAATCCGGCGACCCGGTCCGGTTATTGAACCCGGTTCACCTTGGTGGGAGGCGAGCGTGCTAATCGCTCAGCCACCGTGGCCCCGCGGTGGAGGGAGTAAGGCAGTACAGGCCCCTCTCTCCGCTTACTTAGCCAACACTGATGAAAGAAGTTGTAATATAGTGCATAAAAATATAAGTAATAGTTACTGCCACTATAGAAGACATAGTATATTGAATTGAAATCCCTTTAATGCGTGGGGAACGGTGGTGGATGGCAGGTAAACCGTGCCACTTCCATACTCCGGGTACCAGGAGCAACCGCTAAAGGGTATAAAGAGTAAAAGCAGATAGAAATGACAAGCCACTTACGTGGTGAGATGCATGTAATAAATTTAAAAAAAGTAAAAGTAATGTGGTGCAATAACAGGAACCCATAGTTTTATATATATATATATATATATATATATATATATATATATATATATATATATATATATATATATATATATATATAAGGAAAATTAGTAAAAGCAAAGGATAACTTTTACCCCTGCATTTATCCAGAAAGGGTATGTAGGAGTGGGAAGTCCCACATGCAGTGTTCAACCTATGGCTAGCCATGTAAAAAAAGGTACCATCCACGTCACTACATCCAAAAAATAATAATAATAACTACGCTCGTTTAAATACTAGGCATTCATTTTTATAATTGAAAATTCATCTCGTAGGCCAGCTTTAAGCTTGTTTGCCAAACTGTACAGCTCTTACCTTGTTTTGAGCTTTTGTGCTAATATGTATTTATAAAGATTGTATTTTTTTTTCTGCAGGGCGGCGCCTACTATTATGTCAGTGTTTCGGTTTTAGAAACACGTAAATTGTTATTTAGTGCATTGTACCTTTTGCCAACAAATTGTAACAGCAAGGTCGCCCATCATGTTACACATCTGTTCTGTCTTTTTTAATTATCGCATTTTCAAAATGTACACAAAGCACGCGTGCACCAAGGTACAAAACACCCCCACACACACGTATTAACCAGTTATGCAACCTAAACGAAACTATAACAACAAACAAAAAATAGTTGCTAAAGCGAAAAATCAAATTTGGTATCAACGCAGTTTGTTAAAATTTGGATAATGATTAAGACTGTCATTATTTAGACCAATAATTATCATTAATAATTTAAAAATTAAAACACTTAATGTTCGTATATAGTGAGTACGATATTTCCAATAACGCCAGCATAGGACATACTCAGCGTCGTTCCCTCCAGCAGTTGTCTTTCTTCCGTCACTCAGCCAGTTTACACACTTTCTCTTCCCAAACTGAAACACGGCATCAGTGGCCTGCCAATCCCCAATAGCGCAGGTTCTTCCCCAAGTTAGTTAAATAAGGGTCCAAAATATATTCCATAGTGAAAATAAAATAAAAGTATTTCAGGCAAAAATATTTTATTACTTGTTAAATATGTTGGCCACGAAAAAAATTATTATTTTATATTCGTTCCGCATACTGTTTTAACTTATAGATATTATTTGCAACTACGTTTTCCTCATATAAGATTTTTTCATATCACATTGTTTCTGCAAGATGACGTGTCAAAGTCAAAATTATACTGGTTTTGTTATGTATAAATATATTAAATCAAACTACGCGCAGAAAATTTGACAAAAGTAATTAAAACGATTTGGCTTAATTTATTTTAAGGTACGTCTACTGAAAGTTATTTCACTAAAATTCAAGAAGAGCCACAAATCAGAAATATGCAAGGATTTCCTCTTTTTTTTTCTTTGGCATTTATTTTAAATCGTAAAAACATTTCGTTGTACGATTTTATAAACATCTTTGAATTACTAGTGGCATCTTATTTCAGTTTTAATTATTTAATTTGTGTAAGTAAGTTAGTTTTCATGAGTTGTACATTTTCTGGAGATTTGTATTCTGTGCAAAGGCAGCAAAAAATATTTAAAGCTCCAGTTGTACTTCTCTTCCTGAATCAAACTCGTACCTGCAAGATTCTATACCAGAATATGACAGCATTGAAGTGTGTGTGTGTGTGTGTGTATATATATATATAAGTTTTGTAAGGTAAAAGTAATTACAAATAATGTGTAAAAGTTGAGCAGTGCATGGCGTGAATATTAAATATCAGACTTTCTCCTGGACAACACACTTGAGCATTATACATATTCACGAGTTGAGCTATTGAGCGCGTGTAGTGAAATGAACTCGGTATAAAACAGAATGAAAATATAGAATTACGTTGATATGTAAACAACCAAACCTCTTGCTTTCAAAACTTGGAAACCTATAATTATCCAGTGGCAAGTAACTTTAAGAAGTATAGGTAAAAAAAAATCTTACAAAATAATTTATATCCATCGCTGTATCCTCAACGCAAAGTTTTGGTATGTTAATTTGTGTTTTATGAGAAATGAGCTATCCTTGAAACACATACGCTACGCCATCGATCTACCTGTAGACGGAAAACAGAACACGAAAGTTAAATAATATGGCGGACGTTGTCGTTGACAGACGGGTTTTCTCGGGGCAATCCCGTTTCTTCCATCCTTGCATTCCGCCCCTGCCCCATCCTCGTCGGTGCTCAATTCCTCGCCGTTAATCTCCGGCTGAAACCACTGAACACTGAACTTGAATAATGCGCCCTGTATCCAGTTTTCACAGTTACCGTGTCCCTCAAAAGAACAAAAGCAGTACATATTTTTACTGGGTGTTTTTAAGTGGGACAGGTTAGCTTTCCTCTTCTTTTCGCTGTGCCGCCAACCCAGACCGCCAATTTTATAATCAGAAAATGATTCTATCCTCTAATTTCGTAATATTTTCAAACATATGTTTTGTTTTCGCACAAAAAAAAGCTCGACCATTATAGGCTGTTCACGGTAAAACGAGCACTTTTGAAAGCCCTGCTTATGATCTTCTTGCATGCACGTTGTGTATTATTCCGTCTTATGTTAAATTAACATTGCCATGTACTTTATCCATTTATTCATGCGTCGGTCAAGTGAAAGTGTGAAATTATAAGAAAAGTAAACATTTTATAAATCTGCTAATTTTCACAAGATGAGGCGTTAAAAAAACAAAAGCGAAAGATATAATTTAAATTATCACAAAGGTTACCTTACACTTTTTATTCGACCCTAACGTATGGGACTACTTTCTATCCATCGTTACCAACTTTACCGGGCGCATGTGACTACGTGCGCTGGTTATAATATATGTAGACAAGGCAGTGACATTTTTCTAATGTTGATTTCAAAAGTGCTCACTTTATCGTGAACAGCCTTTACCAAGGAACAGACTACTATTTTAGATTGAAACAAGGACAGAAACCCTGTTATCTCAAACCCAAACTATGTCACTACTAGAGCTCCATATTTACTCGATACCAAATAAGCCGTAAAGCATGCATACTTAAATGTTACATTTATGACTGGATCATAATACTGTTTTGTAGCTCTTCGGACAAATGTGAGCCAACATTAAACGAGGAGAAACACGGTGATAAGGCTGTTCACAATAAAGGCAGCACTTTTAAAGTCAACAATTGAAAATCGTCACTGCCCCTACCTGCGAATATTTTGCCGGGAACACTGACTGACATACGTCCAGGTAAGGTTTTTAACGACGGGGGAAAGCATTTCCATGTCTTAGAGTCAAATTAAAAGTGTTACATAAACATTGGCGAATAGGCCTAATAAAATTATTTCTTTCACTTTCTGTTTTTTATCGCATACAAGAGCATGAATTAGCAGATGTGTAAAATATTTACTTCTATAGTAGTAATAGTTTCACTTGATCCACGCATGTATAAAGTGATTACGCCCGTGGCAATGTTAATTTTACATGTGGCCGAAGAATACACAATATGCATACAAATAGATCTTAAGAAGGACTTTCGTAAGTGCTCATTTTACCTTAAATATCGTATAGTACTATGTTCGAAGATTGAGAAAAGCATCTCCGACCCTGTAAAGGACTGCGAAGTTGCCATATGAATTGGAAAAATTCTCACACCTCTAGTCATCGCGTAGTAAAAAATAGAAATCGAAGGCGACGCTAAGGGCCCTGCTACAATTGCTATGTCCCCTTTCCACGGATGTCCTCTGTCCTCGGTCCTCTGTGGCGTCGTGAGCACTGATTGGCCCACGTGATCAGGTGACGTCATGGCCCATGTCCACGCTTGTCCTCGCATGTCCTCTGTCCCCGGTCCTCCGCAGATTGGTCAGTTTTTAATGTTTTGTCCTCGCTTATCCCCTGTTCTCGGTTGTCGCGGTCCTGGAGTCTTTTATGGATAGTAACATGGAAGGATATCATTGGACTAGTTACAGTATACACAAAAGCTCAGGTTCACCTTGAGATTATAAAGTACGTTATAAAATTACTGTTTCTTATGTGCTGATTGCGCAAAGAAAAAAAGTAACCTGAAACTTTATTAGCACTGGTATTAAAAGAGATAAATTTATCATTTATAGATGTCACACAACTAAGAGTTCCTTAATCTATGACTGTGTGCTTGAAGAGAAGCTTGAAAGAGCCGGATTTAGCTATTTTGTTCCCACGAAATTAAAAAAATACCCCTTCAAAACGGAATTAACAACAACGCAGGTCGGTATATAAATTGAAACACTTTCTGTGGAATCGTTGTTTGCGTGAATAAGCGTATCTTGGTAAATAAATGTTCTGACTTTTTCTCACACACACACACATACACATATATATATATATATATATATATATATATATATATATATATATATATATATATATATATATATATATATGGGAAAAATTTTGCAAATTTTAAAGTCTGCCTATCCAGTTTCCGTTAAGCATTAAGGGAAAGTACAAAGTTACTGGTGTAGTTTAATCTATGTACTTCATCGCGTGTAATAAAAGTCTCACTGTAACAGATCAAATTTACACAGTACAGCGTCACGACGTAAACCACTGCACGTTGCGCGTGTTTGGGTTTTGACCGTTTCAGTATCAGCGACAGAGATAGAGTAAGAAGTTCTTCATGCATATGTATATATACACATAGCACATACACACATATATGCACATATACGCGCACACTTAGATGCAAAACTGTTAGTTTTTTAATTAAATTGCCACACTATAACTTGAAATAATAGTTCCATGTTATCAAATACTTGCAAATATTGTAAAATATTTTTTTTAATGCCTTGCTTTTCCGTCACTTGACTAGAAGTGTGTTATTAAAAGCCGTATCGAGCATTATAGCAAGAATGAAACCGTGAAAGCATAATTTAACTGTGTGTTAAATACCACAATGGTTGCAAAAGCTCGCGTTACAGATCCTCGATTCTGACTGGTTCTATAATGAGGATTTAGAAAGAGGAGCAGGATACGTGTAAGCATATAACTTATAAGCTAACCGCCTTCAAATCCTTCGTTGACGAATGTCTGCACACGTGCTTTGTTGCCCACTTGCCACGTACTACAGTAAAAGCTGTCCTGGTGGGGGCGGCAACCTGTTCTGTGGTGTCAGATCTAAAAATATTTTGCTTTGAGGAAGACCGCCAACTGAAAACCTGACCGCATGAATGAATCCCTGCCCTACCATCCACAGTGCTTACATCAGAAGATGTGGTAAAGTGCAGAAATTCACGCGTAAAGTAAAATTTACAACCAGTAAAAGGAAAGACTTGATCACAAACATAGGAATGTGTGCTGAAATATATTTCATTTTAGCTAACGTGGCTTTGGAAAAACTCTGCTTTTCTTTTACACTGTGTTTACTGCCGCTAAAGAATGAGTGTTTCTATTTCGACCAAACTTGGTCCGCTAATTAAGAGTTTCATTATATTCACTCTCGATCTTTTAAACCTGTGTTTGGTTCATAATCTCATTTCTTGAATATCGTGTTGTTCTATAAAGGTTCAGCAAACGCTGCCGTACCTTTTGAAGATTGTAGTAAATGGAGTGATAGGAAATTCCATTTCTGGAAGCCCGAAAGCACGGAAAATGTGCGGTCAAGATATTACATAGAATAACTTCCAATAAGTAGAACGCATGAAAACGGCTTCACTGGAAATCTGTGGCAGCTTGCTAAACTACGGTGGTTACATTTAATTGATTTAATGGGGATTTCCACTGAATTATGGTGAATACATACCTCTGCCTTAAGACATCAGTTCCCAGTTCTTCCGACACATCGTCATTCGGTTTGCGCTTTTTATTTCACATGCAGTGACCCGTATTTTACTTACTAAAGTCACTAATTCGGGATAATGTTTCGTCAGTTAGCAACCTATATTTTTTGTGAAGGACATTCGATATACTGAGAAAAGTTCTTTTCGTAGTAACTATTTAACCTTGAATCTTTAAGTTGAATAATATCACTCAATCATGTAAACAGATAATTGTTGTCTTTAATTTCTAGTTTATTTACTTCGGGGGGCGTAGTGGCCAGGGCGCTTGCCGCCCATCACGGTGATCCGGGTTCAATCCCCGGCGGGTTCACTCCCAGGTTTTTGCATGTGGGAACCACGCTGGACGATACCGCTCGCGAACGGGCTTTCTCGGGGTGCTCCCCGTTTCCCCCGCCCTTGCATTCCAGCGCCGCTCCATCCTAGGGGATGACGGACACCTGCTGGTCCCAGCGTGAAAGCCCGTCATTAGGAGGGTGTCACATCGCCCTGGGTGCACTCCCTAAACGAAATTTGATTATTATTATTATTATTATTATTATTATTATTATTATTATTATGGACTGACTATGGCCTGGCAACCTCGCTGCACGGAAGAGAATAAATGTGAACTTTACGTCAGTGATTTTCAACCACTCGACAAACATGATCGGAAATTACCACTGCCTTTCAAGTTTTAGCCAAGACATGCGCAGTAGATTAAGTGACAGTATTTCATCTGCAACGTTACTCACTAACGACATTTTGTTGATCTGTGAAGAGAAAATATTTTCTGTTTATTCTAAAAAGTTTTCAAGCTAAGCTGAATTCAAAAATATTTTTTAAATTCTGTCGCATACATAGAATACATATAAAATCGATTCCGTCAACGTGCATAAAGAGTGGCCCATTTCTCAAGAAAGACTTGCAAATAAACATTTTAAGGATACAGTTATATATTTCCGCTATTTTGTAACATTTTTGTCCTAAACTTTTTGCAGTTACTTGTTACTGAATAATTTAAGGTCTCCGTGTTTTCTTTCATGTTCCGCTCTGAAACCAAGCGGTTTGTTTGTTTTCAAATCATCGTAATTCTATATTTTAATTCTTTTTCATGCCTAGTTCACGTCTCTACTTTTACTTTATTTCAAACTTTGGTCTTGTTCTGCAGTCGGTATTTAACATATCCTCAAGTCATTCTGCGACGGGTTGCCCAGGGCAGTGTAGTTTGATGTAGGCTGCTGCGAATGGGACTCGATCTCACAGTCGGGGAACAGTCTGTAAAATGGCATCTTACTAAGATGACGCTACACGCAGAAAGAAAGACGCTTTTTTTTTTTTAAGGCGAATCTCCGTCAAAGAACGAGAAGCTTTAGAGAAGGTTTACAGCTGAAAATCATGCATCGAGGAAAACAACGATCACGCACCGGGACAATTCTTCAGTATTTACTCCAATGCTGTCATATTCTGAATCTTGCAAGAACGAATTTGATTCATAAACAAATGTGTGGTCAGAGCTTCAAATATTTTTAACGGTGGCTTTACGTTGAATACCAGTGTCCCGCCGACGAAGCCTACCGCCGTGTTCTGACAAACTACTACTTCAGAAATGTTTCCTAACTCTCTATTGCCCATTGTGACTCTGAGGTCACATGCAAATTCTATCATTTTCCATGTTTGATTTTTTATATTACCATTTTCTAAAATTCTCTTGCAAAGAGAAAATTCTACATATTTTTTTACATGATTGTGACAACTGTGACCTCAGAGACACATAACTAGTTTTATTTTGTGTTCAGTAATTCAGTCGTAAACATCATGTACACGTGTTTTGTTTGTTAAATATAAGTAACTAAATTTGGAAGTAAAGGTTTAAAATATAAAACGTAACAAAATTCTATTGACGTTCAAGGAAAGTTCCAAATCGTAATAGTTGATCGGCTATTACGTCAGTTAGTAAATCCACCCGAACACGCACTATACTTGCGCTCTTAGAAGCCAGAAACATTATACGTAAAAGGCTGTTCACGATAAAGTGAGCATTTTTGGGACAGTAGTTACTTTTTCCTATCAGACATTATTTATCCTTCAACCAACTTTCAAAACAAATATTGCCATGTAACTAATAAACACAGTGGTCTTTATTCCACCGCACTCGGAATTTAATGTATATGACTGGAATAAAATATATTTATTACTATTATTCCAAATGAGAGGACTTTCAAAAGTGCTCACTTTACCGCAAATAGCCTATAGGAAAGAAATTGCGGGGGTAAAGTGCTACGTCGCGCGATCACTCACAGAAATGATACAGATGGCGCTATGTCCTGATCGTTGAGGACTCCGAACCACGAGAAAACTCTGCGCTCAACATCCTACTCAGGCCGGGGTTGTTTAGTGCGAACAATGACCGATCGATTCGCATCGCCGCGTAAGCGTAACTTAGGACGTGCTTTGCCACTGAGGAGCCGAGGTTGATGAATGATCTCCTGGAGAGCCTAGACTAGATTCAACACGAAAGGAAGAGCTATAGTCCATTTGCGGTTTCTTCACACTTTTTGAATCAAACCTTTAAAAAATCACCCCATGTGTGACTTGCTTGGTCGTTTCCTAAATATGTTGTGTATCACAAGCGTTTTACATTTGTGTTTACATACAAAAATTTATTTTGGAGTAAACTGAACTTTTACATATATTTTATCTATAAATCATACTATTTCATTTATAATTGATAAGAATAACAACAGGGAGAAAATGTGTGTGTTGGTAACGCCTAATAAGAAATAGTTGTTATGCAAAGTGCACATGAATACGGTGCATTGTCACTTTGGTGTAACTTTCTAGACTTGGTTAAGCTTTGTTTACATGAGGCGGAGGAATATCCTGGAAGTATATCGTTAGCAGGGCTTCAGAAAAGTGTGTGAAGTAACCACGAATGGACTATATAAACACATTAAATTCGTCACTGTTGAACATGTGGCTTTTAACAGGTGCGTGGATTTGGGGTAGGTAATATTGAGTACATACGCAGAAGACAAACAATCGGTTTACCTCATTCTTCATCTTTAGTCTATGGTTGGAATGCCATTTAATTTTAGTGGCCCAGAAGTGATACTCCTTTAGTTAATGACTAACTACAGGAGTCAGGTCATGCGGAGGGGATGGGGGAAGTGCATGCCATACCAGAAGGAACTATTACTACTAGATAGCGGAGGAGTGGGGCTTCGAAACGGCCTAGTTGCGGTTGAACAAGTGGCAAGTCAGCAGTTTGTGGCCTGCCCCTTCCCCCATGTACACAATGTTGCCAACCAACCACCTGCCAGCCAGCTGCCCAGCCAATAGGGATTTTTTTCGCAGCACACAGTAGCCAATTAGACACAAGGTCAGTTCCAGAAACTCGCACAGCCAATCAGGGAATAGGTACGCCGACATAAAAAAAAACCACCACGTCATTCCGTCTCTCTGTGGTACTATGACTTTGTAAATATTTATTTTTTTAATTATTCATTTAAAGATTTTTTCTCGTGCAAAAAGTGCAAAAGTATAGGTCTCTATTAAAGTTTGGCACAGAATGCAATAAAAATAATCCAGCTGAGAACAGAGCAATTCTGTAATCGGGTCGCAGGATAGCAGCAACCCAACTTCCTTACGAATATAATAAATACTCTATAATCTTATAGCAGTTCTCATCAGCGAATCGAAAGAGTATGGGTTGAAGCACCCCTATGTCCTTACCAACCTGCAGGTAACCAAAAGTTTTAGGAAATATGGCAGTTGTCCTTTTACATTCTAAATTCGAATCAGTGAAAATCCACTGATTCGCAGTGAAAATGGCTCCCCTTAGAATCAATGGAATTTTTCACTTCACTAAATCAGTCAGCGTAATTTTTCCATTGAAACAATCAGTGGTTTCCCACTGATTATAATTTAGAGTCTATATTAATTTATTTCTAATGAAAGGCGTGATGCATCTGTCATAAGTACCAAAGGCATTTAATGTTAGTTTATATTTTTTTTGTAATTTTCGCCTAACCTTACTCAGCTGTTTGAAAGATTCTTGCAGTGAGGGTGAATGACCAAGTGAAATTTTTTTACCATACTTATTCGCTACACTATGTCGTCACAGAAAACCAACACACCTGGTTTTCTGTGACGACATAGTGTAGCGATGGAGTATTTGTTCAAAATATTTCATTTACTCTAACCTTACTTTCGTGGATACTGAACCTGTATATTGAGTAATTGTAAAGATTTAAACTATTCTTGTCTACATAATGATTTTTAATGCATGTAATAAATTCGTGCAAACATTTTATTTATTTACCTGGAGTAGCTGATAACACTGTAAAACTTGTTTAAAAAACACCGAAATATATATATTTTTTTGTATTCGTGAAATATATGTTTCTAACGTTATAAAACTAGATACTAGTGAACTCGAGAGTTCTGTATCTTTCTCATCTTGCTAGCTTTTTTATGTGACTGGTTGTAGTGGTTGTGGGAATAATCCAGATATTGCTGAACAAATTACGTAAAGGGAGCTCTCGGATCTGTAGTAAAAAGTTATGTACGGTTGAAAATACAATCGCAGAGAGGACCATAACCACCAGTTTTGTTGATTTAGAAATTTATTTCATAAAACACCCCACGCACCTTCTCCCCTGCGAGTGCGTGAAAAACTGTCAAGGCTATTCACGGTAAGATTAGCACTTTTGAAACCCCTGCTTAAGATCTACTTGTATATATGTTGTGTGTACTTCCGCCTTATGTAAAATTAACATTGTAATGAGCCTTATCGCTTTTTTATGCGTTGGCCAAGTGAAACTGCCAAATTATTATCAAAGTAAATACTGTACAAATCTACTTATTTCTACACTTAGATGCCATAAAAAATACAGAAAGCGAGATAAATAATTTAAGTTATTTCAAATGGTTACCTAAAACTTTTCGTTCGGCGTTAATATATGAACTACTTTCTCCTCCATCGTTACCAACTTTACACTGGGCGCATGTCACTCAGCGCGCCCGATAAAACATGTTCAGGTAGGAGCGGTGACTTTCTAAGGTTGGTTTCAAAAGTGCTCACTTTATCATGAACAGCCTTTACTAATACGGAACTGAGTAGAGAGTTGTGACCAGTGTGTATACGTGGTGTACAACTTCTCTTCGTCGCTATCGTGTGTGCAGGGCCGATGCCACTCGTTACCACACACAGGTACACGTTGTTCACGGAAAACTGAGCACTTTTGAATGCCCTGCTTGAGATATGCTTGCGTGATCACTTTATTTATGCGTCACTCAAGGTAAGTGGTGAGATCTCCTGCCCATTCTTGCATTTATATGCACACGCGAAACCAGAAAACAAAATTAACCTTTTCAGTTCTCACAAAGTTTAACCTGGCACTTCTAATTCTAAGTTTAGACATGTACAGTCTGTTCACGGTTAAATGAGCACTTTTGAAAGCACTGCTTGAGATCTACTTGTTTGCACGTTGTGTCTTCTTCCGCCTCATGTAAAATTAACGTTACCATGGGCATCATCACTTTATTTATGCTCCGGTCAAACGAAAATTTTAAATTATTATATAAGTTAATATTTAATAAATCTTCTCATTTTTACTCTTCGATACACTAAAATAATAAAACTGAAAGAAATTATTTTAATGATCACAAATGGTTACGCGACACATTCTGTTCGACGTTAAGATATGAAACTACTTCCATTAAGCGTTACCAACTTTACTGGGCGCATGTCACTCAGTTTGATCGTTAAAATATGTGCAGGTATGAGCAGTAATATTTTTTAAGGTTTTTATGTCAAAAGTGCTCACTTTATCGGGAAGAGCCTTTAACTACTTTCACTCAGTCGCTACCAACTTTGACGGGCACATGACAGTTATTGTGCCCGTTGAAATATATACAGTTAGAAGCAGTGACATTTTTCAAAGATTGGACTCAAAAAGGGCTCAATTAACCGTGAACGGCCTATATAAGCTTAAGCACCTGGTAGCTATAGGGTTTCCAAGTAGACATCATGGGATCGTTTTCCGGAGGAACCCAGATGAGGAAAGTCTAGGCAGGACTTCGTTGACGTGGCAGCAAGGGTAATTTTTTTGTCTTGCAACGTTCATACCTTATTTATTTTGAAGTCTTGACGCAGCGTTGAGTTCATTCTACAGAGCCGTTGTTGGTCAAGCTGATTAAGCAAGAGACACTGTTAAATTTTGAAAAGACACTTTAAATGAATTACTGCACTGAAATCAACATGGATTTATTTTCAGCTGCGGACTGAATTTACTCTCTTCAACTTGCAAACGTTGTTCTTACTTGGAACTCAACATAAACGTTCTAATTACTATCATATATTGTAATAGTGTTTAGTTATCAACAGTGAGGTCGTGGTTACGCTTCAGTAATTAAAGGAGTTTGTAAATATACAGTTTAGGCTAATTATTATGTTTATTATTATTTTGAAGCAAACCTCGTGCAATATGAATTAAAAACATACGTAATCGGATAACGATCTATTTGTTATTTCATTTCATGTTTTAAAAATAAGTGTGTAATGATTTGTATTGTGATATTTATCTGCAATATATTTCACTGCTGAATGATTTGGTAAAGTGACTGTAACTTGGAAGTATTACACTGTAACAGTGTTCTGTAGATTCAACTAACTGCTGCACGAAGCACTCGTATTTATTCACATTTTGCAAACTAATTCTCCTTTTGTGTACTTTACAAAGGGTTACACACAAGTAATAGTATGCTGAACTGTATATTTAATTAGGCCTAACAGTCCTAATGCAGAAGTTTCTTTCATCTTACGTACAAAGAACTGATAGTTGTAATGAATGTTTTAGGTACCACAGTTCCAGTGACATCAGCCAGCAACAGGAGTCAAACAAGCAGCATCACGTGACCACAAAAACTGCATCTTACACTACATCGTCCATTCGTCACGCGGACTCACTGACCGACGACAGTTTCATCACTCTGAAAAGTAAAGAAATCCGTGACTCGGAATCTCCGACGAGGGACTTTCACAAGAGAACTAGCGGTGGCGGTGGCAGCAGCGGGGATGGTGACACTTACTGGAAGGTTGTCCAAGATTCATCTTCTGGCTGCTACGAAAGCAGCGGCATCTCTCGGAATGGCCAGGATCCCATCATCACGTCCAGCTACAGAACCGAACAACACAGGACTGCTGGTGACAGCAACACTGGGCTGTCGACAACTTCTGAAGTCACATCATCCCAAGAAACATCCAAACTTCCTCTCGAGAACATTGGCACGACCACCATTTCTATCGTGAGTGACTCAGGAGATGGATTTTCTTCTTCAGCTATGCAATCTGGAAAGTGGATGTCATCATCGTCATCTTCGTCCCAGATGTCGCAAAAGCAGAAATTATCCTCCAGTTCAACTTCATCTTCCACAAGAATGGCATCTTCTTCAATGCGCGATTCTCAAAATGTAAAATCTTCAACATATGATACCCAAAATTTTACTCATTCTACACGTGATTCTCAAGATAAGACAGGTTCAACTCACGACGTTCAACATTCGTCCAGATATATTAACGACGAATCCAACACTGAGCAGTTAAGTTCATCAACAACAGGAAGGTCAAAAACACATGTGGTTGAAAGTAGGCAGGACAACGACAATCTAAGTACTAAGACATCGCGCTCCTCTGAGAAAATAATAGTTGGCGGTAAAGACAGAGATATTTATGTCACGACAACACTGGACACATCACCACAAATCGATACAAACACAGCCATAGATGTGACAATATCTCGAAGTGGAGAAGAGAAAAGGAGCAGAGTCGTTGAGAGAAATATAATGTCGGAGTTGAACAAATTGGATTCATTTTTATCGACACAAAACACAACCCCAGTAGAGTCAACACCAGTAAGTCCTAGAGATGCTAAAGATATGGTAAGCTGGACAATTGTGTCTTCTGGAACAGATAATCATCACAAAGACAGATTAAATAGTGATATTACTCAAGAGTTTGTGTTTCATTCTGGACAAGATAGTGAATCAGTCACTAATCAGAGCAATAAGTTCATTAAGCAAGAGAGAGTGTCTACAGCACTGACATCGAAAGATGTAATTACAGATACGAGTGATTGCAGAACTGTGGATAAGAAATTACTGCAGCCAGTTGATGATGCTTCAATCAAAAAGCGTTCTGGAGATGTACCATCTCCTACAGAAGGGACGAAAAGAGGTATAATGAAACAACCATCCAGCCCAGATGCCTCTCCCACTAAACCTACAGATGGCCAGTATACCACGACTTATCAACATGATTACACAACTAAACGTATAAGTGTTGATGTTAGCCCTACTCATGATGCTTTCGCAAAGTCTCTGAGAGCATCGCCAGAACGGGGAACACCTTCTTCTACACGTTCATCTTCGAAAACTTCCCTTGATCGCGCGAGTCCTGATAAATTCTTCAAGTCACCTCATAGAAATAGGACAAGTGTAGATAATAGTCTAGCTTCTCCAACAAGATCAACCCCGGAAAAAATGTTTACCAGGCCATCACCGACAAGAACCAGCCCTGAAAAAAGTTACAGATCTTCGCCTCGCTCCAGTCCTGAGAAAACAATACCATCAAGGATAAGCCCCGATAAAACACAAGGGAAATCAAGCCCAGAAAGAATAATTTCTTCCAGAATAAGTCCAGATAAAAGAGCAAGCCCAGAAAAAAATATACCTCATCACACATCTCCAGAAAGGAAAACATCGGAAAAATCGCCTGTTCTATATGAAAGAACATCACCTGTACGCCAATCTCCAGATAAAACAAAACTAGGCACAGCTGGTACCCCGACAAGTGAAAAGGTTTCACACCATCCTGATCGAAGAGTAAGTTCTGGGGATAAGCCTAAAGGCATTGTTTCTTTGCAATCGCCAAGCAGGAAGTTGTCTGAATCATCTCGGCCTTCAGCCACAACACCAAAAGACACTAATGTAAAATCTGGTCCTGTCAATGAACGCCGGAAATCTTCAGGTGCTGCACGAAACCCATTGAAAAAGAGATCTTCAACACCAGGGGTGTCACCAAACAACAGCCCTTCCAGGGATGAATTTCAACCTCGACAAGGTAGGCAGAGCAGACCAAGGAGCAGGGGTAGTTCGAGGTCCACTACAGATGGCGAAGAGAGTGAACCTGATTATCAGAAAATTGATGTAGATGTCAAACAAAATCAAGTGACTGACATCAGATTCACTAGCATGGAAACTAGCAATTTGACAACAGAAACAGATTACAATGACAAAACAAATCGAAGGGCTCAAGCTAATATAACAATTACACACAAACCCTCAACAGACAGTAAAATTCCTGTTACAGATAAATTGTCACCCTCATATCCTACAACTGATTCTGTAATGATTGAACGAGATGTATACAGCTCATCAACAGATACTGCAAATAAGAACATTCAGAATGACAAACGAGACTCTCGCACAGTTATAAGCCTTAAGGAACCTGCCACCCCTGATGAAAGTTATCCTGCAGGAAAACCAAAACCTGGCACATGCGATGGCAAGAAACCTCAGTCAAATGACAAGTCACCAACTCCAACAGAGAAAGGAATTTCAGATCGCAAACCGAGTAGCAAAAAATTAGTCTCACCTACTACCATCTCTGAGAGTAAAACACCTGTAAACCAAACAGATCCCCCAAAGTCGATGCTGGACAAACTACCTAGAGATAAGTCTCCTGAATACAGCTCTGAAGGATCTCTCGCTAATGAATTTCCTCAGAAAGTTGATGACAAAAGAAGTGCATTTTCTCCAATAAAGCGAAAGGGTGACAAGCCCAGAGAAACTTCAGATTCAAGTCCTGAGAGGGCTGGATTCACACCAATTAAAGAATTCCGAACTGCACCTGAAGGAAGACCAACTACACTCGATCTCACACCAGAGAAGTATATGGTGCAGAAAGAATCGCCAGTCAGGTCACCAACTAAACAAAACAAGGGACACATAAAACCTACCAGTACATCTCCTGATAGAGTAGATAAAATGCCAGAAGTCTTGAACTTGTGCTATGATAAAGAGCCAACCAAACCTGAAAAACCAATAACAACACGTCCAGACACTGTACAGTCATTGCCAACATCTGCATATTCTCCCTCTGGGAAATCACCATTAGGAGAAAATTTTCCCCAGAGTTCAAAAATATATGTACATCCACATGACACGACCAGACAAGAAGTCGTCGATTTCTTAATTCAAGAAAAATTACAAGATAGAGTAGTTCCCTTAAAGGATTTACAGCCTTCTGGCAGAGATGAAACACCTGCAGATATTTCACAAAAGGAAAAGCCTAAAGAAATGAGGAAAGGTAGCATTAAACGTGGTCCTGACACCACTGACGACATTCAGAGCATTAGCGAGCCTTTTATTTACAATGAAAGAGTTTGCAAGCAGCCAAAGTCTTCTAGTGTATCTCCATGTTCTAGTCCTGAAAGATATGAGAAACCTTTAGCAACCACAAAGGTGGAAATAATCTTAGAACCTAACAGGAGACCACTTGATTCTAGGACAATACCTCGAGATGAAAATCCTGAGAAAATGGAAAGCAATAAGGATAAAGAAATGCCTCAAACTAAGGATAAACCTAGCAGGCAGCCATCACCTGCTGTAAAAAAAACCGAGGCATGATGACTCTGAAGGAACTCTAAAGTCTGGTCCCAGTGCACCATCTACAACCAAGTACACAAGTAAGCCATTTGCAAAACCAAATAACAATGTAAAAGCAGAACCAAAGAAAACTGACAAGCCACGAGATGACAAAAGTAAGAAACCTAGTACACAACCTGTAGAAAAAACTGAGAAAAATTTCTTTCGCCAGCCTAGTGACAAATCGGTGCCTTATTCAAACAACATTAGTCCTAAATCAATTCCTGCTAATAAAGAAAAAACTATTCCAAATGCTACAAAAATTCCCTCGAAAAAAGACAAACCAAAAGGAATTTCAGTGCCTTCAGAAAAAAGGCCAACCATGCCGAGTAACATTACAGAAGACTCCACCAAAAGGAAACCATCGAGAAGACCAGAAACTTCACCAGATCGATCGCCTTCTTGTAGTCCAGAACGCCCTACCAGATCTCCGGAAAATGGTGTAAAACAGTTGCCTTCACATACAATATCCAGTATTCCTAAGAAATCATCTCCTCTACCTAGTCCTAGTAGACAAGGCAGAAAACCAACAAAATCTCCAGTATCAAACAAGTATCCTGCAGATATTGTAAGGAAGCCAGTAAGTGACACTTCAAAGCATAGCCCTTCATTGCGAAATAAATATCCAGAAGATGGTACAAAAATGCCACATAAGGGTTATCGTCGCCCATCACCAACTTCAAGTCCAGAACGAAATGATTATCAACACACTACTCCAAAAACATCGAAAATCACACACATAAATATAACTAAAGATCAGAAGCAACAGAAGCCTAGAAAAGGGTACACTAACAATGAAGACCATTCTACTGATCGGTCATCAACTACATCTAGCCCTGAAACAGTGAAAACTGCTGATGAGCTTATCGAAGAAACAGATGGAGATATAATCATCACCAATAACATGATTGAACCTAGGCCTGAATTCGATTCGGAAGATGACTCAAAATTGACAACCACAAGTATGACAAGTACTGACAAAAGGTATCACACAACTGCAACACTGACTCTTTCAAACAAAGCAAATGTTCAGAGGCAAGAAACTTATACAGTAAAACCAAGTAATGGATATTTAAGTGATGAATATGATGTGGAAGATCTACAAGATGAGTCTCCTCCTGACGAATTCTTAGCTGAGTATGATTCTCCAGTTCATTCACCTACTAGAATTCCATCAAAAGTACCTACAAAATCAACTGATAAACCCAAGAGGTTTCCTGCCACAAGAACTTCAGAACCAAGCAGAAATAAGCCTCAAGATGTTACATCACGCAAGCCACTAACATCAAAGACCACAACAGTTATAACAACAAAAACTGTGCCTATACGGGATGTAAGGAAACCAGGAACAATTATAGTAACTGCAAAGCCACAGAAGGTTATCCCTAAAACACAGCCGCAAAAACCACATACACGTACAGCTCCTAGGACTAGCTCTCCAGTAACAATAAAAACACACTCTCCAATAGGAAGACTGCAAACTGTGGCCACTGCAGAGACTAGGATAACACGAATCAAAGGTGATAAAATATCGCCATCATATCCCACATCTTCACCTGTAAGTCATCCCAAGAATTACGGCCAGAAGCCAGACAAAGCTACAGAGCCCATTAAATATAAAACAAAGAAGGATACAGAGATTGTACCTACCGGTAGACAACATAAAGTGACTTTAACTGCTTCAATTAGAAAACCTGACAATTTGAAAACCACCACCACACAAAATGTTACACGAAAGTCAGAACCCACAAAGAGGGATAACCACAAAAATACAATGACTGTTACAACTAAAAAAAACTACACAACAAAGAAAACCAACTGACTCAAGAACTACAAAAATAAAGCATACCAGCAGATCAGACATTTCACTTACAACTTCAGATGATGAACAAGAAGTCCCTGAGATTTTATCTGATGAAGAAGGTATAGATGACACTTACATTAAAGAGCTTGATGAACTGAGACGCGATGAAGAGCGTCACTATGCTTCTAAAGTTGTATCTGAAACAAACAGGGATGATGTTAGACTTGTTAGCAAGCACCAAGACACTACTGTGATAGACAATCTCACTGGTCATGTACTGCACCCAAAATCATCGCGAGAATCT
Source organism: Dryococelus australis (assembly GCA_029891345.1). Lineage (NCBI taxonomy): Eukaryota > Metazoa > Arthropoda > Insecta > Phasmatodea > Phasmatidae > Dryococelus > Dryococelus australis. The sequence goes on along the minus strand of CM056997.1, from coordinate 101,583,886 downwards.
TCGCCTGACTACCAACGCCGAGGTATTCCCACTACAGATGATGAAGGTGGTGCAAGTCCAAGGTATGCTGACAAAATAAGTGAGCCAGAGGAAGAAGATGATTTAACAAAAAGGAAACCCCCAGCAGTTTTTAAGAAGCCAGTTCTCCATCCAGCACCATTAGATGAAGAATATACAGATGAAGAAGAACAACAGAGCAAACCTGTACAAAAGTTTCCAAAATATGAAGGAAAGGATCAACCTAGAACCTATGAACAAAAACATCCAAGTGCTTATAAACAGGACGACGACTCACAGCCATCGAAACCTCAAAAACAAGATGGAGATGTCCAGCCAAGACAGCCAGGCCAGCACAAAAAGGTTCAACCAGAAAAACCTTTAGAAGATGAACAGCACATTCCTCTAAGAAAATCAGATCATCCTAGGTCGCCTATAGGGCATCCAACGTCCTTGGAAGAACAGTTACCTCAGAATACTGATGTCAGTAAGCAAAAAAAGCCTTCGAAGGAAACAACTGGTATTGTAAGACCTGAACAACAGCCTCAAACTGATATTATAACAGATCTAGATGATGAGACTGAAATGGACGAAGCTTTCAAGTCAGTCAACGTTGCTAATAGGGTATCTTTATTTCTTGAGGAGGCAAGGAAAACTACAGTGCCTAAACAACCTAGTCGTCCACTTGAGGAGCTTACACCAACTTCAATACCCACAGACAGTCCAAGTTCTGTACGCAGAGCAAAGGCCATGTTTGAAAATATTACTCAGACACAAAAAACACCTTTGAGTTCTAAACAAAAAGTGCCAGATATTCTTGACAGGCCTTCTGTTTTCGAAGCTAGGCGAGAGAGTCCCATAGCAGAACCATCCGACAAGAGGCCAGAAGAGTTTATTCAAAAGGAACGTGAATTTGTTGAAAAGCATAAACAGCCGCGAGATGGAAGTCCTCGTGAGCAGTTTCCAATGCGAAATGAACCCACAGATTACTGCAGAGGCCCTACAAAATCTGACAATAAACCATATGAAGATGATGATTATGTTCCTAGTGAAGATGAAACATTGCCTGATTCAAAACCATACGATGGTATACCAGAACATACAAAACCTTCTAGATCAAAATCTCCAACAAACAAAAATGTATCTCCATGGCATCAAAAACATCCCATTTCAAAGAAACCTGAAAGTGAGTCATATCCAAGAGATACTCGTAGGCCATTTGACGACAGCTCCTCTCCTGACAAAGACAATTTACAACAAAGAGTAGCACCTATACCCAAAAAACAACCAGCAGAAAAGCTTCAGAAACCTGGATACAAGCCATTCCCAGAGGAAACAATTTCCAAACCAATAACTTCATCTGATGAATTTCCAAAAGAGGAAACATCCCCTAAAAAACCCAGCACTTTACATGAGCCTAGAGGTAAAAGAGATGAAGACACTTCTCCCGAAAGACTTGAGGATTTGTCTTACCCTCGGGACCAACCGAAACAAAAAATGCCTTCTGACACATATCCAAAAAAGAAAACTTTATCACCTGAAAGACCTGCTGACTTATCTTATCCTAGAGATTGGTACCCACAGAGAAATTCAGAAACAGACAGGAAACCAGTGTATGAACATCCTGGTAAAAATAAACCTGACAATACTATGCCAGCAAGCAAAAAGCCGAGTGAAAACTATCCTACAGACAAGGTATCTCGTGAGACATCATTTCCCAATAAATATGGAGATGCTTCCTTGCCTGAGAAATCCGCACATCCTCACAAGCCAAGAAGCAGAACACCTTCTAGAACATCATCTAGAGATAGCTCTCCAGAAAACAAGTATATTTCAGAAGCACCCCATGAGCAACCAAGTGACAAATATCCTGGAAAGAAAATATCGACAGATACATTCACTAAACGAAGACCTACTTCGCCAGAAAAGAATTTAGGCACTACAGTCCCACAGCACAAATCAAAATCCCCAGACAAAATTAAAGAACCAGGAAAAATATCAACAGACACATTCCCAAGACGTAAACCATCTGCAGAGGACTCGCCGGATAAGTACGGCACATACACAAAAACGAAACCTTCACCTAAACCAGAAGTTCCAGGAAAATTTGATACATTTACAAAGCCTAAGCCAACAAGTAAACAAGACACACCAACACATGAATCTACTACAAAACGTTCAACAATTTCTGAAATCGCTAAGAAATTTAGCCAAGATACTATTCCTTCCAAAAAAACTGATTTACCATTCAAAACTACTTCTCCGAAAAAAGATAAACCGAGAGATAAACCAACTGATGAAGTAAATTATGTTACAGAAACAAACCGAGTCAGCCAAGAACACAAAGTTAGTAAAGGATACTTAAGAGAAACCATATCATCACGAAAGCATACTGAAGATGAGATTATTGAAACCAACTCTTTCCTGCCGAGGTCTGGCAAGCCAGAATATGTTCCAAGTGATGAGGAAACCCTTCAGACACAGCATCTAGTACGAAAGGGAGAGAACAAAGCACGAAAGGATATCTTCGTGAAACAGTATCATCTCGCAGGCACATTGAAAATGATCATCCAGATAGAAAAGACTCATTACCAAGAAAAAGTAAACCACGAGATGTTCCTACTGACGAGGAAGGTTATCCTTCAGATACGGCATCTGTCACAAAAGGATACCTTCGTGAAACTGTTTCATCTCGAAGACACACTGATAGGAAAGACTCATTGCCTAGAAGTGATAAACCTAGAGACATGCCTACTGATGATGAAGAATATCCTTCAGACACAGCATCATTTACAAGAGAGCATTACTCGTCAACTACGAAGGGATATCTCCGGGAAACTGTTTCTTCACAGAGACACGTTCAAGAAAGTTTCCCTGACAGAGAAGAACATTTACCGAGGAAACCAAAAGAGTCGGGTAAAAGACCGACTGAAGTGCCTACGGACGATGAAGGGCACCCATGTGATAAACGCCCATCAAGTAGGGAATCTCAAACTACAAAGGGATACATGCGTGATACCATTTCGTCTAGGATTCATCACGAGGATGAATATCCCGAAGAAACAGAATCGCCAACTCCAAATGATACAAGGTATAGGGAAGACTTCCCCGAAGACAAACAATTCTATCCTGATAGGTCCACAAAGAGAAGGCCTTCAGAAGAAAGTATTCCGAAGGACAGAACTCCTGTAGGGAAACGACCAGTCACTGGTAGAAAAGATTCTACTCCACAAACACAACCTTCTTCTAGAAGGAAGTCTCCCAGTCCTACTCCAACTAGAAAAGACTCGAAAGATACGAAAAGGAAACCTTCCATAGAATCCAAGAGTCCTTCCAAACCTGCAGATGCCAGCACGAGGTTTGGAGTCGCACTGCGTCAGACAAATACTTCATCAGTCACCTCTACGCTGCACAGACGACCTAGTGGAGAACCAGACAAGCCACGAACCATCGTACGAACGCCATGGGGAGAGGAAGTCGTGGTCGAGGAAATATTTGAACTAGAGTTGCTGGAGACACTGGTGAGTAATTTCAGTGGTTTGAAATATGTTTAGTTCCCTCCAAACCCGAGATATAGTGTTTATTATTAGCCATATGATTCCCACTCATCTTCAGAATATTGACTACGATGAAGGAAACTGGCTGGAAACCTTTCCTGCTCTGTACAAATTTAAACTTCTGTTGGCTAGATCCTTAAGTCACTTGTTCCAGAATGGCTAGTCAAGGCAGAGGTTCGTTGATTTTCTTGGCTATCGTTTTCCAGTGAACAAGAGAACTAAGTAAGTTCATCATAGACAAAGATATATAACTCATTTGTTTGCACAGTTTCACAAGAATCGTTCTAAGATTGTATTACATTTATTACTGCGATATTGATAAAATACTCAAGGATAGAGCCTTTTAGCGAATAAGAGACAGAAGGTCTATCATAATTTATGTCTCATTTTATAATGAGGGCCTACATAGTTCATTAGACCTTCATAATATATCAAAATAGTCCTGGGAAAATACTCAGTACAATTTTTGCAAGTTTTTATTGCATAACAGTATTCTTTAAGAAATAATGAATTAATAATTATTCCTTCGTAAAAGATTTTTTATTTTTTTATTTTTGGGGAAATTGAAGGTTGTCATGCGATTTTAGATTAAAATTATTATTTAGACAAAGTAAGTGTAGTTATTATTTTTATTTAGTTGTTCTGGCATTGTAAGTTGTGCTACGATTTTTCTCTTTGCAATTTAATAACCTTTTACGTCAAATCTAGTTACAGAATGTGTGTTCAGTGTTCGTTCTAGGCTGCTTTCTCATGCCAAAAGACATTCAACAGAAACTATATTCAGGAAATGCCCGAAACGCATTTAGCTCGGAAGTTCTACTAATAATAATGAAACACAGGTGACAGCATACCTAGAGTATAACAGATATTAGAAACATAGCGACACAAATAAGCGATTTATCTCTCAGGAAGTAAGCCACTGTAATATTCACATTTTGGAGCTTCAGACAAACCTCATATACAAGAGAAATTAATATCAGGGAAAATAGTCTATAATGTATCAGATTACGAAATTAATTGTTATTGGTACTCAAATATACATTTTTATATAAATTCATGAAATACTATTGTTTAGTTTATATTTAAATAAACAAAATTATTGTCATAACAACAAAGCAATGCATACATTTTGCAGTACAATTAAGTTATTTTCAAAACCGTATAATTGGTCCAATTTAGGCCATTTGTTGCGTGAGTGAGACTTAATTACCGTAAAATTACCTTACAATCTATTTACTGCAATTTTTTGCAATGTATTAAATTATGATTCATCATCATATAATTCGTAAAATTCTTTCACTCTTTTATTTTAACACCAGCACGTTTCAAAAGCCTCTATTACTTACCATCCATACTATGAATCAAGTCGTCATTGCTTTCTCATACAAACTGAAAAGCCATACGCTTACATCGTTGATCTTTTTTCTCCTTACCATACATTTTAAAAAGCACTCTGCTTTTAGTAGTTGATAGGGCCACCTGTTTTTTCCCCCGCGAAAAGATTCCGCGACTAGTTGTACTCCAAAACATGTTCGTTCAGAACCAATATGGTGGTTGGATGATTTTAACTCGCACGCGTCTTATAGGCTGTTCACGGTAAAGTGAGAACTTATGGTGTCCTAGCAACTTTTTTCTTTCAGCGATTTCTTATCCTTAAACCACTTTTTTACATAAATATTGCCATATACGTTATAAACACAGCGTATATATTCCACCGCGCTTGGAAGTTTACGTCTAAGGTTAAAATAAAATATATTAATTGACTATTATTCCAAATGAGAAGGCTTTCAAAAGTGCTCACTTTACCGTGAATGGCCTAAGGGGACAATGTACCTGCGCGTCCAAGGTCAAGAAGCGAGGGAGCGATACGGGCGACATTAACACGCACGCCTAGTGTCTCATCGCTGCTACGCGCCGGGCGTGCAGTGTTTCTATCGTGACGCTGTACTGTGTAAATTAGATCTGTAACAGTGGGGTTTTATTATACGCGACGAAAGACCATAGATTAAGCTACGTCCGTATTTATACTTTTCTCTTGCCGGTTAAGGAAACTGCATAGGCAAGCTTTAAAAATGCGATATTTGACTATATTCACGAATTATTTTTCTCCAAGAATATACTAAAAATGATAAAAGGAAAATAATAGTGACATAGATAATTGTTTTTTATCTTTTCTGAAAAAAAGTTGTATTTGCATAACATTTATTTACCGAGATACGCGTATTCGCGCAAACAACTATTTTACAAAAACTGTGCAGGTCCATATGACTCTTAAGGAAATTGCATAGGAAAGTTTTGAAAAGTAGTATTTTACCATTTTCACACATTTTTGTCCCCCATAATACACTTAATACCATAAAAGTAAAAAAATATATAATTATTTCAATCTTTTCTGACAAAAAGTCATATTTCCAGAACTTTTATTTACCGAGATACGCGTTTACGCGCAAACAACGATTTTAAAGAAAAGGTTTCAGTACACAGGACTCTTCTTAAGTGTGCGACAGCCAATCACGGACGTCCAGTGTCGGGGTAACTTTATTCTGATTGGCCCAGTCGAGAAGAAAATATCTTCTCACCCAGAAGACATGCGGCCAGTAGCCGAAGTAAATTTGCAAGTGTGCACGTAGAAGTTGAAGTTTAGACTGGGCATGAATCTTTTCGCGGAAAAACAGATGGCCTTAGTAACTGATTACGCCTTTGCTTCGTGGTTCTCATTGACGCGCGGCTCTTTCTGTACGGGCTTGGTTTAACTATAATGTAGTTCCTGCCCTTTTTGTCTTCCTATGATAATATTCTAAGTAAATATTAGTGCAATGACATACGATTACCTAGTACTAAGATACAGAGTGTCAGTAATCTGACCAGTCCAGCTTAGGCAACTACTAAAAGTCCGAATAAGTAAATTCCGCTAAGAGTGCAATTTCATTTGCTGAACACAGTTTGTGAGCACCACTTTCGCGTAGTGTATTTTATATTGAGATGAAAGGCAAATGTACAATGTACACTGTTTACGGAGACATGTAGGCATTGAACAGATTACCTATACCTTTAAACTGGAGAATTTTCTTACACTCACAAAATATACTACCAACTGTGCAGAAAAGCAGTTTTTAATCGATATTGACTGCTAATTCCAACTATCGCACAGGCACGGGCGAATTGCCTGGTTAAATAGTTCGTGACGCCTGCAGACAAGTGTCACCTCAATTACACAAACATGACGGGCATGTCGCGGTACAGATTAATAACTACTGAACTACTTGACCGATTTGAATAACTCAAATGATAATACAACATATACTAAATGCAGAACAGAGTCATACTAAACATATTGATTATAAAAAAAATTTACTATTACGACTTGAATACTTAACTGACATATGTATAAAGAAATTGAATGTGGACAATGAACAACCACATAATAATAGTTCGAACTGTATACAAAACATCATTACATAAATAACTTGTATTATGTCAAATGAATTACTGTTTATGTCAATGAATCACACTATTACATGTGTCACTGGACGTCCAGAATTTAATTGTTACATGTGTAACACTTTTGTCCTCTTTGGTGCAGGCAGCAGGTTTGTTCTGGATTATTTGTATAGATGATGTTCATTTCATACCATTATATTAAATTAAATATTCCCTTTCATATGAACACGAAATGTTATTAAAGAATAAGTGGACGCCATTTAAACAAAATTGAATGTAATAGCAATATTTAAAAAATATACTAAAAAATAAAAAATAAATAAAACATACAACAGTAACGAAATACCATTATTTACTATTAATAACATTTATTACTGATGAAAATACAATTTCACATGACCAAGAATATGCATATCGCCAGTAGTACCAACTAATTTACGATACAACCAAATCTGATCTCCAGGTTCCATCTTCCTCTTCTTACTCGAAAACATGACGCATTACCAAATACGCTTATCACAGCAGTATTATCAGCCTTCCACTCATGAACCCGCCTGTCTGTAGCTAAAAGGATGACACTAAGCGCAAAGACTCTGAGTTGGTATGCAGTGTTCACGTCGTGCTGCCTGGACTTATGAAACTTTAGCGGTGGATATATATATATATATAGATACAATTACCAATACAATTATATATATATAATTGTATTGGTGGAAAGTCCATAGCAAGGTCTAGTACATAACCCTATAGTACATTTGTATAAATCTGACACGAATATAGTGTTTCGAAAAATCAATTTATTTTGGCTATGTTGGAGTACTTCGAAATGGTGGTTCCAATGACAGGTATAGTCTGAAGTGTGTATTATTTTTGTAGATCAGAACTTCGGGTGCACGTTAAATAGATTCGTAAAAAAAAACTTCATTTCAAATACTTTGCAACGCAGTCCAAGCGATGGATAGACTGGCCTATCTAACTGAATAATTAGTTGCCTTGTATGTTTCCTACCCCTATTAGTTTTTAACAAGCAAGATTTATTCTCAATTTTTAAATTGGAACTATTATTTAAAAGAAGGTTATACACCATTTAAAAATATTTATATTAATAATAACATGTGTTTTTGATGTCCGTAGGCCACTAAAATAACAAGCATTATGACTCGTAATTTTTCCGATACGCTTTATACGTTTTGAGAAAATCAAAAACATAATTTTCGCTCGTTTTTTAACAACGGAAAAATTTTATATTTAACTCAAGTTAATGCGCGGACTGGAAAAATTGTTCTTACTATAAAGCAAAGTATCTTGTTTATCTTCGCATGAAAAAATACACACATATACGTACATACCAACAATTCGTATACACACGTATATCCTAATTTTCCCTAATCTTATTCCGCAAAGATTCAATCAGTCAATATTTATCATAACCTAAAACATGGATATGACATGAAAAAAAATAGTTATTTTTGTAAAAATAAATAAATAAATCGAATTAATACAGACGAAGCAAATCTTCGCTTACTACTCTACAGCTCGATTAGTACAACTTACAATTTAACTGGCTTTCAGTCATTTTTAAATTTGCGGTTGATGTAACTCGACGAAAATGCGAAAGCCATCGAGAGTAGTAAATGTTTTAAAAAATGAAAGGGAAGGGAGGGATTGGACAGCGAAGAAAGTTTATCGTTACTTGAACGTATGACGACATTAAAAACAATATGTTATTCCAGATTACCACTAGTGTACTTTTATTTTATCCCTGTGTAAATAAAAATGTATGTAGGATTATTTCACAAGGGAACTCGAAACAATTAAAAATGTATTACATTAACATTCTTATTTTGTGTTTAAATTTTACCTACGTCCATCCTCCCATTTTCAGCTTAAAGCAATAATTTGTCAATAAGTTGGAACAACTGGAACCACTGTAAACCTGAAATAGTTAAAACGGCTAGAAATTAGTGAAATTACAAGAAAGTATTTAACTGAAATGAGAAACGGAATGGTGACTTAGGGTTATCAAAAGGAACTTCATACTTTTCTTCTTTCCATTAATGAATCTGTTCGGTAAAGCCTTAAAAATTGTATTTTTAACAATTTCACTTTTTTTTTTTCCTGTTCATTGGTTTCATTTCAATAACGCAATTGTGTAATCCAGTTTACAACAGAATATTAAACAACATGTGAATATATATCGTTATATTTCACTTTACTGCGAAGAACAAGGTTCATTATTTATATACAATACAAATCGAAAGGTTTTACATAGTTATATTTATTTTATGAAACTGCAGCTACATATTCCATTTGCTTACAAACAAACGGGAAATATACGGTACAAATTATAGATTAACCTATAATACTCATAGACTAATGATGACGTAGACTGATTATTTGCCATCTGCTCGTGTACCTAACACTGACCTAACCCAAACCAACACACTAGTCTAAGTCACATGGTCAACAGTGATGAACGTCTTTTTTATATATAAGCAGTTCACGGTAAACTGAGCACTTTTGAAGCCCCAATTACTTTATTCTTTCAGCCATTTTTTATCCTTTAACCAACTTTTTAAAATAAATATTGCTACTATACAATCATGACAATATACGTTACGCATTAATGCCATTTTACAATCACCATATCACATGTGGGTGAAGTTTAACGACTAAATTTGAAGGGGATTGTCAATTGTGATAATGCAATAGTAACAAATATTTTATTATTTCACTGAAAAGGAAGTTATGAAATATAAATGGAAAATTCAACATGACGGATGAGGCCGAGCCTTAAGATCTAATTGCATGCACGTTGTGTAGTTTTTCGCCTTATGTAAAATCAACATTGTCATGGACCTCATTAATTTATTCATGCGTTGATCAAGTGAGACTTTAAAATTATTTTTTAATTAGATATTTTACAAATCTATTCATTTTTTACATTCCGATGCATTAAAAAAACAGAAAGACAGATAAATAATTTAAGTTGTCGCAAATGGTTACCTAACACTTTTTATTCGACGTTAAGACATGGAACTACTCTCCCTTCATCGTTACCAACTTTATTGGGCGCATGTCACTCTGCGCGGCCAATAAAATTAATGCCGGTAGGAGCAGTAACTTTTTTTCTAAGGTTCATTTCAAAAGTGGTCACTTGATCGTGAACAGCCTTTAGTTGCCAAATTAAAAGCATTTAGCCCCTAAACCATACCGGTGCTGACGGCGGCGGCCATGTTGTTGCAGCTGGAGAAGGCCGTGCAGTACGACGAGCGGAGCGTCATCCGGGCGCAGATCCGGATCGTACGGAAGATGCTGGCGACGGAGAAGACTTCCACCACGACCTTCACCACGACGCTTGTCGACTCCAAGGGCGACGTCGTGCAACGCAGAGTCACCGAGCACAGGTTCGCCAATTTTTTTTTCAAGTACAAACCTGCTGCATTCACAACAGAAACAATTTAAACGTTTAATTACGCGTTGTGACGTGCACAGGAGAACTGAGTGTGTGATGCTGTCTTATGGGTTGGTTTACAATTGATCTTAGCATGTCGCGTTTGTTGGGATTTTCTTAAGCGCTAAAAGAAATGGCCATATTTTATATCTCAAGTAAGATTTGTGTGGCTGCGACTAATCAGAACGGAGCAATCTTTAAGTTATGTAAATGTTCATGATTATATTTGTACACAAAAGTAAGCTTGTTTGCTAAAAATGGTCTTCTTTAAAGAATTATATGCTTATATAGGGTCTCTGGTTGCGTTTTACGTGGTTGCGTTAAAAATAGTTATCAACCAAAAGTGAAGAGGACAAGTTTGTCGCGAGTTTTCATTGACTCGACTTAATAATTATGTGGATTGTGAATCGCAAATCCAGAAGACGTAGTTCCGTGTACGAGAACTGCAATTACTGTTAACGCACGATATTTCAATTGGAAACGTAGCTTAACATTATCTTATTCATTTGTTTGCTGAAGTAAGCTCTTCAGTACTGGCGTAACGTTAGAACACAGAGTAAACTACAAATATTCATTTTGTCACGTTGGCAGACGAAGCACATAAATTCGCCAGCCATTTATATACAGGATGGAACTGAACTCTACTGACAAGATTCGGCAGTACATTCCTCATCAAAAATAGGGCAAAATATATACACGACATGAAGCCTAAGTAGGTGTCTAAGCTGTGAAAACAGCCCTTAAAAGTGTAGTTGGATCATATGTTTTTTTTTTATGGTAACACAGCCAAATGAACGATAAATGTCTGAGTTATATGGGCTCCAATATCCACCCCCGTCCATGAAAAATGTGGGGTTGGCAGCACACTTGAGCAAATAAAAATGTACCTGTATCACTTTTTTGTTTCCTGTGGACTTGTAATCTACAGTACATGGCGAACAAAAAATCCGTTTAGAATTCATTAACACAACTCCGTTTATTACAACAATTAATTACACGTTTGTGAACCCGTTGAATACACACTCTATTACACAAATATTACTTCTCATCAATTACAAAAGTACAAGTTAATTTCTACGTAAACTGCTTAACCTTGCCAGAGTTATTACGTTAGGACGACGATAACGGGGACTCGAGAAGTAGCGTTACGCTTAACTGCTGCGTGGATTCTGCTCACTCCTATATTAGGTTGCAGGATGGCCTAGAGCTCCTCAAGGCCTGGTCTGAGAGATGCCCTCTGCTGTGTAGTCGACTCCGACAATTATATTGACTGTCTTCTTGCGCTGCGGTGACTCTATGTCGGCGACTTTGGGGGGGGGGGGAGGGATGACGCCCTGCGCGTCGCTTAAATACACGCCAGCTCGCCGGCAATGTGGAGCATGTTTTACAAACAATGACCTTGCTCCACAAGCTATACACTGTTGAACCTTAGGCGGTTCGTGTGCGGCGCCTTGGTTGCCGCTACAATGTGTTATCCATACCAACCCCAACAAACTATCGCTGATATGCAAACAGGGCCCGTGGTGAAGCAGTGGCCAGACTGCTCGCCTCCCACCAATGCGAATAGGACTCGATTCCCGGCGGAGTCGACACGACTAGTCGTATCTGGGAAACATGGCAGACATTACCATTAGCCAGTGGGTTTTTTCGGGGTCACACACGTTTCAACATCATGTAATTTCGCCAATGCTCCATCTCCACCCCACGTGACCGTCATCGGAATACATTAATTTCTCGAAAACGGAATGTTTGTTCACCATGTACAGTAGATTACAAACCCACGGGAAACAATAAACAAATTGGCACAGTTACAATTTTATTCGCAAAAGTGTGGCGCCAACCCCTCCCTTTTCATGGACATTGGACAATGACATTGGAGACTATATTTTTGCACTTGGTACTTAGTCGTTTAATAATACATTATGTAGAAACTCAGACATCTTTTGTTAATTCTGACTGTGCTAATAGCAAAAAACATCTGCTTCAACTACACATTCAAGGACAGTTTTCACGCCTTTGAAACATACTTAGGCTGTATGTCGTGCATATATTTTTGTCCCATTTTTTATGAGGAATCACCTGCCGAAGTTTATCGGTAGAGTTCAGAGTTACACCCAATATATATATATATATATATATATATATATATATATATATATATATATATAAATGATATAATATATAAATGACGCAATCAATAATTTCGCATATAAGAATTTGCCCAGAAAACGTAGTTCACTGATATATATATATATATATATATATATATATATATATATATATATCAGTGAACTACGTTTTCTGGGCAAATTCTTATATGCGAAATTATTGATTGCGTCATTTATATATTATTTCACATCAAAAATGTTTTTACGAGAACTAGAATCATATTCATGTAGATGAGAAACACTAGTTAATAATCAATGTCATACAAATATTTACGAAAATACACGTAGTATGGATAACACTTTTGAAGGCCACATAGAAAAATAATACTGTGCTACCACTATCAAAAATAAAATATGTTTAACCAAGCACATTTTGCATGAGTACTAATTCTTACTAGGCATTACCAGCACAATTATTTTCTCTTTGTTTTTATTCATATTAATTATAAATTAAATATTATAATTTATATAATATTATATAAGTAATAGTTCAAGTTAAGTAACATCTGTTTGATGTTACCAGATGTATAGAACGCTTATGATGACTGACACGTTTAGGAAAGAACCAAACACGTCATAGATCATTATTATTATTATTATTATGTCTTTGTTGGTGACGAAGTTAAGGCTTTCATTCGCCCTCTCTTACACTTAACCACTTACACCAAAGTGTATAAAATACGTAATAACACAATTGGGTTACCTATCCTAAAAACACATAAACAAAGTTTAAACAAAATGTTATTATTCCCTTTTGCAATCATTAACACAGCAAGATTTAAAATTAGAGTCATAATAATAAAGATTATTGTTAAAACACATATGAGGAATTTTAATCTTTAAAATATGCATCTATTTACACTGTTTCACGTGATACCCGAAAAAACGCGAGAAACCTTTCAGTATACATAGGTAAAATCAAAATGGAGTGGTATTTCAATGGTGCTATTCAAAAAGTGTGACAGCACTGCAGCCAGACTTTAAAGTCAATTTACGGTTACTTCCAACTTTTCTGAAGCCCTGCTAAATGTCTATTTCCAGGGTATTCCTCCACCCCATGGAAACAAAGCTTGACCGAGTATAGAAAATGACACCAAAGGGACAACATACCGCATTCATACGTACCAGTGTAATAATATTTTACATAATAACTATTTCTTGCTTGGCATTACCAACACACCTATTTTCTCCGTTTTTATTCATATTAATTATGAATTAAATATTATAATTTATGGATAAAATATAATTCAAAGTTCAATTTAATTTAAATAAATATACTTTTAAGTTAATATCCGTATTAAACGATTGTGATGAATGGCATATTTAGGAAACAACCTAGCACACATGGTGTGATTTTTCAAACGTTTGATTCGAAAAGTGTGAAGACTAGACACGGGATAAACTGTAGTCGTGGAGTACTGTACCATAGACTAAAGATGAGGTAGACCGATCTCGCTGGCTGCGCACAAGTAATTTCCGTGTCGCGAGATTGAACTGCTTTCCTGCCTACACGTCTAGCAAAAATTACGTCGACTGGGTTTGAGGTTAGAACACTGTTTAGTAAACAAATGCTTTTGAGATGTTTTTATACTTCCTCCAATCAATTTGTAATGCAGTTTGGCTAGATTAAAATTAGTAAAAGTATTTTATTAACATAATAGTGCTTGTCATTTAAAAATTAAGATGTAAACAAACACGTTCATCAGTGTTGACCATGTGACTTTGACAGTTGTGTAGGATTAGGGTAGGTCAAGTTGGGTACACGCGCAGAAGACGAATAATACCCGGTTGCACCACCGTGGTTCGAAACTCGATCCGAGATCGGATATAAGATCGACACAAAAAGCTGTTGCACCATTCGAGTTCAGAGGACTGGAGATCGAGATGAAGTTATTTTCGAATCGGCGAAATTGGCGATTCAAAATCTCGATCCGGGATCAGCAGCCATCGTCGACAAATGTAGTTTGAAAATATTCCTACAGGTAGAACTACGTTCGATTGTTTTCTTGGAGAAATTAGAACAACATTTTACGAACTTGAATATTATTCAGTAAAATTCGTACAATAATCCATTTAAAACAGATAAAACATCGCACATCTAGTTCTATCTATAGTGAAAAATACGCCTACTTCCATGACGTCATATATTAGAAACCAATAGCAAAATTTGTCTCATACATAATATCGAGCTCTCACTTTGTAACCAAAATCGACGAATGGGAGATCCAGAATCATGAAATTTCGTTGATGCAACACTTTTACATTGGAACCAAGATCAAACTGGATCCTGGTACGGAACTAGGATCATTTGATCTCGGATCGGGGAAGATGTTGGTGCAACCGGGCATAAGCGGTCTACCTCATCTTAGTCTATGGTAGGTACAGTATATGCGGACTGTGTTCGCAGGAGGCTGTCGCCGGAGCGGCCGAGTGACGACGAGGCGCGGGTGTCCCCCAGGAGGCCGCAGCAGACGACGACGACGCCGCGGGACGGTAGCAGGCCGGCGGCGCCCGGCGTCCCCGACCACGACCACGCCGCCACGCCCAGGGACAAGAAGACGTCCCCCATCACCGCCAGGCTCTTCCCCGACAAGTCCGCCGACCGCAAGCAGCCGGGTACGCTCGCTCACCTTTAGTATAGGCTGTTCACGATAAATCAACCTTAGAAAAAAATCACTGCCCCGCCTACATATATTTCAAACGGGCACACTGTGAGTGACATTCGCCTAGCCAAGTTGGTAACGACGCAGGGAAAGTAGTTTCTTGTCTTAACGTCGAATAAAAAGTGTTAGGTAACCATTTGTAATGACAAATTATTTATTTCGCTTTCTGTTTTTATTAATGTAACGAAGTGTAAAAATGCATATATTTGTAAAGTATTTACTTTTCTAATTATTTTACAGTTTCACTTGACCGACGTATGATTAAAGTGATGAGGTCCATGGCAATGTTAATTTTACATAAGGCGGAATAATACACAGCGAGAATACAGCAGGGCTTTAAAAGTGCTCATTTTACCGTGAACAGCCTATGCCTACATTCACGGTTACCCAAAACTTTTCTTTCAAACCCCGCTTAAATTCTACTTCCAGGATGTTCCTCCGCCTCGTGCAAACAAAGCTTAACCGAGTTAAAAGTTTATTATATTCAGGTTAGGAACAAAACGAGATTTCTTATTGTAGAGTTTGGCACAAGGAAAATTTCCCCGCCAGGTGCGCAGTTTTTCGAAAGGTAGGCCTAATTTTAATTAAATATTTTAACTACGTAAATTATAAGAGCGAAATATTTAACTTAGTTAAGATGTTAGTTTATATTTGATTTATGATTATTGACACTTTCCTGTTTTTAACGTAGAAAATAGAGAAAATATGGCATGCCTGCGACATTAGCGCTTAAGAGTGGGATGGACCCCTGCTCTCATGTTTTTTGTGAAATAATTGTTTGCGCGAATGCGCGTATCTCGTTAAATAAATGTTCTGCAAATACGAATTTTTGTCAGAAAATATGAAAAACAAATATCTATGCCACCTATTTTCTCTTTTACTTTTGTCATATTAAGTATATTTTTGGAGGAAAAAATTCGGCCTATGCAATATGCTTAAGCGGCAAGAGAAAAGTACAACCATGCAGGCGTAGTTTAATCCGTGGTCTTTCATCGCGTGTAATAAAGTGCCACTGTTACAGATCTGATTTACACAGTACCGCGTCACGACGGAAACACTGCACGCCTTGCGCGTAGGAGCGATGAGGCACTAGGCGTGTGTGTTAGTGTCGCCCGTATCGCTCCCTCGCTTCTTGACCTTGGACGCGTAGCTCCATCCCACTCTTGACCAGCGTCGAAAGTTTTCCCTTTACCAAACTTTTAACACTGATGTTCCCAAACCTGTAGAGTAGAAGTAACCTTGACTGAGTCTAGAAAATGACACCAAAGGAAACATCGTGCCGCATTCGTGCGCACTCAGCGTATTAATATTTTGCATTAGAACTATTTATTCCCAGGCATTGCCAACACACCTATTTCCTCCCTATCTTATTCATATTAATTATAAATAAAATATCACCATTTATGGTTAAAGTATAAGTTATAATTTTAAGGCATTTTTATGTTAACACAAGTGTATAACACTTTTGATTCAAGGCATATATAGGAAACATTCAAGCACGTGTTATATGGTGTGATTTCCCGAAGGTTTGGTTCAAAAAATGTGAAGGAACCGCGAATAAACTATATCTGCCATTTGGTATAGGCTGTCCGCCTTCGTTAAATAAGCACACTTGAAAGCTATGCTTAATATTTACTTCTCTATTAGTTTCGTATCCTTCCGCCTTATGTGATATTAGGTCCTAACGTTGACAGAGACCGGCTCACTTTGTTCATCCGCCTATTAAGACAAACTTTGACGTAGTTAAGAACGCAAATATGTTACAAAACCTTCCAATTCACGTTTTTTTAATGCGCATAAAATACACAATAGTTAAGTAAATATATTATGTGTCCACAAATTTTAAAATCATACATTATGTTAATTAGTGTGCCCGCTTAAAATATGTACAGTTAAGGGCAGGTTTATTTTTAATGATTACTTGAAAACTGCTGAATTAAGCACGAACGATCTAAAGAATTTATATTCGTGTCAGGTTATTTTAAAGGCGTGTGGATAGCGGCAATGTCATAAATGTACATCTGAAACCACTGCTCCATCACATATATATGTAATCACAGTAACGTTTAGCGTAATTGTTACAGAGCAAAATAAGGTAAAACTCTCAGAAACCTAATAATAGTTTGTGCACCAGTACGCTGACATAACACGATCATTATGGACACAAAATATGACTACCATCTGAAGAATCCACATGGTTATACTCTACGTTAACATCCAACGCCAATCAGAAAGATTTTTCTTTGAGCAAAAATTACGAAAACACAGAAAAATACGCGATAAACCACAAGCATTGAAAGGTTTAGTTTACATATAATATATATATATATATATAATAAATGAAAGTTATTCCCGGATTATTGAAATCCCTATCTGTGGTGCTCATGAGAGCAAATTATGATATTTAGCACTATATTTAAGTATTTTTTAAAATTTAATATTGAAAATGGTGGCCACTGAATATAGCTTTCCATTCTATGAACATGGGGATAAGAACTGATATTGTATAGCCTTATTTAAGATTATTGTAATTTTACAATGTTACCCTGATCGGTGCATGAATATTAGCCAAAAGATCCATCACAATATTGACATTTATATGTTACGTCGAGGTCTTGACAGTCGATGAGGGTGAAGTGAAATGAGTGTGGATTAGTGCCGGAATGAAAGGGGGGAACGGGAGAACCCCGAGAAAACTCGCCGACCAGTGGAATTGTCCGACATGGTTCCCACTTAAGAAAATCCGGAGTTATACGGTCGGGGATTGAACCCGGTTCGCCTTAGTGGAAGGCGAGCAGTCTAACCGCTCAGTCATATAAAGGTAAAGAATTAAGCAGAAATTTTAAAAAAAGTAGTGAGTTTAAAGCAGACCGGCTAAACTCTGGCCGCACGAGAAAAAATAATAATTTCTACTTTCAGTTACCTACAGTGTACGTCTTGCGAAGATGATCCCATTTCTGTGTGTAATGCCCTGCGTGGGTATCGGACCTTCATCGTGTTTGGCTGCCACACACATGTGACAGTGTCTGGTTTATTGTAATGTTTATTTTACTACACTGGATAACAAATTCATCATTTTAAAACAAACATACAATTAACGTAAATTTACAATATTAATGCATTCGTAATGTACAACATCTTCTACAATCATTACAACAGCAAGTTCAGAATTGTGATATTCATATAGTCCATTCACGGTTACTTCACACTTTTCTGGATCCCTGCTAAATTTATACTTTTGGTTACCAAATATGTTATCCTTCCGTTACACGCAAACATAAACACTGCCATGTGACTTCTGCGTTTTAACTGTCAAATGATTTGTTAACTGTTTACAGCAGTTCAATGAATTCTGTCATATTTAAAAAACCATTACATACAAATGTCCACAATTTAGGCCAATAACCATATTCATGTCAGCTTATTGACTTTTTGACAGTGTCTGTATTGACGATACTTCTTACGGTTATTATTTTACATTGTTAACATATTTGTTATACAAGATATAGCACATTACATATAATACATTGTGCTTAACCCTGTTACAACTGTGGGAAAGAACTGTAGTATTTAACCTCTTGTTATTGATGTGTTTTTTGGTTTTTTCGTTAAAAGGACGGCCTTAGTTGGAATAAATATTAAAACAAAAAGCAACCAGTCCAACGAAAAAGACAGTAAATTCAAACACGCAACTCGTGTCGCTAATTCTTTGTACGTAGCAGTGACAAACGTAAAAGATAGTGGTAAACATGCAACCAAAACCTTTATTCCGCTCATACTTCTTTACATGGGTACTTAGTTTTTAATAGGTTTATTTAATTAGTTATTTAAAATTTTCTGGCTGGGCTTTGTAATTTGTTGGGATTGTGGCAAATATTCAGATCACTAAAACGTAAGCACATTACACAATTGTGTTCAAACACCTAGGGCTAAGTTACGTTATGATAAATAAACAGAAGTGTAATTAACTTCGTCATAAAAACCGTTCGCGGCTAAAACGTATAAATTTCGCACGTCCAATAATTGCAATCACAGACACACCGGGCCAGCGTAACGACTACGAAGCTGCCACAACCTTTCACATGCAGCGGTTAACGACACACGTGACAGTGTATTTATTACTGCCATTTAAAAACAGATTTATTACAACATCGTAACTTGCCTAGATAGGTTTAAATAACACAACTTGTACGAACTTGCCGTTCTAAGTTGAAGTATTTTTCGCACCAAGATAAATAAAGGTTTCATTTAGCATTTAGCAATAGCAATATGCCATGTCATCATGTCATGTCGCCACTGGCCACTTCTGTCAACTTCGGATTTGTAACCTTCCCGCCATCACGTCTAAATATATTATAACTAGGGGTTAGCCAGTGACCGTGTTTTTAGTATGGTCACGTGCCTAGAACAGTTACGATGTTAAAAATGTTTGTTATCATACAAAGACTGAAAAAAAAGATGTGAAATTAACTCAACATTTGATATAGTTCTATCCACTAAGCCACTGCAGCCCCACTTGTAATCGCTCTATCCACTGAGCCACTAAGGTCCCACTTGGAATCGCTCTATCCACTGAGCTACTAAGATCCCATTTGTAATCGCTCTAGCCAATATTCCACTGAGGCCCCATTTGATATATATCTATCCACTTGGCCACTGCGGCCTCACTTTATATAGTTCCATCCACTAAGCAACTGCGGCCCCAGTTGGAATCGCTCTATCCACTGAACTACTGGGGGGCCATTTGAATATAGTCCTATCCACTAAGCTACTGCGGCCCCACTTAGAATCGCTCTTTCCACTGAGTCACTATGGCCTCACTTGGGATCGCTTAGCCACTGGGCCACTAAGGCCCCACTTGACATAGTTCTATGAAATTATGTGAAATTTGAAGCGCGACATTTAAAGTAAACAAAAATGTGATATTCCATTAGAGACTGTTCACAGTAAAGTGAGCACTTTACCGTGAATAGCCTATATCTGCATATCTCTATGTAATAATCTTGCACCAAATCAGGTTCATTTAGCAAACACACACTATAGTATACAATATTGGCAGGATCTCAAAGCTAGCAATTAAAAAACAGCGCACACAAAATTTCAGTGTAACACATTTTATTTTATAAAATATTCTTCAAATCTTAATACTGGCAATAATTGGATGAAAAAAACACAGCACAGCCTTTAATAATATCTGTTCTCCAAAATGAACATGTAAAAAATGATTACGGGTGTTCTTAAAATAGTTCAGGTGCAAAAAGGACTGATTCTCACCAACGAATCAATAAAATTACAATTGCTTTGATACTACACGAAACAGGTAATCCTTGACTATATTGCTAGTCAAAAGCGCCCAAAACTGTGCCAAAAGCCAGTAAACCTAGATTTATACTTGACCACAATATCGAGGAAAGTGCTAAGGCGCGTTAAATCCTGACGAATGGCACCTTTAAAAAGTGCAATGCTAGCCTAAAACCATAATGTCAAGCGCTGTAAAGGCTTTTGAACAGACAAATATTAAACGGGCGTCTACATAAAACCCTAAAAAAGGAATTAAAATACAAATTCCACTCAACGGTTGTTGTTTCAGTGTGAACCCTGCTGTTCACTTTTAATTTGCGAGTCGCACGAACGGACGGGGCACGCCACTGGCTTTCACACCGCGTCAAACGGCCGAGAAACAATTGCTCAACTCAGGATCACAAGCACCAAGTATGGGAATAGAATTGATATTGACTAAGCCCACTAAAATTGCCAAAATGAAATATAAAAAATCGTCCAAAAGATGGTGAAAAATTACAGCAAATATTGAGTGCTCAAACCTTAAACACCGCAAAATTATACAAGCGACACTAAAATTCATGTGCATTAATATTCCAACTAATACTCAACAAACTGAAATCCTTAAAAGACAACACTATCATTATCATAAGCGGAAAAGGCGGCGACGTGCAGCCCTGCCAAAGCGCCTGATCCCCACGAGACATTAAAATTTAACTAAAAAGTTGTAGCTGATACAACCTCGCTAGGGACGCCTGACTAAAATGAAAATATACTAGCAGGCCGAGCAGTGAGCTGACGACGCTGAGCGAATGGGAACTAGGCTCGTGGCAAACGGGGCTAAATGTTAAGCGAGCCATTTCATTTATCATAAGTTAACAAACGCACGTTCAAAACACACTTTAAAAATATTAAAACGTATCTACAAAGCTCCAAAATGAGTAACCTATCCAAAATATTTAATACGAACTAACAGTCTACTAAAAATGACTACAGAGCAAAATCACTAAGGGCCACACTAAGCACTAAGCCCTCAACTCAGTACAAATATTTACGCCTCTCACCCGGCATTAGAAGAATATTACCTACACTAAATATTAAATATTAATCAGATATTCCTTTAGTATTAGTAGTACTGATGGAGGTGCGTCGCAGAATCTCTATATCTCGTAGAATTGCGCACCATATCGGCCTATTGGAGTAGCATAATGAATATCAGCCGATTGCTACTTGCACGGGCAAGACACAGACAGGAAGTGACCATCGAATATTCGCTTATAAAAATCTAAGCTTGAACATGTGACGCAAGCAGAAGGGGGGGGGGGGGGCTAGAGGGAGAAGCAAGGAGAAGGGAAGGGGAATGAGAGTGTTACAAAGAAGTCGGCTCGGGTGCTGTCCACGTGCGGGAAACTACGTAAGAAGGTGCTAATATCGGTCCAATAACGAGATAATGCGGAAAAGAACAAAGTTATTTGGCGGCGCCAAGCAAACTACAGCCGAACACAGTTCCAATTAACGCACGCAAACGCTCAAGTTTTGCAATCTATATGCATTAATACAAAACTTTCGTAGGAAAAAGTTATAAAAAATTCGTTTTAGGGTCAAAAGTCATGATTGCGTAATCTGATCTTGTTGAAATTAGAACTTGATCTGTATTAGACCCTGAGGATTCGTTTTGCGAAATTTTAAGAACTTTTATTGAGTTTCAAGGGACTTGGAAGTATTAAAGACGGACAGACGGAGATTATCTCCTTATATAGTAGGATAAGTATTGAAACATTAAAATCTCTTTTCAGTTGTAAATTACATATTCAGGAATCACGATTTTTGTTGTGATAAGTATGAAATATGCTAAAATTGAAAACATGTATATTTTCCTGCTTCTACTGGCGGTGCGAAACTTCCCGAAAACGAGAGAGAGAGAGAGAGGAGAGAGAGAGAGAGAGAGAGAGAGGAGAGAGAGAGAAAAAGGGGGGGGGGGGCGTGTCAAGCTCCGCTCCGCCGACAGTTTACTGCTCGGTCGAAAAAAACACCATGTCACTAGGGCCTATGCACTGTATTTTGAGATGATGTTTTAAACTATAACAATAAAATATGTTTCCATCAGGGGTACCTAAGAATTTAAATATTTCAACAAGCAACGTTTTATTTACAAATAGCATACCGAAAAACTTGGTTAAAACAATGTTTTAAATGTGAACTATTTCTTTCTAGCCGTTGTCAAAACATCGCTGCTCTCACTGGTTTTAATTCGCATTGAGTAATAAATAAAAATTACGATTATAGAAGATACTATGGTAAAGTTTCATTTAGTAAAATATATAATACTTCTAAAGTTAATCAAGGTTATATGCTTGTGGTATACAAGTTATAAAAAACAGGTTAACATAATTACTCCTAGGGTGAGTTTTCAAAGGTTTGTTTCAAAATGCCTAAAGAAAGGGTGAATGTACTTTAAATGGCAATTACTGTTGTAGCTTGCTAGTAGATACAAGGATTGGCATGTTTTGTTTCTTTGAAAGATTTAAATAGAGTAATTTTTGTTTAGTTAAGGCATGGAGAACTGGCAACTGACAATCAGATGGTACAATGTTTCAGAAGAAGCTACGAGGCGTCCATCGAGTGGAAGGAGGTCTCCAACTCATGGGGCACCTACCATGCCACAAAAGGAAACTTCTCCACAGAGGGAGGCACTAAGAAGAAGGCCAGATACCTCACCTGAAGAACGATATCCATCAAAAGATGCACCACAGCAGAGGCCGGGTACATCACCAGACAGATACTCACCGACCAGGGACTCGCCGATGCATCGCCGTCCGGATGCAACGACAGGCAAGCATTATCCGGCTAAAGGTGCTCCGACGCAGCGCCCAGATACGTCACCCGATGGGTACCCCTCGACCAAGGACACGCCGACACACCGCCGCCCAGAAATGTCGACAGATAGGCAGTACCCCTCCAAAGCTACTCCGTCACGCCACCCAGATATTTCCCCAGAGAGGCGCTCCCCGACCAGAGACGAGCCACATCAGCACCGAGGCACCTCGCCCGACAGATACTCTCCAACCAAAGATACGCCATCTCATCGTCGCCCGGATGCGCTGACAGACAGTCGTTATCCGACCAGAGACGAACCGCATCGGCACCGAGGCACCTCGCCCGACAGATACTCTCCAACTAAAGACACGCCGTCACATCATCGCCCGGATGCGCCAACAGACAGTCGTTATCCGACCAGAGACGAACCGCATCGGCACCGAGGCACCTCGCCCGACAGGTATTCTCCAACTAAAGACACGCCGTCACATCGTCGCCCGGATGCGCCGACAGACAGTCGTTATCCGACCAGAGACACGCCGTCATATCGTCGCCCGGATGCGCCGACAGACAGTCGTTATCCGACCAGAGACGAGCCGCATCGGCACCGAGGCACCTCGCCCGACAGGTATTCTCCAACTAAAGACACGCCGTCACATCGTCGCCCGGATGCGCCGACAGACAGTCGTTATCCGACCGGAGACGAGCCGCATCGGGCCCGAGGCACCTCGCCTGACAGGTATTCTCCAACTAAAGACACGCCGTCACATCGTCGCCCGGATGCGCCGACAGACAGTCGTTATCCGACCGGAGACGAGCCGCATCGGCACCGAGGCACCTCGCCCGACAGATACTCTCCAACTAAAGACACGCCGTCACATCGTCGCCCGGATGCGCCGACAGACAGTCGTTATCCGACCGGAGACGAGCCGCATCGGGCCCGAGGCACCTCGCCTGACAGGTATTCTCCAACTAAAGACACGCCGTCACATCGTCGCCCGGATGCGCCGACAGACAGTCGTTATCCGACCGGAGACGAGCCGCATCGGGCCCGAGGCACCTCGCCTGACAGGTATTCTCCAACTAAAGACACGCCGTCACATCGTCGCCCGGATGCGCCGACAGACAGTCGTTATCCGACCGGAGACGAGCCGCATCGGCACCGAGGCACCACGCCTGACAAGTATTCTCCAACCAAAGACACGCCGTCACATCGTCGCCCGGATGCGCCGACAGACAGTCGTTATCCGACCGGAGACGAGCCGCATCGGCACCGAGGCACCACGCCTGACAGGTATTCTCCAACCAAAGACACGCCGTCACATCGTCGCCCGGATGCGCCGATAGACAGTCGTTACCCGACCAGAGACGAGCCGCATCGGCACCGAGGCACCTCGCCTAACAGGTATTCTCCAACTAAAGACACGCCGTCACATCGTCGCCCGGATGCGCCGATAGACAGTCGCTACCCGACCAGAGACGAGCCGCATCGGGCCCGAGGCACCTCGCCTGACAGGTATTCTCCAACCAAAGACACACCGTCACATCGTCGCCCGGATGCACCGACAGACAGTCGTTATCCAACCAAAGGCGCGCCGCAGCGACTGGAAACATCGCCAGGCAGACGTTCCCCGCTCAAAGAGGCTCCGCAAAAGCGACCGACAACATCACATGATAAGTACTCTCCAGCAAAAGGTATGCCATCGCAGCGACAGCCAGAAGTCACAACAGACAGGCGTTATCCTACCAAGGGTGTCTCGACACGTCCGCAAGATAAGTCGCCGGAGAGGCGCTCTCCTTCCAGGGAGGTGCCCAAGAAGCAGCAAGGTACTTCACCGGACAGGTATTCGCCGACCAGGGACTCGCCAGTTCATCGTCGTCCGGACGCAACGACAGACAGGCATTACCCATCCAAAGGTGCTCCAACACAGCGCCCGGATACATCACTCGACAGGCAATTGCCGTCTAGAGACACACCGAAGAAGCACCCGGGTACTTCGCCGGACAGGTACCCATCGACCAGAGACGCAACGATGCAGCGCCGCCCAGAACCTTCGACAGACAAGAGGTACTCAGCGAAAGGTGCCCCGACACAACGGCCGGATACGTCTCCGGAAAGACGCTCCCCCACGAGGGATGTACCTAGACAGCGACCAAGCACGTCAGACAGATACTCTCCCACCAGAGACTCCCCATCACAACGTCGCCCTGAAGTGTCGACCGACAGGCACTACCCTTCGAAAGGTGCCCCGACACAGCGAACAGACGCTTCCCCCGAAAGGCGCTCTCCGACGAGGGACACCTACACAAGACCCCCTAGCTCGCCAACGGGCAGGGATGTGCCAAAACAACGTCGCCCCGAAGAACCAACAACCAACAGAAGGTACCCGTCCCCCGGAGATTCACCAGACACCTCGCCCGAGCGACGATCTCCGTCCAGCAGGAACGCGCCAAAGCAGCGCCCAGATGACAGCAGTCCCTTCGTCAGGAAGACCTCCGAGTTGACGATCGAACTGAAACCAGCATCAAGTCCAGGTAAGTAGGACAACGTCAGTATCAGACTAACATAATTTTAGATTATAATGCAGGATACTAATAAAATTTAGTGAGAGTATATATACATATTTTATAAAGTATTGGATCTACGCATTTGTGAAACTTACAAACCGCTGTTGTTTTGGTTCAACTGTCAATTTTTTCCCCCTTAAAGTGTATTTGCATCTGACCTGGACACGAAAGGCTCCCTATTAAGTTCAGAATAATTAACTTAACATTTTTATAATGCTTGGGTATAATAGGCCGTTTAAAAAAATACTACTTCTTTTAAATAGCAACTGATTTTTCTTTTACTGCATTCAGCATACGTCAATGAAATACGAAGAACATGTGACGACATCAGAGTCGAATAATATATTTATAATGTTATGTAATTTACCTTATATTTCATTCCTGATTTTTGGATTCAAGTTATGTACGTACTATCTCTCAAACATTATAACTTAAATATGTCACTAAGATGATACAATACCAAATTTCCGGAATGCGTCTGTTTAAACATCAGGGGTAACTTGTTGATCAAGGGCTTCAGGTGAGAGTAACTCGACGTTTTCACAGGTGAAATATTACACTCTCGGGGATACTTCTTCAGTTGTGATGAGTATAATCTAGGATGCATTTTCATCACGTATTGAGATTTTTACAAAATGAGAGTATATTGTAACAAAGCACATTTTTGTATGTTGTAAGGCTATAAATATAAAGAAATATGGATTTTTCAGTAATATTTTCTTATTAGGTTAAAAAAAAACTATCTAGCAAACATTTTTGAATTTATATTAAACTTGGTGCATGTTACCAAAACATTTAAAATCACATAATGTAATTACTTATATTGCTAATTTTCTAAATTTGTTGTCACAAGTTTAGAATTTATACTTATAGTTTTATAATAACACAGAATAAAATAACGTAGAATATGCGAATGTATGAAATACAACGACTCAATTTCACACACATTATGAGCTTCACATTAATTAATTTACATTGCTTGTCTAAATAAGTCTTAAAAGTAATGTAGGAAAAGCATACACACTTGGAAAAATTATATGGTTGTAGGAATCATCTAGACTGTTAAATTAGTGTTGTAGATATTATCTAAGTATTGTTAGCATACCTAGTTATACCAACTGAACTGTCTATTTTATTCCTGGCTGTTATTGATACTACTACTTAACACATGGTTGCTTCATTAGATCATTCTCTTCCTACTTCAAAACAAATAGTACCTCCGACAGAAAAACTTCAAAATTATTTGGATTGTTCCCACAACAAACACTTTTGTAATAACGTGACAGAACGTTCTCTTGCTAATACTGAAAAGTTCTGTAATCGGTGTTGAGGGTAGCAGCATCAGAACATTCTATTAGGTTACTGCAATACCTAGTGTTGTGATAACAATGCAAATATTGTTGAATTTTTTCTGCTGGAGTTACTATCTGTTTTGTAGTGGGAACACAGTGCTCTGCTGTTGCAACCATAGTAGTAATCATAGACAGGAACACAACAAACAGTTCTGTTGGAATTACTATATTGACAATACTTAGATGGTAACTACAACCCATCAGATAGCTGTCCCTGTTTTAACCGTCTATATAGTTCCTACAGCTATTTTTTTTTCTCAGTGCAGATCGAGTGTTATTAAAGTTTACAGCATACGTTATTCTACCAAATCACTACCAAAAATAAATATTTTCTTATTTATGGTTACAAAAGTTATCATCATAGCCACGATAGAGTAATGAAATTCATAGCATGTAAAAATTAATAGGTACAAATGTGTTTCCACATGTTTATTCGTAGAAGAGAACTGGTATAGGAAATAACAACTTACATAAACGATACAGTGCATTACAAACGTCTCGAAGTTCGACATCAATGGCCTAACTCATCTAAATTCAGAATTTTATATAACAGCCTCCGTTTCTAAAAGTTAGCAACTAAACATGATGAGTATAGCCAGAAAAAACATAACAACAGAAGGAAGAAAGAGGGCCAAAATTTACACTACCGAAACATTCTGACAGCCTACTTGCTTCCTACCTCATGTTACATCACATTCGTACCGTTATTTGTATTTATTTTAGTCTGTCTTTAAATTTTAGTTTTACGAATTTTTTACTTGTTCTTATTATTTCATTGTTACGTTATTTTACACATGCATTTGTTCAAATTGTGCTGTGGTCGATTTTTATGGGCATTGGAGGTTTTTATTTCTTACTGTAATATTGTGACACAATTATTGTATAATTGACTACTGAGTTACTCTTATCCAGATCTCTAATGTCTTATAATAAATGCGATGTTTTAACATATTTAGCTCAGAATTAGTACAAATTTGAAATAACATTTGATTGTCCAACACCTTTAAGAATACCCAGCTAGTGGAAAGGTACAGGTCTTAGGCCATGAACAAGCCAAACAGTGGCAAATATTGATCTGCACATTAAGGTGAATTTACACTGTCACCCACAAAGAGTAAGCCAAACTGGTTTTATTGGTATAGCTACCCACACGTTACCAGAATGTCTGTGTTAATTACTTATTAATAATTAAAGATTATTATTAAGCCTGTATTTTGCCTGCAAGTTAATTTTCACTCCTTTTTATAGTTATTTGTGATATGAGAATACTGAGTTTGTCGACTTTTTTTTTCCTTTTTCTTTAAAATATCTGTAGATTTATGATGTATGTCACACAGATCGTCTTTCTTTTACACAGTTTATAAGTAGGTAACATATTTTGAAACATATTTTGGCATCTTGGACACCACACACTGAATTGTGACCACTGTCATTGTTAAGATCGGCTGTTTTTTTTTTTTGCGCAGACAACACATGTGCCCCATTTGCTTCAGCTCCTGGAGCACAACCTCATACCCAACCCTCCTTTGTACCTTTCATAAAATGACTCAGGATAGGGAAGGGATCATAAATATCATCATCACCAAACAAATCAGCAGAGTAGGTATGTTTTGTTAATCTGAGTGTGGTTAACCTTGTCCAAACATTTTGGGAAAAACTGTTCTACCACTTGAATAGAAAACTGACAATTTTCCAATTTAACTGCCTTTACTAACGACTCTAAAAGATCATTATAACAAACTTCAAAACATTCTCGAAATTCACAGGCTTTGAAAATGCCACAAGAACCTCTATTATTCATTAAAAGACTTCAACAATAGAAACAATTTTCAGCCCAGTTAACTTCTTCATACCAATTATTATCTCTCTATTTTCTGGGCTCCTTTCAAACACGTTACTTTAAAAAGCTTTAAAATATTTTCTCTGAAACCAACCAGTTGAAATATTTCATTTCCAAAAGATGCTTCTTGGTAAGATAACTCTATTACGCCCCATAACACAAATGGTGGCAAAAATAATACCCATGCACAATACATTCTTATTATTATCTTAAATATTTGTCTTTAAAGGAACATTTAGTTCCGGCACCCATATGCCCCACAATTCCTTTTAACAAAGATTTAAATTTTCTTTCTAACAAAATTTTATTTTCCCCTAAACCAAGCACCTTAAAATTTGCACATCTTTCTTCCCTTTTATCTCGCAGGGTGATCACAATCTGAATACAGTATGTTTCAACCTAATTATAATGCCTATACAACATAAAACCCTGAGAAACGCCCACAGGAGTGATGATCTCTTCCTATTTTGGCCTTTTCAAAAAATTACCATACTTTCACAAAAACCCACAAAAAAACCCTGGAAAAAAACACTTTATTCTCTCGCACAACCATCACACATCAGCTCCCAACAAAACACCATCCAGATCATTCAGGTCTGGGGATTCTCTCCCCACCAATATCCACTTTGTGGCGGTAATGTCCTCAGACCTCCACACACTCTCCACACCCAGTCAAAGATGCCTGGGGATATGCTCCCTACCGATACCGAAATACAGGCAGTGCTCTTTGAACAACTCCGATCAACACCAAACATTCCAATATGGCAGAGGAGGAGACAAGGGATATTCTCCCTACTACTGGGGTGCTTCATCTCCTCCGACCATGCAATCCATATACAAGTACTAACTCGTCACACCAATACCTCCTTAAAGTGGCAAAACATCTTAATCCCCACTCCACGTCGTCTTCTTCACCGAAGCCCAGAAATCCCCGTTTCCTCGTCGCCAAGAAAACACACTATTACCCACTCGGATGAGTCACATGATCCCGGTGCTCTCACTACTTCAATCTTAATTTTCTCGTATTCTTTCAAACTAAACTAAGCGAATACGACCTCGATTTTCCCTGCTTCATACTTTAGGGAAAACTGCATTCTCGCACTAACTCCGAGTCCTCTCCTTCTGAATTATTCTCGCTCCACATTTCCTAAGTCCAAATCAGGCCCAAAATAACACCGCTACATGGGTATCATAGTATCTCATACTGTCGCCGAGATTGGGAACATGCGTCCGTAACTAAGTAAAACCTGCAACCGCCCACGTCGACTAAGTTCACTTTATAGGCCCCCACAGCCTATCACCATTTATCCTCAGCCGCAACTGTGAGAGACTAACTTATGCCGTGTTTTTTTCGAAGGTTTTTCCACTACGCATAATTCAGGCTAAGTCCCCATGCGCGCATCACCAGAGAGTCCAAAAACCAAATAAATAAGATAGGAAAATATTCAGAGCCCCCATACAGGCAAAAGTATAAGTTATTTTCTCCTATTCCAGAGTCTTAAGTCCAAATTACAATCCACTGCAAAATTCTAAGTCCCTATTCTTCACTCTCGTCGGCTAAGTCCAAACTTTACACCACAACAAATTCTAAGTTCCTCGTCGCAAAACCCTCGGTGAAGGCAAATATTTTCAAGTCCCACTAGCAGTCATACTTAACTTCTTAAGCACAGGTCCTTTCTCGATGCTCTTTTCCTCGGGCGGAAACACTTTACCCTCGAGTTACTACCAGCACTCGGGTTGGGGACGATTTCATCGATGCTAGCTCGCGCACGCAAATTTATACGCCCGAAATCCCTGGAGTGCAAGTCCCCAAGAGACCTGCACACCAGCGCCGTCTTTTCGATCGCTACGCTCTCTTTTCGACGCCAGCGCTGCCTTTACACAATATCCCCCCCCCCCCCAAGCGCGAAACCATATCCAATTCCGGGCAAGCAACATAATTTGCGCCTTATCTAAACCTTTTGCAACCCGGCGTTTCCTCGCTACTAGACGGGTAGACGTGACGCCGTCCATCACAGGCGTTTTCTCACTGGAAAACAGACATTCCTACACAATACCTCGTCGTAGTGTGGCAGTCACCCCGGTACACACGGATATCGCGAATATCGCGGAGGTGGTGCGAAGCGATCTGATTGCTCTCGGTGCCTTCTGCGTGCGGATCCACCTCCAAAAATAAAACTAAAATTTTCATGATGAACATAATACCACCCTCCAAAAAAGGGCCAACCCTTTTTTTGAAAAACAAAATGGGTCACAAGTCATATTACAGGATATCCTGACAGAAAACACAATTAGCCAAGTTTAATCCTTGTCACACACACTGTTCACTGTTTGGAAGAGGGCACAACTTGGTGATGGATCGCTTCACTGTTCCTCGTGTAGTATGGATGGTCACCACACCAGTCAGCCCATCAAACCCAGGGTGGGCCTGCCATGTGATGCTAATCTTCCACATTGTCACTGTAGACTGTTCATAGTAAAGTGAACACTTTTGAGACCCTTGTTACTTTTTCCTTTCAACAATGTTTTAACCTTTAACCACCTTTTTAAAATAAATATTACTATGTAAGCAATAAACACAGTGTGTACATTCCATCGTACTCGGAAGTTAACGTCTAAGGCTAATACAACATATATTTATTGACTATTGTTTCCAAATAAGAGGGCTTTCAAAAGTACTCACTTTACTGTGAATAGCCTTGTAGCACACAAGTAAAACCCATTGTTTCGAATACCTAATTAATTAATGCATTTTGTATTTTTTTCACACGTAGTATTTTATTAGTGTATTTTTTAGGATTTTTTATTTTGAATATTCAATTGCTGGATTTTATCACTATATGTTATGATGGCAATTATGAGTATTTAAATGAGTTAGTAGTAGGAGCGTGGGGGTTCTGGGCCACTTATACAAAAAGCGCCTATGTACCACATTCGCAAATTTGCAAATTTACAACTTTAATTTGCTAATACAATAATTCTATTTTTGCAAGTGGTACATATGCCTTTTTTGCACTAGTGGCCCAGAACCCCTACGTCCTTACTACTGTTAGTTTAGCTATATATATTTTATTGTGTGTATATATATATATATATATATATATATATATATATATATATATATATATATATATATATATATACACAATTTTTTCGGTTTTGTTTTTATGGTTTTTTATTTTTGTATCGCCGTTTCGAGACCACGTACTCTTTGGATTTAGGGCGTTAGTGTCGTTGGAGTGGCACGTTCAAGTAGGTTTGAATTTGCACCCTTCCGATTGGCTGGCAGGTTCGAAACCTGTGTTAAGGTCAGAAATGCTGTAGGTCGCTCACCCGAGTGGGTGCAGCGTAGGATTTTAGTTAGTTGTAAGGGAGTCCGATACCGCCCCTGGATTTCAGTTTGTGTTTTAATGGAAGCTATGAGGCATTTAAGACGGCCTTTAAGCCTCCTCTGTGTATTAGCTATTCAGGAGTAAGCAGTTACCAGAAACGACCTTTGGTCCGTAAGTTGTGCGTTTGCGTATTGAAGACTTACCTATATACTAATGCTACTGCTGCGGGAGAAGCCCATATTCTGCCAGTTCCTGAAACAATAAAGTAGAGTCCTATAAGAACTTCAGAATAACCCAGATAATACTGAGTTGTGTTTCTAGACTAAGTATTACAGGGCACATAATTTCATCTACATTCCATTTGCTCTGGTAGGTCGAGACCGACGCCATTTTGTTTTGCCATATGAACATGTATCCCACAACCCGTGCACCATGGCTGACTTGAAACAGAATTCGTGTTTTCCACTGAGTGTAACTGGAAACTATTACGCAAGATTTTAATTATTTTCAGAACTAGAGTAATTTTTGGAAGTTTATTTTAATTTGAGGTGTGTGAAGTTAGACATTTCTAATTATTCTCACACCAAGTCATCGGCTGTAGGCGCATGTACGAACGGCCACTACCTAACGATATTAGATTGATCTTCTTAGATTTATTTTGCTATTGCCACCAAGGATTTTTTAAAATAGTCTTTCACTCAGTTTTTTTAAAGTTGAAACTAAAATTAATTTTTCATTAAAAAATCAAATGTTGAAACTTGCCATTGTGTAGCCTACTTTTTCAGTGGTGAGATGCTTCACCCCACTCATCTTAAGCATGTTGATATGTTTTCTTGTCTGAAAGTGAATAGTTGATAAGTGTGTGTTCCTTCTCGCATACAAATAGTATGCGCAACGGCTGAGTTCTACGGAAAATTTGTAAGTAATAAAGGTGCCTGCTGCTCCACAGACTGCAGGGTGCCGGGCTATAGTTACCCACCAGGTTGTATTAAGACAAGTAGTGTTTATTCCATAGTTGCAAGGTAAGCAATGCTTGCCCTATACATATTGGAAATGTTTAACCCATTATAGTTTTCGCCTTATCTTAACTACATTTTATTCTGAGTTCCCCGTTTCCGATTCGAGTAACAAAGTTTTCGTAACTCCCGTACTGTACACGCGTAGTGCTGCTATCTAATATTTATTTCGACAAACGGGAGCGACTAGAGTTGAATCGAACTCGCAAGCAACAACACGCCACAAACTCGAGCTCCTCCGTCACCAACTGCATTCTTTCGGCAGGGTAAGCATTCGTTCTGTTTGCGTCCTCCAACCCTACATTTTTCCTTGGAAAGTGGATGTAAGTGTTCGGGAAAACGGGAGTTTTCTTTTAATTTGTTAACTACTCTCTTAATAATATTCAATTTTATTATTACATTCATTTTTTTTCCGTTTTTATAACTAATACTAGGTATTATAAAACAGTAAATACATGTGAAGGGTAAGTAAAGTTGGAAGTTGCGTTTGTTAGTAAAAATTGTTTACCCTATAAAAAAAAAACTAACTACACGCCACTGATTAAGACTGTTACTAAATGATCTTCTTTACACACACATTTTTAATAGCCTTAAAGAAATCATAGTAAATGTAATGAGTCAGGGCAAGGCAGCTATCAATGGGAAAGACACTGCGCAGATTCTGCACAGTGTCTTTCCCATTGGTGTCATGCTCTCTCTCTCTCTCTCTCTCTCTCTCTCTCTCTCTCTCTCTCTCTCTCTCTCTCTCTCTCTCTCTCTCTCTACTGAACGGCCTGGTACGGCGTTCTAAGTTAACTAATTGGCTCGCAGTGATCTGTTTCCCCGTGCCTAACACTGTATCATATGCAGATTAACATTTTCTTGTTAAATATTCACACCGACCTACACGACGTTTTTGCACAGTGTATTGTTGTACTGTACACGTACATGCTTAGTGTTACAGGGGTCCCGGTACGTACACCATATTAGTGCCTCTAATCAGCATTTCATTTACTCGTTTGCATAGCGTGTTTACGGCTGTCCCCGCATTACATTACATAGTTATTTGGCGCCAACGTACTGGCCATTATATTTGCATATCCTCTCATTCACGTCTACGTTTGATAGTAAATTGGCGCCCTTACAAGGGGCCTGCGTCCCTATCTACTGCATATACATTACAGCCTATAAACTGGTGTTAACTCGGCGTTGACAAACAAGCCGCGGAGAGCCCTCGCAGCAGGCACGCACGCATCGGCGCTTAATAATGCATGGTGGAAGAAGGGAGGGGAAGGGAGGATGCGGCTAGGACGCTGCCGCTAATAGCGCCCCGACGCCTCCCTCGCGGGGGCGGACGCCCTTGACGCGGCGATATAAATATATCGTCTGACGTTCCCTCCCGCCTGCCACCCTACTACGTCGTTCCAAGCCGGGCCCGCTAAAAGCGTCGTTGCAGGTTTGATGAACCTGCCAGTTGGCAGCGGCCGGTCCCCGATAACATACTTCCAGAGCGAGCGGCGATAAAACCCGCTCCCCAACAGACACCTTCGCCGCCTCGCTCGCTGCGATTATTTTCAGTACGTTTCTGCGAGGGAGACGTGGAGTTTACTGCCGATATGCCGCCCATACCCGTGCCCATCCTTGGATTATTCGTTTCCTTGGAGGGGGGGGGGGGGAGGAGGAAGCACGGTGGCTGAGCTGTTAGAATACTCGCCTCCTACACAAGGCGAACCGGGTTCAATCACCGGTCGGTTCACTCCGTCTTTTTTCGCAAGTGGGAATCTTGCCGGACAATGCCGCTGGTTGGCGGGTTTTCTCGGGGATCTCCCGGTTTCCCCCGCCCTTTCACTCCGGCGCTGCTTCATACTGAACTCAATCACCCTCAACGGCTCTCAAGACCTCGATATTAAGAGCCACCCAGATCTCTTCACTCACTCGTTTCCGTGGAGCCGCGGTGGTGTAGTGCATAAGCTTGTGCAGCATTAGGTAATAGGAGGCGCAAGTCGCAAAATCAAGATCCAGTTGTACGAGACTATAACTAGGATGTAAGAACATAATTATTTAAACGTATTCATTATATATTTTCTATCCTACTTTAAAGCTATTTTTAATTTTAGTGGTCGTTTCAAACACGCAGACTATCGAAAATATTAAATTGGCAAAATTCATTTTTATAGTCCTTATGGCAGGGTGCAATAGAGGTGCCGCTTCACCCCCTGCACAACTCTTGCGCACGCCCATGGCCTAGCGGTCATACTACTTTCTTCCCACCTAGGCGAGCGGGCTTCGATTCCCGGCGGAGTCGCTCCCGGATTTTCGCATGTAGGAATCCTGCCGGACGCGGCAGGTTTCTTCGGGGCTCTCCCGGTTTCCCCCACCCTTGCATTCCAGCACTACTCCATACTCACCTCGCTTCACCCTGATTGGCTCTTGAAGACCTCGATACTAAGAGCCACCCAAATCTGTCCACGCCAGCCCACTCCTTCGTTTCCGTGCACGCTAATGTTTAAAGGGGACTTTTCCGCCCACCATTTTGGATTTTTTTTATTTGTTTGCAAGCTTATAATGATTCTCTGCTGTACACAATCCCCACATTATATATGTTCCAACTAATATGTTTTTCCCGTTGTTATTGCTCCCATCAGTTATGTATCTCCTCTCCTGTTTTCGTCAGTTCTCTTAATTTCTCATCGTGAGCACGTTTCACATTTACATTTCTCTTCCTCGACCGTATTTCAAGGTTACCTGAAAACCTATTTTCTTTATTTTTGAGTGTCCAAGATCCGTTGTGATGCAACATCATATTCGCGAAGGTCATGGTTTTACAAAATCTTGTTCCTTTTGAAAGTCAGAGGTATTTACTCGCTCTACCTTGGGAAAGACGACTGGGGAATGTAGCTTATTGCGTCTTCCCTATTTATCGAACAATAGACCTTGGCCACCGTCCATTGCACTCCCTCCTGATGTAATGAAGTCGCTCACCTCTTCTTGCGAAGTGACGACAAAATTTTACATTGCGTTACCCAAGTTGAGTTAACCTTCTTAGGTCGTGGCGGTTCGAAAGGACGAAGACCTAATGATAAGGACTAGACAAAATTGTTCATTGATTTAGCAAAATGCCTAATAGAAGCAAGGGCTAGTTTAAGTCAGATGGCAAACCAGTCAGCATGTTAGGACGAGAGCCTTCCACAGAGTAGCTTTCGTGGTGTCAAAACCGGGTGCGTACTTAGCGGATAACAACCTCAAGCTGCTGAAAGCATATTTTATTTTCTTGTATGTGCCGCACCCAGAGAGGTGGCTAAGTGGTAAATCCTGGACTTGCTTTCAAGAAGAGCCGGGTTCGATAACTGGCCTGGCCATCCTGATTTTTGTTCTCCGTGATTTTCCAAAATCACTCCATGCGAATGCTGAGATGGTTCAAATTTTCTTTTCTAGAGTTTGAGGACATATAATGGTTTTGCGACACGATATCGATGATAATTAATTGAAATACAAAATGGTTTTTCAAATTGCATGTATTATTTTTGTTAATGTAAATATGATAAGTTTGTCTTAATATCTTAATTCGTACGATTCTCAAAAGGTTTTTCTTTTCAAATATAAAGTTTGGTCTCTTCAGCTGGAGTGTTTATTGTAGTCAAATGAGTGTCCGTGTTGTAATTTCTTCGAAACCTGACACTTGGTTCACTTGCTCCAAGTTGTCAACTTCTGCTTGTCTTGACTTTGAAATTCTATCCCACAAATCTGTAACTAAAATACGGTTGAACCGCAAAACAAATTTACAAAAAATATTCTTCATGACATTTCAATAAGACGAACAATAATTTTGAGCTGTACCCTCACGTACGAATATTGTTCAATTTTTATATTTGTAAGAAAAAAAGACAAAATCTTAAATTTGTGAAGCGCGTTTAATTAATATCTGAAAAGTACTTTTCTCGATTATCATACATTTTTTCAGAGTATTATTTCATTTCGTAACGAAACAGAATAAATGACAACATAATTACAATAAATGTTACAATTTTGAGGTGTATTGCGAAGGGCCAGTTATAGATATCTATAATAAAAATGCGTTGGGCAAAGGTTAGGTGTATTTGCTACCAACTCTCTGCTCGATTACCGCAGGTAGTATGTGAGGTTTCCTTACTGTACATCGTTAGTTTAATTAGCGAAGCCAAGGAAAAATATTTCGTACACGGTAATTTTTGTCATAGGCAGTTCACGGTAAAATGAGCACATTTGAAAGCCCTGCTTAAGATCTACTTGTAAGAACGTTGTATATTCTTCCGCCTTATGTATAAGTAACATTGCCATGGGCCTTATCACTTTATTCATGCATCGGTCAAGTGAAACTTTGGAATTATGA
Organism: Dryococelus australis; assembly: GCA_029891345.1. Classification (NCBI taxonomy): domain Eukaryota; kingdom Metazoa; phylum Arthropoda; class Insecta; order Phasmatodea; family Phasmatidae; genus Dryococelus; species Dryococelus australis. The sequence continues at coordinate 101,546,053 of CM056997.1, read as the reverse complement.
GCAAATTACATATTTTTCATATCTGCTCATTTTTACACCTCAATGCATTGAAAAAAAACGCTAAAAAATAATTTAATTTATCACAAATGGTTACCTAAAACTTTTTATTAGACGTTAAGATATGGAACGACTTTCCCTCCATCGTTACCAAATTGACTGGACATGTCACTGAGTGCGCCCATTAAAATATATGCAGGTAGGGGCGGTGACATTTTTCTAAGGTTGATCTCAAAAGTGCTCATTTTATCGTGAACAGCGTTTATATCGTTTTGAATTTGCCCACAAACGTCTTATTTGTTCGCGCATTAAGTGTGTAAGGTTCCTGTAGGAGTAAACATGCCTGCATCACGTAGAAACACTACAGTAACCAGCAACGACATAGAACTCCAGGACGGGCGAATGTTTTCCCATGTGACGCCACGTCCATTCTTAGATCGGCTCTTGAGTTTTGGCGGAGGCCATAAAGGCGATTCACGCAGGAGTAGCGAATAGTTATTATTGGCTACCAGTAGAACTTTAGTTCGTCTCTGCCGCGCCGTCTCGGATTTAGCAATTTTTTGCTCTAAGTTACATTAAGGTTACTTCTACGGAATGGGAAGATCAATGTTAAATGTTTGGCAACCAAAAATCTTCGCCTTTAGGTAGGTGAGTGTCGGTAGTGTATAGGCTGTTTGCGATAAAATGAGCACTTTTGAAAGCCCCGCTTAAGATCTACTTGTATGCACGTTGCGCATTCCTCCGCCTTATGTAAAATTAACACTGACAAGGGCCTCGTCACTTTATCCATGCGTCGGTCCAGTGAAACTGTGAAAATATAAGAAAAGTAAATATTTTACAAACATGCTCATTTTTACACTTCGATACACAAAAAAAAAAAAACAGAAAGTGCAGGAAATAATTTAATTTATGACAAATGGTCAACTAACTCTTTTTATTCAACGTTAAAGTATGGAACTACTTTCCATCCATCGTTACCAACTTTACTGGGCGCATGTTACCCGGTGCACGCGGTAGAATACATGCAGGCAGGAGCAGTGACTTTTTTCTAAGTTTAAAAGTGCTCACTTCATCGTAAACTGCCTTTACCAGATTTTTCTCTATTTTCTATACCTACGTTAAAAAAACAGAATGATAGTAATAATCATAAATCAAACATAAAATAATTTTGCAACTAAGTAAAAATATTTCTCTTCCATTACTCACGTAGCTTCAATTTTAATTAAATGTTATATTTTGGAACACAGCGCACCTAATGGCGGAAATTTTCCCTGTCCCAAACTCTCCCATAAGAAATCTCGTTTTGTTCCTAACCTGACTAGAATAAACCTTAGTTACTATTTTAGTTGGTTTAACGGAACTTTCCACACAACACAACATAAATTATAGTTTCTCCAGCTTTATGAATTTGTTACATAGTCACTGCTTTTATTGATTTTTTTTAATAACGGTTGCTGGGAAGAAGTAAGTGGTTTTTAACTTGTGGACGATTGCAGTGGGTAAAGTAGCCAAAGCTGACACGTAGTAACAACTTCAGAAAATGCGCAAAGCAATGTCCTGTGTCCAGTCAGTCGTTGCAACAATCTTTATACAGAATCTGTCAATCAAGTTGTAGCGAAATTTCTACAAATCCGAGATGGCGGAATTTTACACCCCTTAAAGAAAGTAGAAGTCTGAACTGAAGAATGATGTTATAGAATCTTCAGTTACACACATAGTTTTTCCAACACGCGAAAATTGGTATAAAAGAACGTAATGGAGTCCTGCGCAACTATAGGTTGTTCGCAGTAAGATGGGCAATTTTGAAAGCGCCGCTTGTGATCTACTTTTCTGCTTATCGTGTATACTAAAGCAGTGTGTACAGTTAGTTAACATTTCCTCGGACTTGATTATTTTATTTGTTCGTCGATCAAGTGGCACAGTCAAATACTAAGAAACGTAATTGTATTACTGTTATGATCATCCTTAATTTTATGTGATCTAAATGAACAAAAACAAATTAAATTAAATATTTGCGCACACATTTTAAAATCACTCTTTTAATAAGATAAATAATTTAATTATATTTCCTGCTTTGTTGCCAACTTCACAGGTAGCATACCAGTGAGTGACCAGTAATATATATGCAATAATGGGCAGCCATTTTTTTTATGTTGGTTTTCAAAAATTCTTAATTAACCGCAAGCCAACCAAACTTATAGACGATTAACAAGATTTCGCTGGCTTTATAGTATTTAACTGTAGCAAACGGTGAGTTTTTACAAAGCCATATTGATAATATTTCTCATAACCATGCACGAAACGACGATTGATTCCAATTTACCGAATGTGAGTGCAATTAAACGCCTGCATTTCTTGTTTTTAAATTTAAATAAAAGTAACTCATATTTTTGTTTCCCGCGTTAAATAAATCAACTTGATTAACAGAGTTTCGTTCGCATGGCATTCAAGTTATACTTTAAATAATTTTACGTACTACCAATATTAATTAAATGAGTTCAGACGATAACGAATAAAATGTGAGTTAAGAAAGACGGATTTGTCATTTTGATGATTCCTGGCGCCTGTGTCAGTCTCACAATCGAGGCTATTCACTGTAAAGTGAGCACTATTGAACGCCTTCTCATTTGGAATAATAGTCAATAAATACAATTTATTTTAGCCTTAGATGTTAACATCAGAATTCGGTGGTATATACACACTGTGTTTATTACTTATATGGCAATATTTACTTAAAAAGGTGGTTGAGAATGCGGGACGGGCCCCGCATTTTTGGTGGAATAGTTGTTTGCGCGAATACGCGTATCTCTTTAAAAACATGTTCTGCAAATACGACTATTTGTCAGAAAAGATTTTTAAAAAAATCTATGCCCATATTTTTTTTTCTTTTGTCATGTCCAATGTAATCTTAGAGGAAAAAAATTCGTGAAAATGGTCAAATATCGCATTTTTAAAGAGCATTTTTGAGCAGTTTCCTTAAGCGGCAAGATAAAAGTACAAAGATACGGGCGTAATTTAATCTGTGGTCTTTCATCGCGTGTAAAAAAAACCCTACTGTTACATATATAATTTGCACAGTACAGCGTTACGCCGAAACACTGCACGCCTTGCGCGTAGGAACGATGAGGCACTAGGCGTGCGTGTTAGTGTCGCCCGTATCGCTCCCTCGCTTCTTGATCTTGGACGCGGGGTTCCCACTGGAGTCGAACCCACTCTTAAAGGAAAGGACAAAGTAACCAGGGCTTCAAAAGTGCTCACTTTATAGTGAACAGCTTATAACAGTTCTGGTAAAGTGTTTTGGTGTTGACCAGAAGTAGATGGCGTGGCACGAACCGAACTGCACCGCGGCGGAACCAAGTAAATCCGGGAAGGTCGCTGAGTAGCGCCCGCCGGTGACAGCAGTGGCTCGTCGGCGTCTTCCGTCGGCAGGTGGCTGCTGTATCTCGCGCGTCGCGTCACTCGACTAATGCGGCTGCTGTCGGCCGGAGCGTCGGCATAGCACGCTTCCGGTGATTCACTTCCGGTCCAGAACAATACGTCCGCGGCCGACCCCATACGCGATCGAGCCGCGGAGCTTGTTTGTTTGGCTGGCCGCGCTCGCCGCTCCGACGAGACTACTGTGCTGCGCGCGCGAAGCCACCTGGCGGCCATCGTGTCGACTGGCTCGCGACCGCTTTCCGAAATATTTTTATAGTTACAATGATAATATTTATTCCCTCGCCCTTCCTTTTTCTTGCGTAATGCAAAATAACAGATTTGCTAATACATTACACAACACCAAAAAATTATGAGAATTGGTAAAATACGCTTCTCTATTTTTTTTTATAAGCAGTAACACAAAAATTTTGTACTTAACGAATTATTTGCTTATCGCCACAAGACAATTAGCAAAGTCCAAATGACGACGATCGTCTTTATTTTCTTTTATGTACAAATATTGACGCGTTAAGGGGAATGGTGCACGAAAATCGTATATTTATACAATTTTTGTCACAATTGGTTTTACAGAGGATTTTTTTTGAAATTTTTGGTTGTACAAAACGTAAATAACAATTTTGAACACCTTATTATATGGTAAACATTTTTCTGCGTTCGCTATTCTCGGTACTTTGATTGAAGATAAGAAAAAAAATTCCTCTCCTTTCTTTCATCAGTGCTCCAAAAATAATGAAGGCAGTGAAAATCTAACAACGTAAAAAAAGTGTTGACAATCATCATTTAAGTCTTGTCTAACCAAAAATTTCGATAAACCCTTTGGAAAACGACTTACCTATACCGAAAATCGGGTAAATATACTGCTTTCATGCACCATTCCCCTAAAAAGAATTGAGACGGCCCACATTCACAAAACACACCAGTACTTTCCTGAAGCATGAATGATAAACAATTCCGGAAAACCACGTTCAGTGCAGTCGGCAAGAAATGAACCCAAAACCTCCCGAAACGGAGTTAGATGTGCTACTCCATAAGAACCCCGCTTCGTGGCGAGGTTCTACTTAGGCTTTTCATTAGACCGGTATTAGACTTCTTGGCCTCTGATCCGAACAGAAACGGGTTAGAAAAGAAGTATTAACGCGTTAACGCTTTAACCTATTAAATAATACTAACCACGCAACAGCTTACAACAAACTGTTTTTTTTTTTAATCCTCCGTGACTTATCCGGCATCCGATTCAGACATTTGGAAAACGAAGACTGGACCTTAACAGATCGGTAGCAAAAATAAGTCGAAATAGTACTAGCTTAATAAGTGCTGAAATTAATATCCGCTTTGTAAAACATCCTTGAATTATTACAGTTAGGCAAACTTGGTTCGCCACTCGATAACGCCACGAGTAAATTGAAGCGGTTAAAGAACTGTACTCTATCTGTGGTTTCTTCACACTTTTTGAATCAGACCTTTGAAAAATCACCCAATGTATGGCGTGTTTCGTAGTTTACTAAACATGCCATGTATCAGAAGCATTTTATACTTCGGTTGACATAAAATATCGAAAAATTATTTTTATTTTTTGTTTAATGGAAGTTCTAGTTATATATTATCCATAAATAATACCGTTTTATTTATAATCAGTTGTGAATAAGAATAGGTGTGTTGGTATTGCTTATAACAAACCGTTCTTAAGGAAAATATTGTTACTCCGAGAGCGCACGAATGCGGTGAAAATTTGTAGGTTCGGTTAAGCTTTGTTTGCACGAGGCGGAGGAATATCCTGGAAGTAGAACTTCAGCAAGGCTTCAGAAAAGTTGGAAGTAACCATGAATGGACTATAAATTATGTTGTCAGGGCTATGGCAGAGCTACAAAAACCTTGGGTGAAATATCATACAGCTTCGTTCCTTTTGAAATACGCTTTACACTCGGATACCTGCAGTGCTTTTTAAGTTATTCGAAGCTGGGCAACAGCAGGCTCGACCTGCTTTTACTGGAGGCGGCCTGAATAAGCCGGCGCCCCCTTGCTTCTCCAGGCGACCTTGATTAACCTTGCCACGTAACTGGCTGGAGAGAGGCGGGAGACACCTGCGGAGGCTTTGTCATGACCGACGCGGGGTCGTTGCTTTCCTGGGACACTCCGCAGCTGGAACTGCGATTACGTGTACTGACGACACGCTCCGGCAGAAAAACGCAGGCTGTGTCCGAATTCGCCAGCTAAGGGCCCTTAAAGGCTGTTCACGGTAAAAATGAGCACTTTTGAAAGCTCTGCTTAAGATCTACTTGTATGCACGTTGTGTCCTATCCCACCTTATGAAAAATTAACACTGTAAATTTATCACTTTATTCGTTCGCCGGTCAAGTGAAACTTTGAAATTATTAGAAACGTAAATATTTCACAAATACGTTCTTTTTTTATACTTCGATACATTAAAAAAAATACAAAGCCAAAGATATATTTTAAGTTATCACAAACGGTTACCTAACACTTCTAATCTGACGTTAAGATATGGAACTATATTTCATCCATCGTTACCAACTGTACTGGGCGAATGTCACTCACTGCACCCGTTAAAATATATTCGGGCAGCGGGAGTGACTTTTCTCTAAGGTTGAGTTGAAAAGTGCTCACTTTTTCGTGAACAACCTATACTTGGCTTCGTGCCCTTAAAAAGTGCATCCCGGATGTGACGTCACATTGCCACTGTCCGAATTCACCGTAAGGGTACATTATGCACCCTACAACTTCCCCTTCAGCCAAGGGCACGAGCAACTTGCCCTTCTCGAGACCTACATAGTTTTCGATTCGCAACTGTTTGAAATACTTCATTTGTTTGTGTTCGTTTTGTATTTAAAACTCTGCACGGCCGCGGAAATTACTTGCAAACGTCATAAAAACAAAAGAAACTCGCGTACAGCCAAATTTGACAGAGTATGGAAACGAACACAGGCGTCCGAATTAACTAAGGGATGTATCTCATGAAGGGAACAAGGGCCCGTGAAACGTGAAGGGATCAAGGCCACATTGCACCGTAATGTAACGTGACTGTGTGCTACCACGTTGGAAACCAGATATATTCACATATAATTTTTGCCTCGGCTAACACCTAGCTAAATACTGAATAGGAGAATACCTGTGTTCATCCCGCTCAGTAGGATATTTCAGTGCCTTAGACTATGTTGATCTTTGGAAGACAACTGAAAATAATCATTACATATTCCAACAACAAATACAACTTCTTAAAACTACCATAGCTCAATAAAGAGGAAACCATAAAAAGTTCGATAATTAGATCTTTAATAAAAGAATTTCCTTTAGTTCATTAACTTTAGATCTTGCCATTAAAGAAATTATATATCATCAATGACATATCATTAAGAAACACCAATCTTATCATATTTTAATTAAATAAAACTATTATCAGAAAAACACAATTCTGGACAACTTTATACTTATTAGCCGTGGTCTTAACGTAGTTTAAAACAAGGAAACAAAAACGATCCAAAAAGGAAAACCTTTCAGTGACTTCCAAAAATGACTCCAGTTTTTTTCTTAGCAAGAGATTAAAACAATAAAATAATGAAGTTAAGTTATGCCAATATATGGCGAGGAACGACACTATTTGAGCAATTACTATATCCATTAACTAGCGTGCTTTTGACCATAGTTCTAATATAGCGACTTATCTCGGGTGATTATGGGCGTAACATAGCGTGAATATTTAAACGATTAATACTGTCAAAACCCTTTTAAATGATAGCTGTTCAATGAAAATTATTATAAATAATTCAATTGCCACCTTTTGATTAGCAATTAGTGAATAGGACTTAGGTGTAATTAGCCATAGTTGTCCCAGTGGTGCAGGCTGGATTCCGTTTTATTCCATTTGGCCTTTGAAGAACTTGAAAATCAGGCAAAGACGATATTCCTCCCGTAGAACTGGGAAAATAGCTGGCTCCATATCTGCACTCATGGAGTGTATAAATAGCACTCATCTGGTCGCTGCAATATTCTGTCAGGAATCCACTCTTCGGCAGGTCAGAATACTAATTTGTTAGAAATCCTGATGGATCAGCACCGTTCAGTTCTGACTTCCAGCATGAGTAGTGTCGTACCTTGTACAAGTAAACAAGAAGTTTTAGGAGACAATATAAACCAGAGAATGGCATATTTCTTTCAATATCGACTCCCTGCATAAAATATATCTAACAATTATCATATAGCATAAACGGAAGACAGTTTCACGGACAAAGAGAAAATGAACTAAAATAAAATGTTCACATAACCAAAACATTTTTCAGAAATGCAATTCTGCTAGTAACACATGCACTGCAATATTAATTTGAATATACCAGTTGGCCAGGAAGAACATAAAAGAATTAATTAACATACCTTAAATTACTGATACAAGCTAACAAAGCACAAACAAATTCCCAGATGTTACGATGATAATATTATAATTTTTGCGCCGACATAGAGATAATTTATCACATAATGTGCAGTATATCATTCCCATTCTATCTTACCTTTTTCAATCATTCATTTGTTATTCATAGATTCATCATATACTCAATTATCGATTGAAATGTTGAAATAGCCATCCTTTGATTGACTGTCATTTTTCCATTTGAATGCTGTGCTATCACTTCATTAGTTCAAGTTCATTAATTTAATTAATTACTCGTATGTTTTACTGTTCCAGATACAATTAAGAGTAAGAAATGGTTACTTAATTAAATTTGTCATATAAAAGATGTTTTGTTTGTATATTTTTATACAAGGGCGAGGGAGAGGTCGTGATGACGGACATTTAGATCCGATTGTTTCAGAACTAAATTCGTTACGACACATCGTCTCATTTGTCGTTAATGATAGACTTTGTAACCACTCGGCTAGAATGAAATAGTCAAAACTTAATTGATTTTGTTAAGTACCATCTCGTGAGAAATTCTTTTCACCCAGTCAATGTTACGGCTTCATTTATGCCCCGAATGTATGTATGCTTCGTCTGTTTGGCCAGATTTAAGAACAGGTACGAATATAATTGGTTCACTCTCGGAAGTCCAGCAAATGTAAGAGAGCAAAAACTGAATAGAACGTCTCTTGAGACGCTTGAAAGATTCTCAAAGGAACGCCTACTGTAACTTGTAGGGAACGCTACGTTCATATAAATAAATAATTTGCGTGACGTCTTAAAAGTAATCTACAGGCATGATCTGAAGTGTGCGTTCTTTTCGTATTTGAGCACATCGGACGCACGTTTAATAGTTTCGTATAGGCTGCTCACGGTAAAATGAGCACTTTTGAAAGCCCTGCTTAATGTCTACTTGTATGCACGTCGTGTATTCCTGCGCCTTATGTAAAATGTACATTGACATGGGCCTCATCACTTAATTCGTGCGTCGGTCAAGTGAAGCTGTAAAATTATTAGAAAAGTAAATGAATTACAAATCTGTTGGTTTTTACACTTATATGCATTTAAAAAATCCGAAAGAAATATTTTTAATTAAGTTAAGAGAAATGGATGCCTAACACATTATATTCGACGTTAAGACATGGACATACTTTCTCTCCGTCGTTACCAACTTCACAGGGTGCATTTCATTCTGTGCGGCCGTTAAAATATATACAGGTATAGGCTGTTCACGCTAAAGTGAGCACTTTTTAAGGCCTTTCCGACAGGCATTAACCACTAATTAATATATCTTATTGCAGCCTCGCCCTTTAAATTTTGAAGGTAGTGAAATGTATTCATTGTGTTTATTGGTCACATTGCAATTTTTATATTAAAATGCAGTAGGAAGATGGAAATTGGATGAAAGGAAAAATTTTGAAGGGCCTTAAAAAAGTGCTCACTTTACCGTGAACAGCCTATAGGAGCAGTGACTTTTTTCTAAGGTTGATTTCGAAAGTGCACACCTCATCGTGAACAGTCTTTACTCTTGAATACATGAGTTGCCTTTTTTTTTTTTTTTTTTTACTACGGCGAAAGAAGATTCATATATGGCGATCCTCTGATAGGCTTTTCACGCTTAATTAAGCACTTTCGAATTCAACGTTTAAAAAAATATTACTACCCCTACCTGCACGTATTTAATAGGCACGGTGAGTGGCACGCACCCAGTAAAGTTGGTGATGACGACGGGAAAGCATTTCCATGTCATGAAGTTGAATTAAGGGTCCTATGTACTGGAAGGTTTTCTGTGAGATCGTTGTTTGCGCTTAAACGTGTATCCCGGTAAATAACTGTTCTGTAAATACGAAGTTTTGCCAGAAAGGATTTAAAAAAAAAAACATTGTCTATGTCACTATATTTTTACTTTTGTCATATTAAGTGTATTAATGGAGAACAAAATCGTGAAATTGGTCAAATATCGCATTTTTAAAGCTTGCCTATGAAGTTTTTGTAAGTGCTAAGAGAAAAGTACTATTATACACAGGTAGTTTGATCTGTGTACTTTCATCACGTGTAAAAAAAACACAATTGCAGATCTAGTTTACACAGTAAAACATTAGGACGGAAACACGGCACGTCTTGCGCGTAGGAGCAATGAGGCACTAGGCGTGCGTGTTAGTGCCGCCCTTATCGCTCTCTCGTTTCTCGACCTTGGACGCGCAGCTACATAGTCCTCTTAAAAGTGCGAGGGGAACTTTTGTGGAAACAGACATGATTTTACTGTAAGAATCAGCGAATTGGTGAAATATTTACTTTTCTAATAATTTTACAGTTTCACTTGTACGGCGCATGGATAAAGTGACCAGGACCACGGCAAATTTAAATTTTACATGTGGTGGAAGAAAACACAATGTGCATACAAGTATATCTTGCAGGGCTTTCAAAAGTGTACAGTTTACCGCGAACAGCCGATAACAGCGAAGCTTCTGTGCCTGGCACTGTGCGTGATCTTTGATTATCGGTGATTGGCAGTGAAGGACCGTTGTTTACTGTGTCTCCCTGACGTCAGTTTACTCGCCGCTGTACTACAAGTCAAGGTGAATAACGCACAGAGATGAGGCAGCTGACCTCGGACAGGGAACCGACAAAGATGTTTTCCGCGCGTCATCTGGTCGGAAAGATCCCTTCGCCTACCGAATGAAACGAATCACGGCGAAACCTCGAGGTTTTGTGGTGCTGTCAAGATTCACTGCGCCTCGCATTGGACGGAGATAAAAACCTTTCAGCTTCGCCGCATCATTAGAATACGTCTTCATGGTCCGGCTAAAAGGGACCCCCCCCCCCCCCATTCTAATTTCCTCCCTTTTTCCCAAAGCTCTCACGCTGCTACCTGAGACGAAAGTTTTCTTTTTTTGTCAGCCTTCGGCTGGAGGTTATAGCAGGTCTGAGCTTGCTTGTTGGCTAACAACGCTGGGGATTTGTCGGCCGCGATCGAAACAGGGGTGTACAATTCGCCACACGCGTCAAACAAAAAAGAAACTGAGCGGTCGTCGATTTTGTGTTTAATTAAGAAGGCAAAACTGCAGTTATCGCGGGAAATGACAACACGGCAAACAGACCAAAAACGATTTGCTTGTATAATATTTAGCAACTCAAATACGCATTTGTTTATTTTTATTTATTTATTTATTTACGTACTTACTTAACACATCCGATTACATCACTGGATTCTTATCTCTGTACGCCAGACAACTCACTATAACACACTATCAAACGTCCCAATGTCAATGCTCGCGGACGGTCGAACAGGATTTATTTGGAGTGAAACATTTCTTAATTACAAAGAATACAAAACTCGTATTAATACTTGCGATGTCGGCTTATTATAATCGGCTTAACTGGCTGCGCCTTGACGAGAGACGAATCACTAGTATACTAAATTCTTAATAAATATGGTCCTTAATATCTGAGCAATACAATTGACGAATAACAAAAAATAAATAAAATAAATAAATAAATAAATCATTATCTCAAGGTCCGGTGTTCAGTTAAGTTTTCGTGTCCACAAGAGGCAGTTTTACTCGAACTAGTTCAGTCTATCCACATTCCGGGACTGGAATAAACTGCCGTAAATGTCGCCCATGATTTCAAAAACGCAGAAAAAAACAGCATACGTTATTATTCTTGCGCACTCATAGAAACAATTTATCACGTAATGTGCACTATATCATTCTCATTCTATCTTATTTTTCCAATTGTTAATTTGTTATTTATATATTCAGAATATAGTCCATTATCAATTGAAATGACCATCCTTTGATTGATGGTCATTTTTCTATTTGAATGCTGCAGGATTACGTCAGTAGTTCAAGTTCATTAATTTAATTAATTGCTCGTGTATTTCTCTGTTCTAGATACAATTAAGTGTAAGAAAGGATCACTGCTTTAAATCTGTCGTTTAAAATACGTTTTGTTTGCATATTTTTATACAGGGGCAAGGGAGCGGTAGTAATGACGGACATTTACATCCGGTTGTTTCCGAACTAAATTCGTTACGACGCATCATCTCATTTGTCGTTAATGATATACTTTGTAACAACTCCGTTAGAATGAAATAGTCAACACTTAGTTGATTTTCTTTAGTGCCATCTCGTGAGAAATTCTTTTCACCCAGATCATTTTACGACTTCGTTTATGCCCCGGATGTATGTATGCTTCGTCTGTTTGCCAAAATTTTAGAACAGGTACAAATATAATTGATTCACTCTTTTGGGAGTCCAGACAAAGAACTTTCAGTCATTTTTGTGATAGTATTTTCAACTAAGGCTTTTTTGTTTCAGATTGAAAGCATCTATAGTGCATTTGTAAATCATCCAGAATTTAAATGCGCTTTTGAACTATTTATAAAATATCACAATTTTATAAATAATAAAAACGCACATTTGAAATATAAAAAATTAAAATTTGGAAGGTTTACAAATCTAGATGAGTTCAATCACTAACAAAAAAATTTTATTTGAAAATACTACCACAAAAAAGACTGAGAGATCTTCGTCCGTATTTAGCCTTCGATTCTCTATACGTCCATGCACAGTGAAGCCAGGCCTTAAATGAACATTACTATGTACCTGATCACTTTGATTCATGCGCCATTCAAGTGAAAACGTGAAATTGTCGGGAACCTAATTGTGTTTGTTACTGATAGGTATACAATTTCGTACTCTAATATAATTTGTGTGAAACAGAACAATACCAACTTGTTTTGCCATAAATTTAAAAATTACGTTCGTAACACGTCATGACTTGGAACTGTTTTTCTCAGTTCACTGCCAACTTAACTGGGAGCCTGCATGCCGGTGTGTACTATAGCACATATAGTATATGCAGTTAAAGGCTGCTCACAATAAAGTGAGCAGTTTAGAAATGAACCTTAGAAAAATGTCACTGCCCCTGCCCGCACAAATTTTAACGCGCGCACTGATTGACATTAGACCTATAAAGTTGGTAACGATGGCTGGAAAGTAGTTCCGTATTTTAACGTCAAATTAAAAGAGTGTTAGGTAACCATTTGTGAAAACTTGAAATTATTTATTTCGCCTTCTGTTTTTTTTTTAATGCATCGAAGTGTAAAAATTAGCAGATTTGTAAAGTATTTACTTTCTTAATAATTTCGCAGTTTCACTTGACCGACGTACGAATAAAGTGATGTGGCCCATGGCAATGTTAATTTTACATAAGGCGGAAGAATACACAACGTGCATGCAATTAGATCTTAAGCAGAGCTTTCAAAAGTGCGCATTTTACCGTGAACAGCCTATAACGGGCAGTGATTTTCATTTTTCAGAGTTCGACTTTTAGAGCTCTTTCTTTATCGCGAATAGTCTATACCCACACTACCCACTACGAACGTGATGGCCAGTTTGTTTGAAACACGGCGCGACGTAGTTTCAAGGCAAGTAGGCGGACGCCTTACAAACAACACGAAGTTGCGTTGACAAGCGTGGAGCGAGCAAGGCGGGGAAAGTAGCTAGCCCTCTTGTCCAAGTTGCCAGGCGGCACTAGCATAGCATTCTTCTCCCCCGCTCTTTTTTTTTTCGCTGCTCTCATTGTGAGGTGACAGAGCGTTGCAGACCCCTGGGCTCAGGTAACTTAGCCGCCGAGAACAGGATTAAAAAACACGCAGCCGAAACGAGTTCCATGACGCACATTAGCATGCGTGTATTCCCGCCCGCGTCACGGCTCCTGTCGAGATTCGTTACGAAGTTTCCCTTCCACACGCACACACACACACATACACACACTCCAGTGCTGTCAACACACAGCAGCGGCGTCCGTAATGCAAAAATGAGCAGTTAAATTCAATATCTTGACAGTCAACAACCATCCTATATAACATATGTGTGTGTGACACTTTATACCAAAACATTAAAAAAAACGAGATTTTAAGCCGTGTTTGTGCAAAATATCGGCTCCTACGTTAAAGGTCCCGATAACATACAATAATATTCCGAGAGTTGTCATTGTATTTTACTTCGTTACCGATATTTGGCACAAATACGGTTTAAAACCTCATTTTTTTAAGGGCTCATACCTCCCTTAATATTCAGTTTACTTATAAAGGGTCACATATATTTTCCTTTTACTTTTTCATGAAGCATCACCTCCCGAAGTTTGTCGGCCTAGTTGCGAATCATTCTGTATAATACCTGTCAATTAGCAAAATATGGTTTCGCATATCAATTTCTAGATTTTAAAAAGAAAGTTACTTTAAAAACTATGTTACTGATTATATTAGCATTAATAAAATAGTAAATTTTAATAAAGATATTGTTTTGATAACTGAGTTAAGCCTTTTTATTTTTAAAAAATCATAAATTCAATCATTTAAAAAAAAAGATGTTGCTTTAAATTCTGAACCCAATGATTTAACTAAAAATGAACAGTTTGATGATGTCGCAGAAAAAACAAAGAAATTTCATACAAAAATCTTCTAATATCTCTTCCCATCGAAAATTTATTCAAAGATATCTGATTCTAATAACACAGTAGTATCTGATAGCAAACTAAGCATTAAAGTCTGAATTTAGTGATTGCAATAAAAACTATAAATGTTATATATATATATATATATACTGCCCCACCAGTTTGCAAAATTCGTTCTGCCAATATATATACGAATTTTGAAAACTGGTGGGGCGAGGTTCAGCATTGCAAACATGAAATAAAGCGTCACGATTGTGCCCGATGGATTTGAACACTACGGGCGGGTTCACAATTAAAAGTGCACGGAACCACGTCTTCTGTATTGAAGCCTCGTAATTCAACTAGTAATGTTTTACTCCAGCCAATGAACACTCGTGAGAAGTGTGCTCTTTTTTTATTTAGATCTCGTTGATCACTTAACATCTAACTTCATATAAAACAATCAGCACTTGATCGAATCGTTCTTCAAAGCTGACTTCTTACTGTGAATTACACGCACGATTGTAATAATAAACATACTCCTATATTTAACCTTTTGATATCTTTAGTACGTGCTTATAACTATAAATACCAATATCCTGCCAACTGCAACCACAGCCTTGCTCTAACGGGTCATTGCAACAAAAGTTAAAGATATAAAATATAACGCACACGGTCTGCTAATTTCTATTGTGAATCAGCCCATTGAACAACACATTTTTTACTTTTGTGTGCACGTCATGATTCTTAAAGTTTAAAGCAAAATTTTTCAATTGTAAACACACCTTAAGGCAAGGAGGCTGGTTCGTGCCCGACATCCAACGTCGTTCAGGTTATGGCAATCACATAGTTTGGATCCCATTATAATCAACAGGCCCTGACGTATATTGACTTTCTGTTCATGACCGCAAGACGGAAAATACAAACTGATTTGGAGTAAAAACCATCAAATTTCTAGACGGAAATCGAAGCCTACTTTCGTCAACTCCTATCCTAAGTGTACTTCGTAGAAAGGAACCGTGCATTCATTTTCACTCTAGAAGTAATAAACATAAAAGTCGCTACTTTACTTTTACGTTAACAGAAAAGGACCATATACTCTGCGGACAAAAGCCACACAATTTTTTTTTCTTCTCGATTGTCTGAAGGGAGTTGTTATTTTATCGCCCGCTGCTTTTAGTGGGTTTGTCTTCTTATCTTCTCGACAAACATTTTAATCGGCTTTTCTTGAGAGTTGCTCACGGTGTCCGGACGTTGGCCGGACGATTTTGGTTCACGTTTTTATGTGGGACGTACATCGACCACCGTTGACTTCCCCTATTTACATAAAAAAAAAAAAAAAAAAACAGACGTTATTGCCTCGGTGCTCTTCTCTGCGTGGGATTGTATAGAATGAGTCCTTTAAAAGAGGCCCCGTGGGACATGTGTGTAACGGAGCGAGGGCATGAGGAAATACAGCCGTGTAACAACAATATACCTAGAGTAGGTGCTGGAAGTGGCCGCCATTGACCTCGAGGCAGGTGTGCAGACGACACCAAAAGTTGTGAAAGGCACGGGCGAGGATATGCTGCGGGATGGCATCGGCACGGGGCCTCTTTTAAAGGACTCATCCTGTATTAGTCAAGGGTCTTCTTACTTTTTATACTGTCTCTATCACGGGTGAGAGGAGTGTAGCGACCTCACCATCGGCCATATTAAGCTAGACAGACACTCCAGTATACATACCAAGTCCGTCAACACTTTTTTCTCCAATACTTAGCTGCGACGGAATTTTAATCACGGATATATGTTGGTTTTAAGAGACATCTACTGTATTTGGAAAAGCTACAACATCTGTGTAAACACACAGTCATACCTACAAGATCCGGTTCAGAAACGAGAGAGAAAGAGAGAGTAGAATGGCAACTGCGTTGCGCAAAAATATCCGGCGAAATATTCGAAGTTCTTCCAAATGAAAATAACAAACGCATAATTAGGAAAGAATATTTTTAAAAAGTGTGTACTCCGATTTACTGCATCAGTTTTGTGTAATGCGAGCCTCAGTAATTTTTGCTACAAGGGGACACACACGAAATTCTGTTATTTTATGTAAACAGTAGGGAACACCGGGCATGCGCAAGTACGCAAACTGTAATGAAATAGTTATTTAACAAGAAACCTTTTTTTTTCTAACTACCCTATAACTAAGTGTTGAGTGAAAGCCCGGTGGGTAGGGAGGGATTTTATTGCATTTCAGGGCTAGACCCATTACGCCTATAAGGATTGGAAATCATGCAAGGAGACATGCATCGCGGCAGAAAGGGATTGGGCAGCCATGGCCTGCGATTGGGGCCATGACTACCTTCCTAAGTGTACTTACAGCTAAGCTATCACTAGAAGAGACTGGGAAAAACCGGCATAGGCGCCGTAAAAAGCCAGTCGACAGGATATAATTCAAAATTATTCATTCATTAATCAGAAATGCTGCGGGAGACAGAGTGTGTGCGGAACATGCTCGTGTTAGTAGAGATGAAAAAGCTAGTAAAGAGGGGACGGGAACTTTATTGTCATTTTGCCTTGGCAAGTGGGAGAGACGCTGGCTTAACCAGAGAGATGTTTGCATACCTCTCTGGTGGGGGAAGTGGCGCTATTGGGCGGCTTCCCCCCGATTCCCCAGTAGAACCTGAAAACTGACGGCAAAGAAAGTGAGTTGTTAGTAAGTGTCAGCTGGGCCAACACGTACTGGTTTTTTTTATGTCCGAGAAGAGCCGGTACAGCCTGTGAAAAGAAAGGGGTTAATAATTAAACTCAATTAAAAATAACCTAAGTATCTTATTATAACATATGTCCCCGGGGACATATGTGTCTAAACTAAATGCTGTGCTAACAAGAAACCTACTACGACAAAAACTATTTACGTCAAGCCCTATTATATTAATAAAATACTTTTACCAATTTGAATATAGTCAAACTGCATTACAAATTGGTCAGAGGAAGTATAAATACATCTCTAAATACTTGTTTACAAATCAGTTTTCTAACCTAAAATCCAAACCATGCCGTTTTCACTTGACGTGTTGGCAGAAAAGCAGTTCTACGTCGGGACACGGAAATTGGTTGCGCGCAGCCATCATCAGCCTACCTCGTCTTTAGTCTATGGTATCAACTAGCAACTTCATCGTTTTTTAAAAGTACGTATTTTATTGGGTTTCTGTGTATTCTGTCCATCAACTGAAGCGTATTGTTCAGGTGACATTTTAACTACAGCGCCACGCTTATAACAAGAGCAAAATAATAATTTTCCCTTTCCATTAAATTAATTCATACGTGAAGTGGAGTAACTACAGAAATAACAGTTTTTTCTGAGCACACTTAAAGAGGCATTCAAATTATTAGGGAGGCTCGAACAATCAAGATGACGTCACGACGTTTAATGTTTGGTATAGGCTGATCACGATAAAGTGAGCACTTTTTAAGACCCACCCACTAATAGATATGTTTTATTGCAGTCTCAGACATTAACTTGGTTATCCATGCTGTGCTGTTATGTGCGATGATAGTGACAGGCACTGATACAGAAAATTTGTTTATATTTAGGTGTGTGTATATATATATATATCTATCTGTGTGTGTGTGTGTATATATATATATACACATACACACACACACACACACACACACACACACACTTACCAGTATTCATGTTACCAAAATACGTTTTTAATTCACTTTCTGCATTAATTAAGAAACGAAAAAAAAAAATTATTAAAAAAAAATATTATTTTAAAAAAATTTACGGCTATATAACTTGATTTAACACTGTATATTGGTACAAACTACACATATAATATAACATAAAATAATATAAAGCAATTGTGATTTATAATTATGTTCATTTTTATTTACAAAATAATTTAAATTGACGGATATTTTTGCTAGATCAGTAAATTGTAGCAAATTTTTGTGACCAACAAAACTCTGGTACAAATACCAGAATCCTGGCACGCCTGGCTAACAGTGCCTTGTCGGTTGGGCCATCGCCACCTAACCACGGCACTTCCTCCCCTAGTCCTCCCCTACTTCCGTTCCAGTTCGTGGCGGGGTCAGGTTTCCTCTACACGTGAACTACGCGCTACGAACAGACAAGAGACAGTCTGAGCGAGGGTTTCCCGTATCGTGAGCGTTGGTTTTGGCGGCACCGCTGCGGTCACATCTCAGCCGAGTCTATAGCTGTCGCCTCTCAGGCATGGTTCATTTTATTTTGTAAGCGTTGGTGCGTGCGAGTATTTTTCAATGCCGTACTTTAGGATGTACCCGTGGATACAATCAGGTAGGCACGTTCATAACTCCACAGCACAATTTATGTTTTTACACCATTGTTTTCAAACGTACTTACTTCTGTGTAACGTAGTTTGTCCCAAAATATATTTTGCTTGTTGTGGTTAAAAGTCTATAAATCTGTAAACCTGTTTACACTTAGAGTACTTTCTAACAATTTATGCTTTGAGTTTTTTTTTTGTGTCTTCAAGTTGGGTGTCGGTAATTAATAAGGTACATATTTAGCGTGTAATTTGAGCAACATTAATCATTAAGCTAGACATATTTTTTCCATAATCAGTATATTATTGAAACCCAACTCACGAATAATATGTTCCATTATAAGCTGTAGGCCGATATAAAATTAAAACTTTTTGAGGTTATATTTTAAACGATTTTTGACCAAGCCAGTATGTTTAACCTCGTCAAAATTACGATTTTATAAACATCCTTCGATACGTATAAGCAAACCTAATGAGGGGACAGAGGCAGGAATATTGGATTTCCGTGCGATTGTGTTTGCAGTATTTCACAATTTCTAATTGTAATGCCGGACGCACAACCATCCGTCGCATCCGTCAGTCGCCCGTCCGCCAGGCGGTCACGAGATCTTCAAACGGTCACAAGGGCAACGTTTTTCTATCCGTCAATCCGCCAGATATTTCTCAGATTTTAACTTTCGACGGACCGACGGATGGGCCACCGCCTTCTGACAACATTCCGAAGATGCAAATATGCACTTTGAAGCGAGGTGGTGGATCTGTGTATATTAACTTTGGTGGTAAATTCAGGAATTTAAAATGTTAATTCTGTACAAATTCTTGTCACGTAAAAAAAGATATTTCCACAAAATGGTTTTCTCTTGAAAATGTATTTCCAACCAAAATGTACCTCCAACTAAAGAAAGATCACGATGTTAAGTTGTCACAATGAAATTTTGCCCTCCAGAAGGGATGACGAACGACGGATTATTGTGAGTCGCTTTTAACTGACGGATGAAAAAACAGACGGACGACAGGTGCGACAGATGGTTGAGAATTCAGCTTAAAGAGTTTAAGGAAATCGAAACCAACAATGCTACATTTTTCTGTTTATTTACCCTCCCCCACCTCGTCTCCCCCCCCCCCCCCCCGCGGTTTTTATGTTCTATTTTGTAAAGTTTCTCTCTTCCCTTTTCTATCCATGTATCTTCTGGACTGGTTAAAATTAAATTTTAGACACGAATCAAAAATTGCTACTCAATGCAGTTGGAGTTCACATCAAATTTTTTTAAATCGTGATATTTTACTTTAGCTTATTTTTCAAATGCTATTTTAACGTACGTTTTGTACAGAAAATCAGTTACGGTTGCGAGTTATTTTGTTCATGTTCGTGCTTGTGAATACCGTGCGAGAAAGAATCACACTCCAGGAAGGGCCCGCTCATAGAGCAAATACATATACAGAGGAGAAATGACATGGCGTTTCTTTTTGACGAGGGAAAAACCGTTACTCGATAGCTGTACGAGGCTGTGGAAACGGGCCTCGTATGTGAGTGGCTATCGCGCGTGGCAAAAGATTACCTATGTTGGCTGGGCTGCTGGAAGATGTAATTGCAACTTCAGCACTCGGGTGCGACATCTACACCAGGTCAAGGCTGTACCAGCAGGTATAAAATATACGTGGATAGGCAGGAGAAACAGATTGTGAATTTCAGGTGAGTTTAACATGCATTTCGGACGTGGTAATTATTCCGATCATGATTGACAGGGTCGCGAGTGGGGAATATTCAACAAAAAACACTTAATGGAAAAAGTTTCGTGGTGTATAAATGTAATTCCTAATTGTAAATAAAAGGGATAATAAAACCAGTTTTATAATTATATTTTATAGTTTTTCACAAACAGAGTTAGTACAGTTGAAATCTACGTATTTGTAGAAAATTTTGCTAAAATAGTTTCTCAATTTAGATCTTAGGCGTTCGGGGGACGACTTTTGCACCCTCTGAGCTGGTCGACACAGGTCGATGTACCCGTAGGTGAGGTAGACCGATCTCGCCGGCTGCACACAATCGATCTCCATGTCCCGACACTGAGCTGCTTTTCTGCCAACGCGACTAGTGTAAACGCCGTGGATTGGATTTGAGGTCAGAACACTGTTTAGTAAACAAGTGCTTCGTTATGTTTTTATACTTCCTCCAACTGATTTGTATTGCAATTAGATTAAATTCAGTTCGGTAAAATTATCTTATTAATATAAACGTACTTGTCATTAAAAAATTAGGATATAAAGAAACACGTTCATCACTGGTGACCATGTGACTTTGACAGTTGTGTTCCATTAGGGTAGGTCAATGTTGGGTGTATCCGCAAAAGACGAATAAGCAGCCTACCTCATCTTTATACATGTATAGGCTGTTCACGGAAAAGGGAACAGTTTTGAGGCTCTGATTATTATCAGCCTTTTTTGAAATCCTTCCACCACTTTTTAAAATATTGCCATGTAAGTAATAAACACAGTGTATATAATTCACCGGATACGAAAATTAACGTCTAAGGCTAAAATTAAATATATTTATTGTCTGTTATTCCAAATGAGAGGACTTTGCCGTGAATAGCCTATACCCACACGCTAAGAAATTATCCGGAAATTTTCCATACCAGTGCGTACCCACGGTTGTTGAGAAACTGGAATGGTAATTCCCCCCCCCCCCTTTTATACTACAACCATTGTAGCGTTCCTTCATTTGCTCAGGAAATAGCCAAATGCGTAGGGGAGTTCCCAACTTTGTATAGTAGCGACGCTAACCATTTATATTTCTGCAGCTTGATACATATGTTGTTTCTGTTTCCATAGAGTGCATAGGTTAATAACTTCCATTGGAGTTTAGGAAGTTAACGAGAAATTTTTTTACTGTGTGCACCTATACCCTCTACGACTTTGGGTGCTGCCCACGTAAACAAAGCGTCCAACTGCTTTCAGAAATGTCACAAAAGTGCACTCCTCGTTCGTGGAACAGAAATATCCCCTGTGGCCCTGTCAAAACTGAGCAGATGCGTGTATCCGAAATGAACGTTCTGCCGCCGATACAGAATCTGATTGGTTCATGTGACCTTTAACGTCAGATGCAGTTAACGTCAGAAGTTGCAGTTCGTACTTAGAGGGAGAATGTGAGCTACGCAGTTCCAACGCGGGAAGACATTTCTGCCAATAGCACTGTCAAAAACAACATGCTTAAGATTTGAGGTTACAACAATGTTTATTTGAATAAGTACTTGAGATGTTTGTACATTTACCCTAACTAAAAAATTGGGTTTTGATATATTGGGGACACGGCCGTTTGTTTAGCGTGAATATGTCTACGTTGACGCGCTCGAGCGTTTTTTTTTTTTTTTTTTTTTTTTTTGCACCTCTTCACTCAATCATATTGGGTTTTATGGGTATCAATGTATTACTTTTGAGATGCTCTTTCCAACCGTATACGATTTCTGTATTTTGATTTGGCTTTTTAACGTGCTGTATAGGTCGAAATTGTGTTAATTTTTCTCAATTTTTTACATTAAACGTATACAATTTCACCATAACCACACCACACAAATGTTTTTATACACGCAATCCCGATTGATCTTGACGAGAGCTGTCGATTGAAACCTAAACGAGCGTCGTAGCTTCTCCTAGTCAAAAGTTATACTACGCGGAAGTTATGAGAAGCGGCGAAATGAACTCAAAATCATCCCCCCCCCCCCTAACGCGATGCTTCGCAGTCCTCACTCAAAGTAACATATTATTTTCTCCTTTGACAATCGAGAGGTATATTCTAATTTTGAATTTGGACGATAGATTCGGAGCTACAATGCCAAACTGTATCCCCCGATTTTGTTATCATCGGATTTTCTGGATTGCCTCCCAATATGGTCGCAAATTTAAAGACGTATTCACGTCAAAAAAAAAGGCCGCGTGGGGAGTGCACCCAGGGTGAGACGACACCTCCTAATGACGGGCTTTCAAGTTGGGATCCGACATGAAATAAGACCCTAGGAAGGAGCGGCGCTGGAATGCAAGGGCGCGGGAAACGAGAGCTCCCAGAAAAAGCCCGCCGGCAAGCGGCATCGTTCTGCACGATTCCCACAGCGCGAAAACCCTGGAGTGAACCCGCCGGAGATCGACCTCGGATCACCGTGGTGGGAGGCGAACGCCTTGTCCACTACTTCATATAACCAAAGAAAAATAGTGTATTGCAACTAGAATATATTCAAGTTAAAGTTGGACCTTATTTATTCATATAAAATGTGGGCCTGTTAAAATTGCAAATATGAACAAATACATCCATTAGTGTTGACCAAGCGACATTGACAATTGTATTGGCGATAGCATGAGAGTTTTGGTGAAATGCCCAGAAGATGAAGATCTGATCACGCACTGGCAGCTGTGTATCGCCTTAATTGCTGCGTATGTTTTCTTCGATTGCTGTGACTTTACCAGACGTACCTTCTCAGGGATTTTTGTTTCTTTTTTTGCCTATAGACGCTGTGGTTTCGGTGAGGGCAGAGTCACCTACATTATAGACTGTTCACGGTAAACTGAGCACTTTCGAAACCTTGCTTGAGGGTCTCGCCTGCCTGCATCGTGCCGAGAAGCGCGGGAGCTACCTATAAGGGTCACGCTGGCACGCGCTACAAGAGCGCCATCGCCGCTACGCGCACGGTTCTGAACTGTCGTGCAGTGTTCTTGTAGTACTGCGTGTACCTATGGGACTTTCGGTGGTGACCCCATCATTTTATTGGTGGAAAGTATATAGCAGAATACAATACAGGCTCCTATCGTAGGTCTACTCGTGTCCGGCAAGTATGTTTTAACAATTTCAGACCCAATTAAATTTACTGTTTCAGGTATTGCAAATTAAAATTTTTTTAATACGTGCTGTACTTAACTCGACGCAACGCGTGTTTCATTGTCACAGCCAATTATCTGCAGCCTGTATGTTCGGCTACAGTAATATGAACCAATTATGACCTAGACCAGAAAGCCGGGTAGCGAATCATTTACCCACAGGTAAGTTCATTGGTCGCTGATCTTCGCAGTGTGCAGTAGAATCCAAAAATTACGTACACTTGCGTAATGTACACAACTGTGTACACTAGGTCTGAATGGGTTAAGATACGGCAGTCTGTAATATAGCCGTTTTTAACTGTATTGGAAGGGTCAAAAATAATATTTACAGCAGCGTTGTCCAACTGGCGGCCCGTGGGCTGCAGGCCATTTTTGTACGGTCTGCGATGGCTTTGCAAACTTAATAAACATATAAACAATATAAACATTAATTTTGCAAGGAAAAGTTACACAGATACAGGTTTAAAAAAAACCAAACAACCATGAAAAAATATGAAAATCTTCTCCATTGACTTATTAATCAGGCCTATTCATAATTTCACAACCCAATGTTGATTATCAATCTAATGTAGACTCTACATGAGAATAGCTTGTCCCGCAGAAGCTGCACTGACTAACTCGAGTTGAGCTGGGAGTGGGGAGAGCCATCATGAACGGCGCTGTGCTACCAACCGAATAACTTTACACTACACGTCGTCAAAGCGCACGTTAGCAAGCGCCCACCCTTTCACTCACTTAACATGGACTCGACTGACTACGCATCTTCCCCTCCCACTGGTTACTCCACTCCCCTCCCACGGTCAAGTGTTAAGTGAATCAGTCACACAACTGTGTCACCTGATACGATACTGTGTGTGTGTCTTTTTGTGAGTTGTGGTGTTTATTTGCCGAGTGTAGATTGTATTCTACTTTTTAGCAATCCTCCCCCCCCCCCCCCCGTAGTTAAAATTGAAGAGCAAGAACTTTATGTGCAACTTGAACTATGTGATCTTCAAGCCGATCCCTTCTTTCAGACCAGACAGGAAAAAGGACCTGACTTTTTCAAATTGCTGTCTGAAGATAGATTTCATAATTTACGAGATTTTGTACTAAAGATGACATCAATGTTTGGTAGCACTTACATATGTGAAAGTGTGTTCTCTACAATGAAGTTCATTAAAAATAACAACAGAAGTAGCCTCACTGATACTTCACTTGCGTCATTTCCTGAGGCTGTCTACGACGGAGCAAGATGTGGACATACGGTCGTTGGTGGATGCAGCTGAACGGCCACAATCTTCACACTGAACTTAAATTTTGCTTAATGTATTATATTTTACCTGGTACGTAAATATTTGCCCACTTCGATTTTTCAATAATTAAACAATTAATCGTTGTTTTTAATAATAATATTCAATAAAAGTATGTTTTTTAACTGTAGCCTAGCGGCCTAGCCCAATTTAATACCTTGTTATCTTTGTACAATATGAGAAATTTGCCAAAACTATGGTACGGCCTGCGGCTTTGCTAGAATTTTAGTTGTGGCCCACGAGCCCTTCCAAGTTGGACAGCCCTGATTTACAGCATGCGTGTAACTTCAAAGTATCATTCCGTCCTCTTCTGGGGTATGATTTATTTTCGTAGGTAAACATACAAGAGCCAGGCAGACAGAACCCTTCAGATCTACTTGCGTGTGTGTGTGTGCTCGCTCGCACATCTGTGTATTCTTCCGCCACACACAAAGCTTACATTGCCGCGGGCCTGATTATTTATGGGCCGGTAAGAGAAACAAATTCTTATACGTATATACATTTAAAAAACAGAAGGTTAAGTAAATAATTTCAGTGTTTAAATTTTTACGTAACACTTTAAATACTATGTATAGACAAGGATGTACTTTCTCTTCGTCGTTGCCAACTTACTGAGGGCATTCCATTCAGGATAGGCCCATATACAGGTAGGGACATTAACATTTTTCAACGGTTGATTTCAAAAACGTTCAATGAACTATGAACAGTCTATAATTTCAAATACATAGGATTTACGGACATCATTTACGAAACGTTTTTCGTTCGCTTGGATGTTCCGCTATATAGTTTGATTTTTTCCAACGTTTCTGAGTCGTGCAAATCGGGGCTTGAAGTTGGAGGTTTGCTGAGCTAACGTCGTTACAAGGTTTTTCTTGCACGCGTGTCGTAATTTAAAACAATGGAGACGTATAATGCAATTGCGTGTCGCAATTCAGAGAGTTGCTGCTATCTCAAGTGTATCGCAACTGTGTTTGTAAGTTTAAAACTATTTTCTTCAATCATAACACACAGTATGTCTTATTTTGCAATGTACCTGGAATCATTTCGTTATTTAGGAATAAACGTTTCTTTACAACAGCAAAATGTTTAAAACTATGGTCGCAAGCGCTGTGAATAATTCTACATAAATTGACTTCGGGGTCCTGACTGAGTTGCTTAGTTAGCTAAAACATACAAAAGAAAATAAAATAGCTCGTGAGACTGAAATCAAAATAAAATTGTCCCGCTTTCGAGTTGCTTACGTTGACAAGTAGATTGTTCAACGATCACGCGAAAGAAATTGCGAACGAACGAGTTTACAAAACTTCGTTTTGGAATCAGGTTCCCCCCCCCCCCCCCCCGGGATATCTGAAGCGATGGTTATGACTGTCTTCCACTGACCTCCCGTTTTATTCTCTCTCCTAATTCCTATCCTTGGGCTTTAGCTCTCCATTTACTCAAGCAATTGACAAGAAAGTTGGGCAGCAAGTGGGTTTTAATTTACGAGTTTTAACATTTACTGATTTTCTGTTCAGTACGTCCAAGTCTTGCCTATAGTCTATTTGCAGTAACTTCACACTTTTTGTATCAAACCTTTGAATGACCACCGTCATAAATAATGACGTGTTTGTTATAGGCTGTTCACGGTAAAATGAGCACTTTTGAAAGCCCTGCTTAAGATCTACTTGTATACACGTTGTGTATTCTTCCGCCTTATGTAAAATTAACATTGCCATGGGTCTAATCACTTTATTCATGCGCCGGTCAAATGAAACTGTGAAATTATTTAGAATGTAAGTTAAATACTTCACAATCTGCGAATTTTTACACTTCGATTCATAAAAAAAACAGAAAGCGAAAGAAATAGTTTTCAGTTATCATAAATGGTTACGTAACACTTTTTATTTTACATTGAGATATGGAACTACTTTCCATCCATCGTTACCAACTCTACTGAATGAATGTCACTCATTGCGCACATTAAAATATATGCATGGGGCAGTGACTTTCTTCTAAGGTTCATTTCTAAAGTGAACAGCCTTTACCTTAATGTCATGTATAGGCGTTTCATATAATTCTGTTAATACAAAAGTATTTTGTTTTTTGTTATATTGAATTTTTTATTATATTTTATTATATTTATAATTAAAATTAATAAAAACAGAGAGAACATTTGTGTTTTGGTAACGCCTAGTAATAAATAGTTTTCATACAAAATATTGTTAAACTGGATGCGCACAAATGCGGCGCATGGTCCGTTTGACTCGGTTATGCTTTGTTTGCATGAGGCGGAGAAATATTCTGGAAGTAGAATTTCATCACGGTTTTCACAAATGTTGGAAGTAACCGTGAATGGACTTCAACAGTAGAAGATAATCGGACACCCATAACACCAAATTCCCAAGTCGTAAGTTTAGCTAATTACAGAGGAGCAAACTTTTAAATGAAAACGTATTTCAATTTTGATTTAAAGTAATGAATATTCAAGATTTATTTCTGTTGGCCTACTGCTTATTGTTACCTGCAAAAATGCTATTAAATAAAACATCACTTAGAAATTTAATTTTAAACGACACACTGTAAAATACTTTGCTATTGGTCGAACTTAGGCAGTAGCATTGTTATTGTGTCAGCCTTCTACTGCTTAATTTTCTCATTGGGTAACCCCTTATTTAAGTTATTAACGATGGAGTGAGCACTTTTTGAAGCCCTCTCATTAGGAATAATCTTAATCTTAATATTATAAATGCGAAAGTTTGTATGTTTGTTTATTACTCAATCACATTTTAGTAGGTGCTGGTTGGTGGTCTGTTTTTTTATATTTTGCACACGGATGGAGCCACGGTTAACAGCTAGTATATACTGTTCACGGTAATGTGAGCACTTTTTAAGGCCCTTCTAATAAACATTAACCACTAACAAATATATTTTATGGCAGCTTCAGACGTTAACTTTTGGGAGTGGTGGAATGTAGGCATTGTGTTTATTGGTCACAAGGCAATGTTGACATTAAAAAGTTGAGAAAAGATAGACAGTAGCAAAAAGGAAAAATTTTGCAGGGCCTTAAAAAGTGCTCACTTTACCGTGAACAGCCTATACGCAGTACTGTATGTACTAGGGCTGGCAACCCCTGAGCTGTGTGAGGGAAGACGGAGTGGTGAGAATGAGGATGGTGGTTCCTGATTGGGGGGGGGGGGGGGGCGGGGGAATTTCACGCGCGGGGTTAGTGCGTGCGTGCGTGGGCGGGTGCGTGCGCGCGGCTTGGCGCTTCGTTACCGCACGTTACGGAAGAGGGCGGGTGAAAGCCAGGGAAAATACCGCCCCGGGCGCCTTCGCAAGTTTCCGTCTACGTCGTGCGTCCGGGCGAGTAGAGGGAGGGATGTGCGGCGCAGGCCTGCCACTGATGCCGACCTATTTATTTAAAGCTTTATGCGAGGGGAGAGAAGCGAGTTCCTCGACCCTCCCTCTCCTTTGAGACGTTCGTACGGCCCTGACTGCTCGTGACGTCACGAAGTCGTGCGTCGTGCGTTGCAACCACTAGTTATAGTTGCGAGGCCCCGAATTTTTGCGGATTCTTCCGAGGACAAGTTTTAAACTGCGTTCACGTGTGCATATGTGTTTGTGCTTCCATTGGACCAACCATAGTTTGTCAGACATTCCCCGAACGATTTTCGACCAACCTGCAAGGAAAACAAGAACCTATTCCCGTGTAACCTGGTCTGGGTTTAAAGCTGAGCAACAGCCAACGAACTGCTAACTGATGCTCGAATGCATAAAGAATTGTAGAGTCTAGCTTGCTGCATCATGAATCCACGAAATTTCCGTGTCTCTGGTTGTACTTCATTCACCATTACTTCCGACTTTTCTGAAGGCTGAAGTTCTACTTACAGGATACTCCTCCGCCTCATGCAAACAAAGCTTAACCTAAGTTGTCCAGAAAATTACACCAAAGTAACAACGCACCGCATTCGTGCGCGCTTAAATTAATAATGTGTTACATAAAAACTATTTCTTACTAGGTACCGTATTGCCAACACACCTACATTCTCCCTGTTTTTATAAATATTATTTATAAATGCAGTATTATAACTGATAGACAAAATGTAATTAAAAATTCGATTTATTTAATATTATGTACTTTTATGTTAACATATGTATAAAATGCTTGTGATACATATAATATTTAGGAAACGACCAATCACGTCATGCTTGGCGTGGTTTTTTTAAAAGTTTGATTCAAATAGTGTGAAGAAACCGCGAACAGACTATAAAAACTTAAGCATCGAGAAGTTGCATCTAAATGGTATATTCTTAGATTCGAACCAATGCAATGGAAAACTTTTGAAGTTATACTGCTTAATGTAGTCAAATTGAGGTTTGACCCAGTAATCATTTTGCTGTTACATAACTTATGTACTCCTGTATTATATTTAGTTCATGTCCACCTCCCCCCCTCCCCCCTTTCACCCAATGAAAGACACACTACAATACTCCGGTATTTCAGTTGGTAAATGTTTTCATCACTCCACTTATTTCTCATGAATAAACTTGTCACAGTGTAATGACATAATACTATCACAGTATTTTTAAAAATACTTGAATTTCTTATTTCAATAGTGCATGACACTTCATCTACAAATGAGCATTAAGTACTGACATTAATAATGTAAATGTTATTATTGTATTTTAAATGGTAGTGTAAAAATCCTTAGTGTTTTGTAGGTGGTTTAATTTTGTTATTCGTAGCAGAATTTCCGATTTCCGACTTGCTGGTCTTTAAGCTGGCAACACTGCGCCAGTCCCCTGTACTAACTAATGTTCTTTCTACTTAGGTGCGGAAGATCGATATTAAAAGTTTGGCAACCAAAAATTTTCGCCCTGAAGTAAGCGCTAATATCGCATGTGTAAAGGCTGTTCACGATAAAGTGAGCACTTTTGAAATTAACCGTATTAAAAAGTCACTGCCCCTGAACGAATTTATTTAATGGGCGCACTGAGTGACATTTACCCAGTAAAGTTGGTAACAATGGATGGAAACTTGTTCCATATCTTAACATCAAATAAAATGTGTTAGGTAACAATTTGTGATAACTTAAATTGTTTCTTTCGGTTTCTGTTTTTTCTTTATGCATCGAAGTGTAAAATTGAGCAGAGTCGTATAATATTTAGTTTACTAAAAATTTCACAGTTTTACTTGACCGACGCATGAATAAAGTGATGCGACCCATGGCAATGTTAATTTCACATCAGGCGGAATAATACTTAACGTGCACATAGTAGGTCTTAGGCAGGGCTTCCAAAAGTGCTCATTTGACCGTGAACAGCCTATACCAGATTTTCTCTATTTCCTACGTTAAAACACAGGATAATTGCAATAATCATAAATCAAATAGAAAATAATTTTGTAACTAAGAAAAATCTTTCTCTTTTATCATTCACGTGGATTGATAATTTAATATAAAGGCGCCTATTGGAACACTGCGCACCTAGTGGCGGAAATTTTACCTATGCAAAACTCTCCCATAAGAAATCTCGTTTTGTACCTCACCTGTACCGCCTCCTCCAGTTCAAGAGTAGTCGTCTCTCCCGCCTCTGCTTACGTCACACGCATGCGCGCGCGCGCGCGCACACACACACACACACACCAGGGTGATAATTGAAAGTGCCGGGCCTTGTTCACAGATAGTTACAAATAATCTCCCCCCCCCCCCCTCCCTTTTACATCATACCTTGTGGCAACTGTTTAGCATCTGCTCTCCGAGGCGTTGACCTCGCCTGCCACTTCACGCACGGAGAAATGAGGCAATAGAGATTTAGGCGCTTTCCTCCTCGTTGCGACGATCAACTCAATGGAAACGTTGTGCGTTGCCAGTTTTTGATCTGTAGGGGTAGTGAAATTTCGCGAAAAGATTTCAAGACAAGTTATGTTTCAAAACACTGTAAGGTCGCTTACCTATCTTGATTGGCTGAATTACGTTCAGACACGTGTTAACTGCCGATCTTGCCGAATTCTGAGTGGCCCGGTGATTGAAAACGCCTTTTTCAAGCAGACAGCAACCAGTGGCAATAGACAAACGGCTGTTGGGTGCTTATAAAGGCTGTTCACGATAAAGTGAGCACTTCTGAAATCAACCTTAGAAAAAAATCACAGGACCTCCCTATATATTGATGGGAGCACTGAGTGAAATGCGTCCAGTAGAGTTGGCAACAATGGATGGAAAGTAGTTCCATACCTTAACGTCGAATAAAAAGTGTTAGGTAACCATTTGTGATAATATAAAATTATTTCTTTCGCTTCCTGTTTTTTAATGCACGGAAGTGAAAAATTAGCATATTCGTAAAGTATTTCCTTTTGTAATAATTTTACAGTTTCACTTGACCGACGCTCGAATAAAGTGATGAAGCCTTGGCGATGTTAATTTTACATAAGGCGGTGGAATGCACAACATGCAAACAAGTAGATCCTAAGCAGGGCTTTCAAAAATGCTCTTTTTACCGTGATCAGCATATAATATTAAGCAAGGTTTTCAAAAGAGCTCACTTTACCATGAACAACCTGTATCACGGCGCGGCTAATCCTGCCGGATCGCCTTAGCAGGCAGTGATGGTTTAGGAAGGTACTGCGGATGCTGGATCAGTGGTGCATATCTCGTAGGTATAGACTGTTCACAGTAAAGTGAACACTTTTTAAGGCCTTCCAACAGTCATTAACCACTAATAAATATACCTTATTGCAGCCTCAAGCATTTCATTTTGAGGGTGGTGAAATGTATACACTGTGTGTATTGGTCATGTTGCAATGGTTATATTAAAAAGCAGTAGGAAGATGGAAATTGGATGAAAGGAAAAATTTGGAAGGGCTTTAAATGTGCTCACTTTATGATGAATAGCCTCTACCCACGTCGGCTTCCCCGTGATTGTAGGGTTCTGGCCGGAGGGGTTGCTGGGCTCCCCTCGGCACGCCACAAAAGCCGTGTGAAGCGGAACGGCATGATGAAATTAGGAGGAGGGGGGATGATAGTGTATGGCGGGGAGGGTGGCCCTCGCTGTGATGGAGATTGCGCAGGCAGGCTCTAGCATCAGTCAGTCCGCCTTCCGGGGTCCGCCGGAGAGGTCGTGTTCGCTCGCTCTTCGGCGTGTTTTGGCGGGCCCGTGCCCCGCCGTCATCGCCGCCATTTATAACACCTGCGAGCGACGCGTAGACGCCGGACCTGCGCGCCAATGACTACCTTACGCTGGTGAGTGTCGCCGCACGCCACTGAAAAAGCCCTTTTCACACGTATAGGCTATCCACTGAAAAGTGAGCACTTTTTAAGGCCCACACATTGGCCACTAATAAATATTTTAAATTGTACCCTCAGACGTCTACATTTCAGGGTGGTGAAATGTGTACACTTAGTTTACTAGCCACATACGTATATTCATATTAAAACGTGGTGGCAAGGTAGAAATTGACTGGAAGGAAAAATTTAACAGGGCCTTATAAAGTGCTAACTTTACCGGGAACATCCTATACAAGTTTTTCTTCAATTACCTCCAATTTAGTGTTAAGTGGAAAGGAGAGATTTAGGCGGCTCTTAACAACGAGGTCTTGAGAGTCTACAAGGGTGAAACGAGGTGGGAATGGAGCAGCGCTGGATTGCAAGGGCGGGAGAAAACGGGAGATCCCCGAGAAAACCCGCCGACCAGCGACATCGTCGTGCACGATTCCCACTTGCGAAAATGTGGAGTGGCTCGGCCGGGGATTTAACCCGGTTCACCTTAGTGGGTGGCGAGCAGTCTAACCGCTCAGTCACCATGGCCCATGAATTTTTATTGAATTAAATTCATTAAATTCTGTGCGACGTCATAGAAACGTCATAATCGCGGCCATTTTCTCTTTGAGTTTCTTCAGCGTTTCGTTTTCCTTCAAGATTTTCGATTGTAACATGTTCTGTATTTTCTTCATTCCAAATTTTCAATTGCTTGTCACAACTTTTTCTGACATTACAATTAAAGTAATATGATAATAATACAGTTGTATGCACATATTTAAAGTTTTTACAAAATAAGGACCCATATAAAAAAAACAAGTGTACAATAAAATTAAGAAAATTTGTTGGGGTTTAACCAATAATTTTTGTGTCGGGCATGAGTCGTTAATACTTCTAAAAATTCAGTTTTGGTTAATTTTAAACTGGTTTCAATTAAAAGTTTATGATAAATTTCCATGTAGATACTTAAAAGCTTACTGAAAGCAATTCATTGAAAGGAAAATGATTATTTTTTAAAATCAATAAATTGAATTCAAGTAACTGAATTCAATAAATACTTTGCCGTGTGAAGTTGCTTAACACAGCTCTCCATAGGTCAGTGGTGGATTTGAGAAGGGGGTTAACTGCACTGCAGCCCACCTCGAGAAA
The DNA here is from genome assembly GCA_029891345.1 of Dryococelus australis. Classification (NCBI taxonomy): domain Eukaryota; kingdom Metazoa; phylum Arthropoda; class Insecta; order Phasmatodea; family Phasmatidae; genus Dryococelus; species Dryococelus australis. The sequence goes on along the minus strand of CM056997.1, from coordinate 101,512,932 downwards.
TAATATTCTTACAATGATTATACTACCCAGACTGTTATTAGACTTCCACTGTTCATGAATAATATTTTTTGTTTAAATTTTATGTTATTCTTTATTTCTTTAGAGCGCAAACAAAAAAAATTGGCTATAAATCACTATTTACACAACCCCCTTCCCAGTTTGGATTTTTTTATCGTCCTAAGGAAAAAAGAGGCATTTAACTAGTAGTTATTTACTACACCAAGTTACATAAATTCGTTAAGATGTGTTCAGTGTTTCACGTATTAAAAAAATATGTAAAGGCAGGTACTGCAGAAACGCAATGCTATCACATTTGTCTATTAACATCAAGTTCTTCGTTGTGTTGTATAATCTAACTACCGTGAATAACATAAATTTTTGTTTATAATAAAGTGTTAAGTATTTTTCAACAGGTTGGAATCAAAATATTAATATCATTTACAAAATCCTTAAGACTTTCCAGTATCATTTCAATACAAACCAAATACCTGGAAAGAAATTTCCTGGTAACTAACTGGTTTTGTAAGCATAAAATAATATTTCCTATAATTTTTGTAGCCACACAAAATCTGCGCATAATTAAATTTCCAAAACTGGAGCGGGGTGGCTCGGACTTAATACTCGTCTTTTCCCAAACCATATGAAATAATTTCCATATCAGCCAATAAAAATATAAAAAATTGTCGTGCTGCATCTGTGAAATGCCATTAAAGAGTAGTTTTTAGGACGTTTGTTTAATGTTCAAAGCGGCTTCGTCATTAAAGGAATATGCGTGAGCGGCTAGTGTCTAGTTATAGCGTTGTTAGGCAAACAAGCTTCCCTTCCGCCATATTTTTTTTCCCCCATCCAAAATCACAGCATTCATCCAGTCTTCGAAAAATTAACTTTTATATTGTCAAATAAGACGGAATATTTTCACATCTACATCCATAATGACAGAAATTTACTAGATGTAGTATATTCCGCGAACACATTTTTCGAGACATGTTTCAAAGCACTGTAGCGTCGTTCAGCTTCCGTTATTGGTTGAATTTTTTTTAGGTAGATGCTAAACGTTGACCACGAATCACAGAGGTTTAGTGTCTAATGTTACCGAATTATAATTGGCTCCATAAGTGCAGAAATTGCGTCTCAAGCACACAAGGCGATAGAAACATGGTTGCGGTATGTGTAGGGATGGGAACATTTCGCGAGTTCATTTTAGGACAAGATAAACGTCAAACACGTGTACACTGAAGTTGACTTTACAATTGGATCGCAGTTTAGTAGACACGACCTGGAAGAGACTGAGCCAATAGCAGACTAGCAAGGGAACAAGTAGCGAGTGCCATACTGCCAGGTATGAAGTAACACTGGCTGCTCTATGGGGTAGCAGCCAATGAGCAAACATCTGAGGCTCAAATGTACACAGGACTGTGACGTCTAGCCTACAGGTCATTGAACTCGCGAATTTTTCCTATATTTAAGTATGTGGTATATGTTATGCATATAGTCTTGAAGACCAACATGCGCTCCGATTTTATTTTGGCGAAAAATCACTGACTGTAGTTATATAGACTTCTCCAACTTAAGAAAGAGGAAGTCTTGGAAGCAAGAACCAGAATGATATCGCAGGTAGCTGAGTTGTTTCCTATATGCCACTTTTGTCTTGCTAACCACTACTATTCCCAACCGTTTCTATGACCAAACCGGATTTCTCAGGTTAATGACATTAAGAGTGGGAAAAGTAAAAGTACGGGTAGCAAATCGTTAAATTCGAGCTCGGAGGAACGAGAGGGAGAGAGAGAGAGAGATATGCAGTGCTTGAACGGTTGCGCCTCGTCGTCTAAATGTCCAGGAAATAGCGTGACGCGAAACTAACTGAAATTCGTCTTGATAAATAATTTTGATGTCCGTTAGGTAGGAGTTATCTTGATGAGTAAGTGGGTATAGTATCTGCTTCCAGTTATTTCCTGTTGCCTTTCGTCCGTAACATTTTACAAATTTCATTAAATAACAGCTCTCCGTTCGTAATGGAATGATAAATAAAATATTCTCCAGCTCCTTTTGTCACGAAATCACTCAAGCTTAAAAAAAAAAATTTTCCCCTGGTATTGACTTTTCGAGAAGTTACATGCTATTCACGGTAAAGTGAGCACTTTTTGAAGCCATTTCATTTTGAATAAGTCAATAAATATTTTTTGTTATAGCCGTCGACGTTAACTTTCGAGTCCGGTGAAATATATACACGGTGTTTATTACTTACGTGGCAATATTTATTTTAAAAAGTGGTGGATCGATAAAAAAAAATTGCTGATAGAAAAAAGGTAACTAGTGCCTCAAAATGCTCACTTTACCGTGAACAGCCTAAATTCTTCCACAATATGGGAAATTAACATTGCCGTGGTCCCGACTTCTTTGTTGACACGCCGGTCAAAGAAAACCAAATTGTTAGAAATTGAGGTTGTTTTACAAATTTGATAGTTCTTAGACATTATGCATTTAAAAACGTAATGTAGTAGTAATCATTTTAATATTCATAAATTTTACCCAACACTTTTAACTAAACGTTAAGCTATTGAATTACTTTCGTTCCGTCGTGGTCATGATCTATACTGGGCGCATGCCAATCAAGTTTGCCTATTAAAACACACACAAGTAGGGGCAGTCACATTTTTCAAACGTTGATTTCAAAAGTGCTCACTTTACCGTGAACAGCCCTTTCAAATCAAGTACACGAAAATGTGCTTTGAATGTATATAGGTATTATTAACTGTACATAGGCAATATAAATAAATAGAGACCCGAAAATGCCACGGATTCATCTGAGGACAAGTTAAACTGCATTCACGTGTACATATATTCTTGTGCTTCCATTGGGCCAACCATAGTTTGTCAGACATGCCCCGAACGACTTTCAACCAATAATGAACCTGCAAGGAAAATAAGAACCGAATCCCGTGTAACCTGGTCTGGGTTTAAAGTGGAGCAACAGCCAATGAACTGCTAACTGATACTCGAATGCATAATGAATTGTAGAGCCTAGCTTGTTGCCGAATGAATCCGCGAAATGCCCGGGTCTCTGTAAATGAATAAAGTATTTCCCAAGGCTGAACAGCTTATCCACCACTGCAGCAGCACATGTTTTGTTAGTCTGTGTATTCCTACTTACACTTGCCAGACGTTATACTGGTCCACACAACACGATCACAGAGAACGTTCGAATACAGAGGTGAAACAGCTTCTTATTCCGCGTACTCCAATTGCAACCCGCCAGCAAAGTTGCATCGCTGGCTTGCCTCCAACGTGTCGGAACGCCGTTCACCAATCAGCGCCAAGGAATTCGCGTGCCTGCCGGCAGTCCAGCCAATAGGGAACCTTTCGCAGCACGCAGTAGCCAGATGAACACTTGGCATCCAATCAGCGACTGGGTATGCTCTCATGAAAGGAATCGCCAAGCCAAGAAACCTGAAAAATTAGCGAGTTCAACGACCTGCAGGCTTGACTATACAGTCTTATGTACAAATTTGCCGGATGTCAACTGTACATTGGTTGTCTGCTATCGCAGTGTAAGGCGACGATTGGGCCAGCCTTCTCCAGGAGATGTCGGCTAATGTATTATAAATTTTGGATTCTAGCTTGTCCCAGAATTAATTTCCCAATTCTTCAGGTCTCTAACCATGCCGTTTTATTTCCGTACAAGTTGCTACTGTGGTAGATTAGCTCGAGCTGCTCTCGTAGTCATTGAGTACGTCATAGCATGGCGTCACAGTTAGGGCGTTTGTCAATCTGCGGGTCGTGGGAAAACCTCGTTTGGTGTCTTCTGGTGTGTCCGAAGTGATCGATCTTGAGGCGATCATCCTCGGCCACGTTCGTTAAGATCAAAATGGTCGACCCAAGAGTGACGAAGGGACGTACAGTGGAAACAGCTGCCCGTGTAATTGGGGCATCACCTCAAAGGCACTTCGGACAGCGGTGCACGACAAAGATGATTCTCCACCCTGAACATGAGCGGGCTGTCTTGAACGAACCGGGGGGAGGGGGGGGGGGCAGTTGTATAGTGGTCAGATTACTCGCCTCCCACCTAGGCGAGCCGGGTTCGATTCCTGGTGGGTTTGGTCCTGGAATTTCGCATTTCGGAATCGTGCCGGACCATGCCACTGTTTTGCGGGGTTTCTCGTGGATCTCCCGTCTCCCCTTCCCTTGCATTCCGGCGCTGTTCCACATTCACCTTGCTTCACCCTCATCGGCTCTCAAGACTTCGATGTTAAGAGCCGCCCCCAAATCTCTCCACTCGAGCAAGCGGACGTGCAGCGAGAAAGGTCGGATCGTGATGACATGCGAGCTCGTCTCGGAGTGCCGTTAACGTCACCACGCTCACACAAATCCACTCGAGTTGATTGGGTGGGTGGTAGACGAAGGGGGCCCGCGAGTGAAGGCGATTGGCCAACGGGCGTGGCGGGATGAAAGGGAAGTGCAGCCGCGGCGTCCTTGAGCCGGCGAGAACGGCGATTGAGCATGCCGCGGAGCAGAGCACACGCCCGTCCAGACGAGCACGTAGAGGTACGGCCGAGTTTGGCAATCGACATGGGGCGCAGTCGGCCAGCGTTCCTCGGGGGGTTATTACCACCGCGAGGGACACCTGTTTCACGCGAACATATTCCACGACTAGCACCTGGGGGTATAGGCTGTTCACGGTGAAGTAGCACTTTTTAAGACCCTTCCAACAGACATTAACCAATCATAAATATATTTTATTGCAGGCTCAGGCGTTAAATTTTGAGGATGGAGAAATACATACACCGTGTTTATTGGTTACATCGGAATGTTTATATTAACAAGCAGCTGGAAGAAATTTAGGAGGGCCTTAAAAGGTGCTCACTTTACCGTGAAGAGCCTACACGCGGTGGTGTGTCAGACTACTCGCCTCCCACCCTCGGATTTTCACACGTGGGAATTGTGCCGGACGATACTTCTGGTTGGCGGGTTTTCTTCTGGATCTCCCGTTACCCCCGCCCTTGCATTCCGGCGCTGCTCCATATTCACCTCGCTTCATACTCATCGGCTCTCAAGACCTTGGTGTTAAGAGCCGTCCAAATCTCTCCATGACTATTTCCTGCTCCAAAACACTTAGTTGTGGGCGTACCCATTCTCTTATTGGCTGTGTGAGGCTCTTGGAACCGGGTTTTTGTCTGCCTATTGAATGCTGCGAATAGTCCCTATTGGTTGCGCTGCCTGCTGACGCTGGTTTGCGAACAGCGTTCCAACAAGCTGGTGATCAGTGACGTCATCTCGCTGGCGTGTGCAGCTGGAGTCCCGCGGAGTAAGTGGCTGTTCCACCTCTGTATACGTAACTACTCTGTGGCAGGGTCCAAGGTCTGTTCGCAAGCAGGAAGCCCAGTCGACTACGTTTAATGCCGCCTTCGTCCCGTGTTAGGATGCGGAACGCCTGTATTTTAATTGATCGCGAGGAAAACGGCGTAGTTCGTTTAGGTCGCAATCAAGAGAAAGGTTGGACGACTGTGAACAAAACAGTTTAGTGTTTATTTAGGGTTCAGCGAGATTCAAACCAACCAAACTTACTCGAGATCAGCAGCACCCAAGGAAAGCTTCAAGTTATATTATCAGTGCCATATGCTGATAGGGTAATTCTGAAAATAGTTTGTGCTAACACTTTACGTTTGACTTGTTGCACGCAAAAACAATTTTCAACTGCGCAGCACCAGTTTTTGACTTCTGTAAAGAGCAAAGAAGCCGATCGTCTAAAGCCACGATATTTTGAAATTACCTATTCATGAAGTCTTTTGGTGAAAATTTTGCTCATATATGACATGTTGGTTTGTTTCCTAGTTATGCAATGTATAACAAGCGTTTTATACTCGTGGTTACATGAAAGTACATTAGTTTTGTTTAAATTGTAATTTTGTTTCTATTTATCCATTAAGTATAATATTTAATTTATAATTAATATCAATAAAACAATGAGAAAATAGGTCTGTTGGCAATGCCTTGTAAGAAATAGTTATTATGCAAAATATTAGTAAAGTAAGTGTGTACGAATGGAGTGCGTTGTCCCTCTGGTGTAATTTTCTTGACCTGGTTAAGCTTTGTTTGCACGAGGCGAAGAAATATTCTGGAAGTAGATCTTAAGCAGGGCTTCAGAGAAGTTTGAAGTAATCGTGAATGGACTATGATAACCTAGCCGCCCAGTGCAGACATAAAAACTTAACTAGAACCGTCTACCTATTGCAATTAATATAATGTTGATTTAAAATTTCTTATTACGTTTTGATATAAGAATACTTTTAATAGTGCAGATTACATGTATGTAGCTCTACTACAGCGAAAGGTAAAGAGCTAAAGGACTGCAGCTGCTTTAAATCAGCCAGAAACCAGTATTATAAGATCAAATCTTTATGTTATCCACTAGCACAGAGCAAAGCACATACACTGTAGGTATATATAAAAAAAAAAAAAAAAAAAAAAAAACGTTTTAGAGAGTCCGCATAAACTGCACTAACTCTGAAATAAATTAAATAAATAGCTATTTGAATTAATTACTCCTTGAGGGCGAAGTATGTATTTATATATGTGTACGTATTATTATTAGCGTACGCAAATATCAATTTTCTATTTAAAATGCAAATAAAATGTGGATATGATTGCAGCTCTATATAAAATCACTCCAAGATTTGTCGTACTACGCAGCCATTTTGCATTGCTTCTGGCTTCGTACGCCGTTAAACTGGGTTTACAATTGAAATATTATGAATTAAGAATAATGCAATTATTGCAGCTCTCGCACACGGAACTCGTCTTCTGGATTTACGATTCGCAATTCTCATTATAGTTATTAAGTCCAGCCAATGAAAACTTGCGTAACCTAACCTAGTATGTCACAGCCACATACTTACAAGCAGATCAGTCTTGAAAGCAGACACAAACTTTTTAATATGAACTTAAATTCACAAATATTATCATAAACATGGATACAACCCAAACCCCGCCTAATTATTATTTATGTGATCACATTAATGTAAAAAAAAAAAAAAAAAAAAAAAAAAACAGTTTCCCGTCAACAACCTCGACTGGTCTGTTCTTATTGGTCGTCGTCACATGAATTTTATTTGAGATGTAAGTAAAACCCAACCACGCACACGACCAGCTAATTTATATTGTGAATCAACATTTTAACACACACTGAGTTCTTCTGTACACGTCATAATTCTAAAGTTAACGCTTAGTTTTTTTTTTTCAATATTAACTGCGAGATCCGAGCTTTCTAGACAAAACACGCGAGCTGTCTTCGGCTAAACTCAGAGAAGGTCGGTTAACTTAGCGAGCACTTATAATCGAGGCATTTCGACACGTGCTTACATCGGTGGCTAATTAACAAGCGCACGCTCCTTTGTTCGCAGGTATGTCGAAAATGCTGTTTTTTTTTCCCCTTTTCTTTGTTCTTCGCCGTTACTTACGAATTCCACTGGCCACGGAAGTGTGACCCCAATTTGTCTTTCCTGCTGCTCCCACACGGGATATTTCGCAGTTGCGGGTGGCGACACTGTTTTGTATAGGTGCTTCACGGTTAATGTTGAAGTAAAGCAACTGCCTATGGAGCATTCCACCCGACTATACAACGTGAAGAACTCATCAAAAAGTACAGTAGTACAGACGCCATGAAAATTGTCAGAAAAGTACGATTTATGCTGTATATGAAAGAAGAATGTATATTTATTGCAACATTATAAAATATTTTACTAAAATATATTTTTAATTATAAAAAAGTAATCGATCGTTATAGTCGCATTTTTAAATAAATTTAAGAGCATTTCCGTTTTGGATTCTTCGGAATGCAGAACTTGCAAGAAAATCTTAAAAGAAAGGTCGTCATATTGTTTACTATGATTGTGTGCAAGAAAATTGTATTAATAATGTGGGAAGTAATTTTTATAATTGATTTTATGTGCATCCATTTGTTACAAACATTTACGGCTGAAACTGACGTAAATAAAGTTAATTATAAAATTGATATGATACATTATTACTACGATTTTATTGCACACAATCATAGTAAACATTATGGCGATCTTTCTTCGAAGAAGATATTTTTGCAAATTCTGATCACCGAAGTAATCCAAAACGGAAATGCGCTTAAATCTAATTAAAAATGCGGACTCTTTCGATCGGGTATTTTTTTTACATTAAAAAATATATTTTAATGAAGTATTTTATAATGTTACAAAATATATACATTTTTCTTTCATATAAAGCATAAATCGCGCTTTTCTGACAATTTTCATGGCGTCTATACTTTTTTTTTTTTTTGAGTTCTTCACGTTGTATAGTTGGGTGCAGTGCTCCATAGGCAATTGCTTTACTTCAGTTATAAGGTTTATTCTTCTCGGGTTAGGTACAAAACGTGATTTCTTACGGAGAGTTCGGCATAGGGTAAATTCCCGGCGCTAGGTGTGCAGTATTCCAAAAGGTAACTTTTAATTAAAATTCTAGGCAACGTGAATAATAAAATATAAAGATTTCACTTAGAAAGTTATTTTACATTTTATTTATGATTACATCAGTTACCCTGTTTTCTAACGTAGAAAATATACGAAGAGAAAATCTGGTACCTTGCCGACGATAGCGCTTACCTAGTGGCGACATTTTTTGGTTGCCAAAATTTCGAAATTTATCATCTTAACCTGAGTAGAAGTAACCTCATCGCGGTTAATGAAGCACTTCTGAAATCAACCTTAGAAAAAAAAAACATCCCTGCCCATTTGTGATTACTTCGAAATTTTCTGAAGCCTTGCTAAAGTTCTACTTTTCAGGCTATTCCTCCGCTTTGTGCAAGCAAGACTTAACTAAGTCTAGAAAATTATACCAAAGGGACAGCGCATGAGAACTATTTCTTACTAGGCATTACCAACACAACTATTTTCTCCCAGTTTTTATTTTTATTCATTATAAATTGAATATTGATATTTATAGATAAATCACAGTCAAAACTTAAATTCAACCGAAAACAAGATACTTTTATTTTAACAAAGTATAAAAATCTCGTGATAGATGACATATTTAGGTAACAACCAAACACGTAATACATGGGGTGAATTTTCAAAGGTTTGATTCAAAAGTGTGAAGAAACCGCGAATGTACTTAATTACATCGACGTCGGCGCTGAAGAAGTTGAGATCGGCTGATCTTCCCTGCGAGCAGTTCTCTGATTGGCTATTGGTGCTGCGTGATGTGTCCGTTCAGCGTGATCGGCTAACGTGTGAATCCACCTTTAGGCCTACTTCTATTCATTAATACTACTGAGCGTGTAATCATTAAGAAAATTATTTTGGCAGCAACAGAATAATTCTTTTTAACGTCTTTGCTAGTGTCATCATTTCATGTTTGTGAATCATCTCTCTCTTTCTCTCTCTCGCTCTCTCTTCCTTTCTCGCACTGTTTCTTAGCATATGCGATCTTCCATTATGTTCTTCGCTGGTCGTAAAGTGCTAACAACTGCGCTACCCCGAAGCTCTAACATGCATTTTATCCGTGTTAATACGCTAAATTTAACTATTCGGGTTTACTCACTTAATTTTGTTTATTATTCTGTAAAATCAGTTCAATTGTAATATATATTTAACGTTACGCATTCATTCAATGCTTCAAGGTTATCGTGCGAATAGTCTCAAAATTCACGTACTAAGCGTAGTTATTCCTGGCTTGTTAAATATAAGTAAATATCGTCAATGGAATAAAGCCAACGCCTTCAGACCACCGGAGTGCATTACTGTATAGACTATTCATGTTAAAGTGAGCACTTTTTAAGGCCCTGCCAAAGGCGTTAATAAGGGGAGTGAAATTTCGCGAAAATATTTCAAGGCAAGATACAATTTAAATCACCATAGGGTCGTGCAGCTTTCTTGATTGTTATATCAACAGCTGGGGTGTATACACAGTATTGAAGTCAACTGTATGCTCCTATTTATTCGCGAAAAATTTTTTGGCCCTAGGCATTAACCACTAATAAATGTGTTTTATTACATTCTCAGATGTTAATTTTTGAGAGTGAAGGAATGTACACACTGTGTTTATTAGTCACATAGCATTGTTTATATAAAAAATTAGCGGAAAGATAAAAAATTGGCTCAAAGGAAAAATTTAGCAGGGGCTTAAAAAGTGATCACTTTAGCTTGAGTATACTATAGACGTTTTAACACTGTGCTTGCCGTATCGGAAGCCAGTCCATATGAGACCTACCACTATTCTGACCTGAATGATAAAATCTCCACAAACTGTGCCATGTCTTGTGTTAGAGATGTCAGAAAGGTTATCGCGCTTATTCAAATGGGAGGAAAAAAAAGCTACTAAAAGTGGATTTCGCCAGCATTAGGAAAGTCTCCAAAGCCATTTTTTTTTTGTAAAACATCAACACTGTCCCATAGTTTTTTTTGTCGTGATTGTCGCCTTTAAATTTGGATGTAGGCGTGGAGCATAGAATTAGCCAGCCTTTGTTTTATGTTCGTCGAAACGTTACTAACTTAAATTTCTAATAGGCCTACTGTTAGGTTGAAAATGAGTGCGTAGTTTATAGAAACTTCGTTAGCTTGACAACTCGTGTAAATTTCGGAGATAAGTGTGGTGAGTCAATGAAGAAGAGTGTAATTATAGCGTATCATCAGAAACGCAATACCTCTCAGTAAGCTCGATGAGAAGACGGACGTGTTAACTGAGAAGCCAAAAACAGTTTCTTGAGAAATGTTTTCGACTCAAACACAAGAGACGTTACAATGAGTAATTCGTGTACAGTGCGAAGTGCACGAGAAAGCTGAGACACGAGCCTGGGTCCACAGAAAGCAGTTTTCGTCAGAGCCGACATTTATGACGGAACCAAGATTGTGGGCGTATAGAGAAGAACCGGGGGGGGATTGACGTCCTTTAAGGTTCTGTAACAGGTTTACCAGCTTCGCTTTATGATCTCGTTGCCTGCCATTTGTCCCGCCAGTTAAGACTTAAAAGTTATCTTGCTGACTGTTCAAAACTTTTTTATTTTTATTTTTTAAAATAACTAGTTACCGTATAATAAATTATTAATTGTAGTTATCGATAGAGTCCGCATTTTTAACAAAATTGAAGCGCATTTCTATTTTGGATGCTTCGGAAAGCAGAATTTACAAGAAAATTTTATTCAAGAATATTTACTTGATAATGTGTAGTAAAATCATAGTAATAAAATTATATCAATTTTATAATTAACTTAATTTACGTACTTTTCAGTCATAAATGTTTGTGACAAATGGAAGCACATAAAATCAATTTCAAAAGTTATTTCCTGCATTATTATTATAATTTTCTGTCTGTACTAATTTTTTAATGAGTTATTCATATTCTACAGTCAGGTTCAGTGCTCCATAGGCAGTTGCTTTACTTCTTACTTCAGCTTTAACCTATTGGGTCCCAGTGTCCACAACCGAAGACACGTTGCACTTAAAATATATTTATGGTCGGCGCTGTACTCGCCAAGGAATCAGTGGCCGGTGTTTCGAGTGTTTCCCTTGTGATTTGTTGGAGTTTCTGAGACTCGTTTGCGATTGGTCAATACTGACGTCAACGAACATGCAGCACCTTGTTTCACTGGTAGCGAGAAGCACTCTCTCAACTCGAGTACAGTGCTTATCAAAATAATGAACGATTGCAACACTTGAGCGTGTGAATTAATTCGGGACTGAACGTGTTAAGCGTTCCGCCTGGCTGGTGTAAGTAGTACGTTGCAGAAATTGTGAAAAACACGCGATTCAAAAACGGTTCCTTATTTTCGTAGTGGTGTATGAACACGAAAACCAGTTAAGAAACGTTTCGTGCCAAGTATTGTATCTTTTGCGCGGAAATGACTAAAACGGGGGCTTTTTCATGATTTGTTTTAGCTGCTACATTTTCTATTCAGAAACTATAGCTAGAATTGTCTTGTTTTCATATTTATTAGCGTGCTATAATGTTATATGTTCACAGCTTAAAGTCACGTTCTCAGGCGAGTCACCGACGGATAGACTGCACGTAAGTTGAGAGCGCCTTGCGTGCAAAGGCGATAAGGAAGCTGGTGAGTGAACAAGAGTCGGCCTTATAGCTCACGCGTTCCGTGGCGTCGAGGCGTTCCGTGGCGTCGAGCGCGCGAAATAGCTACAGGCTGGTCCGTTCCGTTCCGATAGCAGCAGCGAACACCAGCATGCGTTATTAGTTCACGCCCAAAAGCAAACGGCTCTTCCGTTACGATTCTCATTTTCGAGTGAGCAAGGAATGATTTCCTTCATTGAGTGTGTTGCACGTCGAAGATATTTTTGCACTATCACTCTGGCACAAACGCGCATGATGCCGATGTTAATGTAGAAAATATATCGATATAAAAGTATCGTCTTACGAAACGGTATGTCGAAAGTAAAATATCGATTTTTCGGTTTCATCGGAATCTGATATTTTATGTATTGGAGGACTTGACAGTGTAAAATTGCTTGGAATGTTATATATTGAGGACGCGAGGCATTGCACAAAAATGTGGCGCCTGTTTTTGGTGCATGTTGCCAACAGAAACATAATGATTTTTTAAATTTAATTTTTGTATTTAAAACACAGTATTTTAAAAATATTTATTTCCGATATATGGGGGAAAAAAATTGATTTCGATAAAATATCGTTGAAATATATCGACAATTTACATCGATATGTCATTGATATAATATCGTCAGTTCGATATATCGATGTATTTTCATCATCCCTAGCCCTCAATGTTTGCAGGTACAGGTCTTTTAAATAACAGGAACCGCTCGTCGCACCACGGGAGTTGTAAATTGGCCCTGGAACAGTGGACATATGCCAGGTGGCGTTCGCGTGGACTGCCAAGTTTTTCCCACTGAGCTTATAGATCCCCCCCCCCCCCTTCCTAGCTTCTTCAGCCAAGGCTGTGGGATTTTCTATCCAGAAGAACTTGGAACACATTGACGCTCTAGTTTAATGGGTGGTTCCGCTTCTAGACGTAAGACGTCAAAAGGATGCAAGTTATTTTCGCCTGGTAATATTTCATTGAAATAGTAGCGGATAGGACTGAAATAGGAGTAATTTCACGATTTTGCTGGCAAAATTTTAAATACTTTTGACAAACTGTGAATTACTTTTGTGTTATTCTTTGTATTGTCATTGTCTTAATTACACATCTGTGTTGTTTACAATGACGAATTCTTAATTGTTATCAATTAAAGGTTAGAGTTATATACACATTGTGTTCCATTTTAGTTTATTTTCGGTTGTTTCTGAAGTGTAAAATCAATTAATGAAGCAGGCTATAAAATCTCGATAATACCTCCATACCAGTACGGCAGCAGAATACACTATATAGTCTTTTTTCAATGCATCACAACTAAAATGGGATAAATTAGGTGTTTTAAATTTAAAGATATCTGTGTAAATATGGTTGATCATAGCTTGGCGAAAACGCACGAGAGGCGCAAGGACATTTTTAAGGTTGCATTTTATATGCAGATTTTAAGTTCCAGAAAGCTGAAGCTGTACTGAAATATACAGTACGTAAAACTAACTGAATAATTTACTGGCCGAGATAACTACAGCGTGTGCGAGACGATATTTTGCTTTCGATCCACGGATTGGCCAGAGAGGTAGTGAAATTTCTCGTAAAGATTCCAAGACAATTTATATTTCAAAACACTGTAAGGTCGATTGCCTGTCTTGATTGGATGAATTACTTTTAGACACGTGTTAACTGTCTGCACACGAATCACGTAGGAGAATTCTAAGTGGCCCGGTCAAGTGATTGAAAACGCATCCTCAAGCAGACAGCAACCGGTGGCAATAGACAAACTGTTGTTGGGTGTTTGTAGTATTGTAGTCTACCCTGTACTCGAATTTCCCGCGAAAAATCATTAGCTCTAACTGACCATTGGTGTGTAAACCTTTTCTATAAGTAGTATTTGTAAAGTTAGCTGAGAGCGTACGCTCTTCTGCCCTGCCATAACGAGGCAGATTAAGCCGAATTCCACGTGAAAATCTAAAAAAAAATCCATTAATTCTCACCGGGCCTTAAGATAGATGAATTAGATAGCTTTGAATTGTTTCGACATACTTACCCTGTAGTTGAACTATTTGTAAATTAGATTAGCTGTGCAATATACTCATGCGCGGTGGAACACAACGGACCGAACTGCAGTTGTGGATTACTATCTTCACAAGTCGCCAGACGACGTAACCGAGACCGTGAGGGATGGATGGATTAATAAAAATAAAATATTTAAAGTTTGTTTACAATGTAATAAAACCACACACAACTACTACCTACCCCTATAGGCTGTTCACAATAAAGTGAGCACTTTTGAAATCAACCTTAGAAAAAGGTCACTGCTCCTACCTGCATATATTGTAACGAGCGCACTTGGTGGCATGCACCCAGTAAAGTTGGTAACGATGGAGGGAAAGTAGTTCCATCTCTTATCATTGAATTAAAAGTGTTAAACATTTATAAAAACTTCAATTATTTCTCTCACTTTATGTTCTTTTTAATGCAACTAAGTGTAAGAATTAGCAGAGCTGTAAATTATTTCCTATTTTTTTTTTTTTTTTTTTACAATTACACAGTTTCAGTTGACTGATGCATAAATAAAGTGATGTGGCTCATATCAGTGTTAATTTTTCATAAGGCGGAAGAGTACACAGCGTGCATACATGTGCACAGTTTACCGTGAACAGCCTTTACTATGAACGATTTTTAACTCTCCTGTGAAAAACTCTTCCTCGTAGAGTATTAATGTACTAGGAGACTTGTATACCTAGATAACACTGAGTTCACAGAAACTAATTTATGACTATTATAAGTATTAATGAAATTTAAGTTCCGTGTAAATGTAAGTGTAATTTCATCGGAACAGAGTCCGGTAGTCAATTCCCTCGAGAAGACTGGGCGAGGAAAGGATTCTCAGCAGCTTTACAAGTGTTTGTTTTCGCGAGCGTCTCGTGAACGTATATACTCTCGCTTCAGACCGAGCTTATCGTGGCTTGTGAACACACGAGCGCTTCACACCAGAAACCACACGACTCTGTGGCTGGCGGTGATTATAGACCTACTGCGCATGCGTTTGTGGGAGACTATCGTACATGTTTTCATCCATCATTTTTCACAGTAGTATTACAATCTAAGATAATCACTTGTAATTAACACAGGGTACAGCTGTTCACGGTAAACTGGACATTTTTGAAAGCCCTACTTGAGATACTTATATGCACATTGTGTATTATTCAGCCATATGTAAAATTAACATCGCTGTGGGCCCGATCACTTTATTCATGCGTCGCATAGGTGAAGCTGTGAAATTATTAGAAAAGTAAATATTTTGAAAATATTCTAATTCTTACACTGATGCGCATTAAAAAACCAGAAAGCGAAGGAAATATTTTTAGTATTGACAAATATTTATCTAATACTTTTAATTCGACACTAAAACATGGAACTACTTTCCCTATGTCGTTACCAACTTTACAGGCTTCATGCCAGCCAGTACGCCTGTTTAAATGCATGCAGAGATATTTTTCAAAGACTGATTTCAAATATCTTCAATTAACTGTGAACTGACGATAGTAATGAATACGTGTTTTTAAAGTTTAACATTTTGAATTATACTGACATAGAGTAGGCCTATATAAGTAACCAGAAACGAAATGGCACAACTAGACGGTTTGATCATTTCAAGTGTATAATTTGTTAGCTGAACAAAATCTGTTTTGTTGCATTTTAGATTTTGTTTAGTCAACAAAAATTTTTGCTAAAGCAGCTATGTATTTGGCCGTGTACAAAAAAATATTCTGTCGTCTCAAACAAACCTTTCTTCGGGTGCGCTCATCCAGCATCCACTCGCAGGACCAAACAGTGAGCATATATACTCTTTGTTTTGTTTGTGGCGAGAGGGCGTTTAGCGGGGGCGCCGACCGCTTTTGCGAGCTGATAGGAGGCGGGTTCCGCTGAACAGATCGTCTTACTTTCGGTGTGTTGAAATGGGGAAGGTGTGTGTCTAGCTGCGGTCGTCCGAATCAGCGGCATGTCGACTAGTATTGTGGAGCCTCTCTCGGAGGTTTTTGCCCAGGGTCAGGCCTAAACATCTACTGAAGGGGCGACGGGAGGAAGGTACTTGAGTTCAAGTTCACCCTACGCTGTTTTATAACAGTATGAAAAATACGTATTTCACGAAAATAATACATTTTTCGATGTTTTCGTTGCAAGTTTCTCAGTCTCACTTATCCCTTCGTACAATACATAACACGTATGCATGGATTTGTTACACACTTTAAATACGCCATAATGTAAATTAGAGCAGTTTCACACTTCATAAATCCATAAAATTATGTTTCCCTGCCGGTAAGGCTGCGTGAAATATATATGTATAAAAAAAACTACAGTGGCGGCAAATGTTGTAGAAACGTCGTAGTATTGCTTACAAACAAATAAACTTAAAAAAATAAAAATAACATACTTATTTTCCGGAAACGTCATGTTACGTGCAAAATGGGAATGGGTGGAGGTGACTCTAGCACATCTAGGAGAACCCCTTCCTGGATTGCCTTGTACTTGAGTAATGTTTTTCACGCCAATATAAATACCCGTCGTTGTAATAATATTTCCAGCACACACTGTGTCTAACATCAGTATGTCCCGCCTGTACTCTGCTCTTAGTTTTGTCGTAAGTTAGGGGAAATAAATCGGGAATGTTGTTGTTGTTGGAGCAAGGCGGCTGCTAGACAACGGGCGAGTCGTCAACCGCCCATACCTGCATATATTTTAACGGGTGCACTGAGTGACATGCGCCCAGTAAAGTTGGTAACGATGGATTTGAAGTAGTTCCATATCCTAACATCGAATAAAAAGTGTAAAGTTACCATTTCTGTTAACATAATTTATTTATTTTGCTTTCTGGTTTTTTAATTTATCGAAGCGTAAATAATGAGCATATTTGTAAATTATTTACTTTTCTAAAAAATTTCACACATTCACTTGGCCGACGCATGAATAAAGTGATGAGCCCATGGCAAAGTTAATATTACATAAGGTGGAATAATACACAACGTGTATACAAGTAGATCTTCAGCAGGGTTTTTAGAAGTGCTCATTTTACTGTGAACAGCTGATATCATGTATCACAAGCGTTTTGTACTTCTTTTCATTTAAAAGTATATAATTTTTGTTGACTCTAACTTTTACGTATATTTTATTTATGAATTATAGTAGTTCACTTATAATTGATGCAAACACAAACGGGAAGAAACCAGGTGTGTTGGTCTGGTGTCGCCTAGTAAGAGATAATTCTCATGCAAAATATTATTGAACTGAGTGCGCACAAATACAGTGCGTTGTCACTTTGGTGTAATTTTCCAGACTTAGTTAAAGTTTCTTTGCACGAGGCGGAGGAATATATTCTGGAAGTAGATATTTAGCAGGGCTGCAGGGAGATTATTTGAGAAACAACAAAAAATTTATATATATATATATATATATATATATATATATATATATATATATATATATATATATATATATATATATATATATATATATATATATATGAAGGGTGATTCTCAATTAGACCGACAAACTTCAGGAGGAGATTCTTCATGAAAAAGTAAAAGGAAAAAACATGTGACACTTTATACCTAAACCGAATATTAAGGGAGCTATGAGCCCTTAAGAAACGAAATTTTAAACCGTATTTTTTGCAAAATATCGGCTCTTACGTTGAAGGTCCCGATAACATACAATAATGTTCCGAGAGTTGTAATTTTATTTTACTTCGTTACCGATATATATATATATATATATATGTATGTGTGTGTGTGTGTGTGTGTGTGTGTATGTTTGCAAGGCGGCTAAGTCTTCTTCCCCCTCTCCCCCCTACTCAATGACGAAATATTGGCGCCCGTGATCCGCAACATGCGCCGACGGCCTTATACGGTTGTCGCGGGCGGCAGGAGTTAGAGGTTTGACGTCGCCGGTGGCGGGACGGCCCGCTAGACGCGCGCCCTGCTCGCTGCCTGCTGATCCGGCATCGCGCCGTTGTTAATTTTAGCAGAGGAGGGGCAGCTTGCTTGCGAAGACGCCGCGTCGTCCCATCTGCGCGCGTGTCCCGGTGGTGCAGCGCCAAAACTGCGATCGAGGTCGGACGCTGCGGCGATGTGCCGCCATCCGGAACTACTCTGGGTGTTTGGCGAGGGAGTGTTAGGGGGGGGGGGGGTTCCCCCGAGACTTATTTGGCACCGGCGTCGTTAATGCTTTGTCCTTGCCGATGGACGTCCATTCGCGCAGCACGACATCTTTGTAACCCCAGAGGGCTAAGTGATTCCCTTTGCTCATCTTTGCTGATAGAGACTGAAATTTCGTGGTCTCATCTCAGGACAAGTTAAACTGCACTCGTGTGTACGTATGTGTTTGTGCTTCCATTAGTCCATAGTTTATGAGCCACGCCCCGTACCACTTTCGACCAATAGCTAACCTGCAAGGAAAATAAGAACAGAATCCCGTGCTACCTGGTTTGGGTTTAAACTGAGAAAACCCAATAAACTGCTAACTGATGCTTGGATGCGCAAAGGATTGTGGAGTCTAGCTTGTTGCTGAATGAATCCGCGAAATTTCCGGGTCTCTATTTATTGCGAACAGTTTTTGAGGGACCATAAGTTCAAAAGCACTTTGGTGATTGGATCATCTGGATTGTTACGCGTCTTAACTTTCTGCCCGCGAATCACGGGCGGTCAGTATCGGAGAAACCTTACTCCGATAGGCTCACTCATGTAACAGACTTTCTTCACACAAAGACAAGTGGCCAGTAGTCAAATTTGAAGACTGCAAGTTTCCACATAGGATATTGAAATCTAGCCTCCGCGTAAAACTTTTCGCGAAAACCAGGTGGCTCTCCCCCCCCCCCCCTTTTTTTTTTCAGTCACAGAAAAATCTAAAATTTGAGCCGTTGCAACAAACAAATTTTTTGCTCGGAACTGTATTGATATCGATACGACGTTTTGCCATACATCGCAACCAAAAACAATCTGTCCGTGCTTTATCTTACTGGCAGCAGCGGTTTATAAGTTTACGGAACGTAGTCTCAGCTGCGAATAATGTTTCCCACGTGTAGGGAACCTTTCTCATTGGATAGGAAGACGCGAGACGTCAGCGGCGCTCATGGATGGGGGCGTAATTGTGCGTGAAATGGGCGAGGAAATCGGCGTGGCGAGATGCATCACAGTCGCACGCACGCGTTGGGAGGTTCGTTCATTCTCTTTCTCTTCCCCTCCCCTCAGTCACTTTACCCATCTTATATAAGCCCTGCCACGTGCCTTTGCGATGTGCGAGGTTCGTTTTCATCTCGTGGGAAACGCGCAGTTCCTGGCTGTGACTCTTTGTCTGTACCTCGATGTTACGAGCCGTCCAAATCTCTTCACCCACTCACTCGAGTGCGGAACGAACATTCATAAGACAAAAATCTCCAAGTAAATAAATTTTACTAAGAATTGGCGTTCAGAAATTACTTTGGTACACATGGACTATCTGCAGCCCGCTTTAACCTGGGATTGTAATTTATCACGTATATTATCAAAGAATATTATATGGTTAAGTGTAAGAGAGCTTACTTAATGACTTATCTTAGCTATTGTTATATATATATATATATATATATATATATATATTCCATACAACGAAAAGTATTAAAAATATTTTGTAGTATAAAAATATTGATTAAGTATTAATTTTGAAATAATTTCATAGTTTCAATTCACCAATGCATAAATAAAGTGATCAGGCCAATGGCAATGTTAATATTACAAGTGATGAGACATGCGATGAGAGTAGACAACATGCATACAAGCAGACTTTGAGCACTGGTTTAAAATTGCTCAGTTTACAGCGAATAGGCTTTAAAAAATACGGTTCATTATGACTATCTATTCTACCGCGGTTATTGTGAAAACGCAATTTAAAAAAAATGCTGAGAGTGTACTAATTGCGTAATAAAAATATTGACCCGATTAAGCACAATGAATTCCCCTCATTGAATCGCCCCCATTCAATCCCTTCGTGTTCGTTTCATGATTTCGGATTCAGAGTAATTACAGATGTGCGACTATAGAACATTCACATTTTACGAGTTGGTTAGTATTTTTGTGCTTAATTCTCGTTGTGTTATCTGCTAGTTGTAAAAAAGATTAGGAGCGTATTTATATTTTATCAATAAGTTTATGTCTTTTCGCAGGCAGGAAATAACACGCAGTGTAAATTAGACATGAAAGGTATTTCAAACTAGTAAATTATAAATTTTCTATCATCAAAAAACATTTCCAAAATACCTCTGACACTGAAATCATGACACGAAAACGAACCACTTCGGCATAATAGGTGAAGTTGAGCCTTACGTGGTTCGTTGCTAGATAGGTCACTCACTGATTACAGCTCTCTAATGACATCTCTGACGATTTTCCACCTCTATTCCCAACGTGGCATGTGGGCCACTTGACTGTAGTTCAGTTTCCCCCTACGTCATCAGCGGCGTGATTCTCACCCACTTTTCACTTATAGGGAGCCGATGTACGTCATGGAAATAAGCGGGGTATAAGTTGCCACGGCACTACATGTAATGCTCACCTGCTTATGAGAATATCGTATACTCCTCTGCGTCTGGCCAGCGGTGCTCGCGATAAATGTGCAAGTTAATGGGAATAGCGCCCCAGCTACCATGAATTCTCGTACATGTACGATAATTATCACACAGCTGACAACGCTGGTTTGTTCAACCAATGTTAGTAATAATAATAATAATAATAATTGTGGCGAAGTTAAGGTATTATCACTTTCTCTTACCCTTAATCACTTTGCATAATAAAACATAACAATTGTTTTTCTGATAAGAAAAAGAAATAAAACAATGGCACAAAACTTAATGTCTACTATAATCTTAGAAAGAAGCTTATATGAAATATATAAAAGCAACTTTCATAAAATAAAATAAACCTTAATAGTGAACTTACACGATTACTCTGAACACATACAGACATACACAAAACCATATACACACCTAATATATCCATATAGTACATATAAATATACTATTTATAAAAATAAACTACAAGGTAACAGTGACTAGTTAAAGTTCTAAAACAGAAATTTATTTTAAGGATTAATGGACAGTAAATCACAGCATATAACTACTTGAACACGGGAGAGAAAAAAAAAAAAAAAAAAAAAGTGACACATTAAAAATTATGATATAAAACGTCTAAAATTAGCAGTTACCTAAAAATATACATAAAATAGGATACTAATACGTCTACTCGTGCGCGGTCATTCACACATGTAGTCCCGGACTATCAAAAAGGGACAAAGGAAGGATGGGCCGGGGGGGGGGGGGTAGAGAGGCGTATCCTGTCCGGTCACTGTGAGACCGTAAATAGGTTGGTGAGGGAGGAAAAGGGGCTTTAGGGCGGTCGTTTGGCCGACGGCGGCGGGGAAAGAAAGCCGGTCACGTGACAGGACGCTATTTGCGGACTACAGACAGGCGGGGCTGTAAACAGCGCTGACAGGCCTCGCGGAACACGCACGTGTAGCGAGGCTATCACGGGCGGGGGTGTATCGGGGTTGCCCTGCGTGCGTCCCGCTACTTCCAAACAAGGCCGCCCACCCGACTTTCGAGTGACTAATGCCCGGTTGCACCATCGCTGTTCGAAACTCGATCCGAGATCGGATCTAAGATCGACACAGAAAAGTGTTGCAGCATTCGATAGAAGTACGTTCGATTGTTTTCTTGGGAAATAAAAACAACATTATACGCACTTGAATATTAGTCAGTAAAATTCGTACGACTAAAATTCACTTAAAACAGGTGAAACTTCGCACATCTAGTTCTATCTATAGTGAAAAATTCGCCTACTTCCATAACGTCACATATTACGAACCAATAGCAAAATTTGTCTCATACTTAATCTCGATATCCCCCTTTTGGAGATCCAGAATCATGATATTTCGTTGGTGCAACACTTTTACATTGGAACCAATATCAAACCGGATCCTGGTTCGGAACTACGATTATTCGATCTTGGATCGGGGAATATTTTGGTGCAACCGGGCATAACAGAGATAGAGGGCGATATAGTGAAGATTTGGACGGCGTTCAATACCATGCATAACTTAGAAATACGTGACTTAGAACATCGCCTCCCAAGACGAACCGGGGTTGAATTCCCGGTGGGGTAGCTCCCGGATTTTCGCACAGGTACCGGACGATGCCGATGTTCGCCGGAATTTCTCGGGGATCTTCCGTTTCCCCCGCCCTTGCATTCCGGCGCTGCTCCATACTCACCTCGTTTCACCCCCATCGGCTCTCAAGACCGCGGCGTTAAGAGACTCTCAAACTCTACACTCCACTCGACTCTACTACACAATTTAGAACAGTCATAACTTACAATTTTTTAAAAAGAAACCCAAGTAAGTTATGTATAACACCTAGATCATCCAATCAAGAAATGTAATCTGAGCTAAAGTGTTATGGAATTCAACTGGTCGTGAAATCTTTTCGCGAAATTCGGGTGCTCCTAATCATAACTTATAAAATCGCAACCAAGAAAATTGTTACTTAGAACTGGTATAACTAAGAAAATTTTAAATAAGTGTTTTTCTAGGTTATGTAGCGAGGCGGAAATGACGTAGTGAAGAATGGAGGAAACGGCATTACCCCATAACAACTCGTTGGTCGACAACAGTGTCCGCCACGTTTCCCAAAAACGAAAGTCCGGGATTTGGCCCCGCCTTGTTGGCAGCCAGTCTGACTGCTACACCACCGAGATCCATACATTGTCACTAGCATTCTTCAGGAATCATATAGTATATGTGGCGACGCGCCTGTCTACCTTAGGACGTGAAGATGTTATCCGCTTTCGAAAGGCACAAATGTAAGGAAGCGAGCTATAAGGACGACACTGGCACGCTCATCAAAGGCACCGTCGCCGCTACATGCAAGGATCCGAACTGTACCGTTGTACGCAATTCACCGCGAAACCTTTAGCATTGACCCTACAATTTCAACGCCGGAAAGTTTGTAGTTAAATTCAATGTAGGGCCACATACTTTGTTTCTCAGGTATTCAAATAGAATATTTTAGGCTATAACGATATGAAAAAGTAGTTTTTGGCAATATTGAAGAGCTTCAAGTTTGTGTTTGCAATAAGTGTGACATGTTGAAAGTTGTATTCCTTACTAGTATGAAGTGTTTCTTTTCGCGTGGAAACAGATAGTGCGCACACGTAAAATAGCTTGTTTTAAAAACGTGTATTACATACATTGCAACCCAGATCGTGCACTGTATACAGTAGACCCCTACATATAGACGGGCACTTTGAGCGGTCACCTTACACATTCATTGCTCGAAAACTTCGTAGCGAAATTCAGAGCAGTCCCAAACGCAAGCTCCGCAGTTATCCACGTACGAGACTGCATTTTTTTTTGAAGAGACAACTGATTTCCGCTACGTTTTAAAGACTTCAAATGACTTTCACAATTTATGAAATATCTTGAAAGTTGTAGTCTGGACTAGTCTGAAGTGTGACTGCCCCCCCCCCCCCCCCCGTTTGAAAGAAATTGCAAATATTTGCAGATTTTTTAAAAGTGCATTGCGAACACACTGCAACGCAATTATAATTAACAAAAATTTTCATTACTAGAATTTGGGAAGTTAGTGTGAAGCATGATTTCTCTACAGAGAAACAGGAAATTTAACTCTTTGCAGTTAGTGTTGGCCAGTAAATTGGGAAAGGAGTGGAAAAAAAAGGGGGGGGGGGGTTGGTGCTTTTGTACTGGCCGGCATCTGGGATCGAACTGGTGACTCAGAGTTCGTGCTAGTCGCCATTGTGGTGAAACCCTCGTTATCTCTGAGTTTATAACGATCAGGTAATGTGTAAACTACTCAAAATAATACGTTTATTATCGCAAAATAGTAGTACGCAATAACAATCCTGCAATTGGCTCGAATCTATCGATTGCTTATAAGTCTAGTTTATTAATAAATTAACTTGTGTATTTCTCCTCTACAGCGATATAAGCACTGTAGGACGCATATTAATTCACACGGAATTTGTTTTGCTGCAGAGCCTATAAATTTAACGCATGTCATCTTTGATTATATATATATATATATATATATATATATATATATATATATACACACACACACACACACACACACACACACACACACACTTTTTGTCGTGATTCCTGATATGGCGTTGCACACAAATTCAGATCAAATAACGAAGTCTCGCATGCTTAAATTTTTAGAGATATTAAATGTGGACCCTGCCGTTAATACGCAATGTCTTACTCGCTTAATTTGAAGTTGATTTTTACACGGTGTAA
Source organism: Dryococelus australis (assembly GCA_029891345.1). Classification (NCBI taxonomy): domain Eukaryota; kingdom Metazoa; phylum Arthropoda; class Insecta; order Phasmatodea; family Phasmatidae; genus Dryococelus; species Dryococelus australis. The sequence goes on along the minus strand of CM056997.1, from coordinate 101,488,526 downwards.
AAACTTATCACTAATATCACAGTTCCGAAAAAAAAAATGTTCTTCGGTGAAAGTTTATCGTAGAGAGGACAGATATTCGGCGTGTTTGACAAGTTGGACAGCCCTGCCAAGAGGTAGTAAATCACACACTTATAACGCATCCTTACAAACCGACGATATGGCTTGTGTTCAGATAACACCGCGGTGTATCATCTCAAGCTGTGTGATGCCCAAACAGTCCTACATCTCTCCCTTGGTCAGACATGTTTTCATCACAGGATGTTCTTGGGATAGGCGAAGCCAGCGTTAACTCTCTAATATTTGTTGTATAAACAATTTGCTAATCTTCCCGGATGACTGCAGGAGTGAAAATAGTAACAATATAAAATGCCGTCTCCAGAATATACGATGTCTTGTTGGTGCACAATTTTATTTCAAACTAGTGTCGAAGACTTGGAGATAAAATGGAAGTGCAACAGGCAGCCACTTCCAAATTGCACCTCACGCAGGTTTTGTAAGAAAAGTCACCTTGTACTACTTAACTTAACCTAATGTTAGTGCCCTCGGATAATTTCAAACAATGAATAAAATATATCACCGAACGTTTTGCTAGCGTTGTTTAATATTCCTGTCACTATATGAGTTAGATGACTCGATATGGCAAGAAAGGAAATCGTAGTTCGCAGAACGAAAGATTTGCCATTTCTTCTACCTTTCCACTTCTGCTACCACGTTATTTCTGCTACCTTTGTACTTCCACCATTGCCCTTCGTCGTTTGTATCTCTAATATCTTTATCTTCATTTCTACGTCTGCAACGTTCAACGTTTGTCTTTGTATAATACCTTACATATTCTTTCTTGCGGCTTTGTATTTCACTTCTTAAAGATATCAGTGTCTGGTACTGTATAGGCATATAGGCGGCGCGACCACGCGCTGTGATATCCAGGTTCGCTGTTAACTTGGTGGCTAATTAAGTAAAATAGTTCCAGGTCTTAACGTACCGCGAGCATAAAGTTTTAATTTATAAGTTAGGAAATCAAGTTTCTTTTCTTTAGAGAAGCTAAGAGTGCCAATCGGCATAGTAGTAACAGTTTTAGGTTCATGACGATTTCCCATCTTACTTAACTGATGCACGAATAAACTGATAAGGCCCACGACAGTGTAAATTTTACACGCGGCGGAATGACACAGGAAGAGGAACACAGTATATCTTAAGCACGGCATTCAAAAGTGCTTATTCATGATTGTATAGTATCGCATAGTATGTGTTGTTATAGACTATTCACGGTAAAGTGAGCACTTTTGAAAACCTTCTCATTTGGAATAACAGTCGATAAATATATCTTATTTTAGCCTTAGGCGTTAAATTTCCGATGCGGTGGAGTATGCACGCTGTGTTTATAACTAACATAGGAATATTCGTTAAAAAAAAAAGGTGGTTGTAAGATAAGAAATGGCCGAAAGGGAAAAGTAACTAGGTCCTCAAAAGTGCTCACTTTACCGTGGACAGCCTTTGTCAAAAGTATGAGAACGTAGGTTGTAACAGCCCTGCGCATTGCGTCGTGTGTGCTATATGGTGTAAGTGTAACGCTGCTCTCTACGAGCCGCTATCGGGCTTATCCCGGAACGCCGTGTTAGGTAGGGTTTGTCACAAGGTCGTGGAATGTTTGTATGGAGTCAATACTCGGTCCCGCGCTCTCTGCCTCGCGGTGTGTGGAAGCCACAGGCGCTGGCTCCAGATAAAAGCGCTAACACAAGTCACGTGACGTGAACCTGCCAGACGTGGAGTGGAGCTGACGCCGACATTCACCCGGATAATTACAATAGGCCACGAGAAAAATCCCACCAGATTGAAAACCACTACGTCATGAAAATCGTCATAAGTACTCTTTGCATAACAACAGGTTAAAATAATAGTTTTGACGTATTTTTTAAAACTATTTTTCTTTGTCACAGTTACATTTCCATAAAGGTGCATGCTAAGTAATTATAACTGTAACAAAGCTATTAAGAAACAGGAACAACAACGACGATGCAAAATATAAGCATAATCGTGATGGTGCTATGCCACTAATGTCATGAACAGCCAGAAGTGTGCTAGAGATGTGTACCACTTCACTAGCTATATATTTTAATTTAAGATTTGTACTTCCCAAAAAGTTATATACAGTACAGTTGTCCTTCCAGGAAACTTTCCTTCACATTTTTTGGACAATTTAAAAAAAATCCACTTGATTATACACAAACCACTAGGTAAAAATTTTGCCAACTAGGTAGAAAGAAGCTAATTCCACTTATTTGGCAACACTGGACAACACTGTTCCTCTTCGTGTTCTGAGAATTTAATGTCCGCGCTTGTAAAAAAAATGCTTGTGCTGGTTCATTGTTACTTATTTACATCTGCTTTCTCAACAGTTTTTTTGTAGTTTTTAAATTTTTTTGTGTACTTTATTGGGAAATCTTTGTTTTTCTTTTTTTAGTAGTTTTTGGTCTTTATGTTTGTTTGAGTTTGTGTTATCTACATCTACTCTATAACTATCTCATCTATTTTTGTGCGGTTACTTTGCTCAGTTGAGTATTTTTTATCACTTCATTATTATTGAAGCAAATAAAAACTTCCTATCCTTGCTCTGAAAGCAAAAATACAACTCTTAGCAACCTGCATCCGCTCATGCTCTGTGAAATGAACTACCAGCTCTAACTAGATTAGACTTTATTTGGTCAATTGACCAATTAGAGAAGTACATTGCAAATCGCAATCAAGCTTCAAGGTCCGCGGAGGGAAAAAAAGGTACAGACCGCGCGCGAACCCATTGGACGTTTATTCTTTCGCAACGGACAACCTCGGGGATCACTTTGAAGGATGTTAATCAACACGTATACGTACGATACGAACCCGTTCACAGGATAATGTACAGTTTGTACGAGTATAATAACAATTAAAGAATTATTTCAAGCAGCCAAGTTCGTCTCGTTTCCTTGTCGGACATTCCTGCATTCATACCTCATGTGGTGTCACCTTGAAAATGTACACGTACACTTTCAACTGTACGTAGTACATTTCCTACGTTGGGTCATTTTCGGAAGATAAACAATAGTTGCCATTACTTCTAAATCAGCCCTCGTGTGTGTGTGTGTATATCGCTGCTTGCGAAATCGTAAATGTATGAAGGACATTCATGTAACTCGAGAGTGGGCGGCGAAACAAATATCAGCTTACACAGGCTTATCGCCGCGCTTTTGCAGCTTGCGCGCTCCTGAGCTTCGGCATATTGGATTTATGCGTTTATCGTAAGAATGTTCTGGTTTTGATCGCCCTTACCTCTCTCAGCGCGACTCGGGGTGCGGGGAATATTGGAGATCTTTGCTTCTGATACCACAAAAGCGCGTCGGGTCAATGAACCAGGAGTTGATGAGTGTCTGGAGTTTGGACGATTGCGGGACCTTGAGCGATAGACGACGAACGAGAAGAGAAACGAGTAGCGAGAGAAATGACCAAGGGGAAGAAAATCTGTCACTGCGAGTATCGATACAGTGAAGAATGTGACTGACTGACTGGACTATTGAACTGGATGCGTCAGTGGAAGGTAATACATATGACGGCAACGGACAGACTGAACATGTGTTAATGATTAATGTGAGTTAATTGACTATAACCAAATATAGACATTGAGAAAGACTTTAATTAGGTTTGGGATAGTCGTTGAGTACTGCACTCGCTAGAGTAATAGTGGAGGCAGATATATTGATGATTTAAATAATAGCCGTGTAAATAAATAAAAAATCAATCAAATTTAGTTATTTTACTTTTATCTATACTTCCATCCCTCACGAACTCAGATACGGCTCAGGGTTTTGTGTGTGTGTGTGTGTGTATATATATATATATATATATATATACATACATATACACACACACACACACACATATATATATATATATATATATATATATATATATATATATATACACATATATATATATATATATATATATATATATATATATATATATATATATATATGTGTGTGTGTGTGTGTGTGTATATATATATATATATAATATATATATATATATATATATATATATATATATATATATATATATATACACACACACACACACACATATATACATACATATACACATATATATATACATATATATATATACATATACACATACATATATATATATATATATATATATATATATATATACACACACACACATATATATATATATATATAGAGTACAAACTTGGATAAGTTCATCGCGAGATACCCTTATGAATACATCATAAAAATTACGTGGTGGTTTACAAAGCAGAAAAGCGTATACGACTATAATACTGCTGAGGGAGTTTGTTATTTGACCGTAACAGCTGTAGACCACGCGTGAAAAGCTGAGTTCATTCACCCGACAGCTTCGTGCATTTCCGTGTCTTGGGGGACAGACGAATCAGGGTTTGTTTGGGCGGGGAAGACGGGTGGTGCGTCACCGCTACGTTCGTGTCCCTGCTCTTTTGTTAGAAGGACGGAGGGGAGGGGGGGGGGGGGGACTACTGATTGTGGGGAAACAGCCCTCGGAGGTCGCGCGCGCTCGAGGCAAACGTCCGAACTATATATATATATATATATATATATATATATATATATATATATATATATATATATATATGTATATTTGCGTTTCCGTTTATAAGCAAACTGTCATTCGAATGTATATTTATATTCAAACTCATCATACAATTTTTCTTGTCCGCTATTTTAAAATAAAATCATTTTTTGTTAAAACACATTTAAAAATAAAACCATTTTTAAATAAAAATAAATAAAAATAACGGATTTTTTAATTAATGTTTTAAAATAATTTAAGAGAAAAATTCTACACTGGGGGGGGGGGGGGGGGGGATATCAACAATGTGTTATTGCAGTAGAAAAAAATTTGATACGTTCCGATGATTCTAGGCCGCGCTATGAATGCAGCAATAAATACACTGTGAGGGAGAAACGTGTGAGAAAATTTACAGGGAAATCATACATTTGCGTCCATGATAATTAACAGCTTGACCCACGCGAAGGAGACTGGAGACGCATAGAACATATTGTCTTGTCTTGTCGCCGGATATCTGATGATATATGAACCGCAAGCAAACACAAGTGTCTCTCTCTGTCTCTCTCTCTCTCTCTCTCTCTCCTCCCCCCTGTGCATTTGAGTTTACGACTATAACAAGGTCTACGTGCTAAGACGTTCTCGGGAAAATGTGGTAATTTCTCTTATAAGCCAAACTGACTCAACAACTTCGCTTGTCAGCCATGCAGATTTCATTCTTAACTTTCTTAGACTTGTAAGAAAAATACGTGGTTCTTTAGAAGTACGTCTTTTGGTAATAATTATTAGAAAATGTGTTTAAATTTTGTATTTGTTTGAATTTTTAAGTATTGTCGAGGGACCATGAACGAATTGTTGAATTTAGCGTACAAATATTTTATTTTACATTTTGGAAAAGGATAATCCTAACTTCAGCTATAATAACTAATGTATACCCGTAAGACTTTCCTTTTATTCCAGCTATCAAAAGTTAGCTGTTGAGTTTCAGTTATCAGTATTTGAATACGGACTTTATTCTAGTAGTAATAAATTTTCTTTTAATTCAAGCTATATTAAATATTTTGTATATTTCGAAGCTCCTTGATATAGTTTTTAATTACAAGATAGAAAATAAAATGGAAAAATATCATTGCGTGTCAGACTGTTGAATGTGCCTGCAACTTTCAAACTCTCTTCACGACATGAAAAAACAAGGCAAATGTTTGTTCGTATTTACAAATGCCATTTCTGGCCTAGAATGCTGATATGGGGGACCTTTGCGAAGAAAGCAAGCAGTGTGTTATCCTCACAGGCGAAATGGTGCGGCGGTATCTTTGACGTGGGCATATCCATTCTCTGATTGGCTGGAGGCTCTGGGAACGGGCATTGTGGCTGATTGGTTACAGCGCAATACGTAAGATTCCATACTGCCTAGCTGCTGGTGTAGCAGGCGAATTTTACCCAGGCGATTATTGCTTCTTGAATGCCTGAGTGGCGGCACGTATCAAAGAATCTTGGCGGTCCTCTGACAACCGCGACAACAGTGTAACACTGTTTACAACCTTCGACTGACCACAATACATTAGGTTGACACTAATCCCCGAGAGCGTTAGCCTCATCACTTTCTCGCCAGAATGTATCCCTTGATAGAATAACAATTTAAGAAATAAGTGTAGACCCCTCGCAAATAAAATTACCGTTTAAGCGTAGCTAAAAATTACGCACCGAGCCAGAGTCCTCAGCGCCAGCAGGGGAGTTAATACCCATTACAGTGATTCAAAAAACGCCGGCTGTTTTTGTAGGTGACGACTGCGAAGCGGTCACACATCAGCGAAGCTTGGAGTTTCCCAAGAAATGATTTTCAAGCGTAGTAATTTCGTGTTCTGTGTAATTAGTAGAGTGGAATTGTACCACTTTCCGAGAAAAAAAATGTATTTTTCCGAAAAGCCCCTATTCTGAACACTCCTTTTCTTTCCGTACGGCACCCCTCTGTGCCGACATCTCACCAATGGTATAATGATGTACTAAGTACGTAATTTTCCTGTCTTGATCGCCACGTTGTCCGTCCTTTCCTACCCGTCTGGGGGTAAAATTCACTGGTTACACTGGATGGCAAGTAAACTTTCATGCTCTGATAGGCAACAAAGTTCCGACAGCTTGCTTACTTGCACGACTGGAGTTTGCGGTGCAAACTACTGTTCGACTTCTGTATTCCGAAGTATTCTGTGGCTGCACCGTGGAGACGCACATGTCTGACACTAGCGAAAAGAGGTGATGGAATTGATTAAGTTACTCGTATCGCTGCAATATGGTAATATGGGCATACGGAAACGATTATAGAGTTACCACTTTTGAAATCAACATTTGGAAAATGTTACTGCTTGTATGGGATGTTCACGGTAAAATGAGCACTTTTGAAAGCCCTGCTTAGGATATACTTGTATGTACGTTGTGTATTCCTCCGCCTTATGTAAAATTAACATTGCCATGGTTCTCATCACTTTATTCCTGCGTCAGTCAAGTTAAACTGTAAAATTATTAGAAAAGGAAATACTTTACAGATATGCTAATTTTTTACACTTCTGGGCATTAAAAAACAGAAAGTTAAAGAAACAATTTTAAGTTATCACAAATGGTTACCTAACACTTTTATTCGACGTTAAAATATGGAACTACTTTCCATCCATCGTTACCAACTTTACTGGGCGAATGCCACTTAGTGCGCCAGTTAAAATATATGCAGATAGGTGCAGTGACTTTTTTTTAAAGGTTCATTTCAAAAGTGCTCACTTTATCGTGAACAGCCTTTACCTTCATATATTCTAACAGGCAGACTGACTGGCTGGTACGCGCCCGATGAAGTTGATAATGACATAGGAAAAGTGGTCCCATATCTTAACGTTGAATTAGGTAAATATTAATGTTTACTGGAATTATTTATTTGGCTTAATGACAACAGTTTCACTTGACCGACACATGAATTAAGAGATGAGGTCCATGGTAATGTTAATTTTACATATGGTGGAAGATTACACAGTGTCCACACAATTAGGTCGTAAGCAGGGCTTTCAAAAGTGCTCAATTAACAGTGCACAGTCTAAAATAACATTATATTTTATGCTATGTTACAGTAGGTCTCGTTTTCTGCTGTTTTACCCTTGTAATTCGGGAGCACGCTCCACTGCAGCCGTTTTTGGACGCTCGTGTAAACGTGACTTCGCCCTCTCCACCTCCAGCAGGCTGCCTCCAATAACGATCGGGCTGAAGAATCGTTCGTCCTGCCCGGGGTTTTTTGTCGTGTTATCGCTTCCTCTTCCTTTCTTCCCTGTCCCTCCGGCACCATTCATTGTCCGCAGGGTTGTGCTTCACTGACTCCTATCCTACTCGCTTACTCTTCTCCCCCTGTCATTCGCCAAGGCCCACCGACTTCCAAACGACGCGTAATAAAAGGGGTAGAGTGGAAGGGAGAAATAACCCTAATCTTGGGCAGTCGAGACGAGCCTTCCTGCCTACGCCAGCGGCAATCTTCCTTTGCGTGGCCAATGATCTTTCCTTTTAGGTGGTCCAGAACGAGTTTGTAACGGGAGAACGAATGGCGGGGCAATCAAAACACGAGCTCCGGAGAGCACTTCCTCATACGGAACGCGTGCTTTGCCGAACACGACTTGCTTGCTTTTCTTAACTTCTTCTGACGTCTCCGCGTTGGGGTGTTGGTTCTTCAAGTTCCACGATAGAGAAGTCGATGCAACAGTCGCCATCCCGCACGATACGTCCGCCGCCACTGGTTTTTACGTCACGGCATTGCACGACAATGAATTTAATAAATAACTATAGGCTGCTCACGGTAAAGTGAGCACTATTTAAGACCATTGTCAGTTTTACTTTTTAGCCAATTTTTGTCTTTCTGAAGTTACAATGAAATACATATATTTGCTATTGTTCCTCTTGTGAGGGCCTTAAAAAGTGCTCACTTTACGGTGAACGGTCCATAGTCCTGCTAACAAGAAGATACAGTCTGATCACAGAGTAGACAATGTACATGAAGAAGAATTGGCGTGGGGACCGCGGTGGTGTAATGGTTAGACTACTCGCCTCCCACCAAGGCGAACCGGGTTCGATTCCCGGGGATCTCCCGTTTCTCCCGCCCTGCTCCATACTCACCTCATTTCACCCACTCTTGTGCGTTGAGAACGGTCGAATGTGCGTGAAATGCCCGATGTGCAGGAATGTGCGGAAGTGTCAAGTTTGGGCTTAGGGTTCCTTGAGGTGAGAGGACGTGATTCCTCTCCCCCCCTCCCCTCTTGGGAGGCCGAAGCGCGGTAGGGCTTTACGGCTAAAAGCGCTGCGATAAAATTTAGGTGAGAAGGAGAGGTATTACATTTACTGATTACTGTGTTGTGGGAGGGTGTGACTAGCTCCACGCGCCTTACGCTCATCAAACATTATAGTTGAGCTGTTTTATTCCGCTGTACAATATCTTTCCAAGGACCTTGCTTATCAAACTAAATACTGGAACCGAAAATGCAGTAGTATGAAGTTTTAATATATCGTCTACCGTAAGACGTACAGGCATCGTGTTGATGGCGTTAAAAAAAGTTATGCGCCCCCATAAACCGAATTTAAAAATCCTTTCTGTTCAAAACATCATTAACTATTTGCGAAAAGCAACAAATCGGTGAATGGTGTTTTGTAGAACGGAGATCTTAAACATGTGGCACCACTGTTGGCAATATCATACCCCTTCATTGTGAATCTTATTTTTGTACATAATGTTGTAGCTGTAAGATGTACGCGATTTTTTAAAGACATCTTATGGATCGGCACGTCTAAACTAACAAATCAGGTAATCACGATGGTACACTATGAACTGAAGAGTTTTCGAGAAACCTGTGAGCGCGAATCTCTCAAAACAGAATGCGTATTGCCTGGCAGGCAGGCAACACGGTATGCACATTAAGGCCTTTGTAAATTAGAAGTTTGCAGGGAATTACAGCTCCCTTAGGAATCACTTTACGGGAAAAGTGTACATACATCTTTGACTTAAAATTTCTCGGTGTTTTTTTTTAGAAAAAACGCCCGGTATATGAACACGATAATTGCTTCTGTATAACTCTGCACATACGTACATTTCAGATATAATAGCATATTACTCAGCGAAATTACCTGTGAACTTAAAAATGTGTTTCTACCTGCCGATGCGACATCATTGTTACAGTAGCTCGTGACTTAGTCGTATTCGAAGGACGATTGAGTACAATATTCTGATTCATTATTTATTTTACGTTGGTAAAAGAATTCAGCGGAATAAATCGGGTTTACGAGCCAAAATTGGTCGTTAAAAAACGCCTACAAAATCACTCGCCAATTCTATCCAGAGCATGTGCGTGTTAAGTTGGTGACTACTTCTTTTTTTACAAAAACTTCACCGCAGAATTTTTTTTTTTTAACGGCCTTGTTCTAACGTGCCAGAGCTACTTTAAGGGTGGCAATGGTTCCGAAGATATAATTTTTTTTAAAATCAAAGCTCAATACTATTTAGCATTTTTTGCAGCTTATCTAAAGCCCTGAAAAAAAAAAAACAGTGCATAGCAATGCCAGTACGCTTTAACTCGCAGTGTGTATTGTGACACTGGAAAAGATAAAGATGCAAAAGAATGAATGGATTTTAAGTGACAGGAGTCAAGAAACGAATAAAGATGATGGCGGGTTGGTTGTGGAATCGGTTCCAATGGCAGGCAAGTTGACACTCGCTAATAAATGTGGCTGTAATGATATCTTGCTCTCCGGTCATCATACTTTTCCCGTGCTAGTATATATAAACGGAAAATATTGTTACAATTTCTCTCCAAGTCAGTGGGTTTAGCAAGGTTCGTTAAGGAATGTAGGTCTTAATTAAATAAAAGAGTTAATTACAATTGCCTAATTTTATTTACAGTAACTGTAACCAAAATTCTCTCGATCCAACAACTCATACTACTTGTAACCACGAGGTTAGGGTTGGTACCTTGGGTGAACTCTAGATACGAGTGCCTTCCCCATGGTCATCTTGAATAAACGTGTAAAAAGTAAAACGGGTCACCCCTTCCCCTCCCCCCCCCCACACACACTAGTGGTGTGTCATCTTCGGACATTTATTTCTATTGTTTCGTGATGGCCAGTCTTCTAGTTTAACATAAACTACAGTATTTATTTTCAAACTAGCACGCTACTGCAAAACTTTCTCAACCGGGAAATGTATATGAATGTGAGGCATACGAAGAAGTGATATGATTCTCACGTAAGATGGTACTGCAGTATCAGTACAAAGAAAACACTATATGTTGCCTTAGTGATAGTAAATGAGTAAGGGTACTATACTCGGAAAATGTGGTATCGTCCCTGAACTTTGATGACCACGTGTTGGTATCTCCATTGGTCTCCGGTTAGCGTTCTGTGAAAACGGCCAGCGGGAGAGGGGAAGGGGGTGGTATACAGGTGATTGGAATTGATTTCCTTATTTTGGTAGTCAACATGTATAGTCTCGTGGAAAGAATAACTGTTATTTCCTTTTATACTACGACGCTAATCGACATCTTGTCGTGATGGTTGAGAAGGTTAGCATTAAGCAACTGAACGATCATTATTGTCTAGAATGGGGGCGGAAAATCACTTAAAAACCACTTCGATTGCAGTCATCTAAGATCGAGTGTATAACCTCTCGAATGCAAGTCAGGTATGCTTTTGTATGAATCGAATACTCGGTCTCTCAATTTAAGGTTTTTTTTTATTACACAAATATTCAAAATGGCCGTTATATTTTTGAAGGAGGTAAAGGAAAACATGAGATATTTTTTACGTAAAGTTTTACTATGTTATATATTTCTAAAGGTTATATATTTTTGGCTACTCTAATTGACTTCATTTTGAAGAGTTATTAAGAAGTTCCACGAAACTTACTTGATTTATTAGAGGTTAATTACTCCATCGATTGCTTTTTTATCCACAAAGAAAACCTGGGTCGGAGCGTAGGAAATAATCTAAAAAATGAAAAATATGAAAAAACCCGGAACCTTTGAACTGTCACTCAGGTGGATATAAAAACGTAATCCAAAAACAAAGTTAAAGGAATGCATGATTTTTTTATGCCTGGAGGAAAAAAAAGGGGGGGGGGGGTGTTCCGCGCTTAACTGAATACTTTCGAAAGCCATGTAAAAAAAAAAAAATTACTGAGTGTCTATTTAAACATTTTACATTTGATAATACCTTAAATCACAGAACTACTTATGTTCGTTGTACTCCACTGACTATATCCCGTGTTTTCATGGGAATATATGGCGTTATAAACAACCACAACTACGAAACAGCAATAGGTTGTCTTACGGCGTCTGCTATCCACGCATCACATTTCTAAAAAATTCTTATATTTTGTTCAACAAATGTATGCATTTTTGCATGTTTGTAATGAGTTATTCCCATTTAATTTTTCAAGTAAGCTAGCTCGTCATTCTCGTCTTACAGTAATTTAAGTTTCTTTATGTTTATAAGAACTTTAATTTTTTTTGTGAGCTATTTTGTTTTTATCATGCAAAATAAGTAGATTTACATTGCATACCGCCGATGGCAAAACAATAAACCCCCTGAGTAGCTTTAATATTATGAGAATCGGAATAGAAATAGCATGTCTTCACTGTCAAATATAGATCAACGAAATTAACGGAAAATGGACACCACAAAAAATCGTTTTGTTGTATGGGTTTTATTTCCTTGGTGCCCCTTTTTTCGTTAATTTTGTTGACTTGTTTTGTGGGTCGGCCAAAATTTACACAGTAAAAATACTTTAGAATTGCCATTAAATTTGAAGGACTTTCGCATAGTGCTTTTGAACATGACAATAGGAAACATTTTCACTGTTATATATACTGTATGTACATCAATATATCACTACTAATCAATTGTTCCTTAGATACTTCACATGCTGTTAAGCTCGCGAAATAATTTGAATGGATTGGCATAGTTCGTAGTGATTACTTAGTAACGCATTATCCAAGTTTTAATTTTCTACCTTGAAAACTTCCAATAACATTTAAAAACTTAACAGCTCATTCCGGTGCGTGACAGGGGCGGACAGAAGTGGTCTCATTTGATAACTTCGGCGAAGGAGGATGGGTGGGGGGAGAAAACTAAGAGGACATCTGAGGATATGAGAGCCCACAGCGAAATAAAATTAAGTAGCTGTCCTGAAAGTAGATTTCCAGCCTCCCTACCGTTGCAGATCCTGGTTCGTGGCGTGAGTACATACCCAACACCGCGATTTCCACGAAGCTTGAAGGCGTACCTGGCATTCTTGCGAGGTGTTAAGTTCTGCATACCTGAATATTTTAAAGGTTGTTGCGCGCAGCCAATGCCAAATGATATGGTGCTCGTGGTTTTCGCCGGTCTTGACGTAGGGCTTTACGGAACTTGCGGATTCCTGGAAGAACCTCAGTTTCCTTCGTGTCGTGATTCATATAGCCGCTGCTTGGTCGACGGTGCGTCGGTACTTGTCGCCTACCGCGGTCTCCCTTTGTCAACCTGCCACGCAAATAGGACACAGGAAATTATACAGAGCCGCCTGGGAGGGGGGTCGGCATTGGAGGTCGCGACGCGTGGAACGTCATTATTTGAACAACAAAAGGAGAGATTTAATGAACAAGCGAGGAGTGGAAGGAAATGACACTCAAAGAGTTCGTGGGTGTCCCGCGGAGGATATTTGTATTCCAACGGATCTTCCCACCTGTTCCCTCCCGGTCGCTAGGTGTAGCGGTAGAACTAGTCTGTCTCTGGTCTTTCTTTCCCCCCCCCCCTCTTCTTCCGGCAGGACAACCATCACCCCCTCCCCGCTATTTCCCCTCCCTTCACTACATCCCTTCTACTTCGCTGCCCAATCTTCAACGGTCGCTGCATTCCTCACTTCAGTTCACGCCGGCTTTGTTCGCGGTGCGAGGGTTCCAGCGTCGCAAGTTGCATGGTGCTCGGTTCGGTCCCTTGGCGTGGCGATACTGCCGTCAAGAACATGAGACGTAAGTAGCACATTGACTAAAGATAAAGTAGACCGATCTCGCTGGCTGCGCACAATCAATCTCTGTGTACCAACAATGAACTGCTCTTCTGCCAACACGTCTAGCGAAAATGGCGTGGTTTGGACTTTAGGCTAGAAAACTGATTTGTAAGCAACTGCTTTGTGTATACTTCCTCCAACCAATTTGTAATGCAGTTTGATTAAATTAAAACTGGCAAAAGTATTTTATTAATATAATAGCGCGTGTCATTTTAAAATTAAGATATAAACAAACACGTTCGTCACTGTTGACCATGTGACTTTGACAGTTGTGTAGGATTGGGGTAGGTCAATGTTGGGTACAAGCGCAGAAGATGAATGAGCGGTCTACCTTATCTTTAGTCCATGAAGTAGCATCACTCTGGATGTGTGTGCGGTTCAATACAATCTGTGTGAAACTAAACTATCTCCGTATAATCGGTGGCACAAGTGGGCGTTGCGTAATCATATCCACAAGTGATGTCTCGTATCTTATATAAATATGATCACATTTACGCTGAGAATTTGTCTGCGGCCTTTGAATTTATTTTTTAGATGCTAAATTATTTGTTTTATATGTTAGACACCAGTTCTCAACTTTTTAAAAAGTTATTTATTTCGTCAAATATCTTCCCAATATGAGCAGAACAGCCTACATGCAATACTAAAATTGCTTGCAAATTACGCGTCCAGAGAAAAATATGTTTACATGTCTCTTACAAAAAATATAAGAAGTACCATTCTGTGTAATATTTGTCACTGCGCTACCTAAACATCTGGTAGCCATAAATATGCCAACAAAAGGCATTTTTTAAATTTTTATGAGGAATAAAAAAATGGGGACTAAGGTGATATACTGTTTGACCTATTTATGTTAATTAACCTGTAGGTTTTAAGTTACCATCGTCTTAGTAAAACCAATGCTAACATTTCGCCGTCGGGTTACGCGATTAAGAGAAGCAAAATTGAAGTATAACAAGATGGTGGTTATATCTAAATCGTTGCAAGCTGCGTGCGCTAGTGTCTGAAGTTTACTGTTCGGAACGATAGTTTCACTGACAACATATGTGTCCAAATTTGCTGAATTAGCTGGAAAGATGTTTCGATAAAATGCGTGCACTACATTTCTCAAACTAATAGTGAAAATACATCGGTTTATCATTAGCTCTGCAGTTAGTTAAAATTAAAAGCTGATCCAGAACGAGGCAGCGACACGCCTGTAGGCCATAATGTATTGCCAGTAAAATAATAATAATTTATATGTAGTTACGCAAGGTGGCTAATGAGAAGTTATTTCAGTGGCTTATAATTGGCTGGTGCGTCAAACAGCTCTGTGCAAGTGCCTGTAACCCGTGCAGTTGTCCGCAACCGCCACTCGTTGACGGCATAGACTGAAGATGAGGTAGAATCATCTCGCTGGCTGCACACGACCATTCTCCGAGTCCCAACATTCAACTGCTATTCTGCTAACACGTCTTGCGAAAACGGCATGGTTTGGATTTTAGGTTAGGAAACTGATTTGTAAACAGATGCATTGAGATGAATGTATACTTCCTCTAACCGATTTGTAATGCAGTTTAATTAAATTAAAACTGGTTAAAAGTATTTTATTAATATAATAGTTCTTGTTGTTTTAAAAATAAGTCTTAAACACGGTTATCATTGTTGACCATGTGACGTAGACAGTTGTATTCCTTTGGGGTAGGTCAATGTTGGGTACATGCGCAGAAGACGAATAAGCGGTCTACCCCATCTTTAGTCTATGGTTGACGGTGTAAATCTGTTGTGCGATTTTTCTGAGCACCGAGTATTGGGCAGGCGAACAATATTTTTTGCAGTGATCAATATTTTTGTTTTTGAAAGTCTCTAGCAAAGCCAGATATTTTAATCAAGTTTCGTATGTGTTCCAGGTAGCATGTTTCAGCTGTGGTAGTCTAGAAATACTGTTTATAATTATAGCGAAGTGTCTGTTTTATAAGTGTCTCACAGTATTCATTTTTTTTCCAATTCCAAATCGCCTTTGTTCTATTGTGAATATAGCTCTTTTTATTTTAAATTCCAAATTGCCATTTTGCTCTGTTGTGGATATCGCTCGTCTGTGTCTAGTCATAACTTCTTTTCATTTGCATCCAAAGTTCTCGCTGGTCTTGATATTCCTATTGCAATCTTCCTTGAAATCGTCCTGAATATTCGTGCAAGCTTTGTAGTTTATCGACATATTTTTTCTTGAGGCCACTTGCCTTAAAAACGGGTAGCCCTATTTACAAAACGATGCATCGCGATTTCTGTGTCAGGTTGGCGTGTAATGCCTACAGGTCTGTCGTCAGGACGGTTTACCTCTAATTAAAAAACCCCACACTAGTATTCTTTGTGGGACTCGAACCCACGACTTCCCGATCGTCAAGCAAATGTTCTGTCTGCACTCCTAGCGGACGGCTCAACAAGCGAATGAAAACAGCTGGGCGCGCCCTGGTTCTGTTATGATTCCAATTTCGCTTTCATAACGTGAGTTCTTTATCCCTTTGTGAGCCAGCCGTGGGTTTATTTCCTTTCTTCATTCCCCTCCTCCACCCCGGTTGCTTGTATTGTTAGCAGCCGTTGACGCAATGCCGGCTTGAACAATAAAAGTTGATGCACTCACTCATTGTCGGCAGACGGAGCTCTTGTCGGCAGTTGCGATACTGGGAAATGGACCGCAAGGTGTTGAGATGAAATCTACTGCAGCCAGCTGTTCGTAACGCCCGACTCAGCTTCGTTGCTCTTGCTATAGTGCGTCTTACTCTTGCGCCATGTTCCAATTGACAGTTTCATATTTTAGTCAATAATTTTTTAGCATGGTTCGACTGGAACTCTGTCGACAGTCACTTATTTGTCGCGATGGCGCTATCTGTCGAGCAAACTTGTCTGCAATATCTGCTTTCCATAATACACACTGTTTAGCATGGTATTTTCGCGAGACTATTTTATCATACATGAATAAATAAATAATTATTCATATGGAAACCACATGTATACAATAGCTTTGCATCTGAGTGTATGATATTTCATAATGTGCAATTGGTATTAAATTCATACTTACAATTACCTATCTACTTATATATATATATATATATATATAAATAAAAATAAATAAATAAATACATATTTATTTATATTCTACTAGCAGGCCAATGCTACTTCGTTAGTATGATATTTAGGACTTTGAATCAATCCAGCCACTTCTCTTGAGAAGGAAAGGAGGACAGTTCATAGAAAAAATGAAGAAATGAAGGAAATTTTTTCTAAACAATTTTTTTATTATGCAGTAATCCTAAGAAAAGCTTAATTCAGTACCTATGTACATCCCTGATCATAATTTTTTCCGAAACCGTTTGAAATATCCCGATGAAACATAGACTTAAGTTCGTCCTGGTGTTATTATCTATAGACTGTGTAAATTTGATGTCAATACGTTCAGTGGTTTTTGATTTAAATCCGGTCGGACAGACAGACAGACATGAAAAAAAAAATCATTACATTTATGGCTTAGTTATCAATTATACTGTGTGAAAAAATAATTAAAAGTTGAAAGTTCGAAAATCACAGACAGACAGTTAAATTCGAAAATCACAGACAAGGACACTTCTATTTTATTTAGTAGTATATATTACTTGCGTGATTTCATAAAATCGGACACCTACGTATGTGTATAATATGAAGCTCTTTGCCGTTTTAGGTTAAAACAATTATGATGGCGATTTGGGATTTGGTAAACTAGTACTTAGTAAGTTTCGTTACATACTAAAAACTGAATACTAAACTGCCAAATATGTCATTTTCGTATTTTAATTCGGGTCACGTGACCATGTAGTAAACTAAGCGTGCCAATTGAAACACGGCCTCGGATTGCAGTTATGAGTACATGGCGAACTTTATTGCCAGATGGCTACCGATTATTAACAGACTAGAAGTTACGATGTGTTGAAAGAATAAAAGTACATACGTAAAAAAAATACGTAACAATAATTGTCACAGTGTATAGTAGTGTATAAATATAACATTGTTTGACTAGCTGCCCGCTGCAGTCTAAGAGTAAGGCAGGGTTAAAACAACCCGTCGCGTCCGTCCGTTAAAACCTTGGCAAGCTTTAACTTTTGACGGACGAAATTACAGCAAACTTGCACGTTTTGTTACCCGTTCATCGAGTTCTTTACAAGGCTGTGTAGTGTGCGCAATGTTTTGTTTTTGTTGTCTTTTGTTTTCATATTTTTGTTTATGTAACTGTGAAATTAAATTGAGTTACTTTTCTTCAGATTGATTGATGATTACTTTCGGAAACACGAGCGCCTTTTGTGCAATAGTAAAATTAATAAAATCACGTTTTTTATGCTATATATAATTTTTTACATCGATTAATTTCCGTTTTGTACGTCTATGTGCGTTTTGGGTACAAAAACACAATCAGGCCCACCAAGAGAAATTCTGGGCCCCTGAGCAATGAGTGCTGAGTCCCCCTACCCCCACCCCGAAAAAATCGACCATTTACAACAACATAAATAGTCGTCATCCATGCAAAAAAAGTTAAGTGTCGAAATTATATTTTCACGTAATACTTCGTTTTATAAATAAACATTTACGAGTCGGCCCCGACTCCCCCTCCCCCCCCCGGGCCACTGAGCATTGCACCCCCTTCTCAACCCCTCTTGACGGGTCTGAACCAAATACCGCCAGAATTTTTCATTTAATGGAGAATTTTTTTTTTCCCATTTGTAAATAGTTTTGTTTTTATTAGTTTGCAGCAATGAACTTAACGACCGACGTACGAAGTTAGGTTGTAAATCTCTCGGCTGGAAGACGGACGGACGCGACGGGCAATTGTAAATCCTGCCTGAGACGCAATATAGGTAACACTATAGCTGTGTTCGAATTCAATGCTACGCGCCCGACGCCTTCATGGCAAATGGACACTCGCTTCCTTCGTGACAAAGTGCGCATTCGTTGAATTCGAACATCTTTGTTCATTCGTATCTCGATGTTACTTCGAGCTGTGAGTTTCATTTGTCTTTACAACGGAAGCTGTGGTTGCCCTGTGCTCGCGCAAAGTTCGACCGAAGCGGTTTTCCTGCTAGGGCTTCGTGTTATTTTTTCCTTCCGCCTGTAAATTGTACAATGTCGTGCCTTGACCCGAAAAAAAAAAAAAATCAAATATGTGATAGAAACAATTAAGTTATTAAAAGTCCGCGTTTATTTCATAGCACGTAAATACGTACTAGTTTCGACCTTCTTCGGTGCTTGTTATACAACTCATATATCTGTGTTTATGCGCGGGCGCCGAAATGGAATGAACGAAAAGTAAACTAATTAAATACTTATAATAGTTACAGGCTGTTCACAGTAAAATGAGTACTTTTGAAAGTCCTGCTTAAGATCTACTTGTATGCTTTTGTGTATTATTTCGCCTTATGTGAAATTAAAATAGCCGTGGGTCTCATCACTTTATCCATGCGTCGGTTAAGTGAAACTGTGAAATTATTAGAAAAGTAAATATATTACATATCTGCTCATTTTTACATTTCGATGCATAAAAAAAAAAAACAGAAAGCCAAAGAAAAATAATTTAATTAATTACAAATAGTTACCTTACACTTTTTCTTTGACGTTAATTCGTGGAACTGCTTCCCATCCATCATTACCAACTTTACTGGGCGCATATCACTCAGTGGGCCCGTTAAAATATGTACAGGTTTGAGCAGTAACAATTTTCTAATG
This sequence comes from Dryococelus australis, assembly GCA_029891345.1. Lineage (NCBI taxonomy): Eukaryota > Metazoa > Arthropoda > Insecta > Phasmatodea > Phasmatidae > Dryococelus > Dryococelus australis. Next base: position 101,469,148 of record CM056997.1, on the reverse strand, counting down.
TTGATTTCAAAAGTGCTCACTTTATCATGAACAGCCTTTGACCGTCGAAAAATGATCAAGGGTTGGAGAAGGGTCAGAGCCCTTAGCTGAAGGGGACATTCTAGGTTGCATTCTAGGTACCGTGTATGCGGACAGCTGTATAAAGTGATATCACATCCCCACTGCTCGTTTCTAGGACACGAAGCCAGAAGGGTTTTTCTCTGGTGAATTCGAACACAGCTTATGTGTCGAGGCGTGAGTCCTGATTTCATTTGAACCAAATAGTCAAAGATTATGGTCCGTACGTGCGTGTTCTTCAGCTCCGCAAAACGTACAGGATTGAGTACATTTTATCACCAAACACTTGTTGGCAGCTATTGTTTCGCAATATCGCTATTTTAAAAAAGGAAGCGTGTTTTTTGCCTTTATTTTTAAATGGAGATATCAGTAGTTACAAAAAGTGGAAGGTTTTTTTTTTTAGATGAGGTCATGATCTTTTCGACACACTCTGAAATTTCGCAATGCAATAATGAATGTGGTGTCATAGCGTCCGAATTAGGTTTCGAGTACACGTAGACGAACAACGTATAACGTATATATACTCTGATTAGATATTTTGCACGATGATACAGTTTACTGGTAGTTGTACTTGAAATACATTTTTTTTCAGCTGGTGTATTCTTTCATGACCGGATGATCGAGTTTTTGACTCGGCTAAGTTTTTTGCAGAAGCAGCACAAACGTTCTGCTTGTTAGAGTAATAGAATTCTCATTGGCCGAATGAAATGGTATAGTAGCGTCATGCATTCATGGTAGTCAATAACGACAGACGATTGTCGGACATGTTTACGGTACGTCGAATCCTAGCGAAAAAAGTTGACTCTCCGGCGATGAACCATCGTCTCTATTTATTGGTAACTGTAAAATAGGCTATTAAATCAGTGAAATACGGACATTGGTTTATCTTTTCCGGCTTTCTTCAGATGATTTCATCTGATTGGCGTACTAGTGGGTTAAAAATCAAGATTTATAATTAAAAATTATGGAGTCGAAAATGTTCGCTTTTGGGGTCAAAAGTCAACTGGTCTACTAATTTGTACTACTTATTTCACTGACCTGACTGATCTGACGCAATTACTTTTTTCTTTCTTTAAATAATTTATAATTATTCCAGTGACTTTTGTTTTGAAATTATTTGTACCTATCTGCAGTAAGAAAAATACGAGATTACTTCTTTGGTCGAAGTCCAGGTTCGAATCCCAGTTCATTTATGTATGCGTGTGCCTTTATTTTCGTTGGACGAATATAATCTGAGTCGTGCTTTGCTGCTGCGAACATATTTACTCCGAGAAGAAAACCAAATAAAATAAATTACAGTTTCTCGAACGCTCCAGTAATAAGTTTTGCTGATTCAGTGACCTATTGTATAGAGTCCACAGCGCTCCATATAGGCCTACTCAAACCTTAGCTATTCTTTCATTGGTTTCTGCCCACTGTGGGTGGTTAGTTTTATTTCAGACCATGCGGCACGGGATACGATCTTTCTTTCTTTGCAGGTTTGTTATTAAGAATCCCCTCCGGAAACTTGCATATTATGATTTGGTCCAACTGATAGTTTAAATCTAGCCGTACATGTGTTTAAAATCTAGTTTGCTCGTAAATGAATCCGTGGACGTTTCCAGTCTCTGATATTTAGTTCGTAACTTTCCCGTAGGTTATTGGGGACTGCTTACACGCTTATAGGCTCTTCATGGTAAAGTAAGCATTTATGAGATCCCAGTTACTTTTTTCCTTGCAGCCATATTTTATCCTCTGACCACCTTTTTAAATACATATTACCATGTAAGTAATAAACACGGTATGTATGTTCCACTGCACTCAAGAGATAACGTCTGAAATTAAAGTAAAACGCATTTACAGACTATTATGCCAAATGAGAGTGCTTTCAAAAGTGCTCACTTTACCGTGAACAGCGTATACCCACAAACGTAAACGATACGTGTAAAAAAACTGACAAGCGTACCTTTGCTGTAGCTGGGATTTGAACCCAGAACCCCTCGCACTGTAAATTGACGCCACAATCGTTTGTATCACGAAAAGAAAAATATTTTACGCCTCACCATTGTGAACAGAACGGCGAACAAAGACTGGTCCTGATCCCAGTGGGTTCCGATCCACGTGAACTACTTATTGAGTTAGGCCAGTTTTTGGGAGCGAATCATTACATGCCTTGTCACATGAGTATAACTACTTAGGACTAAATCTCAATTTCAACCCCAACCTTTTAACGTCAAGGATATTGGTATTGGCTTTTGACGGTTTACTGAGAACTTTTGAAATCAACCTTAGGAAAATGTCTCTGCCCGTATCTGCGCATATATTTTTAACAGCTCACTTATAAGTATGAGTCCAGTAAAGTTGGTAACGACGCGGAGGGAAAGTAGTTCCAAGTCTGAACTTCGAATTAAAATAGCTTGGTAAACGTGAATAGTAAACTGATTTTTTTTAAAAAGTGAAATAGTTAGCAAAAATGTAAAATGTTTACTTTCTTCCGATAATTTCTCATTTTCCAATAGGTGGCGCATGAATGAAGTGATCAGGCCGTTCGCAACGTTGATAAATTTTACATGTGGTGAAACGATACACATATGCACACGTGTAAATCTTAAGCAGGGCTTTCAAAAATAAAAATTGCTCAGTGTACCGTGAACAGCCTATAAATAAACGTGCTATATTGACGGATGTACTGACCGGTTAGTTATAGGCTGTTCACGGTAAACTGATCACAATTAAAAGCCCTGCTTAAGATCGACTTGTCAGCGCACTGTGTATTCTTCCGCCTTATGTAAAATTAACATGGGTCTCATCACTTTATTCATGCGTCGGTCAAGTGAAAATGTGAAATTATTAGAAAAATAAATATTTTACAAATATGCTCATTTTATACTTCGATGCGTTAGAAAAAAAACTAAAAACTAAATAAATAATTTACATGATCACAAATGGTTACCTAACACTTTTTTTTTTTGCGTTAATATATGAAACTACTTTCCCTCCATCATTACCAACTTTAATGGCCGCATGTCACTAAATGCGAATGATAAAATATGTGCAGGTAGGAGCAGTGACTTTTTTCTAAGTTTGATTTCAAAAGTGCTCACTTTATCGTGAATAGCCTTTACCTTTCGAGAACGCTCGAGACAGACGGTGACGTGAAACTAGTCCAGTATGTTGGCCTTTATTGCTTGGCCCGGCACACATCGTCCTCCTGGAAACGCACGCAGGTGGACGCGCTGGTCTAGTTCCAGTAGACGACTCTCGCGTCCGCGGCGCAGGTGATCAGGAAGACCAGTTTCGACTCCCTGCGACTACGACGAGGCCGCCCCGGCTGCCGACAACACCAACCCAGTTACCCACACTGTCTAGTATATACCGCGTTCCCGTCCCCTCTCTCTACTTGCTTTTTCATCTCTACTAACACCAGCATGTTACACACACACACACACACACACACACACACACACACACACTCCTCTCTCTCTCTCTCTCTCTCTCTCTCTCTCTGTCTCCCGTAGCATTTCTGATTTATGCATGAATATTGTGAATTCTTTCCTGTCGACTGGGTTTGTACGGTGTCTATGCCAGTTTTTCCCAGTCTCTTCATAGTTATAGCTTAGCTGTAGGTACACTCAGGGAGGTATCCATGGCCCCAATCGCAGGCCATGGCTGCCCAATCCCTCTCTGCCGCGATGCATGTTTCCTATTCTTGTAGGCGTAAGGGCTCTAGCCCTGAGGTGCAATAAAATCCCGCCCTACTCACCGGGCTTTCACTTAACACTTAGTTATAGGCAAGTTAGAAAAAATCAAGCATATGCCATTCACGGCTACTTACAACTTCTCTGAAATCTCCTACTTTCAGGCTATTACTCTGCCTCACGCTAACAAAGCAACGACTAAAGATGAGGTAGCCCGCTTATTCGTCTTCTGTGCATGTACCCAACATTGACCTACCCCAATCATGCACAGCTGTCAAAGTCACATGATCAACACTGATGAACGTATTTGTTTGTATCTTTAATTTTTAAACGACAAGCACTATTATATTAATAAAATACATTTACCGGTTTAAATTTAATCAAACTGCATACACATTGGTCAGAGGACGCATACATTAATCTCAAAGCATTTGTTTACAAATCAGTTTTGTAACCTAAAATCCAAACCACGCCATTTTCGCAAGACGTGTTGGCAGAAAAGCACTTCAGTATTGGGACACGGAGATTGGTTGTGCGCAGCCAGCGAGATCTGTCTACCTCATCTTTAGTCTATGTAACACAGCTGAACTAAATATAGAAAATCACACCATAGCGACGAAACATCGCATTCTTGCGCACTCAGTTGATCAATATTTTCTATGAGAACAATTTTATACTAGGCATTACCAATACTTATATTTTCTTCCTGTTCTTATTCATAGTAGTTATAAATAATATGTTGTACATTAAACATAATTATAAGTAAAGATCAAATTCAACCAAAATAAGATACGGTCATCTTAACAGAAGTATAAAACGCTTGTGATACATTACATAATTAGATTAAAAACCCAACCCTTGGTGGAGTGATATTTTTCAAAAGTTTGATTAAAAGAAGTGTGAACATACTACGAATAGATTATACTTCCAATAAAACATATTAGAAACCCTGCTCATCACACAATTCAAAATATTTAATGCAGATTTTATGACTTAATGTTTTTAGGGCGAGGCAATGTAAAAAAAGAGTTGAAAATTCACGGGGCATAAAAAGGCGCTGAACGAATTACAGCCACGAAATCCCAATAGACGACCATCCCATTTTACCGGTGGAATGTCTGTAACAAAATAGACAACCACTTATGCAAATGGCGTACAGTCAACTGTGTTCCGGGACATCCGGAGACGACTGTTTGCCGCTGTTAAAGAACGAATATTCCCAGAATCGAAATGCACCTTAAAATTTTAATTTCGTACTCTTCTGACATATCAAGAATGCGTTATATATTTTTACTTAATGCATACGCCGCAGCGCAATTCTCCCGCCATTTCAGCGAGTGTACTAACATTCTGTGCACTTGCCATTGAAAAATATTGCACTGTAAAGGCTGTGCACTTTAAAATCAATCTTAGAGAAAAGTCACTGCTCCTATAGGCCGTTCACGGTAAAGTGAGCACTTTTGAAGCCCTATTTACTTTTTTCTTTCAATCAATTTATATCCTTCCACCATTTGTTAATGCAAACCCTGCCATGTGGGTAATAAACCCAAAATCAGAAGTCCGAGGTCACAATGAAATGTATTTATTGGTTCTTATGTCAGATGAAACAGCTTCAAAAAGTGCTCACTTTATCGTGAACGGCCTATACCTGCATAGATTTTAGCAATCGCGCTGAGCGACATACGCCCATTAAAGTTGGTAACAATGAATGGAAAATAGTTCCATATTTTAACGTCGAATAAAAAGTGTTAGGTAACCATTTGTGATAACTTAAATAATTTCTTTGGCTTTCTGTTTTTTTAAATACACCGAAGTGTAAAATTGAGTAGCTTTGTGAAATATTTACTTTTCTAATAATTTCACAGTTTCACTTGACCGACGCATGAATAAAGTGATGAGGTCCATTGCATTGTTAATTTCACATTAGGCGGAATAATGCACAACCTGCATACAAGTAGATCTTAAGCAGGGCTTTCAAAAGTGCTCATTTTACTGTGAATAGCTTATAATAGTCAATAAGCTGAGGTACAGATAGAAATGGACTGTTCACGGTAAAGTGAGTACTTTTAAAGTCCTAGTTACATTTTCCTTTTAGCCATTTTTTATCTCTTAACGACTTTTTAAGATAAATATTGCTATGTAAGTAATAAGCATAGTGTGTATTCCACCGCACTCGAAATTAACGTCCAAGGCTACAATGAAATATATTTACTGACTATTATTACAAATGAGAGGCTTTCAAAAGTGCTCGCTTTACCGAGAATAGCCTATTAATGGAAAACAGAAATAGTAAACCTTCACTCAAGAGTACTTGATCGCAAAGCTTATTGGTACCAAAACGGTTCTCAGTAATTCAGCGGCCGGTCTTTGACCGCAGTGATCTGCGTTCACGCCCGTGTTTAAAGTCTCATTTTTTCCCCCTTGCCACAGGCGAGATGGCAGGTGAAGTGACTTTAGGTTAATCGAAGTTTCAAGTTTCAACAACATGACCAAACTTTCCATTTTTTTTTTACACGAAGTAGGTGCTGAGTCATTCTCTAAGAGTTAAACTGTTTTACATCTTCTGTCGCGTTCCCGATTTCAGCAACATAACAACGGATGACGGCTGTACACAGTTGTGGCAGCTGTCGGATTAGGCCTATAGTTTATTCACGGTATCTTCGGCCATTTCTGAAGCCCTGCTTAAGTTCTACTTTCAGGATATTCCTCCGCCTCGTGATACTAAGCTTAACTAAGTCTTGAAGATCACACCAGAAGGACAACGAACCGGATTCGTGCGCACTCTGGTATAACAGTATTTTGTATAATAACTATTTTTTACTAGGCGCTACCAACAGACATGTTTTCTCACTGTTTTTATTCAAATTATTTATAAATGAAGCATTATATTTGATAGATGAAATATTAATAACATTTCAGTTTAACAGGAAAAATAAAAGTAACTTTAATGCAGACAAGTATAAAACGCTTGTGATACAGGACATATTTAGGAAACAACCAAACACATCATACATGGAGAGATTTTTCAAAGGTTTGATTCAAATAGGCCGAAGAAAGCGTGAATAGACTATACTTGCGGTGAGAACTTTTCAGCTATCTCCATAGGCAATATACGCTTTCTTGATGAAAAAAGTGACATGAATATAAGTCGTCGTACGCTATACGAGTTTGTAGAACTGCTCAAATATAGACCACAGAAAACTTTTAAAAGCGAAATATTATGTTTTTTTCCACTCGTTATAATTTAAATAGTAAAACAAAATTCAAGATTGGGAAAATCATATTCAAAAAGAGAGAGTACTAAGGCGTTTCTTTTCAGTAGTACATCACCCTCGAAACTATTAGTTTTTCTATAGAGGCCTATTTCTTTAACTGAAATTCACAGTTCTGCACTAAGATTTTGGCTTTAAAAGAGTCATAAGAAATAATATTTTATAGTACGTTGTACGTGTTGCTTGGCCTCCTCGATGCACTGTAACCCCAACGACGATTGGGGCCGTGGTGTCTGAGCGATTAGCACGCTCGCCTCCCACGAAGGCAAACCGGGTTCAATCCCCGGTCGGATCACCGGATTTTTGCAAGTGGGAATCGTGGTGGACGATGCCGTTGGTGGGCGGGTCTTCTCGGGTATCTTCCGTTTCCCCCGCCCCTTCATTCCGACGCTGCTCCATATTCATTTCAATCACCCTCATCGGCTCTCAAGACCTCGCTGTTAAGAGCCGCCCAAATCTCTTCACTCACCCTAACGACGATTAATCGATTATAACATATGCCTACGTGTTGTAAGGGTAGCGTTGTTACCAATCCCCCGAGGGTCCCGGCATTCGATTCTCGGTACCTGGCTTTGACCATTTTTGAGTGGTCGGTAACCCTGGCTCACTTTCATGCAGCGGAAGGTGATGGTAAACCACTGCTTGATAATTCTACATTGGCGCGTTGGGCGCACCGCGGTTTTCAGTACCGTGATGTTGACTGGTGCTCAGAAATTGTTATTTTATCCTTTCATTTCTTTCCATAACCTGTCCTATTTTTGGTTGCTTCCAGCTTTTCTGAAGCCCTGCTCAAGCTCTACTTTCAGGCTACACATTATGTATCCTTCCACCACATGCAACTAATTGCAGAAAAAGACAACTAATTGCAGAAAAAGAAGCCAGTATAAATAAAGTCGAAATAAATAAATAAATAAATAAATAAATAAGCCATGCTTTTTTTACACGATAGTAAATCGTGTTTTCAAGTACTGCATTTCTGAAAATCTAAATGTGGCAATAGTAATGGTTTACTTCACAGATAGTGGAAGAATTCCCCCTATCCCCCCCTTTTTTTACAGTTGAATAATTTTTACATAAGATCTATTTCTTACAAGCTGTCGTCAACACATTTTTTTCTCTCTGTTTTAAATTCGTATTGACTGCGGAACAATTATTGAAATTTATAAACAAAAAATTAATAGAAGATTTTATGTCACTATTAAATAAAGCGTAGTTATGTTGAAAAAGCGTAAAATGGTTTTGATATGAGATTTATTTAGGAAACGAGACATGTAAATGGCGTAATTTTTTCAACGGTTTGTTTATAAATATTTGTGATACCTTGAACAGACTATAAATCCGAATTGAAAATCATGGTAAAAGTTGATATAGGCTGTTCACGGTAAAGTGAGCACTTTTGAGGACCTAGTTACTTTTTCCTTTCAGCCATCTTTTTAACCTCTAACCACATTTTTAAAATAAATTTTGCAATGTGTATAATAAACACAGTGCGCATATTCCACCGCACTCAGAAGTTAACACCTAAGGCAAAGAATAAAATATATTTCTTGACTATTATACCAAATTAGAGGGCTTTCAAAAGAGCTCACTTTACCCCGTGAATAGCCTTTAACTGTAACATCGTCCTGTGCAGGAGAGCAAGTGTGACAAACTTGTAAGCATTGCGCCAGACGTTTGTAGTCGAGCTTAGTGACTCACGAGGAGAGAGAGAGCGAGAGAGAGGTCTTCCGAGTCAACTCCCGCCAATTGCCGTCGCATTCCGCTCGTGTATCATTGGCCGGGCAAGGGTAAGGGCACCTTCTCGGCCTGTTTCTTTTTCATCTCGGCTTTATCGTCGCCCCGCCTGTCGCACGCAGTTGCGTCTTCTCGCCCGCCCTGGAAACTTACAGTGACGGATCGTCCCAGGCGGAGTTCTTTGTAGATACAGTCTGTATGAAGTGTTCAGTTATTTCCTGAATACGCCATGTACCTACCACAAACGTTTAATATTTCTTTTAACATAAAAGTACATTACATTTAGTTAAATCTAACTTTATATTTCATCTATAAATTATAATATGAATAAAACAGGGAGAAAATATGTGTGTTGGTAATACCTAGTAAGAAATAGTTCCTATGCAATATGAGTACGCACGAATGCGGTGCGTTGTCCCTCTGGTGTAATTTTTTTAGACTCGGTTAAGCTTTGTTCGCCCGAGGCGGAGGAATATCTTGGAAGTAGAACTTCAGCAGGGCTTCAGGAAAGTGCGAAGTAACCGTGAATTGACTGTATCCGGCGTCGCGCAGCAGATGTATCGCTTGCCTTTCATCCAGGGCGATGACGCCATTAGAAAGGAAGATTGTGCTGGGTGTGTGTGAACGTGCGACATTTTTAGACCTTCTCATTTCCATAGCAACGACTTTTTTTTGTGTGCTTTTTGACGTAACGCCAGTGACTCGACGTGAAAGGACTGAATACTCTTTGTTCTCAAGAGAGCTACGATGAATACAAAGAGGTTCTTCATTAATTATTTTCTTAAATTAATGTCGCACGGATGTTTTCTTAATTAAAAACATAATAAACTGTGTTGTGGCACATACGAGGACGCCATTTTTTCCCCAGTATCCCAGCAAACCCCTGTATCTCGTATAGGCGAAGCGAATTCCACACTGAAAAAACGCTATAATCGGATTTTTTCGTCTCACGCATAACTCACGTAGTTTTTATGAAAAACGCACACACACAAAAACAGAATACAACCTGAATATTACCTACAGCAACACATGAATGATCACTAGTTAGTTGCTTTAAATCTTGAAGTGCATTTTCTTTCATTTAATTAAATTGTAACATGTAGTCTATTGATTCTAGCATAGCTGTATTGATTACCACAGTTCCCGTGTCTCATGCAGGGTATCGTGATGGATTTTCGTGCGATACAAATTAAAAGTGTATTTGGGATCTAACTCACGTTCACGTAAGTTAAATACCTTTTAACACCTCTGTGCTGCCGATATTAATACAGGCTATTCACGATAAAGTGAGCACTTTTGAAATCAACCTTAGAAAAATATTCACCGCACGCATATATTTTTTAACGGGTGTAATGTAACTTCTTCAATAGCTGAACTTGTTTAAGAGAAGGAGTTCTGCATCCCGTGTAACCACGCCCTGTCATTAGATTCTGTATGATGAATGTTCTGTTGAGTTGCAGTGTATGCTCCGTGCCACCCAGTTACGTCTGCTAAGAATTCTAATAAGAAGTGTAATCCCTTGCATGAGCTCGTGATTTGCCTCCATAGTTGCCTCACTTTAGCGTTTCCTTGGGTTTGTATTCCCCCCCCCCCCTTACCACTTCTCACGCCCCCGTAGTTTGTTGACAAGACGACAGGACTCTTAAACTACTTCTGAAGTCGTTTTCACGGACATCGTAACAACGCAAAAAAAAAATAGGCTGTAGAAAAGACTATGTACTGACTTGTCCAAACGAAATGTTCTAACCAGTCACCACACACTATAGTTCGCGGAAAGTACTTTTTTTTTAAGGGGACCTGCTAGTAAAACAGCAATGGAAAAAAATCAATACTCGCTCGTAGACTGGTGTCTGCAAATAAGTGTTCTAGGAACATATGTTTTTCTCAGTAAAACGAACAGTTATTTATTTAGGGTTTTCACTTGTTATTGTATAGGATAAATAAAAAATGATAGTAGGTGAAAATGATTTACAGTAGTTTCATTTTAAGAGTGTGCCTGTGTAGGAAGGAAAAAATTACTTAATGACATCTCAGTTTAGTGTCTTGGTCTCCATCGTATGTAATAACACTCGACTGATGCAGATTTTCATTTTAGCAGCCCAACGCATTAAACTGAGATGTCACTTAGTACTGTTTTCCTTCCTACACAAATCAACGCGTATATATTTTTTTTGCGCGATAAATTTCACTGCCTCTGAATATGTACTATCATTGTGCACTTACAACAATAGCTTTAAATGTGTAAATTCTAGCGCCGTCAAAGAAAGTGACGTTAGCGCCACCATGTTATATACCTCTGTATTCTCTGACTATGACCAACAGCTCTGACAGGGGCTTTGGCCATACGCCTTCGCCGCGCAGAATACTTCAACATACAGAGGCAAAACAGCCGCTTATATCGTGAACTCAAGCCGCACATGCCAGCAAAATGGCATTACCGGCCAGCAACATTTCGGACCTTGCTATATTCGTAAACTTAAACGCACGGAGAGGGAGGGAAGGGAGGGGAGAGAGAGAGAGAGAGAGAGAGAGAGAGAGAGAGAGAGAGAGAGAGAGAGACACTTATGTTTGCTTGGGGTTCGTACATCGTCAAACGTACGTAGGTTGCAAGGTGCCGAGTGGCGAACGGCGTTCTCGGTAAAGTGTGGTATCTCTCTTATAAGTTAATCTGACTCAACTTATATAAATTATTCATCTCATCTCCATGATCTTATTTTCTTCTCAGTACCAGTTTACTCCGTCTCCAGTCTCCTTGGCGTGGGTCAAGCTGTTATTATCACGATGTTCCCGTAAATACTCCTTCACACAGTGCTTTACTATCAAACAACATACAGCATGTGAGTACTTGGTGGATAGGCTGTCCAAAGACATGTTAAAATTTCCTGTTACTATTCTAAATATGGCTTCTTCTCACTTTCCGAATCAAACCTTTGAAAAATCACACTGTGAATGACGTGTTTGGTTTTATCCTAAACATGTCATATATCATAGGCGTTTTTACTTGTGTTAACATAAAAGTATTTCATTTTTGGTAAAATTTAACTTTTACTTATTTCGTATTAAAATTTATAATGTTTCCTTTCTAATAATAAATATCAATAAAACAGCGAGAAATATAGGGGTGTTGGTAGCGCCTAGTAAGAAATAGTTCTTGTGCAGAATATTAATTACATTGTGTGCGCACGAATGCGGTGAGTTGTCCTTCTGGTGTAATTTTCTAGACTCAGTTAAGCTTTGTTCGCACGAGGCGGAGGAATATCCTGGAAGTAGGACTTTAGCAGGGCTTCGAAGTAACCGTGAAAAAAAAAAAAAAAAACCTGCATTATTAACAATTTTTTTCAAGAATATTTTTGTTTCGTACAGTGTGAAAACAAGCTCCAGGGGAGGGACTCAGGCTCCTTTAACCTCCCCCCCCCCCCTTCACACCAAACCGGGATTAGCCACTGGGCACGCCTCCGTCAAAGAAACCGCGACGTCAGTTCGCTTCTTTGTAGTAAGCTGTTCTATGCCTCATGTTCATAGCCGCGTGCAGGTAGCCATCTGGATATGCGCGTATCGATTGTCACCATCCTTGTCTGCTTCCGCACCCGTGGTGTGCATGCCGTAGTTCGCCGTCCGTCAGGAAGGCACGCAACACTGCAGGCGAGGTGAACGACCGACACGACGGTCAGGGCTGGCTGGACTGTCCCCCGATTTGCATCGCGTCGCATCGTCGCCACAAGGTCACATCAACCCGCTTTCACGCACAGAAAAACGCTGAGAGCCAAAAATAATGCTTACAATATGCGTGATGTCTTCTATGGTCCATTCCTTGCGGTTATTTTCATCTTTTCTGAAGCCGTGCTGAAGTTCTACTTCCAGGATATTCCTCCGCCTCACGCGAGCAAAGGTTGACCAAGTCTATAAAAAATTACACCAAATGGACTACGCACCGGATTCGTTCGCACTTACTTTAATAATATATTGCATAGGAACTGTTTCTTACTAGGAATTACCAACACACCTATTTTCTTCCTGTTTTTTTTTACTGATATTAATGTTAAATTAAATATAATTTAAAAATAAAACAATTAAACCAAAAATAAAGTAAGCCTATTTGTATATTAATAGAAGTATAAAACGCCTGTAACACATGACATGCACAGGTAACAACCAAACACTTTATACATGAAAATTTTATTCAAAGGTTTGATTTAAAAAAAAGTGTGAAGAATCCGCGCATAGACTATATTGGTGGTTCACTGTTAATTGAACACATTTGAAAGGCCTGCGTAGGACCTAAGTTTCTTCTCATTTTTATAATTCCGCTGAATGTAAGATTAACGTTGCCGCGGTACGTCTTACTCTATTCATGCGCCATCTATGTGCAAGCCGTGAAATATATATATAATATATATAAATAAAAGTAAATGTGGTAATGAAATGCCAACTAGCGCCCTTATGTGCATAAAATGAACACTGGCTTCAGAAGCTACATATTTACATATTACGCTCCCGATGCAAAGCCAAGAACTATTTTTATTAATTTGCTGCCAACTAACTGGGAGCATGGATACAAGCGTGTACTGTAGCATATATGCAGGTATGAAGTTATGGGTAGTGATATTTTCCCGAGGTTGATTTCATAAGTACTCACGTTACCGCGAACAGCCTTTACACACCTGCCAATGAAAAATGTCCTTCACGTAGCCCACACTCAACTCAACACGATGAAAACACTACACGGTAGTTCAGAGCCTTGGGTTTAGCGACGATGGCTTAGTGGTGGGTTAAAAATAAATAATCTTAGGCACAGTGCATAGGACGTAACAGTAGAATATTCACAGGGCCTGAAATTTTGTACAAAATCGATTCACGATAGAATATTATATATCATGTCTAGCTAATGAAATTTTGTGACTAGTCATCCGTTGTGTATAGGTAGAAATGTTTTAATTATTTTATTGTTTTTATACACATAAATGCAGTTCGTATATAAGTCAATAACAAAAAAAAAAAAAAACTGCTAAGGTACTGTCGCCTATTCTTTCCTCTGAATTAATATTTTGTGACATTTGTTCGTTTCTGCAGCATAGTTGCTGTTCTTCCATTTTAAACAAACAACATCGCTGAAAATGTTATTCTCTGCTTTTATTGGCTGATGGCTCATGCTCCCGCATAAGAAATGAAATATAATCATTTTCTTTGTGCACAATGTCGATCTCATGCACACGACCTGTTATGCGTAACATGGCGGTCGATTCTTCGGCACACGACCTATGTTCTGTGGTCATTGTTACGTTTTCAATTGTAAACCAAGCTTCACTTGATGCGCGTGGCTATGTAACCCCACGCTTTTGAAGCCTCAAACGCGAAAATAGAGCCAGTTAGACCGGCTCCTTAATAGCTAGAACAGTCCCACAGATATCTATTTTTTTTATCGTGTTTGGTGAAAGTCTGGAGCACGTAGTTAACCCAAGTCCTGCCACAAACGTGCGGTATTCGGAAAACTGAACGCGGGGAACATTTTTTTTTACAGCCCATAACACAGTGGCACGTCCATCTTATGTAAAATTGTAAATATTAATGTGCGGAAGATAAATAATCGGAAATCAGACCATAATAGGTGAAACCCGATTTGCGCGGAGACAGAGAAAGCACGCAGATTGCTTCATCGACCCAGTTCCGTATGTTTGCCAGTGGTTTCCACTGATTTCAAACAAATTTGAAAACCCTAATCAACTCGCCGTTAACGGGTTTTTCTAATTTTCCAGTCGCGAGGTGCGAAATATGCGAATTTACTGCGATTCTAATGCCAGTGATTCCAACCAGACTCGAAAGTAAGAGTGTTTGCACATGGTTGCCAATTATCTGGAAAACAGGGAAATGGGGGAAATGTCAGGGAATTTTGAACAAGTTGGCTAAGTGTCAGGGAATTCTGTGATACGAATGCTATATTTGGTAGTTGTGTCCTAAATCGTGCACCGCTACCAGAATCGTATAAAGTTGTTTTGGTGATTTTTTTTTAAAGCGTATAAGTATTTTCTTGTATGTAGCGAGCAATTTTGTAAGATCAGATAAATATGTTGGGGTAAAAGTGTGTAATAATGCAAATGCATCAATACCTACAGAAAAAGAAATGTTAGCAAAAGGTCAGGGGAAAAAACTATTTTTGTCTGGAAATCAGGGAAATAATTCTCATGCAAAACATTACTACACTGAGTGCACACGACGGCGGTGCATTATCTCTTTGGTGTAATTTTCTACTCTTGGTTAAGCTTTGTTTGCATGAGGCGGAGGAATATCCTGGAAGCGGGACTTAAGGTGACCGCCTGTTTGAAGGAATTTTGCACGTCTGAGGCGTAAAAGCGTGGGAGAGCTTGGGGCGACCGAGACATGCGCATCAACTCTCCCATCGCCTCTATGTGCATCAAATCACTGAACTGGCGTGCAGTCTTGCCGTCGATAACGCGCCTCTATGAGACTTTCGACGTTAAAATATGGAACTACTTTTCCTCCATCGTTACCAACTTTACTGAGCGCATGTCACTAGGCGCGCCCGTTAAAATATATGAAGGTAGACGCAGTGACTTTTCTCTAAGGTTGATTTCAACAGTGCTCAGTTGATCGTAAACAGTCTTTACCCAGACGGCCACCTTAAACAGGGCTCGAGGAAAGTTTAAAGTAAGGGTGAGTGGGCTGTATCACTTTTCCAAGGTGAAGTACTTGTGGCTGGCGGGCTGTATGTAGATCAGGCGGCGAGGGTGTGCGCGCTCTACTTGGCACGACGGCCATCTGGACTCCTGGCAGCGGCGAGTCAATTCTCTTCACTTTCACCGCGAAGCTCGTCGAGCTGCACCTCTTCATCCCAGTTTACCCGCTCCCTCCTTCACGGGTGTCGCGCTTTCGACTTGCCGGCTGTCGTGTCCATCCCACCACCTTAGGTGTGTTCGCGTGGTGAAAGGCTGTTCACGATAAAGTGAGCCCTTTAGGAATTAAGTATCCTATTCTTTCAAGGAAACGGGCTATATATTAATGTTACAAAGGCCTCCATAGCAAAGAAGCAAGTATTTTTCTGTTCAACTAAGTCCGCTGTAGTATAGGCGTATATCTATCGTTAGCAGGAACGCCGAACAAAAAAAAAAAAAACACCAAATTCTCTCTGCTTTCAAATCAGGCAACAGACTTAATGTGTGACCGAACGGTGGGCTTGTGAAGTTTAAGTCCACGCCAATGTTAATTCTCACAAGCGGCGGAAGGACACAAAGTGGGCACCAAGAGGGATCTAAGCAGGACTTTAAAAAGAGTTGCCGGCTTATAAGGGCATACACCTCGGCCGCGACAGGGACTGGTCGAGCTCCCCGAGCCGCTTCCGGACTTGCCGAAGAAATCGCGAGCGGGCGAGATGAAAAAAAAAAAAAAAAAAAACTTGCGGGAAGAATGCGGCCGCAGTGGTTTTTTTTTTCCTTTTTAAATCAAGGCGTTAAATAGCGTTCAACGGCCATCCGTCGTCTCGCGCTAACTCCTGATGATGTTGGGGGGGGGGGGGGGGGGAGCACAGCATAGACGCCCAACCGCCGTACGTCGTTTGTCACGCTCACAAGACAAGACAAGTTATGTACAGTAAAGACTGTTCACGATAAAGAGAGCACTTTAGTAATGAACCTTAGAAAAAGTCACTGCCCCTGCAGTCATATATTCTAATGTACGCACAGAGTGACATTCGCCCATTAAACGCCCATATCTTAACGTCGAATAAAATGTGTTAGGTAACCATTTGTGATAACTTAAAATTAATTCTTTCGCTTTCTGTTTTTCTAATGCATCGAAGTGTAAAACTTGAGCAGATTTGTAAAGTATTTACATTCTTAATAATGCTAGTTTTACATAAGCCAGAAGAATACTCAATGTGTATACAAGTAGATCTTAAGCAGGGCTTTAAAAAGTGCTCATTTTGCCGTGAACAGCTTATAGAACGTTTTACGTCCTCTACGAATGTCCCTGACATTGATCGCTTATTCTTTTTTCTCCTGTGATCTTATTGGCTGATTACATTATGCTCACGACACGAAATAAAATACCGCTATTTCGTGCACGACTACGCGTCAAAGTTGCTATAGTCCATTCGCGGTTTCTTCACACTTTTGGAATCAAAACTTTGACAAATCACCCCAAATATAATATGTTTTGTTGTTCCCTATTTATGTCGTGTGTATCACAAGCCTTTTGTTATTGTGTTAACGTAAAATTACCTTATTTTTGGTTATATTAAACTTTTACTTAAATTTCATCTATAAATTATAATATTTCATTTACAATTAAACTGAATAAAAACGGGGAGAAAATAGGCGTTTTGGCATTGCATAGTAAGAAATAGTTCTTATGCAAAATTGTATTACACTGAATGTGAACGAATGCGGTGCGCTGTCACTTTGGTGTAATTTTTTTGTACTCGGTCAAGCTTTATTTACACTAGTCAGAGGAATATCCTGGAAGTAGAACTTGAGCAGGGCTTCAGAAAAGTGTGAAGTAATGGTGAATGACCTATACCTACACGATACGTACGCTATGACCATGAACCGTGTCATAAAAAAATACCTATAGGCTGTTCACGTTAAAATGAGCAATTTTGAAAGCCCTACTTAAGGTCTAATTGTATGCACGTTGTGTATTCTTCCGCCTTATGTAAAATAAACATTTCCATGGGCCTCATCACATTCATGCGTCGGTCAAGTGAAACTGTGAAATTATTAGGAAAGTAAACATTTTATAAATGTGTTAATTTTTACACACTGGGGAAAAAAAAGAGAGAGAGAGAGAGAGAGAGAGAGAGAGAGAGAGAGAGAGAGAGAGAGAAGCGAAATAAATAATTTGAATAATCTGAAATGGTTATTTAACACTTCTTATTCGATGTTAAGATATAGAACTACATCCCATCTATCGTTACCAACTTTACGGGTCGAATGTCAGTGAGCCCGTTGAAGTATATGCAGGCATGTGCAGTGTTTTTTATTCTATGGTTGATTTCAAAAGTGCTCACTTTATCGTGAACGCGAACGTTAAGTATTACGGGCTGTATAGAAGAAACGAAGCGTTTGCGGACCTATGTTCATATTATATTATTTCTTCCTCCGGATGTGATGAATGTTTCCCGGAAGTATTGACATGTAATATTGCAACATCCTGTCCTGTATATTTTCACTCTATGCGAACACATTAAATACTTTACTTATTTTAAATGCCGAAGTTGTAAGACCGTGGAACCTGACTTCGGATATCTTCGGTAAGGTTTCGTTTTCCGAGTTGCGAGGGCCCGAGTCTGAGGAGCAGGTTGACGTTGTCGGGGCGAACAGTGCACAGTGGCCGAGTGGCGGGGAACGAGCCGGGCCGTATAACGGGAACACGAGCACGTGGTGTCCGGCTGGCACGGGAAAGTGCGTGACCCTCGACGGACGCTCCCCGCGGGATGGAGACTTTCCTCCGCGGACCACTCATCCCGCACCGGGCGCGGCGCCATCTGTCACGTGGCGCGCGCCGTTTCTCCCGCGCCTCTCTTGGCGTTCGCCAGAGACAAGGGCTCTTACAAGGGCTGTTCACGATTTTTTCTAACTACCCTATATATAATGGCGTATTCCAATTACTCGCTCTGAGAGCAGTTGGATTTCCGTATTACAATTGCGAGTTGCACTGAACGAGTACGCACCGAGAGCAATTTTTTCCGCACCGAATCTGGAGTCAGTTCTGCTTTTCAGAGCAATATGGCGGCGACCTGTGAGTATGACAACACGAAAATTATTGCAGTGATGGAAATTCTACAATATCTAACATTTCCACAGCTGAATAATACATACTATTTAATATGGAACAAATATGTCCTTGGTACATTGACGATATCGTTTGTAATTACAACGGCGATGAGGTTAATTTCACCCAGTAACTCGTGCATACATTTTTGCCGACGAGATAAAAAATTGAAATTGGAGAAAATTATCTGTACGGAATTTCATAAATTTAAATCCTTTTATCGTCATCGTATTTCAAGCATTTTCTCCAAAAATTGATATGTTGTTGCAAATGTTTTGCACTTTTTTCGCGGCTTGTTCCAGTTTTCAGAGCGCACCGAGTGCGCCACACAGAGCAGTCAATTGGAGTACTCCATGAGTGTTAAGTGGAAGCTCGGTAGGTAGGACGGGAGCTTATTGCGTCTCTAGGTTAACCCCTTACGCCTACAAGGATAGGAAATCATGCAAGGAGACATGCATCACGGCAGAGAGGGACTGGGCAGCCATGGCCTGCACTTTGGGACAATGACTACCTCTCTAAGTGTACTTATAGCTAAGCTATCACTAGAAGAGACTGGGAAGAAACCAGTAGGCTGTTCACGGTAAAATGAGCACTTTTGAAAGCCCTGCTTAAGAAATACTTGTATGCACGTCGCGTATTCTTCCGCCTTATGTAAAATTAACATTCCTATGGACGTCATCACTTAATTCAAGCGTCGGTCAAGCGAATTTGTTAAATTATTAAGAAAATAAATATTTTACAAAGCTGCTCATTCTCACACTTCGGCGCATAACAAAAACAGAAAACGAAATAAATAATTTAAGTTATCGCAGTGGTTACCTAACACTATTTTTCGACTTTAAGATATGTAACTATTTTCCATCCATCGTTACCAACTCTACTGGACGAATGTCACTCCTTGCGCCTATTAAAATATGTGAAGGCAGCGGCAGTGTTTTTTTTCTAAGGTTAATTTCTGAAGTGCTCACTTTATCGTAACCTGACTGGCTTCGTGACCTAGAAAAGTGTATCGGGGCTGTGGACACTGTTCCTTACACTGTTATTTTACAAACTGCCTGCGAATTTATCTTTCGGAGATGCACTAGTTCTATGCAAATTTACATAAATTGCAGTTTATCCCGGCTTATCCAGTAATAAATAAAATTAATGTTTGTGTGTCTTTAAGCTAATTTTCCGGTCACAACGGGTTTAATGTGATTGGTTAAACTTCGGTGACGACTCACGAAATGCAACGATTCCAAGTTGTGATATGAATTCTTCAAAAAATATGATACATTTCGTTCCAACAGTTGCTACAGTCGCCCCGAAGATACGCATTTTGGCATTCTTCCTGCACTCGCAACTGGAATGGAAGTATCGGATCAATCCACTAGCGAATTTATCCCGATAGTTTCAAAAATTGGGGCCTCGGCACAGCAAAGCCTCGAATGACATCAGAGCTAGCACGAGCCGCTCTCGAACTTTGGCCCGGTATCTCTGCGCGCTTTGCGCAAAATACCAACGGCACCGCCCATCGTCACCGACATTACGTCACGTACGAGCGGCAGGATAATATCAGTGCTGTGACCCACCTTTTCCTCCTCAGAAGGCGTTTCCTTCGTAGTTCGCATGCCATCAGCATCGCGCAGTGTCTGCTGGCTGGCGGTAACAATAACAAACCCCGGTGGAAACCTCCTGTCTGCTGGGCAAAATATGTTACCAAAACACTGTTATCGTATTTTATACGCTTAAAATAAAGCGGTATCAAATACATTTTATGTTTATAAAACGTTCATTTATAGGACAGGATAGGAGGTATGATCGTTTCTTGTTGCATCGTGCGGTGGCAAGATGTTTAACGTAATGAAAATTTCTCTGCGTTTAAATACAGTATAATGCCGTTACATCAAGTAAAATGTGGCAATTTTATTCATAAAAGATAGCTACAGGGACGCCTGTAGCATCTATTAAGATCACTGATGTCAAATAAGTACAACCTACCTCACATTCTCATGAACTTGCACGTACTGCATAACATTTACGGTCCATAATTATTTCACTGAGTCACCAAATACATCCTTACTACTTTATAAATGGGAAAGTGTGTTTGTGTATTTGTTTGTCCTTATTTCACGTCTAAACGGAGTAACGGATCTGTGCACAGATGTAGTTGGAGGGTCAGAGAGTGACATAGGCTACTTATCCCGGAAAAATATCTCATTTCCTTAAGAAAAATTCATATTTTAATTTTATCTCATTCCTTCAGGACAATTTTTGTTGTAATTTTACTGCATAAAAAAGGTATTGTTAAAAAAAATTCCGCCATTCTCCTTTCTTTTTTGTCTATGGGCTGTCTTCCATTCCTCCCCAAAAGCCGCAGTAGCTGAGTGGGTAGAGAACCCAATAGTGGGGCCACATTAACTTAGTGGGTAAATAACTCAATAGTGGGGCCGCAGTAGCTCAGTGGCTAGAGAACCCAATAGTGGGGCTGCAGTAGAGAGATATATATATCAAGTGGTGCTGCAGTCCTAAATTTCATGCGAACGAATTGCACTGGTCATCTAGTAAATTAATATAGATGAAAAAATTAAAAATTGCACCTAACCGTCGAAAGGATTTGTTTGACCATTGTGGTAATACTTCAACCACTATATAAATAATTTACTATCATACCAATTTTTTTTAAAATACTGTATGATAACTACAACCCATCAAATAGCAGTACCTATTTTAAAGTTTAGATGGTTACTACAACTATTATCTTCTTCTCGGTGCAGAGTTACCAAAAGACGACTGAAAATGGTTGTTTTATAGCGGGCAAAGTATTTCCACGGGATAACGTAACGCCGTTATACGATACCGGACGATGCCGCTGATCAGCGGGTTTTCTCTGGGATCTCCTGTTTCCCCCGCCATTTCATTCCGGCGCTACTCCTTACGCACCTCGTTTCACCTTCATCGGCTCTCAAGACCTCGATGTTTTAGCCGCCCAAATCTCTTCACTCACTCACTCTACGATACCGCCCCCCCTCCCTTTTTCTGTAAAGAAACCGTTTTTTTTAACAGCGTACCATCCGGTGATATCGAATCTGCCGTTGCTTTCTTTTCATCCCCCCGCTGAGGGCGGTGCAGTCGAAAGTAAGCCGTGGGGTCCCAGCGGTACTCCGGCAGGCCCAACCAGAGCGTGAAGAGATAATAACCAGACCATACCGCGATCCCTCTGAGCGACCACGTCTTGTTGTTTACCCTCAGCGCTGCCATTACCTCGGGCGTCGCCGCAATACACACAGCATCTACCACTCCTGCTTGTGTCGTCTACAACGCGGAGGGAGGCGAGCACGCAGCTGACTCGCCGTTTGCCATAACGGCAGGTGAATTACTCCGAGGCGAACGGGAAATAGATTTTGACGCGTTTTTAATATCCTCGCCACTGAAATGACATCGAAAGGGCTACTGACATATGTCCGTTCACGGTTACCTCCAACTTTTCTGAAGCCCTGCTTAAGTTCTACTTCCAGAATATTGCTCCGCCCCATACACACTAGTAAATTTCACCAAAGGGACGACGCACAGAATACGTACGCACTCAGTGCAATCGTATTTTGTATAAGAACTATTTATTCCTAGGAATTACAGCACGCCTATTTTCTCCTTCTCCTCTATCCATTAATTAAAATGAAATGTTATAGTTAATAGGTAGGGTTTAAGTAAAAGTTCAATGTAACGAGAAATTACGTACTTTTACGTTAGTACAAAACGCTTGAAATATTTACTAAACATCCAAAAACGTCATACATGGGGTCATTTTTAAAAGGTTTTGATTCAAAAAGTGTAAAGAAACCGCTAACAGACTACTTAACTTTAAGCATTCGTGCCTATCATTGCGAGTCGTATATTCGTTCTTAACACAAGGAAAACATCATGTGGCCGACCTGCTATTAAGACACATGATTACAACTTTCAGTGCCGCAATCCTGTTGTTAATTCCGTTTTGAAGGGATATTTTTTAACTGCGCGGGGAAAAAAATAGCAAAATCCGGCACTTTCAAGCGTCTTCAACCACAAAAATCCTAGATTAAGGAACTCCTAATTGTGCTGATAAAAGTTCACGTTACTTTTTTTCTTTGCAGACACAGTAGTTTTAAAATGTGCTTTATAATTTCAAGGTGAACCTGAACTCTTGCGAATCCCGTAACTATAGTCCAATGTTATCCTTCCATATTAATTTCCCCGAGCTGTTATGCCCGTGTTTATAAATTGTACAACTCTGTGCGTTTCGTACCAGCTGCGAAAGAACGTTTCTAATGTATTTATGGGGTCAAAGGAACAGATTCGCTTTCGGGGCATCGTGGGTTCCATTTCACCATCTGCACGGGAAAGTTATTCTCGAGTGACATTCCATACTCAAGTCTTTTGTTTAAATTTCTAGTTCATCAGTATGTGAAGTAGCAATAATTATTTTATTACAGTATTTTATAAACGTGCCATTACAGATGAGGGAGGTATGTCTAATCTATCTGAGGCCCTACAGCGGGAATGTTGTCATTAACAGTGGCAGGTTAGACTTCAAGCATGTACACTTCAGTGTTACGTTTATGTTTGAACCATAATTGTTTTTGTCACACACTGGACGAAGCTAAGCCAATAACAAACCGGGAGAAACCTGGGTCGTATTATGTGCAATCCTATACAAAGAAAAATAAAAGCATTAAGCATTTCGCCACGAGAGTAGCGATTGTTATTCAACTTTGTAAAGGATTGAAAAGTCTAGGCTGGTTCCATATCATCATCCACTGTTGTTTCCAACCTTCGCATAGAGAAATGTCTCCATCTCCTCTTATCTCTCCACCTCTGTTCATTCTTGATCTTGCTTCAATCTTCTCGCCTATCCTGTACTCCTACCATTATCTGGTGTTCCTACTACCTCCTTCTTGGCCTTCCCTCTGAGGTCTTCTTCCCATGTATTAAATTTCCATCATTTGTTTGGGCAGCCTATATATCATCCTCTGTACTGTACATTTCCGTAATACGCCATTCTAGCATTCAAAGATCTAATTCAGATCCTGTGCGCTTGTACAACTGCGTTTCTAATCCAGTACTATCTTGATTATCAGCATGCTCCTCATAATATTCGTATCCACCGCTTTTATTTTTCCTACGTCTCTCTTAACCATTGTTTAAGTTTCCGCTGCATATGTGACAATCGGCACGTAATATGGCATGTTATAACAACAGTTTACGCTTCAATGTCACCCCTTTTTTTTTCACGCTAGATTTCTCACACGTATTTCCCTACCCGTTCCCTATTTCTTCCCTCCTGCGTTCCTGCCGTATGAATAAGCAAAATGCATGCATCCCCAGCCATATGCAGTGCACAGAGAATGTTCCTGCACGCTAAGTGGATTGTGTATGCTGATGTGTGGTTGGTTGTGTGTTTGCGCAGTTAAAACTCCGGTGAAGAAGTCTTCGGTAGGCGAGCCGCCCCGGGAGACATGCCCCACGGACTCCATCACCTCCAGCTACGGCGTCGGCCCCACTGACGAGAACGGACGTCCCTTGTTCGGCCTCAAGGCGCTCCGGAGGACCAACACCAACCCCATCAATCAGATACCGCAGGGTGAGTTCAGTTTAGAGATGAGCTAAACCACTATTTCTCAGGAACACCCCGTACCTGTTCCTGTTCCCAGTCGATACCTGTTGCTAATGCCTGTTATTGAGAATACCTGTTATGGATATGAAGTGTTCTAGACTGCGTTGTTCCACTATCTCGCCATGTTATGGAATACTTGTTATTAGCCAAGTACTGGCCTGATCTTTTTCGCTACCTCTACGTAGAGCATACCCTCCTGGTAGTTGGATTATTTAAAGTACCTTCTGAAAATATTTTAAAGTCGTCAGTATAAAAAAAATCATATATATGAATACCCGGCTCTAGTGACTTCACATCGGAAAATTAGCAAGGTGTGTGGGATTCCCTGCAGAGCAAGCAAAGTCGGGCGTTATGATTGTCCTACCAGGAAATGGGTATGAGGAGGTATGCCTCCTCGCGTCTCATGTTCTCCTGGACAGTGACAATAGGTGGCCGCGTTTTTGTGAAGGTGGGGGGGGGGGGATAAAATTAAGTTAAACAAACATTTTGCAGCATTCTCGCCCGTAAATATTATTGGTATTTAGTATTGAATTCTAATGTATATCAGATGGTACGAAATTATTTCGTACGAGTGTCGAGTAACAAGCGGGTACGTGTGATTGTTCCTGCTTCAGTAACAGGCAGGAATGGTAACAGGTATCGCCAAAAACTAGGAACAGGTATCGACTGTTCTCGTCCAATACCTGAAAACATGTATTGAAAACACTCCCCATCTCTAGTTCAGTTCCTCCATGGCCGCCGGGCTTGCTAGCTCTGTCTAGAGACCGACCTCTTTGACACAGATGGTTGCGTGCTCCGGGTTGGAGTCCCGTGTAAGGCATGGCTGTCGATTTTCCTTCGTCGTAACGGTACTCTCCGAGTCACCGTCCATGCAAATTGTCACTGAAAATGAGTTTTGTCTCTGAAAGTCCGAAAGAATTAATCCTTGTCGAGATAAAAGAAAAAGAGGCGACGTCGGTGGACGCGCGAATTGAGGCATCTTTCGATCAGGAGATTCCAGGTTCGAATCCCGGAAATGGGCAATGCTTTTAGACTTAAATTTAAGTTAGTGCCTATCACATGTAAGCTGTCTTACGGTTAGCCTCCCATAATAAAGGGAATGTAAAAATAATAATAATAATAATTTGAAGAATAATCAGTGTCCTGTGCAACATTGAGGAACCAGTAAAGACATGTTTTGAAGCCAAAAAGATACTTTGAAAACTAGTCTGAAGTATTTAAACTTTAAATCACTCGAATGAAATTTTCCTCGGTCTCGGTGGAGGAATGGTTAGCACACAGAGTAACACCGGAAATCGTTGATTTGATTCCTGCCTCAAATCATGACTTTTAAGCTTTTGAGGTATTCCAGAAAATCCACAGGAACTGGGAACAAAGCGGTGTGATGACAGCATTTATTCCTTGCCATATGTATAGGAGAGTATTGAGTCATGTTGATATTTGTTGTCCCCTGTCACTCGAGGCTGTTGTTGGGTAAGCCCATGGTCAGAGGAGGAAATGTTAGTGCATTTATTTGGTACGTTATGATTACTGGAATATGCGTTAAGTTTTATGTTTCTGAGAATGTTGAAGGTGTCTGACAAAGGCCGTGTTTGTCTCCAGCGCGATAAAGCCAGAAGGTAGATGACAGTCATGAATTGAGAAAGTGGAGTAGAGATGGCATTATAATTGACAGAAGAAACGGTACTCTAGAAAATTTACCCTACTATGATACTGTCTGCCTTAGATCTTAATTATTAGCAGACTAATATATAAGACCAAGTAACCACCTCGGACCAATGTTAACTGTGAGATAGGATTGTTAAAGGCTGTTCACGATAAAGTGAGTACTTTTGAAATCAACCTTTACAAAAAGTCACTCCTCCTACCTGCATAATATTTTAACGGGCGCACTGAGTGACATGCGTCTAGTAAAGTTGGTAACGATGGAGAGAAAGTAGTTCCATATCTTAACGTCGAATAAAAAGTGTCACGTAACCATTTGTGATGACTTAAATTATTTGTTTCACTTTCTGTTTTTTCAATGCTTCGGAGTGTAAAAATGAGCAGATTTGTAAAATCTCTACTTTTATAATAATTTCACAGTTTCACTTGACCAATGCTTGAATAAAAAAAGAGACCCGTGACAATGTTAATTTTACATAATGCGAAAGAATACACAACGTGCGTATAAGTAGATCTCAAGAGTTAGTTGGAGCTGTGCATCCAAGGTCAAGAAGCGAGGGTGCGATACGGGCGACACTAACACTACGCGCAAGGCGTGCATTGTTTCCGCCGTGACACTATACTGGGCAAATTAGATCTCTAACAGTGGGGTTTTATTACAAGCGATGAAAGCCCACAGATTAAACTACGTCCGTATCTTTGTACTTTTCTGTTGCCGTTTAAGGGAACTGCACAGGCAAGCTTTAAAAATGCGATATTTGACCATCTTCACGAATTTTTTTCCTCCTAGAATATACTAAACATGACAAAAGTACTATAATAGGGCTATAGATATTTTTTTTTTTAAATCTTTTCCGACAAAAAGTCGTATTTGCAGAACATTTATTTACCGAGATACGTGTATTCGCGCAAACAACTATTTCAGAAAAAAACGTGCGGGTCCATATAACTCTTAAGCAGGGCTTTCATTTTACCGTGGAATGCGTATACCATTCTAGCTAGTATCGACTTAAAATGAAATTAAAGTGCTGCCTGCAATGTGTGAGGTGTGGCGAGGAGAGCAACGCAGTGTGCGCGTGTGCGGCAGATTGCACGAGGGTGTCCCCGGGCGCAGAGGAGCCGACGACGAAGCAGTCGCCGCCGGACGTGAGGGACTCTAGCGGACGGCCGCTGTTTGGTGGGTTGCGGGCACTGCAGGTGCCCAAGACGACACCCCAGAAGGAGCGCGAGGAGGAGCCTCTGGAACCAGAGGACGACGAAGACGACATGCCTGAGCAACCCGCCTCTCCGCAGCTCAAGGACCTCGTCAACAAGCACGAGCAGAGAGCACGTTAGTACTCCCCTCTCCGCATTTTAACACTTAAGGCCAGGCTTCACCATGCAGGGGGGTATAGGGAATCAAAGGCTAAATTCGGACACAGATCTCTCAGTAATTTTTTGTGGTAGTATTTTCAACTAAAGTTCTTTTGCTAGAGATTGAACTCTTCTAGAATTGTAAAGCTTCCAAATTTTAATTTTTTTTAAAATTTCAAATGCATGTTTTTATTAATTGTAAAATTGTGACATTTTTATAAATAATTAAAAAGTGAATTAAAAATTTAAAAATTAAAATTTCAATGGTTTACAAATGTAGATGTGTTCAATCTTAAACAAAAAAAAAACTTAGTTGAAAATACTAGCACAAAACTTACTGAAAGATATTTGTCCAAATTTAGCCTTGAATTCCCTATACGCCCATGCATGGTGAAGCCTGTACTTAGCTATTAGGTTTCTAATCGCACACATAATCTGTTTGCAGTTTCTTCATACTTTTAGATGTACAACGTGTTTGGTTGTTTTGTAAATATGTAACATATTACATCATTTTAAACTTGTATTAATACAGGGTGAGTCCTTTAAAAGAGGCCCCATGGGACTTGTGTGTAACGGAGCTAGGGAATGAGGAAATACAGTCCATTGTCACAACATATAGAGTTGGGTCCTGGAAGTGGCGGGCACTTCCAGCACCTACTCTAGGTATTTTGTTGTCACACTGGACTGTATTTCCTCATTCCCTCACTCCGTTATACACAAGTCCCACGGGGCCTCTTTTAAAGGACTCACTCTGTATAAAAGTATATCTATAAGTGATATTATTTCAAATAATTAATATGAATAAAACAGGGAGAAAATATATGTGTTGATAATACCTGGTAAGAAATAATCCTTATGCAAAAATAATATTACACTAACAGTGCACGAATACGGTGCGCTTTGGTGTGATTTTCTAGACTTCGTTAGGCTTTGCGTGAGACAGAGGAACATCCTGGAAATAGAACTTTAACAGAGTTTCAGAAAAGTTGGAAGAAACCATGAATAAACTAGAATTACATACTTCTTTACTTCTTTCAATTAATATTATTATTTTTTGTTTTGTACCACTTTCTTGCTGAGATTGAAATTAAGATTAGGTACCTGCACAACATATTTGAGCTCAATGCTAGTATTTCATTGACAGTCAGTGTATTTCTAAGAGAAGTATTTCATTGCAAGAATGTGTAAGTTCAGGTTGATCTCAAAAATACAGTAGGCAAAAATTAAAAACATGGGAGAAAGTGGAAGTCCCTTGGAACATTTAAACAACAAGCCATTTTTTAATTTTTCTAATGCCACTCGTGCATGATCTGTAAAATTGTGAATAAATAATGAACGTTATAGTCTCATTTTACATGGATAAAGGTAAAGACGAAAAACAACCCCAAATCAGACAGGTGTAATTTTGTGGCTATTTATTTACAGGGTTAATTTTCAAAGATGTCGTGCTTAAATCCAAAAGTATTTCCTTATTATTAAATACAGTTTAGAGTTTGGCTCATGTCATTAGCTGCCACCATTTTTACTTTTAATTCAAACTTTTTCTTCCTGATGACTATGAACATATTGATATATCACCTTGGCCTGTGTTACCAACTGTGAGCATATTCAGGATATATGTGAACATTTCTGTTTTTCGAAAACAGTTTATTTGATAATATAATTTATATTAATCATCAATAAAATTAAGCTGTGACCGGTATAATAAAACTTTATTATAGTTTTTTTTTGGAATACAACTCTTATTTACAACATGTGGAGTATATGGCTCAATTTCCATGTGTTAAGTTGTCTTACAAATTTCTGTATACAAATTGCACATGAATGTAATATGGTGATTAAATTAGTTCTCAAAGTATCATGGTGGGTGTACTTCCACATATGGTGCAATGATATCACCACAATTATTCATTGACTTTTGAGATTTTATCTAATAATAGCCACCTTATTGCATGTTTCACTGATGTATAAATGGTCTTTTGTGCTTGCTCATTAATAAAGAGAAAATATCTGCTGACATTGCTGCTGGCTAAATGGCAGGTGTAATTGTGTGTGTAATGTCATGTATCATGGATGTTGTGTGTGTTCGGCAGGAGGCAATGCAGTGTCGCAGCCGAACGTGGAACGCCAGAAGCCACGAGCCAAGCTGCGGGACAGTTTCCTGATGAAGGAGACGGTGGACTCTGCATCCAAGACCACCTCCTCCGTGGAGAGTCGTAGGGCTGTGTCACAGAGGACCGCCTCCCTCAAGGCCATCATCCAGAAGCACGAGAATATTGGGAAGTGTGAGTTGTCAAATTCATTTCTTAAGGGTGCTGCCTATCAAGCCGGCAGTCGTGAACTTCAAATGGGGAATCAATGTTAAAACGAAATTCATTTTCATTTGATCAATTTTAAAGAAAACTATTTCAAACAAAAAACATGTTGATGCAATTTTCTCAGAGAATATTGCTACATAAAATTGTTTTCGAAAAAAATTATTTATCCATCTTTTTTTTGTTATATGTAAATTTTAATATTTACATTTTATAAAAAAATATATTAACCAAAAAAATTGGCAAAATATTTTTACTTACCATCATTACTTAAGAAATTTCACGTAGAATATTTTTTGTTTGAAATAGATATCTTTAAAATTGGTGCAATGAGAAGGAATTTCATTTAACGTTGTTTCCCCATTTGAAATTCACAGCTGCCGACTTGGTAGGCAGACCCATTAAGGGGCTTGTACTAAGAAGAACATAAGCATTAAGCAGTAGAAACTTAGGAAGATTTTCCATTGTATTAGCTTAAATCTAAGAGTACAAACTGTAGGTGCTGGGTAAGGTGTGCAGAGAGGGGGTAAGGGGGTATCACCCTTCCACTTTTCAGCCAGCAGGGGTGTTGCTGCTCCTCTTCATCTTCCCCTCCTTCCAAGGTGGTTGGGCACTAGTTCAAATTATAATAAGTATAACTTATGGTAAACCTCTTGCCTAATTCTTTTTCAAAAATAATATTATAATGTGATTTATTACAAATTTTTGATTTTAATGTTTGATTCAGTTAGTTCAGTTTTTAGTATGGTTTTATAATTTACATTACCGTAGCAAGCAATATTTCATTACTGTGTTCTCTTAAATATTTATAACTCGCATTGTTTAAAACCTTGGCATACAAGAAAATGTGTTACATTCCTGAATAACTTCATATGCAAACATGCAACGTGCATAGAGAGAGTGATATGGTTAAAATGAACATGAAAACAAGAAGCCATTGCCTATGTACACAATGAAGTTTAAACTTTTTTTTGCTTAAGTTTCACAGAAGAAAATCGGAAAGTAGTCATTCATAGAGGAACAAACTTTTAAATGAACAAATATTTCAATTTTGATTTCAAACAACTAACATTCAAAATTTATTTCTGTTGGTCTGCTGCTAAAAACTGTTTCTGACTGCAAAAATACTATTAAATAAATCCTTTTTCTATTTTAATTTCAAATAATACACAGTAAAATGCTTTCCTATTGGTCGAGCGTAGGTAATAGAGCTGTTATTTTGTCATTAAAATTTTTGGGGACTCCTGTTGACTTCTTACTGCTTAATTTTTCATTTTGTAAATACCTTTAAACCTCCTTCATACACGGATGGAAAGTTGGGCTACCATCTGAATGATAACTTCTCAAATATAATTCCATAACAACTAGAACTATAAAACTTTGTTTAATATTTATACTTTGGTAACTTACAGCATGTTATAGAAAATATAATAATGAATATTGTCACAAAAGTTTATAAGATGTTGAGTATAAAGGACACAAAAATCATTGCTGCCATTGCAGGTGATAAAAAATATGAAATTTAGGCCTAGGTGCAATAATGTAAATTTAAAATGAAAATTGAAAAAGATACTGAATGTAGAAGATACAACTGACAGCAGTAATGACAGTTTAGGTTGTACAAGGGCAGTTATTAGTAATTACTGTTTTGAAATTAGAATATGATTTGTAAGACAAATTGTATGGTCTATGTTAGAATATGTAATGATACTGTTCCCTGACATACAGAAAGTTACAAGTAGCAAGATGCACAAACTGGATGAGGATAGGTTGAAAATATTTTGAAATACAAAAATTTCTAGTCTAGGATCTTAATTTTATGTACAAAATTTTGTTTCAGATGATGAGTCTGAAACAGACAGGCAGCAGAGGACCACTGAGGAATTGATACGTGCAGAGAAAACACGTGGTAAGTTAGCTGAGTTAGGAGATTTTGGCATCTTTTAACAATGAGGTTTTAAGAGCCTATGAGGGTGAAATGAGGTGAGAATGGAGCAGCACTAGAATGCAAAGGTGGGGGAAATGGGAGATTCCTGAGAAAAATCAGCCGACCATTAGAATCGTACAGCATGGTTCCCACTTGCGAAAATCCAGAGTGATCTGGTCGGGGATTGTACCCAGTTCGCCTTGGTAGGAGGTGAGCATGCTAACTGCTTAGCCACCGCAGCCCCACGTGATAACTTAGCATGAGTAAAAACTGCATAAAAACAAGTTAAACTTCTTCAGGCAATCTTCAGCACAGTACATGTGTAATATGTATGCAAACATTTTCAAAAACTATATTTGAGAAATTATTTTTAATTGTATTTGAGTTTGCTGTGATACTTTTTCTTATATTTTATTGCTTTCAATTTGAGGCATACTTAAGATTAAATTACCTGTGTCCCATGGTTGACGTTTTATTAATGACGTAATATTTTTGTATTAATATTATACGTAACGTAATATTATAAGTATTAAATAATCAATTTGTTA
Organism: Dryococelus australis; assembly: GCA_029891345.1. Lineage (NCBI taxonomy): Eukaryota > Metazoa > Arthropoda > Insecta > Phasmatodea > Phasmatidae > Dryococelus > Dryococelus australis. The sequence goes on along the minus strand of CM056997.1, from coordinate 101,437,188 downwards.
TGTTTTATATATGATAATTGAATTTCTCACCATGTTAGAATACCCCCTCACTCCCTCGGCAGTGCCCATTACTATTGATGCTTTGCTATGATAGTAAAGTTTATTGGTTTAAGTGTAGCTTTGCTGCAAAAATTGACAGTGCTTAATACATGGATCATGTAAGTTAATTATCTGATTTCAAGATCTTGAAATGTTTGTGATCTAGGGTACAAGGTCATCTCTTCTCTTACATAAAGATCTTGGTTACCGAAAGGGAAATGAAGACTGCAATTATGTAATTTGTAAATGTCTTGTTTGTGGTGTGTTGTTAACAGTGTAGTTTGTATGATGCAGGAGATTCACCAACAGAAGTGGGCTGGAGGTCGAGCATCGTGAGGAAGTCATACCCAGACGACGTAGACTACGACGACGATGACCAGCGCCATACAGTCACGGAGAGCTCCAGCGTTAGCACGTCCAAGCTCATCAGTTCCCGTGGTGTTGTGCATGCTGACGGCATGGTGTCTCTGACTCAGGACGTCATCTCTGGTGAGTTCCCGCCCTCGTCTGTCCTCACCAGTATCTTACCTCGAGCAGTAGCTTGCTCTTGCTCTCCAAAAGTTGATGAATTGCTAACACTTTGCTGTTGATTTTATTTCCTGGAACAAGTGTAAATGCAGGATGAACTTGGCTGTGATATTTGTGTAGTACATGTTTCTCCATAAAATTTTATATCTACGATAACTGCAAGAAACTAAATATATATATTTTTTATGCCCTTATATGTTTTGAGTCATTGCCATCCTTTTATCTTTCTTATCCATATAAGAATATTTGTTTTAAATGTACAGAGTATAACATCCATAATATTATTTTATTGGTCCGACATTTTTAGTGAATTTGTCTTGAACTTACAATCTTCCTGATGTTACTGGTTTAAAATTATAGTTCATATAACCTTGTCCAACATGCTGGAACTAGTGAGAAGAAACTGTGTTGTGCTAACAGTGGTCAACATTTTGTCCACAGAAAGATGCTGAGTGTAATAGTGTTGATTTATTTTTCTTATTATGTACAAAATAATAGTAGGTACTAGAGTAAAGGTGATAAGTTGGCTGCTAGGCTAACAATATTATAAAAAAAGTACAAGCTCAAGTATTCACAGTCAAGTACTGATCAACAGGCTTATGCACAAAGAAGGACAACACTTTTTTCATATGGTTGCATGGTCACAACATTTTTCTTGCTAGGCCAGCTTCATCAGACAAGTTCTAGGGCACTGCAGTATAGTGGAAGGGTGCTGTTGGTAGTGAACCTAGCGGCCAGGTGGGAAACTAGGGTGCGTGGGAAAATTGAAATGTTGCCGGTATAGCTGTGATTATTTTCTACTGAGTATCAGGGGCTGCCTGGATTTTGTTGTAAATTAATGAGATAATTCCCGGTGTCTGAGTTCTTAGGTATTGCTTGAAGGTGGTAGGGCTCTCCCAACTCTGATGTTGCAGCAGGAATCAAAATCTGTTGTGAGATGCTTTATGTGCTGCAACTAGTTTGTCTTGTAGATTGTGGACTTTACCAGCTGTGGTTTGTTTTATGTTCTGCTCTGTGGCCATTCGTTCTCTGCCTGAGTGTGTTAGTGGTGAGGTATATGTTTTCTGCATTAGTGTTGGCGCTATAGCCACCTAATGATTTTTTTATATTTTTTTTTTGTGATATCTGTGCTATTTGTGTCATCTTGATACTACAGTATGCAATCACAGCAGAACCCCTATTTACACTTTTTTTTTTTTTAGGGAAACATTAATAATGGTGTACCTAAATCAGGAGAAAGTTTAAATATAAGGAAACAGTTAAAATTCAAGACTAGATCAATTTTTATACTAGTAATTTCTGTCAAAGATTTGGTTTAAATTATAGGTATTGCATAGTTTTAAAAATGTGTTTTCTGTAATGTCAGCATTTGTAAATATTACCAGTAATACTTTCAGCTGTTATTTATTTTTAAAACTTTTAGCCTTTATTTACTTTGATTTCCATACTTAAATTTAGAGTTTAATTTTGAATCAAATTACACATTGATTTTTATGTACCTTTAAGATACTATTCAGTTTATAATCCTACAGCAGATCTGGTAACTTTTTTCCCCCAGTGCTAAAACCATTTCACAGTTGGTTCTTTTATGTTCACTTGAACAGTGTTGTATCAGCATAGTTATGTTTCTTAAATCAGTCATCACTCAGTCAACTCTTTAGAGACAGGAAAATTACCACTACCCCAAAAGTGATGTAATCTGCAGTTCTTTCTCACTACAGTTAATTTATATACTACTAAATAAAATAAAAGTGTGATTTTCAAATTTTTCACTTTTAATTATTTTTTCATATAGTATAATTGATAACCAAGCCATATCTAATGTTAATTTTTTTCAGTCTGTCTGTCTGAACGGATTAAACTCCGAAACCACTAAACATATTGACATCAAATTTACACAGTATATAGATAATAACCCCAGGACCAACCTAGTCTTTGATTCCAGATATCTCAAACGGTTCCGGAAAAAATTATGATCAGGGATGTAAATAGATTCTGGAGGAGGCTTTTCTCAGGATTACTGCATAAAAAAAAGCGTTGTTGAAAAAAGTTCTTAATTTCTCCTTTCTTTTTGTCTATGGGCTGTAAATCTTTCCTTCCAAAAAGCAGTAGTGGCCGAGTGGCTAGAGTTATTCCAAATGGGGCCGCAATAGCTCAGTGGCTAGAGGACCCAATAAAAAAGTGGCTAGATCAATTCAAAGTCCTAAATATCATGCTCACATAAAACATTTGCAAAATGATGGCAGTGTGTAATTTAATAACTCCATTAAACCTGAAAGAAGAAATATTAATATTTGAAACGTAAAACCTTAATGAAACTATGGTGGGCTTTATTTTAATAACTTAAAAAAAAATCATGGGAATGAAGTCGCACGGGTCAGTTATTTTACATATATAAATTAAAACAACTGTTATGTGAACCAACAAACCATGTTTTGACTAGCTGACCCAGGTGTTCGTATTTTAGTATTTTAACTTCTATTATCGTTGCCATACAGTTATTTCATTAGGTTACATTCTCAATTGACACCATGTGAGTATTCATATTTAATGTGGAAACAAGAATAACCAATTTTTATATACTAATGAATGCAAGACATGGCATATCATTACTAAGTGAAAAAAGTCTTGCTTAGGGCCAAGAATCATTCACAAAAAAGTTTGATTAACCAAATTTCTTTCCAGATGAGTTTTCTAAACAAGCCTACAACCTATGAGTGTTAGGGACATGAATCTGACTAATTCGAGTATAACCAAAACTAAACTTCCATTATACTGAATCAAGCAATAGGTATTTCTTAGTAATCTGTTTACTTCGCAATGTCATCATTCCCCTTCTACTACAATTGTACAATAACAATACACCTTCTGCAAAAACCACATACAAACCAAAACCTTACTGCCAACTTAACAAATCAAAACAATTTTCAAAGGACATGTTTTCTGAACGCAGCATCCTCCCACCTTTGACGACACATCAAAACCTCAAACTACTTTCTAAATTACAATAGTCATGAACATAGACGGGAAGATACCTTCACTCATCTTCCACTCCTTGTGGCACAACCTTTGGGGACTGAAGGAGACATGACAGGTCCGTGTTCCTGAGGCAATCCTGGACACTCTTCTTCAACACAATCTGGCTTTGCTTCCATGGGCTACACATATTTGACACGTCTGACAAATTCCCCGAATTATGTTCTCACTCTCACTACTCTGATTACCTCATCTCAGCCTGGAGAAACTGCGATAATTCTTGCAAGAGGCCAGTCAATCCTTCTCTTGTCATCACTTCCTATGATGACTACATCACCTATCTTCAACGCTTGACAAAGCGTTTTGTTTCTATACGGATGCTGCAGAAGCTGACCAAGGTACTCTGAACAAAATCTTCTCCTCAGGTCATCCATCGAATGTTGATGGTACTGGAATCTCTTAGATAAACTCACTTCATTGATGCGATCTAAATCAGGCACTCCCACAGCTGGATTGTCTTGGGTGAACATTGAAGGTGTCAAAGGGACCAGCTCTTCACAACTTTCTGATATATAGAACATGGGTCTAGAATTGACAACAGATTCACAATCAGCTAGCACAGTCTTCATTTCTTCATAAGTCTTCTGCTCAACACACACCTTAGCAGTTTTTTGACCATCTGCACCACTCTTTCCCAAAAACCAGCCCGCTATGTAGCTAATGGAGGTCTGAATTTCCATTCAATTCTCATCAGTGAAGTTTCTGTGCAAAGATCTTTCCAGTCGATGGAAGACATTAAAGTATTTTCTCTAACAAAGTTGGTACCATTATCGCTGTGAATAAGTAGTGGTCTTCCACGCCGAGCAACAAACCATCTCAATGCTTGCAAAAATCCTGCGGTAGATAAGGACAAAACCAATTCAAAATGAACTACTATGAACACAGTGCAGGTAAATATTATGATCCAAGCTTTTTCCCTGCCTTTCAAATACAGTGGCCCAGCAAGGTCCACTCCAACAATTTCAAACACCGTTGCATCCCTCGTGCGATCCTCAGGAAGAACAGGAGGCGTTATAGTAGGTTTATTAACTTCAAATCTCTTGCACTGAAAACACCTTCCCAAAACCTTTCACAACATCCTCCTACCCGTAGGAATCCAGAAATGCTCTCTTAAAATACTAGAAAGCAACATCAGCACACCTGCATATGGCGCTCTCACATGTTCCTCGCTAATTAGCAGAGATATTAGTCAACCCTGAACTCTCAATAAATGCAATAGCTAGCAGAGACCTTATTGTACATACAAGTAATTCTAGCCTTGGGATTGGTTTCTTCTTAGTGGCTCTACTCTGGGTTTTGCCACCACCAGCTGCACCTCTACCTCCTGTCCTTCAAAGGATTGTAGAAATACAGCGGCTGCATTAGCCAATCTACTTGCATCACAAGTGGTATGTAAAGACCAGGATGACTTAAACTCACTGCTTGCCATTTGTATGGGAACCTTTATTTCACAAACTGTATCCAAATCCTTCAACCATTTGTTGAACCTAGCTTTCAAATCATCACTTAATTCATCGTTCCAACTCATTTTCCTCTCCCAGCTTTCCTGCAACAAAATTTTCGGGGTGATAGGACACATGAAACCAAGCAGGTCAAAAATGCTATGAACTATTGACATGATACTTCTTCTTGTAACCTTCTCTCAGAATCGTTGTACATCCACACTTTTACAAATCAGTCCATCAACTATCGGACCCCACATCAATCCCAATACTGATGTCATCTTAGGCATTTCACCTTCTCCCCAGTTCGATCTTGTGTACTCCCATGCTCGTAGATCAAACTTAGCTTGCAGCAGTATCTTTCTTGACTCATCAATGAATTGGTGGAGTTCCTCTTCGGCGCTTACAGAAGTTACGCAGTTATCTACATACAAAGACAATCTCAACCATCTCAGGTTAACGCAGACTGTTCTTTAGGTGGCAATCCAGGGTAGCTCCCAGCAGAAATGGACTGCAGTTGACTCTGAAAAACTATCCGATTGTGACAATATAATTTAAGTATTCTGTCAGTATAATTCTTCCACCAGAGAAATGTCAAAAATTTGCAGTCCTCTTCTCGAATAGAAATTTGTAGAAATGCATTTTTGATGTCTGATACAACGCCAATCCATTTAATCTGAACCAATTTAAAACGGAATGACTTCCAGCAAGTTAGTTTCCCTCTAAACAATTGTCCCCCCCCCCCCCTTTTTTAATCGTATTTAAGCCAATAGAAATAACCATTTACATAAAAAGTGCATTTAAAAATTATGTTGTAGAATAAAACATGAATTATACATAATTTGCACAGTACTGTACTACACTTTCTTGAAGAAAAAAAGGCTTTACTGTTTGAATGCTAGAAGAAGTTGCAGTATAGTAGTAAAACTTTCCGTATTTCCTGTCAACAGTAGACTACTAATTTAAATCTTACATTAATTGCCGTACATATTTCTGTCAAGACTTGCGTGTGTGATACAAAATTATGTTCCAAATTTCAAAATATTTATTTATATAGTGAATTATTCCCTTTTAGCTTCATTTACTTTGAAAATTCGAAGCATTCATTACCAGTTTTGTAGTTTTTTGTTGCACACCATACTGACTTGTTTTAAGCTGTGCTTGTCTTTAAAAAGGTTTATGTCGGCCAGGATGTGATGAATTTAGTAATTTAATAAATGTAGGAAAGGACAGTGAGAGTCTGGGAGGCTGATATATGATGTTTACGCTGGCTTGCCCCTGGCCGAGTGCCAGTAGACAAGGACGCACAGCCAGTGGGAGGCTGCGGCTGTCTTCTATTTTGTGCAGCCGGAGGCGAGAAATGTTTTGACGCCTGGCCAGGAGTCTGGAATGGACTCGTGGCCAGTGGCTGGCCGGTGGTTAGTGCAGCGCGGTGGCTCAGAGAGGCGCGTGTGTGTGATTGACTTATAGTCTATTTATGTTTTATATTCATTGCTGTTTGACAAGATGGCACATGATTACATGTTTCTAAATTTTTTTTAGAGTAATCAAAATGAAACAAAAGAGACTTCAAATTTTTCACATAATATATCACAAATGTAAAAGATTGTAATATTTTGTATTCGAAGATTTCAAAATTATTTAATGAAAAATTTTAAGGTTAAAGACGAATTATAAATTGAAAGTGAGGCAGTACAACAGCTTTAATTTTCATTTATATTAGACGTTCATGAGGAAAGTATTTTCATCATCAGTACTGTAACATTGAGTCATTTTAAAATTTGGCGATGAAGTGAATTTGCAATGGGAAGATTAAGTGAGTGCTGTGTAGCACTCCTAGTGGTGGCTGTTGCAGTTTGTCTAGCATGGACTTTGTTCCCGAGTGCTTTGCTATTATTGGGATCAGTACTGATAGCTGCAGTTTTTAGCAAGGGTAGTACGTCCACTTCCATTGAAACTGAGCCAGGTAAGTACAAATGTGCTCTAGAGAAAATAAGTTTGCTCAATACATTTCACATTTTGTTACAGGTCTAGTAGGGTCTTTATAGTCATGTATATTTTGGGACTAAGGAAGTTTATAGCGTTTGATTCAGTGGATTTAATTTATTTTACATTATATACATAAGTGGATATTCATTCCTAAACATTGCCAGGTTCTGCAGAGATGCAATAAGATGTGCAGTATTGGTTTGAAACTAACTTCTGTCCCATTTTGAACAGTTTTCCACTTGGAGAAAACAGAGATTTTAGTTAAGTGTGAAAGATGGTAAAATCAAGTAAGGGTTAGATGTGGCTGTCTTATTCAACTGTTTTAGAGTGCTGAATAATTTTATAATATTTAATGAATGAAAATTATTAACTTGTAAGAAATATCGTAAGAATAGCATTATTTATAGAGCAAACATTTTGTTTAGCTTATATTTGTACATTTGAAAGTGTGTAATATTATTTCAGTTACAGATATTGATTGTCATTGGTTTGAATTCATCAACTTTCATAAATCTTAATATTTTAATAATTAATTACATTATAAAAAGTAGACAAAATGCACAAGTGTTCAGAGGGTGGTACTCGTGGAAACATACACAAACAAAAGGAGGATGAATACATTTTCCACATGTGTTAGGGCCCTAGTGTTCAACATTGTTGGAAAATTAATTGGTAATTATATAAAAACTTCATTAAAAATGCCATTTTCCAAACATTTTAAAATGGTTATAAAGATAAAAATTCTGCAGAAATCTTGATTACGTCGTAATAGGGCCAACCTTCCATTATTAAAAAGAAACATTGTCACTTTGTCCTCCGTCATCACTGTCGAAAATTTTGAGTAATCATTCGAGAACGACCGCACTGCACACACTTCTAGCATGTTGGAGGTGCACAGAAATGCTGTAAACTGATGACTTGAAGCGATTTACCGCTTGGTATCATAAACTGGAGTGCTAAACCGATATTTTTCTTCCCATTTTATTTCATTTATGGCATGAACATGGGCATACACAAATGCAGATGTTATATAGCAGCCGAATTAAGCCTGCTGTGATGCACACTTTTAATAATTTATTTATTTATGTAGAATAATTTTAATCCAATTAGAAGTGAACCACATGCTATTAATACATATTAAAATGTTAATTCCAACACATTAATCCTTTCAAAATTTTTTTTATAAAAAGTGAATGTGAAGATTATTGTAATTAAGAACTACGTAACAGATTGTCTTCAATTGTAGAACATTTGTAAGTGTATAGTTGCCACTGACATCTCCCCTGCTTTGTTTCCCCTGGCCGGTGACCGACCGACCGTTGTGTGCTCTGGCAGAGGGCCAGCAAAGCTCAGCTCAGCTCAGGGCTGGATGCTCTCTGCACTGCCGGGAGCAAGAGGGAGCAAGAAACCTCTGAAGGGGGAGATTGGGGGAGGGCCCACAAACAAACACAGTTGCTGAACAGTTCCTACCTCACACCTTCCTGCTCCAACAGCAGCGGCAGAATGTTTGAACTCGTATTTACATTTACGTACAGGATACACGGCCAGGCATTGTGGACTCTGACATACCACAATGGCAGCCTGTCAGCGAGGAGGAGAGTCCATTAGAGGCGTACATCTGGTTTCAGAGAGCATGAAACCAAGAAGTTGTCATCAAAAACAAGCTCTGCAATTACATCATCATGATGATTATATATATCTGTGTGTGTGTGCGTGTGCATGTGCGTGTGTGTGTAGACACACGTACATACATAGGCTGTTCATGGTCAATCATTGAAAAATCTTATTGTCTCTACATGCATGTTATATTTTAACAGGCACATTGAGTGGCATGTGCCCAGTTAAGTTGGTAATGCTGGAGGGAAACTAGTTTCATGTCTTAACATTGAATTAAAAGTGCCAAGTAAACATTTAACGATATTGATATTATTTCCTTTGCTTTCTGATTTTTTTTTTTTAATTCTTAAAGTGTAAGAATGAGCAAATTTGGTAAATATTTACATATTTTATAAATTCATAATTTCGCTTGACTTATGCACAAATAATGTGATTAGGCACATGGCAGTGTTAACTTTACATATGGCGGAAAAATACACAAATTGTGTACATGTAGATCATAAGTACCGGATGTAGATCTTAAGTATCGGTAGGGCTTTTGAAAGTCCTCAGTTTGCCATGAAAAATCCATAACTTGGTTATAGAACACTCACTGCCTCAGAGTCCTCTAAAAATATGGTCGGAATAAAAATAATTTTTACTGTTAGAAAATTTAATGAACATGAGTATCATATTAACAAAGAATGGGATATTTACATACTTAAGATGACACCTAAAATTTGTTTTTCAACACATTCAGTAAATGTAAGGGTTAGTTGGGTGTAAGGGGTTTGGTGTTACATTGGCATGGATTTAACATTTCTTTGCCTTAATCTGGTAAGATTAAAGACTACATTATAATTAAATAGGTAGGCAACACTGCTGTATACTTCCATAAATATTGTGTTCTGGAAAAATATCAAACCACTCACAACACAGAAAAAAATAACTGTAGATGTTTCTGATAGTGTCTTTTTACTGGTGAAAACTTTAGTTCAGTGGTATAAGATTCTGCTCCTAAACACTTCACTCTAATATTTGTGTTAAAGTGGTGTATTTTTGAAGTGGGACTGTGTCTGGAATAGCTTCATGTCACTGGCAGACTGGAAGATATTTTTAAGCTGTGCTGGTATATTTAGCGTCTGTAAAGTGTCATGATTGTGGACTTTGGATATTTTCAATATAGTTGTTTTGCTTTAAAATAGTACTGAGTTATAAATTTGAGTATTGTTGTTTACATGAAATGTAATTGTGCACTACAAAACAGATAATATCTTTTACTATAGTGAAACATTTTCGCAGATAAACATACAAAAAGAAATTGAAAAGTCCTGTAATTATATTTGATAATGTTTTCCAAAACCTTTACGGAATAAAATGTTCGGAAAAAAAAGAGTTAAGTAAGAAAATGTGTATATTTACCAATTAAAAATATTTCCATAGTTAATAATTTTTTAGGACACTAAATTGTATAAAACTATAATGGCACATGGAGTAATTTGGAATGTGAAGCAAATACATAGGAATGGTTCATAATTTATCTGTTGGATTTTACAGAAAGAATTTCCACTTTTTGTGCAATATTGACAATAGCCACTAAAGTAAAGAAATCTGTTTTTATGTTGACAGGCGAAAGTGTTCAGAGGAATGATGAGAAGCCGGTGACAAAAGTGACGAAAACGCAGTACCGCTACCGCACCCCAGATGGCAAGACAACCACCCCTGCTCTTGAAGATGGCATGGCCCCCTCTTCTGTTACTAGTTCTAGTAACAGCACAAGCAGGTCAAGGGTCACGGAGGAAGACAACGAACACAAGTTCACCAGGACGAGCAAGGTCAGTGCTTTTGAACCTAACTAGATATTTGCAGAAACATTTTTAGTAAATGTGAGGTCTGCAGCAAAATAAAACTCTGAAGCCTTTTTTTATTGTCATTTTGACATTTCTTAACATTAAGACGTGATTGTATTTTGTTTGTATGTCCATAGCAGTAAGATGTGAAGTAAAAAAACAGTCCTGTTAATTTCTTAAAAAAGGTAATCTGCAAAAAATTAAGAAACTGGCCCTAGCAGTGTAAGACCTTTGGTAATTGTCCCTTTTATCCCCTCTAAATGAAACACTGGACCAGTTAGTTTTTTCTTTATTGGTATCCAAACACTCAACACCTTCAAACCTTAGTATTCTCATTTCATTGTGAACAGCCATTGTTTATATTCTGGTGTATACCTAATCATTTGAAAATGCTTGTTGCAATATTATGTAAGTCTGAAACAGCATGTTTCTTGCTGTTATCATTATGATTATCGCCTGATTGTGGAAAACCCTAGATTGAAAGGAAGGAGAAGCACGTACTGACCTGTATTTCCCCTCTGGATTCCTATGGGAGGTCCAGAGGTCAAAATGAGGTAGGACTCATACTGGCAGTAGGGAGTGCCTGGGCTATATGCCCAGGTATCCACTAGGTAGTGGGTGTTCTCCTGAACACAGGAGAACTTGGAACGCCAGGTGAGAGCTGGTGGAAAAATGAGAATGTTCCTGAGCGGTGGGAGGGGTCGCAGGGTCCGAGGACAGGTTTTCCCGCCAGGTCCAAGGGTCCTGTGGCACTGAACCCACAAAATGGACAATAACACTAGATACTCCAAAAATCCCCGGAAGGCCAAGAGCTGAGAGGGGTGAAGAAGCTACATATTGTATTTTTATCATTATGTATTGTTGGAGAAAAATATTAGTAAGTAGTGAAATTATTATACATTACAGATATCTATCAAAAAATTTAATTCTTCAGTGAGAAAATATTAAACTATTTAAAGCAGTAATTATACATTATAAACATGGCATCTGTCTTCAGTATTTATGCAGAATATATATGTCCTACAGTTATACGCAATGTAAGGCTGTTTTGAGGACCTATTTAGTTACAGCAGCTAACATTTTTAAACAGTTTTAAGGAATGACAATGTAAATTTTTTTAACATGATTGGCATAATTCTCATTATTGAGTCTTGGGTTCTTTTAGCATATGGCCTCTTGTTAGAGTTTTCCGAAATGCATTTATAGTTCCTACTAGGTGACCCAGTCCGTGACTTATTTTTTTTATTGTCACGGGGCTAGAACAGTTACTATGTTAAAAAATTTGGTTATAGAAAGACTGAAAAAAAAAATTTCATAGAATATGTAGGTAACAATGAAATTATGTGAAATGAACTCAACATTGAAGCGACTGCGGTCCCATTTAATATTTATCTATCCACTTTGCCACTGCAGCCCCACTTAACACAGTTCTATCCCCTGAGCCACTAAGGCCCCACTTGGGATCGCTCTATCCACTGAGCTACTAAGGCCCCATTTGATATATATCTATCCACTTGGCCACTGTGGCCCCGCTTGGGATCGCTCTATCCACTGAGCTACTAAGGCCCCATTTGATATATATATCTATCCACTTGGCCACTGTGGCCCCACTTGATGTAGTTCTATCCACTAAGCCTCTATGGCCCTACTTAACATAGTTCTATCCACTGAGCCACTAAGGCCCCCACTTGTAATCGCTCTATCCGCTGAGCCACTGTGGACCCACTGAATTAAATCAACATTGAAGCGAGACATTCAGAGTAAACAAAAATGATATGAAGGTAATGGAATATCTCTATGCAATATTTTCGAAGCATTAATACAAAATTTTTCATAGGAAAAAAGTAATTAAAAATGAGTTTTTAGGGTAAAAGGTATTGATTGCATAATCTGATCTTTGCTACTTGACCTGTATTTTACCCTGAGGATTCGCTCCGCAAAATTTGAAGAACTTCTGCTGAGTTTCAAGTGACTTACAGGTATTAAAGATGGACAGACAGACATACAGACAGAGATTGTCCACTTTTTATGTAGGATGCTGCACCATGCCCAAGTAGATTTCATACTTTTGTTCATCAGGTGTTAAGTCCATACATAAATAGTACACCTGTAGTTGTCATTTAAGGTATCAAAGGTGAAGTACTATTGACTGTTGTTTTGGGCATTTTAAGAACTTGTTTTTCATATGGCTATGAAGGTGACCAGGGAAGGAAGTAGAGGATCGCCCTCGAGGGCATCGCCAGAGAAGATGGTGCCAGACCTGTCTGAAGATGAGCGAGTGACATCACACGGGCAGTACACGAGCTCCATGACGACGAGCCGGAGTGGCACAGCCACTCGCGGTTCTCCTGCCTCTGTCCGCCGTCGCATATTCGACGACGACCAAGAGGAGGAAGTCAGGACCTCGTCAACCAGCTGCGAGCAGAAATACTCCACGAGCTCCAGCTCCTACTCCACGTCGAGGTACTCGCCTCACTAATTTCCAATTTTTGTGTCAGTTCAGGACACACAATGTGTTTACAAGACCATGCATGCAATTTTAATCTCATAAAATAACTGAAATAATGCAACGAAATTTCATAACAAAGTATGCAAAGAGAATTTCAATGTTACACTAAATAATGAGAGTTACTTTATACGAACTGTTATTAAATTTAAATCTTCTGGTAGGGTTTTGAAAATATATTTCATAAAATACTTTCAAGTGAAGTACTTCGTACCAAAATTTTACTGTACTTTTTTCTGCTATTACCATTGCACAAGACGTGGCATATCTTCAGTGACATATTTTATATGTATTTTTTTTCATTGTTGTAATTATGTAAAATGTTATACCTAATAATAGCATGAGACCATAAGCTTGGTACGTACATATTTTTATCTGCAGAAATTGGTATCACAACTACAATTCTGAACAAGTATTCGAATGTTAGCAATGCTCGTATGTAATTTTTGAAATATTTTAAATTCATAAAAAAGAAATAAAAATAGGATTACTTCAAAGAGTTACAAACAGCATAATTATGTGAAAGAGAACTATACTTATTGGGCTCTTGAGATTTCACAAATAAAACATGATGGCACCATACCCACCCACCTGTGTACTTGAAATTTATATTTTATTAAGTCAATTACATTGAAATCCCATTTTTACACTTCTCAAGGGCCTTGCTAAAAATTTTGCAAGATCAAGGAAAGTGCAAAAGAGGAAGATTTACGCTGTATAAAATTTTCATAAGATCAGGGATAATAGGCATGAAATACAGGAATGTGAATAATCAAGGAATTTAAAAAGGGATTTTACTGTAATAACTGATAAATAAACCAAAACTTTACCGTAACCTACATAGGTGTTGTCTTTCTTAAACACTAATTTTGTGCAGAATGATAACTAGTTTTGGCTTATAATTATTCCCTCTTAATCCTATATCTTAAAAGATTTGGATAATATTAGAAACTGTATACTGCCAAGAAGCACTGATAACACTACATTGAAGTTATATACAGTATGTATTATTTACGTTCAGTTTACAATACATAATGAAAATGCAAGAAAAATACTTTAGCCAAGTTAGAAACGTTACAGTAATTTTTGGTACATAATCATTTGCATTATACAGTAACTTCATCAAGAATATATCCCTAATTTTTTTTTGTGCCCTCTGGCAGGGGGTTCACTGTAGAGCACTGGCCTGGTAGTCTTGCTGCAGGGCACAAAATCGGGCTCTGCTAGTGTGATATTTTTCTTCAGCTTATTGACTTTCAGTGGGACACCTGGGCAATGCGTAACCTTGGACGACAGCTTGACCTGATTGTCTCTGATGGACGATTGTGAGCTATAGGTTGGTTAGTGATCCGGTACTCGAAGCCTGTGTGAGCCATCAGAGTCGGAGCTGCTGGTTCAAGTCTGAAGCTGGATTGTGGGACTTCCAAAGGCTGATCAGGTTGGCTTAAATATGCTGCAATCCAGGGGTGTGCAGAAAGGTTAGCCGGTGCTAGTGCGTGTGGGTATTCTGACAGGGTATTGGCTTGTTTGCATAAATTTGCCGGTCACCTGCAATCCCTTGCGTGGTGTGAGGTACACTGGGAGAGGTTCTGTGTCAGATTAGGCCATGATGTACGATAAGGAGTTGAGCACCACGGGGTGTTTAACAAATGGACTCCCCGAAGTCCAATGTGTCTGTATGACACAATAGAAGGTAGGAGCTTGGTTTATTTTACCAAGGCTTGCGATACCTGCTTTTAGCACTTACGTAAATGCTTGACGCTTGGTCAAGGGTGGTGAACGTGATTGAAGGGGTGGGGGGGACTGGTTTGGTTCAAGCCCCCAAGTCTTAGCTATATTATGCTTACGCCCCATGTTGGGAGCCAATTTACGTGATTTAATGGTATTTTATTTTTAATTCATTAAAATATGCACCTTTTCTTTACTAATGTGGCGGTTACTCTGGGTTTCTACCTCCATGATGTGAAGTTATCAAATGGGTAAGCATTGATTACCTTCTATTGGTTAAAACTCTGGTTCTCTCCCGGAGTATCTATAGACTAACTAAATTGATTGCCTGGCTGGGTTGTGGGCCCTCCCACACTGAAACAGTTGCGGTGATACTGTTTAGGTGGAGAAACCTTAATTGGAGGAAGGGAATTAAACCCCAGGGTAAGCTTGACCAAATGTCTCGCTCCCAGGGAGTCTGGTCCAGTCTACCATAAAGGTAGTCAAAAGTTGTGACGCCAGTTGTCACGGGAAATAAGGGAAATCAACCAAAGTATGTCTATACTAAACCCAGAGAGAAATTTATCAGACGTTTCTGAGTTTACTCTGCAACGATAGGGTTCTGGAATGGTTGGTTTCCGTGAAGGGACAAAGTCCTGTGTAACAGACATTAGCTTATGCATAGTGTTAGGTTTCGGAGGTATGTGAATTTTTAATATCTTTCCGGTGGTTATGTGAACTATGCAAGCAATGGCGGGTTCTTGTATGGGAGTACAAGGGCGAGGCGGTGGGGTTGGTTCGAAACGAAACACTGGTGGATCTGGGGGTGTCGATATAATCGAGGTTATGCCAGGGCCAGTCTATGCCTCCTCACAGCCTCAAATAAGAGTGGAAATTCATCACTTGGAGTTATCACGGGACCAAATAGTGCTTCAATAATTTTTGTGCTTCAAATACGTCACTGTTGGCTGGAGTGTTTACTGGATTATTTAGTGCGTCTAACTCTCTTTGCAAGGCCCAATGGGAAAATCTGCATAAATGGCTATCTTTACCTTTTGAATTACAAGGTATTAAAAAAATAATCAAACACACACAGGAGTGTACTCCCCTGAACACCAGGTGTATTATATACTCAAGCCCTCCTGGTTCCAGTCTTTACTACAGACTGGGACTGAGGTAATGAGTGGATAGATGACCTGGAGTCCTGGGTTTGTATCCAGCCGTAGTCCAATCGACCCGGTTTATTCTGTGAGTATTCCTGGTCCTGTACAGGCTTGGAGGATACTATCTCAGCCTTGCTCATGCTGAGAGTGTCTAAGAACTTCCGGTTTCTAAAGAACCTAATGGTTGGATGGCTTTGAATTTGTGGCTAGTAAGAAGGAGTGAAAATGCACACACTCTATTTATCCAGGGGATACTCAAGCCATCCTGAGTCTGGTTTTTACTTCAGACTGGGACTGAGGTAATGAGTAGTTGTGATTCTGGATAATTCAGGGTGAATCATACTGGAGGTGCGGGTGCTCAGGACAATATTTGGGTATCACCAGTATCTTATAAAGATTAAGGAATATTATCCTGGCTTTGTGCAAGCTGAGGATAACCAAACATGTTCGCGTCGTCAGTTCCTGTCAGCAGGCAGTTGCTTAGTTATAATGAGCCAATTGATAATTATTATCAAAATAAAAGTGACTTTCTATGTTGTTTGAAATGACCAACAAGTGTTCAAGTTACTACCAAACGTATTTTTAATCATACGTAGAAACACAATGAGAACGTGTAGCTCTTTACAATGATCATAAAAAAAATTGCAGTTAATTTTATGGCAGGTGAAGGTAAACCTGCTTTGAAAAGAAAATAAAGTGCAATTATTATTACTTAGAATTATTACGAGATTCTAGAGGGGGGGGGGGGATTCCAGAAGGCACATTGGCATGACCTGCTACCGCAGAGGCTGGAAGGATTAGCTTGCAGGTAAGGGAACAGGCGAGGACATCGAGATACTTCTGGTTGGTGATGGCGTCCTTGGCTGTGGACGGTGTCTGTGACGTTGCAAGAGACAGTTGTGTTACTTCTACTTGAGACTTTCACTGAGCACTTATTTAGACACTTATGGCCTAGTGGTCATGAACAACCCTAGTTAAGATCTGCTCGAAAGTCTTTGCAGACTGTGAGGTCAGGGTGACAACCATTTCCCTTGCTGGTGCCCTCAGCCTTGTACAAGCTGGAGGGCCCATGAACTGTCTTGAGTTGCAGTTTGGTACCTCCTTATATACGGAAAATGTTAGCTTGTAGGCTGTCAGAGGGGTTCGGGGATGGCTAGCCTCACCTTACAGCGGTGTTTTTAATTATGGTTGTGGTTCGCGCCACCATTTCTTATCTCCTCGGCGGGAGGCTGTTAACATATCTGTCGCCTCTCCATGAGGCTCTGGCGGCAGCGACGACCTTGTATGTTGGCTGCTGCCCTCCTGCAGCATCTCTTCGAACTAGCTGCTTTGGGTCTGGCATATCTGTGACTCGTCGAACAATACAAATTCTCAGGCGGGAACTGGGCGACCACATGACGGCTTTTGGGTGGACAGTACAATTTTAAATAATCACCACGTGTCTGTAATTGGTCACTAGGCTGGGAGTAACCCTATAGGCATGGGATTGATTGTCTGCAAAGTTGACAAGTAGTGTGCACATGCCTAATGTGTAAGAAGGTGCCATGCGTCACATTGTAGTGATGTTTCAAGTTGCAGAAAGTTCAGAATATAACATAAAAAATTAACAAGCTAATGTTAAAAAAACATTTATTTTATTTTTTTATGTCATGGTCTAAGTTTTAGGAAAATATGATTAAGCTACAGAATGTAATATTTCCAAAATAACAATTTTTTTTATTTTGAAGTAAACCAGTATTGTATTCTCTAGGCTGCTGCAACTTATTTCAAAACATTGTAGTGGAAACCAATATATTTTTAACAAGAAACAGACAAAAATATCAAAATAGACCTGCTAACATTTTATTTCCAGTAGGTAGTAACGTTATTTATAGATCCAAATAGGTCCGTAATGGGTGTCAGAAAAAATTCCAGTTCATCTAATTTGCACACTCCTAGTTGTTATACCTTGCCTTTGTATATTTGTCCTCAGGTGTTGGGTCCGTTCTCATGCAGTAAGATAAACTTAAAAATAATTATAGGTGTAGTGCAGCTCCACAACACTGATACTCTGTCATCATCCACTATTGTTTTGAGCTTACAACAAGAGATAACATATGCATGTTGATTCTTCAATACAATAAATTCCTACTATTAGAATTAGAATCAAAAATCAAAATTTTTAACTACCGATTCTGATTTGTAAAATGTTAAGTACTTACTAAGAATTCCTTAATAGTTGCTGACCAATAACAAACAAGTTAGTTTCTGTTGGAGAAAAATACAAGTGATGCAGCTTTGAGTTTCGTGTGAAAGTCGAGACAAAATTTATACAGAATTCCTGTGTAGAGTATTTAACATGTGAGCAAAAACCAATATGTATATGTTTTTACCTATGTATTGACTCGATTGGTAGCAGGTTATAACTTTCAATATGTTTATGCTCTGCTGCAGTTACATGGTTGTATAATATTAAAATCACAATACAATAATGGTCTTACTTTGTTGCAAAATATTTCTTCATTTGCCTTGCAACAATATGGAACTTTTGTTTTTTCGACATCTTTTATTAAAAGTTGCTTGTTTTCCAGAGTGACGTCTTCGAGCAGGGACGTCACGGAGGAGAGGAGAGTATCGTCGGACCGTCACTACCCGGAGGATGACGACAGCGACAGCTACCAGCGCCGCACCTCCAGGACGTCTCCCGACCGCGCCTCCCCTGACCACAGGGAGCAGCAGATGTACAGATCAGAGAGTGAGTGTTCGCTACCATTACTTCGCCCAGAGCAGAGGAAAATTACGCTTTGAAAGGTTTTCACCTTTTAACTGACCTACTAACACATTATAACAAGTTCTGTGACTGCGATAGTTGCCATGCATCTTCACATATTACACAATACTTGGGACCCTGGAGTAACTAGGGACACTGTAAAAGGAATTTTTTTTGCCAGTGCAACAACTCTAACAAGCAAAATAAAACATCATGGAAAATAACTTTGCGAAACTGCACAATTATTCTTCAGAGCCACCACATGTGCAAACAAAAATTCCTGTAAATTGTTCCAAGTTACCCACAGTATCACAAGTAACCCTAGTTGACTGTACTTGACTCATATAGTTCAATCCTAGGTACCTGTGTAAATTTCCCCTAGCATTTTAGTGTACCATTTGCCCTCTAGGTTCATTAACAATAACACACTGATTTCTGAATTTTAGGGTGCTATACTCACCTCCTGAAGAACCTAGTCCAGCCAGAAAAATGTCACACTTTTGCATCTGTGTAAAAGTACTGTATGTGTTGTCTGACAATGTGTAATTTTATTTTCAAGCATCAACCTGGAGGACATGAACTTGTCTCTTCATTGTTATAGTAAGTTGTAGTAGCTTTGAGGCATACAGTAAAATCCCGTTACAACATTTCTCAAGGACCTTTAGAAATGTCAGTCTTAAATAAGGGAAAACTGTACTAAAAGGTAATTTTGTATTGAAAAACATGTTTGTGGACCAAGAGAAAATAGCTTATTAAGTGGGAAAATGTTATAAGAGGGGATGTTGTTATAGGGTTCCATTGTATTTATAAGAAGTGTACTAACTGGGCAACTACAGTAGGTAACTGTTATGATATTTGTAAGTTAAACATGCAAATAGGCTTTCATTGTGCTAGCAGGACACTCATCACGTGTTTTGATTCAGGGTCCTATATATCTAGGAGGTTTTCCAAACATTCGTTTGTTTTGTTTTACATTGTCTTGTCAATGTTTCAAAAAATGGTGCGCTTACTTATCAGCACTCACGAATTTTTAACTATGAAAATTTTAAATGCTATTTTAAATACCATATTGTTATGAGATACTATTCTTAGTAACATTCTCACAACAACTCTTCTTCTTTCCATCTGCATTTGTCGACAAGCAATAAGATGAAAATAAAAAAATCATCATGCCTTCAATAAATAGCTCAAATCACTCAGTTGCAATACACTGTGAGAAATAATGTGTTTTATAAAATCATGTCCACATTAATGTACCTATAGTGTACTCATGTCTTGAGAAGATGTAATCAATTAAAAATATTTACACAAATATAATAGTGTCTTGATAGTAAATGTTATGTGGTGCACAATATTTCAGAGCATAGTTGCAAGAACATCTTGGATTTGCTGGTTTTAAAGTTTTCTTTTTGATAACACATTAAAATAATTTCGTAACAAGAATCAAAAGTACTCAAGATGCTGACTGTAATATAGAATGACAAACTTAGGCTATTATGATTACATGATTGGGAAATTTGTTTTGAGAACTTAGAAGAAATGCATACACATATTGCCATTTCCCAAAGTTTACATAGAAAAAAACCTATGTAAACTTTGGGAAATGGCAATATGTATATACATTTACATAGAAGAAACACCTATGTAAACTTTGGGAAATGGCAATATGTATGTACATTAGAACCTTGTTATATTATTCCAGCATATAACATTTTCCTGCATATAACACCATTATTTCTTTGTCGCACCATTTCTCCGTTAATGGTTTCTTTTCCTGCATATAATAATATTCATATTTTTAATTTCCTGCATATAAAATCAGTATTTGTTCAATTCCTTGCAAATGCAGTTTTTCTCATAAGTAAAATTACAGACATACCTATTAACAATGCAGTAGCAAAAAAAAAGGTACAGAAAACAGTTTACACTTGAAATATTAAGGTTTTTAGAGGTGATGGTTCTGAAAATTTCTATGATAACCAAGAATCAATGAGTGAGCAAGTCTCCAGAATGCATGTTGTGCATTAATTGATGTGGTTCATGGAATTCAGATCACTAATATTTTTGCATCAAATAATTGAGATGAAAATTTTTTAAGAACTTGATTAGCTATTTATACTGACGGGTGATGTCCTGTGGGCAACTGAGGTACGTCACAACACCAAGTGTTTTTGGGGGATGCTAGGTCAGACGTACCCAGGGTTATGCTGTGGCTGTCTAGTCCTTACGCGGTATTGGTGAACGACCAGTGTAAGGTACAGGACTTGTTGCTTTTCGGCAGGGCACAAAATCTGGTACTGCAAGTATGGCTTTGCGTTTCTGCGACATTTGATCTGCGGAAGCAGCTGCACCGGCTATGATTCTGACTGTGGTGCGACTGGTTTGGCTCCTGAATCTTGTGCGCTAGTCAGTGTGGGCTCGCAGGTACTGGTTGATGCCGGGGTAGGTTTACTGATTGCGGTTCCCCAAAACCATGGGTTATAGCTACATTGAGTGACGTGTCTCATTCGTTCAAGTAGGTCAGGAATACTAGGTGTGTTGTGCCATCAACTCTAGTATGTGGTGTGAAGAGAGCTAGTTCGTAGGTTGTTGAGACGGGTCTTTCTAGGCAGAGGACAGCTTGCGCCTGTTCCCGGGGACCGAGGTGCTCAAGACTGGTGGGGATGTGGCTAGGCTCCTGCTGATACTTACAGATATTCTCAGTCCTTTTTACCCTCTTACGGATACCACTCTGACAGGAGAAGGGCATGAGGAAAGAGTTTCTACGATCAGACCTTGTGGAAGTGGAGCAGGTGATGCTTTGGTATGGCACTAGAAGCGCAGTGGATATAGAGAGTCATGTCTCACTGGCTGATGATCCCAACTCATGGGTGAGTTCCTCCTGAGCTCCAGTCTCCTCAACTGTAGGAAATATGTAATCCGTCCGGCACCAGAAGCGCATTGGAGAAAGCAAACACCAGGCTGTCAAGCTAACCCCAAGAGGAGGAGTACCTAGTGTTGAGGCTCTACCGTTCAGTACATCGTGGTGCACAGAAAAAGTGGCCATCCAGTATGCGTGTGTGTACTCTACTAAAGTGTTTTGTGGTTTAGAATACATTTCCCGGTCACCTACTGTCCCTCGGATGGGGCTGATATCTGCACGGAAAGGTACAATGGCTACGGGAAAGATACTCTTAAGTGGATTGTTTATTTTGTTGGAGGAAATAAACAAGGTGGTGTTGTAATACCTCCTATCAACGGGAGCTTAATGGAAGCTGACTACGCATTGACAGGTGAAGGAGACCTGTTCCTAGGTTAGCAGGCAGGTAGATGAAGTGCTATGAAAATAACTTAAACTTTGACTACACTACGGTGTTGCCCTGAAGGGGTCGAAAGGTCTAAGTGTTTGATGATGTTAGACAATGACTGGTGCGGACTGGTAGAACAGGAGTCTTACACACCAAGAGTGCAGTGAAGATGAAGTTAGAGGAGGGTCTTTGGCACCAGGAGCGCGGTGAAGACCAGGAGAGGAGCTGATGACCCCTTTGGCACCAAGAGTGTAGTGAAGGAACAGAACAAGCTGGCATTCCAAGGACCAGGCCCCAGTATTTATATACTCTTACTGGCTCACCCTTCATAGGTGTGTGGAGGGGGTGATGGCTCTAGATCCTCTGGGCGAGTGACATTGCCGGCCGGCGCTGGATCCAGGGCTGCATGCGGTGATCGAACTAGTGGTGCCATCCAATTTGCTTTAATACTTGGATGATCTCGATGCATAGTCTCGGTGGCTCGGCCGGGGTACAGTGCAAATCTTCAGGTGTGGAGCATCTGTCTTTGCCGTAGGTAGACAGTACAAGTTTTGATGTCTCGTAGGATGAAGTATGAATCAAACTCCGCTAACATGTGCAGCTGAGTGAGGAGCACTGATGAGAAGAAGTTGATTTAGTAATGGTGAAAAGATATCATGGGTCAATATACAAAAGTTATCACATTAGAATTGTTTTGCATGATGTGTTACTGCAGGTGTAATAGAGTTTCCTCCTTATAACATCTTCCTGCATATAACACTTGTTCTACTGTAGCTGTGATGTTTGAGAACATAGAGCGTTCCTACTTTGATTTCTTCTCCAATTTTACACTCCTTGTATTTTGCATCCATTTACTTAAATTGACATAGTGCTCACACAGTTCACTTCTTGCAGTCTTCAATTTTTTATTGTTTGAAAAATTAAAAAAGTGTTAGCAAAATACACAAAAAATTTTTTGAGCCCACAAACTCTGCAAGTTTTACCTAATCTTTGCAGTACATATGGATACTTTAGCTTTATTGGCATGCTATGCTACCAATGAATACAGAATCTAAGTTACTTACGTATTATTCCCAGCATAAAATTTTCATGGAGCACAAGGTTTTTTGTATAGTAATTGCAGCAAGAGTTAGGTTTGGTTATTCTTTGAGCAGCCCACAATTTCAGTGTGTTGAATTTACGGTAATGGAATGAGTAAAAGAAAAAAATAATGGTCAGCGTAACCCACAAATTTTGTCACGCTGAGGTTTTTCTGAACAAATATCTTGGATTTAAACTTGTGTTTTGTTTAAATGTAGTATGAGAATTTAAGTTTTATTTTTTGGTAAGGTCAATGCAAATGTTCAGTTATTTCCCAACTATTTATTTCTGTAAATGCTTTTCTAATGAAGATTGTGAAATACAGGATAATCATGAAATTGAGAACTTACGAAAGGCAATTAACACCACAAACAACTTAACAGATAGAAACTGCTAAATTTTTATATCCATTTTAAATAAAGTTGTGGCGAGAATAGGCCATTAGTAATTATATTTTAAAACGGTGACAGAAAACACAAGTACACTGTATAGACACACGCCAAAGTTGGATGAACACATTTTTAAACATGAATGTACAGTCACAACATTTCACTGGCTGGGCCAGCATCTTCAGGTGGCAAGTGGTATAATTCTGCTGTGGGTACCAACAAAGTAGTAGTAGTAATATATATACGTGAAGTTATTTTACACTAGAACATGGTTTGACAAATGATTCTGATGCATTATATCTATGTATTTTATTGTGGTAGGTCACTACACACAACGCATCACAAGCAAAGATGCGTCACGTTCATCGACTCCCAGCAGTGTGACCCGCCGCCGCTCATCGAACCTGACTGATGAGAAGGACCGGGAGGGCTCGCCCACACCTGGCAGTTCTGGGTTCCCTCGCGTGACCCGAGGAGGCTCTGTCCGTGCTCTGCAGCAGAAGTTCCAGCAAGCTGCGTCTGGTGAGTAGTCCTCCAGCTGGGTCTCTATTGCCTGCTTGTATCATAGCTTCACACTGCTCCATGGTCTGTGATTCACATCTGCTTACAATAACTGCATTAATGACTCTATAGCAGTGGAACTTGTATTGAAATTAACAGTATAGAAGTTTTTGCTAAAACTCAGCCTCTGAATTTTGGCTATTGTAATAAAACATAGCATATCATTATGTAAACTTTCAGACTTTAGAGAAAAGCGCACCAACATGTAATTCTTTTTGTGCTAGTTTTTGACTGAATAATGAAGTAATTTCCTTTGTTAGATATCATTACAGTTTGTGCAACAGCCTTGTCATTGATTCTTTGATAAAAAGCGAGAGAAAGTGTAACTTGCTCCAAAGAGGTTTTGAAATAAGACGAATTGTTAGCAACAGACATACCACTTCCATTCCTATTTCTCATTTCTTATGCCAATGTATACAAATTATTATTTTTTCCTCACTATGCATGTATTTTGGAAAAAGTAGGTATCGCTTTTTCTGTGGAAATTTATAAAGAGCCCTAAAGAATAACAGTGTTGTATTCATTTTCTCCCACGTATGAATAAACAATTGGTAGTTTTACGTAATATACTAGCTTAAAAAAGTCAGCGTTGCCTGGATATCATTTTGTCTTTTAATAATCTATAAATTTAGGTTTCTCTTTAAATATTTATACAGATAACTTACCGAATACATTTAATCTAACATTCAAGTCATGGTATCAGAAATCTGTTTGCATGAAAATGTATTACTCCATAATTAAGAGTTTTAAAAATTAAAGTTCTACAAAATTTTAATTTATTTAACAAAACAAAATAGCACAATTTTTGAATAATTGGTAGGTTTATTTTTTTTTAAACTGCTTTGCTTAAGTGTTTTCAGTGTGTATACTTTGAAAAATAATTATTTATTGCCACAATATTAATTTGCTCATTAACGTGTCACTAAATTTTTTGTAAATATTTTTTTGGTAAGGATTTTAATATTATTATAACTGAAGATTTCTTGGAAAGAAATATATCTGACAGAAAATATTTTGTTTACAATTTCACTTATTGTTTTATGATGTTCAGATAGAAGTAAATTTTCAGTGAATACTTGAGCAGAAAACATTTTTTCCTTGAAATCCTTGGTAACTAAACAAATGCATGTGTTTATATCAGCATCATGTGAGCATTTAATTACATATTGTGAACAGTACTTGCAAGAGTTGTTCTGATATGGATCAAAACTTGGTCCCCTCAGATATAACTGTATCTAGTATGGTATCATTGAGAAAGTTCTTTCGTACTTCATTTTACAGTTTTAATACTTCCAAAACCGTTCAGTTGTACATGAAAATTAGAAAGGTGTCATTGGTATATGTATGTACTAAATTACAAAATTTTTTCACGTGACTTCGTTCCATTAACCTTCATAACTTGTCTTTAATAAATCCTTCTTTGATCAGTTACTAGTATGTGTATTTGCATGTTGCTAGCTAACTTATCATGCAACATTTGATAACACTGACTTTATTTATTGCAGTGTTATGAAACAAGGAATTATTATCAGGTTCACAGTTGTTGACTGGAAGAGTTTGGTGCACAAAGACTTGTTAAGTTTGAGCAAGTTTGAAGCTGTGGCTTTCCGATATAGCTGGTGAATTTTATGTTCCCTGGAGAAGGCTTTTATTAGTCTTGCTGTTTCCTACTTCCGAATTGTATTAGTCAACTATTATTTGAAAGAAAACTGAAGTATGTATATTAAGAAATTTATATATAATATTACTTCTTACACCTTCAATGTTATATAGTCACAGGGTTCCGAGTGTTGAGGGGCCAGTCACACTTGAGTTGAGGAACAGTAAGATTAAAATGGATAATTAAAGTGGTTGGAAATGATGGATTTACTGGACTAAGGCATCAGTCATCGCCAGAAGGCAGTGACGTGATGATATTGCACAGATCCCAGGGTCGTGTGGCCATTCGCCCAGATCTACTGCTGCTCCCTCATCGTGGTGAAAATACTTTCGTCCCGGAATTAAGAGGTACTAGGGTCTGGTCTGTGGAATCCACAAGCCAGACCACCATTGGTGAAGCAGGAATGTGCACAATAACTACTTGAGTTGCTTTTATTGTACCTCAATTATGTACCATAAACGTAAATATTGTCCAAAATATTTATTTGTCGTACGTTTGGGCTGCCTAAAAACACATCTAGGTGCTCGTTCGTACTTATCAGTAGCATATACCACCACCTAGAGTTCAACATGATAAAGTTACACACCAAGTGCCAACACTGAATCTCAAACGGTTCGCAAATAAATGGCATTAGAAAACATCTTCCTGATGACATTTCTGTTGGCGGCTTAAACCACCACCTAAGCGTTAAACATAATATACAAACTTACATACATAGGAATGAATGTGGGAAGCATTTAAAAGTTGCTATTAATATATCGGGAAGAGTAGTAAGCCACCATTGGTGAAGTAGGTAATTGTACGAAATAGTAGTTATTGTACAGTGTTGCCTGGGAACTCCGTCATGTGCTCGCTCATGCCTGTCGGCGCTCGCTCGCACTGCATTTTCAATGGGAATATTGTATATACAGTGTTGTTTGGGAATGCCGGGACGTGCTTGCTCAAGCTTATCTGCGTTCACTAACATATCCCGCCCTGCAGTTTCAATGGGAATATTGTATTTATTGTACAGTGTTGTATGGGAACACCAGCACGTGCTCGCTCGCACCTTAAGCCTGTGGCACAAAACCCCTCCCCCTGGAAGTGGTTAAGGGGGGTTGGCAAACATAACTCACTTCCTTATCCATAGGGCACTATCAATTCCCCTTAGGCCCCCTTCTTCTTCATTGTTGAGCGTAAAATGTTAGACGCTTCAAACTTTTGCTCTTTATTAATAGTGTAGATATTCTAGCTCCCCTCACGCTATTAAGCCATGTGCCTAGTTGTTACAGGCCTATTCAAGGCTGGCCTGCATGCCTTATATGAGTGAATGAATAATTTAATACACATAATTAATCATAAATTACCAGAGGACTTGAAATAACAGGTACAATTTCACTGTAGGTAGTGGTTACTGGGTCCCGTGCTCCTAAGTGCCCATAGGCTGTGCATGAAATTATTTATGTACTCAAGTTGTTAAGATCTGTATATTGTTACACTGCTCTCACATGATGTGAAGATTTGCAAAAGTTATGCAGTCTCAGACCCTGAGCCCACCTGGTAGGCTGCACACTTAAATTAAATTGGGAAATTAAGCTTCCCCAGGCAATGCAATCCCTGTGGAAGGTGAGGCACTGAAAGCAAAAGGTTCCTGTTGAATAAACTACTGTATTGCAGTGAAGTGGTTGGTTATACAAACTGTGAAGGTGCCTAGAGCACCTTGACAGTGTGCCTGCCTCTTGCGAGCCGAAAACAGGACTGGTGGGCTTTGGTGCATGGTTGGTTGACGTCAGCCAGCCGCGCACCAGTATTTATCCAACTTGCTAAATGAACCCATGAAAACACTTTTCATACACATGAAAAAACTTTAAAAATCACAATAAATAATCTTGCACTGAAAAATAGAACAATAATAATAATTTTTGACATTGTAACGTCACAAAGTGAAATTCAAAACATAAACAGCAATGTAAAATAAACTTTAAAAATTATTGTAGGTGTCCCAGGGGTGTCCCTCATGCAAAAGACACATCCTTTAGTTTATTTAATTATGATTCAATTAATTTCCGTATTGCATCTTGCCAAAACTGAGGTGAAACATTTTCATACTTTTCTCATGATGCGTGAACAATATTTTCATATGGTCTTGTCAGGTAGGTTCAATGCACCGAGAGGGGAGGAAGGCTCACTGATCATTGCACTGGTTAGCACTTGCATGCACTACACTGAACTGTCTTGTTCAGTGCACTGACTTGTTTGGCTTACAGTGAGTGGTTGCGCATGTCGTGACAAATGGTCTTGAGGGCAGGACGTCATATAGGCAAAAGTGTCGGAATGTTTTGTGTGTGTTGGAAAATTTTGTTCTCATTTGCTGCAATTCTGTTATTGATGTAATCATGTGCAGTAATTCTGAGATGGAAAATGTGGTGGAGTTAAGGGGCAATGGTATCAGCAATGGAACTGGGACCATTCATCATTGGAAAAATCTTGTATTGGAGCAACTCAAGTAATTACTTACTGTAGGTGATCAATAATATCCTAGATGGTTAATGGTAGCAAAATTTCGACACTGTTAATTTTAATGAAGCTGAAATGAGGGGACAGTATCAGTTTTGCTCACACAGTGCTGTAACAGTAATTAGCAAGCACGTACAGTGCAACTGACTAACCCTACCCTGACCTGCTTCTCCCAAATGCTCCTAACATCTGTGCCACGCAGAGAGCAACGATAACAGTCGCTCCCAACGCAGCTACCCCAAGGCGGGACTCATCTTCCGCACGTCGAGCTTCCGCAGCGGGAGCAGTCACAGCCCTGTCTCGCCCACCGCTGAGCCAGGTAACTCTCATTGTAAATCAGCACGTCTGAGACTCTTCACACCCAACATAAGTTGAAAATTATTTTTAAAGTGTGTAAATTGTGTAAATTTTTGACCTTTTATTATATATGATATTACAAAAATACATTTACAGTTCAAACAGAACAAAACTAGGACTGTTAGTGATTATTTAACACTGCTGATTAAAGAATATTGTTGTTCACCTGATTATAAAATTTACTATTCAGATTGCAGTAAACAAGACATGGATAAAAATAGAGCAAACCGGCACCACACATTAATTTTCTTAACACAGTGGCAGAACTACTCATA
Source organism: Dryococelus australis (assembly GCA_029891345.1). Classification (NCBI taxonomy): domain Eukaryota; kingdom Metazoa; phylum Arthropoda; class Insecta; order Phasmatodea; family Phasmatidae; genus Dryococelus; species Dryococelus australis. The sequence goes on along the minus strand of CM056997.1, from coordinate 101,408,478 downwards.
ATGTTAACAAGTTAACTATGGATTTGGATATCATGTTATTAGCTTGTCTATTTTCCATAAACGTCAGGAAAGGTCATAACTTATGAAGGAATGCATGCAGTGTGGAAAACCTATAAGTGATAGAAGTAAATTAATTCTGTTTGGTTGAAAATAGAAAGATTATTATTGATTAGAGAAAATATGCATACATTTTTTCATTGCAGTACATTCGATGTAACTACATAAAATAACACATAGAAATTTATCAAACTCCAGGTTCTGCTATAACACCAAGTCAGAGTAAAAATACAATTAAAAGTTATTGATAGTTTATAAATATATTTTAATAGAACAGAAATAAAGCTTATACCAGTAGTGTCAAACAAAACTTAATTAATAAAAACTATGAAATTAATTATATTCCATACTTGTGTTTAAATTAGAAAATGTTTACTCTTTTTATAATTCAGATACTTAATAACTAAAGTAAATGTCTGAAATGTTCAACTCACTTTAACATGCAAGCATTCAAGTGACGCATGACAAGTTCAGGGATCGCTACTGGCAACATCACAGTTGGGACTAGTTTTTGGGTATGCAGGTCAGTCACACGGGATTACGGCTGTTCTATCTTATTGGCAGGCTGGGTCCAACCAGTATATAAGGTAGGATGCGTTGCCTGGCGGCTTGGCTCAAAGTCAGTTACTGGCTGAGCAATCCATTGGATGTAGTGACTCGTGGTCACAGCGTTACCTGCACAGGTGTTGGTCCGGCTGGACTGCTGCCACAGTTGTGATGTTTGGTAATGGCTGCTGGTGGTGCCGGTGGAGCAAGGTGACCCAATGGTGCTACGGTTGCTGGTGCTCCGGTTTCCTTTGAACCAAGGACAGGCGATGCCGAGCGGACCTCTTCCCCTCAGTGGATGGCTGCAACGACAGGATGAGGCATCCCAGGCGTCTTCTTTGGGGCTGTGAACAATGATGGGGAGGGAGGTGGGGGATGAGGCCTCTCCAGCTGACGAGCGGTGTGAGCTCGGTCCCGGGGGTTATTGCGGTAGAATGCCTTAGTAGTTGGTGTGGAGCTCCAGGTAGAGGTGTTGTCAGCCGCGACCTTTCTCTCTTGCAAATTATTCCCACCCCTTTTGGTGTAAGGCATGCAGGAATATTACTACCCACCTTGCAAGAGAGGAGCAGGCGACAAACAATCCCTATCTAGAAGTTTTCTGCCCCAGCCGAAGCTGAGCAGATGCAGAGCTGTACCGTTTCCCTAACCGGTGACACAAGCGGCGCAGTGGTTGGAGGGACGGGTTTTCTCTTAGTCGTCCGTCAAAAACTGTGGGTGTGGCCCCAAAGGCGGTCAGGCCTCCAGAACCAGTCAAATACTCCCTCCGGTGACACAATGGCGCAGTGGACGGAGTACAAACTGGCCTGGCTGATTAGCCTTCTTATGAGTTCTCTTTCTAGTGGTTGAGGCTCTGCCTTTTGGTACACCAAGGTGCACCGAGGGGGTGGTTGCTGAGCGTGTGTTTTTTACTGACGTACAAGTCCCTGAGGGGGAGCTCACAGTCCTACACTAGGTGCTGTAAAAATTAGTTGGTAGAACCTAGTCGCCTGCTTCACTCTTTTGGGTATGGTGTTTATGGGGGGAGCACACAGTCACATTAAGGAAAGGAATGTCAAAGTAAGCTAGATGTCATGTTTTATTCCTGAGAGGAATAGGGACCCATACTACTTCCTAAATATCTCAAGCTGACCGAAAGTGTAAATTACACAAAATGCCAGGTGAAGAGGACCTGGTTTTGGGCTGGAAGGGAGATTTGACTAGGTAGCGGTTAACTTTCCCTGTCTACTCTTTTCCGTGTCCTGAAGGTACTTAGGGGATCCACTTCCTGAAGGGCAGTGGGGGATGCCAGTACCAGGGGTAAGTGGCAAGGGGAGTTGATGACTTCTTCAAGGTCTGCAGGAGGAGATCCTCTGGAAGGTCTGGATAGCGTTGGTGATGGAGCTGAAGCGCTTCAGGTTTTCTTGAAGACGAAGAGTGGACAGAGAGCTCCAGAATTTGCGGTAGTGGAGGGACCTGTCAAGGCTGTGTGGCTCTAAGAAGAGTTGACGAACAACTGATGTTTCTGGGCAGTGCACGGGTGTAAATACTGCTGGCCCGCCCTTGTCCGGGCTGCGGAGGTGCGGGCAGTCAAGTCATCTGCAGGAGCCGGAGACAAGGGTTGTCTGCTCCGGCATCTGCTGGTGGCCCGAGCGTGGCAGATGGCACCATACCTCGTCACGCTCTGGAACTACTTGACTACACGGGGTTGTTTTCGGCTGCTTGACTGCTGGCTCACTCATTCTTCTGATGGGGGATTGGCGTGGCTTTCAGACTACAGCAAACAGCACAAGATTGACGTGTCTGTATTACTCCCCGCAACAAGGAACGTTACCTGTAGGCATTCTGGTAGAAGTTATACTGGTTCAGACCCTGCCTGGTACATCAAAGAGATAAGCACATATGAGATAAAGTCGTGGTTGCATATATCGAGAGAGCGTCACGTGTCACAAGATAAATTTTTTTTCTCGGTTGGTCTTTTTTAGAAATCCTGAAAACACTTTTGTTACCATTGTTGAAAACTGTTGTTGCTGTCTGAAGGGAAATGCTATATAGGCTGTTCAAAGTAAAGTGAGCACTTTTTAAGGCCCTTCTAAAGTTTTCCTTTCTTCCTATTTCCATCTTCCTGCTGCTTTTTAATATAAACACGCAATGTGACGAATAAACACAGTGTATACATTTCACCACCCTCAAAATTTAATGCCTGATGCTACAATCAGATATATTTATTTGTGGTTAAAGACTGTTTGGAGGGCCTTAAAAAGTGCTCACTTTACTGTGAACAGCCTATATATGTAATCCAATGCACTAAGTGTGTGTGCTTGATAGAAGACTTGGGATGAATTATGTACTAATAAAGTGTTTTATTCAAAATTAGTTAATTTTTGTTTGGGAGTAGAAATCATCCAGAAAAGTTGTTCAGGTTAGTTTATTGCACATCTGCCTGGAAATAAACCATATGTTGGTTTTTTTAATTTCACCTTGTGAATTCATCCGGCTGAACGTAAGTGATTTTAAGATTTTATTGGAATTAAATAGGTAGTTAATAAGGATGTGTAAGGCTAAGGACTGCTTGTTCAGATGTATGGTACTACCACATTGCATGAAATAAGTAATAGATCTGATGCACATTCCCTTTATTTTATTTACTTTTTAGTGTTTATAACAATTTTACCTATTATTTTGTTTAATTTCTGTGAATATTTTCATTACAGTACCTTCCATAATCTTTGCATCAGTCCTCTCCAACATCTTTGCTAGCCATAATCATGTTTTCGTAAGACTGGCAGACTACTAATTAAAATTTTTAAAGTCTATAATACTGTAAAAAAATTGTATTTTTCAATAACATATTCTTAAAAGTACTGTATTTTGTGATAAATTGTTAAATACATATATGCTGGTAAGAAAAAACACTCTGCAAGAAAGAAGTAAAACAGACTAAATTAATGTTTACGGTTCACGATATACAGTTTTAAATTTTTTGAGAGTAATGTTCTTGGCATCTTTGTGAACCCCACATTAACAGCACATGGACTCCTAGTTAGAGTATGGCTTTTTTTAAACAGTTCAGTTACTAAAAAAATAGGTCAAGCGGTTGAGATATGATACACTTCCAACATGTAGTGTTGTCATGTTTTGTGGTGGCTAATGACAGTGGCTTGCATGTTGCAACAGGATCGCCGACTCTGAAGCAGTCAGTGTCAATGGAGGTGAGCACGGGCTCAGCCCAGACCAGCAGCCGCACCAGTCCCCGCGATGAGCTCGAGGGCAAGTCCTTCCTCAACAACCAGACCAAGGTGACAGGTGTCCAGGATGTGATCACCAGGATGAGGAATGCCGACCACGGTACGTCCTTCATGATTGCTCTCATTCAACTCTGGTTCAACTTGCACAGTCATGCATTTTGAAAACATGTAATAGTATGTATACAGATATTCAAACTGGGACATATATATATATGTGTGTGTGTGTGTGTGTGTGTGTGTGTGTGTGTGTGCGCGCGCGGGCGTGCGTGCGTGCGTGCGTGTGTGTGTGTGTGTGTGTGTGCGCGTGTGTGTGTGTATAAGATATTCCTTCATTTCTCATTACTGTATATTATTTTTTATGACATACAAGTGTAATCATCTACTGCTTTTAGACTGGAGCAAATTTAACAGGATAAAGTTTATCCTACTTTCCAAATATATAGCCCCATTTGTAAACCATTTGCTTTATGGTTCTTTATTTTATGAAATATATTATATAATGTTTACTTAGTGAGGGTGTGTTGTAGGGGTGTGCGAATACTGGTTTTAGTGTTTCGAATAGTTTTTGAACGAATACTAATTTTTTTGAATAATTTCCGAATACTGCTTTTTAGTTTTCAAATTGCAAAGATTGCATAATCTTGCATAAACAAAAACAAAACCTACTTTTCATTCATAAATAAATGCATCGAAAGGTATTTTATTTACATGAAAACCCTGAAGAGTCTTGAAAACCAACATGTGTTACTTTGTACCAATACTTACAACAAAATACCTTCTTCTTCACTTATGTTGATGTTTATAAGAAAACAAAAATATGCTTTCATGCTACAGATGGTACAGGTGATAAAGTTAAGTTCTTAGGTCACATTTCTTAAAGTACAAAAAAAAAATTTTACACTAGTAGTTACAGCGTAAGGTACAACATATAAATAATTTGTTCTTTTTTAACACATGTAAAAAATATCCCTTTGCACTATGACTGCAGAATGCATCTCTGATAAATATTCAGCCATTTGCTGATATCTGTATGACAAAAATTATTTTAAAAGTAATTTTTGGTTCTTTGCTGATGTTTTTAGGAAAGCAAAAGAGAAAATATATTACTTTTTACTAGTACTTGCTACACAAGAATTGAGAAACCTTAAATGGTTTTTGGAATGGATGGTATAAATTGATGGTAGGCCTACATGTAAAAAAATTGTTTTGCTTTACGCCTACTACATGAGATACCACAAGTAAATAAATATTTGCTGAAGGTTGTGGGAAACAAAATATTTTGAGTTATTTTAAATTTTCATGTAAAAAAATTAACTGCTTGACATGAGCATGGAGAAGGGCTTCTCGACGAGCTGTGACTACATTGCCACCTGTTGAGAAAATTCTCTTATTTGCAACCTGTGATGCAGGAATGGGTAGGTAATGCCTTATAACATTGACAAGTTGAGGGAATTGTTCGCTGTGATTCCTCCACCATTCTAAAGGGTCGTCATGCCTGGAAATTATGACAACTCTTTTTATATGCAAAAATAAATTTCGGTTATGGTTAGTGCTGAGTCGATACAGGTTTTTACAGATACTGGTACAAACCGATACTTCCTGCCGATACAACCAGTATCCGATACCGATACAATGGACATATGAGTAATGGATTGAAAGACTTCTATTAGCACTAAAAGTATTTTGGGAAGCTGATGAAAATCTGTGCTAAAGTCAGTCTCACACAATGTACTATTAGATGCTTTAACTAAACATACAAAACATTAGGAAAATTAATTTCACATTAATTCTTCAAAATCAAAGATTAAAAGCAGTGCTCAAGTTATACTTCAGTAATTTATTTTTAAATTTAGGTCATGGCAATTTAAGCATGTTCTAAACAAATAAAATTAAAAAGATTAAATCTGCAAGGTAGTGTATCACATTTCTCAGCATAATTCAACTTTTCTCATATTCAGAAAATTAAAAATTATTAATATGTATAGTTGTTAAATTCAGCACTCCCTTATTTTACTGAGAGTAAAATTGAATCATTGCCAGTTCCCCCGGCTATGAATGTCAGAATCATTGCTTTTAAAAGATTTTAAATACTGGTATGACAAGGATAAGGAGTATGGGCCTGCAAAGCTTGTAATTCGGTGACCCACAATACAAACTGTAGATAATTATCTCCTACAGTGCCTGTCGCAGCAGGCCACCACAGTGGAGTGGGAGCGGCATTTCTCTCTCTCTCTCTTCCTCACTCTTTCCTCTTCCTGTAGATGATTACCTCACAGAAGGGAGGCATGTCCCTTCCTCCCTTAGCAGTCCTGGAGTGACTGTCAGTTTAATATTTGGAATAAGAACTGCAACTGCTGACTAAAAAACGGCAGCAGTTGAGCCCATCTTACTCCAACATTGCCACCCTATGATCCTCTGGTTTAACTGAAAATATCAGGTCTCAATATGGGGGGAGGGGGGATATTACTAATAGCAGCAGATATTTGACAACAGGTATGGGTATCGGCTCAGCACTAGTTTTATGATTAACTGAAGTGTTAAAAAATTTTGTGAGGCTTGTACACAAAGAACCGAGTATAGGCAGAGATTTATGTAACAAGTTGGTTAAAATTCAGTATTCAAAACTGCTCTAATGCTTCGAAATTTCAACATCTGGTATTCGTTTATCGAATATGAATAATTATAATTTATTATTCGAAAATATTTGCACACCCCTAGTGTGTTGTAACCTTTTTTGGAGGCGAACCCACATGTGTGATGAGTATAAGCTTAGAGATTCTCTCTGAAAGATACTAACGTGCTAATGGATGTGTAATATTTGAAGGTATTTCTGTTTAAATTTATCCGTGGTTCCAGACTTACGATAAACCCAAAGTATTAGATTTGGCCTAGGCAATGTGTTTTTTGTTTGAAGTGTGTGTAAATCATGTCAGCTATCAAGCTGTAGCATGTGTTTGGGCTAGAAGCTACAGAACTAACTGACTGTGTTCTGGCTGCAGATGTGGATGCCAACGACTCGCTGGAGGACAGCGAAGCTCGCTCTCTCCTCAACAAGTTCCTTGGGGCGCAGGTCCTGCTCACAGAGACAGAGTCTGTAATGAGGTCCTCCTCCTCACACTCACAGAGTGCTGCCGCTCTCGTCAGCCAGGTGGAACGACAGAGGATACTCAAGGTAGGGCAGCTTCATCACTCTTCTTGAGCGTGTAACTGGTGCAGCAGTGGTGAACTGCTGATCATAGCAAAAATTTTCTTTGAAATGTTATTGCGCTTAAGGGGGAGACATCCCCACCATCTTGGATTAATGTCTATAGTGAAAATTCATTAATACAACCTCATTAATATGTACAATGTTATCTTCACTCCCATTAGAGTTAAATAGGGAATTTAATGTAAATTTTAATGATTAGCAAAATTTTTGTTAATTTTTATTACAATGTAATGTCAAGTCCACTCATAAAAATAAATACTAATTGTGATAAGCATTTCTAATTTTCCAATATTCTGACTCACAGAGTTGACATTTAAACTTTCTGAAATTTTTTTAGAATGATCACAAACACCTGTTGATACAAACCTCATTGTTACAAACTGCACAAATCCAGGTCCCCTGCAGTATGTATTAAAGAGGTGTCAATATATTGTTTCATAAGTTAGTTTCCAGATTCAGTACAATATTTAACAATGAAGCAGTTATTTAAAAGTCAAGCTTCTTTTTTCCCCCCGTTGCTCGTTTCACATCTGCGACTGTAACTAAAGGTGCCCTCATTATCTAATAAGTTATGTCTTATTTGGGAAAATATGGATATAACTGAAACCATACAAACTTAAAAAATTCTGTCAAGTAGTCCTCTATGTCATGTTAAGCTATGATTTTTAAAGCCTAGTTGTAAAGTTTGATTATAAAGATTAGTTAAAATCACTAAGTTGAATGGGATCTCTCCACGTTAATTGAAAAACTTAAAGGTGAGTGTTGTATCTACGAGGTTTTGTTTTAACCCTGAATGACTATAAAAATTATTTAAATGCTACGTCTGTTAATATATCACAATGTTGTAACTTCTCTCTAGGTATTTATTCTTAGTAACCTGAATATTTGTCCCAGTCCCAATAAATTTCTCAGAGAGCTAAAGTCCAGCCAGAAAGAAAAACCTTCTAAAAATTACGCATACTGAAAGAGTTATGAGCGCAATAAAAGTTACAGTGTTAGTGTGCAAGTACGAGATTGTTTAGAATGTCATCCATCATCTTGTTTGTTACAGCTAAGTAACGTTCTAAAAAAAAGCAACACAAATTGTGTGCATTTATTTCCTCTTGTTTTCTTTGTAAGTTAATTCTTTTTAATATTTAGTCTGGTTCAGGCTTGCCTTTCATCAGTAGCTAACCCATGTCAATAATGAGAGGTTAAATACTGTACCGTCTGTACAGTTTACCCTACAGGTAAACATGATTAACACAAAATATAAACGTAAAATGTGCATAATGCGCTATATCATAACAGAGATATTTTCTTAACCTGTAAAATAATCATCAGTCAAACCATTATCAGTACCGATAAAGACAAAAGTAATAAAACAGACCTAATAATGGTTAAAAATTTTGACCATTTAAGTTACAGTTTTTGAAATGCAACAGCAATTTTAGGAAGTTGAAAAATGTAATGTAAACAAAGCATTTGAGAGTTGAAACAGAGAAGCCACTTGGTAATGTTAATGTGTTTTTGTTTACATAAAGTGGAAGGATATGTTTATAAGTATCTGAAAGTAGAACTTAGCAGAGCTTCAGAAAAGTGTGAAGTCGTGAATGGACTACCACGTAGACTGACTATTCTGACTATTTACAAAAGGGATAGCGTATATATTAAAACATATTTTTTACGAAAATATGATGTATTTATTTGGATACAAGAGATTGTTGTATTCCAACTGATACTTCCAAATTTTTCGGGTCGTCGTATATTTATTAAAACTTTTGAAATACATTAGAGTCCCGGTCATTCGACCTTCTGTTTTATCCGAACCTGACCACCAGAAAAAAAATCCATTAGCATATTGCACATTGCTGAGCGTAAACAAGTATACCATGCTCGTGCGCCACTGTTGTAAAGACCCGACTGTACGTAGGCAGGTCTACACAGTAGCACGCCAACGCCAGCCGATGACCTTAAAACATTGTAACACGACACTGCTCCGTTCGTTCACTATCAGTACCGAGTGGTATTAGCAGATGTGTTGACGTGTTGACTGCATTCTGTTCCCGCGACTTTCTGTTGTTGATTTTGACTGTTGTAGTATAGTTTTTATTCATTGTGTTCTATGGTGCATTATAATGGCTCCAAGAGGAAAAAAGTGACTTTCAATGGCTGAAAAACTCAAAGCTTTGAAGAGATTGGACAATGGTAAAACATTATCAAAAGTGGCAGAGGATTATAATGTTGGAAAAACGACCATGGGAGACCAGAGGAGGAACCAAAATGAGAGAGAAAAGTGGTGTTCCGAGCGAGTGACAGCTAATGCTGTACAAGAAAGAACCATGAAAAAATGTGATTATGAAAAAGTCAGCGAAGCTTTGTTTCTTTGGTTCACTCAACATAGAGATAAAGGTGTCCTGATATCTGGACCAATGTTACAGGAAAAAGCCTTAAAATTCAGAACTGAATTTAATGAAGGCAACCCTAAATTTACAGCCAGCGTGGGCTGGCTTGATAGGTGGAAGGAAAGGTATGGTATAGGGCAGCTAAATATCTCTGGAGGAAAGCTTTTATCAAATGATGAGTCGGTGGAATCCTTCAAAGAGAAGTTTCATAAGCTGTTGGACAAGGAAAGTTTGACAGGCGACCAAATCTTTAATTTTGATGAGACGGGACTAAATTTCAAAACGTTACCTGCTAAACAACTTGCAGCTAAGTCTGAAGCAACAGCAAAATCAAAAAAATCCAAGAGCATTCAAGAACGTGTCTAAAAATGCTCTTCCAGTGAAATATTTCAACCAAGAAAGTGCGTGGATGAGTTCCAACATTTTCAAAGAATGGTTTCTTAATGAATTTGTACCACAAGCTGATAAATTTTTGCAGAAGAATAATTTGCCAAGAAAAGCAATACTGCTTCTGGATAATGCTCCTTCTCATCCGAATGAAGAAGAACTTCAAGACGGAGAAATAAAAGCAATGCTTTTGCCTCCGAATGTCACTGCAATCTGTCAGCCCATGGATCAAATGGTTTTAGAGACATTCAAAGAAATTATCGCAGAAACCTTCTTTCAACTTTAATTAATTCTATTGATTGAGGAGAAGATATGGTTCAAACATTGCTAAGTTTAAATGTAAAGGACATTGCTTATTACATAGCTCAATTGTGGGGACGTGTAAGCTCAACAACAATTGCAAAGTCGTGGAAAGTTTTGTTAAGTGAAGGTCAGGGTCAGGAAGAAGAATCTTGGGATAGTGAGCAACTTGAGAATGCTAATCAGGAAAACATGCTGTCTTAGCTAAGAAAATTGGAAGGGTGTGATGAAGCAACAGTGGAGGACCTTAATCAGAGGTTTTCTCAAGATCAAGTGTTTGAAGTGACAGATGAAGAAATCATTAATATGGTACTGAATGAGAAAGAAACAGAAGAGAATGAAGGAGAAGTGGTGGTGGCAGAGAGTGGGGACAGAATTTCTCACACCGAAGGACATAAAGCCCTAGAGATAGCATTGAAGTACGTGGAGCAGCTGGAGGAAACTTCATCAACAGAGGTCTTACTTTTACAGAGACTACGAAATCTAGCAGGTAGAAAAGTCAAGCAGCTGGTAAACAAAAGCCAATTACCAACCTCTTTCATCAAGTTTAAATCTAATAATGTTATATCAATGTATCAAGTCTCCTTTTATAAAGTTTTAATGTAATATTTAAAATAATTAATGTATTTCTAAACTTTTAAATGTCTTATTTTTTACTTTCCTAGTTATCCGACCTGCCTGATAATCCGACCGGCTGTGCCCCCTTTAGGTCGGATAATCGGGACTCTACTGTACTGTATAAAAAATATTGTTTGTGTAGTAGTAAATGTTAGTCAATATTTTTTTACTAGACATTTTACAATTGTATAAGCTACTTAACAGAAGCTTTAAAATTAACAGGCTGTGCTTTATAATTAGAAGAAACGGATGGACCAAGAAAATGTGACTTTTTTTTTGGATGAAAAGCATAAAAAGCATTTGAGGTGTAGAACACTGTATATTAACTGCATAGAATTTAGTCTTGTTTCATTGTCTAACTTTTACTGCCTTATAATATTAAATTCATTCAAGTTATGTTTGGTTTTATAATCATTTGGAACAGTTTTTTCCTTTAAGCACCAAGATAAAAATTTGCTAAAATCATTACATGTCCAAATAATTTGTGGAGAAATAAATTTTTCTATAGACCAAAGTAGTAAATGTGGTGGTCGTCAGGCTCTACTGATCTGTTAGTTTTGCTGTTTATTAAGCTGAGCGTGCGTAAAATGTTTAGCTTGACTTCAAAGGGATTATTCCCTGAATTTATATTAATTTTAGTGAAACATATTTTAAAATTGTTAATATGTGAAAGTGACTTCATATTATTTGAACCAGTTTATAAGTAAAGTGGACGTTAAAGTAAATTAATGGATTTAATTTATGAACATATATGTATTTAATTAAGTTTATGAACATAATCTTGCACATGAAAAAAACATTGTAATATCTGCTATATCTGTCATATTTGCTGTTTATCTTTGTTTGAGAGCACCTAAGGCATTTACTTGTTTTCAAAGTGTCTAGATACTGTTTTTAACAGAGGTAATTTTGACCTCTACTATTTGCAACTCCCGAGGAAAAAAATGAGGCAGTATCAAACATAGGTACTAAGGCTGTTTCCGGAATTGTTAACAGATATGTGCATACGTACATTTGCGTACTAGCAGTGATGTGTACTTGTCGCGTACGTGTTGAAACTATTCGGACAGGTCATCACCTCTTCATGTTAGACTGGTAGCACATTCTGGCAGAAATATCAGACATTATGTGACAACAGTAAAATGTGGTGCATGGTGTTACATATACGTTACAACTTCTATGGTTATGCATTAAGATGACACACATAGCCATAAACATGTGTTATTTATGTATGTGTCATGGTTTTGTACCTTGGCATCTTACAAGTTTAAGCGCTGAAACATGACTTTAGCCAGGAATAAGGAATTAACAGGAGCATTAGTGGGTGCGTATTGTTTACAGGAGGGAAATGAAAGGGGGTGCAGAAATATTGTACACTGGTTGCTTGGCAGAGCAGCAAGACTACAGAGTGTGTGTTGTTTTAAACGAAAACTAATACACAAAAATATGCCAATATCATTTCTGTTTTGGTAGTTGTACACTTTGAGTACAACTGTACCGCAGAAAAACAAATTGCAGAAATATAAAAATTCTTGCACTTCGGTATCCTGAGGTTATGTTTATCTGTTCAGCTTCTCTCAATTTCACAAGTATTCATACCACACAAATAGCCTTGTGATATTCCTGTATCATGTCAGTGGAAGACAGTAAACAAATTAGGGTGGTTATAATGGGATTTCTTGCATTTATTTATCATATGTAAAGGGGCATTACACAGAAACTGGCATTCTTTCCCTCTAACTTTAACTTTAAGTCAGTTATATTATTTTGTTAACTTTCCCAAGTATGGAACTTATTGTGCAGACTATACTACTAAATTAAAAAGCTATATTTTTATGTTGTATCATGCATATTGTTTGCAACTAATTATTTTCATTTCTTTACTGGTTATTTTCTACACTTCCTTCCAAAAGCTGTTAGGTGTAATGTATTTGCACACTCTGTATTGACAGCAGTCTGTTCCGAATATTTTGTGACATTTTGGCCAATGCAACACACAGCCCACATATACCTACGTACAATAGTTGTTAATATGGGTGTAGCATTCCTGAACTTGTGTGCTGACGTCATGAGACATGCTCAGGGAAAACTGTCGGAAAGTGGCGAGAAGAGAACAGTTTTAAATGTTTTGAATTATCTTTTTCAGCAGCATCCTACTTTACCTTCTGAAGCAAGTAAGCTACAATTGCAGTTGAAATGACTCACATGTCTGTTACTAGTATTTTCAAAGTAGTATGTCTATTCATGAAATCATATTGTAGCTATGTACATCTCAACGTAGCTTCAGCAGTAGCCAATCAATTATGTTCACAGTCGAAGGATCTGAGTGTTTAGTTTACACTGGGATGAAAGTAGTATGAACAAAGTAAAGAAGTTAGGACTTGGTTATCCAGCTACGTATTAATTTTCTGTTTATGATGTTGCGGCCGGCTCACTGTTAACTACTCTCCGGCGTGATGAGTCCTGTTGTTGACCACCAAGCTACCTATCTCACATTTCTTGGACATTTTTCAAATTTTCAAAAGAAAACATTAATATGGGGGTGCATTTTTTGAATTTAACAAAGCCATCAGTTCTAAATTTTAATTATCACTTGAAGTTTGGAACTTACTATACATACATGCATACACTCAAATATTAATTTGCTAGTACTGCCCTTAGTGCAAAAGCGAAGAGATGGTTTTCTTGAGCCTTTGGTTAAGATTTCACTATCCTACCTTAATCTGACAGAAGTCATTTGTCTGTTGGTTGCCATCTTTGGAAGAAGCCCTTACTAACAACTGGATGATACGTGATTTTTCTGTGGGTTATTTATTTGCTGTAAGTTATTCTGCGTTTGTCAAGTAAACTGCTCCAAAGTATGGGTCCAATGTACAGGTGTTTGAAGTCTAGCCGGTTGCAGAATTGTCAAAGGCACACATTTTTCACAAAAATGTTTCACGACTAGCTGTACTTCTAAACACTTTAGTTCAGATTCATATACATTATAATTTTATGTTAATATTCACATGTTGAAGTTGTCTGCTCGCAAACCACGGATGTTTAGTTACAGAACTTAACTCTTATTGGGCCAGTCAGGTAAGAAAATGTCTTCTCATGAAAACACATGGAATAACCAAAGGAAAGTTGCAGGGGTGCACATAGAATACTGAAGTATAGCTTTAAATATTTTCGTGAAAACAGGAGGCTCTACCGATAGTTCACAAGTATTTCTAGTCCCCATATAAATCTGTGTTTTTTTTGTTTACAAGATCAGTTGATGGGCAGTATGTTTCTTTCAAAAGTTCCTTTATACCTGAGAAATAATTCTAGGGGATGCGATAAAATTTAACATTACCATTAATTAAAGAAACTATATTATTAGTGCTGAGGTTTAATAATTGATTCCCATTATAAAATAATTTTGAAATAGAAGATTGAAAGCAATTATGGCACATATTTTTACAACTAACTATTTATTTTCACCTCAGAAGTAATGTATTCATTTAAGTCAGGCTGTTAGAGATGCAATTAGGGTTTGTACATTTTTACAGTAATGAAAATGAATGTAGATATTTAGAAGGGAAAGGGAAGGTAATATGTTCCACTTCAGTTAAACTTTTCATTTACAGTTTTTTTGGTTATAGATTAAATGTTACAGTTTATTTTTGTTTTTGAGAAATTTTATAAATTTTGCTGTCACTTTATTATAGGACAGGTTTTGGCGTATTTTGAAAAATGAACCTGTATGGTTCTAGCTAGAAGCACAGTTTGTGGTCTGATAGTTGGTAAGTAGTTCCTCTTATCTTTCTTGAAGTTGCTGTTATGCTCATACTTCTGCTGGAAGTAGATAGGGGGTTGGGAGAGCTTTGTGATGGAATAGCAGCTCTGGCGGGGATCCGGGACCAGAGTTCTCTGTGTGTGTAGATCGTAAATCTCACTACTAGAGAGGGGAGCTGCGCTTCAGGAAGATACCATCTGGACAGCAGCCAAATGCATCATGCGCACAAATCTGGAACATTGCTGTTCGCATGGTGTGCAAGCCTGCACTTGACTAAGAATTGCGTCCATGCAGCAAAGGCAGTTTTATGGCAAAAATTTATGGCTGGGTACTTGTGCAGATATCTATAACATTATTTAATTTGTTGTTACGTACTTTCACACAGCAAGAAATTTTTGTGTGATAAGTTTGAATAAGTTCCATTTTTGCAACTCAAATTGGCAGTCAAGAGTATTTAGCACTAACTTACCTGATAGCGGGTGATAGGGAATATCATATTGAGTGGCCTTTCCATGCCTTTATAATATCCACAATAACAGTAAACATAAAACAGAATTACACAGTATTTTTAAATTCAGAATCATAATTTTTCAGTAACAATATGTTATTCGAACTCAGTATAAGTGTGAATTAATGTAACTCAAATCAATTGTGAACATAATAAATTCTAAAACCATTTCTTAGGTAAATCCATATAATTAGTATCTATGTCATTGCAATGAAAGTATGCTAAACCGATAATATTGGATTGTATTACTTTTATGATGTTAATGTTTTGTGTACCGTACCAATAATCTTTTGATTTGTTAAATTTAAATTTAGAAATTCATACCTAGGACACTGATACACCTAATAATATTTTTTGCAACAGAGGACTAAATATGTAGTAGAATCAGCCAGTTTTGGTCTTTACTGTCCAGTATTACCAGCCATGGATATGTAGCCTATCTCTGTATTTATACAGACATGTCTATGCTGTCCACAAAACTTATTTAATTGTGTGAGCAGCTGTGATACTGATATGTTATCATGGATGACTGAAAACTATACAGACTGCCAAGCAAGTAAATATTTTCTGTCAGTTTAGAAGCAATACATGCAAGTTTTGCAGTGCTCTCTGTTAAACAGAAATAAATGCACATTCCATGGTGGTTGTCAAACCAAAGGTGGAACCAGCATTCATCATGATTTTGACTGGCTAATCCTGTTACACATCAGAATACATAATTGATATCTGGTTAAGATATTAAATGTCTAATACAAACTGAGGTTATCAAGATTTTTTTCAAGCAAGCTTGGATTTACTTGTGACATTTCATTGATGTACAATTTTAACTGACGTATTAAGAGTCATTTTAGGCCTAAAAAAAACTATTTAACAACAATACAACAGTGGTTTTACATAGTGGAAGTAATTTTCCATATTCATTCACAGTTAAAAAGAGAGAATGCTCTGTTTCAAAGAGAGGAAGGGCATTAGCTGTTGCAGACATCAGTTACAAGGTTGGTCATGTACTAATTACAACTGTTTTTTAGTTTTCATTTGTTTTCAACATTAAGGAAAAGATGATCTAATCTTTTCAAGCCAGTTGTAAAGTAATATTTTATATTCTAGATAACAGTAACTTCTAAAGTTTTAATAACATTTGGGCATGAGAAATAAAGTAAAATCCAAGTTCTTGTCATTTTAGTGCAGATGAACAGTCTGTGTTAGACAATTTCCATATCAGGCTCTCCTTACAGAGATAGGTGGTACTCTTTTTCTTCATGACATAACATAAAAGTAACCTAATTTTTTTTTTCTCTGCATCAGAAAAAATGTTAAGTCTTTTATGCAAAGTAATTAACCAGTAAATTATATTATTTTGATTGTGAGCAAACATTATATTCAGCCCTCTATCAGAGATAAGACTTGTTTTAACTGAGGTCTTCTCTACATTTTGTGAGATTTTTTAACAAGTCAATAAAATTAGTTGTTAACTATAGAACTGGTTTAACTCTTCCGTACCTGTCTTAAAAGTTGAATTATTAAGTTACATTTTCATGCACTTGAATTCAGCATAAAAATTTTTTAAGAATAAACAACCAATATTTTTCTCTCTTGTTAATTCAAGGACAAATTCTCTGGTGTTCTTAGCTATGAATCTTAAAATAATGTATGCCTCTATGCCATCAAGTTTAAATTATATTGGTATAACTTGTAACCTATTTTTCAATAAATGAAATAATCAGTTTACATACAAAGGAATTATTTTATGACAATTTGAAAGTTGTGTGTTTAGAGTGGAAAATATAATACATAGCTTCTTTCCTTTATAATGCAACAATAATTTTAAGCATTAATGCCATGCTTTTGTCAAGCCCAGGAACATTATTTTAAGCAAATCTCAGTGAGCAAAAATACACATCTCTTGTAGGCAGATTTTGAAGTTAATTTAGGGTGGGTTGCTTGAGAGCAGACAGATGTTCTTGGCAAGGAAACTGGTAGGAGGGGGGGTAACAAAAATCGCTCACGATGGGCAAGGTCAGTCTAAAATAACCTTGCATAAACACAGAGTTCGAAGCACAATATTCCAGACCAATTTTACCGCACTGAAAACTCTCATGGTACACTGATAGACTGGACATTCTAAGAAGTGAGGAGTGATGAAAGTGGAATAAGCATGTTAATGACTGAATTAATGTTTTGCAAATGTTAACAAGCTGAGTTTGCACAGTGCTCAGAGTGCAATTCACTTGCTTCCTTGCTACTGCGAACATGTGATCACCAAATGATAAAAGTACATATTAACTTAATCAAAAAAATTCTACTCAAGTCAAACTGTTGTTTCAGTTGGCAACAAGATACTTCTGATATGTGATGTCATATTAAATTTTGTAGTCCTTTAAGTTCAAAAATATTGTAATAATAAGTTGAGCAGCAGAAGTCTGTGAGTGCAACAGTAACATTCTAAAAACATAGGAAGTACTGCTTTTCGATTTAAGACTGTTAACTGTGCTAGTAGCACAGAACCACAGAGGATCATTTCCCAAATGAGTAGAAACTGTCCCATGGACAAGTGAATGTGTAATAAGTTTATTTTGCTAATGAAAGCAAAACATAGATGTGCTAATGGCATGCATACGGTTCTCAGGAAGATCAGGGCTGGATTTCTCACGTTGCCACCTATAGGCCCATGAAAAAGTGCCACCCCTCCTCAATCTGTTATCTTTTTTTTTTTTTCATTTATTATTTCATGATCCACAGCAAGGAGACCAGGTGCATCATCATGATTTAAATTACTACATTAATATGTCATAAATACTTCCTTTTGACAAAGTTATTGATGTCGCATGCAATATCACACACTTTCTTTCTCTATTTTATATATGCTATTTTCCTCCTGTGTCAATGTATGTAATATCTAGGCTTAATATTCTCTCCTGGCACGAGATCTTTTTCTATGCTATACATGCTGCATTTGGGGCTCGAACCACCTTTAGCACACATGTTCCAAGGAACAGTCTCAAGAAATAGAAACACATATGATTAATTTTGAATCATTTACATACAGTTGTTTTGGATTGATGTATAAAGCCAATTTAAGATTAGTTTAAATCTCCTCCTAAGATAGATTAAAAATTCCACAGAAAAGCAAAAATGAGAACAAACAAAACAGCAATATAATGGGATTTTACATCTTCACTCTACTAATCGTCACTGTGTTCAAACAATAGGAAAGATCTATGGGCACAAGAGAAAATGCTTAACATTTTAAATTATTGTAGGAAATATTACTGCAATGAAAATGCATAACCAGTATTATTTAATAGGAAAGAAAATATTTTATATCCAGTTAACTATTTATAAAAGTACAACCTTTAACAGCAGCAAAATATATTAATACGTAATTGATTATTTGGGGATCAATTCTTTTTAGCCTTCCTTTGTGTAAAGAACTGGTAACGTCCTCAAAGTCCACATCCCACTGTGACCTCCTTTTGATGTTTAGCAGTGCCATGCTGATAAACTGTCTTACCATAGTTAACCACAGGTACACTCATTTGCAAAAAAAAAAATTAGTCACCATGAAGGTGCCATCACAGGAGCATGTAAGTGGGCGCAGGCACATAACATGGTAGTATGTATTCAGAGAACATCAAAATATTGTACCACACCAAGTATGTATTGCAGGTGACCAACACTTGGATTTATTATAGAATTGATATACCTTTATTTTAACACACAGTTTTGCAAAAAAAAAAAACATGCTTTTATGTGTGTCTATATATATATATATATATATATATATATATATATATATATATATATATATAGACACACACACACACACACACACACACCCACCCACCCACCCCACCCCCCCACATATATATTGCGTATCATGTTATGCCGCCCCCCCTAAAAAGTGACGCTCTAGGCCTGGGCCTAGTCAGCCTAATGGGAAATCCGGCCCTAAAGAATATGAGACGTATTCTTGAAATAGGAGTCGTGCTGTACTGTTATGCACAGACAGGATGAAGGTGACAGGATCATGTATATGTACTGAGTATGTCTTGCCTTGAGGTAGTGACATGTGTTCTATAGATTGTGGGTTCAATCTCACTCAGTTAAAATTGCAATGGTTTTTTATAGCTAATAGAGAAAAAGAGAAAATATTTATTGAATGTATATGCCAGTGAAATGGACTATGAGGGAACAAAGCCAGTTTTGTGAAAATCACGTACTATACATACACTAAATAATAAAATAATTTATCAGTGTAGATCAGGCAATAGCTGACACTCCGTAGTTAACGCCTAGTTTTTTTATTAAAATATCTCTGTTATGCTGGGAAATGTTTGGCTCATTTCTTGTTGGTTTCTTTTTAAAGAAGGATGTAATTTTTTGTGGCACTCTTCATACCACATTGAAAATGTTGTAAATGGCTCATGGCAAATTGAATATTCACACATAAACAACATTCAAAGCTTTGGCCTTTGCACCTGTGTGGTTTATAGAATACTGGCTGAGAGACTGAAATGCTCGATTGTTTTTGCAGTAGGGATTAGGGGTTGGGTAGTTGCTGCTTACAGAGAGAGGGATGGAAGGGAAAGTAATGGGTAGGTCCTTTCATGCATAAGGGTAAATTGAAGAATCATTGGTACTGAAACTAACAGACTTGAGTGATGATGAAGTCAGTAGGCTTGTCGCACATACTTTCTCAAGTGCGGATGCCCATGTCGAATCACATAAGTACAGACTGTTTATAAAGTGAGTCGTGGTTGTGGCTGGACATGAATTACCACTATCTTGACTTCTTCGCCGGAGTTAACACAGTGTCTGAACAACCTGACAATCAAGCTACCTGGGAGCCTAGTTGGAACTGGAAATGAAATGAAGGCCGAAAATTTCTGATGTCAGGTGACAGTCCTAAAAAAAAAGCCCTTTCTTCGAAGCCAACTGTAGAACTAGAAAACTTGCCATCTGGGCCGGTCAAGTCATTTCATAGGACGTCGGCGCCCGAAAAAATGTTTTCGTTGGCGATGTCTTATCGCATTTCATGTGACAGCCGGCCGGGACGTGCGAGCGCTCCAGGGTCTCGCGCCATTTCCGAGAATCTGCGATGACAGCGCTCCGGCGGCGCGCGTCGGAGTTAACGGCCCTCGCCAACTACGCAGGGCCTTGTGCGCGCTCTTTTGGCAGGCGCAACCTCCCTGTCCCTTCCTCTTCGTCTTATGCCCTGGAACCTCCCGAGTCTTCAATCACGTCGTCCACCGCCGTCGCAGCTGACAGTTCCCTCCCGAGCAGAGATGCTGAAGTGTAGCCAGGGGATTTAGTTACGCCCATTTATCCGATCGCGTTTCTCCAAATCTCCCGCGAGATTAAACAAACATTCGTCCGGGAATCATTTCGTACGCGGATGTGTGAAATTTAGTCTTGCAAAACTGGCACTAAATAAGCATATAAAAGATATTTGGGAACTCAGTGCCCAAACTCCAGACAGAGTTTCTTTGGACCAATAGCAGCACAAAAGTCCTATACACTTATCTCCGGAAACGTATTTTTATATCAATAATCGTTTTCAAAGTTGCGGCGTACAACGTCTGCATGTTAAGTTGCATAGGTTGTAGGTGCGCCCATCATTCATGGATTAAGGCCGATTCATGTGAAGTTAACGTGGAGGTCGTTGCGTTAACTTTGCGTTGTGGTTATGCTCGGGGTATACATCACACAGCAGTATATTCATGTGTTGGATAAAGAGCGACGTAAAGTTAAACTTTCCATGCGAGAATTTCACACAACTTCAACATAACATTGTCTTGGCCAATTAGATTATAGTAACTATTTTGGTTTTGTTAATTATTTGTTTTTATTTCTGTGAACTTCCGAGTAGATTGTGTAACGTGTTAATGTTATATGATTGCAATGGAAGTTTAAGTTTTATTTTCTTACAATGTATTTAAATAAAAAAAAAATTGCAAATAAGCGTCTCAATTTAGGCAAGTTTTGAAGTTATTATTACCACGATGCAAATGTTTGAAATTCATCTGTAACACAGTGTTTTAAACTGTAGCGACAATACTGTATCTTTTCTGAATAGTCTGCTCTCAAGACCTCTATGTTAGGAGCCGCCCAAATCTCTTCACTCACTTTTCTGAACAGATTGTTGCATTGTTGCATCAAAGCTTAAAATCCTGAGGAAACAGAACACGCGCGAGGCTTGTTTTGTGCTATTTTACCTCGCCGACGCAATAATTCCTTACGGCCTGTCGTAACCACGAGGCGTTAAGAATGTCTTGCTAAGGGGGTACATTCACACCGGAGCATACAGGAGTGAACTCGCGCAAACGAACATCAACGAACCGAGCATTCTCGCAGGTGTAAAAGGCATGTGAGCGCGAACCAGCCCGTGTTCGTTCAGGTTTGGTTCGTATTTGATGATACGTTAGTTGTCGGTTATTCATTGAAGTACCCAATGGTATGTATGTTAACTCAAGTTCAAGGTTCGCGCCTCGTTTACACCAGGACGAACAACTCCGAATCAGACAAGAGCGAATGGTTCGCTTATGCTCGATAGCAGGTGTTCACTTCTGTTCGCTCCTATGTAAACGAGGCTTTAGTGCATGGGGAGACAAAACAAGTTTTGTTACGTGTCCGATGTTAAATAATTTTTATTTAAGAAGGATACTTTAAGAATAGGATAGGTGTAAAACGTCTATTGAGTTGAGTGTTAGTAGGTATTTTGTTTTTTCGAAAGCAGGAAACGAGATACGTTTTGTTCCATCGGCTTTTCCCTCGCATGTTAGTAGGTGGGGTCAGAAAGATAGATATAGTTTAGGGAGGCGAGAGAGAGAGAGAGAGAGAGAGAGAGAGAAGTGGACTAAACATGTCAGATGAGTCCACGGTGGCTAGAAGCGAGACATGTAGCCAATCAGCGAACAGGTTGATCAGTGGCTTAGCACGAATTGCCGCGGGCGATGTAAACCTCCTAAGTGTGTCCGGGAGACGGTAACGATGCTCCATAGCTCTTGCCTGTCTCCCCACTAACACTAAATCTTATAAAAGATATGTTGGCTTGGCTACCCTGCAGTCACGGTAGATAAAGGTGGCTCACGATAAATCACTTTCTTTGAAATCAACCTTACAAAAAAGTCACTGCCCCTACCTGTGCATATTTTAACGGGCGTACTGAGTGGCATGCTCCCAGCAAAGTTGGTAAAGATGGATGGGAAGTAATTCCATATCGTAACGTCGAATAAAATGTGTTAAGTCACCATTTCTTTCGTTTTCCGTTTTTGTTAATGCGCCGAAGTGTAAAAAAGAGCATATTTGTAAAATATTTACTTTCATAATAATTTCACAGTTTCACTTGACCGACGCAAGAATAAAGTGATGAGGTCCATAACAATGTTAATTTTACATAAGGCGAAGAATACGCAACGTGCGTACAAGTAGATCTTTAGCAGGGCTTTCAATAGTGCTCATTTTACCGTGAACAACCTATAAAAGTAGTTCAGGAATTTTCACGAACTTCTCAGAAGAGAGTACAGAAATGGACGTTATTTATATAACGTTTATTTTTTTAATTGGTAGTACATGAAACCGACGGACACATTTTATCATATTTTTCCACGAAACGCACACATTTTATCTCACATTTTGCTCCCTTGAAATATGAAGTTGTGGGTAGACGGCGACAACGTAGTGGTCGTTCGGAGCTGGGCGTGTGACAGATAATGGGTGCTGGAAAAGTTCCGTTGGAAAGACGTAATTTCCGCGGTCAGCCGGCACCAGGCCGAGCGTGCACTGTTCTCGCCCCCGGCAGATGGGGAAACACGCCCCGCGCTATAAATACAGGCGGCCCAGCGAGCGCCTTGGGTCGGGGTCCCGCTCGAGGGGACGTCAAGGTCAGGAATCGTTTAGGGCGCAGAAACAACCTCGTGCGGCCGAGGAAGGCCTTCGCACTGCGAAAGCCGCTTTAAACGCCAAATAAAAAGACAACAAAGAAGTCACGTGACGTGTTTTTCGACGAATACGGTGTCAATTCACGCCTTCTCCCCTTCCTATCAACCACCGCTTTATAATTTACCTTCTGTTTCTCGTGGAGATGACGTTTCAAACTGTTCCTTTCCGTAGAAGTAGTTTCACGTGTTTTTACTATAATAAACGTTCGCAGTGCTAGAACAATTTTACTTCTGAACTTCTTGTTATGAACAAAACATTAACGCACAACGGTTGCTTCTGCATTACAGTGATTATTATTATTAGCCCCAAGTGCGTATCCAGGGAGGGTGGGTGGCTGAAGGGGACTGCAGCCCCCTCGAAATGATACACATTTTAAAAAACCCTATTATCAAAATGTCAATCATTACATTTATATATTTGTTATTACCCACATGACACACATTTTTTTGGCACCATATATTAAATTGCCAATAATTTTATTTATTCATTTGTTATTAACCACACATTCGATTACATCATATACATCAAAATTTCGTTTTCTGAATAAACGGGGGAAAAAAATAGTCAAGTACATAGTTCCTAAAAATGTGTGCGAGTTCGCATAAATACTTTATATCCGCCTTTCCTTTTCTATCCTTCCACTGTGACTTTTGAACGCTGTACTACTAGTGACAATATTAATATTCATCAGCTCCCCCCCCCCCCCCCCGAAAAAATTCTGTATACGCCCCTTATTAGCCCCTCATACCTATCATCCCTTCGGGACTTTAATATCATTTGTTTTAAAATAATTATTTATTCAATATTGATTTTGTTCCTAGTCCGAAGTGTTATTTATTTTGGTTTGAAAACAGATGGCGGCGCACATGTGAAATATTTTGTTTTAAAAACGTGTATTGCAAACACAGTGCGCGCCAGGTTAGCTCCCCTGTTTGAAACACATATAAGATAACAAACAGGGCACAAAACAACAAAGCTCCACTCGATTGTAATGTGGTTTTATATTTCCTCTGGATCCTGAGGTCCCGAGTGAGAATCCCGTGTAAGCCGCGCGTGTGTGATACACTTTAAGTTTAGGTCGGTATAGCATGTAAGTCACCCTTTAATCTCGTCGTATATATAGGCAAGCAGGAGCAATAACTTTTTTGTATGGTTGATTTCAAAAGTGCTGTAACTAATTAGTCGGTCGTAAGGCATACTGTAAGGCTCCTTTCACACGTACCGATTATCGCCCGGCCTGCAGATTACCGTCGAGGAGCAAGCAACATTTCAGTATTCCGGTTGTAGTACTCCGATTTCAACCGGACGAGCGAAAATTGTCGGGAATAACTATACCTAATTGTGTGTGGTCGAATGCGTGACATGGATCGCAATGTGATCATAGCGATGCCGTGGTAGAAATAAACGTCAGTGAATGCATTGGATCCACTCCATTTTTCTGTTTTCTCTTTTAAGTAAATCATACAATAGTCAGTTTTAAATATATTTCAGTTTCGTCTAACGAGCAATCGCAAAGCATTTTTTAAAAATAGTTTTTCTCCACATCTATTCCTACCCATAATCAACATATGCCACACATCTGGGTGTCATTAATGTTCATTGCAATAATTTATTAAATCTTAACATAACTCACAAATAGAATACTCATCAGGATGACAAAATATTATCCTAGACACTTGTAGTATGGCAATGTACCTCCAGGTCCATGCCTGTGGTAAGTAGCATGTTTATATCATATAATTTCAGTCCATACTTGTATCAATAAGGAAATGCTGGATACTTGAGAAATATGTTTGCAATGCATTCGGATGGTACGCAATACTGCAAAAGAGAGAATTGGGCGCCTTTTAAATTCTGTTTGAAGAACTAAGAGAAGATGTAGACTTTTTAAATTATTTCCATATGTTAGTCTCGTCTTTTGACAATTTACAGTGACGATTAAAACTACATACACAGCACTAGAACACAAAAATGAGGAACTGCATTCAACCCGTGAAATTGTTGGCTATTTCCATAGGGTATATAGAGAAAATACATTTCTGAATATACAGGTTGTTTAGGGATGGTAAGGGCTACGATAAAAAGTGCTAGTAAAAATTATTATATATAGAGTGAGTTTACATGTAAATGCTTACTATCACAACATAAGTTGAGCTTACTACATATACAGACTGTCCATTATAGAAAATAACATAGAAGGAGAAAACCGCTTTAAATTAATATATACACTAGCTCTGTGTGTTGTATAGCGCTGAAACTATTAAATTCAGAATGCGGATTAATTTTACTTCTCATAGTAGAAGAATATAATGTAGCAAGATATTGCCCCAATAATTTATTGAACTACAAAAAAAAAAATTCACTGAGACCTTTTCCTATATATATCTGAACATCATGTAGGGAAATGGAATTATGATAACGTACAGTTTGATAGGCTGGTCTATGCCTATTCCATTCAATCCCGCCCCTATTTTGTACAATATGTAATGCAGTTTATTCACTGTAGGAAGTTACAAGAAGGTAACGCGGAGTAAATACATTGAAATGTGTGTGACGTTAATGCAACTATTATAACCTAGTTTCATATTTTTATTTTATGTTCACAAGTAATATAGTAGTAAGATATCTGGATCACTTAATCACATAATAATATATCTAGGTAGATTCGTGAGGTAAATATACTACAAGTACGTATGCGCTATATATTACAACCGATAGTATTCATACGATGTACAGAATAGGGTGGAATCCGACCAACAAACTTCGTGAATTGATTCACTATCCAAAATCAAGTGGAAAAAAATATAGGACACTTTACACCTAAACTGAATATTAAGGGAGTGTATTCTTTTTTTCCAAAATATCGGAAACGAAGTTAATTTACACTACAATTAACATTTTGACACTGGTTTACTGAGCACTATATTGTAATCAACAAAAATGGTTCTTTTGTTGCAACCTCCCAGAAGCCAATGTTTTCATGTTAAACGCACGCAAAGCTTCGGCTGCAGCGGTACAGTGCCTCGCACATAGGCAACACTACGTACACCTGTGTGTGTATGGTATGCTGCTCAGTCTACTGCAAAGATAATGGTGGAGGCTATATTTAACGCCTACTGTACACAGCATGTACTATACATTGATAAATGTTGTTCGCGATAAAGTGAGCACTTTAGAAATGAACCTTAAAAAAAGTCACTGCCCCTCCATGCATATATTTTAATGGGCGCACTGAGTGACATTCGCCCGGTAAAGTTGGTAACGATGAATGGGAAGTAGTTCCATATCTTAACTTCGAATAAAAAGTGTTAGGTAGCCATTTGCAATAACTTAAAATTGTTTATTTCGCTTTCTGTTTTTTAATGTATCTAAGTGTAAAAATGATCAGATTTGTTAAGCATTTACTTACTTAATAATTTCACAGTTTCATTTGACCGACGCATGAATAAAGTGATGAAGCACATGGCAATGTTAATTTTACTTAAGGCGGAAGAATATACAATGCGTTTAAAAGTATAGATCTTAAGCAGGGCTTTCAAAGGTGCTAATTTTACCGTGAACAGCCTATAAGCTTCTAACATTGTGAAGCTGTCTGTGGCGACAGCCAGTACGTGATCCCCTGCAGGAAGTGTTGGTTTTGCTCACCGCCGAAAGTTTCGCGTGCGTTTTATACGTGAACGGCGTGTCCTGTCCAGTTGCAACAAGACGACCATTTTTGTTCATTTCATTATTAGGTTATTCAGCTCAGTAAACTAGCGTGAAACGTGCGTAATTCCGTAAAAACGTTGCCTGCAAAAAGAGGGTTGCCGTCTTTGTTATTTCTTTTCTAATTACTTCTGTTGTAAACATATTCAGTATTTTGATTGTAATTAAAAGTGCATATTTTGATTTTTATAAGTTCATTTTCTCACAAATGTAAAATTTTTCATGTTTGTTGGTATCGATATTTTGTATCATTATTATCAATTTATTCATTCATTTTAATATATTATGAAATATTGACACTAACGATACTGGAACATCCCTCAGTAGGCCTGCATTTGTGTATTAATGGAAATTTGGAAATATCATTCGATATTTTAGGATATCGATATTTTGTTCCAATGATATCAGGATATCGATACTTTTACTCAATACTGCTATCGAAAGAAATATTAACAGAATGGGATATCGCAACGTCCCTAGTCATTATGTACTTTAAAGTCGATTTTTTCTCGTAAAATATGGGACGTTACGCTTTTTTACCGAAGGTATTTTCTACGTAGTTTTAATCACAGATTCGTGTGGTGCAGTTCGTATCTGCGAATTACCTGACACCATGTAGCCACACCATTTTAAAGAAATTGTCATTTTGGCCTAGTCTGATATCACATCCCGTCGAGAGGGACAAGATTTGTGCAGTTTTAGGAGCTCTAATTTCTCTGTAATTAAATGAAACGAAACCAAGATAACCCATCTCACGGGTGGACGTACACCCTTAAATTAGGCAACACTGTACAACGATGAAATGTGTATGTAGCCTATTTTCAGGCACATAACTTTGCTCGTCAATTTGATGACATGCGGCCACGCATTGCTTATTAGTACACTCGGTGTGCGTCACCCATAATTATCTATACTTACCTCCGTAGGTTACTTAGGCAAATACTTCAACTACGATGAAATTATAACCACGTAATTTTTGGAGACACTTAGACCTTACTTAAACACGGTCACTATTTATTCACCAGTTATCGTGCAGATACGAGAAAAATGTACTTGACGTTGGCTGTCATATTGCTAAATGCCCAGGCGCCACGGTGGCTGAGCGATAAGCACGCTCGCCTCCCACCAAGACGAACCGGGTTCAATACCCGGCCGGGTGACGGACTTTCGCAAGTGGGAATCATGCAAGACGATGGTGGGTTTTCTCGGGGATCTCCCGTTTCCCCCGCCCCTTCATTCCGGCGCCGCTCTATATTCACTTCAATCACCCTCATCGGCTCTCAAGACCCCGCTGTTAAGAGCCACCCAAATATCTTCACTTCGCTAAATGCGATAGTTAAAAATTACCGAGTTATGGGGAGAATAAAAGTAGTGTGCCGTCGTCAGCCATGTTTGTCGTTTGCAAAAGACCCAGGGTGACATCGTATGGCCCCATGAACGAGTTTAATCATCCAGTTAAGAAGAGAATTATGTATAGCGTGTAAATATGTCTTATAAACAAGTTTTTCTCTTCTTGTCTATGGACGATCTTGGAACTGGTCTGGAAGTATCTGCCTTCGTATGCAGAGTTCTACTGTTGTGTCATATGCTCGGTGCCTGTGTTTTTTGATTGTGAACCCACCACAAGCCTACTCAGAGTTGGGGCAAAAGGTAGTATCGTGCTTCGCAGGTGTATGTATTGGCTATTCATGGTAAAGTGAGCACTTTTGAAAGCCCTCTCGTTTGGAATAATTGTCAAGAAATGTATTTTATTTTAGCCTTAGACGTTAAATTCCGAGTGCGGTGGAATATACACACTGCGTTTATTACTTACATGGTATTATTTATTTTAAAAAGTTGGTTAATGGATAAAAAATGGCTGAAAGGAAAAAGTAACTGGGGCCTCAGAAGTGCTCACTTTACCGTGAACAGTCTATACCTGCCTACAACTTACGTGAAAGTTAGGTGTAGTTAAGTTGGCAGCGACGTAGAGCGGCGTAAGAGTCACCTTGAGCGGCACCTGAGCGCCTGTACTGGAGCCAAGCTATTTGGGCGTCGCGAAAATCGGGTCACAGGGCCGTCGAGGTGGGAAACACGGGGTGGGCGGGGCCTCTGCAGGGAGACATCAATTTACCTCGACGTCGTAAGTTTTTTTTGAAGTAATTAGGTCACCAGGCCTCAAACTGTTTGTGCACCAAGCGAGGTAAAATGAGCTTTTTTGAAAGCCCTGCTTAGTATCTACTTGTATACACGTTGTGTATTCCTACGCCTTAGGTGTAATTAACATTGCTATGGGTCTCATCACTTTATTGATGCGTCGGTCAAATGAAATTGTGAAATTATTAAGAAAATAAATAATTTACAAATCTGCTCATTTTTACATTTCGATGCATTAAAAATAACAGAAAGTGAAGGAATTTATTTTAAATCATCTCAAATGGTTACCTAACACTTTTTATTCGACGTTAAGATATGGAACTACTTTCCATCCATCATTACGAACTTTACTGGGCGAATGCCACTCAGAGCGCCCATTAAAATATATGCAAGCAGAGGCAGTGACTTTTTTCTAAGGTTCATTACTAAAGTGTTTTTTTTTAAATCGTGAACAGCCTTTACTCGCGTTTACTAAACCCTCAGTACTCACTGCGTTTTGAGTACGGTACGCAATGCAGACGGACTTGAAAGGAGTAGGCTATCGATGTCTTACTGGCAATCTCTAGTAAAAAAAAATTAACGCCTCAAGGTTACATCTGGCCATAAGGAAGCACTATACGACGGTATAGACTGTTCACGGTAAAATGAGCACTTTTGGAAGCCCTTCTTAAGATCTACGTGTATGCACGTTGTGTATTCTTCAACCTTATTAACATTGCCACGGGTGTCATCATTTTATTTATGCGTCGATCAGGAGAAACTGTAGAATTATTAGAAAAGTAAATATATTACAAATCTGGTCATCGTTAGACTTGATGGATTAGAAAAAACAGAAAAAGAAGAAATAATTTAAGTTATCACAAGTTATTACCTATCACTTTTTATTCATGTTAAGTAATGGAACTATTTTTCAACTATCATTACCAACTTCACTGGGCGCATGTCACCCATTGCGCCCGTTAAAATATATGCGGGTAGGGGCAGTAGCTTTTTTCTAAGGTTGATTTCAAAAGTGCTCACTTAATCGTGAACAGCTTTTATAGCCCAAGACTGCAAAATGCATTCACGTGTATGTGAATTGCTCGCAAATTAAACTTGTAACAGTTGGATATTATTACACGCGACGTAAGCCAGTAGACTAAGTTACAGATGTTCGTACTTTCCTTTCTATTGCGCAGGAAAGATCTAAAAGTGGAATTTTTTAAAAACCATTTTGACTTTTTTTTTTACAGCTGTGGATAATAGTTATTTACATTTCTCGAAAGAAATGTCCCAGAAGCAAGAACATTTTACTTACTGACTACACCGGGTGCGCCCTGAAAACCAGGCAAGTGCAATTATCACGTGATCGCCCAGAGCGAGTACTTGTTTGTCGGTCATATTTGCATTCAAACTGCCGCACAGGACTCTGGAGGCAGCGCGGCTTAATTGCACTCAGCGCGCACATTTTTCCAGTGCAATCGACGATTGGAAGATGGAAAAACGACTTCACCCAGTGCGAGTTGCTGTAATTGGAAGACGCGGCACTCGGCCAGTGCACACCGAGTGCATTCTAGTGCAACAATCGCAAGACGCTATGAGATACACGAATATGCGCAGATACTGATTTTACATATGATATTTTTCTAGGGAGTTTTCTTAAAGCGGTTAAGCTCGTGTCCCAATTCGCCGAGAGAGTACTCTCTCGCTCACTCTTGACGTCAAAAGAGTACTCTATGCTGTCTCAACTCCGAGTAGAGAGCGCGAGAGGGAGGGGAACGACGATGTACACTCGGTGCTCACTCTCGCATCATTTCTGGCAGCCATGTTGTTTTAATGTCTAACCTCAAATATCCAGACATATATTTTGTTGTTTCTAAAGCAACGTTAGAAATATTTTATCGACTTAACTTAAACATTGCGATTGTGAAATGTGTAATAACAATATTCAGTTTGATAAGGAACATAAAAATTTATGCTTTTATTTTTATGTTAGTGCATTTTATTAAATACTGTGGTTTGCACATAACAATTATGTTTTTGATAATGCGAAAATAAAACATATTAAAATAAGTTACTATTTCACAAAAAAATTGTAAATTTATTGGAGGAAAGTGAAAGGCCAGCAATATTTTATCTTCCACTATTTATTACATTTTCTGCCAGAGAAATAATGCCGTAGGCTTACAGAGGGCGCAAGTCTCAATTCGCTAAAGTGAGCCAGAGTGTGTCAGAGTGAGAGTGGCGAGTGAGAGTGAGCATACTTTCGAGTTGCGACACGGCCTAAATTGGGGATCGATGACCGCCGTTTACATCGTGAATTTTAAAATATCACCTACCCAAAATGGAGCCGAACTTCTTGGCAGTAAATGGGTGTGCCCACGCGGAAGACACAATCCGCAACCAACCAGTTATCCCGTTATTCAGTTAATTTCTTTTACACGTCCGAAGTTTTGAACTTGGTAACTCACAGCTACATTTTTCGTTTCTTTAAACACGAATTCTTGATTGCGCCTTCAGAACCTTGCTTTCCAAGCAACTCCATCAAAGGAAAAAAAGGTTCTATATTTTTAATTTCCCGAAACAACTTCTACGAGTGAGCTGACTTCTACTTAACATGAATAATCACACGTAGGAAATTCTTCTCTTCCGCTCGGCGGCGGACCGCGGAAAACTTGGCTCCCGTCTGTAACAGTCACGTCCAGGGACACCAACACAACAGAAGCCTTCGGGTCTGTTTCTGTCTTCCGCCCTGGCTTGCATCATGGTTTTCTGCGGCAGGGAGACGTTCCATTTCCATCTTACTACGGTGCGCAGCGCCTGCCTTCGTGATGAAAGTTTTTCCAAGAAACTTCAGCGAAGACGTAAGAGAATAAAGAAAGTGTTTCTTACTATAGGATGTTCACGGTAAAATAAGCACTTTTGAAAGCCCTGCTTAAGATCTACTTGTATACACGTTGTTTATTCTTCCGCCTTGTGTAAAATGAACATCTTCATGGGCCTCATCACTTTATTCATGCGTCGGTCAAGTGAAACTGTAAAATTATTTGAAAAGTTAATAGTTAACAAATCTCCTAATTTTTACACTTAGGTGCATAAAAAAATAAAAAGAATAAAAGGGCAATAGTAATAATTTAAGTTATCAGAAATTGTTACTTAACACTTTTTATTTGACATAAAGATACGGAACTACTTCCCATTCATTGTTACCAATTTTACTGGGCGCATGTCACTCGGGGCGACTGTTAAAATATATGCAGGCCTGGGCAGTAACTTTATTATAAAGTTGATTTCGAAAGTGCTCACTTTATCGTGAACAGAGTTTACTAATACAGCGGTATTAAAAGAGAAATAGGATTTGTAAAAGAACAGTATAAAAGATATCTGAAGGAAAAAAAAAAAAAAAAAAAAAAAAAAACGCACACTATTATTTGAGGTACGAATGAAATTAGTTTACAAATAAAAATTTCAAAGAAATATTACACACTTTATTACACATTTTGTGAAAGTCTTTTGTGCACAGTTTTAGTAGCTATTATAAATTGTTTGTGTCAGTTGTACGTAAGATCTAAGTCCGTACAGTGATGCAAGTTTTATGGAAGAGCTGTAGCAACAGAAAAATGCATCCCCAAGGAATCCTCGGAAGTAAATTTACGCTGTCCGTTGCCCAGAACAGACACGACATTGTCTGACTGTTGTGTGTTTGCATGATTGCTTCGCAGATTTCAAGGACCTGTGTTGGGTTTACCGTGACGAGAGGCTTGGCCCGAAAAAAAATATTATTTGGGTTCAGAATATTTTTTTTGGTGTCTTAAAACTATTGAGTATTTTATGAGTTTATATACTACACGTGCATGTAGTCACGTTATTCATTTGTGCATGTGTGCATTTGTGAATGATGAATGAGTGTGTAAGTAAATGGGTGAGAGAGTAATTAAATTGTATCTTTGGTTTGTTTAGTATTAAGTTACATACTTATAAATTTTAATATGTAATTTTAATTTTTGAATTTATAGCAAGTTTAAGTGTATTATGTAATGGGCCCAGTGTAAGATAAGGCGACTATGCCTTAACTGCTCCTTTAAGCCGTCAATAAATAAATAAATAAATAAATTCTGTGTGATGTAAATAAATAAATTACGACCACACTCCCGTTAGTTGTAAAGATTCGAATGTTCGTGGCATTTTTTTTTTTTTTACAAAAATTTGTCAAACTTTTGTGAAGTATCTCTATTATTAAAAATGAAAGTAGTTATAACAGTATAATTTATCGTAAACGGGGCCGCGGTGGCTAAGCGGTTAGCCCCACAAAGGCGAACCGAGTTCAATACCCGGCCGGGTCACTCCTGGATTTTTGCATGTGGGGAATCGTGCCGGACGATGCCGCTGGTCAGCGGGTTTTCTCGGGGATCTCCCTCGCTTCTCACCTCAATCACCCTCATCGGTTCTCAAGACCTTACTGTTAAGTGCCACCAGAATTTCTTTACTCACACTTATAGTAAACTATAAGAAACAACACATAAAAATAACTACTGTTTCTATTTTCAAGTTATCGCTGTTCTCGTCCTGACAGCACGACAAAGCGTTGTCTATTAAAACTATTTTGACGCGGCTCCAACTTAGACTTCAAAGAGATAAACATTCTGACAAATTCCCTCACCCATCACTGTATATATGTATGTATATGTGTTATTGCACTTGTTATAAGAATATTCAATGTAAAGTGTGAGAGGCATCATTCTAATCGCATTCAGGCATACAGCACAGATGTAATAGTAGTTAAAAATAGCTGGTACTGTAGTAATGAATACATGTTTGTATAATTCGAAGAGGCTGCATGCGTTAGGTAATGTCGAGGGATGGCCGCTTAACGAAAAAGATTTAGTTGTTTGGAAATTGCTTCTTGGTAGGGCTGTCTGGCTTTCTGATTCGAAGCGGCCA
Organism: Dryococelus australis; assembly: GCA_029891345.1. Taxonomy (NCBI): domain Eukaryota; kingdom Metazoa; phylum Arthropoda; class Insecta; order Phasmatodea; family Phasmatidae; genus Dryococelus; species Dryococelus australis. The sequence goes on along the minus strand of CM056997.1, from coordinate 101,374,784 downwards.
CGACTTGTGTGTTAAGAAATTTTGTACGGAAGTTTAGAACTGCGAACAGACGGCAAATCCGGAGATGACTTTTTTGTGTTTAAAGCGACCGTAAGAGTAAAGGACTACATGCATTCAAAGCGTTCTGGCCAGCCAATAATAAGTCAGAGACCATACGAGAATTCCTTCAATACATACAATAGTGTACAATAAAATGCAGTAGAATATGATCTTGATATGTGATTTTTTTTTGCAGTTAGTTATATGAGACTTAAAGGATCTGTGTCAGGTATTTATTGCGTAAGTTTGATATAATTAGGTATATAAATGTAGGATTTTGTTTCTGTGGATATTTGTTGGGGAGATGCGGTAAGTTGGGTGGAAGGGGGGAGGTTTACTCTTTTATTGGACGGCGTTTTTCTTTGGAAATCGCGGCAGTGAGACGGTATGCCGATTTCAGGGGGAGCGAGTGATGAGATTTGAGCGGCTCTTAACAGCGAGGTCTTGAGAGCCGATGAGGGCGATTGAAGTGAATATGGAGCAGTACCGCAATGAAGGGGCGGGGGAAACGGTAGATCCCCGAGAAAACCCGCCGACCAACGGCATCGTCCGGCACAATTCCGACTTGCGAAAATCCGGCCAGGAATTGTTGGCTCGCAAAGTGTACATATCCGGAGAAACTAAAGTGTTTGAACTGATTCTGGAGGCGCTATTGCTTACGGGATAGTGGCTGAACTTACAGACCCCTACATGAACAGAAATACTCGTGTATGTTAACAGTTTATTCACACCCTATAGTATTTACGATACGTACCTAAGAAACAGGTGACACAGGGATGGGTGGGCGAGATGAAATGAACAAACGTCGCGGGAGTGAAATGTGAGTGAATGAAGAGAGTTGGACGGCTCTCAAGGCTGCTGCCTGTTTGAGAATTTAGTATAAGGAAATACATGTTAAGGAAATAAGATTTTTTTGGTGTTCCTGATATATATATATATATATATATATATATATATATATATATATATAAATGATATATAAATGATATATATATATATATACACACGCAGTAAACTGAAATAATATTAACTTATATTATTAAATAAACTAAATGTTCGTTAATTAATTAATAGGATAAAAGCATACATTTCTTTGTGTTGGAAAAAATAGACTACGTAACAAAAACAATTTGTAACAAAGTCGTAAGAGGATTTTACAACATCGGCCCCCGTTTGGGTACAAAAAATTAATTCTCGCAAAAACTGTAGAAATGAAGGATCGTGGCCTTAACATCGAGGTCTTGAATGCGTCGCCATCATGTCCCCCCCCTTTTTTTTTTCCCCCCCAACCTACAGCCTTGTCCAAACAACAGCGTGCTCGCGAGTGTTTCTGAGAGCAGCGAGATCAGGGACGTTCGTCGCGGCGACGCTCCCAGGTGGCGCCCTTGTGAGACGGGAGGCTGGTGGTGGCTTGATACGCCGCCGAGTGCTGTGTTGCTCTCCCATCTCTCCCCCCCCCCCCAACACCAGCAGCTTCTCCTGCGACCCCTTTTTGTCCTTTTTCCTGAAGTGCTAAATCCGTCCGGCGGCTCGACGCGGTGGTAAGATGCCCGCCCCAGTGTACAAGGCGCTGCAGCCCCGGCCAGACCCATACTTCCTCCTCGGCTTCCGGAGACCGGGATTACCGCCAGCAACAGGTTAGTTTCGTCTTCCTCCGCGCCACGGACATCCCTCGTCCTTACGCTGCGATCACGATAGCACGGCAGACACGACGCCATTGTAAATAGGCTAACCCACCATCTTCTCGGCGTCGAAAGGCTGTTCACGCTAAACTGAGCACTTTTGAAAGCCTTGCTAAGATCTGCTTGTATGCATATTGTGTATTCTTACACCGTACGTAAAATTAAGAGTGGAATGGACCCCCGTTGGAACAACGCGTCCAATGTAAAGAAGCGAGGGAGCGATACGGGCGACACTAACACGCACGCCTAGTGCCTCATCGCTCCTACGCGCAAGGCGTGCAGTGTTTCCGTCGTTACGCTGTACTGTCCAAATGAGATCTGTAATATAGGGGTTTTATTACACGCGATGCTTTGTACTTTTCTCTTGCCGCTTGAGGAAACTGCATAGGCAAGCTTTAAAAATGCGACATTTGACCATTTTTCACTAAATTTTTTTTTCTCCCAGAATACACTAAGTATCTTTTGTGACAAAAAGTCGTATTTTCATAACATTTATTTACCGAGATACGTGTATTCGCGCAAACTATCTCACAAAAAACACGGTGGTCCGTCGCACTCTTTAACAAGGCCATGGGGCCTCAGCACTGTATTCGTGCCTCAGTCAAGTGAAACTCTGGAACCATTAGGGAAGTGAACATTTTACACAGTTTCTCATTCTTACACTTACGAGCATTAAAAGACCAAAAAACAAAATAAATAATTTCAGTAGCTATTCACGAATGTTTACATAGCACTTTTATTCCAATGTTAAGACGTGGGACTACTTTCCTCTCGCTTGCTGTCCAGCGTTCCCAGTGAAATGTATGCAGTTAGGGGCGGTGACATTTTTCAAATATTTATTTTTAAAAGTGCTGAAATAACCGCAAACATCCTATACCTAAACTCTTTCCTGCGCGAGTATTACCCGTACTGTAGTCTGTGGCGGTTTCTTCACACTTTTTGAATCGAACCTTTGAAAAATCACCTAATGTATGACGTGTTTGGTTGTTTTCTAAGTATGTCATGTATAGAGACCTACCAAAATTCGCGTTATTGTTTGTCGTCCGGCTAAACTTCACAGTGTTGTATATACTCGAGCCAGCGTCGGTTTTCCATTGGCCGTACATCTATATGTGAAGTCACTACTCTTTTGACTGGACTGCACGTGATTGGACTACACAATTTTGAAGTGTTCATTTACTGGTGCAGAGTTACCCAAGGCGTGTCAGATAAAGTATGGTCCAATAACAAACTTATTGCAAAGGTACATGTGTTTGAAGTTGATCGTGTCACCAAATAATAACGCGAATTTTGCAAGTCTCTACTCGTGTATCACGAGCATCTTATACGTGTGTTAACATATAGGTACCTTATTTCTGGTTAAATTAAACTTATACTTATAAATAGAGCCTCGAGTATTTCGCGGATTGGTGTGGTAGCAGGGTAGGCTTTGCAGTCCTTTATACACTCAACACACTGTTGATTGTTTATTGGTTGGTGCGATCAATTGTGGGCCTTTGTACATCATTTTGCAAAGCTCACTCACATTACTACTCCCTGCTTGTTACCGGCTCACAGTTAAACGTGGCGTGTGTAAACAATTGCTGTCCAACCACAGTAGCAGGATAAAATAACAAGTGTTTGAAGTCTACACCCCACAGAATGATTTTGCGAAATACTCGGTGCTCTACTTATAATTAGAGCCAGGAGTATTTCGCGAATTCGTTTGGAGGCGAGGTAGTTGCCAAACGCCTGTTCTTGTCTCCTACTGTTGTGATTGGACGACACTTCTTTAGACACGCCCCGTTCAACTGTGAGCCTGTAACAATCAGGAAGCAGTAGTCTGAGTGTTTAACAGTCCTGTGCACAGAGACCGCACTTGATAACAGCAACCAATAAGCAAACGATAATGTCTCGAGTGTATGGAGGGCTGCCCAGCCTAGCTTACTGCCAACTCAATGCGCGAAATACTCGGGGCTCTAGATATAACTTAACGCCCATTGAAAAAGAAATAGACTGAGTGATTGAGATCCGCCCAGTTCGGGAGTGAGTGTCTGCTTGGTGCTCCAACTGCGTTGCAGATTGTTTCAAGTACTCGTACTGATCCACGACATGGAAACACACTTCAGACGAGGAGAGCTGCAGAGTGCTGTCAAGACGTCACGCACATTATAAACACCATTTCAGAGCACTCCAAAACGGTTTTTCCAAAGCGCTGTATCTCGAAAGTATACGCGTCAGATCCATACATCACTACTCAAGGGCCCTGCACTGAACCTTCTTTCAGACTTTACGCCAATAAAAAAATAGCGTCACCACTGAAAGTCCCATAGGCACACGCAGTGCGACGATAACACTGCACACCAGTTCAGAGTCTTGCGCTTAGCGGCGATGGGCCAGTTGATGCGCGTAGCCGTGTCGTCATTATTGCTCCCGCGCTTCTTGGTCTTAAACGTAGGAAAAGGCTGGAGTTAACCAGGCAACAGGCGCCAATACTGAGCATTTTCTCATCGCACTGAGACATTCAGCTTCAGAAACACCTTTAGTCCGGCCAGAGTGCCAAATTGCTGACACTGAGTATTTTCACGTAGGCCTACTCTTACAACCGAAGGCGTGAGAACTGTTGGCAAAAATTTCTTCGAGGTACTACAGGAAAGATGAAAAATTTAATATTTGTCAAACTTCTGTAGGAATGTTACTAGGAATCTTGGGGGAAAAGGGGGGGGGGGGGACCAGTGATTTATACCAATCATAATCAACGGCGGTATTCAGCCTTGTTGCTTTTTTTTTACTGGGCAACAGGTTAACAATATTCTTTAATTGTTTATTACTTAAACCAAATGCGTGAACGTTTTGAACCCGGTTACAGCCAGCAAGTCTTAAGGCAAAACTCCCGGACATGATGGTTGACACGATGATGTCGGCTGTTTCACGAATATGCGTAACAGCACAGACGTCTTGCCAATATCAACACATATGCTTCCTTACGTCTTAGTTGGGCCGACGCCACGCAAAACAAAAAAGGTATCTGTAGACGAAATAAGGCGGTTTGGTGCGAACTCGGTCGCCGTTACGCTGGTCAGTATTATTCCCTAACGTGCCTTGCATTTAAATCTTATTGGAAGTCTATCGAAAACGTGCGATGCAACTTACGCTGCTTCGAGACAGGAATGGTGATTTAATCAGTATAATGCTTACATATTACATCACAGAATGTGTATTCTTTGTTTGCAATCGGCGCACTGGCTAAGAATATGACGGTGAGATTTTTTTCCTTCTTAGTTTTTTTTGTTGTTGTAATATTCGTTTGCAATTTGTAAGATTTTAATTGCAACACCACGGCGTTCCACTTGAAACCGGACAAACGTATACAGTATATAATTCTAAATCCAGAAACTCAGGAGTACTTAAAATAATACTTATTTCTCCATAAAAGTGTTTATAGAACTATTTAACATCAGCATATTAAAATAATTAAAATGTAAAATTTTTACTAGAGGCAGTTTTAAAATAGTTTTTAAGTACTGAAGACGTAATATCAATTCTACAGTGCGCGGCGCGGACAAGTAGTGCGCTCCGTGACCGCTAGGTGGCAGCGCGGTCGCCGCGGCAAACGAGCGCGCCAACGGAACAGAATAGCAGCACGTGGGTGTGGAGTGTGGGCCATGGCGCGGGTGGCATGCTGCGGGACTTGTGTTTCGTAATCAGGCCAGAAGGCCTCCGGGCCACGCGCCTACACACCGGCAACAAAACTATGCTCATGGAGATATGTTAGCAGCGTAACGGGGTATCGAGCATGTCCCTGACTCCCGCCTGGAACTGGTGGAAGTTCGGCACCTTCCCACTAAACGTTATAGTATTTTTGCTTGATAAATGCATCAATTAATTTTTTTTCTTTGTTTCGAATGTCGGTACAACTAAATTTTATTTTCGGAAAATAGTAGGCGGATTTCCACTGCTGAACATAAAATAACATTTTCAGAGCTAAATAAATACAACTGAAATTAATTAACTGTTTGGGTAAAATTAATAGGAAATCATAAATGAAACTAATACACCTTTACAAAAAGTACAGCTAAGTACAAAGTAAAATATAATTCACTAACTTATTTTTAAACAGATGTTCTATTTTCGTCCGGATGCATTTTTTATCTAGGAACGTTAGCTATTTCTGCCTTCAGTAAATGTAAGGAGATCAGGGAGGTTCCAAATGAGGACAGAACGCTTGTAATGCGGCAATTAAACAGCTTGTTTTGCGTGGCGGGTTATTTCCTATTCTCTGAGCACACGTTCAAAAATTGTGGGTCTCCGGCAATGGGAGGTCTACGGGGTTATAAGTTACGCCCTTTTCTCCCCAAGCTCCCTGTCGTATTAAATGGGAAGGGCCGGGAGGGGGAGTAAAGAGGAGTTTCTGGTAGGCTGTTTTTTGAATGGTGATCTCGTTTGTTGCTTTTGCTAGTCGGGCTGCAGCTAACTTACAAACTGTCAGCAACGAATCATTATTATAGTCTATTTCATGTAAGTGGGATAAATTTTAAAAGTTCTAGAAAAGTAGCACGGCCACGATGTATCATTCCTCCACAGCTGTTTTGTCACTGAATAAAAATACGTTTGTAAACAAATGTTTGAGTCCAATGCACATTTGCATTTTCCTCTTTCTTCGTGTTTCCTGCGTGATAGGCACTGAAAGACGGACGTTGGATAACTTTTGTCCAGTAATTAATGCAGAATATTATAGCTATTATTTATTTTCGTAATTACCGAGTTAACTTTGTTGGGGTTCTGTTTATTTTATTTCTAGGGGGGGGGGGGGAAGAAACAGAGTGACTGTGGGGGAAAAAAAGGGGGGGGGGGCGCTCTAGTTTAACGTCTTTCGTGAGACGGCATTATTGTGATGTTCGTACGAGTGTGTGGCATTTTGAGTTGCATGTTGTTTCGATGGAGCAGTGGAAAATTGTGCTCGTATGGAAATAACAATTAAATGATATAAATTCAAAAATTTTAACTATCATGAAAAAACAAAACGCGATACTTACGTCGTTCGTGCTCGTACAGCTGCAGCAACACACACACACACACACAACACACACACACACACACACACACACACACACACACACCACACACACACACACACACACACACACACACACACACACACACACACACACACACACACACACACACACACACACACACACACACACACACACACACACACACACACCACACACACACACACACACACACACACACACACACACACACACACACACACACACACACACACACACACACACACACACACACACACACACACACACACACACACACACACACACACACAACACACACACACACACACACACACACACACACACACTTTGACCGAAGTTAACGTTACACTCGTTGAATTTACGATATAGACAAATACACAAATATTATTCACTCATTACAAAAGTGTGGAAAGTACGGCTTTTTCAGACCATGTGCATTTCAATAGTAATTACATTAACGGTTTACAAATGGATTTACAAAACATGTAAACTTACTGTTTGTAAAATTCGCAACCCCTTAAATATGTGTTTTTCTACGGCAATCCTTGCATATTTACTTCACTAAAATCACGTTTGTTCGTCATTAGTATTAAATAATTTATTTGCAAAATCATTCAGTAACATCAAGACTGCGCACGTTTCCTGAAACCAACAAACTTAAACTTAGATACGTAAATTATATTCTTGTCATTTCATTGCGGACGGGGTGATGAAAATGGCGGAACGAGCAGTTTTACGAAGTGGTAAACACGTGCCGATTAAAATTACATTTAAATCACGAAAACGTACTACAACGGTACCTTCAGGCAGCTATGATTGAAAAAAGCAAATAAAAATAATTAACTACTGATTAAATATTCCGACAACCCCCACGGCTATTACAATACTTTTCTTTACTGTGCAGAAAATTTTGTAAGAATTTTTTTTTAGATTCTGTACGCAGTATCGTGTCAGTTTGTGGGCGTCGTATTGTGTGTTGCCTACAGTCAGCCATACCAGTTAGCACCGAATTACAGAATGCTCTAGAATATAGAAGTGAAATAGCTAGCCACTTGACTGTACTCCTTTCACGGTTACTCCCAACTTTTCTGGAGCTCTGCTTAAGTTCTACTTTCAGGATATTCCTACGCCTTATACATTTAAAGCTTAGGCCTACGCCCCTGTCACACTCAAATTTTCGCCTTCGACAATATCCGACAGTAAAATTTGAAGACAAAATACGGCCATCAAATTTTTCTTTCCGATAAATTTTAAAAATAATCTTGAATGTGTTTGGAAGTGTGTCAGACTGTCAAATATTTTGCTGGGAGAGTCTAATTTGAATTATTATTTTTAAATATTTTCATAGTACGATATTGCTTTTGTTTTTCCGTGCAGTCCATTACAGGAAGAAATTTAAGGAATGTTGTAATCTGTTTTTGCTTCTTTATTAAATTCAAATTTTATTCATCAGTGATGTTTCCTGCACGGTGAAATTTAATGCCTCTAAGTTCGTAATATTTTGTGCAATATTTACTTAAAATAGTCATACAGACAGATTCTACATAAATTAATTATATCCATAACCGACTTCGTTTTCAGCAGTTGTTGGTTATTTTAGTTTATTGACGTCCATTTTTGTCGTGCACGATTCTGATTGGCTGAGACCGTCAACATCAAAGAAATTCTATAACCGGTCCAATCTTCAAATGTTTGATGGAAACTGAAGCCATCCAACTTTTTCAGACAACATGGAAGGAGTTTGACGGAAAAATTAGACAGTGTGACAGGGTCATTAGAAAATTACACTGAGGGCCACAGCACCGTATTCAATGAAATAACATTTCTTACTAGGCATTACCAACACACCTATTTTCTCCCTGTCTTGATTCATGTAAGTTATAAATAAAATATATGATTTATAGATAAAATATAAGTAAACGTTAAATTTAACAAAAACAAGGTACTCTTATATTAACACGAGTAAAGGCTGTTCACGATAAAGTGAGCACTTTAGAAATGAACCCTAGAAAAGTTCACTGCCCCTGCATGCATATATTTTAATAGGCTTACTGAGTGACATTCGCCTAGTAAAGTTGGTAACGATGGATGGAAAGTAGTTCCATATTTTAACGTAGAATAAAAAGTGTTAGGTAACCATTTGTGACAGCTTAAAATTAATTCATCCACGTTCTGTTTTTTTAATGCATCGAAGTGTAAAAATTAGCAAATTTGTGAAGTATTCGCTTTCTTAATAATTTCACAATTTCATTTGACCGACGCATGAATAAAGTGCTGAGGCCAATGGCAATGTTAATTTTACATAAGGTGGAGGAATACACAACGTGTATATAAGTAGATCTTAAGCAGAGCTTTCAAAAGTGCTCATTTTACCGTGAACAGCCTACAGGTATAAAACACTTGAGTTACGGCATACTTAGGAAACAACCAAACACATCGCGAATAGACCGTACAGCTGCGTAGTAGGGGCGCACGGGTTCTGGCTCACTATGCGAATAACATGTGGGCGAAGCGAATCTATAAATAGATTTCTTCGGATTAATGGCTAATCCGCACGTGGGAATCGCGCCGGACGATGCTTCTGGTCGGCGGGTTTTCTCGGGTATCTCCCGTTTCATCTGACCCTCCTTACTACCCCGCTTCACCCTCATCGGCTCTCAAGACCTCGATGTTAAGAGCCACCCAATCTCTCCACTCAGTCAATTTCGTATACGTAGCTATTCTGCGACGGTATTCTGGCTTTGATTTATTTTTTTCACTTGTTGGCTCAGCCGTTCAGGAAAAGTCTATTAATTTGTGATCAAATTACGAAAGTTGTTAAAACGTACGAATGTTGATCGTTTAGTCTGTCTTAGAATCAATTTGATAAAATTTCCTCTCCGCGGCTGTATGCTTGCTGGGATACGTTGCACCACAAACTTCCGTCTTTCACCTTTTGTGTTGGCCCGCTGCCCAGTTCGTATCAACTCGGAGCTGGCGCAGGGGCCTTCCGTGTGCCAGCGGGTTATAAGAGGAACATGCAGCTGAAACACACCGCCGGCTGACGCCTTCTGATTTTTAATTGGATTCCGTGGCGTACGTTCGCACAAGCGGTCCTAGCCAAGGGCTACTGCATGTACTTGCTCATCGCCCATCGTGGCAACGTTAGATTCTTGGTAGGTCCTTTCGCACAATCAAAGTTCACTTCAGATTTTCTTCGCATTAAAAAAAATGATTTATTTAGCGGCTAGAGCTAGTGATTTTTCGCGAGAAAATTCGAGTACAGGGTAGACTTCAATACTAATAGCACCCAACAACAGTTTGTCTATTGCCATTGGTTGCTGTCTGCTTGACGAGGCGTTTTCAATCATTTGACCGGGCCACTCACAATTCGGCAACATCGGCACGGCTCCTACGTGATTCGTGTACAGACAATTAACACGTGTCTGAAAGTAATTCAGCCAATCGAGATAGGTAAGTGACCTTACAGTGTTTTGAAGTATAACTTGTCTTGAAATCTTTTCGCGAAATTTCACTACCCCTACGCTTGACACAAGCATATCGTGATATCAATACATTAGTTGGTACATTATGACTGGCATATGTGAGCATTAGAGCCCCGAGTATTTCTCGGATAGATGCGGCAGCAGACTAGGCTTTATACTCCTCTATACACTCGAGACACTATCGTTTTCTTATTGGTTGCGGCGATCAAGTGAGCTCTTCGTACAGGGCTGTTAAAAGCTCACTCACACTACTGCTCTCTGCTTCTTTACTGGCTCACAGTTAAACGTGGGCGTGTATAAACAACTGCCGTTCAATCACAGTAGCAGGAGAAAAGAACAAGTTTTTTGAAGTCTACCTCGCCACAGAAGGAATTCGCGAAAGAAATACTCGAGGCTCTAGTGATCATACAAAAGTAACCGCAACAAATCATATAATACACATTACAAGCAAACGTCTAGATGATGGATGTATTCCACCATTGTTGAGTCACGTAGAGGACATCGCCTAGGTTCCCTTTATAGGCAGTCAACGCACATTCTTGGGTAATGTGAATACAGTTTGTTTATCAGCACCACAGTCACGTCGAGGGGACAATATTGTCCCTTTTCTAGACCAAGTCATTGCATCTACCGTGCTCTATGCGAATTTTGTTAAGAGTTGCACAGGTTTTACGGGACAATTCAAACCCTAGGTTTTTTTTTTCCTTTATGCAAGGTATTTTGTGGTATTGAATTTGTGATTTTTCAGCCCATTCTTGTTCTCATGCTTCCAGGAGGTTGGGTTTGAATTCGATTCCTCAATTCCTTGAATGCTGTGTGACGTCACTCGGACGTCATAGTTGCGGCCATTTTGTTTTTCAGGCCATTGATTTCCAAATATTTTTGTTTAGAACATGTTATATATTTTCTTGAATTCAATTTTTTAACTAGCACTCCGAATTATAATGTAGTGACTTAAACAGAAATTTGTGCTCATTTAAGGTACTAAAATATTTTAGTATATTTATTTCATGCAAAAATGTTTGTTTTGATTTTGACAAATTATTTTCGCATAGTACGTGGTTTGTAGAGGTGTGAAAACATTTACTGAACATAATATATATATTTCTAAGTGAAATATTTGTGGAAATTTTCAAGTTACAACTTCAATATTTATTAAATACAGCTGCCTTTCAAAACAAGTAATATATCACTTATTACTGATTTCAATCCATCTAAATCCATGTGAGCTTTTTCTGTTTTCAGTCAATTGATTTTCAGTTGGTTTCATTCAATAAAATATTTGAACTTGTGACGTGGTCTTAACCCAGGGTATTTGGTCCTGCGCAAGGACAGGACTATTTCGCTTTTAAAAAAATCCAGACAATATTTGGACTGCGTCAAAATGCAGTACCACGTGTTCTCGTCCACTTGCTCTTGTTACCTTCGTGTCTAATGACCTCTTGTTCCGTTTCCGTAATGGTGTTCGTTTGCGATCTCGGACAGCTCTTGTTCGTTTCCATCTCGATTAATGTCCCAAAAATGGCCGTCAAACGACGTGTAAAAATGGTCGTTAAACAACGCGTATTAAGTGAAATAACAACGCATAAACGAATTAAACCAATACAAAAACACTTTCTAAAATGTGTTTCGTCTTTCAAAACACCATTATATGAACTAACATGAACATTCAGTCTACATTGCGTTTTTTTTTTTTAAAGTCTTTAATTTAATTTTCATGTAATCATCACAGCGCTCTCTTTGTAAGTTTAAACTGCATATAATGTGTCAAAGAGAGTGTACTCAAATGCACTATCCAATTTAATGATCGTAACGGAATCAATTAAACTAAAAACTAAAATTTAAAATTACACGCTTTCGATGAAGCAATATAACAGATATTTTCCTCTTATTTTTATCAACTTGACTTGGTAGCTCAGATAGTAAGATAACAGCATGAAAGTGAATTGTGAAGGGTTTGTTAATTCAATCATGGTTACCTGCGAAATTTTTTTACTTTTTTAAGTCACGGGATATTGCGCAATATAAATAGTAAACTATCGTAAGTATGTTTATTTATCGTAATTATTTGGCTAAGTTCAATACAAGCAATATTTAATTCGCCGCTGCAGTTGGTCGTCACTTAGCCAATCAGTGAAATCGTTTCACATCTCTGAGATGGTCCTTGCAAACGTTAGTATTACATATAGCGGAATGATACAGAATGTGAAGAAAAGGATATTGTAAGCACTGCTTTAATAGTGTTCAATTGATCGTGAACAGCATATAACAAAATTGCTCCAGCGTGTGTGTGTGTGTGTGTGTGCGCGCGCATGTGTGTACTTCCAGGATATTCCTCCGCCTCATGCAAACAACGCTTAACGGAGTTTAGAAAATTACACCAAAGGGACCGCATTTGTGTGCACTCAGTTTACAAATATTTCGCATGAGAGCTATTTCTTACTAGGCATTACCAACCCATCTATTTTCTCTCTATTTTTTATTCACGTTAAAGATAAATTAAATATTATAATTTATAAATAAAATATAGGAAAAATCCGAATTTTTCCATAATTAAGGTACTTCTATATTAACACAGGTATAAAACGCTTGTGATAAATATCATATGTAGGTAACAACCAAATACATCATGCATGGGGTAATTTTCAAAGTTGGATTCAAAAAGTGTGAGGAAACCGCAGATAGGCCATAGTACTGAATTCTACCCCTGTGCCCAGATTTTCTTTTGGATTACATACGTGGGTTCAATTTAGAAATGTATGTGATATCAGGAATTTGACACTGATCGTCGACCATGGTTATAATTATTTGGGCTGTAATAAAATTTTCAATAATATCCCTTCTTTGACTATTGCTAAGCCTTGCAACAACAAGCGACGTTAGTGTGAATTTTTATTCCATGTTATTTCATTGGGGTTTAAAAATAATTCCTCGAAATCACGTCCAGTAGACTGCTGGCAAGAATCAGAATTCAGATTTGGACATGTCGGTCTCGAGGTATCGTTTCCGTGATCTCGGATTCGTCGTGTCAGGCTTTTAAAAGTGATGTCGACCCATCGACATTAACTACATGTCGATGCTGACTTCGACATGTCTCGTTTCATAGCTCTAGTCCAACACTGACCGACTGCATCGAAGTTGGTTCACATCACGTTTCTTCTCGAGTTCCCTAAATGTGAACGGCCAAACAAAACCTGATGTGGGGTCCCATTATTGAGTTTTACGTAATAGTGGTGACGTGGACAATTATTAAGTCTTGTTTTTCAACAAATTCGTGTTTATATATATATATATATATATATATATATATATATATATATATATATATATATATATATAAAAGTAGTTCTGAGCGTAACATGAACATATTCTAGTCTCACTGAAATTTGGCCAGCGAAAGTGTACTAACATCTCGAAACACGTATTCAAATAAAGAATCGCTAATCGTAATCGAAGCCATGTGTCAACAAGATAACTGAATAACGTGCTAACTGTTTTGAGGTAAAACTGGAGCACCTGTCAGTAAACAACTCACTGACTGCTCGAGTACATAAAGGATTGTGGAGTCTCGATTATTGCCAAATCAGTCCGCGAGATGTCCAGGTATTCACACCGGGATTGGCATCAGTGGTAATCATCAGGTCCCGGGTTCGATTCCCGGTCCTGCCATCGTCCTGATTTCGGGTTTTCACTGTTTACTGAAGTAACACCAGTCGAATGCTGGGATGTTTCTTTACTACGGGCCAATGCCCATTCCTTCCGTGTTCCTACTTCTCAGAGCAAATTGCTCAGTCTCTATGACCCCGCTGTCGACGAGGTGTTAAGCCCTGCCTACCTATATATAGTCTATTCGCGGTTTCTTGTACTTTTGGAATCACCACCTCATACATGACGTGTTTGGTTTCCTAAATTTGTCATGTATCACAAGCGTTTTATACTTCTGTTTACATCAAAGTACTTTTTTTTTTTTAATTACACTTTTACTTATATTTATATATGAATAATAATGTTTCATTTATAAATAAAATGAATAGAAAATATGCTTATTAAGGAATAATTCTCATGCAGAATATCATTACACCGAGTGCGCACGAATGCGGTGCGTTGTCCATTAGGTGCAATTTTATAGACTCAGTTAAGTTTTGTTTACATGAGGCGGATGAATATTCTGGAAGTGGAACTTTCGCAGGGCTTCAAAAAAATTTGAAGTAGTCGTGAATAGACCTGCTTACCATCCAGATGTCTTTCTCATAAACGGCCTGTCCCCCCCCCCCCACTTGCAGAAATTAGGAAGGGGATCAGTCGTAGATGGAAGACGTGGAAGGTGGTCGTGCGAACGACGAAGTTAGCGGTGAATGAATGAGCGGAAGGAAGGAAGGAGTCTGTTTGGGAACTGCCGTGGTCGCCGATGCGCGGGGAGCGCAGCCAACTGCTCGCTGTAAATGGCGTGTTGGATCGCCGTTGGCTGACTCACGTTGCGGCCGAAAATAATTGCCGTCGAGGACAGCAGCGCGACAATGCGGGCGCCTAACAGCCCTCGCTGGCACACCAACATCGTGCAGGGACACTGTGTGCGTTCCGATCAATTTCCTTGTCGATAAATTATCGCCGCGAGCCGCGGGATAGTGCGTGAGTGTGAACTGATGGAACACAGGCGCTGACGTCTTGTGTGACAGTACCCCCTCTCCCTCCCCCCTCCTGGGGTCGAGGTGGTGTTAGAGGTCGGAATACTCTCCTCCCATCTGGGCGGACCGATTTCGATTCTCGCTCCCGGACTTTCACACGAGGGAATCGTGCCAGACGATGCCGCTGGTCGGCGGGTTTTTTTTTTGGGGATCTTTCGTTTGCCCCGCACTTTGCATTCGGACGTTGCTCCGTACTCACCTCGTTTCACCCTCATCGGCTCTCAAGACCTCGCTGTTAAGAGCAGCCCAAGCGCTCTCTCTCTCTCTCTCTCTCTCTCTCTCCTCCTTCCCTCCCTTCTACCCTCATTTTTCTCTCATTCATGCTGTGCGTTGTATGAATAGGTATGCGGTAATGGGCGTGTGTAACACTTATTCCATGCAAACCAAGGTTTTTAATGTTTAAATAAAAAATTTTCTACTGAAATGTTGCTATTTTGGGTTTTATAAACAAGCTATATTTTGAAAGGCATGAGGCAAGCAGTCTACAGTAAGTTATAAATACTTGATACAAACAGAAGAAATGACCAACCACTGTTTATCAACCCAGCAGGGCGACGTCCCTGCTAGCTGAAAAGTGGAGGGGCAACAATCACCTTACCCATCCACCCCCCCTCCCCCACACTCGGAACCTATGAAAAGACATGCCGCTATTCGAAAACTCGCGTCGGTATATCTACCTGTTCAACCAGCCTTAAAGTTCGGTGGATCTGGTGGATGTGCACATGAAAATATCGATGAATTTTCCAACTCCCCCTCACAACAATTGTTACTAACAGCAATTTAGCACTCTGCTTGAACCAAGATGTTAGGGCTCGACGCTGAATGGGCTCATCGTAATCCCTATACCATGGGGGTTGTGCCTGAATTTAGCCCTAAGGGGAGAATATGCCTGCTATGGAATTACGTATCGACAATATGACAAAGTGTGTTTAATACCCAGCCAAAGGGCACTCCAAGCGTTAAATTTTTGTGCAATGAATTTGTCCGTATGACTAAAACCAGAGAAACATCTCACTACATAAACGTGTAAATAGTTTTTTAACAAAAAGCTGCCAGCTAATGCTGTTGAAGCAGAATAATTATTTTCGACAGTTTAAGTGAAATACACACAAAAGTGGGGCTGGTAAGAAACATTTCTTTCTTTATTTGTTTTTTACAATTTATAAATTAGCTGTTTGGATAACGGGATGCTCTATGTAATGCGCACATTGTTTTTTTTTACGTGGATCAGGCAATGTTTTAATTTTTTTTATAAGTTTCCCAATTTTTTTATATTTTTTATATATTGCTTTAATTTACTGATTTGAAAGTAAAAATATTAAAGTTGTGGAAAGAAAACTAGCTCATCCAAAAAGTTAACAACAATTTTGTACCTAAATACACTCGATATTAATCGTAAGTATTTATACTATGTAAACAGTGCGTATTTAGTAATTTTAATAAATATAAAAAATTTAAAATTCTGAGGATGAATAAAAGGCCGCCATAGATTTTATATCACCACGAAATTGGCTCTTTTCCTCAGTAAAATGAACGTCTTAAACATAAAGTGATGAAAGAGAACCAAGACAAGCGTTTGTTTTGCGAGCAATAATAATTATCAAGTGTTGATATCCGAGTGTTGTATAGTGAAAAGTAAAGCGTCTAGAGGCAAGTAACGTCGGGACAATACAAAGTGTGCACATTGCCTATTTGCAGGCGCTTCGAACACTCGACGCAAACAAACACGCGCATGTTGTTTGCTTTCGGACACAGAATTAGGTTGTTGTGGGTTCTACGTTGCTGTCATATCAATGCGATGGGAAGTTCATTGGCTGAATATTTTATCGCCGGATTGGTCGTAGAGGTGAGATAATTTCACAAGAAAATTACGAACGTATGCTCCATCAGCTTGAGCACGGTTGTCTTGACGTCATTTTTTTTGAACAGAATAATTGATATCCGCACGTTAGATAACGAGACTGTTCCATGTTTCTCAAGAGAAAATTGCGACTTTTTAAAGTAGGGCGGAACTGTAGTAAAATATATATGTTACTGCACACAAGGCATTGAATTGTTTATGGCCTACCTTTTAGGTAGTGCGCGTTGATATTTGTGAAATATTTCTTTACCGCAAAGCCATGCCAAAGTGTGCCTGATTCGCATTCTGAAGGTCATGGATCGAATCCCTGCTGATTACGTTGGTGATTAACCCCCCCCCCCCCCCCCCTGCGGTACCTTCTCATCCGATTCATGTTATATTTCCATTTTCGGCGAATTGATAGTTGAATTGCTTAACATGCACGTTCCATGATTTGTCTGCCATTAGATAAAAATCCTGGTTTAACTCGTTGCATAAAACGAAAATAATGATGCTACCTTTGACTGTCCGGGAAACAGTGAAGCAAAGCTTGAAAAGCGGAAGAAAGCAGAAAGGAGGAAAGAGGGTTGGCGGTATGCATGCACGCCTGGTCTTATGTCTACTGGCCGGGTGAAATTTGAAAGCTGGGCACAAGGACGGCTGGATGTGAGTCGCAGAAATTCCATTCTGCAGTCTATTTACGAAGCTCTACGAACCGAGATCATATTTTGACATTCAGTGTAACGAACAGACCCGAACTAAACTGGAGCCGGCCTAGGATTGTACGTGAATCTGTTTTGCATACACGTGGGGATTTCTGGTAAGACCACACAGGAGTAGCAGCGTAAACAGACGTGAGTGATAATGTGGGCCCGCCCACCGTAGAGCTGGTAACCTGTTATTATTATTAATTTTATTATTTATAATTATCATAATTTTTGTAATGAATTTGCGATATTTTTGGGCTACTTGGAATAATTTACTTAGTAGTGATATAATTTCTGATTGCAAGCAAAATAATCAGTTATCATAAGTAAGATGCGTTTTTTTGTAACGGTGACCACTGTGGGTGCATTTGAATAGGGACTCTTGTTACTCGCTGCGGATGATGTTAGATGAATAGAATATCACTCAATAGTTTATGCTTTTTAATATATATATTTTTAAGTTTACGCACATTAAAATTTGTTTTTAAAAACTAGTGTTTAATGCATATAAAATTTTACATGAAAAATTTACAATCATTTAAATTATTAAGTTTGTATAAAGTGCATAAAAATTGGGTGACAAAAGATCTGCCATTTAGGCGACTTCAACGAAAACAATCTGGCAACTTTTGAGCTGGCCACACCGAGCGAGGTGGCGCAGAGGTTAAACTTTGGACTCGCATTCGGGAGGACCCGGGAGTTCGAATCCCGGTCCAGCCATCCTGATTTCGGTTCTCCATGGTTTCCCGAAATCGCACCAGGCGAATGCCGAGATGGTTCCTCAACAAGGGCTATGGCCGATTCCTTCCCCAATCTCTCTTCCGTGAGAAACTTGCTCCGTCTCTAATGAGCTCGCTGCCAACGAGACGTTAAGGTTGAAGTAAAGCAACTGCCTACGGAGCACTGCACCCGTCTATACAATGTGAAGAACCCATAAAAAAATAGTGCAGACACCATAACAAATTGTCAGAAAAGTGGGTTTTATGCTGTATATGAAAGAAGAATGTATATATTTTGCAACGTAATAAAATATTTTACTAAAATATACTTTTATAACGTAATACATAATCGATTTTTTTTAAGGTGCATTTCTATTCTGGATACTTCAGAAAGCAGAATTTGCAAGAAAATCTTCATCACGGAATATCGTCATTATGTTTACTATGATTGTGTGTAAGAAAATCTTAATAATAATGTAGGAAATAATTTTTATAATTATTTTTATGTGCATCCATTTGTCACAAACTTTTATGGCCGAAACTGACGTAAGTAAAGTCAATTATAACATTGATATTAAACATTATTACTATGATTTTATTACACATGATCTCAGTCAATATTACGACGATCTTTCTTGAAGTATTTTTTTTTTTTTTTGCAAATACTGCTTTCCGAAGCATCCAGAATGGAAATGCGCTTAAATTGTTGTAAAAAATTCAGAGTATTTTAATAGATTATTTTTTACATTAAAAAAATATATTTTAGTAAAATATTTTATAATGTTGCTAAATATATAGAGCATAAAACGCACTTTTCTGACAATTTTTATGGCACCTGTACTACTTTTTTTAAAAATGAATTCTTCACATTGTATAGTCGGGTGCAGTGCTCCATAGGCAGTTGCTTTACTTCATCATTAAGCCCAACTACCTACCTGAGCTAGTCACTCACAAGTGCACCGCAGACGGAGAAGGCGACACGGCGGCGCGGTATGTAGCACAGACAGGCTCCTGTTGAGCAGGTCAGTGCGGAGGCAGCCGGGGATATTTATAGAGATGCCCCCCTTTGACAAGTTGCAGCGGCGCGCGGATATGACATCAGGTGCCTCCAGCCATTTTAGCACCTGCGTCTCTATTCCGCGCGCGCGCGATCCGAGCACCTTGGCCCGCACAACACGCCCTTTTTTCATCTCTATTATAGTCTATTCGCGGTTTCTTCGCACTTTTCTAATTCAGACCTTCGGAAAATTACCCCACGCAAGAAGTGTTTGATTGTTTCCTAAATACGCCATGTATTACGAGCTTTTTATACATGCGTTAATATAAAAATAACTTGTTTTCATTTAAATTGAAATATTACTTATGTTATATTTATAATTGTAAATTAATATGAATGAAAACGGGAGTAAAATATGTTTGTTGGTAACGCCTAGTAAGAAATTGTTCTTATGAAAAATAATATCACATTGAGTGCGTACGAATCCAGCGCGTTGTTCCTTTAGTATAATTTTTTATACTTGATTAAGCTTTTGTATGAGGCGGAGGAATACCCTGAGCATTGAGAGCGAGGTCGCTTTGAGCACGCTAGGGAGTCATTAGTAGCCTAAATGCCTTTTGAATAACCTGTAAACGGGTGTCGGAGAGAGGGGGATACTAATTGCCGGCACCCTTTAATCTGGGAAACAGATAATCTCTCTTTCCCTCCCACAGAGAGGTGTGTTGTGGTTGGTTGATGGGTTCTCCCACCGTTTCTGAGGTGTGCTGTGATTGGCCGTTGCCTGTGAGGGTACCATTTCGGTGGACAAAGCGCCCAAACGACATTTGTTAGACTTTGAAATTTTTCGAGGAAGTCTGGAGAGAGAGAGAGCGGCTAGGGCGCCGCAAGGGGGGTGTAGGGTTGGACCAGGAGGGTTGTGGAATCGGTCAGTCAGTCCTTGGTTCGAGACCAGTAGATGGTAATTAGGTGTAATAGAATTGCATAATGAGTAATTGCGTGATAAACAATTGCGACTACCGAGAGTAAGTACATGCACGGAGAATAAGTACATTTACCGTGACTAAGTATACGTACCGAGAGAGTAATTACATACTAAGTACACATGTTCACCCAACGGCTGCCGAAACACAACTGAAGAGGTTGGTGAGGCGCTCTTCGGTTCCAGTTCTGTCAAAGGTAAGTAATTGTGTAATTAGATGTAATTGTGTAATGAGTAATTCCGTAATAAACACATACGAGTACCGAGAGTAAGTATACATACCGAGAGTAATTACATGTACCGAGAATAATTATGTACTGTAAATAATTACACAATAAGTACACATCCTACCCCGACCACTGCTAAAACACAACTGAGCTGTGAATCACAAAATGTTTGTGTTATTTGTCCACCATCGTGGTTGGTTTCGATTTCCGCCATGAGTAAGTAAAGCATAATTACATTTATACCGCTCTACTACCCGATTCGATTCCCATCAAGGATAATTAAACCGTAAATACATTTATTCTGGACCAGTCATCTGTTTGAATCCCGTCGAGGATAAGGAAAACATAAACATACTTAGACTAACCTAAACCTTGCTTCGATTCCCGTCGAGGATAATTAAACCGTTAATACATTTATATTAGACCAGTCCTCGGTTCGAAGGGGTAGGAAAATGTAATTAAAATTATGCAAAGATAGTCTTTAGTTCGACCCCTATCGAGGGCAATTCAAGCGCAAATACATTTACACTGGCATAAAACTTGGTTCGACTCCCGTCGAGGCTAAGCAAATTTTAATAAAGTTATACACACACGCCTAGAAAGAAATTAAAGCATAATTACGAGGGGTGGGTTGAGGGGGGGGGGGCGTGGTGTACACTACTGTGGTTGGGGGTTCGTGGGTGGGGAGTTTCAAGGAGGTTATCATCACCTGCATTCCAGTTAGTAAAACTCGATTTCAAAGCACGGAACAATGAATAATACAGAAGTGCTTATGCCGCGAACGTCAACCACACACGCCAACATGTTGGAATGCCGTTCTGGTACCAACACCTGGCAGGTCATGCGCCAGTCAACAGCCCGGATAATATGTACTTTCTCGTCTTCCTCAGCACGCAACAGCCAACCAGACGCGAGCGGACAGTCGGCGAAAGGGTGCCCATTACACGCGTCATGTGGCCTCACCTGCCGAACTACGTTTTACTGGTGGAAGTGTAAACCAGCAAGCAACACAGGGTACAGCACACAGCTAACGTCAGCTTACTTTGCAACAGTTCATCTCACGCCACTTGGATATCGGCTGTTCACGGTAAAATTATCACTTTTGAAAGCCCTGATTAATATCTTCTTGTATGCACGTTGTGTATTCTTCCGCCTTATGTAAAATTAACATTGCTATGGGCTTCGTCACTTTATTCATGTGTCGATCAAGTGAAAATGTGAAATTATTACAAAAGAAAATGTTTTGCAAATCTGCTCATTTTTACACTTCGATGCATTAAAGAAACAGAAAGTGAAAGACATAATTTAACACGTCACAAATGGTTCCTTACATTTTTTATTCGACTTTAAGATATGGAACTACTTTTCATTCATCGTTACCAACTTTACTGGGCGCATGTCACTCAATTCGCCCGTTAAAATATATGCAGGTAGGGATAGTGACTTTTTTCTAAGGTTGATTTCGACAGTGCTCACTTTATCGTGAACAGCCTTTACACATACTTAGAGCCATCTGTTTTTTCGCAAAAAACATTCCCCGACTATACCCCAAAACACGTAGAACCAATTTCGCAGTTGGACCAATGTCACAGTTGGTCTTGCCTGAGCGTAAATATTTTCGCGAACAGGTGGCCCTACATATAGGTTAATAAACTGCCGACTGCCGGTTCTGGAAGGGACCTCAGACGTTCTCTTTTGAAAGTGTACTGAAACGTCCACGTCTCGCGTTCTTCTGCTGTGATACCAACGTGCCATTCGGTCTGTTTCAGTTACACGTCAAGTAGGTACATCATTTATTTACACCGCGCCCCGTGAGGCGGGGGCCTTCTTTGATGGTCCAGATCTAACACGTCGCGATAATAAACGGTCGTCGCGGCAAACAAACGCGACTAGTCGTGTTTGGAGTGGCACGCGCGCTCCTAGACGCTGGCCTCGTTCTCTCCTAGTCCATCGCGTCGTCTTTTGTCGACAGCCGCAGAGTATGTCCGACAACGATAACGACTGTCGCTTAGCGTGTGTAATAAACATCCTCTCATTTGGAAACGCATCGTATAAATCTCGATACTAACAAAATAAATCTCGATACGCACAAAACAAATTAATTTTATATGAATGTTTTTATTTTTTTTTAAGAATGCCAATACCTCAACAGGCATTTGCTTGACACAGGGATGGAAAATAACCTCTTATAAAACTATCTTTTAAGATCAGACTGCAGTTGCCATCGTTTATTCGTTATTTTAATATCACCTTTGCAAGTCATACTTTTTCCTTAATAGATTTGGTTCGAACATAATTCTATAACACTGGCTAAGAGCTCTTCACTTGTCCATATGTGAATGAATAATTAAAATACTACTAACGTACACGTGTTACAAGTGCAGGCTTCTCACGTACATCTAAACTCTGGTTGTTTGAACATATGCACTTGCAGCTATAGAGTAGTTATCCAGAAGCAAAACCGCTGCATTTCCTAGCGTAATGGCTGAACACTCCAGAAAAGCAGCAAGACATTTTGTGTGCGTGAAAGAAGAGTCCCAGTTCTAGAAACAGGAATTGCCACATGAGCATTGTGGTGGGTTGACGATCAGAGTCATGGGTGTTTGCGGCACCCATTTGTAAGTATTGTTTCGAAACTTGTGAACCATATCGATTTAAATGTGATAGTGTCGAAGATTTGCTATACATCACAAATATCGATAGCGCAGATATTTGAATAATGGTGTACGATAGCTAACATTTCTACATATTAACAGTATGTGCAAACTCGTAAAATCTTCATAAGTCTGGGATCCTTAATATCGTAATCTCGTATATACGGGAATATGGCCGGTACTGCGAAATACGACATATTGATGAACCTTCCATTACCATGCAGAATTACAAATGATAATAGCGAATAATTTCACAGCTCTGCATACAGCCACCGTCTAGCGGAAGATATATGTGTGCCATTGCGCGCGTGTCTATGACGGGACTGATACCAATTGCATGGCCAACATACTGCTTCACAATACATGCGTGTGAACGGAATGCGCACCACGTGACTTCGTAAAGCTTAACATAATGCGACCAGAGGTTGGCCTCGTCGTTAGTCGCCAGCTCCATGTTGCGACGCTCGAAACATTGAAATGCTAGCTGATATGCACAAAGGCAACCCACAAGTCTGTAATTCAACCATGTCTCTTTGTTTAGACGCCCTGTTTCACTGATTTTAAACATGCTGTAATTAATATGGATATGATACACGAACAATATAATTGTCGATGTTTTGGGTGTCAAGTGTACCTCGGGATGTTTAATATTGCAGCATTTCAGTGTTTGCGATTTTGGTGGTATGGATACTTGTAATTTTAACCCGTTCAGTCCCCTCGTCCATGATCGAGGACATGTTGCAAATGAAGGATATACACGGTCAGCACTGTACACAACGAGGAATGAGGGGACGGTATTCTGAGCACTGTCCTTGTGAGAAATCTTATTCGTTGTAGTTTCTGCACCGCTCATTTGTGAATGGTTAATGATGAAGTGAACGAACATGCAGTAGATTGTTCATTGGTTGCGAGAAGCATGCTCCATACAAGTACAGAGCAGATCAAAAAATTAATCAATGCAACACTTACGCTCTTAAATGAATTCGGGACTGAAAGGTTTTTTTTTTTTGTGTGCGTTTTAAGCATCCGTATTATCTGTCTAGTGTTATTAATATTTCGACATCGCTATTTTTTATTTTTAAATGTGGGCGGTTTTTACTATGTATCGTCATAAATATTCGGTACTTTATGGAAGAAATGTGTAAAAACGATATGGTAACCCGGAGGATATCGCCGAGCGCTAGTCACATGGCGATTGCTATCAAAAGTAGCTTCAGCAGTGTCGCACTGGCCAGTGGCGTGTAGTGAGTTTTTTTTTACAGTGTAAGCAATTTCTAGTAACAAACGCAATTTCCAACTTTGCTTACCCTCCGCATGTATTTACCGCTTTATAACAGACTACCTAACATTAGTTATAAAAACCGGAACGAAATGAATGTAATAATAATTAAACGGAATATTATCATATTACAAATTATAAGAAAACTCCCGTTTTCCCCGAACACTCTCATCCACTTTGCAAGGAAAAATGTAGGGCTGGAGGACGCAAACAGAACGACTGCTTACCCTACCGAAGGAACGCAAGCAGTAGCACGCCACACCTCGAGCGAGTTCGATTCATCGCTTGTCGCTCTCGTTTGTGGAAATAAATACTAGATAGCATCACTATGCGTGTACAGTACGGGAGTTGCGAAAACTCGGTTTCTCGCATCGGAAACGGGAAAATCAAAATTAAATGTGTTTAAAGTTAAGGCGAGAACTATAAGGGTTAAACATTTCCAATATGTATAGGATAAGTATTGCTTACCTTGCGTCTATGGAATAAACGCGACTGGCACTGACTACTGTTTGATTCAATGAAAGTGACGGGATCGCGTCGCTGAGTGGACGTAGCGACATGCCAGCCGGGACAGATGGGAAGGTTGCGTGGGTCGAGCGGCAGATGAGCACAGACGCCAACGTCATGCCGGCAATTGACAACTGGCGTCGCGTGGGATACGTTGTTCCTCCCTCCACCCTCCCTTAACCGACCGTGGCTCCTGTAGGAGGACGCAATCGGCATCAGCACGTCCCGCTGTGACAGCGCCCCTTGCGACTTGCAGCAGACGGCAACGTGAACTCGCGGGGAACTTAGGATCGCGGGAGCAGCATGGGCTCACATCGCTAGTCGTTGAAAGCCGAGGTAAGGTGCTGCACACCCACGTCGGCCGGATGTTTTATTGCAGCTTGTGTTGAAGCGAATTATCTTTCAGTGGTTGAGCTGTTAGCCTGCTCGCCTCCCACCAAGACGAACCGGGCTCAAACCCCGGCTGGGTCACTCCCGGATTTCCGCATTTGGAAATCGTGCCGGACGATGCCGCTCTTCGGCGGTTTTCTCGGGGAACTCCCGTTTCCCCCGCCCTTTCATTCCGGCGCTGTTCCATTCTCACCTCAATCACCCTCATCAGCTTTCAAGACCTCGCTGTTAAGAGCCGCCCAAATCTCTTCACTCACTCACTCTTTCTGTAAACAAGCAATTGCCGTGTCTTTTTGTCTTCCACGTGACAGCCTGTGCAGAAACGAATGCATGTGCTCTGGAAAATGTTAGGAATTTATTTGAGGACGAGCTATACTTCAAACACAAGTGTATTTCTGTTATGTTTGCAATTGGGTTTAATTTTTCGAGGCGCCTTGGCAAACTCTGAGCCTATAACAGACCTGCAAGGAAACAATCACCGAATCCCGTGACACCTGGTCTGAGGTAACACTGGCTGAACTCTGGGGCAGCAGCCAATGGATACAAAGAAAATGCTCGAAAATACATAGGGCAGTGGAGTTCAACCTACGGGTAATTTAAAACGCAAAGTTTTCATGTCCCTGCCACACGGCACCCACGTATCTTCAGCGATCACGCACTCGAGACCACGAATGTATATGGTTGTTTTTAAGCTTTGCTTATATTTAAACAACCGTTTTCCGTTCGTTATATAGGTCCTTAGGAACTGTTTCAGTCATTTCCAAACATTAACCAAATAAAAAATCTTGCTAACCCTTTCATTCCTATTGTAGACAATTTTTTATATGTTGCACGGGAAGGTTATATATGAACAGTACTGTACACTGCGGTGCTCAGTGACCAATGATATTCCCTGGAGGTAACTGACTATAGGTTGTTCACGGTAAAATGAACACCTTTGAAAGCCCTGCGTAAGATTTACTTGTATGTACGTTGTGTATTCTTCCGCCTTATGTACAATTAACATCGCCAAGGGTCTCAGCACTTTATTCATGCGTCGGTCAAGTGAAACTATAAAATTATTAGGCAAGTAAATATTTTAAAAATCTGCTAATCTTTACACTTCTATGAATTAAAAATGCAGAAAGGGAAATAAACAATTTAAGTTATCATCACAAACTGTTACCTAACATGTTTTATTCGACGTTAAGATATGGAACTACTTTCCATCCTTCGTTACCAACTTTACTGGGCGCATTTCGCTCAGTGCGCCCGTTAAAATATATGCAGGCAGGGGTGGTGACTTTTTTCAAAGGTTCATTTCAAAAGTGCTCACTTTATCGTGAACAGCATATAGTAAACCGTACCACTGCTCTAAGTTATGACGGGTTCATATGTCCGACCTCTAACCACAACGTCTGCAGCTCATTGGTTGTATTGGCGAATGAGGTTCTTTGTCAACGTAAGTACAGTAGACATAAGAATATTTCATTTTCAACACCTAAAATCTTAAATTAATGTGGAAATGAAATGGTTAATAAATTGCACGATCAACTACTAAGATGTGAAAATAACTGTTACGCAAAACGATTGATTGTCTGGCGAGTTAAGCGAGGTTGTGGAAATTTTGACCAAACGAGTTGAATCAGAATTATTTCTAGACAAAATGAATGTGGAATAAACGTTTTAGGCTGAGCGACGCAACTCTTGTCTCCTCGCATATGAGTATCGACGGCTACGATCTTAGGGCAGGCCTGGAATCTGGCCTATTCTCCTAACAAAGGCTGATGTTCGTAGTGAGCGATTGGTTCACAGAGCAGACTATGCCACGTGTCTTTATCAGTCTGGCAGTGGTTTCGAAACAATGGATTCCTTTTGTCAGTTTATATGCGTTAACTAATCCAGTAAATAACATCTATTAATATATGCAGGGTGAGTCCTTTAAAAGAGGCCACGTGTCGATGCCATCCCGCAGCATATCCTCGCCCGTGCCTTTCACAACTTTTGGTGTCGTCTGCGCACACCTACCTCGAGGTCAATGGCGGCCACTTCCAGCACCTACTCTAGGTATTTTGTTGTCACACTGGACTGTATTTCCTCATTCCCTCCCTCCGTTACCCAAGCTAAGTTTTATTCTATTCAGGTTAGACACGAAACAAGTTTTCTTATGAGAGAGTTCGGAATAGGGAAAATTTCCACCACCAGGTGCGCAGTGTTCCAAAAGGTAACTTTTAATTACAATTCTAAGCTACGTGAATAATCAAAGAGAGAGATTTTGTTTGGTTACGAAGTCATTTTATATTTGATTTATGATTATTGCAATTATCTGTGTTTTTTTTTTTACGTGGAAAACAGAGAATCTGGTACACATGCGACACTAGCGCTTACCTCGTTGCGAAAACTTCTGGTTTCCAAACCTTTAACACTGATCTCCCAACCTAAGCAGAAGTATTCTTACCGAAGGCTAGAAAAATACACCAGAGGGACATCGCACCGTATTTGTGCGCACTCGGTGCAGTAAAATTTTGTATGAGAACTATTTCTTACTATAGTAAGGCATTACCAACATACCTATTCCCTCCCTATTTTTATTCGTATTAAGTGCAAATTAAGTATTATAATATATATATAATATAAGTAAAAATTTAATTCAACCAAACATGAGGTATTTATGTGTCACCACACATATGAAACTATTGTGACACTAAGAGTGAGTGAAGAGATTTGGGAGGCTCTTAACATCGAGCTCTTGAGAGCCGATGAGGATGATTAAGGTGAGTACGGAGCAGCGCCGGAATGAAAGGATGGGGGGTGTGGGAGGGGGAAAACGGGACCGACGGCATCGCCGACCAACGGCATCGTCCACCACGATTCCCACATGCGAAAATCCGGAGTGACCCGGCCGGGGATTGAACCCGGATCGCCTTGGTGGGAGGCGAGCAGTCTAACCGCTCAGTCACCGTGGTCCCTGTGAGTCATACACGAGGTGTTTTTGAAATGTTTGATTCAAAATGTGTGACGTAACAGTGTATACATGATAACCACCAACAAAGAGAAAACGTGTAATTATAGTAGACAGTAGTGACCTTTTCTATTCGCTAAACTGTATGGTTTCTTTTCCCCATTAAGTTGTGGTAAAATAATTTTGAGAAGAAAAAATGGACCGTGCGCATTATTCCATCAAAATTATAATATAAGTCATTTTAATATTAGTATGAGATGTCAAGAGTAGGGGGGGGTAAGTTGGTTTCGAATATCATTTATATGCCACAAAGAAAGTGTCCTGACGCTCGTAATGCAAAAACCACTTGAAAATTTGCTTCCAGCCTTTTACGTTAGTAACACGACAGAGTACTCAACCCTTTCATTCCCACATAACATTGAATTCCTGGTGTTGCAAATAAGAAATTTTTTTATGCTTGCTGTACTGAAGTTGACAAAGAACGTGTTTCGTTAATACAAACATTGAGCTGCAGACGTTATGAGGCTGGAGATATGAACCAATTATAACGTTGAGCAGAAGCATGGTTTACGAATCAGTTAAATGCTGTTCACTATAAAGTGAGCACTTTTGAAATCAAACGTAGAAAAAAACTACTGCCCAACTTTGCATGTATGTTAACAGACGCACCGCGTGACATGCGCCCAGTGAAATGGTAAATAGTTCCCTAACTTAACGTCGAATAAAAAGTGTTAAGTAACTATTCGTGATAACTTAAAATATTTATTTCGCTTTCCGTTTTTTTTTTTTAAATTCATCTAAGTGACCAGATTTGTAACATATTTTCTTTTCTTATAATTCCACAGTTTCACCTCACAGGCGCGTGAATAAAGTGATGAGGCCCATGTCAATGTTAATTTTACATAGGGCGGAAGAATACACAACGTACGTACAAGTAGATCTTAAGCAGGACTTTTAAAAGTGCTCACTTTACCGTGAACAGCTTGTACTCCCAGGGAAGGTAATTGGATACTGAGCCTCGCGGTGTACAGTAGCGATCAAATATAGTCATCCCGTGCAACAGGTAGACAGACAACTGTCTGCCGTGGGTATGGAAGGGTTAGTGAAACAGCCGGCGCGTTTACGGCGAACTACAGCCGCACACGCGGGCAAAATGGCGACGCTGGCCAGAAACATGTTGGGAACGCCGCTGGTCAATCAGCGCCCGGTGACAAACACGTCAGCCAGCAGCCCGGCCAATAGGGAATATTTCGCAGCGTGCAGCGACCAATCACAAGCGTGGCCCCCTTCCAGAGCCTCTCGCGTAGCGGACGTCATGAGAACCGCCACTATATTTCCTTTGTGTGTACTTGGGCGGTGTCTCTTCAAGACAAGTTTTAAATCAAACCTTTGAAAAATCACTCCACTTCGGTTGTTTCCTAAGTTAGGCTGTTCACGGTAAAAATGAGCACTTTTGAAAGCCCTGCTTTCTCCTTGTACGCACGTTGCATATTCTTCCGCCTTATGTAAAATTAACCTTGTCATGGGCGTCAACACTTCTTTCATACGTCGGCCAAGTGAAGCTATTGAATTATTAGAAAACTAAATTATTTACAAAGCTGGATAATTTTACACTTCGATGCATAAGAAAAACAGAAAGCAAAAGAAATAAATTTCAGTTATCACAAATGGTTACCCAACCCTTTTTATTCGACGTTAAGATATGGAACTACTTTCCACACATCGTTACCAACTTAACTGGGCGCACACCCCTCAGTGCGCCCGTCACAATATATGCGTAGGCAGGGACAGTGACTTTTTTCGAAGGTTGATTTCAAAAATGCTCACTTTATCGTGAACAGCCTTTATCTCATGTATCACAATCGTTTTATACGTCTGATAACATGAACAATTCCTTATTTTAAGTTAAAATGAACTTTAACTCATATTTGATCAGTAAGTTACAAAATTTAATTTATAGCTACAATGAATAAAAGCAGAGGGAAAATAGGCGTGCTGGCAGTGTCTAGTAAGAATAGTTCTCATGGAAAATGTTATCAATCTGACCACGCATAAACGCGGTGCGTTGTCCCATCGGTGTAATTTTCTAGATTCGGGTCAAACTTTGTTTGCATGAGGCGGAGGAATATCCTTAAGAGTAGAACGGAAGCTGGACTTCGGGAAAGTTTGAAGTACTAGCCGTGAATGAACTATTATGGGATCGCGAGGTGTCCTTTCAAGGTGAATGTTCACGGCCCAGCGGAATGGCCTCAGTAAGAGACGGAATAAGTGTGTGCGGCGCAAAGTAGTGGCCACAGTTGCTGAGCGGAAATAGACGCCGGCGACGCGGAAACATCGTTGTTCCGGGATTGGACGCGCTGACCATAGGCTAAAGATAAAGTAGACCGCTTATCCCGTCTTCTGAGCATGTACCCAAAGCTGATTTGCCCCAAACTGTCAAAGTCACATGGTCAACACTGATGAACGTGTTCGTTCATATCTTAATTTTTAAGTGACAAGCACTATTATATTAATAAAACTTTTATCAGTTTAAATTCGATCAGACTGCGTAATAAATTGGTTAGAGGAAGTATAAATACATTTCTAAGCACTTGTTGACAAATCAGACTTCTAACGTAAAGTTGGGGCCACGGTGGCTGAGCGATTAGCACGTTCGCCTGCCAAGGCTAACCGGGTTCAATCCCCGGCCGGGTCACCGGATTTTCGCAAGTTGGAATCGTACCGGCCGTTGGTCGGCGGGTTTTCTCGGGGATCTCCCGTCCTCCCCGCCCCTTCATTCCGGCGCTGCTCCGTATTTACTTCAATCACCCACGTCGGCTCTCAAGACCCCCACTGTTAAGAGCCGCACAAATCTCTTCACTCTAACCTTAAATTCAAACCATGCCATTTTCGCAAGACGTGTTGGCAGACAAGCAGTTCAGTAATGTTGGTACACGAAGACTGGCTGTGCACAGCCGGCGAGATCGGTCCGCCTACGTCTAGCCTATGCCGCCGCTGACAAAAAAAAGGGGGGGGGACGGTGCCCACGTTACCTAATCTCTTCGACCAGTATTGCCAGATTGGGGGGTTCCCCCCCCCCAAATTTGGGGTGTTTTTTGCGCTTGGGGGAAGTGTTGGGGGGATGAAATCTTTGGGGGTAGTTTTGGGGGATTTTGAAATGTTCATTGAGGTTTTCGAGGATTTTTCTTACTACTTTAGGGATTACTCATAATTATGTTTTGCTGTTACATAAAAAACTAAATAATCAATTATCACTTCTGAATAAAAGAACATTGACTCATTAAACAAAAGCTAAAGGCTATGTCGTAGGTAAAAATGCATTCATGGCAACACTCTCCAACAGTACAGATGATGACATGTAGAAATTACTAGTTTGTGATGTTACTGCAATTTATGTATATCATTGACATTCATAGAAGTTTTAGGCAACTTAATGTGATTATAATTATTGCTCACTCATTGGCACATTGTAATTATTTTATTTTATGTAAATATGTATGTTGAAATTACGTAATTTTAGTCTAATTTGTGCCAAACTGATAGACAGCACACAGCCACAATTTTTCTGTTATTTTAAAAGTGTTTTCCTTTGTAAAAATGTCTATGTTGTTATAGTTTTAATAGCCGGCGCTTAGAAACGGTATAATCCATACATATTAAAAATAATACAGCATTCACAAAATATTTGGGGGGATTTCTCATCCAATTTGGGGGGGGGGGGGGGGTGTTTGTTCAGCCATCTGGCAAATTGCCGTCGACCCACGCGCCATTCTTGCAGCCGCGCCGACGTGCGCACGCTTATAGGCAGAGCGCCTAGAGCATTTCGCGAATTCATTCGGTAGCGAAGTTGACTTCGGACACTTGTTATTTTCTCCTACTATTCTGGCTGGACGGCAGTTCTTTAGACACGCTCCGTTCAACTGCCAGTGGTTAATGCTGCTGCATAGTGAGGGGCGCGTACGTGTGCGAGGCAAACATCAAGGAAGCGCTACGGACGACGCAGTGTTCCCGCCGTGCTGCTGGAACTATGACACTTTAAGCGGTGACCCAATTTTAATAGACGCGACACTGTAGCAAAATCCAACGCACTCCTCTATCGTAATTTTTGTATGAATTCGGTTCGTATAGTTTGAAAAAAAAAAAAAAATCATTCTGAAAAAGCAGTTTTCAGCAATGTTTTATATTAATGAGGACATTAAAATAATGTTTCCAATGTGCATGATTTCTCAGGAGTATAATTCGCGACTAGTCTGAAGTGTGTTTTTTTTTTTTCATAGATAAGTATTTTGGGTACGCGTTTGCTGGTTTCCTTAGAAAAAAAAGTTATTTTAGAAATGCAGTCCAAGCATCGGGAGGAAAAAAAAAAAGGGGGGGGGGGGCTCAGCGTGATTGAGTGTTGAACAGTCACTTGATCGCAGCAACCAATAAGCAAACGACAGTGTCTCGCGTGTATTGAGGACCGCGGATCTAGCCTGCAACCACGTAAATTCGCGAAATACTCGGGGCTCTACTTACAGGCTGTTCGCGGTGAATTGAACAGTGAAGTCCTGCTGAGGAAATACTTTCTTTTCATTTTGTATTCTCCTACCTGATCACTTTATTCATGAACTATCCTAGTGAAATAGTGGGCTTTTTTTTTTTTTTTTTTTTTTGCGAAGCAAATGTGTTCAATATTTAGTATGGAAATTTGTGTTCTTGCGTGTATAGAGTGAGACACTGACCTCAGTAAGCTATATTAAATTAAAAACAATTCGGTCTCAACACGACGCCAAATATTAGAACGGTATTTTTTAATTAATTCGCTGGCAGTGTGGTCTGTAGCATATGGGTGTGTAGTTATGGGCAGTGATAGTTTCCACACGTTTATTTCAAAAGTGCTCACTTTACCGTGAACACCTTTTACCCCTCATCTATAGACCGCGCGTGGTTGATTTTCCTTATTTGCTACGTGGTAGACACTTCTCAGCTAAAGGATAAAAAAAAAAGAAGGTGTAAGAGGTCTTGCCCCGCCTTTGGTTATTTTTGTATAGCCACACGACATTTTAAAATTACTGACATTTATATGTAGCATTTACAACGCAATCCTTACTGGTATGCGTGTTATTTCAAAGTAATGCAATGTTCTCAATACCGCGTCAATACATATTAATTGTGTCTATATCGTTGTGGCTTCGCTTCCTTGAAGTATTAAAAATCGATGGTGGCATATAAAAAATATCGACATCGTGAATATCGTTAATGATAGCATACGATGTCGTAAACGCTGATATCGGCATTAACAAAATACAGAAATAGGAAATATTTACATGTCCGATACGGCAAATGGAGTATTCCAATATCGCAAATAACTTGATGCCGCATGCAATATATCACGTTGTGTCAACATAACCCACAACACTAGGCCAGATGCTTGTAAGCTGGAAGTGTCTTGTGTGTACCTGGGTTCGAGTCAGGGGTTCAAATATAAAATAATCTAGAAGTTTACCATGCAGCAAATTAGATTTATTGATAGTTTATGTCGTAATCATGTTGTTAGATTGTTATTGATAGGGGCACCTGTTTTGCGCGAAGATTTCAGGGTAAGTTGTGTTCCAACGCAATATAGTTCAGAACCAATTTAGTGATTGGATAATTTGGATTGTTATGCGTCTTATCTGTCTGCCCGCGAATAATGGACGGCCTGTATCGAAGAAACTTAATTCTGATTGGCTCACTCATGTAACAGACTGTCTCCACACAAAGACAAGCGGCCAATAATCGAATGAAGACTGCCAGTGTGCACATAGGATATTGAAGTTCAGCCTACGCGTTAATCCTTTCGCGAAAAACAGGTGGCCCTAGTTATTGATCACAGCCAAGTACTGGAAAGTAAAGGGAAGGTTATTGAAATGCAAGTGCAATACGCACCACACATTTTACTAATTTGCATTCCGACATAATTGGTGGTGGTAACGAAATGGCTTATTTAATCCATTCTGTTCTCTTCCTCTCCATGTGACGGCGAAACAAGCGGCGAACACTGAAGATAAGTTACAGACAAAATGCGACCATGAAGCTGGGAAATCTTGCAGGCCACTTCTGTGTGCACCAACAAATCCGTTGTTAGGAAACGGGCGGGGCTAAGATAACGTAAACGGGGCCTCAAACATTTCAGAGTTCCTAGCGACAGTGGCTGCATTTGTCGACCCACGCTCCAAGGTTCCGTTATGCAAACGTCATACGTTATTAAAGGCTGTTCACGATAATGTGAGCACTTTTGAAATCAACCTTAGAAAAAAGTCACTGCCTCTACCTGCATATATTTTAACGGGCGCAATAAGTGACATGTGTCCAGTAAAGTTGGTAATGGGGGAGGGGAAAGTAGTTCCATATATTAACGTCGAATGAAAAGTGTTAGGTAACCATTTGTGATAACTTAAATTATTTCTCTCGCTTTCTGTATTTTTTAATGCGCTGAAGTGTAAAAATGAGCAGATTTGTACAGTATTTACTTTTCTAATAAGTTCACAGTTCCACTTGACCGCCGCATGAATAAAGTGATGATACCCATGGCAATGTTAATTTTACGTAAGGCGGAAAAACACACAAACGTGTATACAAGTAGATATTAATCAGGGCTTTCAAAAGTGCTCATTTTACCGTGAACAGCCTATATCAGCCGTGCACATGTTTAACATGTCCAGATAATACCACATTCATAAAATATGTAAAAATACTTCCGCACATGTGTTAGTTGGGGGGTTAAAAACAGCCGTTTGAGAAGGGGGAGGGGGCGGGTGAAGGGGTAGGGAGGAGATGTTGGCGCAGTCTTGTGAAGCTGTCCGACGGAGTAGCCGCTCACGCACCTCGACGTGTTTACAAAGCTTGCTGGCGCTGCCACATGCCGCTGTCCGGCGGAGTAGCCATGTCCAGCTCGACGGCGCGCGGACCACGTGGCGGCCAGCTGAAAATAGCGCCACCGGCTCCCGAGCCGCGCCTATTTTGGGTAGGACGTACCGCGGCCTACCTCCTCTGCCACCTCGTCCATCCCTCCCCCCTCTGCTTGTGTTGCGCCCTTAGCTCTCTGTTCGCGCGTTCATGCCGGCCGGCTAATCGGTCGCACCCACTAAGGGCCTATGTACTAAAACGTTTTCCCTGAAATAGTTGATTGCGCGTAAGCGCGTGTCTCAGTAAATAAATGTTCAGGAAATACAGAATTTTCTCAGAAAGGATACAAAAAACTATTGTCTATATCACTATCCTTTTACTTTTATCATATTAAGTGTATTAATGGAGAAAAAAAATCGTGAAAGTGGACAAATATCACATTTTTAAAGCTTGCCTATGAAGTTTCTAAGTGGTAAGAGAAAAATGTGATTATATGCAGGTAGTTTGATCTGTGTACTTTCATCACATTATATAACAAAAATGAATGATAAATGGCTATGTGCCCTTTACTACATATTTTGACCAAATTATAATAGATGCCAATGAACATTTTTTACGTTACAGTCGTGATATGCATATTTTGGCACTTACACCCTTATTGCTTAAAAAAAGTATGATGCCGGCATCCGAGAGGTGGGGACATTTCAGGGACAATTTCGAACACCCAAACAAATGTCTGTGCCAAATTTCAAAACTACGATTTTATTATTATTATTTTTTTTTAGGTAAAACACTATAATGCCCTTGCTATTAAACAGTAATCAGTATAAACTTCATTGTGTCTACTTCGATTTGAGCCAAGGCGATGGAAAACTTTTTACGTTCTACTGCTTAATGCTTAAGTTTATCATTCTGTGATCTCCTAACTGTTTCAGTCACAGATGAATATATAAAATAGGTGTTGCAATGGACCAGTTTTTTGGTTTGGAATGGTACTTGTAAAAAAATAATTTTTATAATTCTCTGTCACATATAGCGACCAACAAAATTATGTTTCTGCTTGGTGCTATTAGCAGCAGGTATTTATGAGACTAGCGAAAATAGTCCCAACAATAAATTGTATGTGTCAACCGTTTGGGACTTCCCATATTGGATGTTAGGTGAAGATAGTTGCAGTTGATAAGCCCAGTTCATTCTTTGAATTATATTTACTTGGCTTATTATCATTCATGGACTCATAAATTGTTTCAGTCATTCTTAATTCATTCAGGTGTGGTTATTTACCCAGAATATTCAGAGTTCCTTTTTATTCTGGTAATTTATTGGAAAGGATGTGGAATTCCCTTTTTATCTGGTTTTCACCATCAGGATTTAATTTCAAAAGGTTGTTCTGTACATTACGCTAATTTTATTGCATATCCAATTTATTATTATTTTTTAATTGGATTAGTTATTGTTTACTATAAATTTATTATTTGGTTATAGGCCTATGTGTTTAATTCTTTCTATAGTTTTAGATGAAGTGAAGTGTGAGTTCAAAATTGACAGATAACACAAATGTCTCACCTGGGGTTCGAACCCAGAACCTTGTGGTTTCAAAGATAATGCCTAAGCGACCTTGACCACGAAGGCTACCTATTCTGGTCATGCACAATTTATCTGACTTCCTTTTGTGAACAGCAAGGCAGGCAACTTGAATTCCTCACATGGAAGGGATGCAAGTTACACACAGTATCACACAAATATTTGTATCCATAAAAACCAATAAAATAAGCAATTTTTAGGGAAAAAGAATTCATAACTAGAAGAATATACAACAAAAGTTGGTACCTTTGGTTCATTATTTTTGCTTCTTAGCTATTGGCTGAGAGATCCTGAACGTTCATTAATAAATAATTTTTATTAGCTGAGTGAGATCACGTTTTTATGTTACCAGGAGTGAGAGTGCGTAGATGAAATGCCCACTAAAATTTTATGTTGTTTCAGAGATTTGAACCTTACGTCAAACATTTTTGTTTATTCTTTCCCCCGATCAAAAATAAATCCCTGGTGAAGCAGCCGCATAAAAGTAATGCTGCTTAGGTGGAAAAACATCAAAACCTGTTGTGTGCATGTTAATATTTTTGCTGCAATAAGTTTGCTTCCCTGTAAATCACTGATGGAAGGTACTTAGTGTAAATGTGTGTTGATAGAATGGAAGTGGCACATTTGACATTTTGTAGTGAATTTATTTGTGAAATAAATATAAAGTGCTCTTAAAGAGTTATTTACATACTGTAAGACATTTTTAGTGAACATTGATTTTATGTGACTGCTATTAACTTATTGCTAATTTGCAATGTTCTTCTGAAATTATCCTTTAAAAAATAATTTCTGCTGTTACTGCATATTGTTTAACAAACACACTGACTAGTATACAGCTTGTAAAGTTGGCAGTGATGCAGGAAAAGTGGTTTGTGTTGACTGTATAATGTTTAACTTTGTAGGCAATGTACATATTTTTAAAATTTATTTTCTGTTTGTTATATTCCCACAAGAGTAAGAACAGGCAGGTTGGAAACATATCTGCAGATCTTCACTTGATTGACACATGAATAGAGTCATCAGGCCCATGACAACATTATAATTTTACATGTGGGGGAAGAACATAAAATGGGGGGAAATATAAATACTGAGCAGGGCTATTAAAAGTGTTACATTAATTAACCACCAAACACTGGTGCCGAAAGTAGCAACTTAAACACAGGAATTTTTCCCTTAACAATTTATGGCCAAGTGTTTATTAGGTAGTTGTATTTATCTTTATAAAAAGAACTCAGAGCCTTTTGAAGCAGAACATGTTTCAGCTCTAAAGTAAATTAAGATGAAAACAAAATAATTACATTGTTACAGTCCAAATTTATTTTTGATGCTAAAATATTTACTACTAAAGGCTGTTCATGATAAAGTGAGCACTTTTGAAGTTAACGTTAGAAAAAAGTAACTGCCCGTGCCTGCACATACTTCAATGGGCACACAGAGTGACATGCGCCCGTAAAGTTGGTAATGATGGATGGAAAGTAGTTCCATATGTTAACGTCAAATAAAAACTGTTAAGTAACCATTTAAATTATTTTATTTTGCTTTCTGTTTTCTTAATGCATCAGTGTGTAAAAATTACCAGGTTTTTAAATTGTTTACTTTTCTAATACTTTCACAGTTTCACTTGACAGATGCATGAATGAAGTGGTGAGGGCCATGGCAATGTTAATTTTACATAAGGTGGCATAATACACAATGTGCATACAAGTAGATCATAAGCAGGGCTTTCAAAAGTGCTCATTTTAACTTGAAAATCCTATACTGATTTGATGTACAGCTTTGAAACTATGCCTGTTGACAGCAGTTGTGTAAGGATGATGTTATGTTTGTTGCAGACAAGCAGCTCCGCCAACGGTGAGGGAGAAACCGATCTTGACGACATTTGGGACGAGAAGCTACTCCGACATCTGGTGTGTTTTGCTTATGTATTTCTATACTAAATTTGTTTGATGTATATACAGTAGCGTGGCACCTCAAACATTGTTTAACGTAGTTTCATCTAACATGATGTTTAATTGTGCCAATAGCAATAAAATGTCATTCATGTATATCCTGTCCTGTACTTAAAATTTTACAACAAAAACTGACAATACTTTCTTTCTAAACACACAAAGATAAAAAATTATGAACCACCCTCTCTTCACACTATACTTTTATAGTTTCAGAATGTTTATGTCCTCAAAAAATCTTAATTTCTTAAACACAGGTGTTGCAAATCACTTTATAATTTTGAGCAGTGACGAAAGTCATAATTTAACCAGCTTTTCCTGTTGACTCATTTTAAAAACGAAGTGCCAAAATGTTGAATTTAAGGCAGTCAGATGCCATAATTAATTATCAAAGAAATTCACAAAATGTAACAGAAATTTACTAACAAATTTCAACCAGTATTTGTAATCAGAAAGTGGCTATGGAAGATGGCAGTTATTAAGGCACCTAACAGAAGTCACTAAATGATGCATAGAGCGTCACCAGAAATGTTTTATTTAATAACATAAAATATTTTGCAATGATGTTTGCATTTAAGAAATGTTACTTGTATGTATACAAGTTCCAGTTACTCAGTTTTTCTCTAAAATATATTTTTATAGTAAAATGGCTAAAACCACTGTTTTCACAATCATTTTTGAGTATGAACATTTTGTTACAGAGTCTTTTAAGATGTATTGGACTTTGCAAAACACCTTTATC
The DNA here is from genome assembly GCA_029891345.1 of Dryococelus australis. Taxonomy (NCBI): domain Eukaryota; kingdom Metazoa; phylum Arthropoda; class Insecta; order Phasmatodea; family Phasmatidae; genus Dryococelus; species Dryococelus australis. Next base: position 101,335,478 of record CM056997.1, on the reverse strand, counting down.
TTTAATACTACTTACAATATAATGTTAAATGCTCATTGCGGAAAGTCTTGTAGAGGCTCACTGTGACAAAAAGACTGTCTTGCACTTAAAGGTGTTATGTCGTCATTCACATGGCTAGGTCACCTGTAGCACTCCTGCACTTGCACTTCTAGGCCCAAAAAACACCTTCAAGCCACCTTTTTTTTTACTTTCTCAAGCCACCTTAATGGTTTTATAATAACCAGCTAATTGATTTGAAATTATATTTTTATATAATTTTAATAGTACAACCAGCAGATTGACTTGTAATCTCCTGTTAATTCTCAGAATGCCAACTAACATAACCTCATGTACAACAAAACTGACACAATGTTTTGTTTTTGAACTAGTGAGCCCCTTCACAGTTCTGTGGGCCCTCCGGCATACATGTTAGTATCTAGGTCGGTAGGAGCATGGGATGTGTCTTGAGGCAAGCTCTATTTGCCTCAGGTCGGATTTATTATGTTAAAAATGGGTGCATGCATCACTGCTATAGCAGAGTAAAACTGACACTGTGAAAACAATTTTTTTTTTCCAGGACATGAACACAGATTTTCTGCACTATACACATGCAACATTTTGGCATTGTTACTTTGCTCAGCATCGGCATAGCATAAGAGTCTAATGGTTTTACAGTTAATGAGCCTGAACTTGCTTTCTTATGGTAAAGATAACAACTGAAATTTTGGTAATGTAAATTTTATCTCATAATTAAGACCAAGTATTTCTTGTTTTATAAATTATTTAGTTCAGATTCTGAGAAATTACATATTTGTGCTAGTCATGTAATAGTTTAAATAATTGTTATTGTTACTGGGAAGTGTGAATATTGTGTGCATAATTACACATAACACTATACAGTATTTATTTGTGCAACATACAAAACTGAATGGCCACTGTTCTGTTACAGTTGGAGAAGTGCTCTGATTACGAAGGTCGCCGCAAGATACGAGCTCGCCTTCGCACAGTCATGGCCGAACAGCAAGGTGCTTATTCATTTGTTCAAATTAGAACAGTGTGTGTATAGCCATATTATATTGATGACTTTAAGAAGTATGGCAGATCCAAATTAAAATGTATGTGGCGCAACTTTAATATTGTAAGCTGTCTAAAATAAAATGTTAAAAAGCATGCTCAATAAATTCTAACAGCGAATTATGTAGAGTACATACTTTTTCTTAAAAAATGATTTTTTGCTGTAAATAACTATAATTACAAACAATTATGTTTTTACACTTAAAAATATGTTTTCACACACAGTGTACAGAAATAGTGTATATATAATGTATAATATAATGTATAATATAATAAAATGTATTCACTCATTATAGCTTAATCTTTCAGACATATGTGGCAGATGATTTCAGTTGAATTATGTCACACAAGAGTCAAATGTTGCCCTTGATAAACCAACATCAGTTAGATAAAAGTGCCACATTTTCAGTTCTGAAAATTGTGTTTCAAGCCTGAAAGTATATTTATGTAAAATACTCACTCTCCATAAATAACTATAATTCCCTGTGCCATATTATGAGTGTAACCATGGTACTGTAATGGGTTGCAGCATGTGAAGAAGTGGTAACAACCACGCTAGCAGGTGAAGATGCTGGTGACGATGACAGGGCGGCCTGCGACCTTCAGGAAGAGCGGGGTGAGTCACTCTTACTGCCATTCTTGGTGGAGCACCTACGTTCCTCGCTGCAGGACAGCAACACTGCCATTGACTCAGGGACGGAGTCTGGAGAAGACCTGAAGATGCTGGCGGTGGGGCTGAGAGACTCAATGGAGAATGGGGAAGCTTTAGGACCCAGTCTCCTGGCAGAGGTTGGCTCTGCTCTTGCAAGACTTCAGGCCTCTCTCTCTCTGGGTGGCGGAGTAGAGCCCGGCCGCAAGGAAGTGCTCCTGCAGCTAATCTCCCGTCTCCAGGCCTCCCTTAGATTACCCGCACCTCCCTGGGGCTCTCAGAGACCTGTGGGTCGTCGCCCTGCCAGACAGAACCGGCACACTGTGGGGGTCAGTCGGGAGGAGCTTGCAGATGCAAGGAGGTTACTCGAGCAACAGAAACAGACGCAATCCCAGGTACAACAGACAAAAGTGGAAAAAAATGAAAAAAATAAGACAAAGGACAGAAATATTTGTTATCCATTAATGAAGCAGAACTCCTCAGGAGCCATAGGGATGACCATGGAAGACAGCAGTGGGCCAATAGCTCCCCTCAGAGCTTTTCGACCAGTGAAATTCATTCCCCGCAAGGACCCTGTTGTTCTTTCTTCAGGTGTAGCAAATAGTACCGCTGCTCGTCCATTCATAGCTTATTCCTCTCAACAGCATGGTCCATCATTTCAAGATAAAGATGTCAGAAACGGCAGCTCAGAAAAAAATGTTGCGGCTGAAGACGATGTGAAGGATGAGTGTGGAAATGTAATGGTGGCAGTTCATCGAGAATACAGACCAGGAAAGATGGGTGATGATAGTGTGAGACCCATTAGAAGGCAGTCAGCTTCGCAGTCATCCACTCCTCAAGGGTTTGATAGTAGTACTTCAGCATTTGACAGGAACAAATCTCTTTCACAATCCTCCTCTGCTGGCAGCGTTGCATTGTCTCATTCTTCATCGGGTTCCATCTCTAGGACATCCACGTCGCAGAACGTCAGTAACAAGGGTTTGTCACAGTCTTCTTCATGTGATAGTGAAATGCAAATGAAAGACAGATCCTCACCGTATACTTCAGATCAGGTGGTAGTACAACCGGAGGTGGTAAGAGGTTTGCAGAAAAATCACAATGAACCATCAGCATTTGTCCCATATTCGAGAACTACACACAGGCCCATATCCCAATCCCTTTCATTAGATAGCAACCAAAAGACTACACACACACACAAACCTGTCATGCATGCACTTTCTCTTGACAGCAGCCACCGTGACTATGATCCTAGTGTGATCTTGTTCACGCCTGAGCAGTCAGTCCAGATTGCAGTACATAAAGCTGCTATCAACAAGCAGATCTCTGTGGAGGAGACTAGGAGAAAAAGTTTAACCAGGCCAAGTGGTAGTGATGATGAAGGCAGTGACTTGGAGGAGGAAGATGATGCATCCAGTGAAGACAGCTGCATCACTGACTCTGAAGGTGAACCCGAGGAATTGCCAGTACCGCCCACAAGAAAGACTTTTGATAAAGCTAATGCAGTTGGTTACAGCGAAACTTCTATACCTGAAAGTAGAAAGACTTACAATGAGAGTGCTGGGAAATCATATGCACAACAGTCAAATCGAAGGGAAAAACACGAAACCAGTGACAGTGTGTTAAATTCACCTTTGGTAACTAATTCAAATCACGAAAGATCTCTAAATTATGTTCACGAAAGAGCTCTAAATTATATTCACAAAACACCTAATAAATATGTCCAGGAAACACCTAAAATCTTATTAGATAAGAGAAATATTGATAATGACAAATTCCCCAACACACATGTAAAAAAATTCAGTGCAAGGCCAACAGTTGATTCTCTACCACATTGTTTCCAATATACATCTTCTTCAGTAGGTAGTGCAAACACACAAAGTGAGATTGCACCTTTATCAAACAACATTCAGAATAACAAAGCCAACTATTATGAGAAGCAACAAATGATTACTGAGGTACATGGTAGTGATACAAGTAAGAAACTTGAAGAAAATAGGTACAATACAACAACACAATCAGTGGAATCACGGGCACGCATGTTCCAGCAGGAGACAGACTGTGAAAATGGAATCTCTTCAGCTCAGAGACTTTTGCAAATGGCTACAGATAACTCAAAGCCTGTTGGTAAACCTCGTGGCCACAGTGACAAGAAAGTGAAGATGAAACGTGCAAATACAATTGACATCCCTAAGCCTCTGAATTTTTATGCTGTAGAAGGAGACAGCGAATGCTCTGATGACGAAGATCACAACAAGCAGAGTGTGGATAAACATCGTGCTGCTTACTTGGCTCTCAGGGGGCCCATCAGGGTGGGTAGCACCAAAAGTGGCTCGGATGACAAAGCAGCCTTGCCAGTCCTACAACCTCGAACGGACAGTGACCGCAAGTTCCTAGCATTTATGGAACAACAAAATGAAGAGAAACCTAAGACTGCTGCATGGAACCTTGAAGCTGCCAAGTCCCCTGGTGGACTTCACTGGAACAGCCGTTTCTCAAATATAAAAACTACATTTGAGCCCAAAGAAAATCAAGGACAGCAAACTCCATGGGGCAGTAGGGTTGTTTCTGGTCCTGCTGCAGCTCGAAAGTTCTGGCAATCGGCTGATGATTCTATGACTGGAGTCAAAACAAACTCGGCAACTGCAACTGGACCAAAACTTAGTCGCCAAGGTAGCATATTCCTAAAAAAATTGTTTGAACAGAAGGACAGGGAGAAACAAGAGAAAGAAGTTGATGGGGAAGTGGTAGTTGGGTCATTAACAGTAGCTGGTGCTCCAGGCACCGTGCTCTCAAAGAGACAGCTGTTTGCATCACCCGTGAGTAGGTTTTCCCATGCCCCCCTTTCTGCTTTCAAGCCTATAGAAAAGAAGAGTAATCAGGTATGGGCTACACCTTCAGTTAGCGGAACAGTAAAACAATTAGCATCACAAAAATTTTCTACTGGACAGCTACAAAGAGATGATACGGACAGTCCTGTGATCAAGACTTTGCCAAAACAAAGACCAACATTTCTTCCGTATGAATCAGTTGACAACGATGTGTCGACATCACCTGTCAGCCCAACACTACCATGGACGCGAGAGGGCTTTCCTCGTGCATCGAACTGCACTGTTGCCAAGTTCGAGAATCTGTCAAGAGAACCATCTCCACAGCCAGTGCCAGTACCCCCACCTCGCGGTAGGAGTCAGGAGAGAGTTACCATTCCACCGACACTCAGCCTGTTCACACCAAAACCTGCTGTTCAACCTGCACCTCCCCCGAGAGCATTTATGCCTCCACCCAACCCTCTGAGCCTCACCCCAGAACAAAGTGCAGCCATCAGTCAGAGTACATACGTGCCGTCTGCTGTAAGCAGAAATCCCCCACCACCCCCAATTCCATCTCCACTCCCTGAGCTATCTGCGCCAACACTGGTGCAAACTGGCAGAAGTGATGTTCGGCACACAGAGCCAGCAGTGCAGACATACAGTGGTAGTGTCACATCGAGGACTTCAATATACCCGAGTGCCATTCGGAGTGGTTACAGGCCACCACCCCCACCACCCACTGCAGAACCAGCATCAATGCCAATCATTAACACTGCCATAATCTCTCAGAAGCTAGCTAAAGTTTCCCCACCTCCATCTGCAAAGCCAATAATGCAACTCCAGTTAACACAAGATGACAGTCCTTTGGAAGAACCTCTCCCTCTCCTGAAGCAATGACTGCTGTTTCCAGAGTCATGAGTGGTCCACAGTCACACCAAGCTGTGACAATTACTCACAGAACACGTCATAAAGAGGATGAAGATGAGGATGATGGGCGCAGTTCTGCTGCAAAGAACCTAAGCACCGTCCTAGGGCGATTGTCGGCATCACCCTTCAAAGAACAGGATGGCGACCAGCTACAATCCCCTCGGTCCAGGTCGCCACGATACAAGTCTGCAGACAGCATGACCAGGCACCATAGTGAACCCAACATCTTAGGGATGATCACGTCTGATGAATTTGCTGCAAATCAGACACGCCTGAAGAAGGATAAGAGTCCAAGACCCTTGAGTGAGTTCCTAGAGCCCCCACGGCAGATGTCTGTGCGGCCCTTGTCAGCAGAGTCCTTAATTACAGCCACCAGCACAGAAGAAATGCAAGAGAGTGGAGAGTCTGTGTTGACGACGCGGTTGCAAATACCTGTGTGCAGTGGTTCCTCGCCTATCCCACCTGCACTTTCCTTAAGAAAATCAGAGTCTTGGCACCAGTTGGCGAGGAAGCAACCCCCGAGCACCAGCACTGGTGACAGCTCAGGAACAGGAAGCCGACGAGTGCCACCGGCACTGCCAAAAACAAAGTCCAGTCATTCGTTGGCATTCCCAAAACAGTTTGAGGCGGCCATGAGTCGAGAAACAATAGAAAGTAAACAAAAGACGGTAGAGGCGTATTTTAAGTCGCCTCAGCCTGCGCAGACAAAGCAGATTCAAAAGCCTTCACAGAAACTTGAAAAGAGAGTTCCTCCATCTTCAGATATTCTTGATGCTGATATCAATTTGGAGAATGTTGATGAAGCTTTCGAGAGCCTTTTCAAGGCAACAGTGTCATCTGGTGTTGGCACGACAACGAAGCTGAGGCCAAGGCCTCCGCCTCGTCGACAGCACCAAATGCACGAACTGAGACGCAGTGGCTCGTCCCCTCAATTTGCACTGAAGCAAAAAGCATGGGAAGAATCGAGTGGCGTCCGCACTACCTTAGGTTGCAACCTAACACTGCTCGACCCTGTGAGTAAGTAATACTAAGCTTGCTCATTCGCATCGCTCTGTATTTGTTGTTTTCGTTTTCGTGACATGTGTTCGGTGCTGTCACTTGTGTAGTGTTGTCTTTCAATGTCTTTCATTACTGGCTTTTTGATACTCAGTTCTGCTGCAGCACTCATAAATAAAAGAATGATATTTCATAATCTGAGTAGAACTTCGCTGAATCTGCAAGTAATCGCAATGTGAATGTCCAGTAGAATCGTTCATTGTGCTAGTTGTGCTTGTCAGCTGTCGGCAGGTAGATTGAATGTTTTGCATTATGCTCTACACTAACTGGTACATTTCTTCGAGCGGAGCAGTTGGAGTGTTGCAGAGAAGCCAATTCCTCGTGCTTACATCAGTGAGTTGAACACAGACATCTTGTTGTGTTGGAATACTAATGTGTTTTTGGAAGTTTGTGACATGGTTTGATTTCCTCGCCTGTGCCCTTCATTTTGTCACCCTCTGCCTTATAATTGGTCAGTGAATTTCCCCATAACTGCATTTGTTCTGGAATGATTTCGTGTTGGTCTAGACCTATACATTACTTGAAGGTCAAGCTGCAACTTTGTCGTAATTGCATTGTGTGACATTTGTGAAACAGTTATTTGATAATTTGTATGCTCTTTGAAATAGTAGTTTGATGGAGCAAGATAATTAAAATGCTTGTACTTGTAAAAATAGTTTTTTTTTTGCAGTTTTTTAAATTATAACATATCTTCAAATTATGTGTGATAAACATTTTGAGTATTTTTTGCAAAGTATCTTTTTATGTTGTACCTACTGTTTGTTTTACAGTAATGCTTCTGAATGTATATACATATAATTTAATGACCAAGCTAGTGTAACTTGTAATATCTTACATTAATGCTGTGAAAAAACTTAACAATGCAGTAGCTGCTTTTGATGTCCAAGGCATCTTGAATTTTTAGCATCTTATATATATGTTTTTGAACAGTTTGGCAATGTGCACATTACAAATAACCTACTTTTTTTTTAACTTTGTTTTTTCATGTCCATGTTAAAACTGAAATCTGGTACGATCACAATAATTTTTGGTTTTGAAAATAATAGTGGTAAAAAAAAATAATTTTAAACATTTACCAAGTTTGACTGTTGTAAAAAATTTTTCTTATATGTATATTACCACTTAAAACTTAGACGAAATTGTTAGAAAGGATGGTAAACATCATTAATCTTGCATTAATTATGGAAGTTCTTTAGCTATTAAAACATTATTTACTGTACACGTTCCACTAATCCTACTGAATTTACTTGCAGGTCATTCTGAATCTAAGGTGAAGTCATCCTCACAAGATGGGGACTCTATCACGCATACGGAAGGTTAGTACAAGCACTTGTCCATTTGGTCACATGTCAGTTACGGCCAATTATTTATTTGATTCACACATTAATTTTTAACAAATATAAATAGTTGTAAAGAGCCAAACTGTTCCCTCTTATGTTATACATTTTGAAAATAAATACTTACACCATTGTGTAATTATTTGACATGAGCAGGGGGCGGCAGAGGTTGGTGAGACTATATTAAAGGTGCCGGACTAACTGTAATACGAGGGTGAAAAGCACGAATGCACTCCTCAGGGTCGTGGGCCGGCAGTCATGGCTGAGTTGTAGACAAAAATTTCCCTGATGTACGTTGAACCGTACCTACCTAGGTGTGGTATTGAGCGGTCCACTCGTACACCGCTATAACTCAAAATTGTTGGCCATCCTGAATGTCCTTTTACTGGTTTATGAGAATGGGTTGTTTGGCTCTGAGCCTGTAAACACCTTGAACGTGAAGAAAAATAAATACATGTTCAGCTTACGGTTTATGTGGTTTATTAGCCTTGATCACTGCCCGCCACTGAAGATGGCTGCAATAAAATTAAGCGGACTCGAATCAGCTCTGGACAAACAGCCGGCAGAGCGAACTCTGAGCACAGGAAAATAAACACACAAAAGTTTTTGTGAATTAACATTAGCTAGTGCACTCTATCAAATTGGTGAACAAGCGGTGAAACGGCTGGCCATGCTCTCCCTTATGCATCACGATCCCGACTAAAGAACATGGCGTGTGAAGCACCCTGCCAAGGGTGCTTTTTGCACCACGAGGTTCACTAAAAGCAATTTTGATATTACATGACTTATAGAACTTATAGAAAATGAACAAAACAAATAAATAGTTTGAAGTTTGTAGTTTGTAGTTTGAAAGTTCCTTTGGTTAGTTAAAATGGAGCCTAATTGAAATTTAGAAAATTTTTATGTGCAACGTCTTTTTAGATACAGTACAAAGTATTATTGGTGTCCATTTGCATTCTAGTACCACATATTAATTTGAAGAATTATACTAGACACAAAACAAGCCCTTGCAGAAATATTTAACAGACTAAATCAAAACATGATCACTATGATGTCTTACGCTGGACCTCTACACTGGGCATGTTCACTAGCATATGGGCTGTAACAAAAGTGGTTAAATACTACAACAAACACTATACCCACAATTTCATACAAAGCAAGGTTTCAAAACACTTTCCCTTTTAAATTAATAATGATTCAGATGTGTCTGAAGTGGGTGGTTTTATGTGGAGCAGGGAAATCACTGAGCACGTGACATCACTTGTCCCGGCATTTTACTAGCCACAACACGCACGCGAGTTGGCATTCTGCCATCAGGAGCATCCTTATGACGCAACGCAGCAGGAGTAGGACGTCCGGTATCTCATGATGACACCGTCGGGGTGTGTTCACACATGTGTACCGACTGCACAAGGGGTGCAGCCAATGCGGGACATAGAACGTACCGGTGTGGGCAATGCAGCGTGACAGATGGGCTAGGGAGAACGAGCATGCACGACATGCGTCATATCAATCAACTTATTATATTCTGTGCAGAGTTTACAGACATTTCTAAATACACTGATCTATAACAATAATTTTTTATAACTGAAATGAATTTACCTAGACCTACATAATATCAATTATTAAAAAATATTTTTCAACATTACCACCCATATTTACTAACATACAACCAGGTAGCAATTATGATGTTTGCAGTACTTGGTAAAGGTTTTTTGCAAAATGTGCTTTCTAAAACATCCAAAATGGAAACACGCTTCAATTTTGGTTAAAAATAGACTTAGTAATTTCTTTTCAATTTAAACACGTAAATAAATAAACTCAAACAAAATATTTTATAGGTTACAAAAATATATGCATTCTTCTTTCTTGCAACGTAAATCATACTTATCTGATAATTTTAGTAGTTTGTGTTGGCCTATCTACTACTTTTTTTTTATGAGTTCTGCATATTGCAGTCGGGCACCGTGCTCGCTTGGAAACCTGTTCAGTTCTGCCTTAGCCTTAGGGGACCCGCCTCCCGGCTGGCAGCTGCGAAATTTTAATAGGAAATTCCATGTTAAGGAAATTTTGCCGCAGTGAGTCAATTTTAAAGTTACGCTTTTCAAACAAAATTTATTTTTCAGGAATTGTTTAGGAGAAGATCCCTACTAGCATATATTTTCAATATACTGTAAATAGGCAGTAAGTACAATTTGGAAAACACAAGCTTTAAAACTTCCTTGCAAACAGGCTATACATGTTATGAAAGCATCTTCACAGTAGGAAACATCCGAAAAATTTGTGAAGAATATATATTTTTTGCAACTCCTATCTTTAAAATTAATACACTGAGGAAAAATTTTCTAGACATGGGATTTCCTATTTAAATTTTGCAGCTGCCAGCTGGTAGGCAATGCCCTTAAGGGACACATGAACCAGAGTGTAATTAATGCATTAAACTGTATTGATTTTATATGTGCTGGTTACTGTACATGAATGTTGCAATATGATATGGTGTTCAGTATGATAATAGTTTCATGTTACTCTGATATGTATTGGAATTTGTTGTCTGTGGATGTAGGAATACTGATTTACTATGAGCACAAGTGTATGTGATATAAGTATGCTGTTAATGAACATACTTTTTGCCATAATTTTTCACGGCTTTGGGTCTTGATTTTAAAATTAATTAACGTCTTTGGTAATACTGTGATTCACAGAATTGAGTGAGCGTATCTATAAAATTGAGATTTTTATAATATGGTTCAGTGGAAACTGTAAAATATAATTATAATTTTGTTATTTTATGGAAACATCATCTTGTTTATAAGTTGAAGTTTTTTTGGAAAAAATAATAAAGTGTTACTTTTTTGCTCTCTAATGCAATATATAGTGAAAAGGAAGATAATTGCAAATTCATTTTAGGTTACTCATAATAAAGCACTGTAATAATCGGTATGTTCATCAAGATGTACACATTTTTATTTATCTCTAATAGTTTACAATCTTTATATCATGGGCACACTGAAGCTGTTAATATTTACATTTGAGTGGAGCGGAATAGCTGATAATCAAGTGTAAAGTATGCGCCAACCCTCAACTTTTTTCAATAGCAGACTCACTAGCCATACATACCCCATCCAAGGCAACTACAACTGTGCAACAGCAAATCTGATTTATCAGCTACAATGCCAACACTGTAATGCAGAATACATCTGCCTCACCGCCAACACACTCGGGCAGAGAATGAATGGTGACAGAGCAGACACCAAACAAGCCATAGCTGGTCACATCAATAACCTACAAGACAGACCAGCTGCAGCACATGGAGCATCACACAACAAAGATTTTGATTCCTGCTACAGTACCAGTGTTGTGAGAGCCCCACCTTCAGGCAGTAGCTCAGAACTCAGACGCTGGGAATTAGCTCACCAATTTATAACAAAATCAAGGCAGCCGCCCGGCTTTAACATAGCATAATCGCAGTCCCTACCACACTCATCAGCTATACCGGTAATTTTTCAATTTTTCCTGCTGCACCCTAGTTTGCCACTTGACCGTTAGGTTTACCACTAACAGCGCTGATCCATCATACTGCAGTGTTCTACAACTCGCCGCCTGATGAAGCTGGCTTAGCCAGCAAAACGTCGCGATCGCGCAACTGCGTGAAAAATGTGTCGTCCTACTTTGTGTGTGTGTGTGCCTGTCGACGAGTACTTCTCTGCGAGTACTCAATTTCCTATATTTTTTTACAATTTTGAAACCGCAACATGGAAAAAGTTGGGTACAGAAGTGAAGATTGGACAAATGCTTCTAGGTTCAATATGGTCACTCAGTCTGCTGAGGTGATCCATCTGTGTGTTGTAAACACCAGATGATTGTGATGGATAATCTCATTGCTTAGTGTTAACTAAGCAATTTCTTCACATTTTTAAAAATTAAACCTTTGGAAAATCACACTATGCATGACATGCTTGGTTATTTCCTAAATATGTCATTTATCACAAGCATTTTATACTTCTGTTAACATGAAAGTGCCTTATTTTTGTATAAATTAATATTTATTTGCATTTATTCAATAAATAATATTTAATTTATAATATACGTTGATAAAAACAGGGATGAAATAGGTGTGTTGGTAATACCTAGTAATAAATAATTGTATGCAAAATAAGACCAGTATTACACTGAGTGCGCATGAATGTGGTGCATTGCCTTTTTGGTGCAATTTTCTAAAATTGGTTAAGATTTGTTTAAATGAGGTGGAGTAGTATCCTGGAAGTAGAACTTTTAGCAGAGCTTCAGAAACGTCATGACATTTTACTTGCTGTGCCAGCTTCTTCAGGTGGCGAGTGATGGCACACCTAGCTGAGGGTACTGCCCTAAGAGTATTTGTATTTTCTGTCTTCTTTTCAAAAATGTATGTAATTGGTAGCTTAGCTGCATATTCCCCCCATATCTTAAGAGTAACTTACATATGTAACTCAGAAATTGTAAATATTAATTAATAACACAGGGTTTTGGTAACATGAAAAAAAAGCTCATTTTACATATTTTTGGTTGCTGATTTCATATATGATGTGTAAAAAAGGCCAGCATGTCACATTTTTATGCTATAGAGGTAATTGTCTCTGGAATATTTAACTGCAATAGTTGGCAGTACTGTTTATTTATATTGGTAAAAATTAGAGGGAAATACATGTCATAACTTGAAATGTTTTGCTGGTGTTGTGAAAACGTGTTTGTTTACTTGAGGTGAATTTCAGTTTTGTAATGGACAAATGACGTCGAGTGTGTGTGCAGTTCCAATGGTGTGGCATGAGCCTACCAATCACTTTGATGACTGCTACTTTTGCTTGACTGAAACTGCAGGCTATTCAAAAAAGAACAAGTGCACAATGAAATACCCAAATGTGCCTTCAGTTATCGGGCCAGTTCCTCATGGAGTAGGTATACCCACACCTCCAGTAAACTGGGCAGACATACATTCATCTTCATCTGAGGAAGACGATCAGCCACATACAACTGATAGTGGTGCAGACCCCATATACATTCCACAAAATGCTTGTGAGCCTCATCTTATACAGCAAAATGAACTAAATGATCTTGTATGGGATCTGAGCCTATCAAATCAACAGTCTGAGCTTTTAGGTTCAAGACTTCAAGAGTGGAATCTCCTTGCAGAGGGTGCAAAAGTAACAATGTTTAGAAAGAGAAATATGGTATTGTCTACGTTGTTCAGTATGCAGGATTGTTTGTGTTTCTGCACAGATATGTCGGGGTTAATTGGAATAACACATACCCCATGGAGTGGTGTCTATTTATAGATGCTTCATAATTTAGCTTCAAAACTGTGTACTTCTGCATAATGGAAACCAGAAGCCTTCTGTTTCAGTAGCACATTCTGTGGGAAGGGAATAAATGTATGAAAGTATGGAATAAATACTCGTTGCCATAGAATATGACAAGTTCAAATGGCAAATATGCAGTGATTTGAAAGTTATCGCTTTGCTGCGTGGGCTTCAAGGTGACTTCACAAAATTTTGCTGCTTTCTGTGTGTATGAGATAGTAGGGCTACACAGAAACATTACAAAACAAACTGTTGGCCCAAGAGAGAGACTTTTATTCCTGAAAAGAGTAACATCAGGTATAAGCCATTAGTTGATTCTTCAAAGGTTCTTCTTCTGCCATTACATATAAAACTTGGTCTCATGAAGAACTTCGTAAAGGCAATGGACAAAACAGGTGCGGGGGTTTTTGTATTTAAAGGATACATTTCCCAAACTAAGTGGTGCTAAATTGAAAGAAGGTATTTTTGTTGGACCACAGATTATAATGCTACTAAATAATACTGATTTTGAAGACAGACTGAACTTGTTAGAGTGGACTGCATGGAAATCTTTTGTATCTGTCGTCAGGGGTTTTCTGGGGAACAATAAAGAGGAAAACTGCAGTCAGCTTGTTCACGATCTTCTGAAAACCTACAAGAACCTTGGATGCAGTATGTCTTTGAAGATCCATTTCGTGCTTTTGCACCTTGACTTTTTTACCCCGAGAACCTAGGAGCTGTCAGTGATGAGCAGGGGGAACGATTCCATCAGGATATACGTATTATGGAGGAGACGTACTAAGGCAGATGGGATCCAGCCATGATGGACGACTACTGCTGGTTTTTGCAAACGGATGATGCATGAAAGGAAAAAATGAACTAAGCTATTGATTTTTTTTTATTCTTGTAATTGTCATTTTCATTGTTGTGGTTGAAATGTAAGGTAAAACAAACATGATTCAAATCATTCTGTTAACAGAAAAACATTTAAATATTGCAATTTCATTGTAAACAAGTGTTACATCAATATAACAAATGGACTGTAATTTGTTAATGTTAATATTATGTTAAGACCCATAACAAAGAAACTGTATGTCCTGCAGAATTTTAATGGTCATATTATAATTCAGTACACCGAAAATAGTAAAAAACACCTTTTTACATTGATGTTATTGAAAAAAAGGTCTAAATTTGTTGGCCATTGTAATTTGTTAATGTGGTGTTCCTTTATTGATGTATAATTATTAATAATTTTTGCTTTCAGTAACAACCAAGACTTCCACATACTCCTCAGTAGGCAAAACAAGGGTTTCCAAAGGTGAGTACATTGCACAATATATGTACATACATAATAGTGAAATTACATTGATATTGTTATTGCAGTTTATTGGGTTGTCTGTTCCTTTTGTAAATACAGTAGAAACCTCATTTTACAAGGTGCCACAGTTCCCAAGAATGTAGTAAATTTGTTACCCTCGTAAAATTGAAACTGACTAATTTTAACCCCTAATCATAAAAATTTTAAATATTGTGTTTAATGGGCATTTTTTAAATGTGAAGTCATTGTTTAATTGTTTCTGGCATAAAACAAACATTCCTTTTAAATGAAATATTAATCTATTTAGATGTCTTCTGAATAAAATGTTACCCCAAAAGTGTATATACTTGGCCTGCCTTTGTTGCCAGATATGTAGAGCCAAGATTTTATGGTTTTATATTTTGGGATATTTCATTATAAAGATTTTAAGATTCATAAAAGTATGAACTGAACAACATAACAAATACAGTAGAACCTCTCTATTATGACCCCTCATGGTTCCCGAGAATAGGGACATAATAGGGAGGGGGGGGGGGGGGAGGTTATTAAAAATTTGGAAAATTTTGGGCCAATTTTGACCCACCCCTAACCCCTATGCCCCCAAACTTGCCATTTTTTGCATGAAGTTCATGTTCAATCGTTTATAGGGCATAAAAAACCATTTTTAAAATTAAATATAATTATGTATGTATATTTTAACAGCTGGATGTCTCCTGATTAATTTGATACCCAAGAAAGGCATATTGGACCACCCCTTGTCAGCAGACTATTTAGCGTTTCATTACTATAAAATTAGATGTATTACGCACAAAACAGTAACTACATGGTTGGAGATGCCTTATGTTTGAAGCGAAATACAGCACTTTATTTACTGATAATAGATATGAAGATACATATTAAAAAACAAATCACTTGCATGCTGGGGCTGGCAGCCAATACATTGCCGGCTGCCACGTGTACGTAGCTGGATGAGCGCCTAGATCCTCTGCAGTGCGGCCAGGTGCGGGCATGGCGGTTTGCTGCTGAAGCTTGGCCCTAGATCCTCAGGCTGGGCAGCTGTCGGTCGCTACAAGATTATCTCTGGCGGGCGGCGGCCACCCGCCCGCCGCCACTGCCGTCGCTACAGAGCCGGTTCACTTCGCAACAGCGGCCCGGTATTGGGAAAACATGCTGATAGATGCGATTCACGTCAAAGTGTTGAATTTATATGAAATGTAGGTGGCGTGTTGGCCTCTGCACTGGCACGATGAGACCCGGCAATGTTACGGGATTATAAATATTTAGTGCGGTCTACTTGAAATATTAATTATCCCGAATTTTTCATAAAAAACGTTTGACGTTGCCTATACACACACACACACACAGCCTCACTCGCCATAATATGGTACCAGTAACATAGGAACACATTTTATTTGCACACACTTATCTTTATTCACTTTAAACATAAAATTGACTTCACAAGAAAAAAATAATTGCCCACCATAAAATAATAAGTATATTACATAGGCGTGGGCACACACAAACTTAAAAATTAAATCATTAAAAAAAGGGCATAGAATTAAATTTGAAGTTATCATACATACGCTGATTAAGAAACTGGTCTGTGTAATGTGCTGCTGTTTTTGCAGCAAAAGAGGGAGGATAATGGAAGTGAAAACAGACAGGGAGGGTAAGGGAGGCAGTGGCATGTGACTAGAACAAAGAATTCTTACTGTCCCAGCCTGCCAACTCCCCCCTCCCCCCCTCAACGGACATTAAGTAATTTATTGCTTCACGCTGCTTGGGACAACAAATGTCAAAGTCTATGATGGTAGCTTGAGAAATGCTAGACAACTAACATCAGTAAGGGCTAGTTTTCCATAGACTGAAAACCTTGGATAATAGAAACAAAAACAAATTCTGGCATAACTGAAACCAGGGTTCAGGTTCAAGATACCCGGGTTCAGGTTCAAGATACCCATGGTTGGCAAGGGATTACTGTATCTATTTTTGGACGTACCTCAAATTTTCGACTTTTTCAACCAAAACTTTTCACAGTTCGTTGGGATTGGGTCATAATAAATGGGGTTGTAATAGAGTGGTTTTATTGTAAATAACATAACTTATGGGATTGCACAAGTTGGACCTATATCATACTTTGTGTGGTTGAATATGAAGTTTGTAAACACATAATACTGTTCTCACAAACTGTGGCAAACATTTGAGTTAAATAAACAATGAAGAAATGTTATTCAAAAGAAAGCCATCATAGTTAAGTATTCAGCACTCACAAATGGCTTACAGCTGGGAACTGTCTCACCAGTTAATAATTAAAATCCACACAGCTTCCTGGCTTCTGTGCAAAATAATTAATGCCAGTCATCATCTTCAAACTTCTCTGCATCAGAAATCTTCTGGTGTCATGTACCAAATTTTTGTCGTTGTAAGTGTGCTAGAGCATAAAACTTTGCACTTCTACGATATGCTAGAAATATACAGTAAGACAATTTATTTTGGCTCATACTTAAAATGTAATGTAAAAAATCCTACGAAAAAAACTAAACATATTGACTAGTTTTTGTAGTATTTGCTTCCTTGGCTGGGCACCAAAGAAGCCAATATTGTGTTTGTCACTCCTCATTGGTGCAGCAGGAGGCCAAATAGGTAGTGTCGGAGCAGTGGCATGTGCTCATGAAAGTCTTACACTTTATGTCATAGGTGTGGCCAGATAGCCAGTGTTCTAGTTAGGTGATCCTAGTCCAAGGACCCAGGTGCTTAACACTTCAATTTAACTGGCCAAGGCTAGCACAGCTGTATCTGAAATGTTTCTTTCAACTTAAAATGGGGCCCATCTTCATCTATTACAATGAAGCCAACTAATAAATTGAAAAATATTGTAGGCTTCATTTAGTTATCATGTATGTAGTGGTTGTAAACCACCAGGGGAGAACCATAGTGTTTTAACATCTTCCTAATCTAGGGTTGCCAGATGTACAGATTTACCCAGAACAATAATTAAAATTTTCCTCATTTTGCTCCACATATTATTCTTGTCTGTAACAGTATGCTCAATGTTACAATTTTTAAGATCAACTGCACAGCCTAGGAAAAATTAATGTGATTACAAATGAATGATTGTAGCATTCTTTGAAGAAAAGTGTATTATTTTCACACACGCTCTTGGCATTCAAATAATTTTATTTTCATAGTCCCAAAAGACCGAACAGAAAATGTATTTTCATGAATAAAAATTGTACATAATCTACAAGTATTTTCAGAATTACATATATGTACAATTTAGCCCTGTTCAGTACATATATTAGCATGATGAAAGTTTGGTTTATTAAATGTGCTTCTGTTGAGCGCGTACAAGACCTCTGTTAATTAAGGACAATTCGAAAAATCAATGTGGCCAACACATGTACAATTTCCTTTTTAAATATCTTGCAACCCTATGTCTTGCGCTACTGGTCATGCCTATGCTTTATGTCACCTAATTCTGAACCGTCATACGTCACACTGTCGACGACTCATTGCAACATGTCTGTGTGCTAACTCTCTGAAACTCTTTCTTTCTGTTTCTCTATTTTCCCTTGGCTGCACTTTCCACAGACGTACAAGATCTGATCAACTCGTATTTCTGTAAGCAACTTTCTTGTGTTTTTCTTATGTGTTAGCCAGATGCCACAGTGCAGTACTTACTGTAAATGCTCAGTGTTGCTTTGTTAGACTAGGCTCGCACTTGCTAATATTGTTGTAGTTTTGGGGGTTGCAGCTAAATTTAGGAATATTTGTTTTAGACAGTGCATGGCTCAGCTACAACTTTTGCCAGGTTGTGTGTTTGTAGGGGGATTTTTATGATTCAATAATTTTAGCTGGTAAGGTGCTATCATAAAATTCTTGTATAGTAATCTTGGTTTTAATTCCTCACTCAACAGCTTTATGAAGCAATTTACACAAATGGTTTGAAACATTATTCAACAGCACATGTAGAAAGTGAGCAATACAGTATTATGTATTTGGTTGTATGAATGATCACTTTTTTTTTAACAGTACATGTATTCAGAGAAATCAATATTCATATAAGAATTTACATTTTCTTAGTAACAAAAATTATTTATCTTCTCCCAGTGACTTTGACAACACAGGTCATTTAGAAATTGATTGAAGACAAGATTAATTTCTTTTAATGATAGCATCTTAGTACTGCTTTGTGTAGATAAATGTTTCAATTTACTTGTGTCCACAAAGGACCAACCTGCCTTGCATGTATGTACCTACATGTTATTTTTAGTTTGCAGAAAAATGTGGCACTAGAGCAAAATGTTTTTGTGGAAGTAATGTCTGAATTAGTTATTATCTGTTTCAAACGCTTTGTTTCTCTCTGTCATTATAAAGTTATAGTTCAATCACAGTTGCTTCCAACTTTTCTGTAGCCCTCCTGTAGTTCTGCTTTCAGGCTGTGTATTCTTTCGCCTCGTGGAAACAGAGCTTAACAAAGTCTTATACCAGTGGGATAACAACACACTGCATTTGTGCACACTCGGTTAAATAATATTTTGCAGAAGAACTATTTCATACTAGGCTATGCCAACTAACCTATTTTCTCTGTTTTCATCCATAGTAATTATAAATGCAATACCTACGTATTACCATTAATAGATAAAATATAAGTTCGTAAAAGTCCAATCCAACCAAAAATAAAATACTTTAATGTAAACAGATACACGACACATTTAATAAACTACCAAACATGTCATACATGCATACATACATACATAAATACATACATAAATACATACATACAAATGGGGTAATTTTTCAAAAGTTTTATTTTAAAAGTGTGAAGGCACTGCAACTAGGTTATAATATTAAAATTAATTTGAGACATCGTCTTAATGTGCTAAGTATTTTTTACCCTTTTACCTGAATACGCAAACCGTGTTTTTATAATCAGATGCCAAAACAGAAATCCTGCTAAACATTGTTGGTCCAAATAATGTATGGCTGTTAAATTTTTTGTGCAGATAAAAGTGTAAATGTGTGGTTGTCTATTTTCGAGCTCGTCCAGCATTTGGGTGTATATAAATTCCCTTAGTCTGGGTACAGATTGCTATTGGCTATTCACTGTAAAGTGAGCACTTTTGAAAACCCTCTCGTTTGGACCAATAGTCAGTAAATATATTGTATTTTAGCGTTACACGTAAACTTCTACTGTACTGAAATTTTGCATGTAAAGGCAATGTAGATTATAATAGCATCCTAAAAACTGAACATTCTGAATAAAATTTTAAAAGGTTAAATACAGCATATTAAAATATTATATGTTGATGCACTACGTCTTTCCAACAATGATGATTTTAATGACTTTCGCTCCCTCCCTAGGTCAGTTTGTTGAAGAATTGGAAGTTAACTTTATCCTGCTAATATGTGAAATCGTACTGTCTGCCTTGTAGATTGTTTTATTCACCGGCTCACCGTAACAATGCTTAAAGATAGAAGAGTTCTTTTACTCCCCACTAGATAGCTCTAGTAGTAATTATCACTCATCTTTTTTGTTTTGCATGCCCTTCCATCCGGCTGGCCGGTGACGTCACAGCGGCAAGCCATTCATTCACACCCCCCCTCCTCCCCCGATCTGAGACTACCCCTCGCCCAAGCCAATCAGTAGCAGGCAGTGGCCTGAGATTAGCATTAAGCGGAGATGTGGCCCACCCCTCCAAACCAGTTTTCAGCTGTCCAGCACTCGTTGCTTGAACACTGGCCAGCCTGCACACTTAAGCCTTTGCTTATTGTAACAATCTCATTCTTAGCACTCGCTGCTCAGGACAACACCCCGTTCATCGCTTAAGCTACACTTGCGATAGGGTTAGGTTACGTTAGTTAGGAGTTCTCCGCTATGTACCCCGCAAATCCTGTGATCTCCTACAGTTACGGACGTATCTGTAGAGGACCTATCCTTAGAGTCTTTTCCAAACTAAATGCTGTCACATTCCTTGCTTAGTCATCCTGCTGTGTGTCAGCGATTACGTTACGTCGTTACCTACAACACATTCGTACAACAATGCAGGAGTTTGTTGGATAGACTGCAGCAGCTCACACCGCATTCCCCTTATTTTGTGTCGTCGTCTCTACCGGCCATTATAACTTGCACTTGCAGCTTTCCGGCAGAAATTTGCACCGCTGACCAGGAGCTAGAGTGCTTTCACCATGTGTTTATTTCTGTTAAACAAAATAAAATGTGGGTCAGTTTTTACTTTGAGTGCCTTCCTTGTAGACTTAGCACCCTTCTGTAGTTACCCTCACGTAACAGGTTTGCAGGTGATCCCACGGAACTTTGCTCAAATGAGCTTGATGCTCTTTTTCTACCAAACTTGCACTAGTTTGGCCATCCTCCCCTCAACCCTCCAGGATTAACAGAAAGAAGGAGCCACACAGGTACGCTGTCCTTGGAACAGCTTGTCGGCTTGGTGTTCACTGACCTCTCTCGAGCAGTCTCCACTGGGAAAGACTTGTCCCCCCTAGGTTGGGAAGACTGAGACAGGGTCACACACATGTGTGCGTGTCTGGACAAGGTGAGGCCTGGCCTCCCTTGTGTACTGCAGTTTCCACCATACTTGGGAATAGGGTGTCTGCCTGTCCAATACCGTACATGGTGCCACACGTATCACTGTACAAGAAGCTTGCAGACGTAGTACAGTAGTAAGAGGGTAAGTTCCAAATCCCGATGCCCTACGTCCAGAGTCTTGAAGGAAAGAGTTAGGCAGACACTCTTGGCATCAGTTAGAGCACACAAATATCAATCTTCCCTGGTCAAGCAGCTAGTTAGTTTGTCACCTCAAGAACAGGTGCAAGCGTTACGCCATCTGCAAGACCTTGTGGAAGTTCCTGTTCTCAGCAACCTCTTCACACCACGTGAGAGAACCGGCCCCGTTGAGTACCCAGAGTGGATTGTAGAGTATTTGCGCCAGCCTGATCAACCTCCCATGCCAGTCATAGCTTACCTAGTGCCTACTATCCTTCGTTCCACACCTCTGCCAAAGCCACAGGTCATTTGTAGTCACAAATCTGTACCAGACAAGTGCTGCTTCATCCAAACGTCACCCAGGTATATCCAAGACAGTGGTGGCACCTAGATGTTGAATCGTGTTGCTCACACCCAATTTCGTGCTCTGCTGCATAGCTACACTGCCAGTTTTGTACAACGGGAAGGCGTCAGTACCCAAATAAAACTGAACCCCCTTCTACATATAGAAGTGCCTGGCTCAGCCTCTAGACGAAAGACCCGGACGTCCACTATGAAGGCAATACAGTGAGTATATATTCCCGATACGTCACGCGTCAATGTAAAAAATTATAAGGCAAGAAGTTTACCATAAGTTATACTTATTATAAACTAAACTAGGGGCAACTACCTATGATGAGGGGGAGGGGTCAATGACCCTGCTAGTATGAAACATGGAGGGGTGTCTGCCTCTTACCCCTCATCATCTTCCCCTTCATCCTCGACACGTATGACAGTGAGCTTGATAGGCATCCTCACACTTGGTCCTGTCAATTGGTGGTTGCAGGAATAAGGTGGATATTGGGTTGTGCTCTGTGACTCAATGCCAGCTGCATGCATGGGCTATGATGGTGTATGGGGGTGAGGCACTTATTGTTGCTCTGTGAGACATTAATATCCAGAGGCAGTAACATGCCCAACAATTGCAGTGACAGTGGGGCCTCACGGGAGGTGGGAATTGCTAAATAGGGAGGGTAGACCTGTTGTCCATATTTTAAATATGTAGGAATTTATTGGGGGGGGGGGGGGATTACTTAAATTATCGGTTACTCGTAAAAACGAATCTAAGTTGGGACTGGCTCAGAGCAGAAGCATTTTTCACTGTTGCCAGCATTTGTACGTTGCCTCTGCACTGGAGAAACATGGATAATTGGGGTATTTTGCCTCATGCCAGCAACCTTTCAGGTTAATTTCAGTTTACGTTTAGCTGAAGGCTTGAACTAGGTTTCACATTGAGTCACAAGTACTGCAATAGAAATAAAATTACAGTTACCATCATCATTCTTGAATGTTTTCAGCTTGTGTGGAAAATCACATCCATCTTCCTCAGTCCTTCCACCACTCTTTCCCAGTCTTAACTTCTTCTTCACACACCTTCAGCCACTTGCTCCCCCATCTCTTTTACAATCCTCCATTGTGCTTTTAACCGAGCATTCTTCTCACCACTGTCCCATTTTTCATTCTCTTGACATGTCTTACCCCTCAATCTTGCATCAATGATGCAAGATTGTCAGACCCTATAACTGTCAGACCCTATAACTGGTGTCTTTCCATTAGCATTTTGTTTTGAATCCTGACTACCTTTATTTTGAAATCAACAAAAGATACAAATCATTATTTCTGGGGGGATATGGGATCCATAAACTCTCACCCCCTGCCTCTTAGGTAGTTATTAGTTGTTATTGAAGTTAATAATGAAACTTTAATTGCAATAAAAATACCTAATTGCCATACATTTTGATATATTAAGAAGTAATTTTTCTTCCAGTATTTGATATAATTAACACATGCATCAACTTTACTAATGTTGGTGTAACACCCCACTGTTCTCTCTATTTACGTCCCCTTTGAGAAATTGTTGGCTATGTGACTGCATTGTATAGATTATGTATGCATTCCCAAACTGCTAGAATCTACATGAGATTTAAAAAGTAGCAGACATGTTTAACTGTGTAGAAAAAAAAATTCATGTTGATGTAATACATCTGGATAGAAATAAAAAAAATTCATATTAATGCAATACATCTGGATAGAAAATAAATTAAAAGTTAAGTGCTTGTAAAGACCCACTGCATCCATGAGAAGAGCACTTCCAAACAGAGAGAGACATAGCTAATGAAACAATGGCCTTGCTGTGTAGAGTAGTGTTTGATGAGTTTTATCCCTTCAGCTTCCTCTGCTGGCCAGCCCTTGTCGCCCTTCGCCAAGTTCCAGCAGCTTGACAAGCAGAATGTCTCGTCGCAGTCTGCTCCGAGGTACGTCTGCACTTTTGTTGGTCCAATATGCTGGTGGCGGAACTATGTGGCGATAGTTGAGTTGAGGTGACCAGTATCATAGAGAGTGACACACCTACTACATCGACAGTTCTCATATTGACATCACTTCAAATGGTGTTGTGTTCCATGACAAGCAATCCTTATTGCCTCTGATATGGACATATCTGCTTTGAGCAAATCCAACAGGAAAACTGTACTTAACATGCATGATTCAGTACAGTATATATTAACTTTGTGTTGCAGTTGCAATACACCAACCAACAGGTCTTTCAACACCTGTTTTTGATATTTATAGTATTTAACTAAAGTATAGTTACAGAGAATAGTAAATAATGCCTGAATCGTCGCATATTATGGCATAATTATTGTGTTTATTACATTGAACTCACCAAATTGCTGTGGATTCTTCATTTAGCCATCTAGATACAATATTTTAAACAAGACTAAAAAAACTGCAGTTGCATAAAATCTAAAAGTAACTCTGTATATATTTAGTATCAAATGAATTTAGTTTCCTACAAACTGGTTTCTTGTTCACATTTAGGAAATACTTTAAGTGTTACAGGCTTCCAAAATAGTCACATTATATCAGTGAGTTAAATTTCCAGTAACTTATTTGTTATTTTATATTTGCAAATATCACTCTCTTTCAGTTGTTTATGTAATAAGATTTTTGCCACTGAACTTTACATTCCCCTTTCATGTTTCTACGTAGCAGTACCGGAAGTTGAACCACTTAATGTATGTACCATGCTCTTAGATTTAACTTTCTTAAGTAGAGAGATTTGAGCAGCTCTTAACATTGAGGTCTTGAGTAGGGATGGGATCCTCAATACCACAATACCCTCAATACTTTGTAGTATAGAGTATCACATGAGAATATCCAAAAGTATCGGCACTGTAACACCCATTTTATCATGCAATAATTATGGTACAAGTGTACCATAACTTTTGGGATGTGTACAATTGTAAAAGCATACCATAATTTAATCTGCGTCCTTCTGGCATTCCAACACACCCATAAAATTTGACCTAGGTCCAACAGTTTGCAAGATATTAACAGAACTTTTCAACGCATACCATAATTATCTCAGCTGGCAGCGAGCATTCCAAAGCTTCTCGCAAGCATTCTAAAAAGCCTTTGGGGGTCGAGATTAGACGAACGGTTTAAAAGTTATTAAATTTTAAAAGTACAAGTGTACCATAATGTACTATATTTTATTCATAGCAAAATATTCACACAGCTGCAAGTCACTTGAGGTGTTTATAGGCAACCCATACATACCGCAATTTATTATGATTTTTGACATCATTTACTTTTATGGTACATAGTTGAGGTACAAAAAAAACAGGTTGAGAGTTGCAAGCGAGCAACATGAGTAGTTATTGTATATACAATACATGCCACAATTATACACCAAAATTTTTCAATTAATTCATTTTTATTCCATTAATCACTTTTATGGTATATATATTTCGGGTACAATAAAAGCAGGTAGAGAGGTGTGAGCAAGCACCGATAGGCACGAGCGAGCAAATTGAGTAGTTCTTGTACATCCCACAATTACCATAATTATATGATCCAACTGCATTAGTAAATATTTACAAAAATAAATACCATAATTACCTGATACTCCCGTCGTGGCCTAGCCCACGGATTCCGGGGGTAGGCTACGGCGGGTGTATCAGATAATTATGATATTTGTTTAATGTTACAGTAATTTCCTTGAAGTCACAAAATAAAATAAAAACACTGTGAAATTGCAAAATAAGTATGTACTGAGCTATCTTTTTCCTCAAAGTTTGATTACAGCTTTTACTGTGGAAACATGATTCCATAGATTCGAAGGAGACTGTGTTGGTTTATCATTGGTGAAGGATGTTTGGGTTACAGGCTGTCCACCATTTGTTTCCAGTGTAACGTGGGTTTTTATATAGCTTAAGTGTATATCAACAACACTAATAAAATTATCAATTTTTTTGGCCAAGTTGTTATGTGTTCATGACAACTTTAATTTCATATCGAGAAAAGTATTGGTATAGAGTATCATGAAAATATTTTGGTATCGAAACTGGTATAGAGTTTTGAGAAAATGTAGTATTGACCCATCTCAAGTCTCGAGAGCCGATATCTTTCTTGAAGTTGTGTAAATTATACACTGAGAACACGGCAGAATATCTTCTAGCACTTGCTACTTATTTTTACAGTCAAAGTAAAGTTCTTTCTGTTCATTTTCCTAGCTTGTACACCTACTTTAACTTTCATGTCTAAATTACTATTTATGATTTGGCAACATGAACAACATTAAACATTGTTTCAACATTATTTTCATTTAAAGTGACTGTTCATAATGGTTTTATGATGTATAGCAATTCATTGACTGCTCATATTGTATGACTACTTCAATTCTTTTGAGAAAATGAAAAATACTCTAATAAAATGGCTGCATCTTGAACAGAATGAACAACTTGAAAATAAAATGAAAGGAATTTAAAATTGTTACAAATAATGAGGAGCTTCAGTGATGGTTTGAAGAATGGTTTTTATTGGCTCACAGTTTGGCAGGCCATTGCCTATCCTAAATAGTAGATTATGTATGCTACTGATTGGTACATGAAGTTTGGTTATTTCTACTTTACAGTGTTGCCCGACTGCATACTGTATTGATTCTGTAAAGTAAATACTGTTACATCTGTTGTCTATTCAAAGAAAGCTTCTGCTAGATTGGATGCCACATGAATAGGTACAAATATTGTATAATGGAATAGAGACATCATGGACATGAAAAGTAACTTTAAAATGTTTTTCTGTTGATTATGACATAATTTTGGAAAATTTTCTCAAATGCTTTCTACAAAACATGCTGTCAGACTCCTCCCTGTCAGTGAAAGTATGCGCATTCTTGTACATAAGGTAATGTGTAGTGTGGTGTGCATACTTAGTTTTTTTATTAGAATAAATTTACTCTTTGTACCTTCATTCCGAGAAACATAATGTTAAATTGATGCTAACATAAACTAATTTTTAGGTAGTTGCATAACAGCTGTATCACATGAATACATTTTTAGATCATGTAAATAGAGACATCAGAAGTAATTTTGTTTGAAACAGATTTACATATCAACTTCATCCTACATATGTATAGGCCTCAGCATACCAACTTGGGTGGAATTTGCAGCATTCTTGAATAAACTATCTATCTAATAACCGAGCAATTTCAGTGGTTAGGGGGCTGTTCTGAACCCAGCATATCAGCTTTGTTTCTTTTCCCTACGCCCTCTTTGCTCTCGATAATAAGCCTTCCTGCTAAGTAGCAATGGCTATATTAACAGATCTGGATCCTTGTAGAGTTTGTGTAATGGGGTAACTCCATTTTCAGAAAATGCTTTCTGCTGTTTGAAATGATGTCAGGTTTCAAGGGAAAAATTTAAATGCCTTTTTTTTTTTTTTTTTTTTTTTTTTTTTAACCAATCAAAATTGTACTCCCACATGGAATGGCAATTTGAGACGTATGTCAAAAAGTAAATAATGCAAAACAATAATATTTACTTCAATATTACTATTATAAATAAATGTTTAATTTAAAACTAATTACAAATTGAAAACTGGAGATACCCCTGTACATTTGTACACAGCAGTCAAAAAGCTTCTTTTTCATTGTAGATGTAACCACAAATCACTATTTAACAAATAAGCTTTCTAAAATGTTTATATATTTTTAAAAAATATTTCAAATATATTTGGAAACATTAGAGTTATAAAAAACCTTTTGACTGTTGGGTTGGTACTACCATCACTCCTCTCATGCTTGCCACTAACCGAGCGGAGGTCCTGACAAGAGTTGTGTGTGCGTTGCCCCTCACAGCTCCCCTAAGACCCCTGGCGCCACTGGGGTCCCCCTTTTTAAATTCACCGACCCCAAGCTGAGCCGCAGTGCATCGGGCGTGAAGGATCGACTTCTGTACTGGTGCCAGAGTAAAACCAGGGAGTACAAGGTACAGACAAACAGTGCTGCCAAATTGGATAGGTTTCCTTACTGCATTTTGGGAAACACAACTGGTATTTCTGATTCAGTATTAATTTTGTTTAACGATGAATGGCAAGACAGAAACACTGAGGAATGTGTTTGAAAGATTTTAGTATTTTCTCTATGAAAAGCAGAACGGTAAGATGTAAGAATACCTAAATTGTCCTCAAGTATATTAGTAAACCATGGAAGCATGCAACTATGAAAATTAAAAAGTGATTAATGCTGTAAAAAATAGAACTGGCATTTCAAATACATACAAAAAAAAAATTTTAAGTGAGTCGCGAGCATAACATAGCAATTATGCTTTCAAGTATGATCTACATCTCACTAATAAAAGAAAGTGGTACATATTATAATTTCTTGATTTCTACGTTCAGATTATAATTCAGTACTATAAAATTTCCATTTTGAGCTCAAAGCACCAACTTGTGTAAAATGTTTTTTTTTTTCATTTTCAGATAGACATGTTATAGTAAACTATCAATTTAGAAACATTTGGTTAACTTTCTGCACAAATTTTCATGTAGCTAAAGCAGATACATCAAAATTGTAATACGAAAGTGAAGTCAAGTTATATTGCAACAGAGGTTCTGAAATAATCTTGCCATATAAATGTTCAAATTTTGCAAGAAAATTTCTGGGATTACAGAAATGAATGCACATTCTTTCTGAACAGAAACAGCCAGCTCTGGAAGCAGTAAGAAAACTTTGTTTGT
This sequence comes from Dryococelus australis, assembly GCA_029891345.1. Lineage (NCBI taxonomy): Eukaryota > Metazoa > Arthropoda > Insecta > Phasmatodea > Phasmatidae > Dryococelus > Dryococelus australis. Next base: position 101,307,233 of record CM056997.1, on the reverse strand, counting down.
GTGTGATTGGCAGCACTACAGTTTTGCTTTGCTGTCGCGTTGGCACGTTTGCACAACCCCTCTCCACGACTGGGCAGCGTGTTCTTCAGTTTGCTTCACTCGCAGTTTGATTATATATTCCCATGTGTGTTGGTACAATTTTTTATTTATTTTTATTACACTTACATGTTTGAGCACGTTAATTGTATATTTGAATGACTTTTGGTTTCACCAAAGAGAGAGTTCTAAATTTTTTTTACAAAGTTTAAAATTATGTATTTTGAAATGACACTAACATTTGACAGAACATAAAATTTTACTCAAGACTTCTTTATTTTTCTTTTATGGAAATCATTGATATTGAATACAAATATCACAATAAATACTATACAATTCATATTTGCAAGAGGAAGTTAAAAGGGGTAATTAAATTTACTGCAGTTTACATTTGCAGTTATTTACCACTAATGCAAAATACTTTATTGATGGTAACTACTAACAGTGAGATGAATGACATACCCGTGGGACAGTTGATTTATCACTAACAGGGGAAAATGTAATCAAACAGCTTACTTGCCTGGTGCGTCCTGTTTACTGCATGTTGCACGTTGCATGTTGTATCTGCCGAAGATGCTTGTGCATGTGGGACATTTTGTGCTGCATGTGGTTTTTTTTTTTTTTTGTAGTCCTGTATGTTTGTGTGGAGCTTCATGTCAAGTTAACCAAGGTTATCCAAGAAAACTGCACTATGCACTTTGCCCATTCTCCCCAATTCTGTGTGGTTTTTTGTGTGGTTTGTATTTTGTAGTTCTGCCATAAAATGGATTCTGTAGAATTAGTGATGAGTTGTATAATTATAAATTGTGAGATTTAGTGTTTTTTTTTTTTTTTTTTTTGGAAAATGTTAAAAAAAAAAAAAAAAAAAAAAAAATCTGTTAATATTTATTTATTTAGATACTTGTGCAAGACTTCATTAGCCGAACACAATTGTCCGTAAGATTTAAGGAAGTATGATGTATAAAAATACAAACAGTACCTAATTATAAGTTTTACTCAAAATCAGATTCTAGAAAAAAATATTTTTGGAATTGTTTACCTGAACAGCAGGTCAATTATCACAATAATCAATCAAATTTAATGAGATTTATGAAACCACTCACGTATAACATTTTGACAACTGCTTGTTTTTTCCAAGAACTGCTTTTATTCCATCTTTAAAGCTATGTAAGATACCTACTTAAAATATTTATGAAGACTTCGTTTCCAATAAATTAGTATACCTACCAAGACAAAGTCATTAAGCAAGCACAATAAAATGTGGTTGTGATGCTACTGTTTGTTATAACAGTTCATAGTGTTTGTTGTAACATTTTATACTGTATATCATCACTCATAACCATTTGAGGCAAAGCTAGCACAAGGCCTAAAAATGCAGTATTATTTATTCCTTTAAAGATAGTTTGCTTAAGCAAAGGTATAGTAATTTTGTTTTTGTAGCTTGCAACATAAATAGACATGGAAATTAGTTTGATTAAGTCACAAAGTAATTTTGATGAAACTATAATTCTTAAGTGTAGCATTCCTTACCAAATGAAAACAATCCAAAATTTAAAAGCCAAGTATTAATTAAATTTGGTTTCTGCAATTCACACACAGAACATACATACGTTTTTGTAACTTTCCAGTTGCTTGGCAAAAATGGAGAAAATTGTGTAGATACCATGTTAATCGGGAAAGAAATATTGTTGAACCACACCAATTGTCAAGAAAGCTATTCATAAACATTAATAATTGTGACCATGTACACTACCTACTTGGGCTGCTAGCCAAATTGTCAGTCTTACTGTAATAAAAGTTGTTGCAGCTCTGGGTGAATAGAGAATGACCCAGCAACACACATCAGTCTATCATGGCATGATGTTTTGTTTAAAGCGTGGTAGCCTGAATGTTCTGATAACAAAATATGCATATAAGCCTCTAATACAGTTCCAATTGAGGACTGAATACATTTTACAAGTACAGTAATCAAACAAAATTAAAGCACATATAGTGATAGTGATTTTCTTTAATATTCAGCCATTACAATATCTTAAATGGTTTTATTAATTGTACCATTTATAAACAAAACATTAATACACTTGCAAAGAAATACATTCATCGCAAGACATGATATTATATATAAAAGGTCTAATCAAATTAGGATGTTTTTTTGAGAAGCACTAAATATCACATTCACATTAATATTCAGCAGCCCAAATATCCAAATAAATAGTACCTTCGAAGAATACAAAACAGTTAATACCTAATACTTAGTAGCACCTCCCTTTAAACCTTTGATTTCTCTTAAGCGTTGTGGCATGTTGGAAACTAGTTTTCTTGTGTTGTCAGCCTGAATACAACGCATCTCCTTGTGAATTTGTCTTTCTAGCTACGTCATGGAATGCACTGGTGTTCTGCACGCTCTTCCTTTGAGCATAGCCCAAAGATTTTCAATTACTTCGCACAATTAAAGATTTGTGCTTTGGATCATTGCCCTGATGAAATTCGAAACTACCTCATATGCTCAATTTGTCCACACTCCTGTAGCCTTTCTTTCAAAATGTGATGATGGTCTTCTTTCGTTATACAGTAGTACCATCATTTCACACCGACTCTGCTTGAAGCCATGCAGCCCCAGAATGTTTCCCCCATCATGTTTGACAGCGGGCAGTGAATATCTGTTTTCTAGCTCTGCATTTGGCTACACATTGCCATCGGAGCAGAAAACATTAGTTCCTTACTAGACGTCCACACATTAGTTTCTAGTATTGTGTATTGTGGCACTTCAGCACATCCGCCTGTTGACCCATCTCATCTTTATTCCTCTTCCCAGCGTATGATACCAGCAGTAACAGATAATGAACGAATCTGGCAGAATATTTATGAGTGACTCTGTGTATAAGCAAGCTGACATAATACAATGGTGCATAGTTTTTGTACCTTGCCAAATAACATACAGTATTTATTTTCACTGTCCACATTTTTTACGTATAGACTCTATTGTCATTATCTGAGATAGGTACAACCCATATTTTCCCCTTTCATGACACATCCCTTACAAAGTAATACTTTATATTTATGTGGTTGGTTCTGACATCTCCCATGTCTATCTTTGTTTTCTGAAAAAACTTGTTAAAATGACACTTTGTCCTAGTTCAGACAAAAACTGCAATATACATCTAGCTTCTTTCATGCCCTCCTAAACCACATAATACTTGACACTAACAGAAACTGCCACACCAATTGTATTCTGGTCATCAAAGTACATAACTAGACATCCACCCATGATTTTACTCATGCCAAGCACTGGAATTGATATAATACATGTTTTATATCCTGCATCCTGCTACTCTGACTAGCTCTGTAGATTGCAAAACTGATGTTCGGTATAGTTGCAACAAACTGCCAACCATCTTATAATAATGGAGCTCATCTTGTATCCATTCAATCATCTCCAGTAATCTGTACAGAAAACTTTTTCTTTCTTGCATCAGAAAATGCATATCAAAACAGTGGGTTTCAGGTAGCATTACAAAACCATTTTTCAGAAGAATGTCTGTAAATAGGAAAGTAGTAATATGACTAGGGTTTGAAAAACATTACCTCAAATGAATGTATAAATACTTGGAAATTCCCTGTGGCAGATCTGCAGCCTTATTGAATTAATATCATATCCCCCACATCTGTTAATTATCCGACAAATTTTTCTTTGGTTAGTAACCAATTACCTGAGCTCCAAATACACTCTGGTCATCAATTTAAACACAATCATGATAATATGTGTAAGTATACACTGGGATCTTTTTAAGGTTTCATTCCTTCAACTTCTTCAGGAATTCGGAAACTTAACCTTTACCAACTTGTTGATAAATTTGTGGTTGCTTCCTGTAAATTTTCTTGGCAACAGCTCTTAAAATATGCAACCAGTACATCCATTCATATTTGCCAACTCCACAGGCCCTGCGTAGTTATCAAGAGGTTGACATAGACATGCATTGGTAGTTATTAAAAATACTCTACAATTCAAAATAGAAATTGGGGGATGGGGAAGATGAGTTTGGTATGTAATCTTGTGGATGAGCTAAACACCTAGGTCTTGAATGGGGAATGAACATTATTGCAACTCATAAAATTTATTTTAAAAAAATTACATAGTAATCCAATATTCTAATTTGGGGTTACACCTAAATGACGTATCCACTTATTTGCATTTTGTGGAAATTTTTTTTGCTAATCTGTATCACCTTGATCCTGATTAACATTGTCTAGTAGAAGTGTACTGTACATCATTAATACAATATTTATGGAAATATAAATGACAGAGGAGGCAATTATTCATTAAATCACAGCCATCTTCTTTACTTCTGGGTACTTGTAGGCACATAACTGGTCTTCATTTAAAACTAGCATGATTCTTTAATCAGATATTCATTTCTAATCTACTGAATTTGAGACTTCACCACATTGGTTGTTAATAATTTGGTTCCTTTAGTCTTCGGTGTAGTCTCTCACGTGATCTATGCAACGTACTTTAAATATTGCCCATGATTAGAAAAAAAATTTAGTACTGAATTTGCTTTTGCATGTTTAACTGATATATGCATGTCCTACATTTTCAGAACATTCAAATAGAGAACTTCTCAACCAGTTGGAGTAATGGACTTGCTTTCTGTGCTCTCATCCATCATTTCTGTCCCGATGCTTTTGACTATGACTCCCTTCGTCCAGAGGAGCGGCGCAAGAATTTTGAGCTTGCCTTCAGAGTAGCCGAGTGAGTAAACCAAAAACTTACAAGAAACTAAGTTATTGAAATATGTTGGTGTGTGTCTCATCACATGACACACCAAAATATTATTTCTTACACATGTGACATTGATTCGTTTCATAAATCAGATATACTGTAGGTGAGTTAGTGTCAACCACAGAATGTATTTAGATGCATTATTTTCAAACTAAAATTATATAGCGTATTTTATTTTATGTGAATTAAAAATATGAGTTCCTGAGTATAATTACAGCTAAAATGAACGATTCAGTAAAAAAAATAGGTAGTATAGAATTTGTTATGGCTTAATTTTTAACTTTTAATGTAATCTTTTTTTGTTTCTGCACAAATCATTGTAAGTAATACCAACAAAAAGACACAGAATTGTAAACTACAACAGCACTTGTTTGTACAAGTTCAGGGACTGATATGTTATTTATATCCATTTCAGCGAAAAGGCTGGAATCGCACCCCTGCTAGATGTTGAAGACATGGTCATGATGCGCAAGCCAGATTGGAAGTGCGTTTTCACCTATGTGCAGTCGGTATACCGCCGTTTCAAGGACGATGACTGAACAATTCTTGTTTTTGTTTGTGTACAGTGTTAATGTATATTATTTATAGAAAAATCTTCTTTGAGACTGGACTTTTTTACTTTCCTATTTTTACTAAAAAAAACTTTTATGTAAAAAATATTTGTATTTACTTAAGTAAGATGTCCATGTAAGCGTTAGGAAATTTTTATATAGTTTGTACATTATATTTGAAAAGTACAGTATTTGTACTTTTTACGATGGACATTTTATTGAAGTAAATATTTTAACTTTGTCCAAAACACTGGATGGAAGATGGATGGGATCGCACTGCAGCAGTCTAATAAAGTTATGAAAACAGCACATTTACTCAACAACTAACCAGTGAAACTGTTGCTGTTTACCCAGAACTAACTAAACCTTGCCTTTTTTTTATTATTGCTTGTAAAATTTTTACTCATGTTTTATATACAGAAATGTTTTTGTATACATGCAGAAGTAACATATATGACAATTAACTGTAGAAAGTTTGAAATTGTTATTTTTATAGCAACTTGCGACTTTGTAAAGTACGATACATTGTTCTCAAGAAATAATTTGCATTAGTGCTTAAGAGATAATGTTTGATGGTGCTAAATTTTACATGTAGAGTTAACTAGTGCTAGCTGAGCCAGGGCATGTTTAACATGAAAGATTCTTTTCAAAGTTGCATTTTTAAGGTGACTTGGTGTATGTTATCAAGCTGGAAATTAACTCTTACACAATGTTTACATAGTGCAGACATTATATAAAATATTGTACTAGAGAACAAATCAGACTGCAAGTGATGTCTTTCAATGTATTTTCAAATTGTAAAAGAGCATTGTACTAATTACAGTAAAGGAAAATACAAGCTTTTTACTATAATTTTTGTTTACTCCCTTATCTACATCCTTATATTTTTGTCTAAGCAATATTATGCATTATTAAAAAATTAAAACTGCCAAAAATTTGAACTTGGCTGACAGTATACGTAAGCGTAAAAGGATCCAAAAAACCAGAACCACATGTATAGCTTTGTTTTGCGTTAACATCATCCAGTGTTCTCGCCAATTCTTATTTATTCAGCCCTGGCAGTTCGTAATACAACAATTTTTCGACATGCTGTTTCATTGTTGTTATTATTTTTAAAGATAATTATGCACTATTTACCCACCAGTAAATATCAACATCAAACATTTTTTTAATAACGAATTCAGATTTTTAATAAATTCCCCTTGCAAGGCAATTATTTTATTCCTTGTTCTTTACAGATGTTCAGATCATCTTACTTTGGTTATTAATATTCTTCTTAAAAGCTTCCAAACTGCAGGATTTACATTATTTTGTATTTTCCACCATATTCCTCACAAATTTCTACTTTATCAATAGAATTCTCCTCCATGCTCACTTTTGATCAGTGTGCCAGTTGCAGCTTCAAGCAGAAGCCAGGACCATTGGACGGAACTTTTATCCATTTAAGCAGTGAGACAATCCCAAATCTGTAGCCACATTCGGCCTTCTAATCTTAGCAAATATGTACAGTATCTTCAATCTCAAGTGTGGTATATAGTCCCATCTCGAGTGAGAAACACACAGTAGTTTTGTAAGAATGATTATTTTGGAATTACTTATGGCGACTAAATGTTTTTCCGTATGTAAAACAAGTGTTCGAGCTATCAGTTTGGTGTTAAATACATCTTTTAAAATGATGAAATTGCATAACTTTGCGCATGATTTTCAGTTAATTGTAAAATAAATATTTGAAACAAAAATTATAATGGAATCAGCTATAGTTTTCTCAGTAAAATCATGCCCAAAAAAGGTGTTGTCATAGCATTGATTTCTAAGAAATTTAACTACAACTGTAGTTATGTTTTGCACATTTTGAGGCCCGTCTCGTGCTGCAGCCTGCTAGCTACTGATTCCCTCGTCTCATGCGGAGTGTGGGTTGGGAAGGGAGGAGATAGAGCTGGCAGTGGCCTGCTGGTAGGGGAGGTATTGTCTGCTTTCAAGGACAGGTGTGTCCCGTTATGCGAGAATGAGGAAATATGCTTGGGCTGGAGAGTTATTCTGAAAGATTGCTCATGCAATTGTTCACAGTACTGGTTGGAATGTTGTCATGCTTCAATCTGCTGCATTCATTGCCTTCTAAAAATGAATATTTAGGGGGACATTTTTGAGCAGTAATTTATCACACTGTTGAGCATATAAATGTTTTCCACTAGTTGTGATGAATTTATCGAAGTGTAGTTTGATGAATGAATGATGAAATAATTAGGAATATTTGTCACACAATTAGATGAATATTGTGCTTTCCAAGTTGAACGTGGGTGCGTGGTTGGAATAGTGCCTAGGACTCTCATCTCTAAGTCAAGCAATATTGCTTAAACTCCCGATGGTGTTACGCTCAGATTTTGGCACATGAAAATAGTGTTCGAAAATGCTTCTGCTGGGCAGATTTTCTTGGGAATGTCTAGTTTTCCTTGGTGTTGTATTCCAACATTGGTCCACAACCTTCTCAATTTCATCTTCCCTGGCTCTCACACAAGACTTGATGCCACTCAAAATCTCTTAACTCTCAAATTAAACACAAAACTGGCTTAGCCGGCTAACTTGTCAAGTACCTATACTAACCTCTTAATTGCAATATGAGCTAAAATGATTTACAGCATAACAACAATATAATAACTGCAAAGTGTACGCAAGTATACGAAAGTTTGCCAAATTCTCCTTTCAAGTGTGGCTAATTTCTATGTCTTTATTTTTATTTTTAAATATTTTTTTTTCTGATAGCTATCTGGAGATGCAAATGCAGAACCTTTGCTCGATTACCTAAATATGGAAATACGTGGGATAGTGAGTGCTACCCTGTAAATAATACAGTAAGGGAAGTTTTGTCTATTCTGTTAGTTACTTTCAGTTCCAGGCAGATTTCCTTTTTTTTAAATACTGTATATGCTATTATAACTTTCTGTCTATTACAGGCAATGTGTGTCTCGGCTACGATTGACCCTCATATTATGCTTGCTGCTCATGTTATAAGTACCTCTGAAAACAGCTTGCCTCATTTATAATACATTTTGCACAACCAATGATAACTTTTACGAAGAATTAACATATTCTAACACAAGTGTACTTTGCTAAAAACAAATGATGGATATGTCAGAACTCAGAAGGTTTATTCTCATGCTATATACATTTTTCCGGCGATATTGGTGATGACAAGCATACATTAGCATTGCTGGAATGTTAACAATAAAAATTGTTAGCATGTGTTTTACATCATAAATAAAATTTATTTTGTCAGTGGTTAGTGTAAGAGTGAATGCCGCAATAATTTAATTTTAAATTCATATTAATAATTGTAGTACAACATTAAGCACGGAAAATATAAACTTAGAACCAATGAAACAAGTTCATAGTTATAAAGCATGAAAACATAAAAGCAATAAAATGAAATTTGTTTATGATTCGTAAAAATGTGTTGGTGTATCCACAACTAATATATTAGGGGTGAAGCATCAAATTCTAAAAGACTACGACTTTGATTTTAAAAGGATATTTATAATGTAACACACAAAATTTCATCTTATTTTAATTGTCAAACTTTACTTAAAAAAGCTATTTAAGGAGGGCAGTAAAAATGTGATTAACTAAATAAGTTACAGATACTCAGTAATTAAAGTGTGAATAAAACTAGGCATTAAGGGATAATGAATGTCCAAACAATTACATTTATATTAAACATACAGTTTTGCAGCTCCAAATGCAAAAGACTTCAAAATTGTCCTATTTAATGCAGAAACAACTTTTAACATATTTTCCCACTTATTTTAATAACAGACACCCAATTTTACTACGAGTGAAATGTTCGACTTCAATGTTTAATCACCATGGTAAAAGAGTATGACTGGACAGTTGGTTTGAGCAATTTCAACGTAACACTCACCTAAACATAATGGAAACATTTCCATTATGATTTTGAAAGTATTTATGCGTATTAGTGTCAAGGAATCATGAGAAGCTAACAACCGTGTATATGTTAGGTTTACTCATAAATTATGGCTATTTCCTTTCACAACACACACAACCAATAAATAACCAGAAATGATCTTGCCTGGAAAATCTTGCAACATTGCATTTATTTAACTGAAATCTTAAAAGAAATTGTGTTTTACAAATAAATAGTCTTAAATATACAAATAATCTTAAATAATTTGCTTTATGTATGTTCATCAATTCACTAGTCACTATGCAAAAAAAATTCCATTGAAACTAAATTGTTGACGTTTTAGTTCTACACCTATAAAAACTGTTGCATACAGAAGTTATCTATTTGATAAGTTTATTGTGTGTGTAATGTATGTTCCTGACTTCCTTTAACCATACCTATTACTGAAAAGGAGCGGAGAGAAACAAGGTGTGATGACAGCAAGCCTGATTTCTATTATATTTGGTAGGTCTATTATTTCATGGTAATAAAACTTTTTCATTGGATGTTAGTCATAATAAAATACCTCCAATAGTATCTGTTGCGGCATCAGAGTAAAGTTGTTATCGTAGGCAATTAGGCCTTACTTCTTTCTCCAAATTTGCAAGACTCGAAGAAAAAAAAAAAAAAACAACAACAAATAATTAATGAGCATACTTTCCTTTATATGGGTGAAGATCTTAAATGCTTAGATGGTAGGTAGGCATTGACGTCTATGACAGCAATATCATTAGCGCTGAAACTAGAAACATGTGAAACAGTACCAAGACAATTAAAACACACGCGTAACTTACTCTGGATTTGAATTCAGAAAAACTTGTAAAATAGAGCTAGCTTGCCATCAACTGCATATGGAGGTTGGATTCGAAACATCAACTAAGGATGTCATTAGTCAAATGTTTTGAATGATAGGGTTCACTATCCTGAAATATTTACATGGGCATCATTTTGAAAATAAGTGCCTGAGTCACTAAAAACAAATAGGTTTATGTATATGACTTACCATAATGCTACTTCTGTAAAAAATTTGGTGGAAATCCGGTCGATTTGTTTCTGAGATATGGCATTAAACCTTCATTGTTCATGTAAAGATTGTAACAGGTTACTGTCCTGTTCTCTCGTAGTTCTCAGTAAACACCAACGAACTAGCTCAGCATGAGTTGGAGACTTTCACTACATAATAATGAAAGTTTGTTGGTACCAGGATTGCCAAAAAATAAATAAATAAGTTAAATGTTTACTGGAGATTTACTGACGTCTTGGCAAAACAAACTATTGACAAAAAAAAAAAAAAACGCACGCGTGCGCAGAGAGAGAGGAGAGAGAGAGAGAGAGGGGAGGGGGAGGGAGGGGAGAGAGGGAGAGGGGAGAGGGGAGAGGGAGGGGAGGGGGAGAGGGGAGAGGAGAGAGGAGAGGGAGGGAGGGGGAGAGGAGAGAGGAGGGAGAGAGAGGGAGGGAGAGAGGGAGAGAGAGCCTTCACAAAACAAAACTTCTCACTTCAAGAGTTACGAAGACGAGAAAGAATCGCTACTTTTCTCTCCTGGCGCCCTATTGACTCCTCGCACTGATGGAAAATAAATTTTATAGAGATTTGAACTGAAATATCCAAAATACAAAAGAAGGTTAAAGTCGCGGGCGATGGTCGGTGTGAGTAACGTGATCACTTGTTTCAGGCTGTCCGACTTACAGCTGACAAACGATCGTGCTGCGACGAACTGTTGTGATACCAGAGAAAGGTCGTGCTTCCTATTTATTGGTCAAAAGTTTCCTCATTGAAAACATATTGTTTTTGAGTAGCCGGTCACGCCTTACAGTGGCGTTGTTTTTAGTTTACTAACCCAGTGAAAAGGAAAAGATGCGCTATCATCCTACGACGTCTGTAACTACTGATGAAATGAGGAAATAAACATAATAAAATTGGAAAAACTATTGAAAACATATTGTTTTTGAGTAGTCGGTCACGCCTTGCGGTGGCGTTGTTTTTAGTTTACTAACCCTGTGAAAAGGAAAAGAAGCGCTATCGTCCTATGACGTCTGTAACTATTGATGAAATGAGGAAATAAACATAATAAATTTGGAAAAACTAAAATATATGAAATACAAACAAGTCGTCATTGCCACAACCTTTCACATATTACATGAATTACTATCCTTGACTGAAATATAGACAATTGAAATACTTCCAGAATAAAACAATTATATATATCTAGCTGCAATGCTACATTATCTTCATAAATGCGGGACAAAAAGTTTATGTATTAGCACATTCGACGATTGTCATGGATACAATATACAAAACTAAATTTAAATATGTTCCATAATTTTGTAGATAAAGTACACTAAACTGAAATGTTTGTATAGGCGCCATTCATAAAATAAATGACTTACACACTTAAAACATATAAATTAATATGGCCTACCACAATACAACATCTTCATCAAATTTGAAAAAAATTGGTTGATTGTTTCCCGAGATATGGCGTAAAAACTATATTAATACTTGTGCACTTTCTTACAAAATTCTTGTAGAAATGAAGCTTTGCATATACAATTTATAAATCATACTGTCAACACACAGAGTGAAGTTGAAATCTGTTTTACATTTCCGTAAATAACAAATTCTGAGCTAAAAAGTTTATATGGCCCCTATTTTGAATATATGTGGGTCTGACACGCTCAATGTTTATCAGTTTACATGGCCTGCATAGTGCTACTTGTTTGCGAAATTTGGTAGAAATTGTTTATTAGGAGATATAATGTAATTTTAATTTGTCACATGACACTATTTTAGAAAATGGCGGACAAAAGAGATTTTTATGGACATATTAGATGGTTGTAATATATAGTCAGCATACAAAGATTCATAAAAACTAATTACATGGTTTCAACAATATAACATACAAAACTAAAATAGCTAGACATTTGAAAATAATTGTCTAACAGACCTAAAACACATAAGCTGACATAACATACCACAGTACTACTTGTTTGCCATAATTGGTAGGAATCTGTCAGTTGTTTCGCATGTTATTACACAAAAACTTTATTTATTTATGTAGTGCTAACCTTACAAAATTGGTTGTTGTTTGGCTTACTGTATATGGTGCTTATAATTGATAGGGGGTCAGCATATAAAATTTGGTTCCATATGGTAGTTGTACCAAATAAGAATAAAAAAATTGTATGGCTGATATTTTGAAAATAAGTGCCTAATAAGTTTAATTACTTATATTTATCTGGCCTATCATAGTATTACTTAAATGCCAAATTTGGTGAAAATTGGTTGAGTAGTTTTTGATATATAATATAAAAGCTTTATTCTTTCATGTGGTTCTATCTTCCAAAATGGGGACGAACAACAATAGTCACCCCTCTATTCAATGCTTACACCTTGCCTTGTCAGCATAAAAAATTTGGTTTAAATCTGTTAATTGTTTTCGAGATATGACATAGCACCCTAAATTTTAAAATGGCCACCATTTAGAAAGTGCCTGGCGTGGTCGCAAACTATAAAAGTCAAGTGTCATTTAGTACTGTATGTGTACCAAGTTTCGTGTAATTCGGTTCATGGGTTCAAAAATTGAAAGGGGACACATACGCAGAGACACTAATCCATACACACTCATACACAGACAGGAAAGTGATCTCATAAGCCTTTCTTTCCTTAGGAAAGTAGGCTAAAAAGTACCTGATCCCAACTCGCTGTCTAAGATTGAGATCATATTGGAATTGGTCATATGATACGGAAAAGTGTAAGCTTTCCGAATTTACATTTAAAAAGTTTTTTTTTTGCAACAGAAATATCAATTTATTTAAACATAGAATACACATTTACCCAGAAATTTTATTTAGGAAAGAGTGGGAAACTTTGGGGTTCAGATGCATTAACAGAGTACAGTAGAGTACTGTTCTGTGTTGGTGACATTCTGAAATCTGATTAACCGCACATATGTATGCACTGATACCACTGGTCACGTGGGCCAATAATATTTCAAAATGCTACCAGCAAAGCCTTCTGTAGGAATTATCTGAGAAAACACACACATATAATTCATTAGAAAACATTAGTTTCGCTATTGATTGTATACTATTAATGAAGAGAAAATATTACTGCCTATTATCTGTCAATTTAAAGCTGAAGTCACAATAATTTATTTTCAAGAATGATATTTTTGAAGAGAACGTGTCTTTATTCAAACGGTAAAAAGACACAAAATGTGATATTAACAACTAGTGTTATATACATTAGACACACGAGTGCGACTTAAATTGTTACCTCGTACAAAATACAAACGTAATTACTTTGGTGTAATGCAGGGGATATTATTTTTCTTTACTTATATCTAATTCACACAGTTAATACTGTATATTTTTGTAACAAATTGTAACATTTTCTTTTGATATAAATGCATGTTTTTTTTTTTACATTATGTCACAATTTATTGTCTCCTAATTTTTATATGATACGTCTAATCAAAATGGCTGTTTTTATACAATGTTAGATTACCATTAAAACATTAGACACTTAAGGAAATTCTATCTTCATGTAAGAATACGGATCGTTTAATTTTTTGAACCAAAACAATTATAAATTCCAAATCGTCTTTACTATGTTGCCGGGCATCTAACTAAAAATTTGCTAATAGACTGACATGTGAGAATTCTGTGGGATTCATTTGAGGACATGCTGTAATTCGAGGATGCATGTAATTGAGTTACATTCATAAATGGGTAGCAATTTTTTTCAGTCACACCGTGAAGAACCATACACAAATAACAAATCTCCAAGTAAACAAGTTCCGAATACCACACAATCCAAGATGAAATGAGCTACACTTTAAAAATAAACGTATGTATTTACATATGGAATTTAGGTGTACATAAATGTACTACGTATTTGGTATGAGAAGAGACACCCGAATTTCACGAAAAGATTTCTGCACATGCTAGATTTCGATACGCTATGGGCGTGCCAGCAGTTTTCTTTCGCTTATTGGCGGTGTGTCTTTGTGAGAAGACAGTTTCCTGCTCGTCTAGCCAATCAGAATTAGTTACCTTCAATATTGTACATTTGTGATTTGCGTGCAGATACCTAAAATGCGTAACACGCAAATCAACCAATTAAAAAAAATGGGTCTGAGGTGAAGTGTTGTGAAATACAACTGGTCATGAAATTTTTTCGTAAAAATTGGGTGTCCTAAGAATTTGTAATTTTCAAAGACAGCTGCAAAGTTGAATTGATACAATAATGTTGCTAGGAATTCAAATGTGGGTACACCAAAATTAATTGATTTATTATTAGTAATTAGGGACAGGTGTTTTTCGTAAAAAGATTTCAATACCAGTCGTACTCCGAAACACTTTTGTCCAAGTACACTTTCTTGGTTTGATGATTTTAAATGCCACGTGCCTCAAGAGTCTGCCCGCAAATCATGGACATTCAGTATCGAAGTACTTAAGTATTACGACTGGCCCAGTCAAATAGGAACATGTCATTTCATGTAGATGCACGGCCAATAACCAAAGAAAGTCGTGGTTGTGGATGTACGATATTGAAGTATAGCTTGGCCATAAATATTTTAGAGAAAAACACTTGTCCCTAATAATGATGTATACGTTTTAATATTTGTGTAAAATACGCTAGCCAATGGGGTAACAACAGTGGCTTGAAAATACATACATTAAACTATGAAGTCTAGCCCAGAAGTCTTTGAACCAGGGAGCTGTTGAGGTTTGTAATAATTTTATTTCCTTCTAAAAAAACCTACTTGCTACAAAACTAATGAAAAATGCTCCTGCTTTAAAACAGAAGTTCCCTTGACAGGTAAACCATGAACCAGGCTTATATACACAGCTTAAAATAGGATAACAATGTTACGTTACTTGTCCTGATTTTCTAAAGTTTCTCAAAGTAATGGTATGTTCATAGTAAGCAGAACTGCATTAAAATGTACACAGTTTTAATACAGTTTTCACTTCACCACTTATGTTTATTACATCTAGAAATTAGTAGATTACATCGCCCCAGAGGGGCGATGTAATCGTGGATGAGAGGCGGATTTTAATTCACTTGAAATATTTCATGTTGTAATATACTGCTAATATAGATGATCAGCAGTAAGCAACAATTAGATTTAACTGCAGAACAGTAATACTGGAATTCAGTGCTTGCTGGTGTCACACAAGTATTAAATCTGTTTTAATATAGTAACACAACATTCGTTTGTTAAAACCATATTAATATACAACCGTGCATGATTGGCTGGATGCAAGATGAGCACATCCACTTGAACAACCACGGATGCTGCTGGATGAAGTTCGTAGCGGACCACGTGGTGCAAGTGAAATTGCAATATTTCTGCATGGGAATGGCAGACTAAATTCAGATAAAATATTATTCATGTTTGGCAAATGGTTTTCTTTACGACTAGCGTTGTTACACGCTTGTAACGTGTCTGATGGCAGTAAAATCAAACGTTACTGTGACTACGTGGTCAAGTACAAAGAGCATCAATTTACGTGAAAAATACATTAAACCCTGAATGAAAAATACATATAACTCCAAAATAAATTATTGCACATACCATGTTATATAAATAAGCTCTTAAAACACAATGACAGCGTATACAAAGACTTAGCTTCAGTCGGCCATGTGGTTATACGTGATATTGCCGTAAAATATTCAATCACGAAAATTACCCTTAAATACCAACATAAAAATAAAGCTCTTAAAATTGCATGTAGCAATTATGCAGAAGTTACAATGAAATGCCATAAACATAGGCAGATAGCGTCCGATTAAAAATGTGTGGGTTGTGTGACGTCTCCGACATCTTTCTCCTCCTCCTCCTCCTCTATTAAGTTAAAAATACCACAAGAGCGTAAGAAATTAGTAAAGCGGGAGCATAATTCTGGGGAAAATGTCTTTGCAAAAACGTATGCAAGCAGATTAACCAGTAAACTACATGGACTATGGAAACCTACATCAGTGAACAAAAGTTGTAGTGCGCACGTGACAGTGTTGTTCCTCGCCAGCTCTTCTCATCAGACTGTCCAGATACAAGCGTCGCACGGACCTATCATGGCTGCCTACGGTGTTCACATAAGCGGAAGTGCTAAGCATGTCGAGTGAAATATTTTATAGTGAAAATAAAATGGCACAAATTAAATTAGACATTGCTTTACATTTCTATAATTTTGTTACGAATTTCAATATAATTTTAATGTCTCTTTATGATGGCGTTCATTCCAGAATATTAAGTGTTCTGTACTTCGGCACCACAGGCACTTTGAATATTCATAACCAAACAATTAAAATTAGTACAAGCACTTTAAAACACTTAAAGACATATTAAACACTGTAAAGACAATATAACACATTTTACCCTGAAATGAACATTTATAGGAAAGTTCAAAATTGTCGGCCTCTTTGCGCACGTGCGGTACACGTGACACATGAGCGCCGTCATGGGCTCTAGCGACTCTGGCTATTAACCAGCGTCAAAATATATATATAACACACACATTATGTATTCAAAGTTGAAAACAAATAATGTTTTATGAAAGAAAAGATCAACAGAAAGAAGAAAATAAAAATAACAGTACAATGACTCATGGCTTTTGCTTTCTGAAATATCAAACCAATATCTTGTGTTACATTTGCTCATTTTCTGCTCAAACGAGGGTTTTATCTTATATTGGGTTTCTTGTTCTGCGGACTGTTTACGTCCACCTTGCCACGTCCTTGGGGGCAAGGGCATACCACCACATTGATATAGAATAGGTGGTTTCCTGGCTAGTGTGCTTCTCGTCGGCTTGCTTCTGGGGCTGCTACAACTGTTCTTTCCTCCGAGTAGCGGAGATAGCGGGCTTTTCAACATCCTACAGCATTTCGGAGATACTGGTTGCAATGGTGTGCGTCTCTGGTTAAGAAGCTGCCTCCTACGGCGTCTGGTGCATGGGGCTTGGCTTTGGATCTTCTTGGTTGGTAGGTTTGGAACCGGTTGGTCATTCACGATTTGTAACTGCAGTAGCTGCACTGGTTTCATTGACCTCCGTGGCGGGGCTGGAGATTGCACTGTCAATGTTCGGAGTTTCATTTCAGGTTCGACTTTCGCTTCATCTTTAATCTGTTGGGGTGAAAAGCTGTCTTCTTTCTTCCCTTTATAGCCAGCTGGTTTTTCAGGACAATCAGGGTTAAAATGCCTCTCGGGGTAGAATTAGCATTTAGATAGCTGGGGCATGGCACTGGGAGGGGGCGGGTGCAACCTTGTCTGCTTCCCTCCTTCCCGCTCCTTCGTGACCTGCGTAGCGGAGAAGCAAGGTGGTGAATTGTTTATGAATGAGTGTGCTGGGGGAGTAGGGGAGAGGCGCACTGCCTTTCACACTCAATTATTCCTTCCCTCTACTCCGCTTTACTCTACCTCATTCTGCTCGCAGAAAGTATTCTCCGTCTTCCGTGCTCTCTCGATCATTTCTTCCACTGCGAGTGGCTTGGGGCATGGCATAAAGTTTCTTAGTCTGGGTAATAACAGGCGTGTTACCCGCAGTGCACAACTATCCTCATCTCAGTCTGGGAAGATACGTCAATACATCTGTACCTTACAAGAAATAAAAATCTCTACTTCGTCTGGTCTCTGGGTGTGGCTGTAAACGTCTGTAGTGAAACGCGCTAGTACCTCTTCGCCAGTAAATTGTTGCGAGAGTCGGCTACTGAGTTGGCTCTATTCAGAAACGAATTCCCCTATTTTTGCCACCATTCAAGGGCTTTGCCCTTACACTTGGATTGTGCTCGTGAGACCCATTTTTTGTCGGAGACTTCGTGTGTGCAAAATTCTCTTTCACATTCGGTTGTGAACACTAGCGGGACCTCGTGAGAATGTCCCGTAAACTCCGGTAATTGTGGCTCTCCTATACAATGAGCAGCATTGAGGAGAGAGGCCGGTCCTGGGTTGTGTGGTCTGTACTCGGCAGCACACAGACAGGCTTCGCAATGATATATCATTCCTGGTTGGGTAGGGCGCTCGTCTGGCCAACTTATGCATCCATGGTGGTAAATATCACCACACAGTATGCAGCATCCTGTGTGGGTTTCGGGCTCTGGGTAGGAAATCCAATTGCAGAATGCGGCCTGATGGGTTCGACATTTGTTGTATCGGTATTCGAGGCCAGCCTAGGCAGGTGTAGTGAAACCATTGTTGACAATGGGCGCGCTGAATTCTAATTCTGTCTCTCCCCGTACTGGGAAAATTAAGTTTTGAACAGCGGCTGTCTTTAGTTGCGGCTGCAACGGTGCAGGTGAGCTTGTGATCGCTCATGTTGGTGACTGATATTGCGGATACTTGTTTGAATGCTCCAGGGTGTTTAGGGGACTCCCCGAAGTCTGTTCTTGACTAGTTAAGGTCTGGCTGGCCTGATCGAACTGCTTAGTCGTTCAATCACAGTTATGCCCTAAATTGGGAACAAAAAAAAAACTCGTATCCTTCTTGATTCATGATGCCTCAGGGCTGGCAAGGTCGTCACTACGTTAAAGAGATTGCTTTGTTTTGTGCTAGGTGAGGCGCACCCTCTGGCAGTGGGCTCTGGATCCTCCCAGTCTCTACGTGGCACTGGTGCTCGTCCAGTGCATAGGATTGGCCTGGTAACTTTTCGGCAGAGCACGAAATCTGGTTCAGTGAGAGTGATCTTTCACTTCAAGGGATTAGCTCTCAGCAGTACACCTGGGCAACGCGTAACCTCTAGTGGTGGTTTGACTTGGGACAACTCTGACTGACCTGAGTGTGAACTAGGCTGGTTTACAAACAATAGCCCACAGGTTGTGACGGTCGACTGATTAGGTTCTGCTCCCCTGTAGTAAGAGATGGCGAGTCCCAAAGACTGGTCCTGTTTTAAGAATAGTAAAGGAGACAGAAACTAAATATATTTTATTAATTTTAATAGTTATTTCAAATGCCTTTTCTACAATACAATAGAATAATATTAGAATGGCTCTAGTGAATTTGAAAACAAAGAATAAAGACAAAACTTACTTTTAAATTATTTTAATGGCAGAAGTGTGGGCATTTTTAAAGATCTTATGTATTACAAAAAGTGAATGAACAGGGACTGTCCCAAAGGATCTGTTCTGGGGTCAGTCATCTGGAATTTAGTTTTTAATGATTTTTTAAATATAGGAAGAGGAGGAAAATGTTAATAGAGGTGCATTTGCAGATGACTGTTTGATAGTGATCGGTGAAGAAAATAGAAGAGCAGTTGAAATTAAGACAAGTTAGAAAATGGATAAATTGAAAGTATGGACAGAAACGGACTAGAGGCAGCAGTAGTAGGAAAAATCGTAGGAATATTGATGAAAGGAAACTTGAATAAAAGACAGCCAGTAGTAAAATACAATGGGAAAAGTATCTCGATTGTCAAAGAAACTAAGAATTGACGGGTTATAATTGATAGTAAACTCGCACCCTTGCCAATGGCAGGTGACTATCTGCGTATGTCTGCATGACTGACACCTAAATTCAAGACCATCAGTGTATCTAGGGGTGTCTACCCACCCTAGGCACACACAGTGGTATTGCCTGTGGCAATACGTGCAATGAATCAGATTGACACCTGCGCCATTGCAACCTTCTACTGGACATTGCGTACCCCAGTCTGCTAAATAGCTGGCTTGGGCCGATACTATTGTGGGGTCATGTAAGCTCTCCTCTGAGCCATACACAATTGTATATTTAAAGTTGAACGCCAGGGGGTGTTTAAACCTGACTCCCCGAAGTCAATACTAAGTCTCCTCTGCAAGGAAGTGTGGGGAGGGGGGAGGAGGGGTGCTGGCTTGGACTAACTGCCAAGGCTGAGCTACATGCAGTTACGCCCTACGTTGGGCACCAATTGATGCACTCCATGCTCTCTAGTCCTAGACAGCTGTGACTTACGTTCTCCTAGAGTGTGCCTATTGTCACAATCAGCTCTGACTACCATGCTAAATGGGGCAGTATGTCAGCTAGGGTCTGCAATCTGTGGTGGACTAATCTAGGTGGATGAGAGTGCTGATTCCCTCTGGGGTTTACTGAGTTACCCTTCCACAGTGTAATAATATCTGGGCGGTGTTTTGGCTGGTGGGTCGTGGGTCTGCTCACGATGGGAGATCTGGTGGGGCACTATATGGGCGAAGGGTTATGAGATGGTGGAGGGGAAACAAACCCCAGGGGGAGCTTGACCTTACTCACGATAAAGGTGGTTGTGATGCCAGCTGTCACTAATAAAAAAACCACAGAATAACTGAAATAATTAAAGCATCGATGTTTAAGTAACGAGATGGGGATGAATAAATACTGCCCTGGGTAGCTCCTATTCAGTTTCCCTTACGCTACTGGGGCATTTGTATGGGGCTGGCTTGGTTGGTTTTCACAAAGGGACAAAAGCCATTGAGGCGGTCACTGTCTTATGCGTCTGCACAGGCTTTGGGGGAATGACAATATTAAACACCTTCCCGGCGGTGGTTAAGTACCTGACACGTTTTGGAGGGTGTGTTACTAACGGGGCACGGTTGTGGCAAGGGTTTCAGGGAGTGTGAAGTAACTAAAGTGTTCTAGGTCTGTCCACTGCCAACAAGTGCCTAGTAAAGAATTTAAAAACGAGCTACAATCATCTGTAATGGGAGGTACTTCCTTGACAGGGTTAAACAATCTCTCTATTGGCCGCGTACAGGTTGGCATGGACTCACTGTTCTGGTTGGAGGTGGAAACAGCTGTTTGTTGATTAAGTTCACGCTGTAAAGCCAGTCGAGCTAGACCTCTTAGTTAGCCATTGCGCCTACCTTCTTTCTTGTGTATTTGAACAATTAATAATAATAAATTAAAAGAAACAAATATTCTAATTGGCTCAGAGTAATTATTAATAATTATGATGGCATGCTCACAACCTATCAGCGGTGCTCAAACCCTCCTCGGTTTTATCTTCTTTAGATGCACCGAGGTAATGAGCGAGTTTAAGAGACTGATTAGATGAGTGTGTTACTCTGGACGCCTTGGGTGTACCGTACACCTCTCAGGAGTTCCCAATCTTGTTCAGACTATAGCCTTATTAGGTGCCAGGAGTCCCAAGAGGTTTGGCCCACTTGTGTCTAATCCAGAGCGGTTGCTTGGTTTCTAAGGAGCCACAAGTTGCACTAAACCAAATTACACTTATTCTTATTAAAGCAATGCCAGGAAAGCAAAACGATCATTACACAAGAATTCAAATTTGCAACAAACATATTTATTATGATATATGTGAAAACACTGGGATTCGTGACACTGTATATATAATTTATAAGAATTATAAAAGAATTTAAATGTTACGTTATGGCAGGTGAAGGCGAACCTGCCTCAAAGAAAAAAAAAATTTAATTGCACATAGTGAGGGGTGGTTGTCCAGAAGGGACTATGTGTACGACCTGCTACCGCAGAGTGCAGGGGATTGACTCAGGTAGTGAGGATGCAGGTGTAGGGATGTCGTGATACCTGGAGTTCCCAGTTGGTTTTCACCACATGCAGCAGGGTTGGAATTGGAGCTTCTAGTAGTTGGTAGGAGAGCATTCTTCAGACTGTCGGAGAGCCTTCTTCAGACTGGTGAGAGGAGTGTTACTTCCCCTTATATAGTGAAAATTGCAGCTTGGTGGCTGCCACAGGGGTGCGGGGGTTGCTAGCCTCGTATCACAGGGGTTGTTTAAAACAGGGTAGTGGGCTGCACAACACACTTCTTATATCCCTGTCTGGAGGCTGTTGACATATTTACCACTTCTCCACGAGGCTTGGGCAGCAGTGACATCAGCCGAAAGGTGCTGCTCTCTGTCAGCATCCCTGCTAACTAGCTTCTTCCTCTCTGTCGTATTGGTGGCTCGGTGGGTAAAACAAGCTTCAACTTTGGGGTGACGACTGCATGTCCATATATGAGTGGACAGTACAGTTTCCATTTATCATCAGCGTGTCTGTAGTTGCCTGTACTGCTTAGATCTTGTAGCCACAGAATTCATTGCCTGCCAGCATGTGACTTGCCCCGAATTGCTATCATTGCGTGATGATGGGGCGACATCGTAGAGTGGAGCGTGCATGCTTGCTGCGCAGTAGAGTGGCATGTGTCAACTTTGAGGGGGTGTCCAGAAGGGATCTTATAGTATAGACGGGGTTCTCTACCAGACTGGTAGAGATAGTCGGGCTAGGGCCTTAATGGGATGCCTTGATGAGACATCACTGTGACCGTAGGTTACCTGGAAGATACAAGGTTAGAAAGAAGTAACAAGGTGCTAGTAGTGGAAAACACTGGAGGCGCTGCAGAAGTGACGTCCTTATGGTGATGATGGCTTCTGGAAGGATGGTATCGTCGAGGTTGCAGTCAACTATCGGCGTGGCTGCAGGACGTTCCAGCCCTTAATGAGGATGCCCTGGTCTTCACAGCCAAGATGGCATAGCAAGACTCTATCGCTGCTGCGGGTGTCAGCGTCGGCCTTCACAGCCTAGGAGAGGGCGAGTGACTCCAATGAGCCACCCCGAGTAACTCTGGAGGCCTGGTCAGGTCAGCCTTTTATAGTGATCCCTAGCGACCTTAGGCGCTCTGAGGGGTGCGGGGAAGTTCAGCTCTGCCTCTTAGGGGTGGAACTTGTGACATCACATGCATGGACCATGGTTGCTTATCTTGCCTGTCGCTTGGCGCCTGGTGTGAAAATCTCCAAACTCAGGGCGCTCGAGTAGGCCGTGACTCTTCTGTGATTGGCCCGCTTCCTTCTGTGGTGTCAATTTCAAACGGTGCGCTGTTCAGTTATAGGTCACGGTAAAGTAGAATATAGTTGCTTCGGGGAGGGTATTGACGTGACAGCTTTCTGTAGATTCTGGTGGACAGTACAAGCTAGGAGCATGGGGTTAAGGCATGTTGCATTGCGGCACTGTCAACATCTGGAAGTTCCCAGTATCCTGCCTTCATTACTGTCAGAAGACTTGCCCATGTGGCTTGCCATATTTAGATGGGGTGAAGTCATGCTTTTGGAGTGCGCTTCCTCTAAACACGAAATGTCATGTGTCAACATGTTCATCAATCCACATCACAAGTCATACGTCATGGGCTAAGCGCTGCAAATGGCACTTCTAGCAGGTGGTCATAATAATACGATTTGACTGTGTATAAGGTATCAATTTTATGACACTACGAAAGAAGAAAGATATTTTGTTGTAGAGTGTTCAAGGAGTCTATTAAATGTTAAAACTAGGGATGGGCCGATAAAACATTTTGCCGATACCAGTTTTGATGAGCACAACCATAATTCCTAAATCCCAATATTTGGAAATACTTTTTATTACTTTTGTGAACACTTTAAGCACTTTGTATTAGGTGTCTATAGCATAGAAATGCAATACAACACTAATTTTAATAATATATGATAAGATAGACATTTTAATTGGGCACATAAATGACTTTTAACAGTCAAGGAAAAACTGTTACTTGACAATACAGCTTTCATTACAAACTAAGTTTACTAAAGTCAACCTTCAAAACTTCAGGCAATCTGATGCAGACTTCATCTGAGAAATAACATACATAACATCAACATGCATGTTTGTCTAAACCAACAGCCTAAAGATGTCATTAAAAAGAACTTATTCAAATAAATTTATTATTAAATAGTATTTACTTAAAATTGAGCAAATTTTTTTTTACGTATTTATATTAATATTTTTGCTTAGTATTAATTTGTCAGCTAAGCCATACTCAATTCCATTGGTTAAAATGACAAGTGATATATTTGCGGCAATTTTTGCCAATTATTACTTGCAGAGTCTTATTTAGACCTTTAACACCATAACCAAAACCGCAGCCGACATTTCCAATAAGAACTATGCCCCTCAAAATCTTGTGTATTTGCTTTCACATTCCAATTTCAATAACAAAAGTGTCATAGAATGTGAGATTCATTTTCATTTCTGCCAACCTACGAGTGCAGTAAATGTATAAGGAGAATAAGAATACAGGTTGCTTTCTCATTGTTGCCAAACTACGACTGCAGTAAAAACAGTAAAAATGTACGAAGAAAATAAAACAAAAAGTTCTTGCGGGAAGAAAACAATACTATAGATAGCACCAGTTGTCGATTAATTGTATTGTTTTGCATTCACACAGTGTCCAAAAAGGAATGATGCACACAATCTTTGGCGAATGTACGAACAGGAAATATGGTAAAATGTAAACAACATGAATGAATCATCGGAAAACAACTGTTCCGAATATTTAGTGTTTTGGATAGAATATCTGATCGATGGATGTGGTAAATTAAAGCTTTATGAGAGGTAGCATGCCAGGTTATTTAACATTGTGTTAAAAAAATTAGTGCTACTAATCTGTGAATAATAATCAGCAAATAATGTTCAGATGCCGCCGATGTCAATGGTCATAGTATCGGCCCATCCTTAGTTAAAACTATGCAATTTTCTGTCCCAGTAGTTACACTTGTGTTGCACACTATCAAACTATCTTTCATTCATATGACTTTGGCATGATATTACACGACAGTTTAGGCAGCATGACTGGATACTGTTGCTCTCAAATTCATATATTAAAAATATCTTAATGATGTAGACCTACATTTACTTACCCAGAATGTTGTGCTTGTATAAAAAAGAGAGAACATAGTTGTCTATTATTCGTAAATTTTTTTTTTTGCTATACTATATCCTCTAGATAACACCATTACTTTACAAAAACTAATTTATGTATAGTTTTTTTTCCAGAGGGAATATAAGGCTTATAAGAAAACTTGTAATGTGTAATTTCAACAAATTATTATAACTGTGATCAATCAAAGGAACAAAGCAACAAAAAAATAACTTTTAATATCAGCAATGACATATAAAATATCTGCACAATGTTTAATTGTGTTATATAACAATTCTTACATAAAAATTAGATTTTATTTACAACATTTTATTATTTCCTATCAAAAATATTTAAAAATTGGTTTTTAAAAATAATTTGACTTATTACAGCAATTTATTATAAGCGTAAATTTTTAAGTGTTCCTTGTAATATCAGTTTTCAGTACAAACCATAATTAATGTGGGCAAAGATGTACAAATTGTCATTCACTTAATACATGAAAATACAAAAACAATTGCCATATTGATGTTCTGCTAAAAGATATGTTAAAAAAACTTGTCTGAACCAAAATAATGCGATACTTAAATACCTACCAGAGATCCCCCCCCCCCAAAAAAAAAAAAAAAAACACACACACACCAGAATGTAATTATCGGCTGAGTTTAGGCTTAAAATATTCCTTCGAAATTACTTTATGAAGTGCAGAATGTACACCATAAATTTTGTGTAATTTATAGTGATTAACGAAAATAACAGAAAAGGACTCACATTGTGTAAATGCTGGTATAGGCTGTTCACAGTAAAGTGAGCACTTTTTAAGGACCTTCTAAATTTTTCCTTTCATCCAATTTCCACTTGCCTGCTGCTTTTTAATATAAACATTGCAATGTGGCCAATAACACAGTGCATACATTTCACCACCCTCAAATTTTAATGTCCGAGGCTGCAATAAGATATATTTATTAGTTGTTAATGCCTGTTGGGAGGGCCTTAAAAAGTGCTCACTTTACCGTGAACAGCCTATAGCAATAAACATGCTATGAGCAAGTGTGCTAAGGATGACACATCACACATGCAAAGCATTAATCTGTCAAACGGTCTCTCCATCAATAAGACGTCTCTACGGACTATGTGGCCACCACAATTCCATGGCATAACAATAAAATGCATACTCAACTTCGATCATAGCAGACTAAGGTGTTCTATATACTGTCCCGAAATGTTAAGGTGAACTGAGCAATTGCATCAACATATTACTTTATTGATTTTGCAACAAAATTTTTACATTTAAAAATTCATGTGTTTCTCTGGATTTTTTACTGTAAAAAAAATATACTTTTGAGAATAGGAAAACCAATAGTTGTTTGCAGTACACACAATATGTTTAACATTTCATAAATAGTATTCACAGACACCTTTTCGTGCAACACACCAAAAGAGCTTTTCCTCAATGCAGAAGTTATAAATATTTACAAATAAAATTACTTAAAATGTCCTCAAACGATCAACTATGTTACTTGCACAGCTCTGACATGAAATACTAAAAGACAAGGGCAGGTGGCAATCCTAGCAGTGTGGTAAGGCAATACAATATAATGTAAAAACCCAAAAATAATTCAATAGCTTTTTCCAAACCTGGCAAATCAAAAATCTGGGGTCAAATTATAATAGCAAACTAATATACATAACTATCACTGGGACAATGTTTTTGAAACAGCATGACCCATCAACTGTCATGGCCACCATCTGGCACCACTATGGTGGAAAATGACCTAACAACTCTACTGGTCTGCAGGCCTACCAGAAATATTCATTATTACTCATAGGATAACTAGTTTTGATTATCCACATTTTTTATTTTATTAATGTAACAATTGGTAGATTTCAAGGAACTGTAGTTTAGTAAAGTAAAATGGATTGTGTAACAAAAGCGAGACAATACAGATGCAAACTTCGAAATGGTTGTTACAAATTATGCCACATAAACTAATAACTGAGAGGCCATATGGATATGTGTAGTTAGTATGGCAAATATTCAGAATTTGGAAAGCTGATTCACCTTGGTTCAAAAACGCAAATAATTTTCCAAAAAGCCTTCCGATGTGTATAAGATACCATGAAATTGAAAAGGCATTATGCAGTTCATAAAAGAAGAGCATAATGAAGGAATGCCAATATCACCTGATGTTATTAGATTGAAAGTTCAAGAAATTGCGTGGAAACAGAACATTCGATGTGCGAATTTGTAAATAGTGAATTTTGTTTAATGTTTTAACAGACTCAACTCTGTTATTCCACGTAAGCTACTTAAATTTACTGTCAACACTGGCAGGAGAAAGTACAAATGATTCAAGGTCTATCTGTCATGTGGCTAAAGATAGCGGTAATGTCAAACATGGGATTGCAAAGCTCACAAAAGACAGAAGCCTGCAGTACGATTGTTGCAACAATAAATAAGTCTCAACACTTCCAACAAATTCCCCAGGTGCTTGGTGCAAAACACAATATTACACACAAATTCACCAATATCTTCCAAGGAAACATGCCTATTCCATAGCATTCACAGTGTATCTTAAATTATAAAGGAGGTAAGTTGGTAAGCCTAATTAAAAAAAAAAAAAAAAAAAAAAAAAAAAAAAAATCAAAAGATCTGTATGCAATATCTTAAGCCCTACAAGTTTTCCTGTAGTGATTAACTTTCTTGGTGGCAAGCAATTAAGATCTTCTCAAGCAGTGCATTACATAAAATGACCATTTAACATATTTTATAATAGGTATATGCCCATTCATAATAATAACAGTTTCCCAACATACGCAGTGACAAATCTGATTACCAACCATGGCATAATACTCAAGGCAGCTGGAACAGCTTAGGATCCACAACTTGATACACGTATGTATATTCCATCTTCTCAGTTTACGCTGGAAATTATCATCACAATGACTGGCCAGTCTAAAACCTTTACTACGACTTCAACCATTTCAGTCAATACAAGTCAAAAAACTTTCAATACACAATAATAGAAGTAATTTTTTTTTGTGAAAATAAAAAATTTATTCATCTATGGATGTATATTCACACAACAAACTGCACTTCTGCACCAGAAAGTAAAACCACAGCCAACAGAATAAAAATAGTTTCTCCAAACACTTCTTTGGATGGTGGGTTCATGTGGCGGAAAGCACAATTTTTGTCAGTCTCCAAACATCATTCTGGCACAACTGTCTGCATGGGAACGGACTTCATCTTTGTTTATTTTCTTACTGCAGAGAGGGCAACTCTGGAAACAATACATACAGGATTCTACACAGACTTTGCTTATAAGTAAAGAAAATTTATGTTGTATAAAATTGACATAATAACTCACTATACAAATATGTTGACAGTAAAAAAATTATGACAAGGGGGAAAAAAGAAACTACCAATATTTTTCTTCAAATAACAAAACATTCTATAACATAACACAAATGACACAGAGCTAACAGTAGTGAATTCTTAAACTTGTCATCATGATAACATACATCAATATCTTTACATTCATGAAGCATAATATTATTTCAACATTAAAATTCAGACATTGCTTAACTGGGAGGGGTCGTTCCCTGAGTTGGGGAAGACTGTGTGCTTCCGAGATCTACATCCACATGCAGGGGCTGTAGATGACGAGGCCTGGCTCTCAGTTCTCACTGCGTTCAGGCGCTGAGCACTAAGATAGGGTGTCCGTTGAGGCGACAGACATTTCACGTGGCCCTACACCAAGTAGATACACACGTCACCTGCAATCACTTCATAGACGTGAGAGTGTCTTCTAACCCAGATGCTTTTCTCCCATCAGAGTGGTATCCCAGAAAAGGTTAAACATGTGTTAACTGCCTCTGGGCGCTTGCAAGAGCTTGCCCCTTCCATCATCACCACGCTCAATCAACTCTCGCCTAAGGACTAGTTCTGAGCTGATACAGATTTTTACCGATACCGATATGAACCAATATTAATTTTATTACCGATACCTATACAATAGACATATGTATGGGTAATGAACTGCAAAACTTCTACTAGCACTAAAAGTATTTTGGGAAGCTGTTGAAAATCTGTGTTAAAGTCAGTGTCACACAATGTACTCTAGATGCTTTAAGTAAACATACGAAACATTAGGAAAATTAATTTCACTTTAATAATTCTTCAAAATCAGAGACTAAAAGCAGCATTTCAAATATATTTAGGTCATGGCAACTTAAGCAATTTATGTTTTAAACTTATCAAATAAAAAATATTAAATCTACAAGGTTGTGTATTACATTTCTCAGCATAATTCAAATTTGTTGATATTCAGACAATTAAAAATTATTAAAATGTACAGTTTTTAAATTAGGCACTCTCTTATATTTCTGGGACTACAATTGAAGCACTGCCAGTTCCCAGGTTATGAATGTCAGAATGATTGCTTTTAAAAGATTTTAAATACCGAAATGACAAGGTGGAGCTGAAGGTAAAGCTGGTAATTCAGTGTCCAGCAATACAAGCTGCAGATGATTATCTCTTACAGACAGCACCTGTTACAGGGAGCCACAGTGGGGTGGGAGCGGCATTTTTCTCTCTCTCCCCCTCACTCTTTCCTCTTCCTATAGATGATTATCTCACAGCAGGGAGGCATGTCCTTTCCTCCCTTTTCCCTCCAGG
The DNA here is from genome assembly GCA_029891345.1 of Dryococelus australis. Classification (NCBI taxonomy): domain Eukaryota; kingdom Metazoa; phylum Arthropoda; class Insecta; order Phasmatodea; family Phasmatidae; genus Dryococelus; species Dryococelus australis. The sequence continues at coordinate 101,277,612 of CM056997.1, read as the reverse complement.
AGTGACAATCTGTCAGTTTAGTACTTGGAATAAGAATGGCAACAGCTGACTAGAAACTGTAGCAGTTGAGCCCCTCTTACTCCACCCTATCATCCTATGGTTTAACAGTCATGCATAAATTAAAATATTGGGTCTCAATATCTGCTAAAAATAAAATTGGTTCAGGCAGCACCACTAAGGACCAAGTCCAGGAATTGCACCGTTTACAGATCCGAGCGACAGCGGAAATTTCCAAGGACACATTCGAAGCTCCCACACGTCTGAACAGGGAGACACACCCCTGGATCGCTGCGTATATAAGCTAACCGGACCAGTCCTTATTTATAGCAATGAGGCAAGGCCTGATACCAACACCAGGGTGGCTGCCATCTTTCTTATTCAGATCGCAGCTGCCTCTGATCACTGCTACTGCTGTCCATCTATAAGCTCCAGTTGCAGAAAGACATATTGTCCAGAGGAGACAATCCACACAGGGGATACTGGTTGGCCTTCTCTGTGGCGCTGGCTTGACCGAGCCGAGCTGAGTATTCAAACAGTGGTGAGTCAGAGTGAATAGCTTCGGATAACTAGGGATTTTAAAAACGCCTCCATAGAAGCTTTTGTAGAGCAAGTCATCATCCCTCTGATGGAAGGGTACAACGTTGTGTAGTCTTTAAAACTTAACAAAAGCTATATTTTAAATAACTTGCTGATTTACGTTATTTGAGATTAAACCTGATTAACTGAGATATTTTCAGGGAATTGATTTGAGGACCTTACGTCTACCTAATAATTAAAGAGGCTCTTAGTCCCCTTGCCTACCTGTTAATACTTTTAAATTAACAACTCACTAAGGTAGAAATCAAAGGGAGAACATTGGTGGAGGCGCCTCACGTTTCCACCTCTTAGCTTAGCGCAGAGTGCTTTCTATTAGCTCTGTAGTACTAATACGACTAACCCCATCTAACCCATAAAACGCATAGACCTTAGTTGTGTGATATAACTAACTAACAACTTATGCATGATGTGAGTTCGCAGTGATTACTAACAATTAAGGGTAGTGTTATATACTAACAATTAAGGGTAGTGTTATATACTAACAATTAAGGGTAGTGTTATAAAGTGTTTATGTTCAAACATTACACACACATACACGCAAGTAGGAAGTGCGCATCACACAAACACATAAGCAAGGAGACAGAAAAGACTTTTACAGTGCCAGCGAGAAAGGCATTCAGAAAGACTATAATGGACTTGTCAGAAATCAAAGTTAATATTCATAATAAACAAGGCAGCCCAGTAGATAAATTTCATACTCTAGTAGAAAAAGCAGATGAGTTATTGCACGAAAACCCAGAGTTATTACCAGAGCTCGACATGCAGTCTATAAGATAAACACGAGGTATTTTAAATAAAATAAGAGAAAGAGGATTAGCTGAGATAGACAGCAAACAATACGAACAGGCAGGCAGTTCGCAAGCGCAGCAGGGTTATGAAATTCCAACTCAAGCAGAGGCCACATGCAGCACTTTAGCAGAAAACTAATCTGACAACACAAGCGTACACAAGTATGAGAACATATACGTAGTATGTACTGGAAAATAACATGGCAGAAATACAACAGGTAAAGGTAGTTTTCCCAGATCCTGTACAAGTTCTGATATTTTCACGGAATTCAAACCAGGATATATATGAATTCTCAAACATATTCAAACAGCTAGCCAAGTTAATGAATGGGACGAAAGTCAAAAATACATTAGGATCAAATTATATCTGCAAGGGACAGCCAAGCGCGTTTATGAAAACACACTAGCGGAAAACGTAGACAATGATGTAACATGGCAAAACATAGAGGGCAGGTTAAGAAAGGCATTCAATGTCCTAGACAAGAAATCAAAATTTTGAGAACTGTTACACAGTAAAAGACAAAAAACAGGGGAAAGTTGTCAGTCCCATATTGAAGACTTGAAATACTTTAAACAAAAATGCAATCCACAGATGTTAGAGAGCGAGTTTATAGAAGTCATTTGGAAATCACTGTTATATAGTTATGCAGACAAAATCATAGGAATTAAAAATAACACACTAGCACAACTAGAAGAGAATTAGCAAAGAGTGGAATTAGGTATGAAAAGGTACAATAATTGTTTAATCAAAAACGACTTGCACATAGAAAATCAAAAACTCCAGTCAGAAATGCACAAAATTAGGGAGGAGATAACCAAATTAACCATGTCAGAACAGAGTAGCTCACGTCCAAAGGTCGAATGTACGCTTGCACTGCAGGTGGGATCTATCAGTGCCTCGTGTGCTGTGAAACATGTAGCTTGCTTGTCTGATTTGCATTTTACAAAGGAAAACTAAAACAAAAAATAGCTAATTATTTATAGCATGCAAAGAAAGTATGAAACCGAAGGATTTTACGTTTTTAACAAAGAGAAGAAGATAACGATGTGCAAATTTTGTAATGTGATTGTTGATTGGAAGAGGAAAGACACGTGCGAGAAACAGTGTAAATTTAGAGTAGATCACAAAGTAAACAGAGACAGGTGCAAAGCATCAGGTTCAGGAATCAAGAGGCAAGCGACCTTAGAGGAAAATGTTCAGCAAAAGTAGAAAAAAACTAAAATGACTGTTGATACTGTTCGTGCATTTGTTCAGGCAAACATACCACTGCACAAACTTGATCAAACAACCATTAGAGAATGGCTGAATGAATACATTAAAGGTTCAGGCGATCTTCCCCATGCACCCACACTGCGCACTTCATAATTGCAAGCACTGAGGATGGAGGAAGAGGTAAAAGTAAAAGCAATTGTTAAGGACCAGAATGTAGTTGCGCTTTGTGATGAAACTACAAATACTATGAGTGAATGTGTCTTCGTGATTTTGTTTAAAATTCTTTTCAGTAACAGTGACCCCAAGTTGGTGGTTGCTAGTGTGAAAGTACTGAACAGTGTAAACGCAACAGTGTGTTCAAGAGCAGTAGTTGAAACATTAACTACGTATGATATAAAGTATGACAATGTGTGTGCATTCGTTTCTGACTCGGCTAGATACATGAACAAATGTGCAGAATTATTGAAAGTTTTGGTTTGTGACAATCAATTGTATGTCGTGTTGGGCGCACAAATTACATTTGGTTGGGAATGTTTGGTGTTCAGAATTAACAACTCTGAACGAATGTGTGGTAAAGGCTAAGATGGCTTTCTTGAATACAAGAAAGAGGAAGCACCATTATCTAGAGTTCCTCAAGTAAACCTCATAGAAACCTAAGTTGTTCCCATCACCAGTACGCACTCATTGGAATGCATGGTTTAAGTCAGTGGAATACCTAGATGAATACTTGAACATAATTGCATAGTTCTTGACGCAGCACAATGGTGAGGGTAGTGATGCTACACAGTAATTCCAAAACTTGTCAAATTATGCAATTTTAGTTTCACAGTGCAAGGCCAAATTTGTGGTCGAGCAATGAAAAAAAAAAAAAAAAAAAAAAAAAAAAAAAAAAAAAAAAAAAAAAAAAAAAAAAAAAAAAAAAAAAAAAAAAAAAAAAAGCTGATATGCTTGAATGTTTGGAAGGCTCTTCTTAACTGTTAGCACACAAGCTTCATGCGAAAAATACAGATTTGAAGAATGGCTACAAACTTGTGAGTGATCGCAGTTTCTGTGACTAGACTGTAAAACTTCTCAAAACTACTGCGTGTAGAAAAGCAGCAACTGAAGCAACACTTGCTGCAGGAGGACCGAAATCTTACATGAAATTTTCTTCAATGATGGGAGGGGATCCTGCCAAGACATTCTACGAGGAAATAGGGTCCTTATTCAACCCACGAAGCATCATTGCAAATGTAAAGGGGATCGATTCTGCTACTTTGCAGGCTCGAATCAAAGCTCTTCTGTTTCTGTGTGATGTACCAGTTCAACAATTTATGGAGTGTTATGCTGCTACAAGATCATCAGTTCTTGAGACAAATGATACGGAAATTGATATTCATCCCATTTTGTTGTCGTTGAGAGATGACTTTCTTGATTATTCAGAAAATTTGGTTAAGTGCATTTGGATACCAGTGTCCAACGTAGATAGTGAACGTGCCTTTTCAATTTACAACAACATCATGACTGATAAGCACACATCACTGGGGGCAGGCAACATGGAAATTATGCTTAGCATGTGCTTTGGTTCAGAATCTGAATAACTTGATGGTTTAAATGTTTTAACCTAGTTATGTAAGGTGCTAATGCAACTAAACATCGTTTGTGGTATTTGAGAAAATTATTTTCCAACACAACATTGTATTTGTACATGCAGTATACCTATGTATTTAACCAAAAACCAATTTATTGAAATTTTATATAAACATGTGATAATTTTACATTGTTACACTATGCAACTTTTTATGTAATAGATTTAGGTCTAATCATAGTGATATTTATCTGGCAAAACTTTGTGTAGACTTTCTCTCAATTTTAATTCAAAGAAAATGAATTTTTGACTAAAATTAAATGTAATTAATGAAAAAATTAAATGATGAAATATGTATCTATTTCACTGGAACAAATTTTTTTCCAACGAATTTTGACACAGAAATTACAAATTTTATTCACCAACATTTGCTAATTTTATTTACCATTTTTCATTTGCCCTAGTGATAATACTAGAATAATTAAGAATTAAGTCGAAATTCCATTTCATAATAAGAGTGGAATTCAAATATTAGGAGACTTAGGAACATGGTGTTGCAATATACTAACGGACAAGCATTTTGAGAAACTAGTCACTAATGATAAGTACCTATCTACAAAAACTAATAGCTTGCAAGGTAGAATTCAAATCTCTAATATATTATTAAATTCCACCATAGCAAACATTATAAAACTTAAAACAAACTGAAAACCTAATGAATACTTTAGCAAAGGCTATCAAGGTAATAACAAAGATAAATAAGCAGATTACATCAGTAAAACAGAATGAACTAGCAATTACCTTAGAGCAGTTATTAATGACCATTGTGTTTCATCTACTAAATATTATACGGGAGCAGCAAATATTAATGTACATACTATAGCACTGCAAGGCCACTGATCTCCCATTACATGCGATACATAGATAAACAGCTTATCTGATCTCAGAAACATTGAAAACAAAATATGACCACAAAAGCTAGAGTTCGCTATACCAATAGGAGATATAAATCAGTATTATTCACATCCAATTACTCAATACATTATTTCAACAACTCAAATGCTCATAAAAGTTCAAATATCTGTGGTATCAAGTAATAGGGGATGGAAAATTTACAGATTATTCCCACCCCTTACAGAAAATATAATCAGATGTGTTACATGGTAACTGAAAAAGTTATAGTTGCATTAGACCTTAGAACACATGAAATAAGAGAGATAAGTAACACGCTAGAAAATAAGGAAAATATTTATCATATTCCTAAGGAAAATATGATGACAAAAGAGCAGGAATGTATCATAGCAGCTATATTATTAACCAGTACACACAAAGCATTACGTTACTGTAAGTTTGTCTGTAAAAATTAAAAGCTAAAAATATATTCCCACACCAATATGTCGTCGTGAAAGCAAAATCAGATTTAGTAATAGTATGCACAAATAGATCACTAAATAAAGTAATATTGCCAACAGATTTTCGAGGCATAGAAATACAAATGCCTTGTGGTTGTCATTTGAAATATAAACAATCTATAGTAATAGAAGCAATGTATCTATGTGATACGTGATCACCAGTACAAATGCACACACAGACTGTCATTCCAATTCATTGGATAAAAGAGGAATCTTTTGACATTGTCCAATTAAATACAGGAACACATTTTAATACTATAAATTAATCCCTTGATAGCAATTGGACTTTTAAGTTTGTGTCTTTTCATATGTTACGAACTAAACAACCAATTAGTGCTAGCAATCTTCCGTATGAAGAAAATATTTTGTATATATTCTCACAACAAGAATACACATATATAATTACAGCTATAATACTTGTACTGACAATGTTGATCATATTATTGAATGTAAAATTACTACAGATTTACGCACTAGTAACTAAATTGTCAGCACAATAAAATAAGATAAATAAGAACTTACAGTTAGCAGGTAATCCTTGAGAGGGCAATGTAAACAAATATTACCAAGTCACCACAAGGGGACATAAGGCACGGTAGATTGACAGCTAACGATGCTCATATAAGCAAGAAGCTGGCAATTATTTTCACCAATTATAGAAAGACTGTAATAAATATAGTATTTGCGCAAGTGCACAGATAGCATGAGAGAAAAAAAAAGTACAAATATGTTTTGCAATAAGGATTGAAATAAGTTAATAATATACAGCGAGGTGCACAACACAAATTCGAGATATGTAACTTTACAAGAATATGCTACGTTAGATTTATATATGAACACACATAAAAGTTAAAAAACAGTAGCTTACATAAGTACAAATTCAAAGAGAGAGATGATTCACTGTACTCAAGCTGTATAACATTGCAAGTATATAAATATATTGCACAACACAGGTTGAAGAAAATGCACACCGCAACGTAGCGCAAGCAAACAGGCGAACAGCATATTCTCTTCCTGACATCGTCTCCTTCATGCAGATAGAACGCACTTCTTGCATCGCCCAAAAGAGTACAGTAGCGTATAGGCAAGGTAATAAAAGAAAATGAATCCTGCAGGATGGACTATCCACAAAAAAGTCAGGCCAAAACAAAATTATATACTATATGTAATAATATTGTATAGAAAAGGCCAAAACAAATATTGTACATTAAGCAAATGTTAAATACATGTATATTATATAGTTAAAAAGATAAGATTTACAAAATACAGAGGATAAAATACATAGTCATTAAGGTAAAATTATATACACAAAATTAATTGTAAAAAAAATGACTATAACAAAAAAAAAAAAAGGAAGTCCATTAATGTAATTATGAATAATTTATAAGATAGAAAGCTAGCATAATGTACATAACTACCAAGGAGCAGAATGTCAAGGCTTGCGCAAAACATCCTGCCTATTCACATTTCTGGTAGGACGTCAACGCATGTTTATACTATTTTACTACCGTATTTACTTGCATAATTCTCGCACCTTTTTTAAAGGATTTTAGTGCAAAAAATTAGGTGCGGTATCACCAGAAATGAGCACGTAAACATTAAGATGAGGTCTACTGTACTTATATGTTGTGTCCGATTGTTGGCTGCTTCCTATACGTCGTCAGTTGAAATACTTACAGGAACAAAATAAAGAAATAAAGGGCAATCGTTAGTATTACTGCACATTGGTTTTATATTTTACCATGCAGTTAAACGTAAAAACAGCGTGTGTAAACACATGTAATGGCAATGCAACTGTTTTCAACATTGCGGCTTAGTAGGAAAAACAAAAATATTTAGGCTACGTACATTTCAAAACATTCCGCAAAACTAAAAGATAATAAATATGTTAGAGTTTATGTAAAAATTATTAAAAAATTTAACTCAGTATGTAAAACTACAGTAAAACCAGCAATTGATAAACTCTAACCTTTTAGCGATAACGAAACCTGAGCCGCACACCGCACTGGATCCAAGGAGGTTTTGACAAAACCTACACCGTACACTGCAGAATGTTCCACATATGTTCAACCAATCATCTGCTCGTGCTCGCATTGATCCAGTGGTGCTGTTCTAACTAAATGCCAGTGCCTCTATTATAACGGCCATCTTGTGAAACCTAAACTGCACACAGCAAACTCTTCCAAGTAAATTAAAAAAATCAACTGCTCGCGCTCTAACAGATCCAATGTCGCTGTTCTAACTAAATGCCAGTGTCCCAATATTATAACGACCATCTTGTGAAACCTGAACAGCAAGCCCCAAGCTGATCCAATACTCTGGCTGTTCACTTTACTTGTCGGTGCTAGCGCAAATAATATATATTATTTCAGGCGCAAAATCTAGGAAGCTAACAAATGCTGTAGTCTTAAGCAGGTTTGGAGGCCACGGTGGCTGAGCAGTTAGCCTGCTAGCCTCCCACCAAGGCGATCCGGGTTCAATCCCTGGCTGGGTCACTCTGGATCTTCGCATGTGGGAATGGTGCCGGACAATGCCGTTGGTCGGTGGGTTTTCTCGGAGATCTCTAGTTTTCCCCGCCCTTTCATTCCGGCACTGCTCCATACTCACCTCAATCACTCTCATCAGCTCTCAAGACCTCGATGTTAAGAGCCATCCAAATCTCTTCACTTCACTTAAGCAGGTTTGGTGTATTCTATTACTATTAATTATTTGACACACATTTAGAATAAGGTTTAAAACCAGTGGGGTAAATACTGACGTGCCGCTGGTTATCATTCATTGGCGCGTGCCCTTATTTATATTGGCAGTTGTTTTGGTAAAAGAAATAGGGTTAGGAAACACGTGTTATTTTGCCTCGTCGAGAGAAATGTGCTGTGTGAAATATGTAAGGAAATGCTTTTTCCGGGATTCTGCACCATAAAAATAGGGTGTGTGCATTATGCCCATAAATATGGTATTTTATTTTTAAATTAACTTAATTTGGGGGATAGCTAGTAGCTGATCCTTACAATCCAAACTACTGCCACGACATGAAGCTCACAATAGGAGAAGAGTTAAGACTGAATATCAGGCCAAATATAAATATGTAAAAACATACATAAATCATAATTTTCTTGTGAATGAATGAATGAATGTAAAAATGTAAAAATCTGTAAAATTTGTCAAATAACATGGGCTCATGCAACAAATTCATGTCACAGATTGTATATTTATATATACATGTATACAGAATTGTATACATAATGTAAAGTGTAAAATAAGGGCAATTAAACATTAAACTCTACATAAAACAAGGCACTTACTCTATTATCCAGTGCTACTCATAACTCAAAGTTGAATAACTGCAGAAGGACAGTCTTATTAAATTAAAGTACCACTGTATCGCGGCAACCGCGACTACTAGAGTCAGGTCTCCGCAAGGGAAGGGCCATACGTCGAAGGGACTATTAGCAGCTTCTCTGGTCAAGAGGCTGATGTCTGGCCACAGCCAACCCCTCATGTTCTTACCAATGCCTCTCGATCGAGGACGATCGATACTTCAAACCAGGAGTGTACTGTTATGGCAACGAGGCGAGGCCTGTAACCAACTTCATTTCGAGCGGCAAAGAACCACTCAACTGACGACAAAAGGAGGCGAATTAACTGCAGCAATAATTGTCAAAATAACATGATCAAACAGTAAGGTGAACATCTTTTTACATTTGATTTTAAAACAGACCTAGACCTTTATAAAAAAATATTACAGTGCATTTAACTTCATTACATACTCATCAAATTAAAACTAAAGTCAGATGAAGCATACTAACATTTAAAAGCACATATTTACGTAAACAGTCTGCTAGCCATGTGGTTTAGACAATTTTAATGGCAAAATTGTAGTTAAAAAGAGGGACACTTATGCCTTAAAAGCAGACATTGGGACCAAAAAAGTGTGTGTAAAATGTAGGAAAGTGTAAAATTGGAGGGTGCAATACAGGGATTCCACTGTATTATTAACTATAAAGAATTTGGCGATGTAAAACATATATTTCAGTGTCATAATAAAAACTCTTCCAATTACTTTGTGAAGGAATAAATTTTCTCTGTATATCCAACCAAAAATGTAAGGGAAGTCCTATGAACAGTGCAGCAGATGGTGGTATTACTGCCACACAGCGACTTGCCACCCACTGCACCTGCACCAGCCCCCATCACTGACTTGAGGTAGGCTGATAGGTACAGGAGCTTTTGCAAACTATAACTACAAGACGTGTTATTTTTGCCTGTATTTTGCCACCACAAAAATACATTAAAATGTCAGAAAAATATACTAACCAGCACTTCAAGGGTAACATCCTTTTTGAAGCGGAAGGAAAAAAAAAAGCGCAATTGGTAGGTAAACAATAAAAATTGATACGTACTTTAACGGAAACATTTTTTCAGCACCAGCAATAACTAGTTGACACACATTATACAATGCATGAAAATTAGATTGACTACTAAAATATGATGATACAGTTAGCTATGTGTCTGCAAAAGGTATGGCCAGAATAGGCCACTAAGCAATAATCACACTTTCATAAAGGAGACAAAAAACAGAATAACTTACACAGTGATACTTGTAGATATGCACACAAGACATAAGTTAGATGAATACATTTTTCACATGTATGCCCAGTCGTGACATTCCGCTGGCTGAACCAGCTTCTTTAGGTGGCGAGTGATGGCCAGCACTCGCCACCTGAAGAAGCTAGCTCAGTAAGCACAACATCTCGCCTGTACATCCACATGGAAAATGTGTTACTCCAAATTTAAGTGTATGTGTGTCTATCTACTACTGTCATGTGAGTACCTACAGTGATTTCTGACTCCGTTTTAAAAATATAATTGTGCTCAGAAAATGTAACACAACAGGAAGATCAGAAAGTTTGAAGAGATCTTGAAAGTGAGAGCTGGAAAAGTAGTGGTATGAATCTGTGTGCCATGAGATTTAAAAGTTTTCTTTTACCTTACTGAATAAATATTTCAATTACATTTGTAAACAGTGTAATACGTGCAACTTACCACAAAGTTGTTTCCTATTTCATTCTCGATATAGCTCTCACAACTCTCTGCATGACTCTGGACCTCTGACGAGTCAAAGTATTCTGGAATAGAAATACAATGCTTAAAATATGTGTTATATGTAATTTATAATAAAGTAGTAAATTACTACAATATTATATTTGAAATTCCATTTTGGTATTAATAAGAGGAAATTATAATTGGCAGTGGTACATATGTAAAAAACATTTCACATTCTAACTACATACTATGTTGTGAGTGTACGCATGCGCACGTGCGCACACACACACATATATTTATGTATAAAACCTACACTTGATTTACACCATACGTCTTCTTTTGCATTCGTAATCAATAAAAACTCCTAAAAATATTCAGAATTTATGTACACCTCATTTTATACACATGTTTATCTAAAACTGGCAAATTATACATTTTTATGCTTGTTCTGCCAGTAGTCCGTTTATCACTCAGCCCGTGAAAGCTTAGTTTGAAATAACTGTGGCACGAATAAAGTTTTAATAATGAACTGTGTTGAAATTTGTTGCTATCGAAGATAATAATGTTAACCTCATGTGTACTGTATTGCTGTATGATAATTCAGTCAATCAGTTTTTTTGACATACATATATATGTATCACCAAGCAAGCGAAAACCACCCCTCAGCTAAAGCAACACATCTATTAAATGGCACGTAAAAACTACCTCCAATAAGACTGATGACTCTGCCAACCATGGGATTCTTTACTAAGGCGTCCTCACCAAGACAGATGCTTTTACACTCGTAGCAAAGCGACACCCGGCCAATAACCATCCAGGAATGAACAAAAAACTATCAAAAACCCAGCGCCTAGGTAAGCACAGAAAAAGAACCAAAAGACCTCAATGTCAGCCGGCCAGTGCTTGAGCGACTATGTAGGCCCACACATCACGCATATCTGGACTTGTGTTGTGGCATCTCTCGGATATATCTCATCTTGAGACCTGCTCCCTCATGAAGTACCATTGCTGAGATTCGAAGCATCTGCAACAGCACCACCAGCTGCCAGTCTGCATTTAAGTAGCACAGAGACCACCAATATCCTCCATGACAGCTCCAATACCAACCAGTATCATCCACCATTCAGTCATGCTACCTACCAGAGACAGTTCAAGGGACTGGCCAATTGCATTCCACACTCATCCATACCTAAAACTCTCTCCAAGTTACGTCAAAGTTAAGTACTGTCACTTCACAACCTACACTAGGGTTTGTTTATTATATGTATCATGTAAATTCAGTTCATTTTTAGCTTACTTTCCAAAGGGGGAAAAAGTTTATGAGAACATTTTCCTGTCTGTCTGTGGTATGTGAGGCTGTGTGTATCCACACATTTCAATTTCTGAACGTGTGAATAAAATTTCACCAAACTCGACACACATATAGTACTTAGTAGGGACACCTGACTTAGTTTTCAACCGCTCTAGGCACTTACTATAAAAATGGTGGCCATTTGTAAATTTAGGGTGATATGTCATATTTCAGGAACTATGTATTCAATTTATTTAAACCAAACTTTGTATGTTGACAGCATATCATGTAAGCATCAAATTTTGAAATGGATATTGTTGGTCTGTTCTGCATGAAAAATAAAGCACATTTACAATATATCTCTCCACAACTACTTAACCAAACCATGTAAGTAATACTATGGTCCACCATGTACACGCATGCAATTCAAATTTATGAAGCCCTTATTTTAAAAATGGTGGCTATACAAATATTTTACATTTATTTGGTATAACTACCATACTGTTCCACCAAATTCTACCAAATTTTGTAAGCTGATAGTATCTATTACAAGCATCGTATACAGAACTGGCAAAAAGCCACCACTTCTCAGTAAATTCCATGCAACTATCAAAAAACTGGCTTTTTACTGGAAAATACTGGTTTTTACCGGCAAATATAATTATGTAGGCGTGTAATAGTTAAAAGTTATTGGTTCTTAATGAAAATTTGCTTTTACTTGTTAATACAAATCAAATAAAGCAGCACACCATTGTTTATTCTTATACTGTTATATGTATAAAGGGTTGAGTTTCAAAATGATAAATCAACATTTTGAGAATTTAATTCTAACAGAATTATTCCAGTACATTAGTTTTGTAAACAATAGAAGCTGACAGTTCCATTTTAGCCAACAATGATTTTAGGCATCACAGCCGTAGATTAATGCACACCGTTTAGATTTGAGCACTGTTGCACTATTTGGTCACCTTCCACTAGCAATTGTAGCGATGTGAAATACACCCCCCCCCCCCCCTCCCAATTTTTTTTAAATTTTAACAGATGTACTGATGTGCATATCCAGTGATTTATAATAGCAAACAACACTCAACAGATATAAGATAATGTTGTACTTTCTGGATATGATGATTTAAGTTACATACATATTTGATGAATTAGAGGATGTTTTTAATGAATTATTTTCAGTAATATAAATACAGTAATATTTTTTCTAAAATTCCTATTTTTAACTGTGTTTATTAGCTAAATTTTATTCATAGATAATGTAAAGCCCTCATTATACTCAAAACAAAGTCTAAAATTCAGAAGTCATATTTTATTGATGTACATGTCAGCAGTGCTGGCAACAATTTCAATTAGATGAAGAAACCTGTTTGCTGAACATGCAGAAGAGCTTGTGTTTCTGCATGGAAAATTGTCCAAGTAACTTACCTTTTACCATATTATTATTGTTGAATTTTTCACCAATCTCTCTGAATATAAAATATGGTACAATTTATTGCAAATGTGTGAAAAACTGAAAATGAACACCATTATGTGCCAAGGCATTTTAAATTATGTTTTTGTAGTATATTACTTAATATGTACTTATTGTAACTGCTATAAACACAGATAAGACACACATTTTTATCATGGTGACTGACTTGTTTTTCACTATCTGTATGCATCAAAATGTGTGTTTAGGAACTTTAAAAACCTGAAACTTTATTATTGTTGGACTTCAGTATTGATAATTCCATTTGGTGACTTATAAAATTGCATGGATAGTTGTAATATTTTTATTTTCTTGGGATTTGTGTGTACTTTATGTGAGTAAGAAAGGAAAGTATTTCACAGAAAAAATAATAATGTAGTGTCATGGCAAAATTTAGTTATAAAAATTCTCGATCTTGTCTCGAATCTCCAATTGTTTTAGGCATCTCGTCTTGAACCAAAAAAGTGCTTCTCGCACATGCCTAGTAATATATTCAGTTTTCTAGTTCACCATCCCTCTAGCCTAGGACCAGGTCGCCTACACCTGGCTAACGTAATTCTCGTTCAGTACTCCGATAGCACGAGTCACTGTGTTTATTGAGTCCTCATTAAATACAGCTTCATTCTCTATCCTAATGTTTTCATTTATAGAGTAACGTCTACTTCGCCTGCTAGGAATGGGTCGTACTGTGCACTACAGACAGAAACTGGGAACATTTGTAAATCAGAAGTAGCTTGATTGAGGCCCCCCCTCTGGGGACCACCAGTCTAGTGTACACCCATTAGACGGCTGCCTGTTGCTTCCTACTACCCTGAGCACCCAGGTGCTGAAGGGAAGGAACAGAGGAGTCACAACCACTAGGAATACCTTCCACCAACGAGAGACAGCAAGCCGACAGCGTGGGGATCAAAAGAACGCTCACTTAGCTGCCAAACAGCAGAGTACCTTAGTCCCTCCTATGCGGGAAAGACATGCGGAACGGGACAGTGCCACCTCACTGAGATTACGGGCAGTCTCGACTGTCCCTGTGGTACAATATATATATTTCCCACCGCACGTCCGAACCAGTTCCGACTACCATCCTGTGCTGAGGGGTTTAATATACAGGACTGAAGCTAGGTACGGACTAGCCAATCCTAGATTCTGGAGCCAAGAGTCAGCAGCCTGGAAATTGGAGTATAGTGTGAGACAACTCAGTACGACATAATCTCACACAAGGACTGAAGCATCAGCTTTGCTCAGCCATCAAACCCACATTACTAACAGACTGAAGACCTTCAGAATAAGTCAGGGTAACTAACACCTCCCGTCAGCAATAACCGCACACTTGGTCTAGCACAATAAACCTCGACAATCGCGCCATACAGTCAATAACTGGGCACGCATCAAGAGATATTATTTTATTTATTCAAACGAGTTTAGGTGAACGTTTTTTTAAAATATTATTATTTACAATAATACTATTTCTAAAATTCCCATTTTTATTGTGTTTATTAGCTAAACTTTATTCACAGCTAATGTACAGCTCTTACTATACTCAATATAAAGTTTTATAATGCTATAAGTTGTATTTTACTGATGTACATGTCAGAACCCTCATCTACTGAATTCCCGCATGTATGTACAGGCAGTCCCCTGAATAACAATAGATTGAGAGACGACTTACAGTGAACAGTCATCAGTACATGTCAATACAATGTCAACCAAAGTGCAGTTACGTAATAGCAGACATTGATCTGGACACTACTTTCTCATCAAGATGGTGAAATGCTTTTGCCTTACTTTATAGCAATATTTGCTACACCTGTATTCCCCTATTACATAGCTTACCTTTTTTAGGCTTGTAAAGAGCTAAGCAAACTTGTTAATAACACGTGAACTGTGAAACACGTGAGTGAACAGTTAGTGATAAAAAGACATAGTATGTGTGAAATCATCAAGACACCAAGTGTAAATAATGTTGTAAATACAGACAGAGACAGAAAAATGAAACAGGTTGGCTGTTGCCCATTTAAAGACTGTAAAAAGCTGCAACATGCCTTAGTTTATCTTGAATTTTACTTGGAAACATGTATAGTAGAACCTCTCTATTACGACCCCTCACGGTTCCAAAGAATATGGGGGGTAATGGAGGGGGGGGGGGGGGCAATAAAACATTTGGAAAAGTTGGGCAGATTTTGACCCACCCCTACCCCTACGCACCCAAACTTGCCACTTTTTGCATGAAGTTCATGTTCAACCGCCTATAGCACATAAGAAACCACTTTTTATATTAAATATAAATATGTGTGTATATTTTAAGAGCTGTACCTTTCCTGATTAATTTGATACCAAAGAAAGGCATATTGGAACACCCCTTGTCCTAAAAAAAGAAGGCCCAAAGAGTATGACATGGCCATTGAAAGTGTGTGAAAAGATTAGACTACATATGTATTATTAAAATATAAAGTTATTATTAAAGATTAATTACGCAGGTCTTGTGGGTCATACATTGCTATGAGGCACGTAGCAATCAAAAAGTTTAGGAGGCATTGTGCAATACGTGTGTGCACGTCGTGCTCTCGCTTTGGTCTGGCCGTGTACATAGCTGAGCGAGCGCCTAGATCCTCTGCAGCACAGCTGGGCATGGGCGTGGAGGTTTGCTGCTGAAGATATAAGATAGTGGGCGGCGGACGTCCGCCCGCTGCCACTGCCGTCATTACAAGGCCTGTTCACTTCGTAACAGCGGCCCGGCGTTGGGTAAATATGCTGATAGACGTGATTCACATCAATGTGTTGAATTTATACAAAATCAGAGACGGCGTGTTGGCCTTTGCACTGGTACGATGAGGCTCGGCAATGTTTACAGGGATATAAATATTTAGTGCAGTCTACTTTAAATATTAACTATCCCAAATTTCTCATCAAAAACTTTTGATGTTGCCTATACACGTACACGGCCTCACTCGTCATAATATGGTACCGGTAATATAAGAACACACATATATCTTTATTCACTTTACACATAAAATTGATTTCAGAAGAAAAAAAAATTGCCCACCATAAAAAATTAGCATATTACATAAACTTAAAAATAATCATTACAAAAAGGGCATTGAATTAAATTAGAAGTTATCATACATACACTGATTAAGAAACTAGTCTGTGTAATGTGCCACTATTTTTACTGCAAAACAGGCGGGATAATGGAAGCGAAAAAAGACAGGGAGGGTAAGGCAGAGGCAGTGGCATGTGACTAGGACAAAGAATCCTTACTGACCCGGTCAGTCTATGATGGTAGCTTGAGAAATGCGCGACCACTAACATCAGTAAGGTCTAGTTTTCCATAGACTGAAAACCGCGAATAATAGAAAATTGTACGCGGTTGGAGAAAAGGTCTACAAAAACAAATCCGTGCATAACTGAAACTGGTTCAAGGTACTGCCATCTATTTTTAGACGTGCCTCAAATTTTCAACTTTTTCGACCAACACTTTTCACAGTTTCTCGGGAATGGGTCTTAATAGAGAGGTGGTCGTAATAAATGGGATTGTAATATAGTGGGGTTTTACTGTAAATACCCATTGCGTTAAGTACAATCAAGCATTTTATATATAAAAATTTATTTTAAAAAGTAATGTAGAAGTTAATACTTCACTTTGCTAAAAGTAATTTAAATTGTGTTGAATCAATTTCTTAAAAACTTTCAAATGATTATGTAAAATTAATCAAAAGAACAAAAACATGATCATGTGTTAAACATTTTCAGCCAGCAACCTAAGAAACTCTAAAAAGTTATGAAAAAGGTTGCAAGAAGAAAAATAGACTGTTGTAAATACTTGAATTTTTAAAGTGTCTTATTATGCTCTAGTTAGCTGTAAGGGTGAATGCACGAAAATGTAAATAGTTAACGTATCTACCACCACACTCATCTTGCAAACTTAAGCAGTTAACTGAGTCTGGAAGTGCTCAGTTTACTAGTCCCAATTACTAGCTGGTTTCTTAATACACAAGTTACCTTGCCTGCTGTGCGACACGTAGAGACTAAGGGTAGAGCCAAAATTATTTTACCGCACAGGCGGCTACAGCAGAGCTTAGTTAACACGAACAAATAAGTGCAATCTTTTGTGGGAATTTTTATTATTCCCTTAATATTTAATTGCTTTAACAATCATATTTTTATGATTCCCCAAGGGTTGTAACTATTCTTCATGCAGCCCACTATGTGTTTTGCTTTTTCTGTCCACAGCCTTGCTGTACCAATTATTGTCAGTACTCAAACGTTAAATTTCATTCTGTTGGACTGCACATTTTAATGAAAAGAGGTTCGCGGCACACCGCTCGGTTTCCCCACACCGCCACAGACTGGCACCATCATAATCCTATCCCTTGAAGCACGAAGAGAGATAGAACATCATCTCACATACAACAAAGATGGACACAAGATGTCTGCTGCCGCCGAAGCTAAGAAACAACATAAAAGTGTGTCACCACCGCACCTGCTCCCGGCCATCGACCTTCCAGCAAACTGATTCTTCAAATGCAAGGTCAAGTTCAAGGAAGGTAGCACAGAGCAAGAAATGTGCAGAGTAGTGAATGCTACAGAAGCAAAACTGGGAGAAAAATAATTGCTGTTGAGAGGACAGTACTACATCCTCTCAAAGGAATTTCTTTCTTCACCTAAGCCACTTCTCTCAGACAAACCCTAACTCAGAGGAAGACAGATTGCTCAGGTGAGGACATTCCCATCCCCTTCTCAAGAGGAAATAGTTTCCTACTCCCCTCAAGGATGAGGTTTCATTGCAGCGGAGAGGGGGCGAATTGACGCATGATGTGTTTCAACAATGGTTATTAGATGACTTCAGCTTGACGCGTGTCCGATAGTTAAGGCTGGATCATGGTCGTGTGGCTTTGGTTGCACTTAGGTCGGTTGTGCATGCGGGTTTGATTTAGGCTTAGTTACAGCTGGATATAGCAGTCAGGGGTGTATGTAGCGGTGGTGATGGGAAAATAGCTGGGTTGACAGCAGTCATCGTAGGTGGTGTCGATGAACGAAGTATGGCGGCACAATCTCGTTTGGCTCGTCTGCTAGCTGTAATCGGGGTTAGACCCGCCAGCTGTCTGGAAGCAAAGCGCGCAACTCTTTGCTCCTCTCCTGGGGCGCCGTGCCTCAACTTGAATGGCATAGAGTGGTGTAATTACGGAGAACTCGAAATAAGCACCACGGACGCAGGTACCCTAACTTAGTTTTGCCTGGCAACAGTCTTGCCAACGTGAGCTCCGGTGCTTCAGAAGATCCCCCACTGTTGTGGGCTGATCAGTTGCGTTGGAGCCATGTGGGTTGCAAAGACTATCACTGGGTGTGAGTTTCCCAACCAAGGCCGAGCCGTAGCACCTAAGCAAATACCCCCATCAGCACCCAGGTGTTCCGGTAGGGATACTACTCAGATGTACCGTCTCTCCCTGATTGAGAAGTGTTGCTAGTGGTCGTGGCTCGTCTAGTCTATTACTCCAGTACCTGTATACATGGAAGGAATAGAATAACTGGCCGTCTAATGGGTGTGTTTTCAACTTGGAGCCACCTGAGGGGGAGTCTCCAGTTATAGCTAATTGCGGAAATAAGAATACTTTCCTGGCGCCGGCACCAGTGCTCAATTCGAGCTACTCCCAGTAATTGGAGACAGATTACCCAGTGAATGAGACTCGAGGGTAAGAGAAACAAAGCCGTGTTTATTAAAGACGTATTAAACACAGTGACACATGCTCTCCTGCCAGGCAGACCGGTGGTTGGAAGTAATCCTACGGAATCCAGGTGTGGGTGACATGGTCCTAAGCTAAGTGGGGAAGTTACGTGAAAAACTGTCGAAGATTACTTAAATACAAACCTAACTCTATATAGGGGTGTCTGTAGGAGACAAAGAAAGAATCACGTGTGAAATGTATTATGTACGGATAGCTTCTGGTAGCTATTGTAATCGCTGGAGCGTCCGGTAACAGGGCTGCAGAGCTCTAATGTGACGTCAATGGTGGCAGCCTCTGGTGGTTGCAGAAGACAATTAAGTCGTTGGCGATAGCCTCTGGAAGGGCTGTTGAAAGGCTCATAGTAGTCTAGACTCCAGCACCCAAGTGCTCGGAGAAGACTGCAGGAACAACTCGTTAGGGCTGTCGCGCACCGCCTTATACAGCGAGGCAGCGCGTGTTGTGGCGGCCACGGGGGAGGGCATGTGATGTCCCTCAGGTGCGAGGCCGGCGTGGGGGTAGCACCCTCTGGTCATCTCTTGGCCTTCACGTATCCTCGGTGGCGCTCGTGCATGGTCCGAGGTGGCTGATGGCTTGTAGGCTCTAAATGCGGGGGAAGGAGGGTGACGCGCAGCTGTCTTTCGCAACCCCTTGTATCCACGTGTCCGGCCGCCCTCCAGCATTGTGGCTGACCGGTACTTCCACGTACGAAATGGCGTGGGGTTTTTAAATCTCACTGGTGTAAAAGTGTACACTAGGGATGCAGTGAGATGAGTCGTAATCGTTTATGGTAACTGGTATAAGCGGCATGCATCAAGCTCATCAGCAAAGTATAACCTTGCAACTGAATTCTACGGAGTTTGTATTACCGCTGGCCACGAGACATTAAAGATTGCACTGTCGACCACGGAAAGAATGAATGTTCCAGCCAGCGAATATTGTATTATTCAACGGCCCAATGAAGCTATGCACCTCAAGGCAGCGAGTATTACTAACCACTGCTAGATGGCATGTTTCATCATTCGTCTTCCACTCTCCTAGCCGGCAGAGTATAAATATGGAGTCAGAATTCGACTCAGGGGCAGTCTTCTACCGCACTTGCTGCCGGAACTGACCAGCCTGACAGTCTTCACCGCTTCACTGCGCTAGCCGCAGAAGATCTCGCCAGCTTCATTCCCCGCTATACATTCCTTCCTTCACCACACCTTTGTACCAGAAGATCCACCTCTTCCTCAGACCCATTGTTGTGATTTATCCTATCACGCCCTCCTTAGTAATCCAAACTTCGTGCCAACTTGCTAACCGTAACGTCGTCCATCCACACTAGACACTGTGGACCCTTCTACGCAACAGTGGGGCAGGGAGTCAGTCAGAATTTGTAGTTGTTTTCACAGCGCTAGACTACCCCATCCCGTTTAGCTTGGAAACAGGTCACCTCTACCTGTCTTGCATAGGTTCAGCTTCCCGTAAGATCTTGATAAACATAGGAGATAGTGCATCACCATATGTTTGCTTCCAATCGCACAGAATAACCATTGAGTCTAACCCGATACCCGAGCACCACGTTCCTATAGACTTTGCACCTATCCTAGTGGACCTCACCCTTGAAAGAAACGCAAGTGACGTTGGGAACAATACCCACGAAAATCACTTGACGCATGCCCGGGTTAACGGCTAGTCGGCACGGTTGTCGTGTCTTTGGGTGGACTAGACCACTAGACCAAGCACGTGATGTTAGGGATTGACGTTCACGGCTGGTTACTTTAACTGGGTGCGTCGGTTTGCAGGTTGGTACAAAGTTATTGATAGCTTGGCTGGTTAAAGTCGGTGGAGCCAATACAGTCAGCTGCTAGGCAGCAAGGTGAGCTGTCCTTTGCTCTTCTCTACGAAAGCCATGCCTTACCTTGAAAGGCATAGTGTGTGGTCCGCCACTGAAAGATACGAGTCATGCACCACGGACACAAAACAATGCCCTAGAATGGTGTACTTCCAGTAGCAGCTGCTGGCACGAGTTCGGTGCTCCAGAAGATCCCCACCACTGGAGGGCAGATCAGAAGTGTTGAGCCGTATAGGCCACCTCCTGCTTCCTACTGGGTGTGGTATCGCAACCAAGGCCAGGCCGTAGCATTCGACCAAATACCCCCGCCAGCACCTAGGTGCTCCAGTAGGGATACAACCATGCGTACTGTCTCTCCCTGGTTGAATGAGTTTCTAGTGGTTGTGGCTCTGTTGTTCTATCCCCGGAGGTCTAGAACAGGTGGCCGTCGAATGGTGTATGTATAGGACTGGTAGATTCCGGAAGGGGATCCCCTGTCGTAGTCTAGTTCGTAATAAAACACTCGGTCTCGGTTGGCAGTGAACAATGCACATCGTTCCCAGCAGGCATAAAAAATACTACTCTATAAATAATACTTGTGGCTAAAAGAACAAAGCTGTGTTTATTGAGATTGTAATAAACACAGTGACACGTGCTATCTCCTACCAAGCAGATGGTATGCTGGAAGTAACCTATGTTGGCCAGGTGTAGATGACCTGGTTCTAGGCTAAACGGCAAAATAAATAGTCGAATGCTAAATAGAAATACTTACCTTTGCTAACTATTCGTGGCGTGCCTACATGAGACAAAGAAGTTAATGGTTCACTGCTCTAGTAGCAGGGAGGGGTAATGTTCAAGATGGTGGCAGAAGAAACTTCTGGTAGTGGTAGTTATTGGTGTCACTGAAGCCTCTGGTGACGGCATTGGTAGAAGCCACTGGTGTTGGCTGAAGACTGTTGTCGACAATGGAAGCAGCATCTGGAAGGCTGCTGAAGACTTGGAGGTCACTGGAGGTCCTCAGCATAAGTGGTGGAGCGTGCTTGAAGATCTGAAAGAATAACTCGCGAGCCCTGCTGTGCACAGACTTATATAGTCCGAAGGACAGGTGCGATGGCGGGCTGCAGGGGGGTGCGACGTCCCTCTAGTGCGAGGCCGGAGTGGGGGTAGCAACCCTCTGCAATCTCTTGGCTTTGTGAATGTTTGGTGGCGCTCGGTCGTGCCTTGAGGCAGCTGACGGCATGTTGGCTGTCAGCGCAGGGGGAGGGGATGGCGATGTGTCCGCTAGCTTGCGTAATCTCAGTATCCACGTGTTCAGGCGCCCTTCAGAATTGTGGCAGCCCGTAACGTCCATTTACAGGTTGGCTGGGTTCAACTCTCACATGGGTTGAAGTAGATATACTTGGTGTGATGTGAGATGAGTCATCGCATTTAACACACACAAAAGATACCAAGGGATCTGTTCCAGACTCCAACCCGCTTGAGTCAGGAGGTGCACTTGTGGCTCGCAGAGTACCTCAGTCAACTTGATCAGCAGTCGACAGTTTCCATTATGTACCTCACACCTGTTGCTCTGTCCCCACCGACCAGTACAACTACTCAACGCAGACACACCCAGGCACCTACAGCATCCACAAGCACAGTCGTTCCGCCAGCAACTCGCCCAAGTACCAGTAACATCAGTCGCCCAGGTATACAGCCCAAAGCACGGAAGCTGAAGCGGATGCATTGGCAGAACCTAATTTCGTGTTCTGCCATAAAGCTACCAGGCCAGTTCTCTGCACTGGGCGAGCCCCAGTACCACGTAGGAACTGAATTAATACAAGAATCCCCACCAGAATAGGGTGTGCCTGATTTAGCACCCAACAAAGACCTGCCTCCATCTGATGTAGTGTTCTCCTAGTCAACAGGGCATCATGCATCATTGTTTTGGCATAAACCTAGACAAACAGTCAAATCACACCCAAACGTCTCCTGTGATATACATAGAATAGGTGACTTCTTAGTTCTTACTTACGTTCCCTTTTAGCACAAAATTTAGGGTGTTCACTCTTGTGTTAGCAAGGCAACGCATCACACATTTCTCTTTTGCAGAAGAACCACATTAATCTGTAAACCCCATTTTCTTCTAAAATCACTACTCGACCTGTTAGCAGCACCAGAAACTATTTTGTTTATAACAGTATGCAATGCATGAAAAGCAGAAATAAAATACAAAGCTGTAAAAATAAAGGTACATAATGAAACGCCACTATATCACACAAGCATTAATTACGTAAACATATTACACAAACATTGACATATAAAATTAACGGTTAAGGACTGACATATCGAACTTTATAACTACCTAAACATGGCAGCAAACTACAAAGTTCAACATTTCACTGGAAAATAGAAACCATAGTTATAGGCTGTTCACAGTAAAGTGAACACTTTTGAGGCCCTAGTTACTTTTACCTTTCAGCCATTACCTATCCTTAAACCACCTTTTTAAAATACATACTGCCACATAAGTAATAAACAGTGTGTATATTATACTGAATTGGAAGTTTACGCATACAGCTAAAATAAAATATATTTATTGACTATTATTCAAAATGAGACGGCTTTCAAAAGTGCTCACTTTACAGTGAATGGTCTATACGCAAATGTTACAAATAAAAAAATTTAAGCCATTAAAAATAACGTTTAAATGTAATTTATTTACGAAGTTCCTTTGTACGGTAACCAATACGTAATTACAAATTTTCCGCAGAAAAAGAACATTTACAGTACATTTCCCACACAATTCTGGAAATAGAAATAAAAACTCTTACAATTCCTGTACTTCCCGGAATATCCCCAATCTCTGGACATCCTGTAAGTTAAAATAGTTCGAAAAATGAATACTACAGTCAAAAACATGTCTAGATATGGAAATCAATTTACAATACTTACTGGTGCAGATGGGACACTGGACAAGCTGATCCCCTGTTGAATCTTCATCTCTTGCATTTGACGACACAATCACACAATCATCTGTATTCACAGAACCACATTTCTTCTTTGGACTGCTTTCTATGACAATTCTTGGATGAGGATGCACCCTCTTCAAATTTTCCTTCGACAAGGTAGGAAGCTTGCTGTGACTTGGTGAATCTGACATATCTACCTCAATATCTTCCAGGCTCACAATATTTCTACGCATCCTCGGGCTAAGTCCAGTGATCCTATTGCCCCCACTAAGTCCCTGCCCAACCGTCAGAATACTGTTACTGGGAGTACATCCAGTGCTAGAACACCTCACTGGGGTATTGCAACCGTCAACTAAAGAATTCTCAGTATCCTTTCCACTCGTACCTGGCTTGGCAATGTTGCTCAGCCATCCAGGACTACAACTTTTAACTACAATCTTACGTGGGGTTACTTCACTGTCCTCTGGACCTCCTCCTCCGGGATGCCTTTCCTGTGATACAGGGCTTTTACATTCAAAGCTACTGCCTGATGCAACACACTTAGGACTGGATGACTGTCCTTTAGTTTGCAAATTTTTTACGGACTTCAAATGTGCACGCAAAACTTCTGTAAAGTTCTTCTTTTTCTCCAGAGTTAACTGACGACCTAGTGCAGCTTCAAATTCTTTTGTGACATCTGCAACCAATGTACAATCATTTTCAAAAATCAATGGTATGACAAAGCTGAAAAAAAAAAAAAAAAATTCTTGTACACAAAATCACACTTACTTACTTGCTAAAATTTAAACATGTAATTTGCGTGGAATAATTTTTACATCATGGGAAATAAAATTTTTAATATACCTTGTAGCCAAAGCCAATGTTAACCCATTCAAAAGTTTTAGCTGGTTGAAAAATGAACCAATAAAAAGCAAAACAGAAAATTTCTAGCTATGTTTGGCAATTCTATAACTATTTCATTTACCACCCATGTATCACACTTACCTATGTTCTATGTTGATTCTCAATGTCCTATCTTTACTTGTGTGAATCAATTATAAGCTGTTCTTTAACTCTGACAAGTATAATATTTTTCACAAAAGTACTTGAACTTGTTATGCAGTTTCCTTAATAATAATTTTGAAGACTCCCCAAACAATACAGTATTAACATACAAATGAGCACATAAAATTAATATGCAATTGAAATATACATATGCACACATTTCCTTTACACTGTTAAACAATTGAGTTTTCATCAATTCAGAGTTGCCTGTAAACCGTGCACATTTTTCCTTAATTAATTTTTTTCCTTGCAAACATCCACTAACAAGAAGTGTACTGCATATAAAAAAATGCTGCAAACAATGTGCACTCATCTTTTGTTCAGTTGTTGCTTGGCACAGCACAACCTTGCACATCTTCACTTACACATCTTACAAATGGGAAGGAAGCACTTTTTATCACCTTTGCCTATATTCAGGCAAGCTCGGCTGTCGCTCTGCAAGAGCTTGCTCAATATTACTTCCTCCCCTTACACACCAAAGAGGAGAAGAACTGGTAGCCTAGCAACCAACTAGTGCCGTGTTCTCTATTCCTTCCCTTCCATGCTTGGCGAGAGGAAAAGTTGTTCCCTAGCTACCAGCGTGACGTAATTGCATTCTCCCCCTCTCAGCCATCTGGTGGGTAGTAGAAAGCCTCCATACAGGGTCAAATATGCTCCATTTGTGGGGGCAAAAACACTTTTGTTGTCCTCAGCTACCTTCAGCTGTAATGGTGCAGTTAATATATACTGATTTTAAGGGAACATTAAGTTTTCTTTTTCTTTTATGAAGAAATGTAATTTTTTTTAGTATTTCAAACAATTTGGCAGTGTTAGTGTGTATAATTGTCAAGCGTTTGTATTATCTCAAGCCGTAATTCAAAGGGACTCTTTGTTCTACACGATACACTTATTAGGTTGTGATTGGGATGCATGATTACAGTAGCGCTGTGCAATGCCCATATTTCCGAGAGTTTGTGGCACAATGGATGTAAGGGTGAGGGATGAGGGTAGAGCACTGTGGCATTAGCTGTGAGCACCTGCCACCACCTGGTAGTAGACAATTGCCTGTCCGGGAGCCAACATGACGTATGTTTCATTAGGTTTTTTTATTATTGTGACAAGTGATGCACATCTTGACTATACTACACACGACCTCGCCTTATCTGAACATGCCTTCACGTCACTCCAGGAGGGGTTGGAACAGAACTACTAGCTACCCGAGTCACTACAGGATACACCCCTTGTCGCGGGGGCTATTACAGACACGTTAGCTTGTACTGTTTACCAGAAGTTAGACGTCACGTCAACATCACCAAAGTGTAACTACACCACTGGCCGTGTGGCCAAGACCGCATCACCCTCAAGGTCACGTAGTGCCACAGCAGACCAACGGATGATGCTAGCAGACAGCTTTGCTTAGGAGACCTCCGCATCTCAGAAGGCCTGCAGGCAGGGAGAATATGCACATCCCAGAAATGCCAGTTGTTTGCTGGCTCTCTTCAGAGCCAGTTGACCTCCACAGCTTGCTCCACCACTTCTTGTGCTGGAGCTCTCTGCCGTCCTCAAAGTCCTAGCAACCTACCAGAAGCTCTTCAGCGACTTCAACAGTGACCTTCCAGAAGATCTTCGACACTGCTCCAGCAGCTCTCGAAGACGTCTTCAAAACTTGTTGCCTTATCTACCCTTCTGGTAATGGCAACTGCTCTGCCTCCTCTGGAAGTCTTAACACCACCACTAACCCCTCTGGTAGTGACCTCCGATAGTCCCTTCTGGACGTATGACCACTACCCCCTCTGGTAATGGCCTCTGAAGGTTCCTTCTGGATGCACCACCACTACCCCAGTAGTGGCCTCCGAAGGTCACTTTTGGACAACCGCTAGAGTTAGTTAGGGTCAGTCATTTTCATAGCTACTTAGCAGCATCTTGTTCAGCTTAGGACCATGTCCCCTTCACCAGGCTTTATGTGGTTTAACTTCAGTTGAGTTCCTGTTAGTTAGGAGGTAGTAAGGGCCCATGTGTTTATTCCTCCCGGAATAAATACGTGTTTCTCTCAAAACCTCTCAGTACTATTTTCTAAGGTGACTGTACCTTACTCAGTAGACGACAACCCGCCAAAGCAAAGCAGGAGACAGCGCACTTGAATCTCAATTTGCCGAAACTAATGTAGGACTGCGGCCTCCCTTCATCGGGCGCACATGTCGAGAACACACACAGTCAACATCCCCCCTCCCCCCGTACTCTACACCTGGTGTGCAGTAAGGTAGGGCCCCAACCACACTAGTAATGCAATCCAAGAGTCAGATAGCTAATCCAGTTGAGCCACTCCATCTACCATGCTGTACTGCCACCAGAGGGAGCGACATACCGGGTCTGGAGATCTGCCCTCACTTGGACCTACACCCACTATCACTGTCTAGCACCCAGGAGACACCCAACGCTCTATAACCAGCGCACCTCAAGTCGCCGGTTAGAGGAGCACTGAGTACGACTCTGGTCGGTTCAGCTGTAGCTTTGTTATTACATTACCAGGGAACTTCATCACCTGCTCTCCTCTCGTGAGGCTGTCTGTTGTACCTGCCTTATGCCATACACCCAAAAACGTTGTAGCAGGTGGCACGACAGAAAGGCAACAAGTACAGCTAATGCCAACGGGAGCTGCAAGCCAGTTCCAACTGCGCTTAGCAGTGTATCCCCACAGGAACAAGCTCAAGCAGCCCGTCAACTGTAGAGGACTCACCTCCCAGCTCCCTTCTACACTTTATTTTCAGCCACCTAACAAGACAGCTGGCCGACCTCACCCAGTGGTCACTGAACTCCGCCTGGGATGTGACGTACCACTGGGACTCGTCGACTCCTGGTTTCAGTGCCACCGGGCCAGCAGCCCTCCACGGGCCCGGCTTAACTCCAACTCCAGTCAACAGCCACCACACCAGCAGCAGACCAAAGAGCTACCCCGCACCCCATTAAGCACAGGTAAACCAGTGGCAGTTTGCCAATCCATCTGCCGGACTATCGAAACCCTGACTGACTTTATACCTTGCTGCCAGGCCAGGCGCCCGAAATTGTACACAGGCTGGGGCCCTATCAGTTGACAATAAGGTCAGTGATATCAGCCTTGTCAGGCTATGACGACCCCTCTCAACCAAAGGCTGTCACGCGTCAATGGAATCTTTGTTTACAAACTTTTCTCCTGCTTTTACCGAGTGAGAGAACCAAACTGAATTCCAGTTATCTGTTGTTTCTGATAGTTGCAACATTATACAACATTACACAGCTGCTATTTGTCTTCGCCTGAACTGCTTCTACTTGTCTCCTCCACGCTTTGTGAAGAGGTGAATGATGGAATCACACTCCCCACAAATTTGTTTACGAAGGAGCTTTTGGAGTAGGACACATTCCTACATATTATGACTGCTGGAAAGATGAAAAGTTTGCAGTTTTACAGCAATGAACATTTTTTACTCTTTTAAGAACTTAAAAATTATGACATGACCACTATGCAATGACGATCACTATGCTATCAAGAATATATATATAACACAGTGTTGTTTCATGTTGTTTTTGATTAAATGTATAAAACCCAAACAAACAAATTTATTATGAATCCTACTTTATAAAAAAATCTGTGTATATTCTACCTACGTCCCAGCTCTATATTCTGTAGGCTCTTCTTATGAAGTTCTAGAGTTTCTAGGAAACTGACTGCTTTGACTTTAAAAATGTCTTCATCTTCCTCTTCCACACAATTCTTTGCTTCCTCTTCAATCACAGGTACTTCACTTGTAGGAGAAACACTCACTCTTTTCTGTGGCGATCTGTTGTGAAAATCCTTTTTGTCGGGTGTCCTCAGGATTTTTGCTGACTGAAGAATCAACCTCTCACTACGTGAGAGAAGAGAACTTGTGTTGCCGTTCTTCAGACTGAAAACATGACACATTGATAATGAACAATATAAATATAAACTGTCATTATATAGCACGGGGAAATTAGAGTATAACCAAGACATTAAAAAATACAGCTAAAAACTTGAGGATGTATTCTAGGTACCCTACAGAGCAACTGCCTCCATCCCAATGTCCCAAAGAATCCAGTGTCAGGATTTTCTGTCATTTTGAAATTTTGTCACCTTTCATACAAAAATCACAGCACCTAAACTATTATACTTAAAGGGCTAATTTTTTTTACAAAAATTTGTGACGAAATTCTTTTTCATGCTGTAAGAAATACATTATACAGCAAGACTTTCTCCTGTGGATTAAAAATTAACTGTTTAATTTTTGGGGGATACAGTAACAGTTAACTCTTTAGTTCCCACATTAATTTGTAATTTCTGGTGTTGCAAATTATAAATATTTTTAAGTGTGTTGTATGTAAGCTGGCAAAGAAATTGTTTCGTTATTACATCCAATAAGATGCAGTCTTTGTGATTAGTGATCAGTGATATATGAAACAGACATAACGTAGTGCAGTAGCATGGTTTAGGAATCAGTTACCCATAGGGAAGATCATTGGTCACTTAGCCTCGCAGAGTACAGTACTGGTCAAATATAACCTTCCTGTGCAACATGTTGACTATTGTCTACAATGGGCTTGAAAGGGTTAACATTAATTTGATGGTTTACATGTAAATAATGGTTTGTTTCAAAATATGTTTCAGACCAAAATTGTACAACATTAAGACCCCTACCAGGAGGACCACGTGTCAGACAAGCTGTATAGCAAAAATTAACCCCATAGTGCAGTGCGTTATCATGCGCAGCACATCATTTGACAGACCAAGGACACAACACATGGCACAACGTGGCTCAACATTGTAAATGAGGGGACATTTCGAAAAACAGACACATCCTTTAATAGCAGGTGTGCAGTATCCTTTGTACCAAGTAAAAGAAATGGAAAAATTAGAAATCTTAAGTCTGGTTTTCTGCTATTGTGATTACAAACATGAAATGTTGGACCTTGAGAGACTGAAACTTGTAAAACTGTTCTCCAAATTTGGGCAATATTTCATTGAAAAATTTCCTAATAGTATTACTGTGAATTATAATCACATCCTGGTTTATTTATAAGATTTTTAAAATTCATTTTTCATGTAAATTACATAGGTATTTGAGTAAAAGTTGATTTGTATTTTTTCAAGCATTACAGCAACAATTTTCATTGGTTTTTATGCTTCTACATTTACGTAAGCATTACAGATCAATTACACTGGGTTAGGTGGCTATTTACAATTACTTGGTCACAGGGGAATAGACTGACCTGTATAGTGTTGGCGGAGTCGCCTGTCAGTTGGGCATAAAGTCTACGCTCGGCTTGGCTATCTGTCAGAGCTGCTGGCTTACTGGTGGGCGGAAGGTTGCTGGCGGAGCTGGACGACCTCCAAAGGCTCCTAAGGCTGAAACTGCTACTGCTGAATTTGGTGGTCCGGTATGGACTGGGGCAGTGGTGGATGCTGAACCAAGGGCACTTTCCCTCCCGGCGTATGTCAGCCACTACTGGATGCGGCATCCATGGCACATTCTGGGAACTGAGAACAGAAAAGGGGAAGGAGCTGGGGGGTGAAACCCCACCAAATCACGGGTAGCTTGAGATCGTTTCCAGAGGATGTCTAGGCCAAGTGCCTTATCAATGTGAGTGCAGCCCCAGGTAGCTTTGTAGGTAGTGGTAACTTTCTTTCTTGCATGTCTTTCCCACCCCTTTTGGTATAAGACATGTGGGTACTAAGCCATGCCTCGACAGAGAGGAGCAGGCGATGTACAGTTCCCTGGCTAGTGTGTTCTGCTGCTGAGGCAGCTAGGCTGTCGCCAAGCCTAACTGTTACTCCAACCAGCAACACAAACTGTGCGGTGATTGAAGAGAATGTTTTCTCAGCGTTGTCCCAACAACTTCAATGGGTATAGTCCTAGGGCGGACAGGCCCAACCCAGAGCTAACCAAACACTCTCTCTGGCAACTCATGTGGTGTGGTGGTTAGGAGCAAGTTGGTCTAGCGGTCTCTCCTCCTTAGAGTATTATGACTAGTGGTTGGGGCTCTACCGTTTTATGCACGAGGTGCACCAAACGGGTGGCCGTTGAATGTGTGTGTGTGTGTTCTCTGACGTACAAGTCCCTGAGGGGGAAGACACAGTCCTAAACTAGGCGGTAAAAAGAGTGAGTTCAAATCCCGATTTCCACCACCACTCTGTGGGATGGAGGAGGAAGGGGGGTCTAATAGGTATCTCGCCATTCCTAAGGCAATGAGAAATCAGTGAAGGTTAGGAATATGTTTATTCCGAGAGGAATAGGACACAGTGGCCTGTACTACCTCCTGACTACCTGTATCTGACCAGCAGTAATAGACTATGCAATAATCCAGGTGAAGGGGACGTGGTTCTACACTTAAGGATGGCAGTTTCGACTAAGGTAGCTAAAGAACTTTCCTTGTCTGCACTGGTCCATGTCCTGAAGGGACTTAGGGGACCCACTTCCTGAAGGAAAGGTGGGGTAGTCGATGCCGGGAGCAATCAACTGGGAGTGTTGACGTCCTCTAGAAGGTTTGAAGGGGGAGAACCTCTGGAATGTCTGGATGCTGGCGGCGGCGGTGCTGAAGAGCTTCTGGATGTCTAGACGATGAGGAAGTCACACACACCCAGCACACGAGGCGGTGGGGCGAAATGAGGGGCTGGTGGCTTTGAGAAGAGCCAGGCGACAACTGACCAAATCCACCGACACACAGTTACATATAGTGCAGACCGAGCCCTCACCTAGGCTTGGAGTGGGGGTGGCAACAAGCACTTTGTGGGCGGAACTAAGGGCCATTTGCTGGTGGCCATTGTTGTGCTGTAGCCTGGGTGGTGCTACCTGCTCACTCGAGGGGTGGCAGCGGTGAATTGCCCGCTGGTACACTCAAACTTGAAGTCTTCTTGAAAGGGTAGCTTGGCATTGCTTACTGACCGTGCCAATGAAAAGTATAATTCTGTCACGTCTGTAATATTTCCCGCAGCCAGGGGATATCCTTTAGGCGCTCTGGTAGAAGTTATACAGTTTGTATCCCGTCTGACGCATTTGGCAAAATACGTGTTCATGAAGCAAAGTAGTTTTCTTTTGGGTCAGTAAGCATCACACATAAATTCCCCCTCTCCTCTCTGGAGCGAGCAACTAAGCTTCATCTGGGTAATGAAGAAGATTACTATCCTCTTGGAGATGATGATGAACTGCCATCCCTCGAAAACTACGCTTTGCCCGTTTTGCTCTCTACTCTGTGCGCTGGAGCTGACTGGTGTGGCAAAGCATGCCACACGACTCATCTCTGGTGGACTGAATGCCGGCTGGCTAGTGCTGTCTTTTTTGCTCACTAGACAGCTGGGATGAGGCTCTGTAAACGATAGCTAATGGCTTGCTTCTTCCTCTCCCCCGGGGTGCCACAAAAGTGAAGGGGAAAGAAAAGGAGGACGAAATGTGTTACGCGATGTCGAGTGTGGGGTGCTCGCGGACCTTCGTTCTTAATTGCGCTGCTGAACAAGATACGATGAAAGCTAGGATGTTTAGTTACAGATATCATTTTACATATATTTTCCTGTACATAAACAAAACACAAGCTGCACAAAAAATTCTATACCCTTTCAGTGTGAGCTAGCTGGTTTACTTGCTGTGGCCGCAGATGGCGAAGAATGCATTGGCCCTGCCTGGCTGTCCTAATTGTCGCACAGCAGGTATATTTACGTGTGACATAATATAGGGTTTGCCAGCATGGGGCCTTCTGTCACCCCGGCCGACGGGAATCTAGCTAATATTTTCAACAAGAACATGAGTACACTGAAAGGAGTTAACTAATAAATTATTGTATGGGGCCGCCTACAGTCACAAAAAAGAAACACAAGACCCTCAAAAATAACAAGAGCACTAAAGTATTTACAAATATTTACACAATTTGAAATTTCAGCTCTTTGTGAAAGTCCATTTATTTATTCAGGCTGCTTTACTGACTTCAAGCCCTAGCCCATTGCCATCTGCTTCTCAGAATTGGAAGTCTCTATCACTTATTTCTTTTCACACTGGAACAATGGGAACTGGAAGTGTTTCCTTCGCTATTTATTTTCATAGCACGATACACTAGGCACTTAAACAGCGTCCTTGGGTGCATATTAAAATACACTGGAATTGACATGCGTATTTACTTACGTAGTTTAAAGTTTGTGATTGATCACTCTTTACACTTGATAACTTGGCAATAGCTTACTTCTGCCATTACTGTCTGTCTTTCATTGGTTATCCACTAAGTAACTTTTTACGTGTTGCATAACAATTAACGGTTACAGTCTTTGTGTTTCTACACTCACTGGCGCAACAATTGACGGTTGCAGAAAAGTATTTATTATTACGTGCTGTGATTTGCTGGTTCACTATTGTGGCCATTGATGACCACATTACTAATGATTAGTAATAATTATAGTAATTATAAGTTCAATTAAGGCAATTGACAGCAGAGTATTTACAGATCTTTTTTTCCACGTCGTAGCACTTGACAACTGGTAAACAAAAGAGTTCGGAGCATCTTCACTCACAGGTTTCATGAGACTTTTTGAGGGGTTGGCTTCTCTTGTGTAGCACCACGTGGACTGGATAGGGCCACATGAATCTCGTTGTTGGCCTCCACAGGGTTTCTCGGTACCGGCCAGGTTGGGGAACGCCACGGCAGGCATCCACTGGCTGCTCTCTTCACACCTGGATGGTGGGTTGTCATCCCTGGCAGTGGTCGGCTTGGGACCACCAGGCACAGGGAGACGATCAGCTGGGCCCTCCTACTGGAGGGGCAGCGTCGGGGCAACCGGCAGAGGCGGATACTGGACAGGCTCCAACGTCTCTCTGGCCAGGCAGCTGGACTCATCCTCACGCACCTCGGGAGTAACATCGGTGCCTCAACGCACCAAGACTGGGCAGTCAGCAGCATCGACCAGGTTGGACGTGGCTGGGGGTACAGGCTGAACTGGGGCCTCCAGGTCGACACTTCTTCTGGATGCCTCCCTTTTGGAAGGCGGCATCTGGTGGTCGGATCCGGCATCGTCCAACTTCGGACCCCGGATGGCTGATAGAGGCAGAGGTTCTTAGGGCCCTCTAATCCCTCGGTGAGGCTGCTGCTGGGCTTGTCCTCTCGAGCTCCAGGAGTGGCCTCGGCACCTTTAGGTGCCAAGACCAGGCAGGTGGTCGCAGGCAGGGCCAGGGCCTCCAGGTTGGCCTCGACTTCACCGGCACTTCTTCGGGGTGTCACCCTTTCGGAAGGCAGAGTCTGCTGCGTCGTCTGGCATGGCAGTCTGCAGGCTGGTTTGGCCCTCCAGGTCCGGTGTTGTTGAGGTGACCGATTGAGGTAGAGGCTCTTGATGTTCCTCTACCTTGCGGTATTGGGGTGCTTCTGCTTGTTCTCTCACTGGACTTAGTAGCTGCGGTCTACAGCATGGTTCCCTGTCCAATGGGCTGAGCCACGAGATCTCAGTAGTCACTGGAGACATCTGTGCAAGCCGGGCGGCGGTGTGGTGCAGGAAGCTGCTGGCCGTTGAAGGTAGTGCGCATTAAAGCAATGGCTTGCTGCGCCAGAAACTCTAATCTTACTGGGCTCACCTAGTAGTCGTCTTCTGGCCTCGGAGGGTGAGGCATCTCTGCAGCTGCTGGTTCGGGTGCAGTGTCGTCTTCAGATTCCTCACATTCATCAATTTCGGACCCTGAGGTGCTGGTTCCAGGTTAGGGTCCTTCACTAGGGAAGAGGCGTATCTGCCCTTTGGTGACCTTCCTGATTTGTCCCCGTACGTCTTCAGTCCAGTAGATGTTTTATTGATTCCCCCTTCTCGGCCAGTTCAGTGCTGAACTGGCCACCTTTGCTGAAGGGACAATTCCAGAGTACAGTCTTACCGATATTAAAGCTTCGTACCCCGTTACGGGGCTGCGGGTACTTCTTTTCTATGTACCGAGTCTGTGTTTATGTTTGGTCTATCCGGGCCAAAGCTGCCTTGCGTGTTCTCCTCCAGCTGCGAGAGTTCACTGGATTGCTGTTGCCCCTGCGAGTCCCCTGGGAGACACAGGGTTAGGCCCAGGATGAGCTGACTGGAGCTGTTGTTGAGGCCTCGTTAGTCCTTCTGTGGAGGGCGAAGTGGATCGTAGGAATACATTGGTCCCAGAGGCGGAGGTCATTACCCACACTGAGTTGGAGGCTATTCTTGAGCTCCTTGTTCCTTCGCTCAGTGGGGTTGGCTTGTGGGTGGAGGGGAAGGTGGGTCATCCAGGTCTCGACTGCCTACGTGTTGCACACCTGCCAGTGCTGGCCAGTGAACTGGTGAAGCATTTGGAATGCTTCAAAATCTTTAATTGTTTGTTTGTGTTGTTTATTTATTATTTTGTCTCATTGTATACTTTTTGAAACACATTGTTTTCAGAACTTATAATTAGGGCTCATCAGTTAACAGAATTTTCCGTTCTGTCCGGACATCTTCACAAAAACCGAAACTGACCCGAATTCTCAGAAAAAAACCGACCAGTCAGATTTTTCTTGCACTGTAAAAAATTATTTACGATTTACCAAATAATGACACATCCATTTATATTATGGTATGTAGCGTATCCGTGGCATTACATTTACAATATTACTACATACGTGTTGTAGCTTTAAAATCATCCTAAACAGTTCCCCAGGATAAAGACGTTATGGTTTCCCAATAAACCATGCATTGCCAATACAGGAATATTGCTTTATTGTGTCTAATTTTATTTCATTCTGTTAAACATGGTTATATGTTAAAATTGTGTACACAGATGTTAGTAACGTAAATTACTTTAATTATAATTTCATATTAATGAGGCACGTAAACAGTTCCCTCAAAAATATTTAGCAAATAAATATGATGCTAAGGAGCCAGTGCTTCCACATTTGCTCATGCAGTTTTCCCTTTCCAGTGAATGGGTATGACTCAAGTTTTGTTAATTGCACGGACACAATACTGTACAGGATCTTTTTTTCTTGTTATGTTTCTCTGCTTGCTGACTGCGTCATTTTCTTCAGTCACACCAATCAATTTAGGTTAACTACTACTTTTTTTAACAGCCTGATTACAAATCAGCCCTGGCTTCACTTTTGTGAGAGGTCATGTTTCATTGCCTGCAAGGGTGTAGTTGAAAGAATAATAGAGAACATTTCTTTTGTTTTTGCTTCGGTCTGGCATTTTTTTTTTATAGCAAGGTCTTAAGGTGGGTTTACGATTGACTTAACTGAATAAATTCGCAGTGTGCTTAAGATATGATTCA
The DNA here is from genome assembly GCA_029891345.1 of Dryococelus australis. Classification (NCBI taxonomy): domain Eukaryota; kingdom Metazoa; phylum Arthropoda; class Insecta; order Phasmatodea; family Phasmatidae; genus Dryococelus; species Dryococelus australis. The sequence continues at coordinate 101,241,453 of CM056997.1, read as the reverse complement.
ATGCGTTCAAGGGTATCAGTTTATGACTGTCGTGTGCAGGTCTTGACAGGTCATGTGTGTTCTTGGCATGACTTAAGAGATAGTTATATTTTATATCTTAAGTACAAGTCAAGACGAAGTAGCCAATCAGAGCACAGCAATAGTTGGCGGGAAATTGTATTTAGGTTATGTCGTATTGTGAAATTGTATGAAAGTAATTATTTTAATTGAGAGACAGTATCCTCTTTGATTTAAAGAATAGTTCATGGCCATATTTTCTTTTGTGGAAGAGGTTATTGAATTGGTTAAAAACTAACCTTTTCAGGTTTATTGATGTAAATGCCCACTGTTGGAATCAGCTTCCCCTTCTATAAAATTTCCTGAGTTTTTAAAAAATTATTACACAATCAGTAACCACAGATGATTCAATATATGTAAAATATCCATTTTTTTATGTTATTTTGGTTGCTTACATCTCCTACGATTTTGATTGGCTACTCTTAACAGTTGCTAATTCAATCATAATATGCAAATATTCTTATTGTTCATTTTCCGTATGCTTATCGAATCATTAAGTACAATTCTTAATTCTTCAGTCTTTAATCGTAAAACCACCATTATACCGCCTGCATTGTTTGCAGCATTTATTTGTTTAAATTCTTTCGGCCGACTTTCTGCTAAATTTGGCAGAATTTAAAAACATTTAGCAGAGAAATATTCATTTTAGCGGGATGTGAAATATATAATACTGTTTCATAAATCTGATTTTTACATGTCAGAATTCAAAAACTGTGTAGCCAAGACCGACCCGCTCTAAAAATGTGAGAACAGATCAGCCCTATCTATAATGTTTACATTTTGCGTGAGAGGTTATGTTTACATTTAATTTATCGGCAGGAAAAGGCAATATTTCTTTTTGTTTTTACTATTGTAATTATTTTCGCAATCATTTTGAAAGTTGATGAAAGCATTCGTTAAGTGTTTTATGTAATGAGCGGTAAAATAATATGTTATTTATTTGAAGTTAGCGAGTTGTCAAACGTAATTATTTATGTCAAAATGCTGTTTTAAGTTAGTAGTTCATTAATTTTCACTTGACCATCAGTAAAATTAACAGGAGTATATGAGCCAGAGAGGAGTGAAGGTGTGATGTCACTGATGTCACACTATGTAAACATTTCGTTTTGACACATCACTGGAATCAGCTGTTCCTGACGTGTTTGAGATATTGGCATGTCCACACCACCTCAATCTCAGATAGATCCTTTTTGGGATCTATCTGTGATTGGATACGCGGATACTGCACCAAAATTCTGAAAGAACGTTGCTGATTTCATTAGAATCATTCTCTAAGGGTTTAGACTTGGAAGGTAATGGACATGCCAGGATACTGTCCCAAGGTGACATTTCAATTGTGCTACGAAATATATGTGAAACAGTTGCAAAGTGCTTCAAAAGTATAAAAATGTAAGTTTAATGTCCAGGCATGCAAAAAAGTGGCCTGAGAACTGTAATTTATTATATCACGAAGACTTGTGTGTATATATACACTGTAGTGCCTCGGGCAATTCACCAGCTTTCTAGTTCAGTGAGAGAACATTTTAATGAAGTATTTTCGCAACTTATCAGGTTCTGCGGTGCCTGCGACAGGAAGCTGTATCTGCTCTAATACTGCCTGCGGTGATTTGGGCACCACGTGACAGCGATTGCTAACCACTTTTGACGGGAAATAAGTCCTGTTTTTCACTATATTTTAGTCCCATGACTCCTGGAATCACGCACTATTTTCCAGTCACATGATTTGGATACCACACTTTGGGGCCGTGTGCAAAGTTCCAGTTCATTGGCTGATGTCCTAACCTTGTTCTCTCATTGGTTGGCGACTCTTCTCACCCTGACTTCTCATTGATGGGAGACTGCTCATGCGCGACTTCTTGGTGGAGGGAGACTTCTCCCCAATAAACTCATGATGCTTTATTATGCCATGCACGGCCTGAGGACGCCGGACTTCAGTAGAGGATGCCAAAGACTGCACATCACCACCTGGGATGACTTGTCTGAGCTGCGCTGAGACTCCACTCTCCATCACCGTGGCTATAGTATGAAGTTGCTTCTATTCGAGATTGCATTTTTTTTATTAAATTGAGTACCAAGCCAGCTTCTTCCTTAACCCAAGTAAGTAGATGTACAATTAATAGTGTAACCGTTTCAGCGCTTGATTTTATTAAATGTGTTAAATTGACTATTGAGTGTTTATGCTCAGCCTTAGATCACTCGGGCATCACAAACTGGTGGCAGCGTTTTGGATAGTTACTCCAGACGACTGTAACTGAACCCACTTCAAAGGGTTATAGGTTGTAGGTGATAGGTCGTTGAAAACAGTGTTAGGTTTTCCTCCGATGAATTGAAATTCAGTTGTTTTATTTTATTTGCACATTGTGTTATGAATGTGAATCGTGAAGTTGTAATTAAGCTGAGCAGTGTTGCTGAGTGGGACTTTTTAATGTGTCCTGAAGCATTCAGGATCGTGCGCATTTCAGTTGATGAATCTAATATGATAGTTCGTGAAAGAGGAGATTTGGAGGATTATAACGAACCCATCTACTGCAGGAAATCATATTGTTTTAATGTAGAGCATGTCCACGGACCTATGAAAAACAGAGTAACTGGTAGTGTTGATTGTCACGTAGAACACTGCACACTTCAGTTAGAGTTGAATATTGCAGAAATTATATGGATTCAGCCCCACTTGTTTGCTGTATTTTGCACAGCACTAAAGCGTTATGCTAAGACGCTTATTATTTTTTTCAGTGACAAGAAAGGAAGATATTAGCGTTTACAGTTTTGACAATCTACGTAGTTTTAACTAGTAGTACTGAGACACTGAAGGGTTTAGAAGAGTATTCACATAAAATGATACAGAAATTTTTTCAAAACACACATCTTTTGACTTGTCTCACGTAGTGCCATTTCGTGCTAAGTTGAATGCATTAACTACAGGTTCAGGACTGGAAATAGCTTTCAAGGGAAAACAAAAGCAATCTTTTCCGACCCCCGCATATAAAGCATGCGAGTACAAAAATTCTTCTGGACGAGTAGTGTTGGAAATTGAAATTCGTATAGTGAAGAGGTTCATACATCGAGATTGTGTTTATTCAGAATTTGAGATAGAAAGGCTTGACCTAGTTGAGAATACAGAGCCAGTGAATACAGAAACAGAAAGCCACAAAAAGGGACATGTTACTATGATGAAAGATGGACAATGTCAGTGGTTTCAGACTAATCCTGACATTTTACATTTAATTCACAAAATAATATGCGCACATAATACACAATTAAAAATTTGGGGATCTACCTCATTAACTACATGGTGTAACACAGATAGCGCCCGCTGTGGTTTACACTCACAAAGCGTCGTGTACATTCGTAAATTTAGGTAATTTATTGTGACTGTTCAATGAAACCATTGTCCGTCTTTCATCATAGTAACATGTCCCGTGTGTTGTGGATTACCTACCTGCCAGGTCACTCGCTTTCTGTTTTGAATGTCGTCACCACGGATTTCTCGCAAACGGTTCACCTGAGTGTGTTCGGACAAGACAACCTTTTTTGTTAATGTGAATGTACTGTTTAATAAATTTATGCAATAAATCGCTTACAGTTGTTTGTTAACACTATTAGTACAAACACAGGGTTGCAACCCCCATTTCCCCAATGTAAGGGGATGCTATTACCAACCACGTTTCTCGAGGTGAACAATCTCTATTATACAAAACACTATTCAACGATTAGTTGCTTAGTCACAAGTAGTTTTTACAATATTCAATTTAAAGCATTTCAAAATCGATTTTTGGGGGCGCACAGCTCCCTTAATAATCAATTTCGGAAAACGTGGTTCTTACATTTTCGCCTTATATTTCCCTAAGGAATCACCTGTCTGCGTTTGTCGGTGTCTTTCAGACTCATCCTGTATACATGGGTGTTGGTAATGTCCAGATCTCACGCTGAATGGACTGGGTCTGGCGCAATTGCCCTACTTGCCTAAAAACGCAGACGTGTACATCTAGCATCTGCCTCAGCTGGTTGACTCAGGTCCTTCTAACTGATAATTTAGCTCAATCAGGTTTATGGGTGGTGGGACGACCGCAGGTTGACTCTTCCCTAGCCGTGATCTAGGAAACACTATTGCTGGCGTAGCCATGGATGGCCTTGAATCATGGCTTTGGTAAGGTCAGGCGAGACCACAAATTCCACTGTGCTGGAGTGTTTTGGCAGACTCACTTCGAGTGTAGTTTACCCTTCTATGCAAAGGGTTGCTTCATGCTGAGCCATTCTTACAATGCGTTTCTAGGGCGAAGTGATGCCCTTTGTTGTCTTGTCAGTACATCACTTTAGATAAAATTTCTGGTCGCAGCGCAATCTAGCAGAGCTAGAATGCAATTGCTATTGATTGTGACTTTGATGTGTGGTGCTTCTGGAGGTTCTAATTCTTCTCTTCATTTCTGGAGGCTGGGCCCTCTGACCCCGGAGGCAACTGCCCGCTTTTTGCTCTGGTAATGGTGTTTGCCGGCTGGATAGTTTTCGTGTCCTCTTTGCGCAGAGTGTGTGTGTGTGTGTGTGTGGGGGGGGGGGGGGGCGGCAGCACCCCTGCTGTGTTACTCTCCCCCGCCTGCCCCTGGCCTACCTGTCTGGGAAATCCTCATTAGTGTCGGCTGGGACAGTACCAGCACTTAGATAAGAGGGGTTGACGGCGGAGGAGATGGCGAAGGAGGCGTATTTCCTTGCTTTTCTATTTGCTTTTCAGGCACCATTCGCTTTTCGCATGGCTTGTTGAACGCTGCCTGGGCTTTAATAAAATTTCGCTCACTTTCAAACACTCTTTTGAGTTCTTCTATTGCTGTTGGCTTTGGATTTGTAGAAGGTTACATCATTTTGGTAGGAGCATCCTGACATTTCTTACGCAACTTTCTTCCTTGGTGGCTGGGTAAATTCTCCAGTAGACCCGAACTTCCCTCTGGATAAATATTTCGACCTCCTCCTCAGAATGCTGGGTTCGTCCGTAGAATTCAGTCGTTATTTATGCAACTATTTCTTCACCCAAAAACTGAGTGGAGAGACGGGCGCATAACTGTTCCCATTCTGTCACGAACTCTCCATATTTACTCCACCATTCTATGGCGGAGATGTTTACTGGCTCGTGATATCCATCGTTTACTTGTTATCTCGTGTTCATGGAATTCCTTCTCACATTCCTCTGTAAATGAGACTGGATCTTTGCGGGGGTGGCCAGTGAACTCGGGTAACTGAGGCTCACTCGTACCACGTGTGGTAGCTGTATTGACGAAGTGTCCTGGATTACTAGGCTAGTATTCTGCCGCTCGTCGGCACACCTTACATAGATAAACTAATCCGGGTCGTGTAACACGTTCTTCCGGCTGGCCTATTCAGTTGGGATGAAAAGATTGAGTCACATTATGCAGTGAACTAAACTAATCCCGCAACCTGTGCAAGTAATCCAGCTAAAGTATGCTGATGGGCGCGTGCTGCAATCTTGGCATAGGTAATCTAATCCGTCCATGTACCATACCTCATCGGCCCAGTCTAGGAAATGATAATGAAATACATTTTGGTAATGAGCGCATGTGATTATATTAATTTCTGTGCCACGGCAGGTGTTTATATGGCAAAGATTTTAGCAGGCTTCAGCCATGGTGTACTCTTGGGTTTTGTGTTGGCTTAAACTTTGTGTCGTACATTTTGATACAGGGGGTTGGGTGCTACGAGGTGATTTTGGACTCCCAGAAGTCCGTTGTGAGCTGAATCTGGCGGTCTGGCTAGCTTAAACAGTTCTCAGGCAATGCTGGCCTGGTTCTGTTTTCGCTACCAATTCGCTACCAATTTCGCTGAATGGCCTGACCAGTATAAAGTGTTGGTTGAGTCGCCTGTCTGCTGGGCACAAAGTCTACGCTCAGCTTGGGTATCTGTCGGGTGGCAGTACCTGAGGTCGACAGTTCACTCACTCCGACGTTGGGGCGGCTGGATGAAGCTACTCGCTTATTGGTGGGCGGACGGCTGCTAGCAGTGCTAGGCGGCCCCCAAAGGCTGCTACTACTGAGGCTGAAATTCTGGTCTGGACTGGGGTAGCGGCAGATGCTGAACCAAGAATATGCTAGTCCCAAGGGCACCTTCTCTCCCCGGCGTATAGCATCCACTAATGGATGGGGCATCACTGGCACCTCCTGGAGAGCTTAGAACAAAGAAGGGGAGGGAGTTGGGGGAGGTGAAGCCCCACCAACTTGCAGGCGGTCTGAGCTTGTTCCTGGAGGGGGTGTCTTGGCTGAGTGCCTTACCAGACTGGGTGCAGCCCCAGGTAGCTTTGTAGGTAGTGGCAGCATTCCTTTCCTGCAAGTATTTCCCACCCCTCTGGTATATGGTATGAGGGTACTAAACCTTGCCTCGATAGAGAAGAGCAGGCGACGTACAGTTCCCTAGCTAGTGTGTTCTGCTGGTACAGCAGCTAGACAGACGCCAAGCCTAATAGTTACTCCAAACGGCTACACAAACAGTACGGTGGTTGGAGAGCAGGTTTTTGTTCCAACAACTTTGATGAGTGTAGTCCTAGGGCGGACAGGCCCAACCCAGAGCCAACCAAACACTCCCTCTGGCAACTCACGTGGTGCAGTGGATGGAGTGCGAGCTGATCTAGTGGTCTCTCCTCCCTAGAGGAGTATGGCTAGTGGTTGGGGCTCTACCGTTTGTTGCACGAGGTGCACCAAGCGAGTGGCCATCGAATGTGCGTGTGTGTTCTCTGACGTACGAGTCCCTGAGGGGGTAGCCACAGTCCTAAACTAGGCGGTAAAAAGAGTGAGTTCAAATCCCGGTCTCCACCACCACTTTGTGGGATGGAGGACAAAGGGGAGTCTAATAGGTATCTCGCCATTCCTAAGGCAATGAGAAATCAGTGTAGGTTAGGAATGTGTTTATTCCGAGAGGAATAGGACACGGTGACCCGTACTATCTCCCGACTACTTTGATCTGACCTGTACTAATAGACTATGCAATAATCCAGGTGAAGGGGACGTGGTTCTACACTAAAGGGTGGCAGTTTCGACTAAGGTAGCTAAAGAACTTTCCTTGTCTATGATGGTCTGTGCCCTGAAGGGACTTATGGAACCCACTTCCTGAAGGGAAGGTGGGGTAGCTGTTGCCGGGGGCAATCGATTGGGAGTGTTGACCTCTTCTAGAAGGTCTGCAGGGGGAGAGCAGCTGGAATGTCTGGATGCAGGTGGCGGCGGTGCTGAAGAACTTCTGGATGTCTAGACGAGGACGAGGTCAGAGAGGCCCAGCACACAAGGCGGTGGGGCGAAATGCCAGGCTGAAGTGGATTTGAGAAGAGCCAGGCGACAACTGACAAAATTGGCCAGCATACAGGTACATATAGTGCCGACTGAATCTTCGCCTGGGCTTGGAGTGGGGGTGGCGACAAGCACTTGTCTGTGGGCGGAGCTAAGGGCTGCCTGCTGGCGGCCTTTGCTGTGCTGGAGCCTGGGTGGCGCTATCCCTCAGTGCACTCTTCAATTACCTGCTCACTCAGGGGTGGCAGCGGTGACTCACCCGCTCGCTCACTTAAACATGATGTCTTCTTGAGGGAGGTGGTTTGGCATTGTTCTCTGACCATGCTGATGAAAAGTACAATTCTGTCATGTCTGTAATATTCCCCGCAACCAAGGAATATTCTGTAGCTGCTCTGATAAAAATTACACAGGTTGGACCTCGTTTGTTGCGATTGGCAAAATATGCATTGATGAAGCGAAGTCGTTTTCTTCTGGGTCAGTAAGCGTCATGCATCAATATTATAGAGACATAATTCAACTATTTCCTTTTGCAAAATTATCTAATTTATCACTTGTATACCAGTTGGCAATAGCTACACTTTGCATGTTCTATGCCAACATATTTGCCATATTTTAAATGCATACTGATCTGCATTTTAACGCGTGCCAGATTAGACTGACTTGGCACGTTGATCGAGGTTTTTGTCTGCTAGACCAAAAGCGGGGTAGTTTGGTTTAGATAGTTGGCGTGAGGCGAGGGGTGTTTGGTTAGCACTTACTTACTCGCACTTCTTGGACATAGTGGTTGGGGTAGGTTTCATCTAGACGTGGCAAATTATGTCTATGCAGGATCGGGATTCCACAGGTGTGCTTCACTGGGCCAGAAGTTGAGGTTGTCCCAGACAAGTCGCACTTTGGTACCGGTCAGAAACCCTTTTACCACAGGGTGACACGTAGGATGTATGTGGATACAAGGTGGGAAGTCAATTACCAGAACCGGAGCAGGCGCGACTATCTGACGTCTAAGTTCGGAGGCGCAGTTCCATACCACCTGCCTCTCCTGCGTAGGACGTGGTAGTGCGAACCAAAGTTTGAGAGCAGAATGAGCAAGGTATTGTTCTCTACGTTTTCTACCACTCCTCTTCTCGTGAGGTATAGGGCAAACAGTTTGACAGCCTACGTGATGCACTTAGACAGGAAGGTTTGACAGTGTAACCCAATAGTGACTTGCCAGCACGAGCTCGATAAGAGGCCCCACTGATCCCCCACAGTATGTAGGCTGATCAGGGAGATGGAGCCCGTGGGGACCGCCAAGTCTCTACTGGTTGTGCGTTTGCACTAGGTTGAACGGCAAAACTTCAGGCTACGGTCACCACGCACTGCCTTAGTGCGAATGGTGAGAAATAACCTACCAACGTGAAGGTGTATCTAGTGGTTGTGGCCTCGCTGTTTCTGCCCCATGAGCACTGACTTAGTACTAAAGTGTGACAGGGAAAAAACAGGTAGCCATCTAATATGTATGTCTTCTGACGTGCAGACACCTGAAAGGGTTCCACAGTCAGGCTAACTATATTTAAACAAATCTCCCGGTTCTGTTAATTCAAACAAATACCCTGGAAATGAAAAACAGAAAAGTATATTCAATAAACATGTGACCACCTACCAAACTGTGGAGGGATGAAGGAAAACTCTGGTCAGCGACTATGCTTCGTGCCTCGTCGGTAGTGCTCGGCATTGTCCGAGGTCTGGGCAGCTTGTAGGCTCTCAGCTAGGAGAGAGAGAGGGGGGGGGGGGCTGCTGAGTTGCATATCCTTCAGGTGAAGAGAATTTGCTCATAAGTTCTGTTACCTGTACGGTAGGCAACGCGTCTCTCACGTCTGTGGCAGTGGAAGTAGGTACTCTTGGCAATGAGTCGTAATCGTAGTAGATTAGTTGTATAAGCGGCACGCGTCAGTTTTTAACATTCTGGAAGACAAGGGATGGTTAAGTTTACACCGCTAGGGTGTCACTTTTGAGAAAACATCTGCCTATTAAAACAACTTAATACTTAATTAGAAACAAATGTAATTTTTGTGCTAGACACAATTAAACATGGACTTCATGAAAAAAAACTGCATATTAAATTATGTCCAGTGGATGAGGGGGAGGGAAGAGGTGGTCAAAATGAGTTAAAATTTTCCTATAATATTTATAGTGTAGTGGAATGAATTGTTATATAATTGTTTACGTTCACGAGTGCTGTATTATGAAAATAATTATGTTTGTTTTGATTTAAACTACATTTTTCTTACATTATCCTTATTTTTTAAAAATAAATTGCCTATTCCCCGTTTGTTTACATTTTTGTGACGAGTTATTTATACACAGCATGGATATCAATATGAATTATACAAAACTTGCAATTTTAATTCTGCTGTGGATAACCTATGAAATTTAAGTTTGATTTCTATGTAAGATTTTGGAGTAGCGTTTAATTTTTTCTCTATTCACTGATCTGATAGTAAGCAAAAGTTATTACGAAAAGGTTTACAGTTAGCTACACTAATTTTAGGTAGCTTGCATCACTGGATGTAATGTATAGGCATTGTTGAAGGTTTAACAGACGGGCAAAAGCCCTGGTAAGCTTCCTTCTTCTTCATCTGACCACCATGGCTACCAGACGTGTTTAATTTGTGACGTCAGTTGGCCGTACCAGGGGCGATCTACGTGTGCAGCGCCCAGCTGAGATGACTACGGAGACTAGCCTTGAACCAAGGATGGGTCTGAAGACCCATTATTCAACTCTGCTTTGGTGATTTCAGATTTTCTGATAACCGGAATTACATCTTCTGTTTCGTCACGACAACACCACGTAAGACCAAACCAACACCTTATTGTACTTGGTGCCCACAGTCAATTATTAGTGATCAGGTGTTAATTGCAGTGAAAACAAACTCATGAATAATCTTTCAAAATTCTGAAAAAGAATTATTGTTTTGTAAAATTTTGAACAGTTTAATATGGCTAGTTTTCTTGCCAAACAGTGCCAGTAGCCCATAGTTCTTTGAACAGATTAAAGCTTGTGTTCACTGATGAGCTAGTAAACTGAAGAGACTATTTGATTTGAACTTTTGTTTTTGCACTAGAAACTGTTTAATGAATCAGATAGTAGTCACGTTCTTGTAGTTAGCATTACAAGGGCAAAAATAATTTTAGTATGGCTAATTTGAGTAAATGTTAATTTTCACAACAGTATTTTATTATAGCAGAGTTATTCAGTTTAAATTCATTAAACTGTGATATTGAGTGAAATTCAATTTAATCTTGTTTATTTTGTTATCTTCATTAAATCAAGTTGTGTTGTTTTAAAATGTTGTGTCTTTTGTGTAGAGCAGATATTTGCAATTTCATTTTAAAGAGTACACGTGTTGTCTAAGAGTGTTTAATACAACTATTTTTCATGTTATGTCATATCTGGTAGGTAATTACTATGATTTTGATTCTCATTAAGAGGGTTTGATATCTGAAATGATAATGGGATTTTGCTTGATTGAATCATTACATACGGATTTTCACAAAAGTGTCTTGCAAATAGAATAATAATCTGTATAATCAAAATTCAAACACATTGTGTTTACTTTTCTCACTACAACAGTGAGTCATAAGTTTGATATTCCTCTTTGGATGTGAGTTCAGAGAAATTACAGTACCTAATTGCTTTTATGTCTTCTTACACACACACCTCTATTTTCAATAGTATTCTTGGGGTCCACATACACTTGAATAATTGTTTTTTGATATATATGTCGGACAGCATTTGTACACTGAGCCATATAAAACAAAAGTATACAGCATCAGCTCACAGAAAACACCATATACTATATTATACTAAAATAATGACTTTCCCACCATTTAGAACTTATTTCTGAAACCGTGAGGGGTCATTTTAGTAAGATTATATTGTAATTCAATAATAATTATTCATTCATCAACTTACTGTCACTGCAAAACTCATTCAAGGAGCACTTCACACAATAGTTCCTCAACAATGGACTTACTTATCGCCAGTGGCTTGCTGAGTGGACAACCTCTTGAATGCCTGCCAACTACTAGGAGAGGCATCCTTGCCTTCCGTGCGCACACCTGGCGTGGGGAAAATGCGGATGAAGCTGACACCATACTGCATGAACATGTTGAAGGGTTGGGAACACAGCACCTTCACCTGTGACCAGGTGTCGTCTTTCGCCTCGGGCAGGAAGTCGCCTGTGAACATAGCAAGTATTTTGTCATGTTGTGCTTATCATGCTATGATTCCAGCATTAGAACATAAAAACTATTTAATTCACAAAACTCAAAACAAGGCAATGTTCATATATCACTTCAAATTACACCGTGGTTGAACACAAAAACATACAGTAATATGTAGCAAGACTTAAATGGGAAAGTTAAGAGCTTTGTCTTCTGATTCATGCAATCACTGCACCATATAACCTTCACCAATGAGCCATTTTAAAATGTAGCACTGTTTTTAAATTTCTTTAGAAACCTAATTTTGGTAATTATTTCTGTGAAAATGATCGCAAGAAGTATTTATTACATGTCTCGTTACCTTTTATATTGTAACTTACTGTGTGATAAACAATGCTTTTATTCACCAACTGAACAATTTTACATTTTATTTAATTAATTGAGTTCTAGCTCTTTGATATTTATTTATGACACGTGACGCTATCGGGGTTAGGCTACGTGACATCATGGAAGAAGTGAGTTTCAATTGTGTAGGCCCATCATACAGGAGTTTTCAGTGATTGGTTGGCCACTTTCTTGAGCATAGGGGTTCTACCAGTATAAAGAGTGGGTCATGTTGCTTATCAGCTTGCCACATAGTCAATATTGGGCTTGGCTATGTGCCAGGTGGAGTGACAGATGGTCGCTGGTTTACCTGATCCGATGCTGGAGCAATTGGGCGGCACTGCTGGTCCAGGAGTCGGAGTGATGGCTGCTGGCAGAGCAGTTGGGCTCCCAGATGTTGATGCGGCTGGAGTTGCTGGTTGTTGCCAGGTCCGGGTTGGGGTAGCAGCAGATGTTGAACCACAGGCAGACCAGGCCAACTGGTACATTCTCCCCACAACGAAAAGCAGCGAAAACTTGGTGGGATGTCCCTGGTATCTTCTGGGGTGGTATAAAAAGAGATGGGGATGGAGCAGGGGGATGAAGCCCCATGAACTTGTGCGCAACTTGAGCTCGTTCCCCGGGGTTAATCTGCCAGAGTCCCTTATAAGAGTGGGTGCAGTCCCAGGTAGCTTTGTAGGCTGCAGTGGCCTTCCTCTCCTGCAAATCTTTACCACCGTGTTTGGAGAAAGGCATGGGGAGGGGGGTGGAGTTGCAAAGACTTGCCACAATAGAGGGGAGCAGGTGACAATTGATCCCTGGCTAGTGTTTTCTGCTGCAGCGGCAGCTGGGCTAGCGCAGAGCCTAACCTTTACTCCAGCCAGCAACATAATTGGTGCAGTGGTTAGAGAGCAGGCTTTCTCGGAGTCGCCCATCAACGAAATGTGTAAATCCTAAGGTGGATAGACCCAAACACTCCTTCCGGTAACTCATGTGGTGCAGTGGATGGAACGAGGTCTCTCCTCCCTATGGGTGTACGGCTAGTGGTAGGGGCTCTATAGTTTGATGCACTGGGTACACCGAATGGGTGGCCATTGAATGTGTGTGTGCTATGACAAACGAGTCACTGAAGAGGAGCCTGCAGTTCTACACTAGGCAATAAAATGTGATTTAAAACCCCCATCTCCTGCTTCCCTCTGCTGGGCGTGGTGTCTACTGAAGAACTCAACACAGTCACCTACAGAATGAAAGTCAATGTAGGTGAGGAATGTGTTTATTCCTGGGAGGAATAAAACACAGTGGCCCGTACTACCTCCTGACTATCTTGAGCTGACCGGAAGAAAAATACGACTACGCAGATTCCAGGTGAAAAAGACCTGGGTCTAAGTCAAAGGGTGGCAGTTTCGACTAAGGTAACCAAGTAATTTCCCTGTCAATGTTGTACTATGTTCTGAAGGGACTTAAGGGGCCCACTTCCTGAAGGATCGTGGGGTAGCTGTTGCCAAGGGAAATCGACTCACTGGGGAGGGTTGATATCACGAAGGTCTGGTGGGAGAAATCCTCTGGAAGGTCTGGGCATTGAAGGCAAAGATACTGAAGAGCTTCTGGGTTGTTTAGGTGACGAAGAGCGGTCAGAGAGCTACAGCACACGAGGCAGTGCTGCGCGGCTCGGTTGCTGGCTCACTCAAACTTGATGTCTTCTTGAGGGGGTGACGTGGCATAGTTTACTGACTACGGTGATGAACAGCATAATTCTGACACATCTGCATTATCGCCTGCAGCAAGTGAATAATCTGTAAGCACTCTCGTAGAAATTACACTTGTTCAGATGCCATCCGATGCACTTGGGAAGGTGCGTGCAGATGAAGCGAAGTCGTATAGGCTTGGGCTAGTAAGAGTCATGCATCAAGTGTAATTACGTTTTGTTTTTTTTTGTGCCACTTAGTGGTGTTTGTGGCCTTTGTTTGTACATTGTTTGTGCTAAGGACTCACTGCATTTCCTTAATGAATTTGATTTATATTTTTTGAATATGGTCTTTCAGTTATAAATGGGCACAACCATAACAAAAGCTATAATTGTGCTTTAAATTATAACACATAATCATAACATCACATCATATTAAAAGCAAAAGTGATCATGAGTCTTCCCATATTAGTTGCATAACTCAAAAACTCTATGAGCAGAGTAACTCTTTTATGTTAAATGTGAAGAGGATACACAGTTCCGCAACAAATTATGAACCTAACAAATCACAGTACATATTAATGTGCACCTGAAAATTCTGACAACAGTACCTGCAATGGCAATTAGCTATCGAGAACCCCAACTTTTCTGGGAAAAATATATTTACCATACAACTTAAATGGTTTGTCTCTGAATTTTTTAATGGCAATAAAATAGTAATCAAGTGGATTTACTTGTTAACGCTTGGCACTACTATGATTGTATAAATGTATATATGATGTATTTGCTGATGCTGTTGACCTTAAATGATACCATAATGCTGTTTGCTGAGAATTTTGTGTATAATTACTGTAGTTACACACTATAATTACACTTGTACAAAAAGACTCAGCAACACGAGTATGGCCTGAAAACCAGTTTTTAAAATTTTTTTCAAAAGACACTACGCACATTTACTAACTTTCAAATGTACAAATGCTTAAAATAGAAATCTCATCACAAAAGTAATTTCTATGGACAATTTTTGTAAGTAATTTTTTTCTATTCAGGACACAGTAGTTATGTTAGAAGTATGGAACTCCATGGAATAATATCATTATACAACACTAGATGCCAACAACTACCAACTTTTATTAAACATTCGAACTTGGGTCTTGTTTTTCGACAGCTTGCAGTCCAGGACACTCATGAATGTTGACTGAGGCAGTAAAGGGGTGAAAACAGAACTGCCTTTCTTGGCCACCAATATTGATATGAAGGCTGACCCACAATTTCCTGCACACAGAAACACAACAGGGTACTGTAAAAAACAGTAGCACATATGACCACTCCAAGAACTACACAGATGTGCATTCACGAACCAATGTGGATGCTGCCGACTGGCGAGGTTTCACTCAGCTGCAGGATGGCTTCTGTGTGACTGTGCTTGCTACCAGGGGCAGACAGCCACTTTTCGTTATGCAACAAAGCCTCTGCAGGGTGTCTGGGGTCCTGGTTTGCAAAACACAACACCTCTGCCAGACAGAACATTACATGCTATGTACAACATAAGAAAGCTCACAATATTAACACACAAGTCACATTTACAAACTCAAAATTCTGCACATTTAAAAGATTATAACCACTAGCAGGACATGGTAATTATTTCTTAAATTTAAGTTCAACAAATAGTGTTCCTGATATAAACAGGCAAAGCAGTGTAGTCATAGTGCTTTCAGGAAAATGTCATGAACTGTTTAGGAATCCGATATTTTATAGATATTGGTTCCCAGCCTGGCAATAAAATATACTACTGCTATGAGACTGGTTGGGTAGGCCTGTTCCTGGGATAAAGGTGTTCCAAGAGTATTTTAAGCTTACAGGCTACATTACCTAGAATCATGCTAATGCAGACGACTAGCATGTCTTGCTTTAGATAATAATGTATAATAAGGAATGTTTTATTACTATTTTTATAATGTAGTGTAAATAACATATCTATTAGAGACATCTATAAAGCAGAGTAGACTAATTCATAACTTAAGATCTAGTGTCATGTGATTTTATTTTGTATAGGCACATGAACTATAAGTTAAGGCTGTACTACAATTGCCAAAGAATTCCCATAAGAAAATAAAAGTGGCATTAAACTTATAGTCCGAAATAAGTGCTGTCTTCAACATCAGTAAGGGAACTCTTATGCAACCATAGACACTAATAAAAAATGCAGGCTTTTCTTGGGTCGAGAATACTTATAAACAGTGTGCTGGCTAACCTGAGGCAATACATGTATGCTTAATTTTGTTTATTTACAAATTAAAAAGATTTGTTTTCGCTAGAATTTTTTTTTTGCATACTTACACTTTAAATCTCTATTTATCTAAACCAAACACATAACAGCTTGGCTTAAATTAAATGGAAATTGGAAATGTTCTATGAAGTCTGTTTAACACACACTGTCTAAACGTTCGTTTTGCAGTGACTCCCATACTTGCAGACTTGTGATTGGCCGCCATAGAAAGCAGTGTAAGAAAATAGCAACATCAGTTAGCTTACAATGAGCAGGTGACCATAACATGCCATTGTGTTGTAGTAGGTGCACATAAAAGTGTGTGCTCAATAGTCTGTTATTTCTTACTGCAATTACAGCACTGCTTTTATGTGACAGTGTAGAAAATACAATGACATTTTACTTATTGCACATTTAATTTGAAGGGTAACTTGTTTGGTTAAAATGTAATTACGACACTGTAAATGATAACACTAAAGTAGATTATATTGTGTGACATCCATAATATGGAGTAAGCTCTCATGTATGGGTATGGGAATTGTAAAATAAAAAATTACACTTGATGTACACAAAGGGGCATGTTTTACGTTGCAACTAACAATTTAATAACTATGCAAATTTGTTTTCTGTAATATTAGTTATGGGAATAAATACCCTTAAAATGAAATAAAATGTATTTTAATATTATGGACGGAAAATAATATCCTTACCTCAGAAGATACACTTATCACGTCTGTGAATTTCAAATCCATAATACTTTTATGTCATATTACAGCATTAAATTCCCACAACAAAGCATAGTAATCGCTCATCAGATCTAATATTTACATATTCCATATGGTTTACAAAAAAAACCAATTGTTAACTATTCCCGCGTATTTTCTGTTTAAGAGGATAGTACGAAATGGCAAGAACACTTAGCAAAGTAAACAATATTATACTATACTAGAATGACTTATAGAATTTATTATTTCATTTTATTAAATATTGCTTATTACATAAATTTCTTTGCATGAGAATTCAAATGTATGATAATTTATATTAACAAACAAGCTGATAAAGAAAATGATGAATTAACATATTTAAAATAAATTTTACACGCGAGCCTTATAAGACGTGCTGTGATAACTTAGAAACACATAATTTAGAAACATGGGTCGGTTTCACCAACAAGGAATGAACTAGGTTCCAGCAAAGCGATATATAAGCTTAAGTGGCTCTTAAGGATGTCGATGTGTTTCATCATTATAAAACTCAGTGTGATGCCCTAGCGGTCTAGGGCTGAGCACGAACACTCAATAAGAAATAATCTAAGTTAATTTAACACATTTAATAAAATCACACACTGAAAAATTTACACAATCAATAGTACATCTACTTACTTGGTGTTAAATAAGAAATTGACTTGGTACATTAGGTAATAAAGAAAAACGCAAACTCGAATAGAAGCAACGTCATAATACAGCCACGGTGATGAAGGAGAGTGGCATTTCAGCGCAGCTCAGGCGAGTCGTCCCAGGCGGTGATGTGTAGTATCTGGCATCCTCTGCTGAAGTCCGCATCCTCATGCCTTGCATGGCTTTATAAAGCAACATGAGTGTAGTGGGGAGAAGTCTCCCTCCACCAAGAAGTCGCGCACGAGCAGTCTCCAACCAATGAGAAGTCAGGGCGAGAAGAGACACCAATCAAATAAGAGAGCAAGGTTAGGGCGTCAGCCAATGAACTGGAACTTTGCACACGATCCCAAAGTATGATATCGAAATCATGTAATGGGAAAATAACGTGTGATACAGTGCGTGATTCCAGAAGTCATGGGACTAAAATATCATGAAAAACAGGATGTATTTCTCGTCAAAGTGGTTAGCTATCGTAGTCACGCAGTGCTGAAATCACCACAGGCAGTATTAGAGCGGATACAGCTTCCTGTTTCAGGAACTGCATAACCTGATAAGTTGCGAAAATACTTCATTAAAATGTTCTTTCTCTCTGAACTGGAAAACTGACGGAGTGAAGTATAGAAAGGTTGTAATTTGTTCATGGATTTCATATCGCTCTGTGTCATTAGAGAAGACACATCAATAATGCTTTCTCGGCATTCTTGCGTGTCTAGGTATTATCCTAAGAAGGTATACCGAAATATTTTGACTTTTAGTAAGGATTTCAATAAAGACGATATGTCTTGGACTGTTAAGATTGTTGATACAGAAGAGCACAAGTGTTCTCGATAACAAGCTATAACCTGTACATGCCCATAGATAACACAAAAAGATTAAGACACAATGCACGTAAGGCAATGTTATAAATAGATTAAATGGATGTTTAGTTATAGCACGACCTCCAGAACTCTTATAAGTGGGGGGGGGGGGGGGCTCCTACGCCCCAGCAGGCATATCTCCCATGGTAAAATCTTTAAATGCGACAGCTAACAGTAGTATTAGATAACTTGCCGTGCGCACAAATAACCTTGAAAACACAATTGCCCATAAAATCCGAACCACTGTACCGAATTGAGTCAATCAAACAGCAACATCATCACTATTATTACACCACTACAATTACGAAAAAATGCAAAAATTAAGCAAAAATAATAATGTTACAGTCATCACAAACAACAACCAAATACAGATTTGATATCCTGTATATTGGATCAGAAATCAACTATCAAATTACAACCATAATACACCAAAAGGGTGTATTCCTCCTAATGAGTTCCCTTCATGAACTGTAATTTCACTGTCAATTGCCAGCCACATGTGTGTATTTTGAGGTGCTGTTGTAAATTCATTGTTCTAGGTCGTTTGGTGCAAGGGTCTGCTAGGGGATATATTTACTCCTGTTAGGGCACAAACAGTATATATGTATTGTAATAGCAGTAACTACATACAACGAAGAAATGTTCTCTATGGGCTAAGAAACAAAAAAATAACGTTAACCTTTGTCCTTCGTGAAGGTGCAAATACACATTCCATGCACCTCTGACCTTTAATTTGCTCAGCATCGGCGATGCCGTCGAAAGTCGTCGGTGCCAAAATTATTCTCTCCTGCCCTTCTACTACAATCTGTGCTGCAGGTCTTTGCGGACTGTTCTCGTGTGCCACATGCTCTCGTCTTCCGACCTCTGCTTTTATTGTGTTGTGTTCGTTTCTGCATGGTACTAAGTTCCTGTGCCTGTTGTACCTTGCGACATCCGATGTCGGCGAGACTGCTACCACTAGTAGGTGGCCCCCTGTGGTAGGTGCCGACCCACCTTTCTCCTCACTTGCTCTTTCCTGGAGCTCAGCATACTCATCGCCATCGTGGGGCTGTGAGGCATTGGGCGCATATTCCCTCCTGGCATCTCCTGCAATGCATCGAATGTCCTGATGTGCTCCCACCAACTTACTCCCCACTTGGAACATGTACGTGGTCGGTCCAACACCAAGTGCAATTACGTGCGGGCCACTTTATTTTGCTGCCAACCCCGCACTGAAGTTCTGACAGGCAGCTGACTGAGGATGTGTTCGCAAATACATATGCTCTCCTTCCTGCAAAGTGGGCGGTGGTCTCGTACTTGGTGGGACACACCTCACCACATACCTCCTCTGATGCTCCCTTTGCTCTTGCAGCCTTTGCCTAGGTTTCTCGCGCTGCCTACCACTGCTCCCATGCTGCTAGTTGCTGTGTTCTTGGGGCAGGTGCATTCGCTTGGTAGTGTGATATTTCTTCCCAATAGCACATCTGCGGGTGTTCTTCCCGTGGCAGCATTTACTCACTGGTGTAATATAAACAGGGCAGTGGGCAGGTGTTCAGCCCAACTGTTGTGTTTCTCGCCCACTCAGAGTCACAATTGCGTCTTGAGGTCTTGGTTGCAATTACATTTTTTTTTTTTTTTTTGCTGTCTTCGGTGTATTTACTTAATTTCTGCTGAGAATAAAAACATTGAAGACACATTACAAATATTAATTTTACTTTTGGGTTTATTTTTTTGTGCTGAAAACATCTTCGATAAATCTTTCATCCATCAGTAATGTGAGTTTTCGCCATTTTTAAAATAAAGTAAATTTATGTGTTGGTACTTTTTATTTGTTTGAAAGCTTTAGAGAATAAATATTGAATTTATCATCAATAGAGTAAACATTTATAGAAATATAAATCTGGTTTCTTATTTTTGGAATATCATCAATTTTTATAGGATAATCATATTTATCTAATGCCTTCTCGATATTGAGATCCGCATTTTTATACTTAGATATTCTTTGTGGGTCTTTTTCAGCATGAAACAGTGCAGATTTTATTGCAGAAATAAAGTTTTTTTGATCAACATTCTTCACATTATTGCAAGCTTTTTAATTCTTTATCACTTCCGATGGTTCAATATGTTACGCAGCATTTAATGAATTATACTTATTTATTGCTGCTTGCAACCCAATTATACTATGTAAAGCCCAATCTGAGTGACATTTTTCAATGTTTTCTATTCGTGCAACTATTATATTTGTTATATGTTTGTAAATTATTAAAATTTTTCCCTAATTCAATATTGTACATGTGTGTGAGTGAATGTCGTCAAATATTCGAATCAGGCCAGTTTTTCAGCTTCGAAAATGAGCAGCAAATTTTATGTTGGATTTTACAGCTCTAAGATTTATAACTTGATTGTGTAAAACTTTAAAATTTTTTGCTTTATCGAGGCTAAAAAATTTCTGGCGACACAAGTGAAAAAAGGGTAATCGACTTCGCGAGTGCGAAATTGAGAAATACCGAATGCAGATATGATGTCAATGTAAGAGAATTTCTCGCCATGATATGGGCGATACCAAATTATAGGCCGTACGTAGAATATCGTAGGTTCATGTTGCGAACCGATAATCGCTGCCTAGTATGGCTCAACAAGATGCGGGAAGCCAGGAGAACACTTACAAGATGGGTATTTTTGCTGCAAGCTTACGATTTTCCTAACGAACACATACCTGGAAAGGAGAACGAGCTAGCAGATATGTTGTCACTGGCGCCAGAAGCTAAAGTAACGATCACAGACGATGTTGAATGGGAGGAGGTATTACTCCCAATTTACACAGAACCGGTTACAGAGGCAAACGTAAACAGGATATTGGTAAGAGAGAATAACCAACTGATAGCAGATTTGTACAGCGACGTAGTAATAGTGTAGGGAACTTGTGAGATTGCGAGAGAGAAGAAAGAGCTATGTGAAAAAAAAACTTGTACATGGATGGAGATGAGTAGAAGTGTGTATTGAGACATGCTCACCATGACACGGTACAAAATGGAGACTGTATGTACCACATAGTCACAGGGAAAAAGTGTTCCAACACACTCACCGGAGCGTAACGGCAGAACACCTGGGAGCCGAGCAGACGGTTAAAAACATTTTGGAACAGTTCTTCTGGCTCGGTGTCACTCATTATGTCAGAAACTGGATACACAGATTCCAAAAATGTAATTTGTTCAAATTGCAGCATTCTGACGGAATTTACAACAGCCAAGTTAGCCTGAACGACCACTTGAAACTGTTTGTTTAGATCTCATGGGGCCTTATCCGAAGTCAGCCGGCAGAAGGCGATTCCTTTTATCAGTGATAGACAGCTTTTCGAGATGAATTGAAGCCTACTAGGACTGGGCAGTTTGCTAAATGCATGGAAATAGAATTTTTCACATGCTGGGGATATGCAAGAGAGTTACGTATGAACAACTGATCCAAATTTTAGCGGGAAAAGGTGATGTGAATTTTGTATGATCTGGGGAGTGCAGCATATAAAACTGCTATTTACCATTTTTGTGCGAACCCCACGGAAAGGCGCAACCAGGAGTTGAAGGTGCAACTCTGGCTCAGAGTGGGTGAGCGCACCATAACAGCTGGGCCAAATACCTGCCCGACACACTCTTCACGCTCAGGAGAAGAGTAAATTCTGGTGTTGCACAAACACTGGCACAAGTCCTGCTAGAAAGAATTATAACAATGTCGAGTGAGAGAAATTGTCTGCGAGAGAGAAAGAGAGAGTAGTGTGACAGAAACAATTGGCGTGCGAGATGAGAGGCGCATGCGCCGTTATCGCGAAGGAGATTGGCAGGTGAGATAGGCGAATCGGTGGTTGCCAGAAACCAAACGACCACAAACAGCACTGATGGTAGGACAGGCCATATACGTCCGAACTCATCTGCAGTCCGTAGCCCGCAAGAACTTTTGCGTGGGACTGGCGCATTGCTGGACAGGACCTCACTGAGTTTTAAATACCTTGGGCCCGACCACATACCTGGTCAGGACAGGCTGCAAGACGCTAAGGATCCACCGTGACGACATTCGGTCAGCAGCTGAGAGCGCTCACTAGAACAACGGGGATGAGCCACAAATCGGCCAGGATAGCCACCCATCGGGACGAGCACATCAGGAGAGATAGTGAAGGGTAAAGAGATCAAGGACCCGAAGGAAAAAAAAAAAGGGGGGGCAGGCTAATAAGTGCAGGTGGGGTGTCGATGCAGAACGACATGGAGTTCACCTGGAATCTACATCACGCCAGCACCGCGTACGAGAAGGTCGCCCCGCCTGAGAGGGATGGCGACGTTGCTGGGATGAGGGAGAAGGAATTCCCGAAATGTATATAAAGAGAGAGGAGCCAAAACCATCGGCGAGAAGCAAGGGCCACCAGGGGCCCCATGATGGCGACAGCACAGATGAGTCCCCTGGTGACCGTCCATCGACGGGAGGTGATGCAATACCTCAAGAAAGTATACCGGCAAATGTTGCAGGATGTCCGGAGCTGCCCGACACGGAGATGCCGACAGGGGTGATCCAATAACGACGTCGAAAGGTCCGATGAGGATGGGTCATCGAGCTATACTGTCGAGCCACACTGGTACTACCAGAAAAGGATGGGGAAGGGGGAGAACCAGATCCCACCCTGTAAGCCGGCAGGGAAACAACACACCAGAGCTTCGAGGCAGGACCCGACCTACTGGAAACCTAATACCGGTTCGCAACCGGACACAACACGACTGCAGCAGTAAAGAGAGACTAGGGGAAAGCAATGAGGATAGCGAGAGTGGCAGGCTGGCCAGTCCGATACCTTTCCCACATCCCAAGAGACGAAGAGTGCCTGCATGGTAATGTACCATCTGCGGTAGCGCCACAGCACTCCGGTGAGTGCAGGTTCGCACACAACAGCCAAGGCACAACAGACTGCCAACATGTAGAGAGACCTACAAGCTGTTTCCTCAGTAATGGTAGCTGCTGCAGCTACCATTACTATACCAGGTGCTCTTGGGCACCGGTTGGAGAGTGCGGCACAGTTGTCGAACTGTGATTACCTCTGTTACGAGTGTGGCTACAGGGTCCGAAGAGAGCGATCATGATGTGAACACGAAAGTGCATGTGTTTAGCCAGCCATATACACCCGTGCACACGTGTCTTAAGAGGAGACCCTGAAAAGTTGGGCCTAAGTGTAATCAAGCCTAAATAAGAAAAAATCAATGGCGCGCATTCAAAAGTGTCCATTCAAGGAGCCCTAAAATATTTTGATGCACCCCCCCCCCCCAGTGCTTTAATTACAGTGTTTTGAATTTTTCTTTAATTATCATTTTCATGTGTTTCATCCACATTTCGTTTGATACAGTGTAATATGTCAATTAAATGGTTCCTGTGCCATGGTTAATGGGTTTTTGTAAGTTTTGTAGTAATTGAAGTAAAGTGGATGTGTTTCTGGAGTTTGAGATTGTATGAAAATAATCTGTGTGGCTGGCCTGCCAGCCAAACCTCGGCGGCACACCGTGCAGACAGTAAGTCATATAGTGGTGTCTCTAGGAATTGGACGTGCTGACTGACGGGGTCGCTTTTCGCACGCTTGGGCATCGCTTCATCTTTGTTCACTAATCACTTCACAGTAATAGACATTTATTTACCAGAAACTTTGTTTACTTCGCAGTCACCCAAGATTCTACACTCCTCCCTTCCCATGGAATAGCATCACGCAAGAAGGCTTAATTTTTCACGCAGCTTCTTTGTTGCCTTCATGCCGTTTGTACATTGTCACCTTGCTGGCGGGTTAAGTCTGGCACCGTGTATAAGTTTGCTTTCTGGAGGGTCTATTAATAAAGCCCAATGATTCAATATAAAATGGTGTACATTATTTTTTGGGTTGCCTATGGGCCATAGGGGCACGGACCCTTACCTTTCCCACCAATCATTAAGGATTAGGTATCAGTGTTTTATATTACTAACCAATTTTTTTTTAACTATGTACAAGTAATTATGGGTACATAAGCAACCCCAAGCTCTCACTGTACAGTGTTTCTTTAACATAAATGTTTTTGTATTAATCACAATGGTCGGAGCATCGGGAGGACACTTCCTGTAGGTCGTTGTCACATGACCTGGAGAGGAGAAAAGTCTGCTCTACACTAGCTAATTGGTATTGCACTTAAAATAACTGGCGCCCGTCATCTACAAGTAGAAAGTTAGTGAGAAGCAAAGGCCACATGGAAATGTAGGTGGACACCGTTCACTCATTAATTGAAAGACCTTGATATGTGCCACATTCCCCTTCCTCTAAGACCATTTGTCCGGCATAGCACTACATCGCCCCCGCAGCAGGGATGAGCTCTGCAGATGTGAAGAGCACATCGAGTGTTCGTAGTGCACGACGAGTGCATGTGTATCCTACGGCATGCTGGGGCAGCGTAAACAGCGCCTGCCTGAGTGAGTAGCAGTACTCAGCATGGCAGAATGATATGGAAAGTGAACCTTTACAACACTCTCAGTGAAGGGCTTATGGCTCATGCCATCATGATTGTTATTTGTGAAATTAATAAAGTGTTTATATTGTCGTTCCTTTAATTCTACCAGTGATGTGTTGTCGTTCCTTTTATTCTGCCAGTGATGTGTTGTCATTCCTTTTATTCCGCAAGTGATGCGTTGTGTTTCTTTGCAGATGTGTACTCTGATCCCCATTCTTATGATGTGTCCATATTCATTCCACAGTGCTATGTATGTGTATATCCCCCCAAGGCGAATATGTAATTTAATGTATCACTAATTAATAAGTTTTCAGCAGGTAGAGCAGGAGTTGACGTGTCCTGCAGGAAGAAGTTCCCCACTTTGATGCACAAGCCAGCCTTTGCCCACTCTCGCACCAGGATAGGGGTTTACTAAGCAGCTGACCTCCACGAGAGTGCTTGCATGTATCCCCAAACTACGCATCGTTTGGAACTTATCACTTCACTGCAATAGCGTAATTCTTTTTATAATTATTTCATTTCAGCTGCTATGTATACCACCCTTACTTCTCCGTGGTTTGCATCACTCGAGGGAAACATCAATTATCTGTACGTTTTCTGCATGATGCAAGATAGTATTACAATGTTACTGCTAAGACCGGTCTACGCTATCACAGCATGTGTCATGTGTCTCCCTGAGAGGAGTGTTAATTAAACCGAATAAACACTCTGAGAACTAATCAGTCAGTATGTAATTTCGGTCGTCACAATGTGTTTAAGGGGACAGGCCCCAACAATATCATAATTAATTTGCAAGTGTGTTTTCCAGCTAAACTCAACCACAATGTAAGCATGTGTCAGAGTAACTGTACCATATTATTATGGGCGTGTGTGTAGCTCCGATAATCCACATCGCACACCATTATAGTAATTATGAATTTTCTGCCAAAATGTCACTGCAACAGAATGGTGTGTAAACAGCCAATGGGTTACTGTTTAATAAACACCTCAAAATAGCATCCATCCAGCCTTAACTGTGGAAAGGCAACCTTCAAGAAAGCAACGGAAGTTTTCGTTCGGGCGTACGGCCTGTCATCCTGTAGTCATCGAGATTCATCATGCTACAGCTTCATCCACCATCATGGCGTCGCCTTGAGGATGCTTGGTGCCTAGTCGAGTAATTCCACCATTTATACAGATCTCACAACTCACTGCCTCTGAAATCCTATTTCACCCATTGCCATTCCACGTCAAGTGTTGCCCTTCCGTGGTATGAAAACTTCCCAAAATTTCCTATAATCATTTTCCTGCAAAAAATCTTACGCAGTTTTTCTGGCAAAATCCTACGAATCTAAGTCATCCCTAACTTATCTACCAGCCAATGACGAGAGGGCGACGGGAACACATCAACAAGAGCAACAGCAGCATTGTGATCCCTTCAGGATGCCATCCAGACAACAGGAGTTGTGTAAAGTGTCATGTGTCAACAATTGGGAAAAGTGCACCATGCCACAACCCACATCATGCCATCTGTGGGAGGAGCAAGGAGAAACTGTGAGAAGGAAAAACGATGGGTGGGAGGTTCCCCCTCCCCTGTCTCTCATTGCAAGCCCACGGCAGCCAACTGATGACCCATTCCGCACCATGCCGCATGTCAGCTGAGCATACCGGGTCGTTAGCACCTGCGCTATGTTGAGCCGAGCTGAATAAGAAGCGTCGCGAGTGGGTGGAAGTTCTCCCTTCCCCCAACACCGCACTTCCACGAGCTGGTCCCCCGGGCCGTGTATGTGGCTTTGTTGACAAACAGATTATGACTGCCAGGATCGCCGACACAGTACCGGCACTGTGGTGTCCTGAATGTTTATGCCCTATGTCGCAGGACCTTATAGTAATACATGAGGGAGGCAACAACAATGGCAACAATAGCCAATGCCAGCGTCATTCCATCCCAACACCAACCTTGTCGCGATCATTCGCGAGAATGAGACAGACAATAACATTTTGAAAAGCGCAGTGAACCCATTCGTCCAAACAAAAGTTGAAAGCTCAAATTTTCCAAATTATCACCTCCCGAATTATTGTGGTAATTTACTATGCGGTGGTAAAGGCATTATTATGCTGCAGTGTACAGAGTAAAAAAAATTAACTTTCGCTGAGAAACTCTAAATACTAGGGAGTTGAATACTACAGTAGGACTAACGTTAATCTGTCAGGGATCCAAAGCAACAAACAGCAGGTCCTAAACCAAATGCAAACTGCATTCGCTGAAGGAGGGCCACTAACAAACACTGTAAATCTGCTGAATCAGTGGGATCACAAAATGCAAGTTACTGTCAGCAATCATGGTTCAAATGTCATGGTCGCATGGGACGGAAATAACATCGCAGGTACAGTCACGTCCAGTGCTGAAGGAGGGTGGCAACAGTGTCCAGAGGCACACAGCAAGGGATGGCGCTGCCATGCACCCACTTGAAACACATGGCCGAGGTGAACAAACCAGCACTGCCTGTACCAACTATGACCAGTATATGATTTCCATTGCAACAATTAATTCACTATTATTCATCAATTCCTAACGTATTTCCCGCACCTGTGTATCCTGCAATGTTACCAACAATGTCAACACCCTATACAACTTCCCTGCCAGTCACAAAATGCCCCAACAATAACATGGGCTTGATGAGACCGCATCAAGTACCAGTAGGGAACGTCGCACAGAGCGAAACTACAAGGGTTGATGCAAATAGCACACTGACAAGACCAGCTACAGTAAAGATGCCAGCAAAGTTCCAAACACTGCCAACTTTTGTAAGGACTCCGAGAGAGGATCCGATAGCATTTTTGGATGACTGCATGTTCTGCCTTACAAGGTATGGTGTTAGCAGGGAGGAATGGGTAAGCTGTATCGGAGTGCAACTTCAAGAAACGCACTCTTGGTGGCTCTCTTAATCATTACGGACTCCAGGGGGAGGAAATCCAGCGATCGTTCCAATGCAGTGCCACTTCCGAGGGGTATTTACAGCCCTACAGACCTAGAGCAATCTGACCTTGGAGGG
The DNA here is from genome assembly GCA_029891345.1 of Dryococelus australis. Classification (NCBI taxonomy): domain Eukaryota; kingdom Metazoa; phylum Arthropoda; class Insecta; order Phasmatodea; family Phasmatidae; genus Dryococelus; species Dryococelus australis. Next base: position 101,213,835 of record CM056997.1, on the reverse strand, counting down.
ACAACAACCAGACGAGTAACTCATGCCATTCATCACCAGGAAAAGCCACCTAGTGAAACGTTTTCATCCGCAAATACCATAGCAAGAAGTGCTGGAGGTGGTCGCCGAAACCGCAAGACCAGAGTTCAGGGCAACGTTGATTTCACTTATCAACGGTACTGCGAAGGACGTGATGCACACAGCCATTATCTTGGAATGCATATGCGAGCTGCCTCACCATGATTCGTGTGCTGCATGATGGTGACATGAGCAATGGGATGTACGACACTACGAACCACAGCAGCAACATCAGCAACATTTTCCAGGAAATCACGCAGCAAAAGTGTTCAAGCCAGATCAGAAATCTCATGGTACACCAAGGTGAAGTGGTCAGAAACTACCCAGGAAAAGTGCAATGGATCCCAACAACATTGCAAACAAGATGTGAAATCCGAACAAACTACCGCAACGGCATAGCAATACCACTGGCACAACTGCCCCAACAATCCGCATCTGGAACGGATTAAGTAAGCTGCAGGAATAAAGAAGCAGGGAAACATGTTGCAGGGTTGAAGGTAACCATAGACAACAATAAACAAAACAGAAAGCATAGCACAAAGATTACAGCACAGCACGATACCTTATCATGTCCACTGGACTCTGTACCCGGAATGAAAACTTTGTCTCTAATTACATACTATACAAGCAACTGAAGGTTAAATCCTAAATGCATCAACCTTCGGTAACACTAGTTGGTTGACACTACAAGCTATACTTTAAGTCCACAACCTTGAAACCTGAAAACGCAATAGTGCCCAAACAAATTAACCGAATTCGGTCTAACAAAGTGTTATGTAATCACAATAACTCCAGCAGCACAATAATAACAAACATATGCAAATTTCCAACAACAGAAATTATATCACAGTACCTGGTAAAAATAACCAAATACAGTTTAGAACAACCTGTATATTGCATCTCATATCAAATCTGAAAGTTCAACTACAATATAGCACAAGGCTGTATTTTTCCTAATGAGTTCCCTTCAAGAACTGTTATGGCACCATCAACTGTATATCACTAATTGTGTTTCATTATTTATATATCTCTTTTCCTATAATAATCGATATATGTTCAGTTATTGTCGTTTTTATTGCATTATTGATTATGCTATGGCTATTAATAATGTGTAATTACTAGGCATTTAAGTATTTGTTGTAATAACGTGCTACATGTCGTGTATGTTTTAACACTTATACATGATTTATAGAGAAACCTGCTATTACAGACATGCCTGCCATTACAGACATGCCTGCCAATACAGACCCACCAACCAATTGCTTTGCACAAAACGATACATAAAGAATGATACACACATATGTGACTTGACATTTGCACGGGACTCGGCTCGCCATCGGGGCTATACATACAAAAGATACACACGTGGTCAATAAGTTTTACGGTAGTTATAAATTCCCCCTTGCGATGCAAAACCACAGGCGAGGGGGCGGTGTTCCGGCGGCTAAAGCAAATGGTTCCGACGTGAATTACAGCTTATTGTAGTTAAGATGATTAGTTGCAATCATGAATTCCGCCAGATGCGTACGACACAGCCTTACCCTTGGAATCCCAGACGTTACTGACATGACTGGCATAGTACCATCACCGTTCAGGGGTGTGGGAGCGTGCCAAGCAAGCACTATTTTCTACCGCCCACAAAACAACTCTCTTACTTGCATAAATAAAAGCTTAGCTGCTCAAAATGGAACATAACAATTTATAAAGACATTTTAAACTAACAAACAAAACACAACACACTTGTAATGAACGACATAAACAATTTAAACAAATGAGGTAAAATACGAAACACTAGAACTCTTCTTTATATACTTTAATTTAAATATGGTTGAAATTAGAACGTAAGTTATCGTGCATTCCGTTAGGAATGTTCGACAGTACCTGTCTTAAGCCCTTTTTTAAACTTGTCCCTACGTGATTTGCACACATGTGCCCGATGCTGCACTTCTGTGCACCATAAACTTTGTGCACTCACTTGCACTTTATCATCATGTTACACTACTTGCACATGCACTTCACTCACACGAAGTTTGCACTGTGTGTTTCTCGGAGCATGGGCTTCTGTTAAACACCGGGTGAACAGTCTATGTGGCGGGAGATGCAGGGCACATAATTTTCTCACAATATCCATAGCAGAAGATATGTGAGCAGCTATACTAATTTTCCTTCACCTTGAAAACTAAAGAATTTTTCATGAAGCAAATGAATTGATGTCTCAGACTTTTGTTCATATATGGACAAGAGCTTATTAAAAATTTCAGCAGAAGTTTTGTAATTTAAAATATGAAAAATAGATTCCTCCTCCATTCTACAGACAATTAGTTCCTTGACCTTGGAATCCTTTCATTTCCAAATATATTTTGACTTACCTTCTTCATGAGGCATGTTAACCTCACCCATCCTGACATCTAAAAAGTCTTTGCTTTTGCTGCTTCCAACGTTTGAAATTTCCAGATGTTCCAGTTAACTTCTCCGTTCAACTTTGTTACCTGAACTTCCATTGTGTTTTGATTCTTTTTTGCGTATTTCCGTTTAATTTTCCATTTAAACTTCGCATCCTTCCGTCAAAAATTAAAGATGTATATTACACAAAAACCACTTTCCTCAAAAACCAAACATCAATGGCCCCATAACTTAATACATTTAGGGCAATGGAAATATCAAAACTTGAGGAATTTAATTTAAATATAATATATCTTATGAATGAGCTATCTTCTCCTTTAAGTTTTTTTTCAATAACAAACCTCTTTTGTTTTATCAAAGCATTACATAATTATTAGAACTATCACATTTGTCATTATTCATTGTTATTTTAACAAATATGCACTGCAGGAAGTTGAGGGATGGTGTGTCATTATTTGCAGGTTAGAAACGAGTTCAGTTTAACAGCCAAGGAAATGGATAGTGAATGTCCTCTTGTGTGTTACAGATCAAGTATTCGCCTATTCGCACAATGGCAGCGTGGCGGGACACCCAGGCATTGAACAGATGGTCCGTAAGTTACGTGAACATTTCTTTTGGCCAGGCCTGAATCGAAGTGTGAGACAGTATGTGTAAAAATTCCGCAAATGCAACTTGTTTAAAACACATAGGTCATACTGAAGACAGCAACAGAGACCACGAATGCCACATAAGCCGTTTGAGATGGTATGTATCGACTCGATGGGGCCATATCCCCGAACCAAAGGAGGCAATCAATTTCTCATTGTTGTCATGGAAATCTTTTCGAAATGGACAGAAGCATATCACGCAAGCAGTGCGTGAGCAGGCAATGTCGCAAGGGCGTTAGAGGAACAATTTTTCTAACAATGGTGATTCCCGAAAAACATTCTCACCGATAATGGTACTCAATTTAACGCGAGGAAATGGGGGAAGTTGTGTATGAGGTGGGGGTGTATCATGTAACTACAGCAATTTACCAACACAGAGCACCGTAACCAAGAGATTAGGGCACAGCTGTGTTTCCGTGTGGGGGAGTAACATACAGCTTACAGCCATCCTGTACACACTCCGCAGGCATGTGAATGCAGTGACAGGGAAATCACACACACACAAATACTCTTATGCATCAAATTACAAACGTAAGTTGCCCGCACATTAAGGAAAGCAGAGAGCTGCCCAGCATAGTAGGAATGCTACAAAATGGCTGCCGACCAGCTCAAAACCGCTGCTGGAAATGTACACAGGACAGGAGGTGTACGTCAGGATGCATCCGCAGTCGGCGGCATGGAAAGGTTTTTGGGCCGGTCTTCCGCAAAATGAAGTGTCCCGCATCACATACTTCAGAAGAATAGACCCACGATAGATATGGTTCGCATGGTCAAGAAGAGTGCGAAGGGGCATAGGGACGACCTCCGGATTATGAAGTCGTTCCCGACACTGTTCAGCCCCATGACGGCGATGATGGTGCCGAGCAGGAGACAGTACCTAGCAAGACGAGAGGTGTCATGGCACTTCAAGAGGAGTGGCCAGCAGAGGATCCTCATGGGCAGGAGGAGGAAGGTAACCCACCTGGGTTGATCCTCGATGGCGACGCTGATGACGAGCTCCCTGGAGGAGTTAGTGTATAACAATGTGCATCAGCACTTCATGATGATGCATGCGTGGTGGAAGGAAGATTGCATATGTTACCCGGTGTAGTAATGCCCAGCAGGTAGCATTCGGAAGCTCGAATTGATAGCATGGATGGTGAATTGCCTATGAGCATCCCTGCACCTGAACCAGTGCAGGCATCCACATGTAGCAAGTTGGGCGGCGGTAGCAATAGCGGATTCAGTAACTCACTTCATTGCACCGGAAGTAGCAGGGAAGGAAGGAGCGCAGGAAGAGGAGGAGACAGCAGGAAGAAGGAAGATAGCAAGGGCTGTTCAGTCGAGTCGTACCCGGAGGTAACAAGCATCGCACGAGAGCAGGAGTGACAGCAGGAGTGAAGATGGTGACAGTGAGGGCACCAGGTCAGAGTGCTTTCTTCACCGGCACTGACCACACCGGCTGACATGTCTGTCATGGCAATGCTTCCAATGAAGGCCAACACAGTTGCCCGACAGGAGGGAGCAATCTACAGTTCAGCAACTGACACAGCAAGCAGGAGTGCAGCAGGCAAGGAGGTACCACCTGTTATGCAGGCCACCACGATTGTGCAGCTGCTACCAGTAGCATCTTATGGCCTACAAACGGTCTCGCAGGGGTGGGGTGAGCCATTTGACGATTGCAATGTTCCACTTCCCCTAAGACCATTTTTTCGGCCGAGCACAACACTGCCACTGCAGCAGAAATGTGCACTCTGCAGATATGAAGAGCGTATCGCGTGTTTATTGTGTGCAACAAGTGCAAGTGTATCCTAGGGCACACCGAGGCAACATAAATGGTGTCTGCCCAAGAGAGTAGCAGTATTCTGTAAGGTGGATTGATATGGAAAGAGAACCTTTACATCACACTCAGTTAAGGGCTTAAGGTTCATGCCTTCTTGATTGTTATTTGTTACATTATTAAAGAGTTTATTTTGTCATGCCATACAGGAATTGTTCCCCACCTTGAAATACAAGCTAGGCTTCGCCAGCTCTTGCGTGGGGTGGGAGTTTAGTAAGTGTATGATTTCTATGAGGGTTGTTGTGTGTGGCTGCGAGCTCCGTGTTTTCCAGCGCACTGGGCGGCACACATCTTTTGGAACTTATCACTTCACTGCAATAGCATAATTCTTTTTATAATCATTTTGTTTTAGCCACCCGGTACACCACCCTCACTTCTCCGTGGTTTGCATCGCCCGGGGAAGCTTCATTTCTCCATAAGTTTTCTGCATGACACAAGTCAGTTTTACAGTGTTTCCATGATGACCTGTCTACGTCATCACAGCACATGTCAAGTGTCTCCCTGAGAGGAGTGTTAATTAAACCGAATATACTCCCTGAAAACTAATCAGTGAGTATGTTATCTCGGTCGCCACAATGTGTTTAAGGGGACGGGTCCTAACAATACCGGCATTCAGTGCAAGTGTGTTTTTCAGCTCAATGTAAGCATGTATCATAGTAATTGTACCATATCTTTATGGGTGTGTGTGTAGCCGTGATAATCCACATTACACACCGTTATAATAATTAGCAGTTTGACGCCAAAATGTCACTGGAATAGAATTGTGTGTAATCAGCCAATGGGTTACCGTTTAGTAAACACTCAACAATAGCATCTATCCAGCCTTAACTGTGGAAAGGCATCTTCAACAATTCAATAGTAGTTTTTGTCTGGATGTACGTCCCACATTGCTAAGGTCATCGAGAGTCTACGGGCTACAGCTTCATCCACCATCATAGTGTCACCTTGAGGATACCTGCTGCCTAGTCAGGTAATTCCACCATTTCCATAGACCTCACACCTCACTGCCTCTGAAATCCTATTCATCCATTGCCATTCCACGCCAACGTTAAAAAGACAAGCCTATCTACCTCAAAAATGAGTTTCAAAGATTGTCAGAAGGGGCTAGGCAAAATCCTACTCCATTAAAAATAAAAGTGTTGAGTTATGACTTTTTAAAAAACCATTGTCTAAAGAGTTTAATGGTGGTAGCCTATATGACAGCATTAGAGCCGGAAAAAACCTGGGGACGCTGTAGGTCAAAAGTTTGCAAATCTGAAAGCCATCAAATACACTTCTGATGGCAAAATCCAGGTCAAGCTTGACTTCAATGACGACTACATCTATCTGCCATACAGAATGAAAAATATGTGTCTGAAACTACCTTCTATTCAATATCTGCACAAAGAGTGCCTCAAAATATCCAAAAAGAAATGGGCACACCTACAAGAGTGAAAGCTGTCATGCCGATGGATTGCCACCCATTTTACGACCTAATTCCCCACTTTGGCATTCAATAGTCAAGTTACACATTTAGATATAAAATACTTATAAGAAGGAATATGTAAATATTTTCCAATAGTTTGTAAAAGTTCAATGGAGTAATGTCTCAATATAAAATATTTACATTACTTGACCATGTAATATTACATGTTTAGTTTATTGTAGTAATAATTTTATCACTATAAAACTACAACTTTCATCGTAAAAGCTCACAAATATTTAAGGTATTTCACTTAACTGTTCCACTATCCAATCTATCTTAATACTAGATGATTGCAGATAATAGTGAGTTTTTTGTAGCGATATGCAGGTAGGAACAATGACTTTTTTCTAGGGTTGGTTTCAAAAGTGCTCACTTTATCGTGAACTGCCTTTAGATGGAAAATTGGACAGTGTTATGCAAAGATAGATCAACCCACAAACCCTAAGATCTGAGTAAATTGAGCTCAAAGTTGAACCACTTCTGTAAAATCAGAAACAGATGGGCATACATTTTCAATCATGAATTGAGGGTTAACTGGTTTTTGCATAATATAATTTGATTGATTACGAATTTAGGATACGTATTAAGCCCCTACTGCACATTTTATTTTAATAATGTATAATACAATTTAAATGTAATACACTAGTATGGCATAATAAATCAAATAATTGCAATAACAATATATATTTGTGTTACATCTTGTAATAATGGCGAACATAAATGTTGGAACTTTCAAACACAAACATTCACAAAGGAAATTCAAATGCCGGAAACTTTGTTACAGGCAAAACCCGTAGCGAAAATATGAAAATACGCTTCATTGTTACAATGTTTTTAATTTGAAAACACTTGCATGAAACCACACAGCAGATGTATTAATTGCTGCATCCCCATTATCATCACCATCACCACCAACATCATCATCATCATTACCAATGATCACGTCATTGCCAAAACCTTCAATGTCATCAACTGAGTTTCCTTGTACATCCACCAAGAAGTTATAAAAAGACTGTACATCCTTGGATCTAATTTGAGCATATCTTTCAAATCTTTAATCTTTTCCTTTGACAACTCCTTTCCATGTGGCCACAAATTATGCAATGGCTTGTCCTTCAATGATGCTCTTCACCCTTTCCCAGCCCTCATGATATATACCTTTTGTGAATCTTCTTGAGCTATTTCGTGCTTCATGAACAGAGTAGTAGGTTAGGTTTTCTTCAAAAGAATTTAATGGGTCGAAAGCCAACTTACTTTCTTTCTGTTTGCATCAATCTTACGATTAGTGATATGCTAAAGTACTTACTGAATACATGTCACCACTGCTCAATCTGTTGATGGTGAACTTTTTTTCCTTCCTGCAGCATTTCATGACATTCATATATTCAGTATCTGTATACTGTCGTTGTTATATTTTAAGAGCATATTCCACATCTCCGAATTCAGAGTCATTCGGTAGAAAACTACGGCTTGACGGCAAGAATCGCAATGTGATTGATTCCAATGATGCATGATTCTGTAGTGTATACATAAGCATAATTATAAGCCTTATGTTACGATTCTGCCCTCCACACGAGTCAGACCATAGAATAAGTTTCTTCACAGATGGGTGAATGTACTCTCTTATGTATTACATAAGGCAGTCTCCTGTGTCCCACGACCAGCCTCATTTTCCAGCCATATATTAAAACTTCATTTTCATGTGCTCCCTACATGGATACCAATATTGTATCTATTGAGCTAAAGTTTGTAATACAAAATATTTGTTGGCAACTATGGGAGTGGATGTGTTTTCTGTAGGTCAAAAGTTAATGTTTCTTGATTGGTCTGTGCTTCTTTCAAGTTTTTATTCATCTCACTTCTTAAATCTGTTACTTGTTGTAGATGAACGTCATGTATGTTCCTCAGCTCATTTAGTCATCGCCTTCATAAGTTTTACTAAGTGCCATGTGTGTATCGCACTTCACATATGTATCTTTTTTCGGTGATTTATATCTTAAACTAAATAAGCTTTAGAATATAAATTTATATTATGAAAGACTTAATAGATCATTACATTCAGATTTGTACAATTCGTACATTGTACTCAGATTTATGTCCTCATTTGGAAATTTGGCATCTGTTTCAGATCGACAGGAATGAGAAACATATTTGGGGATCAATGCTTTACACCTTCCTTGACTTTCTCTTCGGGAAGCTTATTCTTACCGCCACTCTTTGTACCCTTTAAATCTCCGATGACGTTATTGTTTCTTTTCTGCGAGGCTACATCTAGACAGTTTTGGTTAACTTGTAACATTTTAGAAAAGCAATTTTGCACACTTCAGTTTTACCAAAAACATGTTTTCTTGATTTTGACCTCTTATAATTATTGCTTTTAATGTAGGTTTTTTTTTTTTTTTTTTTTTCCCGTCATGCATGTTAATCATATCGCATCGGCCAGAAAATGACCCAGCTTTCCAGAACTGAGTGAAGGCCCTTCTGTGTTCTTCATCAGGTACGACTTCTCTGCATCATTTTTTGCAACAACAGGGAAATTCAGCATCAAATTATTTTGGTGCATGGTGCAACTTCCTGATCTCCAAAATCGAAATGTTTTTCATTAATATCAGATCGTTTCTTACTGCCTTTCTTTGACTGATCGGGTGCTTTCGTTTCCTTCCTCGTGATGGTTTGTCTTGTTAGAGCAGAGATTCCTTCATTCTCTATTATGTTATTGCTATCTTCTGAATCGATAGAAACAAACTCAGAATATGATGACTGAAGATCTTCAGTGTCAGAACTTAAAGCGTTGCAATGTTCTACACCATTGTCTTTTCCTGTAGTTCCTAACATAAAATATCCATATTCTGTGTGTCCCCAACAGCTATAACCTGTTCATTACTAGGTCCTGGAGTCTCTTCAATAGTGTCTTGTCACTGCGCATCTAATACTGAACGTTGTCCACCTTTTGGCGCCATAAGGTCTGTAGCAATCACTTTCACTTTAGGATGTTCACTTTCTTCCAGAAGCTGCAATGCTTGTTGCACCATGTATTGTCCTAGTGACATCTGAAATGTAATAATTCCCATTACAATTAATTTTAATAATTATGACCAACAAATTTAGTACATACCATGATAGTCAAGACATATTTTATTCTGTTATAAGTGACATTGCTTGACTGGACGATATGGGGTTGATTGGGATTTACAAAGGAAGTGAACATAATTTGGAAAAGGTGTTAGGAATTGTAGGTGCGAGACGTCGCTGTGGCGGCGGCACTGATGCTGTTGCGGTAGAGCTGAGTCTTTGTAACCTTGGCGTGTTGCAGGCCGATCTCTCAGACCACATTCCGGTGTAGATCTTGCAGTAGTTCACCTAATGTGGAGGCCTCACGTTTCCTGAACAAGGGGCTACAGTGGCGGCCCAATCACTGCTTGGTATTGCAAATTATTATGATGTTGACATAATGAAAAACATATAACACTTTAAAAGCAATAACATTGAGCGTAAAAGCATCTAAACATATTGAACTTGATTTATGTGTCACGTGTCTTTATTACCAGAAATGTATTTGTGGAAATGCTACGACCCTTTTTAAGTAACACACGTGGCTATGTATTCTTCCGCCTGCTCTACCAGGCTGGTGGGCGCACGTGATGCTACACTCCCTGCACTACACTGCACTACACTGCTCCTGACTACTCATGCACCCACAATACAATACAATGATCGCCGTTGATCAGTCGTCGAGGGTGTGTGTGTGTGTGTGTGTGCTGCGTTTGGTAGTGGCTGGCATGACAAACGGCTTAGGGGCGAGGGCGACACACGCCATAGGTTTATATAGAGAAAAAAGTAGTGGCTATAATACATTATTAAATATTTTATATTTAAGAGATTTAGTATGAAGAAATCACTCCATAACATAAACATATTATTTTAAAACCATACAGAGTTTTGTAAACACTTGCTTTGGCTAATACTTAGGAATAGTTGTTAAAAGTGAACCATAGTATGTTATTCCATTATAATCATGTCTTGAAGGTAGAAATCAAATATGTTAATTTACCGGAAATGGCAAATTTTTTGTAAAACTATTGTCTCGGAATGGCTTTTCCAGTTTAAGCAGGAATATTGGAGTCATAGAGATATTATAATATGTAGATATTTTATAAAAATGATTATACCAGAAACATAATGGGTAAGAAATTATGTAAAAAACAGTTAGGCCCCTCGAAGTTTTTTTTTTTTTTTTTTTTTTTTTTAACATTATAGGTGTATACATTTATTATGAAACGCAGAGAAAATCACACAACGCCGCCAGAACCAGCAGCAACCCTGACACAATGAATCACTACAGGAAATACTGCAAAATTTTGAGTAAGATTGTAAAATCTGCAAAAAAGAATTTTTTCCGTAACCTCATTAATAATTCTTAAAACAAAATAAAAACTACATGGAATATTATAAAAAACTTAACAGGAAGAACAACAGAGCAATGCCCAGTTGTAAACCTGAAAGTAAATGACTACATATCACAGACCTTAAATTAATAGGAGATACATTTAATTCATACTACTTAAATGTCATAGAAAACATGATAAAAAAAACATTAAACAAGATATAAACCATATTCCTACACTACACGGTACAGAATACCCTGCTATATCTTTTACAAACACAACTCCAAAAGAAGTCGAGAAAACAATCAATTCTTTAGAACCAAAACCATCTAGCGACTATGATGGCATTAGTTGTAGGTTATTAAAGCAATGCGTTTTTGAACTCAGTGTTCCATAAATCCATTTTTGTAATGATATCTTCAATACAGGATTGTTTTCAGACAGGCTCAATTGGGGTATGGCAACACCATTGTTCAAGAAAGGAGACAAGATCGAATTAAACAATTATAGACCCATCTTACATCCTTTTCAAAATTAATTGAAAAACTAATGTACAGGAGGTTGCTTTGAGAATTACAAAATCTTATCAAATTAATAGTTTGTCTTTAGGAAACCGAGTGTCCAAATCTTAACCTAACAAATAGCATTGTTAATTTACTTGTTTATATGATGCCATCTAATGGAATATTTTGCGACCTCAATAAATCATTTGACTTTGTATATCACAACATACTTTTGGAAAAATTAAAGTTTTATTGAGTCTCAAGTACACCAAATAAACTAATAAGCTCATACCTTTCCAACAGACAACAATAAGTGCATATCAAAGGAAAAGCTATCCCATTCTACTCTGACAAGGAAAAATCCAGCATGGGGTCCCACAAGGATCAATATTATGCCCCCTACTCTTTAATGACCTTCCATGTGCCTTAACCCCAGAAACTACTGCAATTTTATTTGTTGATGATACTAGCATCTTAGTCTCTGGAGAAGCAGTAAATATCCTTACACAGAAAACGGACACAACATTTACAAAGCTAAATGCATGGTTTACTGCAAAAAAATTAAATCTCAACCTATATAAAACATATCTTATGAATTTCCTCACAAAGAACAGATAAAACATTAATTCATATGTTAGCAGTAACAGAGACAAAATTAATTGAACTGCAGTGATTAAGTTTCTTGGCATAAATATAGACAATATACTTAACGGGATATTTCACATTGCATATGTTTTACCTAAACTAAGTTCGGAATGTTTCGTCCTGCGGAGTGTTGCAGAGGTATCGAACAAAAATACAGAAAAAATGATATATTTAGCATATTTTCATTCCAACATGTGTTATGGTATAACTTTTTGGGGTAATTCCACTGACAGTAAACAAGTGTTTCACGTGCAAAAGAGATCTGTAAGAATAACCAATGGCAAAAGAAAGTCAGACTCATGTTTCTTTTATCTTATCTTACATTTCTATAATGTAAATAAATATCTAACCTACCAAAATTAAGAAATTATTGCATAACATGTCTTTGTGCACATTTCTTGTTCGGGTTTTCCTTGTTAAATTTTCATATATATATATATATATATATATATATATATATATATATATATATATATATATATATATATATATATATATATATATATATATACACACACACACACACACACACACGCACACACAGAGAGAGAGAGAGAGAGAGAGAGAGAGAGAGAGAGAGACAGAAGAGAGGTGTTTGTGTTTACTATGTCCAGTGTATACATTTTGTATACTGTATAATTTGACTTTCCCAATATCTTTGTACTGCTCTGTATTGAAAAAAAAAAAATCTTATGGATGCAATAAAACAAAACAAAAACTTATCTTGCACAGATGTGAGCAATTTGTTTAACTAGGTCTTGCTTAACACATTTTCAGTATTGTTAAAGTGGATTGTCAGTTTGGCCTTTAGATGTTACCGTATTATGGAATGTGGGTTAAATAATTTTTGCTTGATAATGATAGGTATTTTCCCTAAACAGCTATATTAATTTTGTGGATTAACCATTTTTGCATAACAACGTCCAAGTGTAGCTTGCGAATTCATTTTGAGTGTGTGTGGCTTTTGTGTATTTGACGAGTATAATGCACTTTCGAATTTTGGACACTTCGTCTTTTTTTGAACTTTTGAACTTTTTAGATTTATTAAAGTTTTGTAATTTTCACTGGCTACACAGGCTAAGTTTCATAAAGGCCAGGTGCTATTGCGCCGCATTAGTACTGTAGTGAAGTATATTGTTCTGTTTGAAGTAAGAATATTATTTTTAATTTATCTAGCTTAAAATGTTTTTTTGCTGTTTTAAAATTATTTTTTCACAAGAATCAGTATTCGACACGTGCTGTGTTTTGCCACCATGTGTTGTTATGTTCTCTAGGTTATGGTTGTCTATTTGTGCTATTCAGTTTTTTTATATAGTAATGTTTTATATTGTGTATTTATGTTAGTACATTCACAAATATTTCATTTTCATGAGAATGTGTATTTGTACACCTTTGTTTACGTTCTCTACACCCGTGACTCAGTAAGAGTTTTGTGGAACTAGATAAATAAAATTAAAACTGCCGAAAAAAAAATGAATGTGACCTGTGGGATGTAGTTATTTGTTTACAAAAATAATGTTAATAAAGTATTTTAATAGTATGGATTACCTAAGGCCGAGCCACAATCGATTTAGTACATGCACAGCTGAAATATGAAAGCTACAATCAAAATAGTACACGTACAGAGATTACGTGTGTTACAGTTAACAGACACGTGAAAGCGAAAGGAAACGGTGCTCGGTAAATTGCGCCGGCGTGTGTGCTGGTAACACTGAAATTTAAAAATACTGCTGACGCTCTATTTACTTTGCTGCTAGAGTCGTAATTTGTAGAATTATAATACCTTACCATTCATCTTAACATGCATTGCTTGTATAGTAACAATTTAACTCAAAACAAGCTTCTGTTTATATAGTTCCAAACTCTTCAAGCACTAGTTAAATTCACTACTTTTGTACCCAATTTCATTGTCACATGAACTCAGTTGTTTCGATGTTCTGATTGATCACACACAGTGCACACGCACAGAAATTGTAATACAGTATAGGTCTAATTATGGTGTGCTTACCCTGTGCTATTTTTCTGTGCATGTACTATGTGTGATAGTAGCGAGTAGCATGCTAATACATGTATTCAACTGTCGTGCCTGCGTTGTTTTCTGTGCTAAATCAATTGTAGCGTGGCCGTGAACAGCATGGAAAATTAGATATCTGCTATTTGTACATGCTTTTTACAGCATGGAGGAGTACTGGGACCTTTGTAATTACCTTTCTGCTTAGCACTGGTTTTTTTAGGTTGTACATGTGTGGTCTGTGGCACTTTTCAATTTATTTTGACCTTTTTCGTGCATTATGTATAGTCCGGAGTTGAGGAGAAGGCGAGGCTCTGGTATGCGGGCAGGGTGGTAGCGACAAACGGTCTGCAAAGTCTCCACGCTCACTTAGACCTCATACTATCCGTATTGAAAATATTGGTTCGCGAAAGAATTTTCTTGTCTTACCAACACAGCAACTGCCATTATTACTGTAATTATTGTTTTTTTTTTGTTTTAAATAATATCCTTTTAATTTACAATTAATGGAAAATAAAGTTTTAATTATTTTCAGTTATAAAAGTGTTGTCAGGTAGCCTATACAATGACATTTCTAGAATTTTATAACATGAAACAAACAACAGTTATATGCAATCTTCGTTACTTTATACGTAAGTTACTGTAATTTCCTTATCAACATGTTATACGTAAAGCCTTTAATTTACAAAGTAACTTACAAACACTGGTAATCCTTTTTATGTTTTTCATGGTGATTGATGTAAATTCATTGGTGCACAACACTGAATGTAATGTAATAAATTACAGAAAGAAAGTGTAATAAATTACAGAAAGAAAATGTAATAAATTACAGAAAGAAAGTAACAAAATCATATAAATTTATTTTAATGATGCGTACCGTACTACGGAAAAAAAATTATGTGCATGCATAAATCTGAAATAGTTTTAAAGCAAACATAATGTTGTTTCCTAGGGTAATAATGCATTCTCTTTTGTATAACGGTAGCTCTAGTTCCGATTCTGAAGATTTACTACTAAAGATACAGGATTTTCTGTATAAACATATCATAGAATTATCAATAGCCTATTTCACACGATACTCATTCTGACAATAGTATGCTTCTATATCTCACACATGCGAGCGGTATCTGTGCCAGTCTTCTACAGTAATTGAGAAATTTGCTTCCCTCGTGACTTCCATTAGCTTTGTGAAGGACAAAACGGTAATGTTCCTTTCCCAAATTAATCTCTTTCCTTTAGACTAAACCATTTTAATAAGATTAAAATTGCAAATGTACGGAAGCAGTCTAAAAACATTGTAGACATGGAACTTTAAAAGTAGGTAAATGCATAATATTTCTTCGGGTTTTCTGTTCTGTACATTTAAATCATAAAACTCTAGTCTTCGCATATCCTGAGGAAATGGAACACTGTTACTTGTGAACCATTGTGTCATGTACTTTTTCACTGCATACTTGGAAGGAGGTTTACTTTCTTGAATTGAATAATAAGGTTCACGGTTTACAACAACAAATTTTTATGCTAGCTTTGGCAATAACTGATTAAGCATACTTACACTTTTTGAAGTGATACAGTTCATCTGCTCTTGATAATATTTAGTAGCTTTGCCTGCAGGGAGAATTAAAAAGGCATTTTCGATTAAACTATTTTCAGAGCTTGCATGAACGGTTATCAGACGGTTTGAAAATATATTATGTTTGAATACAACACGTCCATCACTTTTTTAACATTTAAAAATGTGATATTGTTACCAGTCCATATCTCATAAATGTAAATTATTGGAAGCCCCTCCATTATGTGATGAATAATTGATTTTAAATATTTACATAACCAATAGCAGTAAAACTCTGTTAACACGTTTTTGAAGGGACTTAAAAAATAATGCTTATTAGCCGGGAAAACTTCTTAAAAGGGTCAAATGTGCGTAATTATTCAACTTATTAAGAAGGAAAACATCTTAAGTGGGAACTTCTTAACAGGTTTTCACTGTATGTGCATTCTTTCCACTAGTATTATTTTTCAATAATTTTTTTTGCCTCCCAACACCTAACTGTTAAGAGATGCCCAAATCTCTTCACTCAGTCACTCAATAAATGTTACAAATATGTTCTTATTCAAGTTCCACTTCCTTTAGTATCCCCCTCAAAAGTATGAACAAATTCCTTCCCCTACCCCTCCTATAACCCAAGGAATTTCAATTTTTCCTGTTTTTTTTTTTTGTAAAGCAACGAGATGCTTAGGTGATACTTAATTGTTTAACTTTTTTTATTTTTACAATATGGATCTGTGAAGAAAATACATTTTTGCATTAACTGTGCCACCACAAATAAGGCAAATAAAATAATGGCTCTGACTACCCTTCTCTACATGAGTCGCAATTCATATTTATTTTGTCTGGACATTTACACTATGTCTTCCTGGCGTTGATAGCAAACTGTTACCAACTTAGGCACTCCCTTTGCACATTCTGGCAACACTTCTGACAATTCCAAATGTAATCTGAAACACGTCAATTGGGTTGAGACAACAAATTTTTAAGTGTCCACCAGCTTATTCGTCACATTTGTATGTCACGCATATAATTACTTTCTTTGCTGCAGTAATTATATATTTTTTCTTCCGTGAATGTTCTATATTTTACTGTAACAGACACGCGATTGAATCCAATGCGTAGCTAACTGGCAGTGACCTGTTGCTTTTGTGATGGCTTGTAGCATAGGTACACCGTTACTCTGAAAGTGCATGAAAAGAGTAGGGGAGGTTGTGCACCCCTACCACCACCACACCTCTCCTCAGCTTTGCCATCTCCTGAGCTCGCTACTATAGGTGCTATGCCTTCAGGTCTTGTGAATACTTGTGTTTAATTTTGAATTATGTTTTTCCTTTGACGAAGTAATCCATGTATATTACATTTGGTAAATGTTAAGAATAGTGGTTTTTATGGGAAAAAAATCATGGAAAGTGGTATAATTCCACTTAGTTAATTAACACAGAACACAAATTTACTATGGGTATCAAGATGATATCAATAGAAACCACACAAACAACAGTGTGGAGAGTTATGAAGATCAGGAAAATTGTGGTGTAAAACAAGTGAAAAATACGTACCTAATCGTAATATTCAATCATGAAAAGACTTTAAATTGCCTAAAGACCTAACCAAAAAATACCGTAATTGACAATATTGCCAACACAAATTACAAATACGATAGTGGGGAGGGCTGTGAACATCAGGGAAAATTGCAGGATAAAAGAGTTAAAAATATATATACACGTTTTCGTGATAAAATTTTACCCCACTATTTTCCTCCAGTTTAAAGCCCTCCCCACTATTTTATTTGTAACTTGTATTGGTAATATTGTCAATTTAGGTATTGTTTAGTTATATCTTTGTGCTATTATACGTGTTTTCGTGATAAAATATTACAAATATCAGGAATATCATGAAAATACTTTATTTATTTATTTATAGAACCACCCAGTAGATACATATTTTGAACATGTGTTCACTGAATATAGCATTTTTTACAAAAATTAGCAATGGATAATAATTTTGACAAAATATCGAAAATTAAATTAATAATAGTTATGAGCACATTATTACGCTATGACTATGTGTATAACACAATTTGAAAATTAAAACCGGTAACCCATATATATCTGACGTGCTCGGCTGCTTGTGGGGGGCAGGATGTGCCTGATTAAGATACAGACCTTTTTTTGCATACTGATGGATGCAGATATAGTTGGTGTTGTTGCCAGGGCACCAGCGTCTCTATGTCTCGGAAAAGCTCGAGGATCTCCATCTCTCAGAGTCGTTACAGGTCGTCAGTCTGTAACAGCATTTCCCCCCCCCCCCTCCCTGCTGCACATGTCTACTTACATATAGGTATGTCACAGTTACACACTTGCGCTGTCCTATACGTGGTGGCCTAACCACATGGCAACACGCATTGGAGAGGGCCAGTCCCCATAGTGAAAATTAAATCAATAATTAAGAAACAAAACGCGGATTCCAAAGAAACGAGTTGTATTACCATAAAGGGAGTACACTGATAACACATACAAGTCGCAGTGTCTGAAGCGGGCCTGGCACACGAGGCCTGCCAGGGGCCAATGTGGACGAAAAAGTGCAGAACACACTATGAAATTAAATAAGCGTTAAACTCTCCGGGGTCACAAGTCGGCGGAGAAAAGAGTCAGCACACGGGAGGAGCAAAAGAAAAATGTTCCTGTATATTACAATGAACTATTGAACACTACTAGCTTTGTGCAAAGGTGAGGCTCCTATGGCGCGCTGCGCAACGCGTTTCTACCCTAGATGACCCACTGTTGCAGACTAAAGATGGAGGCACAGAGATACAGTTTCTAACGGACATATTCCCACCAGCATCTCTAGGGAAATGTTCACAAAATACATATATGGAACAAGATACATAAGAAAGTGATTGCAGGCAGAAAAACAATCAGGCAAATTAATTGCGTATTTCTATAGTGTTAATATTGTTCTGAAAAGTCTTAGATCGCTGTTGCTAAGTGTCGCACAAATCAGAATATTCAGTAAATGCCTGGACAGGCATGCAGAACACATAAACATATTTTAAAATAAAATGCAGGTACAAATTAAACATGAAAGCCCTTTTGAAGCAGTGATATTAAATTAGCTCAAATTTAATAGGCAAACTGTTAAAAAATTTTACGTGGCTAGATTGGCAAGATGGCTGCCGGAACTGCAAGCATCTTTACTGCATATTTGAATAAAAATTATTAATGTGAGTTAAGCCTTTAGAACAAAATAACACATGACAAAATACTGCAAAAAAGACTAAAGAATTACGAGCACCTTGGTTTACTACTATGTGAGCACACGTGAATCACATGGACGAACACTTAATAATGAATTACACTTTAATGCGGTGACACAAGGAGGAGGTGACATTTCCTCGTGCATGCATTAGGCTCTGCTTTTGGGGGATCACACATAATCACAGAGTAGACACGGCGAGCAGCATTGGTCTGCCTCCCAAGCAGGGTAGCGAGGGCCACGTCATATCTTAACTAATCACATTTACAACTGTATACAATTATATATTAATAAAAAATTTAATATAGGAAAAAGAAAAAAAATATAAATAAATAAATGTCTTCAAAGTATAAAAAACATATTCTCATCTAAAAATTTTGTAAGTAGTCTTCAATTTTCTCTATACTATAATAACTTTTATCCTCGTTTATGACCTTTTCAGATGTTACTTCTTTTGGTAGCATGTTAAACAATCTAATATCTGAGTTGTAAAGACCTTTTTTGGATAAAGAACTTTTATGCTGCATAACTCGCAGCTTTTAGGTATTTCGAGTATTGTATTGATGAACATTTTCATTTTGTAAAAACTATCTGTGTTCTGTTTTACGAATTTAATTACATGAAAGACATGTTCAATGTAGAGTTTTTATTTCATAGGCTTTGAAAAAAGGTTTACAAGAGGTTTCTTGTTTACACCAGATATGATATGTAGAGCTTTTTTTGGACCAATAGTATTTTTTTACTATTACTGGAATTTCCCCAAAATTCAATTGCGTAAGTCATTGCAGAGTGAAAAAAATACATAATTTATCATCAATAGACTTTTCTATCTAACTTTTTACTAAATGCTCTTTAACATATAACAAATTGTAGAAAGTTTATCTTCTAACGTCTTGATATTTTCATACCAAATCAATTTCTTATTTATTTGCGAACCTAAAAATTTCACTACAATAGTTTCATCAATTTTTTTTTATAAGTATTTAAAATGTGTACTTCATCCCTGCCTTGTTGATGTACTGTGTCTTTTCAACATTCATTAATAATCTATTTATTAAAAACCATTTTTCTAACGTTGTTAATGTTTTCTCAGTAATATGCCTAATATTATGAGTTGGAACCTGTGGTCATAAGACTAGTATCATCAGCAAATAGTGTTCCTTTACAGTTTTCTATATTACTTGATAAATCATTAATATAAATAAGAAATAGTAGGGGGCCTAATATGCTCCCTTGTGGAACCCCATTATTAATTTTTTGCCAAGTAATTACTTTTCATCATCAACTATTTATACAGTTTGTGCTCTATTTAGTAAGTAAGATTTAAAAAGGTTATAGGTATTACCTTTAATTCCTAGATTTTATAATTAATATAACAGAATATCTTGGGTCACTAAATCAAATGCCTTAGATAAATAGCAGAAAATACCATAAGCATTCTGTCCCTTATTAAGTAGTGTAATAATATTTTTGGAATCCACTCTGTTCTTTGCAAATTATTTTATATTTTTCTAAAAAATAAGTTAACTTTATATGAATTATTCTATCAAATATTTAAAAAAATGGGTAGTAAGAGTAATGGGTCTATAGTTTTTAAATTTATTCCTATCACCCTTTTTATATATTGGCAATATTTTTGCTAACTTCAAACGATCAGAGAAAATACCTCATTTGAAGGATTGATTTATTACTATATTTACGGGCTTTAATATATTCTTGTAGCATCCTTTAACTATGTCATTTGATAAACCATGAATATTGTGTGATTTTATGTTTTTTAAACTCAGGATTGTTTTACTAATTTTTTTTTCATTTATTGATTATAAAATAAAATGTGATGGATTTTGCTGTGTTTATTTTCTTTATTTCATTTAAGTTTCTATTTATGCATGTATACTTCAAATTTATCTTTGTGCTTTCCAATACTAGTTTATTATGTGCCAAACCACACTTGGTTTTCCTGTACAATAAAATCACAATTATGGGTATTTTATGGAACATAATTTCAATTCCTGCACATTCAAATTCATTCTCCATGCTAATGCCACTTAAAACATTCATATTTTTAACATTCTCAAGCAAGCCTTTGTTTACCAAAATGTAACTTCCTCCATAACTCGAACCTATTCTACAATAGTTGCTTTCAGTTTTTAATCCTGTAATTCATTTGCTTTCTGCGCTATTTAGCCAGTGTTCAGTAAGACAAATTATATCTGGTTTATGAAAATTATCCATAGAATTTATAGGAATTTCTAATTGTGAAGCTTTATTTCTTAATGATTGTAGGTACATTAATTTGAAAAAGATTAATAGAAATATAATTTCTATTTTTGCAGGTTTGTGGTTAAGGTTAAGCTTGGTTTGAGTTGCATTAGTGACATAATTATCTAAATGCAATATATGTAAATCAGATATTGTTTTCATGCCTAAATCAGAAACAATTTCTTTTTTACAATCACCATAAGGATTATTAGACTGGTTTTTTGTATTATGTAGATGATCAGTCTCGCTGATTAGTTTTCCTGAGCAATAATCTGGTGAGAGAGATCTAAAGGGACATCTGCTGGCCGGTGTGATATATTCCCTAGTATTTCACGTAGTTTATTAGCTAGAAATTCCTTTCCTTCATGGTTTAAGTGTTGACCATGTTTAGTATGTGGATTTTTTCCTAAATTACTGATGTCACATATTGTTACATTCTTAAAATATCTACGTATTTTTGCTATTGCTCCATTTGTTAATTTAACTTCAAGATTTACGCAAGACCATGCCACAAGATTGTATCCGAACACTATCCCCCCCTAGCACTATTACTGTATCTTGATCACCAAAATCTTTGAATTCCGTTTCACAACTGTTTTCACTGTACCCGTTACATATTTATTTAAGAATTTATTTCCCACCCGTTGTGAAATCCCTTTTCTAGGACTGTCAGCAAGTACCTATTGTTATTTCCCAGTCATAGTATGCCTCTTATTTAATTTTTTATAGGCTTGACCCTAATACACACTTCTTTTTTTTTGTGATTGCACTTCTTCAGTTGTCAGACCCTCGTATTTGTTTGTTAATAAGAAATTCATTCCTGCATTTTCATGTCCCGCTGATCTTCTTTGATGACCTTGTTTAGCAACTACCGCTCAGGAATCTTCTTTATTCACAACTACCGCTCTATATTTATTTTCATTTTTCAAGTCGTCTTTAAGTATTTTAATAATCATCTTTAGAGATTCTATTTCTTCAAGCAGTTTTTGTATTAGCATCTTACTTTCTACATTTACAGCATTACTACAGTAACCAATTTCACTGTTTGCGTTTTCTTCCCTTATAGACTGCACTACATCGCCATTTTCCATTTTCGCTCTACATGTTGCAAAAAACCAATTATCTTCAAGTGAAGTAGTTTCTTCTATGTCACTACATTTTTTTTTATATGTTAAATTGCAAAACGACCTAACCAAACAATACCTAAATTCACAATATTACCAATACACATACATTATTTTTCAGTGCGAGGGGGCTATGCTTGAAAATAATTTCTGGGGAAACTTCAAGCTAAGCTGATGTGTGACCGTTTCACGGTCGCTACCTAAAGAAGAAAGCCGGCGTGCCTTGAATCACTGTTTTGAGGATTTACTCCCCTGCTGGCGCTGAGGACTCTGGCTCTATGCGTAATATTTGGCTACATTTGAACAGTTCTTGTAATTGCAAGGAAGCTACGCTTGAATTACATTTATACATATTAACTATCGTGAAGTTAGCTTTAATTTGTTTAGGTCGTCCACATTTGACATTACTCCTGGTAATTAGTACTCTCACGTGCAATAGGCCCTACTACACAAGTAGATTCAATACAATATAATAAAGTTGAATATTTCAACACCAAATTAATTACATTACTCACCCAATCAATTGTCGCTTGTACGTCGTACATCATTAAGCACAACACTGCGTGTATTCTTTTTGATGACACTCAATACATACTCAGATTACCGCACAAATATTACAATTTCACTTTTCCTGTGGATGTTGTACGGATAAGAAACAAACAATTGCACATATTTTCCAGAGGACCACAGATAAATCCCAAATATTGCGACAGACACTGCACGAAACTCTCACCGGTTGGCCATCTTGATTGACTGATGTAAAAATCTGCTGATGAAGTTCATGTGTGCACGTGATTTGTGCATCTCTTCCACTCTGCTACATCACAATATTTTTTACACAGAGATCTGAACACTGAAGACTAAACATTCTGCCCACCTAAAATAACTATTTTACATTTTAAAAAACTATACTACTAGAGATATTGTTAGTGTCATTAAACAGTCTCCAATGGTAGTAAATACAACTTGGTAGTGGGGCGTTTCAGTTCACTAGTTGAGGTTCTCAATTTGGCTACTCTCACTAAGCCGTCTTGACCAGGGTATACTTCTACTACTCTTACGAAGCACCAGCTTAATGATGGCATGTTGTCTTGTTGCACCAGAACCAGGTCACCAACAGCCAAATTTTTCTGTGGGACAGCCCACTTTGTACGGTGCTGTAGGGTGTGGAGATATTCCCTTTGCCATCGGGTCCAGAAATACTGGCTAACAGCTTGAACTAACTTCCATCAGTCAGCCCATCCAGTTTCTCATGAGTTAGATTGTCTTCCGGATAGCTTAGAAGAGGTATGTCGATTAATAAATGGCCAGGAGTCAATACTTTGAAGTCAGATGAGTTTGATGACATTGGTGTGGGAGATCGAGAGTTTAGAACTCCTTCAACTCAAGCTGTAACTGTTGTGAACTCTTCGAAAGTTAATATTTGCAGTCTGATTACTCTATTTAGAATGGTCTTGGCACTTTTGATAGCAGCTACTCAAAGATCACCTTGATGAGGAGCAGCTGGCAGGTTGAAATAAAAGTGATCCCGTTGGCTAGAAAAAAAGTTTGTGATCAAGTTTTGGTGGGAGAATGACTGCAACAAGTTGGAGATCATTAGTTAAAACTGAGTAGCTGCCCCAACGAAGTTGGTTTCACAATCCATATTGACACAGTCAGGTGAGACACGAGGCGAACAATTACACAAATACCTACTGGTAATTTGGGCGCCAGCAGTGCTTCCCAATCACCGCACTATTGAGACTCAGGGATACTGTGGGTTCTGTGTGTCCGTCTCACCTGTGTGTACTTACAAACATGTTGGCAATTCTAAACTTTTACTAAACATCACTTGAAATAAACACTTAATAAAATATGTGTGGCTAGGACAATGTCACTGCTGAATGAAAGAGGTAAGTTCTCTGTGACACTTGTTTTATTGTTACTATGCATACACATCAACGTGCCAATGAAATTATGATAATCTCGGTCATGACTAGTCAATTCCACTTGGGTGCTCCCGAGCCCTCAATTACTTTAGCGCACACCTAGATGGATGATCTCACCAAGGTGCGTGAAAGCACAGCCTTCATAAGGGAAGAGGGCCGACAGCCGCTAGGGTGGACTGATGGTTTTCCCCTGAAGACAGGAAACAGTGAATTACAAATGAAACCCTTGATATATATTAACACGTGTGATTACTCTGCATCATTAACGCAAACTCGTCAGGGTTCGCCCTCCAGCACGTGGGTAGTGTGGTGATGGCCTATACACAGAGCTGGCTAGGATGGGAATAATTGCACCGTACACTAATTACAAAATTACATAAACCCTCAAAAGATACATGAAACAAGATGGGACACGAGATGAGTATCACAATAAACACTCACATGTGTGAAAAAAGTTTAGATAGCGCAGATGCCGCTGGATGAAGTTTGTAGCGGACCACGTGGTGCAGATGAAATTGCAATATTTCTTTGTGGAAATGGCAAAGTAAATTCAGACAAAATATTATTCTTGCTGAGAAAATTATTCTCTTTACGACTGAAATAGTTACAGGTTTGTAACATGCCTGATGGCGGTAAAATCAAACATTAACATGACCGCGTGATCAAGTACAAAAAGCATCAATTTACAGAACCCTGACAAAAATTTAACATAGAACCCTTAATAAATATTGCACATACGATGTAACATAAATAAGCCCTCAAAACGCAACTATGGTATATACAAGTACTTGGCATCTGTCGGCCACGTGGTTATATGTGATGTTGCCATAAAATATTCAAACATGGAAAATACCCTCAAATACATACATAAAAACAAAGCCCTTAAAATTGAGTGTAACAATAATGCAGAAGTTACAATGAAGCACCATAAACATAGGCAGATGGTGCCTGATTCAAGTTGTGCAGGTCACGTGACCTCTCCGACATCTTTCTACTCCTTTTCCTCAATTAAATTTAAAATGCTGCAAGGGCGCAATAAATTAATAAAGCAGAAGCATAATGCTGGGGGAAATGTCTGGCAAAAACGTACGCAAGCAAAGGTTAACCGGTAAACTAAATTGACTATGGAAACCTAAATCAGTGAACAAAAGTTGAAGTGTATACATGAGTGTCTTACCGCACCAGCTCTCCTTGACAGACTGTCCAGAGGCAAGCGTCGCACGGACCTACCACGGGGTTCACATAAGCGGAAGTGCTATGCACGCAGAGTCAAATATTTTATTATAGAAAATAAAATGGCAGAAATTAAATAAAATATTATTTTACATTTTTATCATTTTCTTATGGATTTTCATATTAATTTAGTGTCTCTTTATGACGGCGTTCATGCCAGAATTTCAGTGTTCTTAATCTCGATGCTGCGGGCACTTTGAATTTTATAACTAAACAATTTCAAATTAGCGACAAACACTTTAAAACATTTTAATACATATTAAATCTTGCAAATACAATAGAACACATTTTACACTGAAAAATAATATTTATATGAAAGTTCAAAATTATTGGCCTCTTTGCGTATGTGCGGGACACGTGACACATGCGTTGTGAGAGCTGTCATGACTAGCGCAGCTGGCTGTTAGCCGGCATCAATATAGATATGAGCACAAAGACCCCTGCGTGACACAAATCGAGATAGAGCAGCAGTGAAAGTATCTGAAGGTAAATCAGAAATGAACAGCTGATGAAAAGACAGATACATGCCTTCTGAAACTGAGCTTTTTGCAGCGTGCTGTGGTTTCTTGCAAACAGCAGAAGCATCATACACATTTCAATATGATCTTATCACTTTGCGACTGCACAAAATCCAAAATCTGCTAGCCAACTTTTCTCGCACTAATTGTGGATCAGCATGCAGATACATTATATGATAATGATTCACTAGTAGTTGAACAACATGATGGTCTTTTTGCAGGATAACAGGATGCTTAGCACAAACAGGAAGATTATAGTTTTCAAGGCACCTGCCCACCCTGAGCAATCCATCTTGATTAAGGAATGGAGTAAGATGCTTTATATGAGGTGAACATGGTTTGTTGCCTTTTAATGAATTGATTTTGTGGAAAAGGGCTGCCTGTTGAACCATATAGCAGATTTTTTTTGTGGCTATGTTCTATTCTCCAACAGAGAAAGATCCTTTAAGTTGATGTTCCCTCTTAGCATGGGGAATAAACCTCATTACCCAAGCAAGTACATGCACACTCTGCATCCATGTTGAAAATTGCTGAAACAGTTTCACCCCAGTTTCATCCTAAGTACCAACCAAGACAGCCATGCTACTAGATTGTTTGGGCCATGTGGAACAGGGCTGCGATAGCCATTAAGAACCTGCCTACCAGATCAATGTGATCAGGGGGCAACTGATCAGGCATCAGTCCGTGTGATGTAGTCAGCAGGATTGTCAGCTGAACTCATGTTGCGGATTACTAAGGAGAGTCCATTCCTGAATTTGAGACACACTATTGGCTACATACGTCTTTAATAGTTGGGGAACACTCCTGATCCATGCGAGTGTTACCATTGAATCTGACCATGCATATATTGACATGTCAGGATAGTCTGGAAGGTGAAGTTCCTGACAATGATGTAGGAGTTCAGTCACAAGGTGTGCTCCACATAGCTTAAGATGGGGTAGGGAGACACATTTTAGTGGCGCCACTTTAGTCATGGCCATAACTAACCTGACTGAAGTGGAATGACCTGAATACATTACATGGATACAGACAACAGCTGATTAATCCTTTTCTGATGCATCTGAGAAATCATGAAGTTGAACGCTTAGAAGATGAATGAGTGCATATGGATAGGGAATCAACAGATAGTTCATATTTACCATTCTGTGCATGAAGTGCTGCCAGGGATGCGAAAGTGATTTGGTTAGAGGGTCATCCCAACCAAGTCCATGTAGCCAACCATCCTAGAGGATCATAAATCCTAGCGACATATGACAACGCTGCTTGCTTCTACATACTAAGAGAAAGCATCTCCTTTTAAATTCCATTGTAGTCCTAAAATGCTATGAGCATGCGCTGAATCATTGGTGAACGTGAGCGTTTCACAATCTGCCACTGGAAGACCATCGAAAAGCTGGGGATGATTGGCAAACCATGTCCGCAACTCAAAGTATACCTTCTGCAGTAGTTGGATGAGTTCATCCCGCACAGCAAGAGCTTCTTCGAGTGATGGAGCCCCAGTAATGATATCATCAACAAATGTCTGAGTATGCAGCATAGCTGTTGCCAATACTAAGCTGCTACAGAGTTTGGATGGCTAAGAACGGAGAACTTACCACGCCATAGGTGACTACTCAACTCATACACGTTGAGCTCCTTTTCAGGGTCTGAACGCCATGAAATAACCTGATGGTTTCTGTAGTCAGGGTGCATGACAATTTGCCTATACATTTGTTTGATGTCACAACGAAAGACAAATGGCTGGGTTCTAAACTTACAGATAGTATCCATAATGTCAGATTGCAATTTGGTACCTGAATACAGTCATTAAGAGAATTTCCATTTGTCATTTTGGCACTTGCATCAAATACAAGTATAAGTTGTTAAGTTGTGGAGCTAGAAGGTTTCATAACTCTATGGTGAGGAATGATGTAATTTTGAGAACTGAGCTCTGGGACAGAGTGCATGGAGAGTTCCATATGCTTTAAGGCTTCATAATCTGCCATGAAATCAACATAGAGAGACTTAATTTCTGGTTGAGTGAGTAGCTTATGCTGCAATGACATGAAGCATCATGTGAGGGTGGTCAAGTTCCATGTTGGGATGGAATGGGAGACGAACACCATACCTACCTGAAGGAAGGTGATGGTGCATTTCCTTATAATGCTGCTCACATGTAATTTCATCTGGAGACGACAGAGGGAGTTTCTTCTAGTTCCCAGAATCTCTTGAGAACAGTTTTGTGTGTGTTGGTACACAACAATGCAATTGACTGTGCTGGTTGTTCACTGGTCTGGACAAGGGTTGCAGGGTATTTTCCCATCAGAATTCACTCAAGGCTGGTTTCGATGGCAACAGGCTTCCCTTCCCCCAGGCTCAATTTGCCTCCTACCAGAACTTGAGAAAACACCTTCACATCCAAAATGACTTCGACACCACCAGGGGTATCAAATGAAGGGTCAGCTAAAGGAAGAGAGCCTAATTTCTCCCTGATATTATCATCCACCTGTGTAGGGGGTAACTGTTTGGTTATCCTTGACACAATCAGTAGGGACTGGCTGAACTCTGATGCTCCCTTTGCAATTGTCATTTTACTAGTCACCATTTCCCTAATCTTAATGTGACCTTGAGACAGTCCGGATACCTGGTCTGTACTACAGACCCGGGACAAGCACAGCTTATGTGCCAATGCTTCCGACATAAAGCATCCCTGGGCAGTTGTGAAACCTTCCTTGACAATCAGCAATTTTCACTATGACTGTAGATAGAAGAATTACAATGCAAGTATAGGTATTCCCTCAATGTGTGAACTGCCATCAGTGTCAACCAAACCCAAGCTCAGTTGCTGATTAGCATGTGTGCCTGAAGTTGGTGGGTGTTGCGAGTCAGTTACCTGTCGGTCAGAGTGTAATGATGAATTATGCTTTCGGCCATATTGTAAACAGGTATGTTTTTAAGAACATTGTGCCACCATATGGGAGGTACCTAAACAATTATATTTTAAACATGTGCATTTTCCAATTTAACAGCTTCAATTTCTAAGAACTGCATGAGCTCAACAATATGTGGGAATGTGTCAGGTGATGAAGAGCGATTGTTCAAACTTTGTTTACATGGGCAAATCCAGCTTTTTCAACAAAATAGTCAGCAGTATGGGATTATTTTGGGTGACAGCATAATCTAAGTTTTCTAAGGCACTGCAATTTTCCATAAGGGTGTTGACAAAGTGGTGCAATTATTTATAATTTTTAGTAGTAACAGGAGAAAATTCCAAAATTCTGTTGATATGGAGTGAAGTTAGTTTTTGTGAATTATGATAATGGGATAACAAACTTTCCCATGCAATAGAATAGTTTTCGTCAGTTAAGGGTAGGCTTTTCACAAGCTGACATGCTTCACTTTTTAAACAACTGACTAAATATTGAAATTTTTCAACATTGGAAAGTGTGCGATTCTCATGAATTGTGGCTTGAAACAGTTGGTGAAATGTATGCCATTCCTCCCACTGCACTGAAAAGGTTGGTAGGTTCAGTTTGGGGAGTCTTGACATTCATGTGAGACACAAGAGTATAGCGAGTATCCAAAATAAATGCAGACAAATTTGAATGGCATTCATTTCATCAAGGAAACCTCATCATAACCCTTGGAAAGGGTTTCCAAGGTCAGAAAATTGTCACAACATTAATTGATACTTGCTTCGATGCTTTGGATATCCTGTACACGTAACTTAGCTTCCTTTGGACTGAAGGATGTTGCACGTTCAGCCGTCGTGAGTGACGACAGGCATGCCTGAACCTGTTTAACCTTATTTTCTTGAAGCTTTAGTTGCATCAGGCACCTTTTGAAATTCATTCTGATAAATTACCTTTCAACACTAGGCCAACGAACCAAGCGCAAAAAAGGGGGGCACCACAGAGACAATTACTAACGACTCACCACATAACATTCAAGATACCACATAACCTGTACATGTCGTTTGCAGATTTTGCATAATAGTCAATGGTAACTATTACAGAAACCAAATACAGCACAACACGAAAAACTACGCAAATATGTTACGTAGCTGGTCACCATTTTGCCGCGAATCCATGTCTTCGGACATTGAAAAAAAACAGAATAAACACCTGCATAGCTTCACTTCATATGTAGCAGTTAATTATCCGGCTCGGAGGACCAAAAATGTAAGGATGAAAAACAAACAATTGCACATATTTTCCGGAGGATCAGCGATAAATCCGAAATGTTGTGACAGACACTGCAGGAGACACTCGCTGGTCCGCTGATGAAGTTCATGCGCACACTTGATTTGTGCACCTCTTACACTGCACCATGTCACAATTTTTTCACATAGAATATCTGAACACAAGACTAAACAGATATATTAACACAGAAACACTTGTATTTTCACACAATTGTTTAAGTTCTGGAAAGTAACTGCAATCAAATAATTTCTTGAGTCATACATTTCAGCCTTATTGTTACTGAATGTTATTACATTTTTGTTACTGACAATGCGTAAAACACTCAATAAATTTTGTCGCATATTTGGCATATAATAGACATAATTAATTATAGTTTTGATGAGTGTTCCTTCAACACTGAAAAACATTATATTACCAATTTGATTAGCTTTTAGAGAGAAGCCATCACCTACCTTAATTTCAACAGGTCATTCTAAAGTTTTGTACTCACAGAAATATTTATCATCGTTCACGATATGATCTGAACATCCACTGTCCAACAGCCGAGCGACAGTTTCACTTCTTACTTCATTGTTGGTTGATGAATTTATTCTTGATGTTTTAACATCTACGATGAATAACTTGTTATTTATAGTAGGATTTTCTGCCATTATTTGTTTCTGTTTTTCGAATATTTTCCTCTCCATGTCGTATTTTCTCTTTGATTATAATTAAGTTTCCTCCAGTTTGTATTCTGACAATTTATTTGAATATGAGCTGGTTGGTTACATCTATAGCATATAATAGTTTTACTACCATAAATATATCGGTTTTGTTTTAATTTTGTTGTAAATTTAAATCTTTTGCTTTGTGTGAATTGAAAGTTTGTAACTTATTTTCATCGCTACTTGATTCTCTTTTCCTATAGTCCAATTATAATTTTCACTTGACTTATTCAACTGACTTTTCCTTTTCTGGTAATGCATCAATAATATTAACAATGTATGAGAAACTTTCTGGCAAAGATAGTAACATATAATTTAATTTGTCTTCCTTGTTGATGTCTTCACTTGCATTTCTCAACTGATTGCATGGTTTTTCGAATGTATTTAATAAATCTACGGATTATAAGTTTCTTTCATTATAAGCTCTAAAAGCTTTTTTTTTCACAATAACTTACTTGCACTACTTTTCGGCAGATATGTTTCATCAAACTTTTTAATCATATCTTTTCAGTTGCTTCTGACAAGTGTTAACACCATTAACTATATAAATCTTAGCATTAATTTCCATTTTAAATCAATTTTTTTTCAAACGTACCTTGAGGCTTAACATGTTGTATGACTTAATAGCAGTTTTCCATTTCCAAAAACAATTTCATTCTGAACCTCCATTTATTGTAGTTGGTTTCATCAAATGTTTGAAGAATAAAGTCTTCTCTATTTTTTGCCATGTAGTTTAGTTTAGCTTGTTTCTTTTTTCACATTTAAAAACTACGGACATCTGCTGCCATGTTGGAATTTTCTGTTAATTAGAGTCATACATTCGTAAACACTGCTTTCAAATCCATACAGTTATTAAATCACTTTTCAACTCTTTAAGTAGATGCAAGACTCCTGTTTTCAAAAATAAAACAAAACACATTAACATTTTCATAGAGAGTGAATTCTCGTACTACAGAAATCACTATTTTAACAAATTGCAATAAAACACTCTTTTAAGGACTCTTACATTGCAAACCTCTAATCTGTAAAAAATCAGACGTTGTTGAGCAATTTCCCACAATCCAACTGTGGTATAAACCTGTGAATCATCATCAGTGCTCTGTCAGAGTATGGGGTATTCAAAATAATGGGACACTGGCACAAACTATGGTACATTTTCATACCATTACAATCTCATCATGGTACACAAGGTCAAATTATGGTACAAGTACCATGAAATGGTATGACTAACATCAAGCCATGCATACCCTTATAAATTTATTTAGTTGGTCTACAATGTCTCATTCATATCAGTCCCTATTCTTAACAGTTAGCCCTTTTTTTTGTTTGTATTGTTTTTGGCATGTTTTAAAATAATTATTTGTTACCTTTTTTACCATATAATTTCCCTAATTTTCATATCCCTGTCTACGATGGGATCAGATACACAATGTCCATCAGATACACAATGCACAATTGTGTGGAAATGTATCAGTAACTGCAGTAGAGCCTATAAACACTTTTGTAAAATTATCTCCCCCTTATTTTTTAAAGTTGCTGTAAAGTGAGCCGTTAATTCAGTGCGGTGTTGCAGGATGTCGGAGTGCCAGAAAGTGCCGAGCAGAACGAGTAGCACGTCATCACTGCTCTCTCCAGACTCTCCAAACTCCAAGCTGCAGGCGCCGAGCCCTCTCATCACCCGTCGCACGAGGACTGACTCTACGTGAGTTTAGTTGTCCATGCTCACAGTCCAACCAAATTTCACATCTGGTCTCCATCTGCAGAATTATAGTTCTTTATTAACATGTTACAGGGAATGCTAATGGATACATATTTTTTAATGCTTTATTAAAACATTTTGTGTGGCACTAGTTTAAAAAGATGAAAGACTTCTTTTTGTTGTATGGTGTCACGTAACAAATAATAACATTTGTAGTGTGAAAAGAAAGAGAATTTTTAAATGAATAATTATGTAGGTGTTGTCAGGTGTGCATGTGATGCTTGGCAGAATTCCTACAGCACAGCTTACTTTCTCTTTACTCGTGGTGTTGAGCTTTAATGTAATGATGCTATGCGAATTGGCTTCTATTTATTTAACACTAAGTGTGGGAAAAATGCTTTTACCTTTAAAATGCAATGAAATAATGACTAATTCTTTGTATCAAAACCAGGTAGGGAATTGATGTGATACTCTTGACACATTGGCAGTGATCATTAATGAATTCTGAGTTACGTGAAGACACATTACCTTTCAAAAAATATAGACATAGACAAAGCACAAATATTATACCATTTGTATGAAATGAGACACTGAGGCATAAAATTTCCCTTGAGAATGAAATACTAAAATTACTTTCAAATACTACACAAAATATAAACCATTAATTTAGAGTGTAAGAAAGATCTAGTTTTATTGCTCAAATTGTACGTGGAGAATTGGAAATTAATTCACAAAATAAAATAATTCAGTGCAGATAATCCAGAAATGATAGTTAAATCAATGAAAATAACTGTCTTTCAATTAGAAAATCAGTAGTGATAGATCTGAATTCTAAATCACGTCTCAAAGATTAGCAATGAAAATTTGTAATTTACGTGAGAAATTAAAGTTCAATTGGCTCATAAAATGTTCATAAATTAATCTTTGTAGAGTTCAGAGTTTTGTACAGCTATAGAGCAAGGAATCTTATCTGCTTGGTTCTGGTTAATGTCCGACCAAATATACACCCTTCATTTAATTTCAGAAAATAATTTGTAAATCCAAAAAAGTTAATTACATACTGAAAACTGTTCAAAATGATTGCAGCACACCTACGTAACAGTTCTTTAAAATTGCAGTACCATACCTGCAGTAGGTCATACATATTCAGCACTGGTGGAGCATTTGTAGCATTTTAAAATCTATGTGCAATGCATTTAGCACCTAGGGAGAGAGTGTCAATCAAAAGGGGTTCACACTGTGACACTAATTAAAAACTGGAAATTCCATTATATTAGTCATTTCCTGAGATGTGGCAGTTATCTTATCACAACGTTAATCAAATACATTCCTCCGTGGCAAAACATGCTTGATCAAGTCAGGTCACTTGCAAAGAGAAAATGGTGACAAAATAATTAACAATTCCAAAGATAATTGAGCTCAGTTCACATAGAAAAATAGAAGAAATAAATCTGTCAAAATAAGTGAAATATAAACAAGTAAATAAATAAGAATTTCTAGGTGATGTCCTGAATTACAATTATAATTATTCCTGAGGGTAGGAGCTTTAAGATTACATTCAAAATAAATAAAAATTCAATTCAAAACAAACCAAAAAACAAACAAATGACTTTAAGTGCTGAAATCACTATCTATATTAGCTATAATATTTTTGATGTTCAGGCTGTTTTCCAATTGGCACTTTTTGTTTAAAAATTGTCATGTAATTAGGACCAGTCCTTGACGTTGACTTTTTCAAGTGTAAGCAAGCAATATTTTGGATATTTTGGCACCCCCTATTTTCCCCCTAACCCCTGCATAAAATATCATCAAACTATTATTCAGTTGCTGTTCCTACTTTCTAGAATGTTAGTATGCACCAGTAACTGAATACCGTTATCAATATACTCTAGAACAATAGTTCTCAGCCTTAGAGAGGTTGTGGCTCAATAATTTAGTTTTTATAGGGTCTAACACGTGGGCCTGGCCCCAAAAAATTTACTCATAAGTACCTTTCCATTGTTTTTTTAATTCATTCTTTATATAATTATTAATGGAATCTAGTAGCATACAGTAGTTTCCCCAGGCCAACATTATAAAATAAACTTGAGTAACTTACATATTCAGAATATTTTCGCCTCATTCTTCATTTATGAAATGAAACTAGCCATTCAGAATGCGGCTTTGCTGTGCTTAGAGGCATGATGTCAAACAAAGAAAAGACGTATTAACATGCTTTTTTGATTGAAAAAGCATTTGCATAGGCATTTTTGCAGGCATGTTATTTGCCGGCCATTTTGTAAGAATGTGCAAATTGAAAAAATTAAGTGCTTGCGTTATATTTTGGGAACTATTTCACAGATTTAAACCAAATTTGATACATTGAAAGTGTGTTATGTAAGCATTTAATTCAGAAACAGATAATAACATTAAATATGCCATTTTGGAAGATAGTGCACGCTGATAAAATAATGCTTTCCCATTATATTTCGGGAACTATTTAATCACTTTAAACAAAATTTACTATGTTGGCAGTGTATGATGTAAACACTGAATTCAGAAACCTCTTATATAATTGGTCTGCCATTTTACAAGTTAGTGCAAATTGAAAAAATTGAGCTTTTATGTTATATCTTGGGAACCATTTAACCAATTTAAACCAAATTTGCTACATTGACAGTGGTTGCGTTGAATAGTAATAATGTTATTAACCGGCCGTTTTGGAAGATATTGCAAGAAAAATAATAAGGTTTAGCACTATATCTCGGTATCGACACAATTGATTCCTGCCAAATTTGGCATATATGTAACACTAATGTAGGTCATGTCCATATATTTGCAATTTAAATGGCTAAGGTACTTATTTTTAAAATGGTTCTGATATAAATATTTTAGGTTTATTTGCAATATCTACCATACTGTTTGTCCAATTCCAATAAAACTTGCTATATTCAAATTATCTGTCACAAGTATCAAATGTGTCAACCCATGGCCTCTTTATATAACCATTTTGTAAGATAGCACCACACAAAAATGAAGTCTTAATGTTATATTTCGGAAAATATTTAACAGATTCCTACCAAATATGGCACTCGAGTAATACTATGACAGATGACGTAAACTAACATGTTTTAGAGGGTCAGACTATTATTTTCAAAACGGTGGGCATATGAAGAACTTAAAATATTAAGCTGTATGTGCAAAAACTTGCAACAAATTTAAACTTAACTTTGTATGCTGGCATTATCTATTACAACAATTATGAGATTTGAATACCAAGAGCCTGTTTTCCCCATTTTTTAAAATAGTGCTGAAGAAGTAAAGTTTTGTGATATATCTGGAAATAATGAACCAATTCCTTCCAAGTCAGGCAAACAAGTAATACTGTGGTCGGCCATATAAATTGACGGGCTATGTTTTAAGAGGGCTAGGTGCTTATTTTCAAAATAGTGACCATATATATGTTATAGCATAGCATGCTATATCTATGAAACAATAGAACCAATTTCAACCTAAATTTTTTACTGAAAGTATGTGCAAACATTATATTAGAGAACACACAAACTCATTTGTTTGTAATTTTGGAAGATAGCATCACATGAAAATTAAATTTTTGTGTCCTATCTTGGGAAACTATTAACTGATACCCACCAGATTCAGGTAACTAGTTATGATTATGTAGTCCATCTAAATTTAAATATGACCAGGCAGTCAAATATTTTCAAAATCACAGCAATGTAAATATTTTATGTGAATATACCACATGTCCCAAACAATTTCAGCAGACTTAGAAAGTGCCAATAAATCTCAGTTTTGTTCTCCAGAAATGAAGGTACCACCGCATGAGAAAATTGAACTTTTGTTTTATTCTTAAATGCATGAATACAAAGAGTTCTTTGCAATGATTTTCGAAGGCAAGATGAGAACTTCAAAGTGGATTTAGCCCACTAGTTCTCAACTCTAGATGATTTACTGAATTGGGTGTCCAGCCCGAACAGCCAAAGAACCAGATCTGCCAGTGGTGTGGCTGCTGCTGGAAGGATATCCATGAAGTATTCAGTTGATGGACTGGCTTGCTGGCAATCTGGGGTATGCCTTGAGACTCCACGAGCTGAAAGCCACATTGATGTTTTTACCATCTTCCACATTCTTCAACATTTTTATGCATTCTGTAGCATCCATTCGATAGACTGTAGTTTCAGTTCCACTGTCTCCAGGTTTTCTCCTTTACCCACGATGGTGTCCACATGTGTATTGGCTACCAGAATCACAAGTTCCATCATTACTTGGTATGAGACATCTTCCATCATTGTCTTTGTGAATATGCAGCATAAGAAAACTTTGCCCGAATTTCGATATGCTGTAACTCATCCTCAACAGACTGCAATCAACTGATCAAACCGATACGTGTATCTCCCATTATTTAAGGGCCAGTCTTTAACTATCGTCAAAAATTAGTTTTTCTCTTTCCAGCACAAGGCACATATATCTTTGAAATCTCATAGCACTATGTCCGTATTGACATGATCGTCATAAACATGGCGTAAATTTGTATTGTCCATACGAAATGGCACCAACCTGTTTGCATAGTCGCGAAGCATCTGCTTGGATATGCTTGAATAAGTCTGGCTGAGGTACACACAGTCAACGTTCTCGTGTCGTCCCATGCTAAATTATTCTTGAATGCAAGTTTGTTTTTTGCAGGCAATATCACCAAAAACAAATACATATTGAGTTTTGCAATGCTTCGCTCAGAGATGTGGTGGCTTAATTATCGCTATATGGGAAATAATCAATGCCTCCACTGCTTACGGTACTTGTGCCAGTTGCTGGTATTTCAGTTGCTGGAGCAATTTTGAATATAGGTACACATTCTCAAACCAAAGACCATTCTCTTCTTCCAGTAGGCTCAGTAGGATGCATGTTTTCCCACAATTTGATGTTGCAGCGATGATGCAACTTACTGTATTCGGAAGTAGGCTTCCATGTCATGATTCGTGGAAAATATCTTCAGGATGAATGTGTATGGGTAGAGTAACATCTTGCATGATAATACGAATGTTACCATTACTATCTTGCAGTGAGTGCGGTGCATGCAGTGCTAAGTACAGTGCATGCAGTGCTGCTCGTGGTGTGTGCGGTGCTGATTACAGCACGTGCGGTGATGATTGCGGTGCATGTGGTGATGATTGTAGTTGCAGAGAACCAGTGCTACAAGTTTTAGAATGTTTCTTTAAAATATTACTTCGTGTAAACTGCCTCTGACAGAAATTGTACTGAAATATTATCATGGAGTTTTTATCGTGCAGGTCGTTATTTCATGTCAATGCACACTACGCAGAGATGTAAATGCTTCACTGCAGAAGTGACAAAGCAGATGCAACATTGGCATTTTACGTCTCTACTGTTCCAAATTTAGAATGGTACTGAAACGAAAATGTATAAAAGGAGCGTATTTATACTTTGGTGAAAACTTGATCGCAGAATCGGCACTGGCAACAACCAGTTAGTGATGATGCAGGTCACAGCATTGTGATTGTTGAGGTCAAAGGTAGGCGTTCGTATTCACAATTCATCTTAGATATATGGGAACACACTGAGAAAACCCAAATGCTCACTGCGCCCTCAAAGAAAAACACAGCACAGGTACTAAATTTATTCTATAAATAATTATGTATATTCGTATCTTATTTAAATACAAGTATATGTTTTTCTATAAATAATTATATGTATTCCTATCTTATATAATTACATATAATATTCTATACATAATTATGTATATTCCTGTTATATATCTCTGTGTGTGTGTGCGTGCATGTGTGCAGTGTTTTTTTTTTTTTTTTTTCCTGGGGCGATTGAGTATTTGGGTTTTCTGAGAGTGCTCCCATGCCACGAAGATGAATTGTGTTTACAAAGGCCTGCCTTTGATCTCGATGATCATGGAGCTGCGATCTGCAGTATTGCTAAGTGCTTGTCGCCATTGCAGATTCTACGATCGAGTTTACACCGAAGTATAAATATGCTCCTTTTATACTTTTTTATTTTAATATAATTCTAGACTTGGAACGGTACGGACGTAAAAAGCCAATGATGCATCTGCTTTGTCGCTTCTGCGGTAAAGCATTTACAGGTCTGCACAGCATGTGTCGATATGAAATTACGACCTGCAGGATGAAAACTTCAAGATTGTCTTTTCAGTGTGATTTCTGCCAGAGGTAGTTTACACAGAGTGATATTTTGAAGAGACATTCTAAAACTTGTTGCGCTGGTTCTCTGCAACGACAATCAGCACTGCACATACCGTAAACGGGACTGCACACACTGCAATCAGCACTGCATGCACTGCACTTAGCACTGCATGCACCGCACACACAGCAAAATATTAGTGGTAACATATGTATTATCAAGCAAGATGTTACTCTACTCATACACATTAATGGTGAAGATGAAGATATTTTCCACAAATTGCGACATGGAAGCCTATTTCCTAATACAGTGAGATGCATTGTCACGGGACCATCAAATTGCAGGCAAACGTGTGTCCTACTGAGCCTGCCGGAGGAAGAGAACGGTCTCTGGTTCAAGATTGTGTACCTATGTTCAAAATTGCTCCAGCAACAGAAATACCATCAATTGGCATGAGTATTGCAGGCCTTGGAATGCATGGGTTATTTATCATGAAGCGATAATGAATACGTCGTACCTCCAAGTGAAGCATTGCAAAACTCTCTATTTGTCTTCAATGACATTGCCTGTGAAAAACAAACTTGCATCCAAGAATACTTTAGCATGGGATGATACATGAACATGGACTGCGTGTACCTCAACCAGACTTACTCGCGTATACCCATACAGATGCTTCACGACAACGCAAACTTGTTCGCCCGGTTTTGCATTGACAATATGAATTTACGCCATGTTTACGATGATCACCTCAATACGGACATGATGCTATCAGATTTCAAAGATATGTGTGCCTTGTGCAAGAAAGAGAAATATGGATTTTTGACGATCGTTAAGGAGTGGTCCTTATATAATGGGAGGCACAGGTGTGGTTTCAATCAGTTCAGAGCCGTCTGTCAATAATGAGGTACAGCATATCGAAATTTGGGCAAAGTAGCCTCGACGATGGAGGTTGTCTCGTACCGAGTAATGATGGAACTTGTGATGCTGGTAACCAATACACACGTGGCCATCATCGGGGGTACGGGATAAAACCTGTAGACAGTGGAAATGAAACTACAGTCTATCAAATGAATGCTGCCTTTTGTGCAACTGAACAATGCAGAATGCATAAAAATGTTGAAGAATGTGAAAGATGGTAAAAACATCAGTGGCTTTTAGGTAGTGGAGACATACCTCAGATTGCCAGCAAGTCAGCGCCAACTGAATACTCCATGGACAGACAGCTTTCCACAAACAGCCATGCCACTCAATTTGGTAAATAATCTAAAACTGAGAACTAGTGGGCAAATCCACTTTAAAGTTCTCGTCTTGCCTTCGAAAATCATCGTAAAGAACTGTTTGTATACATGCATTTATGAAAAAAACAAAAGAAAAATTTATTATGACAGTTTAAGTACTTTTCAGGAATGGTCATTTTCACCATTCTGTACACACCAATAGCAGGCGGCATAGTTGAGAAATTAATGCCAACTATGTGTTGAAAATATAATCCTATATGGAGGGTGCCATGAGTGCAACTTATACTTTAAAAAATACATAAATAAATATGGCTGCCACCTGGTGGGTGAATTAATACAGTAGCGCCACCTAGGCGAGGAAAACATATTAAATCCAAGACGACAGCCTCCAACAATGTATAAAGAAATGACACACGAAAAAAACTAAGATGGTGGCATGTGGTAGAATGAGTATAGGTGGGGGGAGTGGGAGTGAGGGAGTTAGTCGTCTGCTGGCCATGGTGCTGGGGGGACCTCCAAAAACGAAATTTTTAAAAAATGAGTTTTTTTTAATAATAATTTCTTTATAACTTTTACTAGTACATTTTTTATAAATTTTTTGGGATTTTTTAAGAATTGTTTTGAAATTTTTAGGATTTTTTGGGTTTAAGGTCATTCGAGGTCATAGGGTTATCACCTGCACGTAATATGGTGGTGGTAGTGGCATAATATGCTTGCAGACATTTATGAATTTTTTCTTGAGTTTTTGTTTTCAAAGTCACGGGATCAAGGTCAATGTCACCTGCACCCAATATGGTGGAAGTAGTCTGTAATGTGATATGCTATTATAGCTGACTTTTATGAATTTTTTCTTGAGTTTTGCTTTCAAGGTCACAGAGTTAAGGTCAAGATCAGCTACACCCAATAAGGTGGTAGTAGTCAGTAATGTAATGATTGCTGACTTTTATAAACTTTTCTCGAGGTTTTGTTTTTAAGGTCATGGTGTCAAGGTCACCTGCTTCCAACATGAAGGTGGTAGGTAGTAATATAATATGCTTACTGACTTTTATGCATTTTCCTTGAGTTGTTAGTTTTCTAGGTCTAAGGGTCAATTTAAAGGTCCCTTGCATCCAATATGACAGTAGTAGTCTGTAATGTAATATTCTCGGTGACTTTTGTGAATTTTTTCGTTTAAAAAAAAAAATTAAAGAAAAAAGAAATTTTTTAAAGGAAACGGGTAATTTTTAGTAAAAAAAAAAAAGAAATTGTTAGAGAAAATCGCACTGGGGAGCTATAATTTTAAATATTTTTAAAATAATATATTTTTACTTAATTTTTTTGGAAATGTTGGATTTTTGAGGTTATAGGTCCTTGAGTCCTGCCCTCCTGGCTCGGAGTTATGAATTATGGTCTCCTGCTCTTAGAAAAACAGGAAATTTTTAAGGGGAAAAAAGGAAAATTCCAACATGGCGGCCAACCAGCACCTAACTGCTATGCCAGATGCCATTGGCTCAGAACCTAACAAATCATTCTACTAAAGAGATCAATTTAAAAGACTGCCTATCCTAACATAGTTTCCACGTGGGAGAAGCATGGCAGTTTCATAAAACTGCACGGGCAAGAAAGAAGAGTCCCTAGGCGGTAATTACCTTTTTTTTTGGGTGTTACAATCACGCCATCGTCGAAGCATCACTAGGTGGCGTTAACCAGCAACGCCGTCCAGATAAGTACTTTGTACAACTAGAATGGTTTATCTTGAAATTGTGTTTTACCTCGCTCACCATTAATTGGAAATGTGTATACATATTTATTTTTTTGGTTGAACTGTATTTTCCCGTATGCAAGATCATACCAGACACATGAGGTGGCGATCTGTGCTCTACACTAGCTAGTTTCAGTAAATTTAGATTAAACAAATTAATTCAAGAGCTGGTAATTATTATAAAAAGAGCTCTTTCTTAATTTTATTCATTATTATGTTTGTGAGAGAGATGATATTCGAGTGAACTTCACTTAATTCAGTCTCTTCAATCCTTACGTCAGCATCAATTTCTTTGTTTTCTTTCATTTCAGTATGTTTAAATTGTAATTTTAAACCATTTTCTTTCCTTGACACTAATTTCATTGCGTAATTAATTGCTGCTTAATAAATATAATATTGCAAGTGATATCTCAGTGTCCTCATTATTTGTAGTGTAATTATTCAATTTTATTGCCTTCCTGTGTTTTTTGCCAGTGTGTCTTATTTTTTGTATATTCAGTTGTGGTATGTTTCTTGATCACGCTAATGTCAACATTGATACACTCTGGTTGTTAGATTCGGTACTGTGTTACCATTAGGGCTTTGAAATGTTTGACTTGCAGAAGGTCTTAAAAAGATTTTTTTTCCTCTTCTGTTAAGACAAACCTAAAGTGCCACTTGTTTTTAATGAAAATTGTTGTTTCTTGTATGTTAAGCAATAATGAGCACTTTAAGATTGTGTGGAGTGGTAAGCTGCATGGCTTTAGATATATAACAGGAACCAACAATGGCTAATTTAAATTTTTGTTTTAATATATATGTATGTCACATCACATGCCAGTAAGAGCTATCTGAAATATTTGTTAATAACAGAAAATCCCATTTTGTTTTGCCTAAATCATGC
This sequence comes from Dryococelus australis, assembly GCA_029891345.1. NCBI lineage: Eukaryota > Metazoa > Arthropoda > Insecta > Phasmatodea > Phasmatidae > Dryococelus > Dryococelus australis. The sequence goes on along the minus strand of CM056997.1, from coordinate 101,171,420 downwards.
AGAAGCCTATTACACAAGTTAGCTGTGGTTTGAGTATCACATTCAAGGTATCTATTTTATAGGGTACTGTTTTACTTGTCTATGCGTACATGAACTATTGTTGTCGTCATTAATGAACATTATTTGATGCTGCTATTTTACGCGCGCGCGCCTGCGCGTGTGTGTGTGTGTGTGTGTGTTTTTTTTTTTTTTTTTTTTGCATACATGTTATTTTGAAATCTGCCAAGTTGTTACCGCACAATATTTTTTTACAACTCTGTGTATGATAGCAGTTAAAAGCCAGAATTCACAAAAATTAAGGTTATTCAGCACATTCGCCAAGCCTAGTGGTATGTTTTACAAGTTGAGGTATATACAGTTGATTTTATGTAGTTTACTCTCAGATAATAATCTTGTGAGTTATTTTTAATATCCTGTGGTACAATGTGTGAAGGAAGTAATGTTGTTCTCTTTATTACCTACAAATGTGACTGATTTTCTTTCTTTGTGATTCCATGTCAGGGCTGCTCGAGCATTTGAAAATCCTGTGGAAACCGGAGTAGTGAAAGTGTTTTCTCGCTCCAAAGGCCACGGTTTCATCACTCCTAACAAAGGCGGTGAAGACATATTTGTCCATATTTCTGAGTGAGTATGATTATGATGATTCACAGTTGGTCATGCATTTGCTTTTCTTTGCACGAGAACTTTGATAAATTTAGAAGAAAACAAAATTCACATTTTTTTTCTGACAACTGTGGTGATTACCTTAGCAAATACAAGGTTGAGCAATTTATGATATGAATACTTAAGCCTACATTGTATACAAAGATGTGCTAAAAATCCATATAGTAAGGCTACTTTTTAAGCGTAGTTTTACATAACAGAAAATAGTTTACAATGTAGAATATTTCACAATACATTCAAAAGATGAATTTAGTTAGGAAATCATTTCATGCTGTTTATAAGTTACAAGACAAAATAATCTGTTATTCTCAAAAAGTTTTCTGTGGAATTTTCAGAGGTCCTGCACATGTTCATTGTTTAGAAAGAATCAAATACATTTGAACTATTGGGCAGAACATAGAGGTGGAGCTAATAAAACTCTTTTTTGTACCGTGGTGTGGGATGATGATATATTTATAAAGTTACATACAAGCCACACCTAATTAACAGCTTAAAGTACGTAGAAAGAGCACAATATTTGTATAAGGATAGCACCAACTGCATGAACATATAAAGGTAATAAATAATTGTTAAGAAAAAATAAAAATAAATATATTTTTCTGTTTGTAAAGATTTGGCTGTTGAAACCACACGTCAAATAATATGTTTTTTGTGTTTTCCTCCATATAGCTAGATAAGTAGTTATAATCCAGGTTTAAAAGCTTCCAGTGGTGTTTTATCTAGAATAAACTGCACCTCCCATGCCAGCTCGGTGTTGGTTTGTATTTTTCCTTTTACTTATTTGCATATGTATGTACTATCAATGCCATCAACTTAAATTTTTATAACAGCCCTTGAATCATCTGTAATGTTTTTATGGTTCCACATTTGGTTCTTTACCTGTGGTAGCCTTGCTTAACCAGTTTTGGTATTCTCTGAGTAAGTTTGGTCATGGTTTGCATTCAGGTGGTCATTATTTCTGCCTTCTTGCTGCTGTGGGGTGATTTCTCCATCCCAATTCCAAATCAAATGAATGCTGTAGTATTTCCTTAACATTTTTTGTTCTTCACCTTTTTTTATCAGTCTTCAAACTAAGCTGTTTGAAACCACCACCACCACCACCACCACCACCACCATCCTCATCGCTTCCAGCATGTGGCCGGGTCAGCTTGGTAAAATTCCTCCATCTTCCTCTGTCTCTCCACTACTCTCCTGTTTTCTCCTTCCAGCTCTCCTTTGGTTTTTCTTGTGGCTGTCTTCCATTGTATTTGAGTTCCAACATCCTTTTTGTCAACTTGTGACTGCCTATCCTCTTGACGTGCCCATATCATGATATAAAAATAGAAAAAATTTATCTTGAATCAGTTATTTTAGATACACCTTTAGTTCTTCTGCATCCACAAAGCTTATAGTCAGTGGAATTTGTGTTAAAGAAAGTGGATCTCGTGGATATGGTTCTGAGCCAGCATGCTGAGAGAGTTCTTGAAAATCTTTTGCTGACATGCTTCTTATTATTATTATTATCATCATCATCATCATCATCATCATCATCATCATCATCATCACACAATTTACCACACAGAACACTTCAGTGTAACTATGTTTTTTGAGAATTCTTTTATGTAATGTCCATTGCCATCAGTTATAGCTAGTCACTCAACATGGCAATATTACCACAAGCTGTAAATATAATTTATGAAGTAGCTGGGTCTACATCAAAAAATGTCACAATTAATTCTGGTAAAAACAGTGCGTCATATTAGATATTTCACGAATGCCATAGTAAGAAACGTAGTGTGCACCACACAATTTTAAGGAAAATACTAACACAACTTTTCTCATAGAATATAAAACAATTTCTAAAGTCACAAAATAAACCATATGAAACTGTTATAAATAAAACTCATGTGTTTCCCATTACCCACTACTGCCTCAGCATGCTCAAAGTTCTGCTGTGTTGATGCATGATGCCCTGTAGACTAGAACACTACGTCAGGTGAAGGCAGGTTTTTGTTGGGTGTTAAATCAGGCACACCCTATTCTGGTGGGAGTTCTCACATTTATTCAGTCCCTACATGGTACTGGGGCTTTCCCAGTGTAGAGAGCTAGCCTTGTTGGTTTTTTGTCAGAGCACTGAGTCAGGTTCTGCCAATGTAATCTTTAGCTTCAGGTTCTGTGCTTTGGGCGGTATACCTGGGCTACCGATATTACTGGTACTTGGGTGAGTTGCTGGTGGAATAACTGTGCTTGTAGATGCTGAGGGTTCTTGAGTGTTTTGGCAGTAAGGTTTTGTTCTTGTCGGTGGGGACATAGCAACAGGCATGAAGTTAGCCATGGAAGCTGCCTGCTGCTGATCAGGCTGACTGAGATACCCTGCAAGCCACGGGTGTACCTCCTAACTTAAGCGGGTGGGAGCATGGACCAGATCCCTCGGTATCTCTGATGTGATGGGGACAAGTAAATGTCGCAGAGCTTGGGCTTGTTCTGTAGGAAAGAGCTGTCCGATGGTGACGACGAGGGCAGGGGCCAGCGCTTGCTAATGCCCAGAGACAATGAGCACCTGCTTAAATTTCTCCTTGAGTCCACTGCGTCTGGAAAAAGGCATTTGGAGTTCACAACACACTCTCACATCTGTGAGGGGAAAGGCAGGGCTTGTGTCTCTCTCTATAGTGTTGAGCTACGTGAGCGGCTGCCGATGCTGCGGACTCCTTAGTTCAGCACATGGTGCGAAGATGCAATGAGTATTGAAAGTCAAGCCTCGCTGTCTGCAGTTCCTACACTGGGGTGTTGGCTTCAGCTGCGTCCTCCCAATCCAGAGAACATCCCTTCCGACACAAATATGCAGTGGAAATGGTGAGCACCGAACAGACAAGCTGGTCTGAAAACAGTTACGTGTGATTGGGCTCCGCCATTCTACCTACCGGAGTATGTAGAAAGGTTGGCCGTACCTAGTGCTTGTGGCTTCGGCAAAGTGTGTCTTCGCTCGATAGAGTATTGTTCCCAAGGTCACCTGCATTTCTCTCAAGGGCTAGGTCAACTAGGTAAGGTGCAAAGTCTATCAGGAACGTGGTACTCGGGGATTGGTTTAGACCTAATGTTTATTCCGTGCTATTGGAAGTAAACATGTGGTGATGCACTACCTCGTACGTTTATCAAGAACTTACGGGAAGCTCAACCTACACAAGACAGGTAGAGGTGACCTGTTTCTAAGCTACATGGGACAGGGTAGTCTAGCGCTGTGATAACTATAAACTATGACTGACTCCCTACACCATTGTTGCCCAGAAGGGGCCGCAAAGTAGTGTGAATAGATGTGACTGTTAATCGGGATGGCATGATGCTTGGATTACTAAGCAGGGCATGACAGGATTAGTCCCAATAATGGGGCTAAGGAAGAGGTTTTCCTTGGCACGAAGGTGTGGTTAAGGAAGGAAGGTATTGCTAGGAATGAAGCTGGCAAGATCTCCGGCGGCAAGCGTGGTTGAGATGAGCAGGCCTGTCAGTGTATCCAGCAACGCATGCTGCAGTTAACTGAAGATTGGTCCTGAGTCGAATTCTGACTCTGTATTTATACTTTGCTGGGCAGCTGCTCGGCGTTCATTGGCTGGCGTGTCTTGGGTGAGGGATGGCAAAAAGTATAGCTCTCTGGCGTTACATCACCGGCCATTTGGGAGAATGGAAGACAAACAACAAAACATACTAGAGGTGCCCATTTAGCAGTGGTTAATAGTACTCCCTGCTTTGAGTTTGACTCATACCGCACTGCTGTGCAGAGTGCCTGCACACCCTACTGGTCGACTTCGCCCCATCAGCGAGCGTTAAGACCATTTGGGGCAAGTCTAAAGCAGCATAAATTTATTCCAGTGGCAACGCATTGGACAACTACAGACACAAGAATAATTAACACGTTTAATTATGGAAATTGTACTGCCCATCCAGAAATTGACATGGGTTCCCCACCCCCGAGACTAGAGATTGTTTTACCCGACGAGCCCCGTACACGCCAGAGCTGATAAGAAAGTTGAAAGAGTTACCACAGGATGGCAGCACCCCTGTGACCAGTGACGTCATCAGCCTCCAGCCAGGGCGATAAGAAATGCACTGCGTCACCCACTACCCTGAATAACCAACCCCTACGCTGGAAGGCTACCAACTCCCGCACCTCTGTGACAGCCATGAAGTGGAGATTTAGACTATATAAGGAATCCTGAAAACGCTCTTGCAAGAGTTCTGCGGTCCACTGACCGCAGAGGTTGGAGGGCTCTCCTGTATAAAGCCTCTACCTCTCCTAGTGTGAAGGTTACCCTTCTTGTTCAGCAGCTTGTGAAGGTTCTCCTCCAACAGCTTCGGTACCTACCCCCTCAGCACGTGGAGGAAACCCAGAGGGAGGAACCAGTGGTAACTTCGTCGACCTCACGCTGCACCCTCTTACCCAAGTCACTCCTTGACTTCCGCGGTAGCAGGTCGTCGCGACGTCCCTTCTGGACAACCACCTCTCAAGTTTTTAGTTCGCTGTAAATTACAACTACTAGTTAATTATGAGCTAGTTTTGTTGCAGTTAATTTTTTCTGTTCATGTTCGCCTTCACCTGTAGAAACTTAAATAATTAATTAATTAATTATTTTATATTGATGCATACCACTCCTACTACTAATTAACTACAATTACAACTCATTGCTCTTTACGTGAAGTATACCCTAACTTTAACCTATGTAAGAGTTTTCTACATCAACCACCCACGAGAAAATTGTGCATGCAACACTTTGCACATAATTTCTCTTCTGCTTAAATCTCCCGGGCGGCCGAGCATGTTGCTACAATGTTATGCAACCAGCGGGCACACCGCCTCTCCCCCCTCATCCCGCACTGAGCCTACAAGCCGCCCGCCATCGGGCAAGGCTGAGCACTACCGAAGATGAATGAAGCAGTATTGCGGACTACTGCTGACGAGAAAATTTTTTACCTCCACACCAGGGCAGAAGGATGTCTTACCTTCCCCACACCCTGCTGCAGCAAGACTTGTGCACTATATAAGTCCATGTGCAGCGTGCTCCAGCAGTCATTCTTGTTTCTTCTCTTGCGACATCCCAAGCGCTACCTAGTGCTGGGACCTCCAGAGATCTACGAAGTCTTACGTACGCCTCCTGAGGCAACTTCCACCAGCAACGACCAGTCATCTAGTGAACACGCTAAAATTCACTTTGTCTCTTCTAGACACCCATTAGTAGTACAGTTAAACAGTAATTTACTTTGTATTCATCTGGAACTATTTCCTTTCCTTTGTAACTCAAAACCAGGTGGCTTACACCTGAACAACGCAGTTACCTTCAGCACTCCACTGTTCGGTAGGAGGTAGCACGGGTTGCAAATTTATTGTGTTCTCAATAAACATCTATTGTTCTCTGTCCTTAAGCTTTTTTCTTTAGAGTACTTTTCTGTTCACAGGCTCGATACAATATACGACGTGCAGTGCCTACAGGAACCGGGAGTGTTGCTTAAAGGAATTAGTCTTGACTATGGACCCCCTTCAGGAGTCCGTGAGTCTAGCAACACACACATTAGATGGCCACCTGTTTCTTCCCACCAACCCAAACACAAATTCAGTGCTGGAGGGGAGGAACAGCAGAGCTCCTATCAATAGTAACACCGTTATTCAAGAAGGGACTACAAACTTGTGTTATTTCCTCGCTTTAAGCACTACGTTAGTGCTGAAGTGACCATAGCCTGAGACTTGCTGCTCAAGCTTGCCTGAACGCATATTCAGTAGAGGCTTGGTGGTCCACACTGCTCTTCATCTCTGATCAGCCCGTGAAGCGTGGGGGATCAGTGGAGACTATTACCGAGCTCGTGCCATTAAGCAGTTATACACTGCAGATACTGTTCTTGTCAAGGTGCACTATGTAAATTGTTAATCTACATTACTCTATGCCTTACAAGGTGAGGCGTGGCCTCAAGCATAGGGGACAATACCATGCTTTCCTTGCTGCCAGACATCAGTCTGCACTACCACTTCCTATGTAGAAAAGGCGTGCGGAACGGGACAGTGCCGCCACATTCAGACGCCAAGCAGTCACTGCTTCTCTGGTCATAATTGTATACTTTTCACCGTCTTTCCGAACCAGCCAGGAGTACCACCCGGTGCTGAGAGGGTTAGTATATCAGACCGAGGCTAGGTACGGCTGGTCCAATCCACACTTCTGGAGCAGAATCGTCCACCTGGAATCGCTGCTTCAGAGTGGGGCCAGCCAGCTGCCACTGAGTGACAACAACACATCATCACCAGGACCCTCCAGGATGAAGGTGTAAGTCAGTAACCAACACCCCTCGCCAAACACTGCTAAGCCTAATTAAAACCACGCTATTGGTCTAGCGTTAAAATCCTAGACGAATGTGCCATTCAGACTTAACCAGGCACATGTCAATGTTTATACAGAACCGGATCCCTGTTGTTTTCTTGAAGTGTAAATAAAAATGATATGTGAACCATAACCCTTGGTGAGATAATAATTTTGCACCCTTTAAGCATTTGTAATTTCAATCATGTTGTTTGGAAGTATGGTTTTATTTACTTGACTCTAAACCAATTTAGTATTTCTTCGAAATATGTATGAGTGGGCCAATCTCCTCGTGTTCCTGGACTGGGACTCTTGGGGCGTGTACAGTACACCTATGCCTATCTGTGGTAGCACTCCAACACTAGCCCATCACACCTCTCAGCCAGTGCCTCGGAGTGGCTGAGCAAGACATTCCCATGAGGACTGCGCCTCGACGGCTAGGAAAAGAGTGAGCCCATTCAATGAGTTGGTATATGGGAAGAGCCTTACCTAGTGAGAAATTATTACTTGTATTGTACTATCAGATTGGTAAGTTAATTAATTCAGATGACTAAAATGGGAACTGGACAGAATAGCCGAAATTGTCAACGAGCCCTACAGAAGGAACTATCCCAATTAAGTAGTGTGCCGCAAGTCGACTCCACTCACGAGACTGCACCCCCTCCACCCCTACCAGAAGTCAGTGTTAACAAACCCAGTAGGATAACTCCCTACATAGTCTGTGAAAACGAGACATATTTGGATCCAGTTGCATTGCACAGCATAGATTACAACTGTGAGTGTACCAAACAATGTAAAATTTTAACGAGAATAAACTTCAGTACATTACAATTAACTGAACAAAAATGTTAACAGATAACTGGACGTCATATATGATACATATAACTCTAATCACACACCACGACAAAAAGACAGTAGTCAGTTACAAAATTTGAGTTTCCTTCCAGAAGGCAAAAAAAAATGGCTCTGGTTTTCCAGTGGCTGCACGTGTGCTATAGGTGATCAGCTTTAGCCCTTGTATACATGTGTAGAAACATAGGTCACCAGGGAAGGGGAAAATCAAAATCCATCATCAGATGTGCAGAAAAGTGCTGTTTGTGTTTACACGCATGAATCATTTGGTAAAGACTTCCCAGGAGTGTGATTCCAGCCTGCTAGCAGTGTGGATACATCTGTAAAGCAAGTTTCTTGTCTACTGTGCGAATTTAAGGAAACAAATAAGTGCCCATTATAGCAGGTGTCTGTTAAACAATAGATGTCCATTAATCAAGGACTTGATGTAGTTGTGTGTGCTGGGAGTAACATATTGCTATCTAGCTGTTTTGTTTGTAAAATTTGAATTTATTTGATTGTGTAAATGTGCTTTCCAAATATGCCCCTCCCCCCTCCTGCACTTGTGTTGTGTTTGTTGTAAGGAGCGTTTACTGTAGGGACCACTGGTTTGTAGATTTTGTAAATAGTTAACATTGCTGTTGGCAGCATCGAAGGTGAGTATATTCCTCTCCCGGGAGATGAAGTGCAGTACAGACTGTGCCCCATCCCACCCAAGTTTGAGAAATGCCAAGCGGTACACGTCCATATCACAAATCTGACTCCTGAGGTGCACTTGCGATGGGACTGCCCTGCGACTGAGGTGTTGATGGCATCAGACCACCACTAATGCATGCTGCTGCAACTTGCTGTGTCTTGATGCACCAGTGCAGCAAAGTGTTAATGCAAGTGAGGAGTAGGACAGGGCATGGGCTTTACACTGTTGCTTTCCTTATGCAAGGGCAGTAAATGTATGAATTCATGTCATATTTATTTAAATTGGCAGAATGTAGTAGAATGGGCATCTGTTTCCTATTATAATTTCTGTTAGTTAAACTGGATGCCTGAGGAAAATCATACGGTGCCGTAGTCATGAGAATTGTATAATTTTCTAGAGTTTCTGTCTTCAGTGTTTAGTGTTATTTAATGAAATGTAATGGTTAAACTTGCATTTACAAAACTTGAAATTTTTTTGGGTGTACCAATAATTTTTTTTGCATTTTTTTTTAACTTTTTAGAAATATGAGAGTTGCTATATTGTTAATATGGTTTATATAAGATTTATCTCCATTATTTTAGAATCTTTGGTTTCAGAAAAGATGACTGATGAATTAAATTTCACCTGGATAGAGGTAGGCTGGGTCTTGTTAGTTGCCATTGCTTGGTTTAACTTTGAGTTTTACAATTGCTGGGTTCTTTTGTATAATATGTTCTGCTTGAAATATTAGATGATATTTTACATACAAAACTTAGTTTTCATTTCAAATATTTTTATAGCATTGTAATGGTTTGTGTTAGTGTAAATAAACGTGTGGTGTGGTGTTTGAAATTAATTGCTGCAGCAACAATTTTGAATTTTCTTCTTGTTTTATTTTACAGCAATACATTTGGTCTTCTAATCTGAGTATCATAGTTTCTTTTCACATTATGTGATGCTCATGATAGTACAATAATGTGAAAAGTTACTTATTTAATTCAGTTTCAGTGCAAAAGTTTTGTAGGTAATTTTGTTTTCTTGAAATTTTTTACACACTTAATTTCAGAAGCTGCCTATTTTTTACTTGTAAGTTATAAATGTTACATTTATTAGCTGCAGCAAAAGGAATTATAGAACTTTGAAATTGTAACAATTGCAGAACACTAGACTTTGGCAGAAAGTTGAATACCCAAAGTAATGTCAACTTATGGAAGTTATTGGAATTGCTTATATTTTCTTCTCATTCCACTTATGAGCCATTAATTTCTCAGTTCAGTTGGTTATACAATGAATGGTATTTTGTCACCCAGGCACTTCAATGTGGAATCCGTGAAATCTGTGATATATAGGGAAAACAGGGCAGTTATTATTTTTTAAAATTGTTTTTGTGCTGCTGCCAAGTTATCAACATTTATTCCCCCGCTCCATTGGGTGTGACACATCCACTGCTGTCAGGTTTCCGGCACCATCCGTGGTAAGGAAAAAAACGCTTTCCTTCTTTCATGTGCCTAATGCTAATCTGCAAGTGCCAGAAATTGAATTTGTCATTTGTATCATTCTGACTAGTGCATCTAGATTCAAATTTGGGAAAGGCTCGAGCCTTCTGAACATTTTGGTGCATAGTGTAACATAATGTAAAAAAAAAAAATCACTTGAAAACAGTATTAAAAAAAAAAAAAAAAAAAAAACCCCAATTATTAAACAGAAAGTATAAAATCAGTGTTCTTGATGTAACACGTGTAGTTTATCAAACAAGATTTTCTTTCTATTACTTTTTTCTGGAACAATTCTGGTTTAAGTCTAGAGGAATTGTGTGTGTGTTCATGCTGAAGATTCCTGAATTTCTTTAAGAACTACTATAATGGCCATAGTGTAGAAAATTCTCTGGTACTGATGGAAATTGGAAGAGTTAAGAGGGCTTCATCAGATTCATTTAGCTACAAAATTTTTTAGAAAAAGAAAAAGTTTCTTTTATAAATCCTTAAGAAATTATTTCCAAAATTGTGCTGTTGGAAACACTGTCTATTATCATTAAAATTACATAACCTGAGAAAAAGTTAGTATATTTTCAAGTTGCATCAAACCCAGTTATGAGTACAGGTATGAAATGTTCATAACATTCTTATGTTGAAAACAGTCTTTACTTGAAGAATGGAGATCAGGCCAAAAATATAATTTTTCACGGGCATATTGTATTGGTAATAGTTTTTTTTACTTATGTCTCCTCAGAACAATTTATTTAATTTTCAAAACACTGAAATAATTTTGTAGTTCTTGAAATGTTTTTGTGAAATTATTTTACCTGTCCTATATCTGTAATTGGATTAAATTTTGAAATAAAGTTATTTTCAAATTTTTTTTCTCAATAGTGGCAGATTCCAAATTTGTTAAGATTAATTTTCTCCATGTTTTGGATTGATCACTTTGTAAATTTAGACATCAGATATTACTATATTCATCTGTGACCTCTTGATGTGGGCTGTTTGTGAGCATTTTCATATTTCAAGGATCCTGTAGTTCATTGCTGAGGCCGTTCATCAGTGCAGACATAAAATAAATACACTGTTATTTAAGCAATAAGATAATCTTTGGTATATTGTGAAGTATTTGCCAGAGAAGTGTAATATGAATACCATGTTAAAGGACTCGGGAGTTAAGTTCATTAAATGGCAAATCTATAAATAACAAATTTGATATTTTATTAAATAAAATAAAAGTGGACTGTAGGGATATTCAGTAATAAGTAGGATTTTTATACTACAGTATTAATCAAGAACGAAAGTTTGCGGTGTCTTAACACATTACATCCAAACGGAGATGGGGCGAGGAACAGGCCTAGGGGGGTATCTATAGTGCCTCATGGAGAAAGGTCGAGTTATGGTGGCTGCCCCCCCATTCCCCCCATTTCTGGGATAGAGGGGTTTTAGTGCCCCTGGCTTAAGGTTTGTGTATACCATAAAAGTTGAGTTCGCATGTACCATAATTATCGTACACAAGTTCATATGCCCATTTTTGCATAGTTATACCATATTTTGCTGTGTGTAGGCTGCACCAGAAGTTTTTGGTGAAAAATTAGGTATAATTAATATTTCATGTATAATTTGTGTATTCCTGTAAATATTATTCAGTCACAAATCCGTATAAACATAATAAGTTCTGACTTAATTTCTCCCCTACAAAACATTTGTGACAGAAAATTTGTGTTATGTTGCAATGTTTACACGAATATACATCACGCAATTACTACTCCACAGATGGTAATGTGATTTGAGAAAGTAAAACCACAGCAACATGTTACACAAAATGGCGTCTTATCAATGTGCACTTGGGTGAGCCATGGTGGGCGTGCAAACTACGTAAGATATCGTTCTCTTTAACAGTAGAGAAATTATTTTCTCGTGTACGACATTTATGGACGAGCTCCAACATGTTTACGTTTTACACATGCGGGATGGTTATTTTGTTTATGAACGCAAGCAAACAAATAACTCTGTGTGTGTGCGTGTGCGTGCATGTGTGCATGTGCGTGTAATTTCCCCCTTGGCTTCCTTCCTGCCTATTAAAACATTAAAATTTACTGTATGTTGCCAGATTTTTAAACATGTTTTGGGGGAAAAAAAAATTATGCCAATATCTTGTATATAAGCAGCACCCCACTTTTTGTAATAATTTTTTTTATGTGTAGCCTACACACACCGAATAATGGTATTTTATATTTCAAAGAATATGAAACAAGACTCTTAAGTCTAAAGTCTTAAGCCTTAAGTCTTAATATTCCCATTGCAACTGCAGGACGAGATGTGCGAGCGAGTGAGCATGTGCCTGAGTTCTCAGATGACATTGTACCATAAATACTAATTTGTACGGTTACTTGCTTCACCGACGGTGGTTTAGCCCACAGATTCTGGGGGCCCATCCCCTGGTTTTATTTAATAGGAAACGTAAATTTTAAGTTTTATTCATTTTCTTTTTTTCTCCTAAAATTGCTTTTTCAGGGGAATTCAAATGTGTCCATTTTCATATGATCCCATATTTTCTAGTGTTATACTTTTCATATTACAAAATACGGTATGACTCGCATACACAAAATAAGAATATGTATACAAGTATGGAGATGCACAGATATACAAACAAATAGCCTAACTTTTTAGAGAAGTGTAATAAAATATTGAAATTGAAAAGTATACATTGTGCATTTTTTTAAACTGCAATGGTCTGTATTTGAATGTTCATGCTTTAGTTGTAGATCAAGTTTATTGCTGTTTAGATACTAATCAGATACTTAACGTTAGTTTTCTTCCCCCCCCCCCCCCCCCCCTTTTTTTTTTTAATTGAATGTCGTTATACCCTGTAAACATGCGTCTTGTTTCCATATTTTAATGAGTTTTGAACAATGTGCTGTAAATTGAATGATTTATTTAATATCTGAAAACTTACCCACTTATAAGGAAGACATGGTTGGAAATTAAATAAGCATTAGCATTTGGGTATGGAAATGTATGTTATTTACGTTGGAGGGTCTAAATGAATTGAGTGATTTTCCCTGTTATAAACATTATGAATATGGGCTTTTATTCTGCTTTTAAGTTGTGTGTGCTAACTAACCTACACCAAAGAATTTGAAATTTACTTGGCTGGTTTTGGTATGGTTGGTCTGGCTGCTTATGGTCTCTTATTGCAATAAATGCATGCAGATGTTTGTTTTCTGGCTTACTTAGCTACCATCTGTGTTTTGTTGCTGTGATAAGGTTGAATCATTTTCATTTAGTGTCGCCAAGAATCCAGTGAAATGTATTTTGTTCCAAGAATCTAAAGAAATGTATGTTTTATTATGTTTAGCACACGATACCACTAAAAGGATAAAGCAATGTAACATCTAAAGTGTTTTCTTTGTTTGGTGATGTCATATTTTAGGTGTTTTGAGATTTGTTTAAACATATCCCATTGCCTTGATTTAAAAATTTTAAATAAGACATTCATGAAAAAACAGATAAAGGCTTTCGTGTTACAAAAAGTGAAATTTGTCTCTGGTATACAATTTTTAGTACCACAACACTTGTACAGATAAAGGCATTTTGATTTTGTGGGTACTGGAAGTGGAAACAGGACTCATTGTTTCTGGGTGGGTATTATATGTTTTTAATACAGTAATGACCTACACAAATTTATTTAACAGTTAATATTCATTTATCACTCTTGTATTTGGTTTGTTTTTTACATTATTTTAAGAATAGTATTTTTCAGGCATGCATGTATACATTATGATGTTCTGGAGGTATATTTACTTTTGAGTTATTCTGAATATATAACTTTGGATGTTTTCTTTTGTGTAAAAATGAATGTATTATATTGTTCTTTTCCAATGGCAGTATTACTTCCATTATGCCACTGTGCATTTGAATCTTTACATACAATGACATCAGCCTTGCAGCTAATTTATTTTTTCAGCATTTTGTGCCTTGTTTTGTTTCAAGAAAAGAACTGCATTTGTGTTTTTCATGGATGTTAATGTATAGCTCTAGAATGTTGTTGTTAAATGTAAATTTTATATTAGGAGTTAAAATTTACAGATTTTTTTATAAATATATTTTGGATTGCAAAACTTGTGTGAAGTACACTCCAGAACAAACACAGAGATTTGCACGATTGATCTCTGTCAGTTTTTCAGAAATGGAAAAACTGTACCATATGTTGGGTAACTTTACATGTGATGAACCACTAAGGACCATGATATTTGGTTCTTTATTTTCAAAATCCACTAAAATACAAATTATTTCTCCCCAGATGTACCAACTTACCTTCAGATATTTATTATTGTAGAATGAACTGACATACAGTCATTTCTTTAGGTATGTACAATGTACATGTAACCTTGAGAAATTTGATGCGACTCTATAACTGGGGAAGTCTGTTTCAAAGTCAGTTGCAGATACTCAATTTTTCAATGCATTGAGTTAGTTTTCATGTAAAGCATTTAGATTGAAGAATTTTTTATCATGTAGAAGTCATGCTAACACAATGCAGTATGCATAATGTTATGAAAGTTGTATTCCCAAGTCATCTGCACTGTGTGTATATTTTGTATGAAAAACAGATTGTAAATGCATTTAGTGAACGGTTTCTCAGACACACATTATATATATATATCAGGTAAGTAGGCACCTTAATTTGAAGTAATAGGGATGATGATAAAAGAAGTTATTAAAAAGAGAATTAATGTTATTGTAACTTGTTATACTTACCACTGAGATAATATGTAATAGAAATTAATTTAGTTAACTTCTTCTACATCTCAGCTCTTCGTTTTTAGCCATTTTTTAATTCTTAACAAACTGGTGTTTTGGAAGTGGACCAGCATGGTCGAGAATTTTTTGCTTGTGTGAAGTGAATTCTTTCAGTATCAAGCACATGTGCCAATGCCACAAATATTTATGTTATCAAAATAAAAGTAATACATTCTTTAGCATAAATAGTTATAGTAATTTTCCCTGGAGTAAAGAATGTCACACATTGCTGAGGGATCATTCATGGGCAAAAATCACAGTAAGCAGTACTGAACCATGTTCAGTAGAACTTGATTTGTATACATACTTTGTTCTAAAGGTAAAATCTTATGTAGTTGAATGCTAACAATCTGTATTTTTATACAATTTGTTGTTAGATTTTATACTATTTTCTCATAGTCTCACCTTCCTTTCACTTGCGCACTGAATAATCCTTGTACCGAACAGGTATAAATAAAGAGGCAAACACCAACCATCCAGGGTATGTAAAAAAAAGTTTTTCATAATTTACCCAGAGAATCACATTTAATCACAAAAGGTGAGAATTGTTAAAGTATGGTGTTACATATACAGTTTATTCTTTTCAGTGTTAGTGTTATTAAAAATGGATAGTGTAACTTTAGACATTGTACCACCAATAAATGTTTTGCTTTTGAATGTAAATGTTCTACTTGTTTCTGTTGGGTGTAATAGTTGTCGCGTCTAAATATGTTGCCAAATAGAAGCTGACTCTGAATTTTGATACTTCAAATTTTGCAGTTTAAACTTACTAGTATGTTGATCCACTAACTGTATGTTCAGAAATACAGTACCTTCTCAAACACAGTTATGTCATACTTCTACATATGTATGTCTAAGCCATATGTGTGTGGAAATATGAACTCTTGTTGCCACCCATAATTTTGGCCTGCTCCTCAGTTTTTACTTTTCAGCATATGCGTACATACTACAACCAAAGTGAGGTTCAACTAAACAGTTTGCAAGTTGGCAGATTACTTCACGCCTGCAATAGGACTTCTGAAAAATTACCGCAAATTAACCATTCCAGCAGTACTTGAGTCATATCTCGGTGAGCTTTCCAAATTTTCTTTCTCAGTAATTTTTTTATTTGAGGTACTTCAAGAGTTCCCTGTTTTTTTATGAAGTTATGGTTGATTTACTAGTATCATACATTCAGTACATGTGCACTCAAGAAGTTATGTTCTGTCAGCCCACTTAACAAATTACTGCATCTAACTGTCATACTATTTTATTTTGCTTAAACATCCTTATGCCCACTGTATAAAACTTTTAACAAACCTGGGTGTCATTGTCTGTTTCTTGAAGAAAGAGATGAGTTGAAAACCTAGGAAAACAATATTCTGTCTTATATTCTGCCGGAAAGGTAACATAAACTATTCTTGTTCCGTTCTTTTTTCATTTACTGTTCTGCAATAATTATAATGTGAAAGTTACATCATCCGAGTGGAATAGCATGGAGTAAGATCTTCAGTAGTCCCTTCAGGCCAGATAGGAAATTTTTGAAACTAACATGAGAAAACAAGTTTCACTTCTATAAATCATTAGCACTCTTTAGTAGTTTGTTGGGTGTTTGAGATGCTACCAAGTATTCCAGATCTTACCTGCTGCAGTTCGGTACTAAATGTTTAACTGTAGCCTGGAAATATCCATTACAATTTTAATACAGAAAGAGTGAGTACATATTTAAAGATATGAGTAGAATACATATTTAAAGCTACGATTATAAAGCAGTTCCTCTTTATAGTAAGCTGTGTTGTGTACTGATTAAGGTTGGATTTAAAAGTAAACTGTGTCTCGGAAACATTCATCAGATGTGTTGTCCATGTACAAAAACCATTGTAAATTATGGCAGGATTGTAACAATTTATAAAATGAGTTGTGGATCTGTGAGAACAGTACATTGCTTGTAAAATTATATTTTGTGAATTTCTTGGTAGCTTGTTTTGCAAATTTACAACATATATGTGAAGTGCTATCATTCCAAAGTATGCACAGTACTAGAACAGGTTTTGTGTAGTTCTGGAAAATAATTTATGAGTTTAGTGGTACTTTTGTAAGATATGTTCAGAGTTTTGTAAATTTGTGTTTGGAATCAAAATTTGTAATTTTGAACTTAAATTTTATGTTGAGATCTGCATTCAAATTTCAGCTGAGGGTATTAATTTTGTTTTTTATATGAAGTATTTGGGCAAGAGATGCCAAATTATAGTATTTTTTTAGTTGTACTTTTCATAAAAATAAAAGACATGTTACAATATGTGCGTGTTTAAACATTTATTAACAAATTATTGATTATACAGTGCTAGAGTGTTGTTATAAACAGCTGAAAAAAAATTATATATATAATTTTACAGGTTTAATTATTTGAATATTGGAAGAAATGTGGGATCTACTATTTGCTCGATGCTTTGGTTGGAAATGTTAAAAAGCACATGAGCAGTTTAAGAGTACTGTATGTACATGTGCACATGCACTGCTTGTTATTGTGTCAGATGCAAGTGCAGTTACAAATTGTATGTGTAGGTATGAAGATGTACAATTTCCCAGTTTTATTATTCTTTTGTCTTAAGATAAAGAAGTGTTATTTTTCATTAGCTACTGGTAAGTGATCACACAGGTGTGCAAGGTTTCCTTCCTCCACTTCCACTAATGCGGAGGCTTTGTTGAGATTATAGGGAGCATTCATACTGATAGGTTTAGATACTTTAAATATCAGGGTCCTTTTGTAGGAGTATGACATGCAGGAAAATTCCAATTACTTTCCAAGGGATATCCAGCATTTATGGTTTGAATTATGCTCTTAAAATAATGTTTAATTTTTAAGATATGGAGTAAAGGCTTTAAAAATATTTTGAAAAATTATGGTAGAGCATGCACACATTGTGGTTATGTGAACTGTATTCACCCGGTGAATGTCATTGAGATCTCCTTCATTATGAGTTCTCTATATGCAAGAATTCCTTGCTGATGGTATTGGAATGTTATATATGCTGTTATTATTTTGTATTTGAATGTATTGCATGGTAGGTAGGTGCCTTTTCAGAACAGTCTCCTCAGTGAAATGAAATATCAACATGTCTCTGCTGCTTTATAAAAGGGTTGCTTTTATACTCTGGTTTATTATTTTCTTTAACAATAATGAAGTACGAACTGCAACGTATTTACGTTCTGAAGTTTACATTTTTTAGCTTCAAGAAACAGCATTTTGTTAAATGATTTAAGTCCACAAATAAATTATTTTGTATTGGTGGCTGACAAAAGTGATTTTTGTTAAGTAATCATGAGTCATCATCCAAAGCTCACCATGTGTATAGGAATTACTAATTGAAAAGTATGATGTGTACCGCTTTCTACCGAATACTAAAATGACTACAACTTGCCACCAGATACACATTTTTACGTCACCCGAGGAAGGGTCCACGAGTGCTTACAGGATCACTCCCAGTATAGTGAACAATTACAGACACGTGAAATGCAAGTTACGTAAGTGGTCAAGAAACACACCAGCCTCTCTGATGTGTGGAGAATGAACAAAGAATGACTCAGCAGGGCAAACTATCACGAAGCGCCCCAGCCATCTGCGACGAGGCGCCCTGAACTGCTCACCCCCACTCGGCACCGCTCCAGCACATATTACACCTTCCGCTACAGCCCAGGTGTGGGAAGCCGAGCGCACTATAAATACGAGTGTGCAGCTGAAGAATGCCAGTTATCTGCTCATCTCATCACCTCAGTGCTGGGGCTCTCTACTGCTAGCCAGGTCCTCACTATCCATTACAAGAACTCCAGAGTCTTCCACAGCGTCTGCAGGAACTACCAGAGGCTTGTCCCACTAGCAACTATCAGCAGCTCCAGAGTCTTCTACCACCAGAAGCTCTCCAACAGTAAGCTTGCAGACATTCTTCCCAACACTTTCTGTTATCGGCCCATCTGCTTGACAACCACTGCTACCTTGTGGTAGTGGTAACCACACCTACTGCCCTTCTGGCAAGCGGCCCCCTTAAAGTCCCTTCTGGATGCCCAAGATAGACTTAGCTAAGATTGAGTTGTTTTCATAGCCATCAAATCCTTTTACTACCTTGAGCAGCCTAGGAGCTGGTCACCTTCACCTGTCTAACCAAAGCTTAACTTCTGTTCACGCTTGCTTGGTTAGGAGATAGTACGTGTCACCACATTTATTCCTACGGAATAAATACGTATTTTGATCCAACCCAAGGGCCTTTCTTTTTTATAGTATCTGTACTGATTACTAGAGAACCTTATGCTTGCCAGGTGTAAGCAGGAGAACTGGATTTTCTGAACCAATTGTGAACCATAGAGTAGGACTGCAGACTCCCCTTCCGGGACATCTGTACGTCAGCGCAAACAGATTTGGCTGCCACCCGTTTCATACACTCAGGTGTATAGAAAGGTTGAGCACCACACTATAAACTCAAGCCAAGAGGTGGCTATGCAATCAACCTAGGTTGTACTCCGTCCACGGTGCTTATGATGCCGGAGGGAGTGCTCGCCTGGACGAGGGCCTGACCCCTTTTGCGGCCCACTCCCAACAGTGGTTGGAAGGTGATCTGTATGATACAATGCTCTTGGCCTGTGCACCGGTGGTACTGGGCTGTGGGAACACAGGGTCTGGTCGTCAAATACTGTTAGAAGTACACTAAGTTTGGGACTCGTCGCCTGCTCACTTCTTGCAAGACTTGGTAGAAAGAATCATCTCCGCCTCTATGCCATACACTTGCAGGAGTGGGGCACGAAGGAGGAGCAAAATGCAGCCTTGTCGCCGCTAAGCAAGCATTGCAACCAAGAGCCAACTGCACTTTGCATTAACCCCACGGGAGAGAACTCAAGCTGCCCAACGACTGAAGAGGCCTCACCTCCTAGTCCCCTTCCCTTCTCTGTTCGAAGTTCCCATTTGACTCGGCTGCAGTCCACACCCTGCATCGTTGTCCACCTCAGGCAAGGAAATGAGGCATGGGAGAGTTAACCCCTGGTTCCAGCGGTACCCACTAGCCTGCCCACTGAGGGTTGACAACAGCATCCAGCCTACCAACGTCAACAACTGCACTCCAGGAACCAGTACCAGTGGTGCTCCAGCTTCTTCACAGCTGATTTAGCTAGTCACAAGTGAGGTGGGGAAGGTGAGGAAGCCAGTGAGAATAAGTGCCCCTGGTCCTGTGAATCGCTGTTCTCATTACCCCAGAATTTGTACCTTGTCGACAATCTACGCACCCTGTCTGTCACCAGCAAGGCTTCTGGTTCACCATCAGTAGGTTAGAATGACATACCCAGAGCATTTGTCGTAGTGCCCCCAACCCACCCTGACAGTGATGCAGTCATTTACTGTAGAGCATCACGTGTCAAGTAAATTTCTGCATTTTGTAAATAATGTTTTTAAACTGTTGTTAGATTATTCACCATGTACATGGCCTTAAAAATATTTTTTTAACTAGTTTATTTGATAGAAAATCTAATGATTTTTATGTGAAGTTAAATTTGCTCAAAATGTTTACATTGTGCATTTATCACATCAGTATGAACAGTGACATATTTATCGTGTTTTGATCTTGTGTGGGGTTTTGAAATGTATGTGGCCTAAATAAATGCCTTTTTTTAATGTGATTATATTTTAAAAAGTTATATACAAGTTTAGTGTTTGGTGTATTTTTACCTTGGTACGAACAGCGACACATGTATTGTGTTTTGTTTTTTCTTCACAGTGGCGGTGGGTGAGGACATGCTCTTGTGCTCTAGCAGTGGCCAATTTTTATTAATTTTGTTGAGTATTTTAGATAGTCAAAGTTTTATATATGAAGTATTATTGACTTAAAATTGATGCTATTTTCCTTTAACATTTCAATGTTACTTGGGTTAAAGCTCAATTTTGTTGCCAGAGATAATTATTCCAGCGCAGCCCCTCAGTGCTGTACTGTGGCTGAGCACAGTTGCCACTCCTCCAGCCAGTTCTTTGTGCTGTCCGGAGCCACTATGAAGTGCGGGAATCTCACCCTTATTTGCGCCTCCTTCGTGTTCCCTCAGTTTTTGCACGTAGGCAGGAAACTCGACAGCGCTGCATACTCGCTTCATGCTGCAGAAAAGCGTTCAAACTACAGTCATAATCACTTAAAAACTATCCACTAAAATATTTTCAAAATTTTACTGGTAAATCTCTGATATTTTCTAACCATGGTGCAATCATATTATTGTTTTACTAAAAATATTTTTAACAAAAATTGTAAAACAGTTCTGTTGATTATTTTTCTGGGCGTGCACAGAAAAAAGGTAGGAAGCGAGAAACTTTTTTTGTTTTTAGAAATTGATGGTATGCATGTGAAATGAAGAAGAAACACTAAAGTTTATAATAGGGATTTAACGATTCCACTTTTCCACGATTCTCGATCTCAATGTCGCTACCACTCTCGATTCTTGATTCCTAAACTTGTGATTCCTTTAGTTACAGACACTTACTTTACAGAACTAATTAATATATAGGAGGGTGTTGAATTTAATTATTTAAATTAGGCCTACACTAGTACTAGGCCTATTACTAACATAAATAATGTAACACTTGAACAGTGGGAGCATATTCATATGAAATCCCCAAAACTTCAAAAGAGGCATATGAGATAATATTGAAAATGTACATATATATCATTATATATTTCATGCACATAGTTTATTCGAAAATATTTCCAAACCTCACTTGCCATGATAAATGTTTACCAACATAATAAATTATTAAAATGTTTGCAAGACTGACACTTAGCTATTGAAAAGCAATCATAGTTCAAATTTTTTAAAGCAGTAATTATTTAAAAGGCTCCAATTTTAAAATACAGTATCATTTTGGTAAATTCACAAACAATTTTTCTGGAAATGCAAAGAAGTTTATATATATATATATATATATATATATATAAAAAGCAGTATCCACGTACTATTAATACCATCTGCATTATTTAAAAAAAAAAGTCTTCTCAGACCAGTTCAGATCTGTGTTTATATTAATTTCTTGCACATTTTACATTCGCCTTTGCACTTTTATCTTTACATAAAATATCCAAATGATATACATTTTACGGTCTTTTACATCGGCTGTATCATCTTCCATAATTTATGATATTTTATGAAACACCCCCCCCTTTAATGTGTCAATTTAGAAATCACACATTCGTTTCATTCACATCCGTCAATGTTAGTAAACAAGTGGCCGCCATAGATTACTGCACACATTCGAGTTGCGAGTATTCACTTCGCACGGTTGAAGGAGATTTGTTGCAAAACTCTCTGTAGCTTATCTAGAAGTACATGTTTTACCTGGTTGTGTAATCTTTGGAATGTTTATTTACATTTAGTTTCGCAAGAAAAAATAATGTATTTACATGTGTTGTTGCATTTAGAACTATGATTTCCGAGATTTAAAAATTGTCTCGAGACAAAATCGAGAATTTTTCATCTCTAGAATTTGTCAATATTCCCGAGACGTTTGCGTCTCTAGATTTTTACAGTGCCGAAGTAAATTTATGATATAATATTGGAGAAGAGTTTATTTCTTTTGGAGATAGCTCATTTCGTGAGATATTGTGCATTTGTTGTATTACGTGTTACTTCGCGTTTTAACTTGTATTTCGGTGCTATTTCGTTTTATCGCAATTTACAGAATCGTGCATCTAGTGATAGGTTATGTATTTGTAGGAATCGGGTTTTAATGCTTCAATTCTTCGTCTTCCGATTCTCGATTATACAATTCTTCAAGAATCGCAGGTATCAATGAATTATGGAATCGAGTTTGACATCACTAGTTTATACCCCTCTTAAAAGTATTACCACTCATGATTTTCTTGCTATTTTGTATAGGACTTCAAAAATATTTCAATAGTATATGAGAGTGGGAGCTATGACCTTCCTGCTTTAAGTTATCCTCCATTACTCTTCTCTATTCTTGTGTCAGCATACAGTTAAAATAATGTTGCCAATCATTTGATGCATGACGGGCTCAGGAACAGTACTGACAATGTCACAGTTGGGAATACTTTTTGTATGTGCAGGTCAGTCGCATAGCGTTAACGGCTGTTTTATATTATTAGCAGGCTGAGGCCCGACCAGTATAAATATAATGTAGGATGTGTTGCCTGGCCGCTGGGCACAAAGTCAATGGCCGGATTGACATTCTGTCAGACGCAGTGACTCGCAATCGCGGCGCTACATGTCCCAGCGTTGGTTCGGTTGGACTGCTTTCTCAGTCTTGTGGTTGATAACGGCTGCTAATGGTGTCGTCGGAGCCAGATGTCCTGAAGATGCTGCAATTGTTGGTGCTGCTGGCGAACGCCTTAATTGGACTGGTGCTCCGGTTTCCCTTGAACCAAGGTCAGGCGATGCCGAGTGGGACCATTTCCCCTCGGTGGTTGGCTGCTATTACTGGATGAGGCGTCCCAGACGACTTCTTTGGGGCCTTGAACAGAGAAGAGGTGAGAGCTGGGGGGTGAGGTCAGTCCCGAGGGTTATCGTGGTAGAATGACTCAGTAGTTGGGGTGCTACTCCTGGTAAATATGTAGATGGCCGCTGCCTTTCTCTCCTGTAAAACACTTCCCACCTCTTTTGGTGTAAGGCATGGGGGTTACTGACACCGGCCTCGTAAGAGGGTAGCAGGTGACAAATGGTCCTTGAGTAGAAGTGTTCAAGCTGAGCCGATGCAGTGCTGTACTTTTTTCTCAACCGGCAACACAAGTGGCGCGGTGGTTGAAGGGGTAGGTTTTCTCCGAGTTGCCCTGTCCAAAAACTGACATTTCTGGCCCGCGCACGGTTAAGTACCAGCCGGCCCGCCCTTGTCCGGTCTGTGGTGTGGGTAGCTAAGTCGTCTGCTGGAGGCGGAGCCAAGGGTTGTTTGCAGAGGCATCTGCTGGTGGCCCAAGTATGGCAGGTGGCGCCATCCCTCGGCACACTCAACTACTTGACCAAAGGGGGTGGTTTTGGCTAGAGTTATTCCGATGCCGATACCCCGATTCCAATGCCAATAACAATGCCTGTTGCACTGAATTTTAGAAAAAGTATTACTGTTAATAATTCATCAAAAAACATTTTTCCTAGACTCATTTAAATAAAGAAAATTATGTCTTAAAATACAGTATATAATTTATTGTAAACCGACACAAAATGCAAGCTGACCTAAAACTTTCAAACCCTTTGAAAATGAAAATAATATGACACCAAATGCAAGTCAAATTTTAAATGTCCCGCATGCACTATCAGCTAAGAGCGCACAGAGAAGTTATCGATCTGGCAATGTCATGGCTTAGGTTGGGGGTGGGGAGGGGGAATTGTATCTCCTCTCCATGCCACTACTTGTCGGTGACACCTTGCACTCGTGGCGTCTTGTCTATTAAAGTAATTAATCATATTTTACTGCAAAGAAAACTTGTAATTTTGAGACATAAATAAGGCGATTATAATTGATTTCTTCACTGTCTTTACTAATTAATGATTCAAAAATCACGTCCTGTGATTTTCCCTGTCGTGAGTTACACTGCACTCGGTTCAGTGCTTACGTACCTATTATTATATGGCAAAAGGAGTCGAATAGGCACTTACATATTATCAGTTTATTCAAATATGCGTTGTCTATTGAAATTAATTAAATAAATCCTCTGATTCCCTGGCAAGAAGTTACTGAAAATAAACTTGTCACTTATAATACAAGTCGTTCAATGTTCAAACAATTTTTGCTGACAAATAGTAGAGTATATGCTTTTGGGCATGTAATTTTATTCGCGAGGATGCTGCCCCTGGAGTTAAATAAATATTACATTTTAAAATTATGTTAATTTTACGCCAGATACAATGAAACTCCAACCCTACAGGAAAAAACAACTTTTAATCGTGAAAGAAAACATCTTTGCATGTAATTCCTCGTTAAAATGTTTTGTGTAACATTTTCAGGTGAAACCGTTTGCTTTAAAATACAAGTGATGATAGGTGCAACTATTTTGAGCGACGTATAATCATGATAAAATTAAGTTCACGAGGCACACATTTGCTTTAGGCCAGCGTGTGAAGGCAAGGCAAACGAAGCGGACGTGGCAGAGAGAGAGAGAGATGATGTGCTTTATCTTTTGCTAGACGACTTCTGCTCTCGGCAGCATGGCTGAGATATAAAGAGGGGAGAGAGAACGCTAGGTCCCTACGCTCGTTGCTATAGGTAACCACTTCCCTTCTCAGAGGTGTGTAGGGGAAGTAGCAAGCCAGACTCGCACCACGTGTCCACGCCGCACGGCTGAAGTGTCGACAGACTGTTGAGAAAAAAATGGCATTAGACTGTGCGCGCAGAGCAGTTATAAACAGTGTCGTGCGTGATGGATTTCATATTCAGTTACTAGCCGTTTGCATAAACAAGCTTAAAAATGATAGTTGCAGGAAATCTTAGATGACGGGACCAGAGATATACTTTGATCAGTGCAACACACGATAAATGGTTATGTTAACATTATTTAAGTAGGAATTTCTACGGGACCACAAAAAATTGTTGGTGGATGCAATTTATTTGTTCTTATTTTTCTCCTTTTTTTTTTGGTAATGTGTGGCGTATACACACCGAAATACAGTAATTTTTGTGTCTACAGAAAGTAATAATTTAACTTCATGGTCTGCAACAGATACTAATGTATCGGCCAGGCAATATTTAGAACGGTATCGGAACGGTTCTAGTTCCAGTCGCTGACTCATTCATCTTCTCTGAGAGGGGGTTAGCGTGGCTCTCAGACTGCGGTGAACAGCACAATACTAACATGTCTGTATTACTCCCCACGACAAGGGATGTAACCTGTAGGCACTGCAGTAGATACTATACTAGTTCAGACTCTGCCTGGTGCACCATCATATCGGTAATGATGTAGTTCTGGCATCCCAAGAAGACTGGTTGAGGCCATGTACAGATCACTTATTTGTGAGCTGGATTCTGCAATGCAGCAGCATTCGCTGCATTTATCATCTGGAGTGGCAACTGGCATAGCGCCGTCTCTCTCTTGTGCTGACAGCTGGAAGCAGTCTGCTGGGCAGAACAACCGGCTAATGAGATTCTTCCTCCCCCGCCTGGTGGAGTGTGTTGATGAAGGGGGTGAGAAAAATGTGATGCTGTGTCAAGTGTGGGTGGTGCACACATGCCTTTTATGTATGCCGCTTGATACAGATTAGCTGAAGGCTTGGTTATGTTTTGCAGGCATCATTTTACAGATAAAACCTGTGAGAATAATAGAATAACAAAATACAAGTGGCATAAAAAAAGCAAACACTTTTGCATGTAGGCAAGGCCTCACTCATGAGAGGCATGCATGCTTCCACCTGCCGTGGCGCTGAGGGCAAGGAAAAAGTGTCTCTGCCTAGCCTTTTTAATCATGTCGCAAGGCAGGTAACAGTTACGTGTGACGTACCTTATTTACTCGTGTTTAGCACACCCTTTTTCCCAAAAATAAACGAAAAAAAATTCTACAGTACGTGCTATACACGGGGGGGGGGGGGGATAGCAAGGGGGAGTGGTAGCCATATTTTTTCCCAGGATGTTGAGGGAAGTGGCGGGACTGTCTGTTGTCTCATCTATCGCTCTTACATCACTCCTCTCCCTTCTCACTCAGCAATCATTGAGTTATATGTAGGTGGCAATGCCGCGCCACATCCCTCCGCCCCCAACTAATGGCATCCTATCACACCGCAAGCCAGAGCTTCCACATGTAAATGGTCCTCTCCCTCTTGTGATAACACCCAGATTTTGCCGGTCGATGATTCCGCCATCCCTCTTTGTTTCCGTGACAAAGATATTGGGGGGGGGGGGGAGAAGGGACAAGGATACTTTTTTTTATAGAGAGAAGGGTGGTGTGACATTCTAGCACGGGAAAAAAGAGCGCTGGTCACTGCTAAAAGGAGAAAAAAGAAAAACGAAGCTGGAAATGTTGAGTAGTAGGAGCGTGAGGGTTTTAGATTTTTTTTTGCACCCATGTTATTTAATTATAGTATTTTCCAAACATATCACAATCACCACACATTAATGTAAAAAAAGAATAATTTGTTCCATACTTACTAACAGGGCGCCACAAATTTTTGGTGCAATTTTATTTTTAAAAAAATTTTCCTTTGAACTTGCAAAAATCATGGTGCGCACTATACACGAGTAAATACGGTATCTAAGCGATTTGTCTCGGCACTAGGCCTTCCATCATGTATGGTAGGGCAGTGGAAACTAGCTAATATTTACAACACGAGTACACTAATAAAATTAATTAACTAACCAATTGTCATATGAACCACCTACATTATTTCAAAAACATATGAGCCTCAAAGACAAACATGAGCAGTGAAATTATTTACAAATTTCTAACAGGCTCACTGGTGAGAGTCTGTAGTTTGAATTTTCAGGCACGGGCCTGTCATCTGCTTCTCAGGTTTGGAAGTGTCTTACACTTTATTTACACTGGAACTTGGTGGGATGTCTCTGCATCATTATTTACATTAGCGACACTTCACTTAACAGCATCCTAGGGTGCTATGAAATTTTGGATACTTAATGTGTTTGTTTAACGTAGTTATATACGTGATAATGTTTGTGTCATTTCACAGGTTACTGGTTTATTTATTTAAATTGCAGCTATTGACGGCTGCACTTTCACTAACTTTCCTAGGCAGTAATTTTTGGCTGTTAACTTGTTTTCATATTATGCGACTGGTTCAAAGTTTTAAATACAGCAATTTACTGCTGCACTAAATAGTCTTGTCATTTAACATACCTCACTCGTCAGCATATTATGACTGATAACAGTTAATTGGCTCACTGTTACTCATGGATTCTTGGGTTGAGTCTTTGGTGGCCAGCCCCTATTCCTCATGGCCACGTGGACAGGGTACGGCTAGTGAATCAGGACATTGAGTCTCCAAGGCAACTCTCAATACTTGCCAGGCTGATTGGCACCGCGGCAGGTGCAGGTGGGCTGGCAGGTGCTGGGTTCTTGTCCCTGGCTGTGGTCAGGCACCGGGGGACGATTTTCGACTCTCTCCTCTAGGAGTGTCTTTTGATGCTATAGTTTATATTTTATTTTCACACATTTTACTGTGCAAGCTATGTGAATTCAAACCATTAACAAAGTAGAAAACATAATTATGTATCACAGGTGAGTAATATTGCTTGTTTGCGCTCATTTTCTGTGTGATGGGAATTATATTTAAAACAGTTTTTTTTTTTAAATCACAACATCCTAAAATTATTTTTTAAATAGATATTTTCTTTTAGAGGGAGAGTAAATAAAACAATTTAATGGTTCTCAGAGCGAAAGTGCTTGTAATTTCTTTTTTTTTTTGTCAAGTAAGAAAGAAACATTGAAACATGCAGTAATGTAGTTCCGTTGATGTGCCACGGGAAGTGTCGTTAACCATTCTAGCCTTGCCACAGCTGTAGCTCCTTCGTAAGAAAAGATTTTAAGCTGTAAGCGTTACAGGCTGTTCTTGAAGTCCAGGGTTAGCTTGGGCCAGCTG
Source organism: Dryococelus australis (assembly GCA_029891345.1). Lineage (NCBI taxonomy): Eukaryota > Metazoa > Arthropoda > Insecta > Phasmatodea > Phasmatidae > Dryococelus > Dryococelus australis. Next base: position 101,143,122 of record CM056997.1, on the reverse strand, counting down.
ATGCCTCCTGATGGTCCATAACTCGCTTTGCATCACAGCGCGTTCATGTACCCCTTCGGCATTCATCCTGGGGGAAGGAGCCAACAGCTTCGTCCGCCTTCAGTCATCTCCACCACTTCTCTATCTTTCTGCAATCTCTTTGCTACGTGCGCCCCTGCACTGGCCTTGTGCTCTGGGTATATATAGAGGTCGCTGACCAGAGTTCGAGGCTGATTCTAGCAACGCAGTTTTAGAACCTCACTCTGCCCGGCTGTGCACTGACTTCATAACCACTAGCTGATCTTCGCAGCTCTCACAGAACATAACTACCTGGGCATGGTCTGACCTAACTTTCGTCTACCAGCTATCACAGCTCTAGGCCAGCCAAAACGCTATGCTGCCCAACAGCTTATCAAAACCACCCACACTTCACAATGACCCAGCTAGCCTTACATGTTCAGCCATGAGTCCAAGTACTGTACCACTGGGGTCACCCTGAAACCCCATGCCTCCGTGTTTTTCGAGACTAGGTGTCATCCTGGTTGGTATCCTAGGATCAGCCCTCCAGGTCTGGTCAGGGTACAGGTTGGTTACATGTATTCGCTGTTTTGGCTATAAACGGACATAAAACCAGTTGGCTGGATTATCTTAGGGTGAAGTTCCCTATGAGGGTATATTTTCAAGATAGATAGGCGATATGTACTTTCTTTATAAAACATAAATTTTAAAAATTTCTTGCAAACAGGCTATACATGTTATGGAAACATCTCTGCGTGAGGAGCTTCTTTTGAAAAATGAGTAAAGAATGCATTTTGTTTGAAATGCCGATCTTTAAAATTAATACACTGAGCAAAATTTCCTTAACATGGGATTTCCTATTTCAATTTCGCAGCTGCCAGCCAGTAGGCAGTGCCCTTAAGAACCATCAAAATCTCTTAACTGACTCTCACCTTCCCATGCCACCAAAGAAGCCAGTAACCTTTAGCAGACCCTCAGCCTCAGATAAGGTGGTTTGCTGCCTCGAGCAAATGTCATGCTACGCACCCACCCTGGTTCACACCAGGCCAGTTCCCACTAATGATCCTCCTCGTGCTCAGTCGGCCATAATTAACTTGCCAAATGCCAACCGTAGCGTAGAATAATTGCAATGATAGCTCAGTACAACTGTGGTACAAACAAGCAGAGTACAACAAGCAAAATACAATAAATGGTACACTATAAAATTCAGCTTGAGCCAGGTTTATTTTATCATTGCCCAGAAAAAATATTCATTTTAGGAAATACAAAAACAGGTGACACTATCATATTCAAATGGCCGGTGGCTAGCAATAAATACACAATAACATACAATGACTAGCATGGGACAACTCTCACAAGTGTCTAACAATAAGCAACTGGTAGTAACATTTTCATTAATACTGATTTTCGACTTCAACCTTAACTCCACTCCAAATTATTTCTTTGACTCAAATCACTGGCACCAAGTTTAACGTGCAAGACATGAAATGATAAGTTACCTTTGGGCAGTTTCTACTATAAATCATTTAACCTCATCTGAGTGCAATGCCAATTATCAAATTAATTCAAGATCTCAGACTAAATAAGATTAATTTTCAACACGTCGATAACTGTTGACTAAAGTGTCCAACGCCAGTTAAATACATCCCAAATTTCTTTGGAATTAAATATAAAATTTATATTTTAGATTGACATAATTAATAAAGAATAATATTAAAAACCAAAGAACGAGCATACCATGACCAGAAGGGCTTATTAAAGGCTGCTATTCTTAATATACACACTAAAAAGCTAAATTAAAATCTCACTAAAATACTCAAACTCCACTCAAGGTGGCACCCGATATGTTATGTGGGCCTAACAAAGCACCTGAATGTAAAAATAGAACAAAACATTTAAAGCTTTAAGAACATTGCTCAACCCATGCATGCTTGACAAGTTGTGGACAAGCGAAACACAAAAATCATGGCCGGGCGAGCCGAATGGGGCAGCGATCATGCAACTAGACTATGCCATTAAGAAATTCCCAAGTATGCACGGCAAATGTACAAACCATCATTAAATGCAAACAAGAACTACTCAGGTTTCAAACGTACAGAGGACATTGTACTTGATCGTGCACCTTACTACCATTTACAGACGTACATTAAACTAGCCCAATTAAAAGACATGCCGTCCACAACTCACCACTAGACTCCCCATATGCCATTAAGACATTCCCAAGTACACACTGCAAATGTACAAACCATTATTAAATGCAAAAAAGAACTCAGGTTTCAAGCGTACAGAGGACATACTTGATCGTGCAACCAACTACCATTTACAAAAGTACAATAAACTAGTCCAATTAAAAGACGTATGGTCCACAACTCACCAATAGACTCCCCATCTTGGCAAACCTAAACGCTAAAAGATGACCAAATTATATTAAAATACTAGAAGCAGTGTGCTGCCTGTACATTTTATATCACGAAGTCGCACTCCATCGCGATGGTCTGATGTCGATCGTGCGTTCTAGCAGAACATGAAGGTGATGTAAAGTCGCTGAGGTAGTGTGTCAAGAGGGCTAACAACTCACCACCCTGCTGACTTCAGATCCCCTCCAATGCTTACTACGTGATGCACCGGGTGGGGAAGGGGAGAGGGTAACAGCAAAGAGTAGGGAATCGGAATTGAGTGGCGAGAAGTGAAACTATCGGTGCTGCGGGTGGTAAATCGCTGTACTAAACTCGCAACGGCGCGGCAGCACCGTCGAACCAGCAATAACCGCGTCAAGTGGACGATGCCTGCTTCCCAGCCATCGGGGGGGGGGGGGGAGCTCAGATATCATAGCAATGCTAAGAACACGCATTAGGTGGGGCATCACCGTAACTGAACACTAGGAGCGCTATAGGATGTTCACGGTAAGTGAGCACCTTTTAAGACCCTTCTAAATTTGCAATGTGACCAATAAACGCAGTGTATACATTTCACCACCCTCAAAATTTACTGTCCGAGGTTGCAATTTTATTAGTGATTAATGCCTGTTTAGAGGACTTTAAAAATTTGTCACTTTACAATACCATAAATTGCCAATACCCTAAATGATCAAATAACAAATTCAGACAGGCTAATGTAAACAGACAAAAACATGTTTTATTTGGTGTAAAACTTTGTGTTTCAAGGAAAAATGTAGAAATTTTGTGTAAAGTGTGTAATAATGTTTTATTTCACACTTCTCCATTTTAGAAGCTTCTGAAAATAACTAATAAATATTGCAGGAATGGCATATGATGGTACTTTCACACTAGTGAGCTAGCTTGTGGCCAGAGGTGTGCATAAGCAGTCCACATTTTAAATTGTTGCGCGACTGGCTTTGCTCAATTATTATTATGTTGAGGCAGCTGCAGCCGTCCATGATGTGGCACCACCATTGTTTACTCAAGCCATCGGAGGTTTGCTTTGTGCAAGGGAGACTGAGAATTGAGCACAAGTACAGTTTTGATGGGGAAATTACAAAGCACTATGGTCCAGCGGCATTTATCCGCGCCTGCGAAAGTGTTGTAAATCGGAGGGTAGAAACTGTCATTGGTCATTATGTGTCATTGACCTGTAATTAGTCAGCAGTGTATCTTGAGCCGATCAGTGGACGTGCTGGCGGTGGTCACGTGAACTTCTCGCATTGTAGTTTTGCAAGCCTGGTGAAGAGCATCACTCTAAGCAGTGTAACTCGCAACTGTAGAGGTGGATAAGGACAGATTGTACAATAAAAGAGTCTGTTAGTAATCCGGTGTTCGTGATTTTGATGAAGTTTTCCTATTCTAGTGGAGGGCACTACCGGACATGAACGTCGAACTGAGTATATAGGGAATTACCACTGCTTCCTGTTCACTCTCGGTTGACAGCAGAACAGTGACATTGCATCAGTAGATACAAACATGGAGGTCTTTAGTGGTGGATTGTGGTGTAGTGCTGTCGAGAAGCATTGTGTTCCATTCCACACTCGGACGTGTCCCACTGCAGGGTCTTCCAGATGATGCGTCCTCTTCGAGGTCGTGGGGATGGATAGGAAGTGCCTGACAGAGTACAAGGAGAGAATGTGTGCAGTCCCTCCCAGACTCCTCAGGTACCCAATTGTGGTGGGGACTGGGGTATAGACTGGTACACTTATTAGAGACAGTCCCTTGGCAGATGGATGGGTACAGCTGTGTCAATCGAGGATCAGATGTCTTGTAAACACAAGCTGCATAGTATACTGGTCAGCAGCAGGACCACAGTCCAGCAGTGGACGGGCACAGGACATTTCATTTTTTTTCAGAGACAAGTAGCTTTTAAACATAACTGCACCTAGAAAATTTTACATGTTTCCTGTATTTATGCACATTTATGCAGATGATGTGATGTGCTATAAGGCAAGTGGCACCTTATCTTTAAATACAGCATCAGATTTTTGTGTGTGTTACATTTAAGTTGTACCTGTTGACCTTGACAGCTTCGGCTCAAGTTGTTGATCGCCAGACAAGCAGCAGGCCACTTTACTAGAAGGTGAAATGGTCTAGGTAGCAAATATAACACACACCCTACTTCTAAGGTGTCAATTTTAAGAGGACATTTATTTTCACTAAATACTGTAATTATTAAATGTGCATGTACGCACATACTGTCTGTGCGCCAGTTCTGGGGACGTGGCAGGAATGCAGTGAGGAAGCGATAACAGATGACTGTACAATCTAATCGCAGTGGTGCTAATGGTGAAGACTGAGTGTCTTCGTCACCAGCAGAACTCCACATCTCAGATTCACTGACTGGAGGCACCACTTCTGTCTCCTAGATATATAACTATACCGACATCTGACAATACCATCCTTTACATAGTTCTATTGCCTGTAGGTCTCGCAGGTGAGGTTGGACCACAGTATGTCCGAAAGATTTCAAATGCAAGTCAATTCTACAGTCCCTCGCTTAAGGTTTAGTTTGTTCCACATCACTATCCTCTTTCCTCATTGACTCTTGGCAAATTTACCTTGTTAGCATATATGTTTTCATGGAGTACATTGTAGGTGATTTATCTGTGTGCTGTGATAAGGTGTCTTACCTAATATTATCGTAGATGGAGAGAGATTAGGTGCAAGCCTCTCAGTAATCCACTTAGTGAAATTCACACTGTTCATTTGCGCATGGTAGTTACCTCTGGAACAATTAAATGTGTCCATCAGTGCTACCCGAAAATTTTAATATTTCAATAGGTGTTTAACTTGCAAATGGCATTCAACAATTAGGTTATAACAATATTTTAACTGTGAACCATTACCGGTACTTACTAGCCATTGTCAATGCATCACTGCTCTCACCGTTTCTAATTAATATTGAATGCTAAATAAATACCACAATTTATAAGCTAAAGTTTTATTGAATCAAAAATATAATACCTTACAGTTAATTACAGTGATAAATATTTTTGATATACAAGTGATTTAAAAACACTTGAACATGTTAACCTTGGGGTGATTTTTCAAATGTTTGTTCAAAAAAATGTGAAGAAGTCATGAATGGACTATACCCTCTGCACAAAACACTGAATTCACACTAAGCTTGTATTCTAAATACATGCTGCCAGCATTTCACAAAAGGTAAATGACTGTATCCACGTTTCTTCAACATAGATCATTTGTTTCCCTCTTTGTCTAAGATGTTTGATTGCAACTGAATGGTTATAAAACTTCTCAATCAATTCCTGCGGTTTTGCATACTTATCCACAGAAAACAGAGCTATTGAACTGCCTTACATAAGTGGGGCCTGACCAAGGAAAGTGTATTAGTCCTTTATCACGGGCAGCAATTTTGAAATAGCAGAGAACGGAGGGAGACAACATTTTTGCAGTAACATAATACTCTTGACTAGTCTTGACAAATTACGCATCTATCATAGTATTGATGTTCACGACTGTGTCTGCTAATAATAAGTTTATCACATTTTACCCGGAGTAGAAGAATTTACTGCCCTTACTATTGTTAATGTTTTCTTTTTTTCCTTCCTTATATTTTTTGATAAACTCCAGCATAGGAAGTGGCTTTTGATGTCACCTGACGAGAAATTGCCCAAAGCAAGCGAGGTTGGAATTATGGTTGATGCAGACCATATGTCCCATGGTGCACTGCACGAGTTGCATTACACACTTCATCACCTTCAGAATGGTTCGGAAAGTGACGCAAACAATAGTGCCGGCAGTGTCTGTGTTCATGCATCTTTCTCCTCTTCCGGCACGCAGGCTTGGCCAGGGATGTAAAGAAAATTCTTCTGCACTCAGAGAAAGCTGTGTGGAAAAGTGGAAAATTGGGAAGGAGAAAAATGAGGGAAACAAGGGAGGGGGGGGGGGGGAGGAAATAAGAGGAATGAAGGAAAAAGAGTAGGAGGTTAAATTGGGGTGAAGGGAAGATGGGGTTTGGGAGAATCAATCATTAATTATTAATCTTTATATCATTTTCATTTAATCAATCAATTATTCATTTGGTTCATTCATTATCAATCTCATTTATTAATCAACTCGTTTGACTCAGATAACTAAAATAACAGATAACTTGTCGACGACTTGTAGCGGAAGGAGATTTAAGGAAACACTCAAATACTCCCTAATTAAACAAATAACTAAACCTCTAAACTGTCTTATTTAGGGGTAAACATCTTAAGTTGTGGCACTCTTCCTCAGCTCCTATTTAGCTGCACCTTATAGTCTACTAAACACTGCATAAAATCAAAGGGTCACCTCCTATATCCCCTCCCTAAAGGTCTTGAAAATATCTGCATTTGGATAATTTTCTATTTCAAATTTATGTTTCTGGCTGCTGGTTCAAATTTATGGTTCTGTTTCAATATTGGGGGCATTCCACCATAAAGCGGGCTTTCCACTGGTGTGTGTCCATACGCACAAGGTGACGTCACGTGCTCGTGGGTCCCCTGAGATGACATCCACCTTCTCAATATCACCTTTTCCACTGCAGGTCAGACTACGCACGACCTGCTTGCTCGCGATGGCCTGCTCATGGTCGTGGTGGAGGAGGGATGGCATTTCCTCTGTGTGTGTCTCCCAGCCGAGCAGACACTACAGTGCAGGCATGTATCCTAGTCAGTACCATTGGGGGGAAGGCTCGGACCATCTTGGAAACGTCCCACACTGTGCAGGTGCTGCTTCCACTGTGCGTTTCTTCACACTCCGAATAAAGGTTTTTCTGTTGGTATCTTTCATGTGTATGCACAGCTACCTGGAGGATTGCCTCTAGACGGATCCCCTCACACATGCCCGATGCACTGCAAATAAAACTTTTCCACAGCCCGCTGTACTGCACGCATCCCACCCATGACATCAGGAGTGACGTTGTGTTCGTCGAACATGAGTCAGTGGAAAGGCCCCTTAAGGCTCTTGAAACACTGGGGCAGCCTTAAGCTAAATTCATCATTTATGTTTTAATCATTTGGTAGAACTCAAAAACTCTTTACTGTCTGCAAGAGGTAGTGCGTGATCTTAGTCATGTAATCACTGACTTGATAAAAAAATAAGTAATTTATTTTAAAATGTAGTGAGTTAAAATAATTTCATTGAAAGTAAAATAATCAATAAAATAGCTTTTTCAACTAACCAGATTCATAAAAAGGGAGGGAGGAACTAACTGTTTACAAATAAAAGATGAGATGTTTTATATATATATATATATATATATATATATATATATATATATATATATATATATATATATATATATATATATATATATATATATATATATATATATATATATATATATATATATATATATATATATATAATATAGGCAAGGTAAATAAACAAAAGCACATTTGTGTAAGACTGTGGTATAACATGGAAGGATAGATAACCAGTAGTTTCTTTGATAACATTTTTAAAATAAAAATTGTAACCACAAACATAATTTCATACCAAGTCCTTAATTTTTAAAATTTCATTTTAAGAAGTGAACAAATGTGTTACTAAAATTTTGATTGAATGTAAAACACAAATAATTAATAGGAATCTATTCCTCAACAACAAATAGAAAATCCTTTAATAATTCATTATTACTTTTGGCCAACTCAAAAATGAATTAAAATAACAAAAATTAAAAATGTGTAATTGTTACATTTACTTTGGCCTGTTACACCAATCAAGTAAACTTAACAATGAAATCATTTTGATAATCTTCTTACAAAAAAAAATTATCTTTGGTTTTTGACTCATTATAATTCCTTTACCTTTAACCTTCTCTGTCATTTACATTTATAACTTTGGGACACGAACTTAACGACAGGAGGAAGATGTCTGTTTACACAACTAAAATAAACTCTCGATACGGTTTTACTTTCATGACTGATAACAATGGCCTGACCTACTAACTCAACTAAAAATTCTCTCTTGTCGGCATAGACACAAACATAAATCACTTACCAAAAAGAAAACTCGTTAGTCATCCTCTCTGACGTTACCTTAATTATCCTTAGACTGCGACGGGGTTTTGAAAATCCAGCCGTCTTAACTGTAGTGCTGTTCATCAGCGCGCACTGTGCTGTGCTCCCCCGTCTTTCTGGAGGCTTGTCCCCCTACCTGCTGCCAGTTCCTTGAGTGCGACCTGAATTTTTAAATTAAAGTTTCATTATTCTTTTTGCACCGCCGCTAGAGAGGTCACCTTCTATAGCCTGGCCGGCCTGATTCCATCGCCATCAACTGGAGTCATTATGTTGGAGTGTTACGCCTTGAGCTCTGCGAGCATTAAATGTCAGTAACTGAGTTTTTTCTTGTTGGTAATGAGCTTTCATTGATATTTTATAATGCTGGAAGGTGTAGGGCACCATTTAGCGGTGAGTAGTGGATTTATGCTCACTTTTGTATGGGCAAACAGTTGGAATGATTACTTTTCTTGGCAGTGCTAACGTAAGGTATTATGGGTGTGCAGTAACATTTAGCTTTGTTGTTGTTTGGGTCACACATTTGAAATTATACACACGTAGTTACGGTAGAGTTTGGAGTTTACACTTTGCTCATTTCTAGTGTTGTTTGGTATTACTCTTGCAGCCGCCCCTTTTGGCTGCCGGTTAGTTTTCTGCTGGCATGTCCACTACTCACACGGTAGCAAGCTTAATCTTTTTTATTTTTATCAATTTTAAAGCGGTGCAGCTTTGAGGGACCGTTTGTGGTTGCCTGACCGTTTATGTAATTGTAATGATTTTTAAATTGTAATTTTATTAGAGCGTGCTCTTTACTGGACTTTGCTGTAACATGCATTACTTAATTGTAAATAGCATGCATAGAATGTGTAGAGGTTTTTTAGCACATTATTCATGCCAGCACGCTTTATTTCTTTTAATAGTATTTGTCATAATAGTATTTTGCTTGGAATGAACCACCATTTGTAAGAAATGTTTTAAACGTCACTGTAGTTGAACCATTGGGAGATCTTTGATTAACATGCAGACATTCTTTTTACGTGCCGTACTTTGTAATAATGATACTTTGGTCTCGAGTAAATCTTTTTTGGCAATGTAAATGTTTGGGTGCCGTCAGGCGTGTAATCATTTTGGTGGCATTCAAAACAAAATGCCCTTTTGTATTGCTACAAGGCTAGGTGAATGTCGCTTGATTTTTTGGCTGAATGTACATTAAAGCTATTGTTATTAAGTCGCCGCTCATATGTTGCTTATGAAACTTAAGAAATGCATTAAGCACTTTTATAGCACTGGATTTAATATTTTATATTATTTCTTTTTTCTGCACTGTACCTAATAATGTCAAATAAAATGATCGTAAGTTAAATGGTGTGCCATTATTTGCTCATGTTCTATGTCAATTTGTACCATTTGGTACAAGCTTGTAGACCGTACATTTATTAAAACTCAATTTTTAACTTGATGCAGCCTACTGGAGCCCCTACAAGTTAAACTACAACTACATGTTATCTGGTCCAGCAGGCTCCTCCAGGTCTGCCTGCTATGACTTCTCGACCTCGAGTGTATTGCTCCGCCAGACTTCTTGACTGCTACTCCTCTGCTTCCGACTGCCTGCGCACTATCTGCCCTCCTAAACTATCTCTTACCACTCTACTACGTCTCTTTAAAACTCAACCTCCCTTCACATCTGGACTCCAACCACAAAACAGCACCTGCCGTTACTGCTCACATCACCCTCGTTCTTTCAACCAATCACGGCCCCCCTCGGATACGTGCGGCCGGCCACTCCCTTGTCCCCTTAGCTGTCTACATACACTCTGTTCGCGGCCCGCAGCACTACTCCTTCCCTCTTCCCTGCTATGGCTCACAAACGCACAGCTCTATACTTGAAACATCAACGTCTGCCATCAACGTCTGCTAATCACTCCAGAAACTTTTTAGTACACGTGCTGCATTAAAACAGTTCTCAACCACCACAGGATGGGATGACGACGATGCCTTTACCGGCGCAGCGGCGAAAAAACGAAGTGGAACACAGCTGCTCGGTACCAGGAGTGCAGCGGCTGACCTAGCTCTACACTTAGGCAAACAGTTCCAGTAACAACTCTGAAACCATTGATTGCAAGGTTAAGGATGATTCGCGAGATGATAGAGTAAATGACGTAACCATTCTGACATACCAAATCCCTTTTTAAAATAATTTAAATCCCATCCTAAACATGACAAAATTACTAGACCGAAATTTTCACAAAACTTTAAATAATAAAACAAATAATAAACAGCTTTCAAGAAAAACCACTTTTAGGACCTTGGCCGGAAAAATTAATAAAAATAATTTATCAAAAGAAGATATTACCAATTAAAATTCAAACAAACCACGTATACTAAGTTAAGGGTAAAAAGACCCTAGATCCTAACACCAAAACAGAAGCATAACGACTTTCCAAATTTTATAACTAAAATCACAATTAAAAATTTAAATTATTTAAACCATTACCTAAAACATGAACTCACATCTGAACCAATAAAAGGACAAACCTAACCGCAAAATGAAAACAAACTGAACCATGCCTAGGATCGATCTAAACAAAGAAAATAGAAATACTCCTAACCAGATCAATATAATTGAAAATTCACTAAATCCTACAAAAATTAAGGGATCATAACAAAAAACTAAGACCACTCAAAAATCGCAAAAATGACTTCATAACAGCTGTATGAAAAGTTTTACAGCTGATTTTGCAGGACATGTTATTAAAATTATACATACAATTAAATAATAAACACAAAGACATGAATCTTGTGTGATGGATGCCCCTAGCAAACTAATGAGCATTTACATTGTTTTATTAATTTAGTAATGTGCAAAAGATATTTCAGTTATGTATTTTACTTTTTGTGTTTTTTAAATTTTATGCAAGGGTTTTAAGTGTTTAACTAAGTTTTCAGACACTGTTATTAGAGCGCACCCTAATTGGCACGTCAATAAATAGTAGCCAATTACTCGTAAATAGTGATGTTTCTAGCTTATTTTATTTTTTCTAATTTGAGTTTTCTGAGTACGTTGCATTTTTTTTTTTTCCTACATTCTGTGCATTTTTGTATTTTTATTTATTAAAGTTCCCTTTCGTATCTGTGAGATTGAAGGTTATTGCTTTGAAAAAATAGCATGTTTTATATTTTCAATCTTCATGCCTTAATATTAATAGGCCATCATCTTATTTACTTTACATTTTATTGTGCACAAACTGTAAAACTAAACAAACAATTTGAAACACGTCCGAGTATGCATCCGTGGACAAAAGTTGAAGTTGGCGAATGATCTTGGGACATGGGACAGTAAACTGTGATGTCAGAGGGTCATGTGCACCAATCAGCAGTTAGGAGTCTGCAGACCAGCTATTGTGGACTAGGTCTTATGAAGGCAAGCGCACATAACTTGTACCCATGACACTTTTGCCTGTTTGTACTATTCACTTCACGTTCAGTAGTATGTAATTTTTGAAATCTTCAAATGTAATGTAATCAACAGATGTGTGTGTGTGCGAGTACAACTGACCAACGTGTATGTTTCCATTGTTGCCTTGTGCATTTATAGGAACGGGTTCCCAGAAACCCACCATTTCGCTATGCTCTTAATCAAGTTAATGCGTAAAATATAAGATTTTGACAATTTCATTACAGTATTTAAAGGAGTGCAGGTCACCCTGTAATAGGCATGCAAGATAGCATAAGTATGTCTTGGGGAGCTCATGACTATCAAATTATTCTCCACAACACAGCTCATGGCAACCAACGGGCCAAGTGTTAAGGTTTTGTTATAAAAATTTAAACCTGTAAACATCCCATATAATTTGCATTGGTTAGGATTATTCATAAATACTGCAACACACTTCGGAACAGCGCAATATATTTTTGTTTGTGCTATTTATAATTTCTGTAACGGATCATACCAGTGAATGCTGTTTGTCAACATTATTTAAAACTAATAGCCTGAGACACCAATTTAGCCAAATTGTATTTCAATCTAACAATTTGTAAACCTTAAAAACAATAAACACACACCTAATCACAGTGTACAGCTATGGTATTTTGTTTCCTTCTGAAACTCTCCAAATTGGAATATTTTTAAGTGACATTAGTTACTAAAACTGGAACGAAACTAATTCAGTATTTTGAAAAGTCTTGCTTTAATAGAAAGTATTTGCTTTTATGAAAACAGACTAAAAATTATACCAACAATAGGCAACATGCAAATTTCGCAAATATAGTACAAACACATATGTATATGCATATGAAAATACACTGTTTATTGCATAAAAATTGGTTTTGACACAGTTACTTAATTTTAAAACAACTTTTGCGGCCGCTGTCACGTTATTGCGGAACGCGCTCTCATTGGTTTGACGTCACTAGTCATACGCCGGCAACCGGCCCTGGCACGTTGCAAACACGCAGCACTAAAATGGAAGGCAACTTTGTGAAAGCGCAGTCTGACAATCTGCCATGAGTAGATACCGATATGGTACTTGATTACTTCAATCCCCATTGTTTTGTGGAACCTGAAATAAGATGTGTAAAATTACAAAGTAGAAACGTGTCTCATATAGCACAGTTATGACCTTCAAAGCGACATTAGGCCTACATCACAGGTTGAAACTTATTTGTTTGTACGTTTTACTGAAGTACATGTTATTATCTGTGTTTATATTTACGATTGCTAAGATTCAAAGTTGGATATTGGAAGTATGGAAAACAAATGTGTAGTGAAGGCGACTGCAGTGAGTGTACCGCGTTGTCGCACGCCATGCTTGATGTGTGTGATAAATAAACTACATTATTTAGAAATAAATTTTAATGTTCAGAAAGAAAGTTACAAATATTTCCGGATTCTAAACCACGTTTCAGTATTCATAAAACTCTTTTTTCTCTCTTTAGAAATGTCAGATAATTACCAGTATGGTAACAGTAGGCGTAAGGCTAATACGCTAGTCACTACCCGACACCGCTCGACTTCTTGAACGCCCGCTGTCGGCTGGCAAACATGTATTTCCGCGTTCCACCCCGTTTATAAAAACTATTGTTGAGACCTCAAATATAGTGTTTAGAAATTAAAAAATTTAAGAAAAAATAACTTGCATATCTACTTGTTTCTTATGTTTTGTGTAACTAACATACCTTTTGTTATTCTGACGTCACAATAGCTGTGTGTACACTTTCTTTTTAAAATGTAAGAACTGTACACATTGCTGAAACTATAGATATGGTAGTTTGAGAAACACTTAATACCTAGGATGAGATTAAATACCGCAAATAAATATGTAATAAAAGATTAAGAATTTATTTACTCGTCAAAAGCTGTCTTCTTTCTGTTTATTTAAGAGAAAAGTAAAAATAAAGTAACAGCTTGCTTGTGTAATACTTGTAGGACTATTTAGTGTCAATTTTGTGGACATAGTCTGATGAATTTTTTGTAACTTCGATCTTAGCAAGTTAGAAAAAAGGGGAAGAGCAAATATGAAAGTAGTATCATCTTTGATAAACATTTTTAAAACATGCATTTTATTGTTTTGAAAGTAAAAATTAACTTGCCAATTGTTACGCTTATGAATGCTAATTAGAGACAAATCAAAACTGAAATTTTTGAGAAATTGCTATATTTGAAAAATACCATATAATATAAACCAAACTTTTGCAAGAGATATTTTGTAAATACATTGGTAACACATAAATGATCGAAAAAACAAGTGCCAGCAAAAAATATGCATGTTGCCTATTCCTGCAGCACTAAGATAAACACAGTAAAGTCACCATGCTATTGTGCTTGTTATCGTAACCACAATCTGATGCATTTTCAGAAACAAATAGGAAAGTTATGCAAAAAAAATCACCACATGAATAAGAAATCTTGCAGGAAACACTCATCTAACTGCAGATACTGTAACGTTTTGTACCAAAAGATCATAGGATGTCGTCTTCATTTTCTCTCCGGCAACGCAATTCAGTAACCCAGCTCTTCAACGTGCACAGAAAGTAAATGTACATCTTGTGTGCAGACTATATCATAAATTTTACACTTGTGTATGTGCATAAATTATTTATGGATTAAAGTTAATATTGTTATTTCATGAACTCATTTGAGTTTACTGAGATTCAGTTTATTATTGAAAACGAGGATATCGTAACTAGGAATAAAAAACCAATGAATCGATATTGAAATCAAAGACAGATTTTGACATAGACTGGTGTTTTCAAAATTCTTTGATAATGTTCGCACACTTTTAATCCGATAATAATAATGATTGCACTGAAGTCGTGGGACATGTTTTAGGTCAAAATAGAGAGTTGGTTAAGGTAATCTTTGTATGTTATTACCAAAAACATAAATTTAGTCTTACTTGTAAGAACCAATGTATTGGCTACCAAAGATGACCGGAATAAGATACAAGTCACAGTTGATCAGCGAACCAACTTGTCAGTGCACCTTGCCCCCAGGTGTCAGCAGCCCGGTCACTGTCATCTACTCTACCTCTATAATGTATCAAATTTCACCTGCAGCAATTTTATTTTCAATTTTTCAAAATAACTTATCCACTGGACCTTTGAAACGTTTCTTCAATTTTTTGTTTGGAATCCTACAAAACTTTTCTTCCTCTCCCAAAAAGATATTAGAAATCTTCTTTATGCAGGTTATTTAAAACAAAATAATACTTGCACATTTAAACTTTTCCAAAAGACGGGCATTTTAGGACTGGATTTGAATAAGCCAAAGGACAGCTGTAACAGGTATGTCAAAATAAAAATTCACATTTTTGTTCCAATATTTATAAGCTCATACTTAATAGAAACAACAGGTGACTGAAACTCAGCTCGGGCCACACACACTGCAGATGCACATTAATAAATAACGGCACTATTATAAAAACTAATGAAAGTCTAACATTTTCCTTTGAGATTTAAGACATCCTTCCTAAGGGTGTAGCAGTGGGGCTTATATACAGCCCTAAAAATTCATTAGAGATTAACCAAAGAAACTGTTTAAGCAGCACGCATAGCATTAAAGTCTTCTGACTTTGAACACACGCATGAATTCCTTTACAAAAATATTGTGGTTTATTGATATATGTTTTCAATTTCCAGTAAATAGGACAGGAAAATATCAAATTTTATCGCATATAAGTTGAACATTTTATTTAAAATTTGGGGTGCGACCTATAAGTGAGAAAAATATTTAGTAAACTCCCGATTAACTGTGTTAATTGAGACCATAGAAAAAACGAATAAGTGTTACATTAAAAACCCGGATAATTGAATTTACACATTTTTAATATTAATGGAACAGTGATGCTGGCTTCGAAAATTGTGATAAAACATAGTACCTATTACACATTTCAAAGCAAACGAATCACGCACTCTTAAGTGCAGGATTTAAAGTACACGATACTTTAATTGATATTTACGTTGCACAGAGTGTAGTTAATTCACAGCGCATCGAGTATACACAACCTTTCGCCGACGCCAGGCGAGCGCATTGGGCGGGTGACCGGGAGTGATAGATAAGCAGTCCTTAGTTGTGTGTCACTTTTTCAATGTGCGTCACTCAGGCCAGTCCTTTAGATGGCAGAGTTTGTTGAAAGTTTAGAATGCAATGCAATAAAGACTAGACTAAAACGGGACTTTAAAATGAGGCAACCTGGCATTTAAACAATACAGTAAAATCCCCATTTTAAAAAATAACCCTTAGAATATAGTAGCTTATTAAAATTTTACAGACTTAGAAACCCCCTCAAAAGTTTTGAATTTCTAAAATGTGTAGTGTTTGGTAAACATTTTAACACTTGATATAAAAAAAATTCTGAGGTGCACGCAAAAAAAAAAAAAAAAAAAAAACATGAATGGCCGGGTGGGGTGGTTTTCTTAAACTTGTCGGAAACATTTAGTGCCATCAGTGTCATGGGGGGGGGGAAGAGGTGACGTGGTTCATTTTTGAGAGAAGGGTAGCAGGCCGCCCAATGCAGTTATTGACCTGTCTCACATAAAAGCAAAACAGAAATGGAAGCTTGCCGGTCGGGTGAGTCTGCCATCCTTGACACAGGCTGTACAAAGATGAGTGCAACCTATAATCGATAAATATTATTTTTTTTAACACCCCTGGAAAATAAGGGTGAATCTATATGTGATAGAAAAACATATATATACATACTGTGTACGTGTGTGTATATATGAATTTGTATAAAATTCAAACTCCCCAACCACCCTTAACGCACAATAAATATTGAGAGTAAATACTATGATATTAAAAATATAAAGTAGGCATATAAAACATATAAAAATACAAAAGCCCACAAATATTCTGAATGTATATTTCTTAGGTTCACTTCTAGAAAGTTCTCAATATGATTGACCATACTAGAATTTACACAGTTCCATTATTTTTAATCTAACTTCCATGACTTGTAATGACTTCACATTTAATTCCTTGAAATCCGGAAAATTCTCTTAAGTTTTTTTACCCCTCTTACTCGACTCCAAAAGTGCGTAAACAAACACATCTTCTAGAAACACTAAATGATTTCTTGTTGAAATTTTGGACATTTGATAAATGCACACCTGGCTTAAAATTGAAGTATCTCATTCTTGAACACTACCAAAATTTGGTAAGTGTTATTAATGCCTTGCAAAAATGACCCAAAATGTCATGTTACTTGAGACTTGATAGTAAAACAATTACTGTAAGTATCATTTCCTTCATGTTTGAGAAAGAGTACAAATTTTAAGTACATCTATTTTACAAACGGATATTATTTACTTTATCAGCCATCTATTTTACACAGGAAATCTCCATTAGGATTTTAGAGAAAATACCAAGACTCCAACTATACTGATGCACCAAAACGCCATGTTGTCTACTGGCCTGAAGGGCCTTTATTACACTATCAACATTTTCAAACTTCTTCATGGAGCTGCCCAGGAGTGCTGAATCTCTGCTCTTGCTGCAAACTCCTGGGGATTTTATATCACACAAATAAAATGTTGGGCCCCCTCCAACAAGGGAGTTTAAAAGTATTGGCCAATCACATGTCTTCCGGCTGCTGCATTTCCTGCCGCGTGGTTATATATACAGCCACGCTACACCTTGACTTCAGAGTCTCTAACGCCATATGGCCAAACCACGTGCTGCTAACTGCCAGCAGTCGAGCAAATGTGCATGTGCGCTGGTCGGAGCTATTCTGTGTACATGGCGAAGGAATCTTCAGCTTGCCTAGGCAGGCCAAAATTACAGCAGACCGTCGTGTGTACATAATTAAGGTATGAAACGTCCTCACTTTTAGTTGTAAGTGTAGAAACAAGTCCAATTACTATTAATTTTGTCCATATAAGGTGTTCGTCGACACAGTTGCACACGTATTTTTCCATGCAATGATGAGCATCCTAAGCGGGCAGGTGAAGTCGATAGCTGCGTTAACGCATTTTATGAGACCAGGGTGTCTCAGATTTATTGATGATTATGTAGTTCACATACTTTACACAGCAGACACAAAACAGTTTGTGATATGAGCCAGATGGGTTACAAGAACAGCGTAGCATTAAACCATTATAACTCTATGTTACAAAAAAAACTTGTATCACTAGAAATTTAGGAAGACAGAAGGGACCTTTCCCTCCTAGTATTCTAAGGACCTTGCACACTGGTGTAAGAAATTTTGTAGAAAAATTCTGCCTAAAAGAACATGAAGAGAAGAAGCTGTTGCTAGTGCTTGCCAGTTTGGGTTGCATTGGTCATGTCCATAGTGTCCTGTCTGGTAGGTGGCAACTAAAACTCGCTGCTAATAACGGCACAGCGCTCCACCCCTACTCGCATTCATTGCTTCATAAACATACCCAAATAAGGGCATAGCATAATACTACTATTATCAAATCTTCCGGCATTGGTGCGAACCCCATCGTAACAACTTCTCATGTCAGCCAAAGTGTGTCAAGATAACAGTGCTACCTGAATTTACTCAAAAAGAACACCAGCAAATATAATAAAAGCACTTGCCACTGATCCGCGATGCAACTCCAAACATGACTTTAGGAAAAAAATAAACTCTTGAAGCATACACATACTAACATTGTCAAAATGCCACATCAGAAATACTGGAAAACAAAATTTTCTTCTCGGTTTTTCTGGCTAGGGAATGTTAACTAAATGTTCCCATAAAGTCTGTATCACTGAACCATTACAACTTTTTAATACCTCAATATTTATTCTGAGCATTAATAATAATGTATAAAGATACTATCAACCAAAAAGTAATTGGGCACCTGTCCACAATGTTTGCTCGGTGGTCGTCACCCCGTTAGAATCTCGTTGGGCCACCTCTTGCGGCGATAACAGCAGCCACCCTGTCTGGCATGCTCTCTATGAGTGTTTGCAGGACATCCATGGGGATTCATCGCCATTCCTCTTGCAACCATTCCATGAGTTGAGCAATGGATTTTGGCAGTGCCTGATGAGCCCTCACCCGGTGATCCAATTCGTCCCACAGAGGTTCTATAGGGTGGAGGTCGGGGCTCTGGGCGGGCCAGTCCAATCGCAAACATTGTTGTCGGCATACCAATGCCGACATACCAGTGCCCTTGAAACATGGCACCTGGCATTGTCATCCTGGAAGTAACACAGGTCCATTACATAAAAATGCCACAATGTTGGGAGCATTTCATTATCTAGAATGTTACAATAAGCCTATGTATTCATGCTACCACGGCCATGCCGAAG
Organism: Dryococelus australis; assembly: GCA_029891345.1. NCBI lineage: Eukaryota > Metazoa > Arthropoda > Insecta > Phasmatodea > Phasmatidae > Dryococelus > Dryococelus australis. The sequence continues at coordinate 101,123,932 of CM056997.1, read as the reverse complement.
ACCATGAAACAGCCCCATGCCATCACTTCACCACTGAACTTCCTAGTTGGTACTATACACTCCGGCAGAAGCTGTTTCCTGGGTAGATGCCACACCCATACACGTCCATCGGACCGGAATAATGTAAACCTTGACTCATTACTCCACAGAACCGATTTCCAGTGTCCAGTTGTGACGATTCAAACACCACCTGCGCCGCCAAGCTTTATTGCTTGTTGTGATATGGGGATTATGTGCAGCTGCTCTTCCAAAATATCCAAGCCGGTGGGCCTCTGTACGAAATGTTCCAATGGAAACTGATACTCCTGTTGCTGCATGAAAATCCTGTCAGATGGCAGCCGTGGGTTCTGCAATTTCTGTCGGTCAAGATTGGAGGTCGTTCAGAACGTGCAGCATTGGCAAAATGTCCATCGACCTTCCACATACGCAGGATGAATGCGACCACTGATTTGGGCCTGTTTACCTTCTGTATAATCGCCCAGCTACACAGCCCACCGAGATGGCAGTCCACAATCAAGCCCTTATCCGATAGCTCTCTACCTCGTTCCATCTCCTTTCCAACTGGTTCTACACTGGCCTGCAGCGTATGGCGGCCACACAAGTTAACTGACGTTCTGAGTTACCTATCATCACGGGTGCCCAATTTCTTTTTGGTCGATTGTGTGCATACTTCCCGAACTTCAAAAGAGAGAACCAACAAATAATCATATTTCCACCAAATTGTCTCACAGTTGCAAGATTCTAGCACAGTGTACTATCACGGACATTTCCAGAGTGGCAAAAACGGATGTACAATTCCCATCTTTCATGGCAGCTAGACACCCTGCCACGTAAATGTAGCCAGACAGTCACTGATTTGTGATAATTTACTGAAATGTTTCGTGTGGTTTGTTCAGTTTACATTGGGCAAGTTTATTTTACGCTCTGATAATGTTTTCAGTGTATATTGAGGTCTTTGTGTATATAAATGTACTAATAGCAATTCCACAGAGAGCAACAAGTTCGGATGAAAGAGAAAATAAAATCTGTATAAATAGGATTTATTTCAGAAAAAGAAAATAAAAACAGATTTGTTCCACAAAAATACATCTTTGGTTTATGCTCAATACTTTCTTATCCTTCGAACTTACAATTTTCCTTCTGGTCCTTTAATTAATAACCACTTCTCACATCAGCAGCCATGAACTAACAATACAACATATTTTAGCATTTACAGCAACATAATAGATCACTTAAAATAATTTAAATAGTAAATGAACTACATAAATCAGGTAGTGAATACTTACAGAGATCTTGTGATATTAAAACTACATGAAATCATACCAATTACCATTTAAGTCCTATTGTCCATTCTGTGTGTTTTTTTTCTTCAATAGCACTTGTGCTTTGAAACAATTCAATAAATACTGACAAGTTTTCAGAATTTTATTAAAGTTATGGAGGTCGCAGTATTCTGCTTAAACATGACTGGTGCACATAAATTCAAATATGTTAATTTAATACTGATAAAAAAATTATAGCATAGTAATTAATTTCTATAAGCCAACTATATATATATATATATATATTTAAAACTATATATAATTACAGTCGAACTAACCACTGTAATATTGTTAAACAGTAAATTAAATTTTTATATGGAAAACAGCAACATACCTAGCTTCTCTTCAGCTCTACGGGCGCAAACTTAAAAAAATTATACACAGAATGGACAGTGCATACAAAATACATATAACAATAATTATAATACAGTGCTATCTTCCACCGCTTCATATCCATACAAAAAATAAGTGTTGTCATGGTAATTTGTGATGTAAAGCAGATGAATGACATTTTGCTATCCTGAGCCGTGTACAGTACATATATTTGGTGCAATAAACATTGCTAATGGTAACTACAGTTATTAACTTAAACATAATGTAATTTGGGAAGAAAGGCTAGTTGAAATAAGCTCTTCCATATCATCTTGCAAAGTAAAATACACACCACCACATAAAAAATAGTAGTGGAAGGTTTAACCGTGTATAATGAGAAAACATCTCCTATAAATTAACAGACTTAACACTAGGAAATTCATATCTCAACCAGCATTCACACTGCAAATGCAAATGGTAAATACTTTTTTTCCCTTACAGTACAGTAAAAATCTTTGTAAATGGAAGTCACGTGTCGATTTCCTGTCTTGTCATACTTGAATTAAAACCCACTATACCATGAGGCTACAAATTTATGGCAAAATTATTCACTAACTTCAGAAACCAAAAAAATGAAGATTATGTTACCAGTATTTATATTCAGTCCAAATAACACTACTAGGGAAGATTGTAGTGTTTTAAGTAGTTTGAGTAAGCAATAGGTATCAATCAAGATTTACATATTCATCACAAAAAGTGCCGTGAAACTAGAAAGACATCTAAATGAACCTTGTGAATGATCCAAGTTTTATAGAAAATGCTTCACCTTACAGTAAAATTTGTTTATCTCAAAGTACAGTATCAGGCGTGATCATCATCTTGAAAATTACCTAGCATTTTTTTTTACTTTTAAAATTGTATAAACTTAACTAATATTAACATCTTGCACAATGTTTCATACTTTGGAATGAAGTAGATACATCACACAAAAGTGTAAATGGAGATCAACACCACTAACAGGTACACCAAAGAGAAGCAGAAATTTTTTATATCTTTTTTCCAATTATATCTCCATTTTTTTTGTTATTATTACATTATAGACAGGAACAATTTAGAAACCACTGTCATAAAAGAAAATTTCTTTTTTTACACAAAGCTAACCTTTTTTCACCATTACAACAACATAGTAGCTGATTACAATGGCACTTATTGTTCACATCAATGTGGCAGGGATTTCTGACATCAAACAACTTCTCTTTGTTTTCTACATAGGAACTACTAACATCTGTCAACAGACATCATCATTCATATTGAACTTGTGAGATACAACATTGAATTGCCCATCACATTAAACATCATGTTATAATTACAATTTCAATTAGGTACTCTTTAGTTCCTCCAGTAATATACTGGAAAGTAACATACACAAAGGGTTAAAACACTTTGAAAGAGTAACAATTTGAAAATCAACTCTCAGAAACTCCATATTTGCTACTGCATAATTTAACTTGCTGTAGTAAATGACAAAGATGAAACAATCAGTTTCTGTACCAAACTATATAAAATAATTAAATAACTGTAAAATTAAGAATGTTGTATATAGTATGATGGAAAATTAACTGATCAAGAATTTTATTTTATTTTTCCATTAAAATAGGATCAGAAACAACACAAATGGATTATCTCTAAGTGAAAAATAATGTATAAAAGCATTTAGAGATGGTTAAAATATTTTGTATCTTGAGAAAATATTTTCAAAGGTTTGTTGTCTGCTGTTATGAATGTCGACAGTTAAAAATAAACACTTTTCTTCCTTAGCACTAGACAAAACAGCATTTATTTTAGTGATAAATTTAGGAAACAACATATACACCAAAAAATATTTCCTCTCTTTTGTCTACTTCTACGAATTAATAATTTCTGACATATTTACAAAAATTTCTACCCCTGAAGAGCAGTATTTTTCAAACCATTATCTGTCTAACCAAATTTTTTACTCAAATGTAGTTTCTGCTATGTATGTGAATATGGGTAAAAGCACATAATTGAATGAATCTGTTGGCAAAAATCCTACAGCAGTTGCAGCACTAACAGTATTTTCGCAAACTAATACTGACACAATAATCTACATTTTTAAAGCATTTACATTTTATGGTAACAATTTTGGATGATCTACACACCACCTACTAAAACACCAAAAGCTATGACATAGAGAATGCCATAATTAAAATGTTAATAAAATATGGGTGATGGCATGTCTATCATCTGATCATTTCACTAAACATGCTAATTTGTGGGACTCAATGCTAGGCATTTTAGGAGCATTTCCAAACACACACCCCAAGGTTGCCCCCAACAAACATGTACAGCAGACTTTTGCTCTCATATGAGATCTCAAACCCATAGGCTTCTCCAACTACTACGTGCCAGGATGGGCCAAATTTCTTGTCCATTGCTTCCTTCACCATTCGCGCTGCTGACTGCAACAAGTTATACAAATGTTAATGCAGCAGCTCGTAATGCCTTAGAAATTTGAAAATTTTCTACTTTACTTACAACTCCTAGATTTGCAGTTGTGAAATAAAAATTAATGCAATTACACTTTATACTTAGAAAAACTACCTTTATGCAATGACACAAGTCATTAACACTATCATTATTAAATTATAAATAGCAGTGCCTCTAATGTCTGACATAACCACTCAGGTTATCTGTTACAATCAGTGGCTGCTCGTAATGGACACGTAATAGTAAACTGATTGTTGCGCCCAAAGCATGAACACAAGCGCACATGAGAGTAATTATCTCTCTAGTATTACCTCTTCTGAATCACATCAATGAATTAAACTTCGGTTTTAACATGTCACATTATATTAAACTAAGTGGAGCCGTCGACAGTAAAAGAACCAGTTCTATGACTTAATGGATTGCTTTCTTACAATTCACGCAAAATACAACCGGACATCAGTTTGCTACAACATCTCACCCTCATCTGTCTTCTCTGCTTAGTCTCATCCAGTCATGTCACGTGGTTCCCCACGTCATAGCCAAGGGTCTTCCTCCTAGTGATACTGATACCCAAGGCATGCCAACCAGGGCATCGCCCCGCTGGAGCGCATGACTGGTTGGTACAATTTTGCCAGCCTATACCAATAATCGTCAATATTACTGGACTGTCTGACCACATACGACTCATCCTCATATGATCGCCGGTCAGCACACATTTACAGGCACTATCAGTATTTTACTAACGTCAAACATAATCTTGAGGCGAACTGCCAGTTCCTTCATTAAGATAACTCTCTAATCTATATTCACATTATACAATACAATAACACTTCAGATTAAACCCTGACACCCTCTTCATTGAGGATGTAGCGTATGGGATGCAACTTATTCCTCCCCTCTTAGTGAGATGAAATTACAAGGTAAATTCAAGTTATAGCTGTCTGATTCTCACTTGCATGGCCTCCCCTGGTTATACCAACTCACTCATCACTACTTTTTGATCTAACTGTCTGTGTCTCGATCGAGTTACCGGAGGGGAGTATGCCTTGTCTACACCGTCACCTACTCTAGTTACAATGATTGGTTTGAAACATATACTAGCGGGACAACACTTGTCCTTAATAGTGCTGGGTCCATCAACTTCCACATTTCATTTTATATAACAGTAAATAATCACAATTATGACAAATTACTCAATAACATAGGAAGTACAAGAAATATGGTATAATACCCTTTGCTGATTCAATTTGCTTTCTTCTCTTGCTACCACTTGTTCTAAGTCACTTATTTTATGACAGACAAGCTTAAATTCATCTGCATCATACACATCAATACCAACCATATCTACTCTAATTGTGTCCAAATTTAGAGTTAAATCTGCTTTCTCGCAACACTCATATTCCAACGATAATGGAGGCATTATGTCCGTACTATTTCGGTTAGTGGTACAAGTTCCTTACCTCATTATTACATCATTTTTACCACAACATTTACAGTTTTGAGTTAATGTCATTCTTGCCCCTTCACATAGCACTGTCCACTTCAGTAGTGGCGTATAACCATTAATTTTCACTGAGACCTATCCATAAGGTTGATGCGTGCTGCTACAGGGTAGCTACAGGGGGTGACTACCTTCGAAGGTAGAGCGGTGACGTTGACTATCCTATCAACCTAGCTTGACCTACCACTGCGAATACTACCTATTCTATTAGGCCAATGCGGCGTAAGGGGGTTAGGCATAGTAGTAGGCCGCTTGCAGGAGCTTACTCCTCTCCTCATTCGCTATGATAGTGCAACTTTCTCCCAAGGATCAAGCCCAGGCGTTGCGCTGACTCCAGATTCCAGTAGTACCAGAGATACCTAAGGATCTCTTCAAGGATCCCATCCATCTGAGTGAAGAAACATACCTGTTGCTCGCAGCCTTCTTAAGTGGACAGGACCAGTCCTTGGATCTCGCCAACTCATACTACAGAAGAGTAGAACCAGTGGAACCTAAACAACCACCTGTCAGAACTTTGAGCCATTGACCGTGAACCTGCCAAGTTCACACTCACATCAGCCAGAGTTGTCCTAGGTCAAACCACCGCTAGAGGTTACTCATCGCCCAGGTGTGCCACTGAAAGCCACCCTATTAAAGCGAAAGATCACTCTCACTGAAGTCGATTTTGTGACTGCTGCAAAGCTACCAGTCCTCTACACTGGACGTGTACCAGTGCCATGTAAGGACTAAGACAGAAACCCATACTTTCCGCCAGAGGGTATGCCTGACCTAGCACCTGACAAAAACAAACCCTCAACATAGCGACGACCCTGACAGCCCGAAGCGTCACGCATCAAGAAGAGGTAGTAAGAGATTTTCTGGTACCCAACATGAGGCATAACTGCGATAGTGACAGCTAAGCAGTTCGATCAGGTCAGCCAAACCCTAGGCAAGTCAAGAACAGACTTTGGGGAGTCCCCTAAACAACCCATGGTGCTCAAATACACAACTGAATGTCAATTACTGACATGAGCGAGAACGAGCTCAGCTGCACTATTGCAGCCACAACCAAACACAGCCGCTGTTCAAAACAGAACTACCTCAGCACGGGGACACACAGAATTCAGTGCGCCCATTTTCAACAATGGTTTCACTATAACTTCCTAGGCTCAGCAAATGAACTGCGCTATACCAATGGCGTTGAATACCGATGTGACAAATGTCGAACCCACCAGACCACATTCTGCAATTGGATTACCTGCCTAGGGTGTGGTACCCACACAGTGTGCTGCATCCTGTGTGAGGAGACTCAACCAGAAATGGTATACCAATGCGAAGTCTGTCGGCATGCTGCTGAATACAGACTGCACAACCCTCCCACTTCAGCACTGCTCGTAGCATAGGAGAACTTCAGTTACCGGAGTTTGCTGGACATTCCCACGAGGACCTGCTAGTGTTCACGGCCAAATGTGAAAGGGAATTTTGCATACAAAATGCCAGAAAAGCAATGGGTCTCACGAGCACAAACCAAGTTGAAGGGCAAAGCCCCCAAATGGTAGCATAAATACACGGAATTAATTTTTGAGTGGAACCAACTCGCACAACAATTCACTGGCGAAGAAGTATTGGCACGCCTCACTATGGAATTTTACAGCCGCACTCAGACACCAGACAAGGAAATTGAGATTTTTGTCCGCTGCAGGGTATAGATATACTGCTTTATTTTCCCAGATGAAGATGAGGAAAGCTGTGCACTGCAGGTGACATGACAGCAGGGTAGAGGGAAGGAAGAAGTGGGAGTGACAGGCCACGTGCCCTCCCCTACTCCCCCATCACACTCATTCATGAAAAACTCGCCCGCCGCCTCACTTCTCCGCTATGCTGATCAAGAGGGAACAGGGAAAAGGGAAGCAGACAAGGTTGCGCCTGTCCCCTCCCAGCTACCTAAATGCTGGTTCTGCCCCAAACGCCATGTCAACTGCAATTGCCCCAAAAAACCAGCCAGCTTTAAAGGAAAGAAGGAAGACAACCCTTCACCTTAGCAGACTACGGGCAGAGCAAGAGTCGAACCCGACGTGCAACTCCGAACATTGAAATGCAGTCTCCAGCCCTCCCACAGAAGTTAACAAAACCAGCTGCTGCAGTTGCAGATCATGAATGACCAACCGGCCACAAACCTACCAACCAAGAAGACCCGAAGCCAAGCCCGATGCACCAGATGCCGTGGAGGCAGCTTTATAAACCAGAGACGCATGCCACTCCACCCAGTATCTCAGAAATGTCGGACGACATTGAAGAGCCCACTATCTCCGCCACTCCAAGGGAAGAACAGTTTTTAGCCTGAGTCGTTTAAAGTTTTTAGCCATATAAATTTTCAGCCACTTTGCAATATTAATTTTGATGCATAATATTAATTGTTTTTTTCTTGCCAATGATAGTGATAGTACCCCACTACACCCAAGTGTCTGCATTGTCATGTTATGTTTTTCATTTAATTGCAACTATTTCTCCACAAGTGTCAGGGAGATTTTACATGCAGGAGAAAATTAGTGGAATTTTGAGAATATTAATTTATGTGTAGTAGTGAAATCTAAGACAGCTCACATTTATTACACTCTGAATTAGGGTAGATCATACTAACACCCTTTACACCAACACATACTAGTTGTAATTATTTCTTCAAGTGCATTGTCAGTGTGAGGTAAGCAGAGTGTATAACAAGGTGTACATGTATGACAGAGTCTCAACCAAACTCGGCTCTCAGATTAAAAACACACAACAACCTTTTCTCTGCAGTTAAATATTGGTGTAATTCCCCAATTTCATTTCAACAAAATGTTTAATACCAAAACCAATTGCATGGAGTAATCACAACGCACATGCAACACATTTCTGGATGTATCAACACAAATTCATGGTGAACATTTGGGCTGGACATTAATAATTATCTTATATGACGGTGCCCCCACCCCACTTCACGCATGCTGTAGGGAAGCAATTGAATGACACCTTTCCCCGATGATGGGTGGGGCGAGGAAGTGTGGTAGCTTGGGCCCCAAAGGTCTCCTTACTTAACACCCTAGACATTTTTTAAGGGTTAAGTCAAAAGTTTTGTAAAACAAACACCTTTGTAGATAGAGGAGGACTTGACTGTGAGAATTCTTGCTGCCTGCCTTGAAGTTCAACAAACATACTGTATTTTTGACAGGGTGTGTTACAACATGGATGGTCGCTTAAATGCCTGCTTGCAAGTTGGAGACATCATTTCAAACACTCCTGTAATGGTGAGACATGCTTTACAACTCTTTGTAGCTGTTTGCCACTGTGTGCTGGGATTAAGGACTGTCTGCCTGCAGGCCAGCTCTACTACGGCCCACACGTGATTGGCCCAGGCACAGTGCTGAATTCAAACGGTGCATGCATAATTTAATGGCTGCAGCTCAGTACGGGGGTGTTTCCAGACACATATTCCTTATATCAAAAGTTTGTATCGGTGTGCCCTACCACATCTTAAAATTATGCCCAACTATCTCCAAACACCGACTAAGTTGACGTTGATGCAGGGCTAAAACTTGAACAAGCTGTATATTGTATTGATACAGACACTGTTGTCTTAATATGTGTAATATTATCATATTTTTGTTTCAGCAAAACTTTACTTCAAGAATTTATTATGTAATGATATTATTAATGTTGTTTGATGCTTAAAAGTTTGTCATGTATAAACACGTATTGTTGTCTATCTCTGTATGAACAGAAATTTGTCTCTTTATCTATAATATTGGCTAAACTGGATATTTTTGAACCATAACCAGTAACACCTGCAGATATGTTTACAAACACTGCATGACTACTGCCCAATCTCTTTCTGGATAAGGCAGACTCACTCAATGCAATCTTTACTATCCAAAACGTAGGGTCAGTGAGCTGAATATAAAAAAAAACTCTTGCAAATTAGTGTGGAACATATCACACTGAACACTTCAATACATGATCGTGTGCTACGTGACCTCGAGTGCAGTGAAACAGTGGGGAAATAAATCCTTAAGTTGTTTAAAGTGTTTCAAACCCTATAGCCAGTCAATTTAATGTAAAACCTTTATTAAATAGCCAATCGAGCGTGGCTACCCTTTTCAGGGATGGACTCGCCTATCCTTTCCAGGTTAAAACCTTGAAGATTGGATGTAGAGTTCAACTTACACCAATAGGTTAGAGTTTAACCCTCCATAGGGGGCAGTCTATAGGGAGATAAGAATTGTCATTTGTTTAAATTTCATGTTGACACTTCTATTAGTAATATCATGATTTTATTTCAGTGTGCACATCTAGCAGATTAATATATTTTCTTGTTAGTACATTCAGAATGATAGTTGAATATGAACCATGATTAATTTTTTTATTATCTGTCACATATTTAATGTTTCTTAATTTGAGTGATTTCTCCTTGTCAAACCATAACATTGTATACTGTTAGCCTAATTCCTTATAGGTCATATATGTTAATTTCTTTATAGATAAGATTTCCGTATCAGAAAACTTTTCATTCCTTGGTTTTGTTAAGCAGAATATTGCTGTGATCTACCAAGCTGCTTCCTGCGCTTGGCTGGAAACCACCCAAACCACGGTATTCGGGATAAGGACACGAACAGCGAACTGTTAGTTAAACAGAGATTCGTAACAATCAGGCGCCATGTATTTAACGCACGCGGAGGACTGAAGCAAGGCCTGTCGCTAACCTGCCATCTGAATACGGACTGCAAGAGGGTGTTCCGTTGCCGCCAATTCCGAGACTTCCGCACGCAACCTCCGGCATCATTAACATGGTGATATTGTTCCAGTGAGTTACTGCAGAGACTTTATTAGATATTGATATAGTGGCTGATAAAGATAAAGTTAATTGTATCAATCAACTCCCCTGCTTTTAAACATAAAGTAAAGATTGTACAAGTTGTGTCACTTTTATTTTGAGTGTGGTTTTATATACAGATATTAGACACGACATCGCCTTTAATTTAAAGCTACACTATCTGTCTATGCCAAACCCCCTTTTAAGTGTGTACCCGATTCCCTTAAGGAGAGATCATAGCAAATTATGGAGGCTAGGGTTTCTCATCCTCTTTGCAAAGCCAAGCTCCACCAAAAGCATTTGTAGTTTTTGAATTTTTACATTGTTACATTAAAATTTAATAGATATTAAGTGTGGAACATTATAAAACTATTGCGAGAGATAAGAAGAAGCCACCTCCCCCCTATTAGAATTGGATACCCCTCCCTCCCACACGAGAATAATTACTGCGTATAGGCAATGAAACAAGGTTTCATTAGCAATTAAGTTTGAGTATTTCTGCCACATAGTCCTAACACATTAGGCGACCTTCAGGAGCGGGCAAATGACGACAGAGTTACGTGACCTACAACGTAGTAACGTCCTTGCTAAGCCAAGCAGTTTGGAGTGCGTGGAAGCATGCACGGGCATAACCTGCCACACTGCTCTCTAAGCATAAGTCATTGTCGCTACCCATTTCTTTAATTAATTGGGCAGATTTTGAAGTTGTTCATTTCCCACCTGAGTGTGGAAATTTTCAAATTACGTTGCGGAACTATATAAACACAAAAGGAACCATTTGCACCACTGACAAAATGTCAACTGCAAAGCAGTTTCAGGACGTAATAAAGGAAGGATATTCAACAGCGGAGAAAAAGGAAAAAGAAAACCCACCATATGTCGCACGAGCAGTGCAGACGTGGCGCCTAGGATATGCCGCGATAATGTCCCAAAGGGTAATAAATCGCAAAAGAGTCACCAAAGATATATATATATATATATATATATATATATATATATATATATATATATATATATATATATATATATATGTGTGTGTGTGTGTGTGTGTGTGATGCAATTTAAATGTATGCAAAACTCACTATTTGTTGATTTTGGATGTGCAAGGTTTCTTTTTCACTGAATTTCTCAGTTCAATCATACACACATATATCTTTTCCTGCCACAATTAAAATAAAAGATTTTGTTTTTCTTAAATTTAACCACAGAGAAAGTTGGCAAAACTATTTTTAATATACAGTATAACATATTTCACACATAAAATTCTTTCTACTATATGTATAAAAATTCTTGTACTGAATAAATTATTTCCTATTTGTTTTCTTCTTTCATGTTAACGCCAATTGTAGACAAATGGGTTTTGCTTACTGTGTTTTGTCAGTAATGGTAGTTAAGCCAAGGCGATTGTGGACAGGGCTTAAGCATGTTTTATTGTTTAACAAAAAAGGAGGCCAATACAGATCTTGCATCATTGCTGCCATGGTAATTTGATATTTAGTTATAGGCTGTTCACAGTGAAATGAGCACTTTTGAAAGCCCTGCTTTAGATCTAATTGTATGCACATTATGTATTCCTCTGCCTTATGTAAAATTAACATTTCCATTGGCCTCATCACTTTATTCATGCGTCGGTCAAGTAAAACTGTGAAATTGTTAGGAAATTAAATATCATACAAAACTGCTCATTTTCACACATTGATGCATTAAAGAAACAGACAGCGAAAGAAATAATTTAAGTTATCACAAATAATTAACAAACACTTTTTATTCAACATTAAGATATGGAACTATTTTCCATCCATCGTTACCAACTTTACTGGGCAAATGTCCATTAAAATATATGCGTTCATGGGCAGTAAATATTTTCTAAGATTCATTTCAAAAGTGCTCACTTTATCGTGAACAGCCTTTACAACAAATTACTGTTAAACTTGTGTGCGAAGTGCTGGTCTGCTACCAAATTAGCATGCAGACTAAGGCTGCATCTGAATTCTTTTCAAGTATATACATATCTGTACTCGGCACCGCCTGTGACAGCACCATGTATATACCAGCGATCTGAATTCCCAGTGTAGTACACACAGGCTCTATACTCAGCAAGTAAACGAAGTTCCTTACTTGCTGGGCATCATACTTAAGGCAGTTGCCATATTTATTTCAGTTGTGAAAATTAACATGTACGTTTTGTGGTTGTACAGCTTTCATGTTTTAAAAGTTAATAAGTTTTTACAAAATGTCATTCTGTTGTATGTAAACAGTTTTAGGTCACCTATTTCCATGAATAAAATGTGTAAATGATTGTCAGTTTAATAAATGTGCTTCCAATTATGAATAAAATTCTGATCATTTTATAGACTTTGCAGCATATTTCCCAGGTGTATGGTTACTAATAATATAAAAATTTGCAATCAGCATTTTCAAGTTATTACAAACCCCATTGAATCATATTTCTCTTTCTTTTGTCATCAATGTGCATATTTCCATAATTCTTAAGAATAGGAGCTTTTTCGACAATTGGAAAAATAATAACTGGATATATTAAATATGATTATTAGTAATCATAATTACTAGGAATTTTGAAGGGGCTTCAAGTAGTTTTCTGTAAAATAAAAAATAAAATGTGATAGGGAGGAGGGTGATCAAGAGTGCTGCATTTATGTTATAAAATACATATAATTTACGTAGAATATATTTATATAGGGTTGCTGAATTGTTTTACATGTAAGAATACAGTTTAAAATGAATATTTAATGCATAAAACATAATTTACATGGTATGTTTATAGCGCAGCGCTGAGGTTTATACAGGTAAACAACACAGGTATGGAGCAGTGTCGGGACATTATGAAATTCTGATGAATTACTCAAGACTTACCTGGTGTATATTGATGAAAGGATAAAAATTATTACCAGTAGAATAAATATGGATATTGTAGATGATACAGAGCCTCGTTCAGAGACAGTGTTTATCTTTGGAGGTGATGTATACCGCCATGATGTTTTCAATACACTGCGTGTGCACATCCATGATCCATGTTGGTTGACAGATGGATTGTGGGAAACTGCCAGACGTTGGTTTGCACCGGAACTGTCTGAGGCTTCAGATTTATGAGTGATTAAACGCGTGTTTTATTGCAATTCATGTTGTTTTAAGTGTTAAATCTAATAATTGTGTGAAATTACAAGTGTTTCTATACTATTATAGCAAGGGAAAAAGTAAATTATAATATATGTGCGATGATTAGTGTGTCTGTGTAGCGTAGTCAAATGGACCAAAGTTGTGGAGTGCGTATTCACATACGCAGTATGAATGGCGAGCGATTTGGTGAGTATTTACTAAATTCAATTAATTTTTTGGGAAAAAAAAAAGTCTTGGAAAGTGGTATAATTCCTTCCACTCCACTAATTACATGGAACACGAATTTACTAGGTAGATCAACATTTGACCAATAGAAACCCCAAAAACAATAGTGGCGAGGGTTATGAAGATCAGAGAAATTGTGGGGTAAAACGAGTGAAACATATGTACATAATTTAATATTTATTGATGAAAATATGTTAAATTGCAAAAATACTGTACACGCGTAGCCATACATTATACACCATGCCAGAGTCCCAGCGCCAGCAGGGGATTAAATCCCCAAAACAGTGATTCAAGGCGCACTTGCAATTTTTTGTAGGTGGTGATGCGAAGTGTCATGCACCAGCAAAGCTTGGAGTTTCCCCATAAATTATTTTCATGTGTAGTCTATTTGCACTGAGAAATAATGAGAGTGTTTTTTGTAATTTAAAATATGTTATTACTTATTACTGTAATAAGTCTCATGAAAACATGTTTAATTGCGAACAAAAATCGAACTGAACATGACCTAAACTGACAATATTACCAATACAAGCTACAAACACGATAGTGGGGAAGGCTATGAAGATCACAGAAATTGAGGGGTAAAAGTTTATAATGAAAATGTACTTATTTTGTGTTTTTTTAACCCCATAATTTCCGTGATCTTCATAGCCATCCCCACTATCGTATTTGTAGCTTGTATTGGTAATATTGTCTAGTTAATGTTTGGTTCAGTTTTTGTTGCAATTTCATGTCTTTTCATGAATAAATATTACATTATTTACATATTTTTAACCCATTTCATCCCACAGTTTTTCTGATCTACATAGCCCTCCCCGCTATAGTTTTTGGGGTTCCTATTGGTCAAATGTTGATGCCCCAAGTAAATTTGTGTTCTGTGTAATTAGTAGAGTGGAATTATATCACTTTCCGAGATTTTTCTTTATCAAAACAGCTCCTATTCTTAAGAATTACCAATACGATAAATAAATGCAACAAATCACATAACTGCCTTATTTTTTTTACAATCTTCCAATGACGTGATAAAGCACTATCCCAAGGCTATTAGTGTGGTATAAATACTTGGGGAAATAGAGAGAAGATGAACAGGCAAACATAACATCAGGATACTGAGGTACAAGAATTTCTATATTCCTGCACTTTTTTCTGCTCTACAATTTGCACACAAAAGTGGGGAAAAAAAAAAAAAAAAAAAAAAAAAAAAAAAAAAAAAAAAAAAAAAAAAAAAAAAAAATCACATATTTTTGTCTATTACTTATAGTTCAAAACACACACCTGTTGTCTTGCTGCTCTGTCAAACAACCAGTGTGCAACAATATTTATGCGTCCATAAATAATACGCACCCACTAATGCTCCTATTAATTCCTCATTCCCGGTTAGAAACCACGTTTAAACGCTTAGCGCGACTATGTAGCTATGCATCCAAGATCAAGAAGCAAGGGAGCGATCTGGGTGATACTAACAAGCACACCTAGTGCCTCATCGCTCCTACACGCAAGGCATGCAGTGTTTCTGTCGTAATGCTGTACTGTACAAATTAGATAGGGGTTTTATTACACACGAAGAAAGCCCAAAAATTAAACTATGTCCGTATCTTTGTACTTTTCTCTTGACACTTGAGGAAAGTGAATAGGCAAGTTTAAAAAATGTGATATTTGACCATTTTCACAAATTTTTTTCTCCAAGAATACATTTAATATGACAAAAGTAAAAAAATACGGTATAGATACTTTTTTTTTCTTTTCTGACAAAAAGTCATATTTCCAGAACTTTTATTTACCACAATACACATTTATGCACAAACGATTCCACAAAAAAGTTTCAGTACATAGGACTCTTAAGCCTAGTCCACAATAAAGGGTCCGCAGCCTCCTACCTGCTGATTGGTGCACGTGACCCTCTGACGTCATAGCTTGCCATCCCAAGATCCCATGTCCCAAGATCATTTGCCAACTTCAATTTTTGTCCACGGACAATGGTCCACAGACTTTTCTAAATTGTATTTGTTTACTTTTTATCACGCGCAAATGGTAAAAGTAAATTGCTGATGTGTTAGTTATGATTATTAAAATTTGCTATTTGTTAGAAGCAATAAACTTCAATCTCATAACTGCAAAAACTAAATTTAAGAGCAAAAAAAAAAAAACTATCCAAATGAAGATAAATTAAACCAAAATCAAAATGTACTCATTCACGTAACTAAAATTAGAATACAAAATAGCATAAGCTAAAAAGATTAATATTTATGAGTTTGCTAAATACAATTTATTGACGCAGCAATTAGGGTACACTCTAGTTACTGTGCAGAAAAGCTTAGCTTAGGCCTGCGTCAAATTTGGTGCATTCTGGTGCCAGTGTTGGAAAGCGTGGCTACAGACGTTGTCATCGTAGATGCGCACAATAGGACATGCATCTGTGGACCAAGTAGGTCCACAGACCATTCAACTGCGGACCAATTATTGTGAACTAGGCCTAAAACTCGTAAGATTTCAATGTTTTCTTTTTACATAACCATAGAAGTTGTCATAACATATTTGTACCACCATGTACCACATTTCTCTGTTCTCACATAGTTTATGATATTTCCACCAGAAGTTGCGACCAGTCTAGTATGAAGGGGCAATCAACTATCCAAATTATCTTCTAGTAGGCAAATGTATGTACTAACAAGGGTATACCGACAATTAGGATATTGGCTAAGAATGAAAGAAGTGCAATGCATTTAGATTTTACTTGCATGCCGCCAAACAAGTCGGGTTTATAAAATTTAATCATCCAAAACACTTAAGTTTATATTCTTTGATACAAAACATTTTAACATAAAAAAAACTTACTGACCTCATTATTTTTTGTGTACTTTTCACAAGCCGTCACACACAGTTCCATTGTCTCTCCTTTCATTTCTTCAATCATATCCGAATGCTGGAAACAAGATTCATAAGCAAATCATGTACTGTCTTGCAAAAAGTAGAACATAATATACTCAGAAATATTACAAACCTGTATGAATGGATACGTATGAATTATTTTCTTTGCTGCTTCCGCATCGTCTTTTTTACCTTCTTCCATAATTTTAAAGAGCAGCCAGCACAATAAATATAGGCCATTTACTGCACGCTTCAGTTGTCAAATTTGACACACGTTGGCAACATTGATTATTATTAAACAAAAGGATTTAAAAAGTGTAAAAGCATAGAATCACTAAAGGAAGACGTACAAAATGTAGAGAAAAAATATATATACATGAAGTAGAGCGTTCATGGTGACTGTATATTCTTTGATATCTTATCTTCATAATGAGACTAATCTGCTACCAAACAGCTTTAAGGCATCATCGTTTTACATAAACAAAAGTAAAAGAAAACAAAAAACATGAACAAGAAATGTTAACAATGAAATGTTATACAATAATTGCTTAATATTTGTATTTTAAATATTCATCTATTCTATAAAATTCACATTCAGTATAAAATTTTTCAGGTGTTTTTAAAGAGTTTTGGTGTATATATGTGTATTAATATATATATACACACACACGTTTACCAAATATCTGGACCCTTAGGCCGTTCTTCGTGTCATCAGCTTCAGCCCACGCGACATCCTTAGTCACCATGTGTGACAACCGGGCGCACCAAGCGTCATCATGTAGTGCATCAGTGCATTTTGTGTATATCGTGTATTTATTTTTCCTAATGTCTTTCTAAGTTATTAATAACATTTGTGCGCACAGATTTGTTTTACTTCTTTATTTATTTTATGCTGTATTCAATCTATATTGCTCCATTGTTATGATTCAGGGTCATGTAACATGTTTACTAATGCAGTGCTTAACGTGTGTTAATGTCTCGTGTACACTAGGGTGGCATATGTATTATTATTATTGAAGTGTCTTGTTAGGTACTAGTATTTAAGGTGCAGTGTTTTTAATTTTTTAAGTGTTTTTATATTACATTGAAAGTGTAATAAAGATGGTTTAACTTTTAAATGTGATGCATAGAGGTCCTGCCATGTGCACAATGGCATAAAATTGAATGTGTCTCTCACACTCATCATTATTACGGTGCAAAACATAAACAAATGTAAGGAATTTTTCTACATATAATTAAAATGCCAGACACATTTATTAAAAATTGTATATTTTTACAAATTACAGTAGCATCCAGTATTACAGACAGTAACACAAAGGTACATCGAGGTTATGTATGTAACAGGGCCTCAGAGCATTAACCAATACCATGGCCATATGCATTTTCAAACCTTCAAATTCATAATTTTTATATTAACCAGTGTTTTAGGTGTAAGAATATGTTTGTAAATAAAGATACCTTTTCAGTGCCTATGTTTAAGTATTAAGTTTTATGTATATTAAATTATTCAAGTCAGAATGATAACATGGAAATACGAAATTTTAAGTTAAGCCATAATGATACTTCAACAGGCATCTCAGTTTCTAACAAATGCCTAAGTGGGTTTTGTAACTTCTTTATCTTTGTAATTTAGATATTGATCTACACTATAAAATGTTAGTTAAAAAAAATTCTTTCAGCTGTTTTTTTAGAGTTTTTGGTTAGAGAAGCAATTTTCTTGAAGATCTTGCAGTAACTTATTGAAAAGTTGGCTACCAAGGTAGGATTGCACATTCTGGTAAAGTTTTAAGTTAACTGAAGCTACGTGTAAGTGTTTTTAATTCTTGTGTCGTGCTTATAAATGGACTCATTTTTCTGAAATAAATGACGGTTCTTGGACATGAAAATATGTACTGAAAACATGTAATCACATGTAAATTATAAAATTTCTAAGCTCTTGAAAAGAGGTCTACATGAGTCTGACTTTCTTTTGCTATTTATTATTCTTACAGTTCTCTTTTGCACATGAAACACTTTTTTGTTGTCAGTGGAATTACCACAAAAAGTTATACCGTAACACATGGTGAAATGAAAATATGCCAAATAAGCCATTTTTGCTGTATTTATTTTAAAAATCTCTGCAACATTCCGCAGGGCACAATATGCTGAACTTGGTTTAGATAATACATACGCAATGTGAGATTTCCAGTTGAGTAAATTGTCTACTTTTAAGCCAAGAAACTGAAATCACTTAAGCCTCATTAATTTTGCCTCTGTTACTGCTAACATATGAATTAATGTTTTTTCTGTTCTTTTTTAGGAAAATTCACAAGATATGTTTGATCTATTTTGAGATTTAATTTGTTTGCAGTGATGTAGCTGGACTGGACAATATATGGTTGTTTGGGATTTACAATGGCGGTGAACGTAATTTGGAAAAGTTGTTAGGAATTGTAAACCTGATAGGCACAGATGTCGCTGTGGCGGCATCACTGAAGTTGTTGCAGTAGAGCTGAGTACCTCAGGGTGCTGCGGGCAGATCACCCGGAACACATTCCCACATAGATCTTGCAGTAGTTCACCTGATGTAGAAGACTCGTGTTTCCTAAACAAGGGGCTCTTTGGGCGGCTCAATCACCACTTGGTATTGCAAATTAGTATGATGTTGACGGAATCAAAACAGATCTCCCTACGCGTGGATTTTCAGTGCCAAACCACACGCCCATAAATGCTACTCACAGTTCTTTGATTAGCTTGCAGCACAAATACAAATCAATATTTACCAATAAACTTCACTGACACTTGTACCAGGAAATGGTGGGTGTTAAGGGGCCCGTGCCCTGAAATGCCTTGAGGCATACGAATAAATGCAGGCATCAGTTCATGTGGTTTATTACAAACTTGAACATTCCCTCCAGGATGATAGCTTGTACACTTGCTCACTTTGAACCTGCAGCAAAGGCTGTACAGTACAAAAATAAGCTCTAGACTGACATGAAGGTTACATGTGCTGTTTAAGTAAAAATCTCCCCAGGCTACGCAATTCCTGGAGTATCAAGGGGGAGTATCCCAGATAGTTAAAACGAAAAAAAAAATGTTCTTGTTACTTAACTGTAGCTTAAAAAGATGCTCAGCGATGAAAGTTGATGTCATTTAGGCGGGAAAAGCATGAACGCGGTTTCACATGTGCTTCCCTCTCTGGGTGCGACTTGCTGACTGACTTCCCACCGTGGAGCGAGGTCTGGCGATGGTGGGCCGGTGCACTGCGGAGGGATCTATTTGCACACACAGACATACAAATATTCCATTACATGTTATCATATTTGGAAATATTGCACAAAACACAAATCTATAATTATTCTACAACTTACCTTGTGGTTGAAATTACATAGGTTGGACATAACATCGGTGTTTATAAGAATAAATGTTTGTGGCATAAAATATTAACACTTTAAAAACAATAACATTAGGCATAAAGGTGTCTACACATGTTGCGCTCATTTACGTGTCATGTGTGTCTATTACGTGGCCAAAAATATATTTGTGGAAATGCTACGGCCCTTTTTATGTAACACATGTAGCTGTGTATTCTTCCCCCTGCACTGCTAGGCTGGGAGGCGCACGGGGTGCTACACTCCCTGATCTACACTGCACTTCACTGCTCTTGCCCACTCCTGCACCCACACTACACTACACTGCTCGCTGGCGATGAGCCATCGAGAGTGTGTGTGTGCTGCCATTGGGAGCGGCTGCTGTGAATAACGTCTAAGGGGTAAGGGTGACACATGTCAAATGCCCCCCTCCTATTTCTGAGGCCATTTGTGGGCCGACACTGCTACCTGCAGCACTCGGATGTCATCACTGTCCTCTGAGGGCGCAGGTTGCAGGCCCTTCCTTATTGGGCCATACCTCCTCCCAGTGCTTCGCCTTGTCTGCGGCGAATTGTTCCGCAGGTGGCCGAAGCACACCCACACTGGCAGCACTGCTGTGGCGGGCGAACCCACCGTGACATACTGCGGAGGCGGAACAAGGTAACGGAACCACTGCTGTCACTTCCACCGTCGTTTCTGCTGCTGGCATCCCAATGTCTGCTCCCATCGTTCCTCCTTTTCTTGCTGCATCTTGCTCCACCTATTGCGTTCTCATCTCTTCTTGCATTTATTTCTCCTCTTCCTTTCTGCTGCTGTTCACAGGCGGGAACCGGACAGTGTTCCTGTTTGTGTGAATCATCCTCCTACAAACCTGCCGGTGCATCTGCTGCGGGTGTCCCATCCAGAAGTACTGCCACCTGAATGGGTCATGTATCTTTGCTGTTCTTGCTTGCAGGCATGTCGCCATCGGCGAGACCTGGGAAAGCGCCTCATAGATCCCTGTCAGGTGTAGTGATGACGGCCAACAGAGGGTCTTCTTCCCCTCTTCACCACTTCCTGCTGTAGGTACTGCTGTAGTTTCCTCTCTCCTTGCATGCTCAGGGACCTCATCTCCCACGAGCCCATCATGGGGCTCACCAGGTGGTTACACCAGGTTGCTCATTTCTTGCATAGCCAGAGCTACTCATTCGTCCAGAGGTGCTGTCACACCTCCCCTTCTCACCATGCTACGGCGAGCTCGGCAGCGCCATCGCCGTCCTGGGGTGAGCCAGATGTCATCTTAATGCACCCTCGCCTGTCTCCTGCTGATGGAGACCAAGAATGTAGTGGGGTCCCAGCTGCTGCAACTCTCAGTGTGGCCCGTTCCATTTAGTTGTGAAGCCCATACAAAAATCCGTGCGTGCGACGGATTGTGGGTGTGTCTACACATATGCTTCTTGCCCTGCTTGCGGCACTGGTAGTGGTCGTATTTTTTTTGGCATCCATCTTGCTGCGTATCTCACGTGTTGATCATGTACCTGCTGCTCTGGTTCTGTGCGTGCTTGCTGGTTGGTAGTACTGCCCGGCACTTCACTGCTGTCCGGTCTCCAACATTTTCCCTCGCCTGGTAGGTGGAGATTTCTTCCTATCAAAACTTCGGCAGGTGTTTTGCAGGTGGCGGCGTTGACTAGTCGGCGGAGTGTATACAATGTGGCTGCCAGATTTTCGGCAATTTTGCATGCTGGTCACCCACATGGAGGCGAATCTGAACTTTTAACTCCTGGTTCCAGCTTTCTGTTGGGTTGGCCATGGGGTGGTATATTTCCATTGTCATGTGCCTGACTCCCCACTTCGTGCATAACTCGCGCCACTTCCTTCCAGTAAGCTGGGTCCGATTATCAGTTAATAGGTTTTTAGGAAAACCCCAACATGGGAAAAAGTCATCACTGAAGACTCTTGCAATGTTATTTCTACAGGCACTACTGATGGCGTAAACCTCAACCCAGTTTGAAAAATTGTCATGGACCACCACTAGAAATCACTTCCAGTTAACTGGCCAAGGGTATGGTCCCATTAAATCAAAGCACACTACCTCGAAAAGCTTTTGTGGCAGGGGTGGCTGTTCTGCGACTTTTAAACAAGTTGCACCTGTTGCACTTCTGCACTAAACTGCACGCGTGTTTCGAGAGTCCTGGCCAAAATAAATGTTTCATTATGTTGTGAAATGTCTGGGTCACCTAGGGGTGTCTGGCTACACTGTCACTGTGTGTATGAGCGAACACCTGATACCGCACACATGTAGGTACATAAACTCTCCACATCCACCGGTTACCCAGTGAACACATTTCCAACCTGCCATTCACGACTTACCAGTTCTCTACTATTCCCTGCTCGCACTGCCGCATCTTGTCTTGAAAAAATTGGCAACCCTACTTCGCTTGTTTTAATTGGTCGCATAATTCTGAAATTAGAATGTAATTTTCCATGGCACTAACTTGCTGGATACTGAGTTCGGAAATAGTCCCGTCACATGGTGGAAGGATCTCTTCCCATTCCGCTTCGTCTTGCAAAATTATTTGCAGGTTCGGTGCACGTGATAATGCGTCTGCTAACTGGTTCTCCTTCCCTGCTACTTGTTCCACAGATAAATCGAATGACTGCAGGTTCAGTGCCCATCTGTTTAATTTGCTATGGGCCTCGCACATGTAATCTAGCCAGAGCAGGCATCGGTTGTCGGTGTGTTATGTAAAGCGCTGGTACGACTGGTATTTCTTTATCAGCCAGATTACAGCGAGACATTCACTTTCATTGACATAGTAGCGGTCCTCTATAGGGCCTAACTTGGCGCAAAGTCTGTTATGTTTCTTTCCCCGTTATCAGCTAGTTGGTAAAGCACTGCTCCTACTCCATCCTGGTTTGCATGGGTTTGTAAATACAAAAGCTTGGCAGTGTCGTATCTTGCCAGTATTGGACTCGTCTGAAATTTCTCCTTAATTTCTTGCAAAGACTGTCTGCTGCTTTTGACTATTGAAATCTGTTTTGAGGTGAAAATAAATTTGTTAGTGGGGCTGTTATGACTGAGAAATTTTTCGATTTGCTCTCTTAAACCAATTTAGAAAACCAAAAAATTTCTGTAACTGTTCCCTTGTTTTTGGCTGTGAATACTCTGCTATTCATTTCAGCTGTTCTGGATTCGGCTTATTTCCCTCTGTATCTATTACATGCCCTAGAAAAACAATATTGGTTTCCCTATGTGAGATTTTTGCAGCACACATGTGAGCCCATTAATAGCTACCCTTTCTAAAGCTACAGACATATTTTGCAAGTGTTCCTTCAATGTGTTGGACCATATGATTACGTCATCCAGGTAGGCCATGGTGTAGTCACCTATTGAGCTCTCCAACACATGCACCATTATGGATTGAAAGGTGGCTGGGGCGCACTTAAGTCCAAAGGGCATAGCGCATAACTGGAAGCAGTGCCCATCTGGCACTGTGAATGCTATTTTTTTAAAGTCTTCCATCTATACCAATATTTGCCAATAACAACTTTTCAAGTCAAGGGTTATCATATTTTTTTGCCTGTCCTAATGAGCTGAGAGCATCATTTACGCTTATGTACGGCGGTAAGGAATTCTTGGTAACTTGGTTCAATGGCCTAAAGTCGACACAAAAACAGCACGTGCTGTCTTTCTTAGGCGCGAATGTTTCCGCGGAATTGTACATACTCTCTGATGGCTCAACAACAACATCATTGAATATTTCCTGGACCTGCTATTTAATGATTCTCGCCTTGTGCGGTAAATAACTGCATGTTGTGTCCGAATACATCTTTACATTCGTTCAACAAACGTTGAAAAGGGTCTGGTGTTCAGTCAGTATATTGTGGTGAAGATTGCTCAACATGATGTGTGGTAAATTTACTGTCGGTTTCCTGTCCAGATTATAGACTATATGTATTTCTTTCTCCCTGAAACGTATTCTGTGGGCAGCCGGGTCCACGATTATGTTTTTCGGACAACCACGGGATTCCTAATATGAAGTCCTACCGGATTTCCGACAATATAATAGCTGTTGTTATCGTGCTAGTGTTCCGTATGTTCACTTTAATTTTTGCTTGGCCTATTTGCTTTGCCTAACACTGTACTGTTCTCATTTTTGATAGCTAACCGAATGACAAAATTAAAAGAATCTACATCTTGTGATTTCACAAATTCCGGCC
Source organism: Dryococelus australis (assembly GCA_029891345.1). Taxonomy (NCBI): domain Eukaryota; kingdom Metazoa; phylum Arthropoda; class Insecta; order Phasmatodea; family Phasmatidae; genus Dryococelus; species Dryococelus australis. Next base: position 101,099,683 of record CM056997.1, on the reverse strand, counting down.
AAATTAAGTTGTTGGATGTTTCGGTATCAAGTAATACTAGGCAGTGACACCCATTCACATTTACAAGAATCCTGATAAATTACTGTTCGCCGTTAATGAACTGTTGTAACAAGACTTGTTGTGATGTCTTGCCCTGTGGTTTCGGCTGCATATCAGGGGTGGAAGAGACTTACGGCCTCCTCATCACCACAACCAGTTTCCCCGCTTCTTACTTGTGGCTTCCTGAATGAGTGAGAGATGGGGATTAGTGGAGCATTTACTATGCCAGTGGTATGCCGAGTAGGGCAATACCGAAATGGATGTCGCAGCAGCTGGCTTTCATCCAAAACACACGGCTACACTACCACACTGTGCATTGTACCTTGTACCATCTGCCTGCTCCCACTCTGGTTCGCTTGTTTGTTCACTGGTGGTGGTCGAAAGAAATTTTGTTTAGATTAGCTGAACTGTCTGTTTTCTCCTGCTGTACCAGTGGTGGGGCGGCGTTCCTCCGTGTGTCTCCCTGCTCGTTGTGCCATCGAACTACACCCGGATCGTGGCGTGATTGTACGTTGTCACATTCCAGTAATATTACTGGGTGCATGACGTCTTCATCGGTCCCATTCAGTAGTGGTATCAGGGCTGCCCTGAATTCCGGCCTGACAGTTTAACCAATATTCTCCAAGACTTACCATTCCGGCAACTGCGAGTGAATCCAGCGGATTAGGTGTGCCTTGCAGGTGACAAATGCAGTTCACAGTTTACTGGACTATTGTTCTTCCAGTGTGAGCCTACTCTGTGCCTGAATACATCTGAAAACACCCTTGAAACGACTCTGGAATGCAATGCGAAAATCTTGCCACTGAAGCCTGCAATGGTTTAGTGAGTTCCAACAAGACTGTGTTTCTCCTTGGAGCTGCATGCCAACACAGCAAGCTCATTCCGTCTGACTGATGCCGTACCTAGCGAGCCTGTGGGTGCAGTCCTCCAGGAAGGCCGTGGTGTCCTCCGAAGATGTTCCCCCAAATGTGTACAAAATCTGAAATCTTGTAGGCATATTCACGTGTGTTTGTCCTGTTGGAGTTGTGTTGAAGTGTGTAGCAGTGGTCCTGTCTCTCCAGCCAGTTCCATTGCGGTCCTTGGTGTTGATTGTACTGCCTCTACTTGCGGTGTCATATACAGCATGGTTGGGAAAGGCATAGTTTATTGGTGGTAGGATTAACCGGTACAACGGTGTTGGGTACTTGGTAGGCATTATAATGGAGTTGTATTCGGATGGGTGGAGGTAATGATGCTGACGTTGACTGTGTCTGTACTCCGCTCGCCACGTGTTCTGTTGATGTGCTGACCGCTGGCATACTGCACGAGCGATGATAGTGGGGAAGGTGAGGAACTTCTCCTCCCTTTGTTCCTCCCTCCTGTCCTGTTGGGCACTGCTTCTGGCATCATAGGGTATGGCACAGTGTGTGCTCCCTCCCCTTCCTTTGTCCTGCATCCATCCTGCTGGGCGACAGGAACCCTGATGACACACACTGTACAAATATGGCTTCCTTTCTCGCCCTTTTTCACTGCTTTCCCCACAATGTCGATGAACCAGCGTTTACACACCTTTTTTCCCCATAGAGCATAAGGTCGCTTTTCCGATGTTTCCCAGGCATCTGGAAAGCGTCATGCCACTGTTAGTGTTCTCCTCTGCTTCCTCTGATTGCGGGTAGGCGGTTAAACAGGGTTACAATGACGTAGATGGACAACTTGAGGTGGGAAAAATTTTGAAATTTTTTTCGAAAGTTCATACATGGGTTTTGGCAGGAAATTTTGGCCATATGGAAGGGTGACAATTGACATAGCTTGACTGGATGATATGGAGTTAATTTGGATTTACAAAGGCGGTGAACATCATTTGGAAAATGTGTTAGGAATTATATACACTGCAGGTGCCAGATGTCGCTGTGGCAGCCCCACTGGTGTTGTTGTGGTAGAGCTGAGTTCTCATAACCTCAGGGTGCTGCGGGCCGATCACCTGTATCATAATCCCGCGTAGATCTTGCAGTTGTCCACCTGATGTGGAGGCCTCATGTTTCCTAAATGAGGGGCTCTTCGGGCGGCTCAATCACCGCTTTGTATTGCAAATTAGTATGACATTGACATCATCAAAACAGACCTCTGTATGCGTGGATTGTCAGGGCCAAACCACACACCCATAAATGCTACTCACTGTACTTTGGTTAGGTTGCAACACCATACAAATCAATATAACCATTAAAATTCACACATTTTCATCAGGAAATGGCGGATATTAAGGGGTGTGTGCCCTGAAATGACTTGCAGCAATCGAATAAACACAGTCATCAGTTCATGCAGTTTATTACAAAGTGAACATTCCCTCCAGGATATTAGTTTATACACGTCTTCGCTTTGCACCTGCAACGAAGGCAGGTGTTAAGTTAAAAATGAAGCTGTAGGCTTACATGAAGGTAATGTGTGCTGTTTAAGATAAAAACTCCCCAGGTGATGACGACTAAAACGAAAAAAGTTCTTGATACATAACTATTGCTTACAAAGATGACCGGTGATGAAAGTTGATGCTGTCCAGGCGGGAAAAGCACGAACGTGGTTTAACACGTGCCTCCACCTCTGGGTGCTACTTGCTGACTGACTTCCTGCTGTGGCGTGAGGGCTATCAGTGGGGGGCCCATGTTCCATGGAGGGATCTGGTTGCACACACAGATACATAAATATACCGTTACATTTTATCATATTTGGAAATATTGCACAAAACACAAATCAATAATTATTCTACAGCTTACATTGTGTTTGAAATGACATGGGGTGATCATAATATCGGTGGTGATAAAAATAAACATTTGTGACATAAAACAATAACACTTTAAAAACCATAACATTGGGGTAAAGGCATCTATGCATATTGCACACATTTATGTGTCACATATCTCTATAACATGGCCAGAAATGTATTTGTGGAAATGCTAAAACCCATTTTTACATAACACACGTGTCTGTGTATTCTTCAACCTGCTCTGCAGGGGTGGTGAGCGCATGTGTCACTACACTTCTTGCACCACACTCCACTACACTGCTCTTGCTCACTCCTGCACCCACACTACAATATACTGCTCGCCGGTGATGAATCATCGAGAGCATGTGTGTACTGTACTTGGGAGGGGCTGGCGTTACAAACGTCCTAGGGGTGAGGGCGACACACACCTCAACAGTATACCATTGATTTAGCTATGTAAATGTTGTGTCCGTTTTTTGTGTAAGAGGAATTACTGAGTCTCCGGAGACTAAGATATTTGTATCATCTGCAAATATAATTGCATTACTTTCTGGGGTCAAGTAACATTGGTCATTTATATAAACTAGGAAGAGTAGGGGGCCTAATATTGATCCTTGTGGGACCCCATACTTGATTTTTCCTGGTTCAGAGTAGAATAAAGAAGTTTTTCCTTTGATTCGCACTTGTGTGTTTGAAAGGTATGAATATTAGTTTTTTGGTGTACCTGTGACTCCATAAAACTTTAATTTTTGTATAAGTGTGTCGAGATTTACACAGGCAAATGCTTTAGTGAGGTCGCAAAATATTCCTTTAGTTGGCATCTTTTTATCAAGTGCATTAAGAATGCTATTTGTTAGTTTGAATATTGCATCATTTGTTGGCGTGTTTTTCATTAAGCTAAACTGGAAATTTGATAAGATTTTGTGATTCTCAAAATGTTGCAGCAACCTCCTGTAAAGTAGTTTTCCAATACTTTTGAAAAGGATGTTAGAAGTGAGATGGGTCTATAATTGTTTACTTTGGTCTTGTCTCCTTTTTTGAAAAGTGGTGTTACCATAGCCCATTTGAGTCTGTTTGGAAACAATCCTGTATTGAAGATATCATTACAAATATGGCTTAATGGAATACTGAATTCAAAAGTGCATTGCTTTAATAACCTACATCTAATGCCATCATAATTCCTAGATAATTTTGGTTCCAAATATTAATTGTTTTTCTCCACTTCTTTTGGAGTTATTTTTGTAACAGATATAGCGGGGAATTCTGTATCCTGTAGTGTAAGAATATGGTTTATATCTTGTTTAATATTTTTTTAATCATGTTTTCTACGACATTTAAGTAGTGTGAATTAAATGTATCTGCTACTAATTGAGGGCCTGAAGTATGTAGTCATTTACTTTTAGGTTTACAACTGGACAGTGCTCGTTATTTCTTCTTGTTGTATTTTACAATATTCCATGTAGTTTTTTTTTGTGTTTTGAGAATTCTTAATGATGTTACGGAAAAAAAAACTTTTTTTTTTGCTGATTTCCTGTAGTGATTCATTGTATCAGGATTGCTGCTGGTTTTGGCAGCGTTTTGTAGATTTCTTTCTTTTTTGCAGGAAATTTTTATTCCTTTGGTGAGCTATAAATCTCTCTTTTGATTTCTATTATTGTGGGTTAGTAGAAATAGGAAACATTTTTCAAAACAATGGAGAACATGGTTAAGAAAAAAAGTTGAATTTTTAATTTGCTTCAATACAAGTATACAATGTTGACTATTGCTCCCTGCTGAGCTCACTTTAGAACAGAGAAAAATTTCGTATTTTCTTATAAGAAATTTTTTTGGAGGGCATTTATATGGAGGGCATAACTAATATTTGTGCATCATGATCTGATAAGCCATTTATTATTGGGAGACAGTGGCTGTCTGCAACTGCGTTACTACCAATGAAAATTTTATCAATTGCTGTCAGACTGGTTCCTTCTAATCTGGTAGCAAAGTTTACTACGGATTTAAGGTTGAAGGTACTGAGTAGACTATCAAGTTCAGTTCTTTGGTTGCTCTTTTTATATAATCAATATTAAAGTCTTCGCAAAGGATAATTTCTAGATTGGCTCTGTAAATGGCTTTAAGATTTGCTTCAAGAAACCTTAAGAAATTACTAAAGTTGGCAGAAGGTGCTCTATATGTAGTGAGGACCCCCACTTTTTTTCAGCAGCATGTTGGAGTGGGCCGCATTGAGTAATACAAAAGCATGGACCCATCACCTACACTATCCACATGGGGTAGTGGTAAGTACGGGTGCACCGGGACAACATCAGGCTAACCTCGGGTGCGGTTGATGACGAAGTCGGTCCCATGTCTTCCGACAACACGACTGCGAAGGTCGCGACGATAAAATGTAAGAGCAGGAGGCAACACGAGGTGTGGTAGCACTTCAGGGGGAAGAACCCACAAATGACCCACCCATGAGTGTCAACGCCAGGACATCACCAGGACCCATCAAATCGATGCAAACTGTCTCGAATGGTTTCCTCTGCACACATGGTCTCTGCTTTTGTACAGGTTGTACTTGTGGCACATTTACACGAACTGTCTTACATGCAGATTAAGACCTGGCCAGAAAAAATTGTTGTGTATGTTGCAAACTGTCTGTTCAACACCCAGGTGTCTAGCCACCCTGCCACTGTGCGAATAGGCGAGCATTTGATCCCTCGCACATGTGGGGACTTACGCCCTCAATTTTATAAGACTGCTGAGTGGAATATGTCTCTAGCCTGCCATCTATGACGTGCCATCCTTCCACTTCTTGCTAGGCACATTGCCTAACCTTCCCTTGCATGAACGTACAGTTTTCCTGCATTTTCATGATTTCTTGGTACAAATTGCTAATGAGTCCTTCATTTTTGGCGACGTTCATTTGTTGCATGCAAACTTCGGATACAGGATAACGCGAAACTGGCTGCAAAAGTTCTTGGCATCGCCAATGTCCCTAGTGTGTTTGCCTGCTGTGGACACTTGGCAGCAGGCATCAGCACTCTACTGAGCTCTTGTGTGAATCGTTTGTGACAGTGCGCCGCTAGGACAGTATTAAGACACCATCCACTAGTGTGACCCAAAGGGGTTCAGTGCAGCGATAGTACTAAGCAGAGTAAGGTGTGTGCAAAACAGTGCTATGTAGAAGGGCTTGCAGTGACATGACATAGTTATGCAACTCTTATGAATGCCAAGCCAAGCAATGATAGGTAATGACTTGTAATTAAAAATACACATTATACAAAATTGATACAGGTGAAACAAACAATTCTGGGGACATTCCTGGTTAGTGCAAGTGTCGTCATGTTTCTTGAAATTGACTGCGTATCTTCACTACCCTTAAAATGTTTAAAATAAAATATATGGCTTTTGTAGGCAGTCTGCTGAAAAAGCAAACACAGAACCCTTTTACATATACATAATAAATTCCCTGTTTCTAAATGGTAATTTCCTGATGGGCTGGACAAGTCCAACTTGGCAAAGGGGTGTGGGTAGCCATGCTCGATTACCCTAAAAACAATTAAACTTTAGCCCTGCAATTAATGATCACCGAATTTACACTGGGGACATGATTGCAAAATACTCAAGATTGATTCGTGCCACTGAAGAGCAATCATCACACATTATTCGGCCCACAGACCTGTTAGTGGCACATGGTGATTGGTTACGTCTTGCATAGTGGCACCTGCTGCTCCGACATCACAGTAATTTCCCTGTGTGCCTATGGATGTAGCTGTGCATGACATTGTATTGGATCGCCTACTAATTTATTGTAATTGTTACTTACATCTTCTAATAATTAAATAAGGGAGGTCTCTTGACCCATGTAGTAACTGTTAGCAGGGTGGTGCAAGTTCTGTTCCTGTCAACCTGTACTACGTACCCTTGGCCTGATGCTGCTGATGAGTCTCTGTGTAGATGGTGCAGTTGATGTGACTTCGATGATAAATGGTATCACGAGGAGAATGTGAACATCTGGTTGACATCACCCTCTATACATGCTACGTCCCTGTGTGTGCAGTGTGAGTATGACATGAAGCCAATATATTTTTTTTTACAAGTGTACAGCCAATTTGAATTCTTATTTAGAAGTTCAGAATATTAAGTTGCTATAGTTTTGTAGCCAATAATACCCATTTGCACCATCGATGTTCGAAACTCGATCCTAGATCGGATGTAAGATTTTCACACAAAACTGTTGCACACTCTTCTAGCATATTTGGTCGCACTATTCGAGTGTTCAAGATTCCAACTAAAGATGTTAGAAAAGGTGCAACAGTTTTCGATCTTGGATCGAGTTTCGAACCACGATGGTGCAAATGGGCATTAGTCATGGAAAGTGGCCATGTGCAGCATTTTGGTGCCAGAACCACCACTGTACAGAAGCAGCCAAGAGTCAGCCATATTGGACCAGCATGCTGTGACGTTATGTAATCTCCTTCATCTCGGGAGCACAGCAAATTGGGAACATCACCGCCCACCCCTCTCTCCGTGCCAAGCCTCGTCAACCACCCTCTCCTTTGCCGAGTCACTAGGGTGCCTACCACGATCAGTGAGACCACGTTGTCCATCGAAAAACGTCAACAATGGCTGAGGAGACAACTCCGGTGACTCCGTCGCATAAATTGTGTCGCGTTGATTGGGTGATCTGGCAGATGACAGCTGGGACAATGTCAAGTCTGTGAGACAAGTGCCTTTGGCTAGTGCGGAGCCCCAATCTGTTTTACCTGCAATTCCTACTGGGGAAATCCTGCATTTGTGACGTTATGACCACTGCACATCGGTGACGTGAAAACAATTCGAACAGTTATGAAGACTAGCAACATGGGGTACACATCCTATGGGCTTTGTATGGTTTGTACACGTCGAAATGGAACAGTTACAGGAGAATAGTGCAACTTACGAATCGAGTGTTTGGGCTTTTCAACCGAGGAGTGTACTCATCACCGAACAACAACTGCATCTGTCAACCATGGCATTACCACCACAACAATAAACTTGTTACCCAGAACTGTCACCCCTGCTGATGCAACCTATGCACTCAACATCAGCGTGCCCGCCAAACGTTTTTCCTGTGACAATACCAGGACCACATGTGACCGGAAACCCAATTGTAATCAATCAGCCAAATACCATGCCAACCAGATTTCAGTCACAGTCTGTTTATGCTGGTACCACGGGAGAAGACCTCGGTGCATTCCTACAAGATTGTGACAGCTGTCTGTGCAGATCTAGAGTGGTCTGTGCAGATTGGCCTAACAGCATAGGCGAACGATTTTCCGGCAGTGTCAGGATATGGTGGCGAGGTGTAAACAGATATGGCATCACATGGGAGGAGTTTCACGAAGCCTCCCTCTGCAGGTTCACAAGATCATTCGCGTAGCTACGAGCCCACAGCAGTGTAATTCTGGAGGATCAGGAGGAAAAATCATTGTACGACTTTGCTATGTACAAGATCAGCTTGGTCTGCATCTACTATCTGAACCTCTTACTGAAAGACACGCTTGAAGTAATTGCCAGTACCACTCCCGCTGACTACCGTGCAGCACTTGCTCCTTGAATCCATGCGACTGAAAAGTACTTTATTCAGACAGTGTTATTCTTGGATGCCAGCTTCGCTTCAAAACCACCCTACTAACATGTTCCAGTTCAATTGTGTCGCGATCCGGTAACTGGGAAGGAGGAGTAGAAGGACGAAAAGACCGCGACAACTACACCTGAAACAAACTGCATTCATGATGCAACCCGCACGGCACCTGTTCCACCTAATACAATGGGCCACAATACTTACCACCAACAGAGGGACAGCAACCAACTGCAGAGGCCGTGTAAATGATGTCGGGGCCTGCGTTGGGATAACAGATGTCCGGTCCGATATGGGTAGATTTCCGTCCACAACAACAAAGCAACTGCTACTCAGGAAACTAAAGAACAGGGTGAAGCCACCTGATGCTGCTTGTCCCAGGGTTAAGTCAAGTATCTCTGAACAGTCTCCGCAAAGAGTGCTACTCGCGCAAACCATTGAACCTCAAAATAAATTTTTACCAGGATATCTATTCTTGTCAATCATCGTCTGTGTCGAGTACTTATCGATATGGCGGCCTCCCACAACTTAGTTAGATCCGACATCATCGATACCAGAGACATGTAACCCTTGCAAAAAGTGATTCAATTGGCTACTCTGCAGCAGACCGTAAAAATCTTGGAAGAAGTAACAATCGCAGTAAAAATCCAGGACATTGAGACTACGACAATGGCATTCATCTCGAACAACTTGAGGGAATATATCATTCTTGGTGTTCTCTGGTAGATTGTGCAATACACCATCATCAAGCCTGTGGCCAGTTGTATCCACTTTGGGGCGAAGGGACAGCGAACAGTCTACAATCTTGATCCGCGACCAACTGGGCAACCTTCACCAGTACTGTTCGACAATCTGGATCACTCGGTGCCCCCTCAATTCCAGGAGGTAGTACAACACCTACTGAACGAGCGACGAGATGTTTTTACTGTGGCCAAACATGTGCACAAAACGACCATATCCAAACACTGTATTCCGCTAACCACTAACAAACCTGTTTTTGATTCACCAAGATGGTATTACCCTCTACAATGAAAAATCATTAGCGACCAAATCAACGAGATGCTATTGGATGGCATGATTGAGCCATCAGAGAGTCACTACAATGTCGCCATAACACTAGTCGCGATTAAGGATGGCCAATAGCGATTCTGCGTTGACTTCAGGTGGTTTAACCTCATCACTGAAAGTGCTCCGTCCCATTTAAATCAGCGTGAAGGATGCCCTAAGCAACTTGGGCCACACAAAGGTAATGACCATGATTGACCTGAAAAGCAGGTATTGGCGTATACCAGTCCTACTTTCAGATCATTATAAGACTGCTTTTACAGCACAAGATGGAAAGCACTTCAAATTATTCGCCATGCCATCCGGCCTGAAGTGTACCCCTTCCACTTCTTAGGCACTGGTGGTACACATCCTGGATGGCTACATTGGCGAATTAGTTTTGGCCTACTTGGATAATGTTATCATCTGGTTGATGTGCGCCGAAATACCCCCCCTCCCCCTCTTTCATAATGATACCACTATCATCATGCATCTAGTATGCTACTCAAACATCACAGTTGTTTGTGCCAGCAGCCAGGACAAACTCAGGGGACAGGTAATAAACGAGCAAAACAAATGCCCAGCTGCCCGCAAGTGGAGACAACATTTGCAGAACGAGTGATGCAAAGATGGTGTGTTGTCAAGGACTGGTTGGAATCATGTACAAATGTAAACAGTAACACATGGTGTGCATATGTTCCACCCACAGCGCCCGATACAGTTCTCTGCTACGCTCATGATTGTGAACTGGCACAACATCCGGGTACAAACCAAACCCAGAGAAATATCACTAAATATTTTCACTGGCCTGGCATTGCCGTGCACACAAAGACGTTTGTACACAAATGCATAAATTGTAACCATTATAAAAGCAAACGTCAGGATGGATTCCAACAACAACAGGCCTGCGAACCCAAAGAACCATTTGAAACAGTGGCAGTTGAATTGATGGGGTCCTATCCTCGAATGTCCGCTGGCAAAAGGTTAATTTTAGTCATCACAGATCCATTTTCCCGTTGGGTAGAGGTACCTCCTCTACTATGTGTGAGCATGCACAATTGGAAAGAAACTTCATAATTGGCTCTTTACCTGCTGGGGTTTTCCACTTATGTTATTAAGCGATAACGGCACTCAGTTCGCGGGACGTGTGTAGAGTTACCTGTGCACAAAATGGGGTGTAACACAGTACACAACAGCTATATATAATCCATGTGCAATCCCTACAGAACGTAGAAACACGACTGAAAAACACAGCTGCATTTGTGCGTGGGTGAAGAACATGCTTCCTGGGCCGAGCACTTACCTGCGGATTTGTTTACTCTCTGCTGCAGGGTGAACCAGGCAACTGGCAAAACACCTGCCCAGTACTGCAGGGGCTTGACATTCTTCTCCTGGGGGAACAACAAATGTTCTACTTGACCACATGAGTGCCGACCACCACTCGTACCCCCCACCCAACCCAACTCTTGCAGTCCACTTCAGCTGGAACAACTAGTATATTCACGAGCTCATCACTTGTCCGCAAGACCGAAAAACTTCTGCGGTGGTCTCGCTGCTAAATGGACGGGACCACACCCTGTCGTCCGAGCCGAAGGTGATTCATGTTATGAGGTCCGACTGATCAGTCATTTCATTGCAACATTTTACTGCGACACCTTGCATCTCATGAGGGATAACGCCACGATGCCCAATGTCCAACAACCTACGTTAGCAAATCATGCATTGTTCATGCAGCTCACTAATGTGGAATTTCAGCAAGCAATTACATCACCACACCGAGTATGCCGAATGCCACGATGCTCGACACTCCCGCGTCCACAAGATCTCTAATGGAAGACGATTTGATGTCCGACTCATGTCAAGAGTACAGTGATGTCTCAGACGCCGACATTATGCGACAGATGAGAGCAATAGCGACGAGTCGGGAGCAGAGTAGCTTTCCTCACTGCCCTGCGCTCTACACATACTCACCATGCCCGGTGCGCTACTTGCATAACCTGCAGGTATTCGCCGGCAGCCGCTCCAGACAGTAGAGTGCTACTGCCTGTTCCGAGACAGCGTCCACGCCCACTTCAAACGCAACTACAAAAACCACAGCATCTATGAACTGCAACCTCATGGGAACTTGAAGCCACTGATATGCTGTTGTTGAAGCTGTAGCAGTCGGCGAGCGAACGGCCTCCATAGAGGGGGGTGTTTGATGTGAACCGTCAGCGCTAGTCCGTTCGTCCTGCCGACAGCACAACTGTCAAAGCATCACAGGATGCATAAGGCAACAGTGCACCATTCTGTACCCATGCACTCATGTGAAGTGCATCACAAATGTTATATTATTTTGTATTTATCTTTGAATGGCCTTTTTAAAATAATATGTTTGTGTAACTGTGCATCTTCAATTTTGTGTCATAGCATCCTCATGTCCACGTATATTTGTTTATGTTTTGACAGTGCATAGTTCCAATGTAATGTTATAATGAAATGAGTGTTTATTAAAGAGCTCCAATATGTTATATGTAAGGTAAGTGCAGTGTACACAACTCGTCTTCACCAGATTAAATATAAGAGGGTAATATTGCTTTTATTGTGTTGTGATGACAGTTATGTGTTTATAAACAAAGCAGAAACACATTTTCTTTCATGCACAAGCGTACACTGTACTACACTAGGTTACCTAAATTTAATATTCCCACGCACGAAATATTTGTTAAGGGGTGGCACCTTGCATCCCCAGGGATTATAAACTGTTGAATGCACCCGGCTCCGCATTTAGTACAGAATGATGATGATGGGGTCGTAAGGCCGACGGCCTACCTCGATCTCTGGATCCGTGGTCTATTTGAAGAGAGTCTAGTATGACGATTAATTTTTACTTAAATTCTGGCATGGTTTAGCCCTGCTATCTGTGGATTTTGTAAAATTCTCTATGGAAAAGGGGGTGGCTTCCCTTGTTAACTATGGTGTAACACTAGGCAAAATCCACTGTTTAATCTGTCAATAATTACTGCTACTAAAGAGCCACTCACCCCATTGTACTTGCTTCGGGAATATCATTCCCCACCTTGGGGCAATGTACGACACTTGGTTTTGCCACAAGGCCCACTGAGATTGCACACATTGGAAAGGCATAGGGATATTGCGGTGCTGCTTATCCCCATGTTCCCTCCACCAGCAGTTGCGTCTAGCCTTCATGACTTCACGGAAAATGCCTTTTAAAGCCAAATATCAATTTATTATGAGAGTTACATCTTGTAATAAATTTAAAAAAAAAATGGAGGCCCTTGGCCCACAGGTTGCAGAGCAGCAAGAAAAGTGTAAGCACACTGTTCTTGTCGACCTGTACTGATCATGACCGAGACCTACTGTCCATCTGTCAGATGTTGCTGTTGTGGTTTATGCTTATGTTGTGGTACAAACAGGCATAAGGGATATGTGGACATCTGGAACACGCCAAACGCCCCCCTCTCTGGTGACATTTTGCTCCCCGCAGATCCCCAAGGACCTGTCATGCCGCTAGGCGCAACAGGATGCCAGCAGTCGCAGCTGGTTGTGGAGCCTCAAGTTGCAAGGCCAGCGATGAAGCAGTGCTATGCTGGCTGCTTATGCTCTGGGGCTGTGGCCCTGTGCATGTTGATGAAGTGTTGTGTCATATGCTTGACTTCGCAAGAAACGCATGCCAGCTGATGCTTGTAGCGAAGGGGAGGGGTGATGCTGCTACTGCTGCGGCCTGGACCTCTTGATGAATGCTGTTCTGGCGAGGGGAAAGGCAGATGGCCCAAGTGTGGATTCATCGATCCTGATGCCCTTTCCCCTGCACATAAGAGAAGGTCCTCCAACGTGAGTTCAGCCGGTTCAATTGCCTTCTTAGGCATCGTGGCATTGTCCTGTGGGATGCTTCCCTGTGATCTGATCGGGCTCACAGTTATCCCCACTGACTCGCTTTGGGCGACTTGTTCAGAAGTCAGCGCCTCGACACTGGGTGTCGGAATGCTCCGGAATGATTCAGTTCGTGTTGCAGTTTCTGCTATGCTGTTGTTCTATACTGACTCTTATGGTGTGACCTCTTTCTCACTCTCCTCTTCCTCCCCTGCCACCCAGATGGGTGTATTGATGCCGAGTGTTGCAGTGGGGAAAATATGTCGAAGAGCGCTCCTGTTTGTGTTGGAGCTTGTTTCTGTGCCATCATTGGGCAATTCTGCTGCTTGCTCCGGGCTGTTGGGCCCACCTTCATGCTCGGGAGTCTCGGTGCTGGGTTCTTGCGCGGGCAGGCGAATGTGATCGAGGTGTAAGGCCACCTTTCGCCTGCTGCTGACCTTGATTAGTTATGTAATGAACCCCTGCATCTTAACAAGAATATTTGGCCCTCTACAATTAGGACAAACCCTGTGCAATGGTTTTTCTTTGTGCTACTCAGCCTATATTCTGGGACATAGACATGTTGTCCGGGCCTGAGTCTTTTTGGAGGGTGACTTGTTGCTGGTACCCATTGTGCTATTAATCTCTCCTGCTGTCTGTGTGCATTTTGCAAATCTCTCTCCCTGCGCTGTCGCCTTCCTGCTGCACTTTCTTCTGCTGCACTGTTTGGTTGCCTGATCTGAAATTATCCATGATGGGGCAGCTCCCTTCCCTGGAGTATGGCAGCTGGTGACAGACCTGGTGCCTGATTCGGCCTCTGTCTGATGGTAAACAAGCCCACAGGCAGATGATCAGCCCAACTTGTGTGATTCTTACTTACCTGCAGGCAGAACTGAGTTTTGAGGTCTCGATTTCTCTTCTCAGTTCGGTTTGGCCCACAGGTAGTACACGGCTATTGTATGATGTTGGATTACCTACTTGGTACACAGTTCATTCCAATACTTTCCTGTGAACTGTATACCACTGTCAGTCAGTAAATTTCGTTGATAGCTTAATCGGGGGTAGAATTCGATTTCCAGTACACAGGCTATGTTGCGTGCAAGTGAACTGGAAACTAGGTACATCTCCATCCATTGTGAAAATAAATCACTGACCACTAAGATGAACCTCTTGCCATTAGGGGTGTGTGGATATGGCCCCATCTGGTCCAGTGAGATAGACTCATGTAGCTCCTGTGGCTTCCGTGGTTGTTGTTGTGTAACTCCGTCGGCTCTTCGACTCATGAATAAGTTATCTGTACACCCTCCTTCACATATCGCCTGATGTCTCTGGGGATGCCGGGCCAGTGGTATTGGCTTTGCACATTACTAGTGGTCTGTGATGCTCCAGGGTGGCCTGCATACCACACATTCTCCTGTGTGCTCTTGGCCACATAAAGCTCCCATGTTGCATCTTGATGTCACGGTCCCATCTCGTCGTGCGTGCTATTCATGCACCGAACTCCTGGCCACCTTGGATGATGGAGGTGACATTATGTGTTTCAGTACACTTCATTTGTGTGGTGAGAATGCTTTCCTGCAAGTTGTCGATCCCGAGTTCCGGTTCCTCAGGTGCCTCGATTGACAGCACAGCTTACGCGGCCCTCACCAGTTGTTGGGCAGTTAGCCTTGGTAGGGGGAAGTAGGTTATCCCACTCTTCCGGGGGCCACCACTACCATTTCGATTGGTGCGCATGAGAGCACAACTGCTAGCTGATTCTCGACCCCTGGAACATTCTCGACCTCGAAATCGTACACTTGGAGAAGGATTGTCCAGCAAGCCAATTTGGTGCTAGCTTCCTTCATTGTGTGAAGCCAGAGTAAGCACTGGTTGTCGGTTCGTAGTATGAACTGCTGGTACTCCAGGTAAGCCCAGTACCATTTCACGGCCCGCATTATGTCCAGTCTGTCCCGCTTATTTACATCGGTTCTGCCCTCTGTTGCTTTTGATTGTCTCATATCTGATAAAGGAATTCCCCAATGACTTTCTCACTTGCATCAGTTTGAAGATATAAGTGACGACTTGGGTCGTGACGAGCTAACAACTTGCACTGCGTGAACTCGTTTTTTATTTCTTGGAAACTTATCTCATGTTCCACTGTCCACTGATACTTCCTGTTCGGAGATAACATATAAGTTAATGGCGCATGATGGTTGCGAAATTCTGAATGTTTTTGCGCAGCCAGTTCACCAGCACAAAGACCTTCCTTAGGTGTTTCGTCATGCGCTGCACCTCGTAGTTGTTAATAAGGGCTAAATGCTCTTATATCAGTCAGCTTACATGGCCATCTATCATAGGCCCAAGAAATTGTATGCATGGGTGGCCAATGTGACACTTGCGGTTCCACATGACAATTTTTTGATGGGCAGTCTTTCCAGGACTAGTTACAGGTGTTTGGTGTGGTCGACCCAGATAGAACTCCCCTTTTATATATTCTCTTCGGCGAGAATGGTACCTTTCTCCTTCCCTGGCGGCGGTTCTCTGCTCTTGGCTGGCTTGGTCCAGTAATCCGGCAGAGCACATAAAATCCTCGGTGCTACTGTGGATAAGCGGTGCCACTGATAGCCGGTTCTTTGTTCGTACCATTGAAGCGACTACTTTGAGTATTTCATTCTCACACATTTTGGGAAGGAAGTTCCTAATTTGCCCGATT
Source organism: Dryococelus australis (assembly GCA_029891345.1). Lineage (NCBI taxonomy): Eukaryota > Metazoa > Arthropoda > Insecta > Phasmatodea > Phasmatidae > Dryococelus > Dryococelus australis. Next base: position 101,083,714 of record CM056997.1, on the reverse strand, counting down.
TTCTGCGCCCCAAAATCACTCAGGGTTTCTTCTTGTTTTTGTAATTCTAGCACAGCCCTGCTCTGTGCTTGCAAAGAGAAATATGCGTTCGCAAATCGGCTTTGGAAACTGCTCAGAAATTCCAGACACTCAATACCGTAGGAACTGACCTATCGCCACCAGTTAATTGCCTCACCTGCCAGCTCGGTTCCTACGCAATTTGGCCATTCGTGCTGGCACATCGTATAACTCTCCAGATGGGCTGTGCATTCATTAAGGAAGGCCTTTGGTTCCTCGCTGGACAATCCCGCAAATATCGGTAGGCGTAGAATACGTGCCGGTGTTTTACCCACTTCGATAGCCCTTGTGATTACCATCAACATTTTCGGTGTATTGTCGGTGCCCCACTCTCCTCCTCTCTCGCTTGATGTGCGGGCTCGGCAGGTGTTGTACAGTCGTGATTGCTGTTGTCACCGGCCTCGTTGTCGCCACGGACATCTCCGCGTGACAGGCATCTCGGTGATATTTGCTCGTCCTTCTTCCCATGCGGAGCAAGTAGGTGGTTGGTCTCCTCTACTTGCTTGCTTTTTAAACTACCTCCTCTGCTTGACTGCATTGTATGTACAGTATCTCCTCTCCTTGCTTGCTTTGATAATGATGAGGGTAATGACTCACCGTCGAGAACACTTGTGATCTGGCTGTCTTGACGTGCTGTATGTCACAACTGCGTGGATCATGGGCCAAGGGGATAATTGACACCCACCAATTATCTCCGTTAACATGAAAAATGGCATTGTGCGGAGGGGAGTTATAAGCCCACTGTTTAACTTCGCATGCACGATGGTGGCGATGATGTCACTTGCAGAGGAGGTATTGACGACCCACCGATTAACTCTACTTGTATGACAATGAATTGTGGGATGAGTCAGATGTACGATACTGATGATGGGACGAGTCTGGAGCACAATGTTGTTAAAACAGACAACATGACATGATCTCCCTTCTTACTTGCAGTGATATATACAGCGAACTCCCTTCTTACTTGCAGTGATGTATACAGTGAACTCCTTTTTTACTTGCGGTGTTATATATGTAATAATCACACTCCTTATTTGAACGATATATACAGCAAACTCCATTCTTAATTACAGTGATATATACAGCGAATTCCCATCTTACTTGCAGTGATATATACAGTGAACTCCTTCCAGTGATATATGTATGAGTTTGCAGCATGTTTACTCTTAGGCACGTAGTTGTTAACTATGGGAAATAAATCTTCTTGCTTGTTAAAATAAAAATGAAAACAAAAAAAAAGATTGTTGGCTGCTCTTCTGTTTCCAGTGCTGTTCTTTCTCTCTTGGCCAGCTAGGAGTTGTATTGATTCTGTGGCTGGGCGTGGGAAAAGATGTGAGTGGTGTAGGTGCCAGAAAGACATGGGGAAAATGCTGGGTATTTGTTGTGGAAATAGTGGTGTTGGTTGGTAGGAAAAAATTGTGGTAGGTAAGGTGTCATAGGTGAGAGTGGTAGAGGTAACACGGGTAGGGTTGGCAATGGTTGCGAACATTGTCCATGCGGTGCCAGATGATTGACAGCTGTCATGGGAGCCCTGCCAGGCAGGTGATGTGTAGTTGTCAACATCCTCGACCTTGCAGTGTACTTCCTCGATTTGCGCTCCCTCTTCGTCTGTTGCTTCACTCCCGACGTGACATACCATGTATACAGTGGTGATGCAATCTCCATCCATTTGCATTGCTTGCATATTGTTTCCTGTGCTGTCTTCTGTTTGGCAAAGTGAATCACCGGGCTGGTTGCCTGTGAGTAAGTCGGTTGAAATGTTAGTTATCACAGTCTGTTTCAACTGTCCAATGCATTGGTCGTAGATGAACTACAATCCAGTTGTGGTGTGTAACTCTGTGGGACTCATGCATTCTTGGTGCACGTGCATATGGCACCACGGACACGTACTCGGTGTGGTCCCCTATTCTGTGCATAACAATCTTCTGCACAAATGTAACTTGGGTAAATTTTGAATTTCATTGATACTGTCCGAATGTACTGTCACTTACTCTTCTCCACGGTTGCTCACACTGCGGTTGCTTGCCAGGCTGGTCTTTCGATTGCACTTGAAAAATTGGGTCCCCATTTCATATCTGTCTATCATATCTAGTGAGTTTTGATGCAGACACAGTGGTGCCGGACCACTCTACTGCATCTGGCCAGCCATGGTGGTTTGTCGACACTACCACACGAGCCTGAAAGTGCAGGTGTGGAACCGTGGCATTCGGAAGTGTGTATGCAGAAGTACGATAGCGTGGTTGTGCAGCAGAGAAATATGGCAGGAGCACTACACTTCTGCATGGCGCAGACATGGGTCAACGTATGGTGGGTTCTCAGCTGTTATGCTTGTTGCGCGGCACAGATTTTGAGGGGGAGGAGCAGCCAGACGTTCCTCTCTCTTCACTTTTCTCATTATCCCTCCTCACAACACGGGCGGAGAGGTGGGTTGGTGTGCTCGACTTGCCCTGTCCTTTGTCTTGCTGATGTGACATCACATCACTGCCCCAAAAGGGCGGCTCCTCACCATTTACTCACCACTAACCTTTTATGTTGAAGTAATGGTGGCGCTAAGCTGTTTTGGTGCACTTTCCTCGCCGGTCACTTCTGTCCTCCCTGGATCATTGGGGGCATCTAGGAGGCATCTCGATACTGCCATGTGTCGTGCTGGTCGCCTGGTTGACCACGCTTTCCCTTCTTTGAGGGAAAATCCAGGAAAAATTTAGGAAACGTGGAAAAGTTGTAGGAAAAATTGCTCAGATTCTAAGATAAGGATTATCTCCAAAGTTGGGCAACATTTGAAGTTTGTCTAACGTGGAGGAGGCTGGCAACTACTGCCAAGGTGTAGGTCAATAATGATATTGATTAGGTGAGGAGCAGTGAATAAAGTTTTGGAATCTCGGTGGAGATAATTACGCAGGACGCCAGATATTGTCGGGATGAGGATATCATGAAGTCGGAGACCAGCTGTGGACTCGTTCCTCTGGGTGGTTCGACCGATGACCACAGCAAATCCTCCAAGTACCGTTGTTGTCTCCTCATATAATAAAATTAATACCGACAGAATAACTCCCTTACTTGTTGGGTTGTGGGATATCTGGGCTCCCCACACACCCATACGAAGCACTGTTACTTATTATGCCAACTTGTGACCATTTCAAACATACTTGCACAGTAAGTTACACTTTGAGAAATTTGATGGAAGAAATCCCATTCCTTAAATGCCTTGCAGCGAATTGGAAATAAACCACACATGGTAACTCGTCACTGCTGCGATTTATTCTTTTACATGATTACATTCCCATTGGGAAAGCTTACATTCGGTGCTGCTTATGAACCGGTCAGCCCGGGTTTTACTATGCATAAGACACATGGTCACAAGAAATAACTTAATTACAATTAAAACCTTCCTAGGCGATGCAAGCACTGGGTAGGTGCGAGGGGCAGTGGAGTCTCGGACAGCTGAAATACGAAAATGTTCCAGTACTCTAAAATAACTATTACTGTGAAATGATTAGTCCAATATTGTGATAGCTGCCAGAGCGCTCAAAACATGAGCCCCAGCGTGATGCGGCACAACCCTCGCAAAGATGAACGACTATTGACTTTCTCCGCGTGGCATGCCGGCCGGCTTGGTGGGCTGGCACCCTGCGCTGCCCTACTTCCTTGCACACAACATTTGCAAACCGGACATGTACCCTGTGTGTCGGATGTTACATATTGCTCCTAAAATTAATCCTCTAAATATTATTCTTTATACCAAAACATTGCACTGTGTGGATGATGTGGAGATGAAAGACATATAAAGGAACATTACAGAAAATTACAAAAATACACTTAGAAAACACTGAGGGCTTTAGGGCTGTGAAGGCAGGCGTCTATTAGTTGCATCGCCTGGCGTTATATTTCCTTGCCCTTTAATTGCACAAATTAAATAACAGAAATTCCATAGGGTCTATTTTCTGATTCCGGTAACACACACACATGGTCGCGCTCACTCTGATCTGCACTTGCATTGTTCCTTGCAACACTACACTCCACTTGCACTTGTAGAGCATGTGCACACGCTGTGTTATGGAATATGATTCGGTGGGCAAATGGGCTAAGGAGAAGGGGTCAGCATGGGTAATCACACTATCATGAAACGGTAGCTGATTCGTGCAGTACATGGCAGGTCCTCTGCATGACACGATACAGTGGCGAGGGGAATATTTACAGTTCGGCCCGGCATCTGGCTGTCCTGGCTGTAATCGCGTGACTCCATCTGACTGCTTGGTGCTGGTGATTTTCTGCACTGTGGCTGCGAAAGTTCTCAAAATGTTCTTCGAAAAATGCTGTAAAAGTTAATTGTTTGTTTTTGAAAAAGGTTCCTGAAAATTTCTGCAAAATGTTTTGTTTTGTTTCTGAAAAATTCTTTGGAAAATAAATTTAATTAAATTTTGTTCTGCAAAAAGAATTGAAGTTGCCTGGTATTGCTTAAAAATACTGCAACTAATTTTCTTATTATGCCTTATGACAATTGCTGGCACATGCTGTATTTGCGGGTTGCATTACTCTTGAAAATTACACGTGCTCGTGTTTACCATTTTATGTTGCACTTATGTTGGCATATCTGGTTTGTTGACTGACTTGTGACGTGCGATGCTGAATACATGTACACTCATATATATACATTAGCCTTTATACATTTTCAGTGCCGAGTGGTTGTGTTTGGTTTGCATTTGTTTTAGACTACAGATGTACTAAGTTGGTGATATGTGTTGCCATGTCTAACAAGTGTGTTGTAACAAATTTTAAAATGATAGTTGACGTTGAAATGAAATAACCTAGCTCTGTGGGTTGTTTGTACAAATGCGAACCCACATCGTATGTCTGTTGATGTGTATCAATTGCAACTCGGGATACTGTACATCCCTTGACGTATAAGATAAACAAAACACTTTTTACTTCTCCTTATTGTGTAAACAAAACTGACAAATTCTGTTGACATATGTTTAAAATTTCCAATGAACAATAATGAAATTATATGCACTGAAATTTAACGGCTGAGATGATGTTGCAGTGCTCCGAGCATCTTGTGACATGATTTAAAAAAATACATATTTTGCTAAAATTTTCCTTGTCTGACTTCATTGTGTAATAGGTGTTTATATCAGATTACTCACCAATTGACGCATCTGAATGCTGTTGTTCGGCATGGTGCTCTATTTCTTCGCACTCATACCCATGTAGTAGTTTGCTAGGGATCCTGTTGACCATGTGGTTGTTGAAACACCTACTAACGTCCAGGAACAGATAAGTTTTCTAATCACCCTGCTTGCAGTCTATTTGATGTGTAATAAAGTGGTCTCTTCTGCACTTTGCTGTTCTAGTCGTCCTGGTTGGTCAAGCCAATTGATGTCCAGGAAATGGCTTGCACCTGCCCTTCGATGTTTTATTCGCCCTAGTTGGGCAGGCCACCTGTGGTGCGACCCCAGAAATGATGAACTGTTGAATGTGCCCAGTACCACATTCGGTAGAATACGATGATGCTGAGGGTGGTATGGGGGTCGCCCTTCAGTGATCTCTGGATCCGCGGTCTATTTGATGAGAGTCTAGTAAGATGATTAATTATTACTTAAATTCTATAATACCCTTTACTAAGGGACGAAGTTGTCGGCCACTTCGTATGCTGATGCTAACACTGAAGTTACTCTGACTGTGGGAGGCAGGCCCTCTAAAAGGAATACTGTAACACCAAAAGTACACTGATGAATAAAACTGCATTAGGGCGCAGTGCCCAATGATACTCAGGAGAGTATTACTCGATAAATGTCGCCTATTCAATAATTGACATGTTCATTGACTGTTAGGGTACAGAACAATGTAACTCTATAAAATATTGTGTACCCTGATTAATGCACACCCAGCTTTCGTGGCCTGACTGTGGCCGTTACTGTGAAGAAAGGTGATGGCCTTAAGAATGTTTACGTGAACGAAGCATGGTTTCATGCTTCAAGTCCTGGAATGTTACCTCAGGAGCAATTAGGGTCTCCCCTCTGCTAAATATAAAATAAAAAAGGTTCTGGTGTACCTTATGCTATTACAATGAAAGAATAAGCCTAAGTTGAATTGCCGAGGGGGATAAACATGAGAGCTTACCGCCCGTCCTGCCAGATGGCTGGAGTGCTAATGTTGGACTCATTTAAGATGGCCACATCCTTAATGAAGTCGGCGAGACTGTTGCTAAATGCAAAAGTTAAAAAAATGTAACTTCAAAAATAACATGATTACGGGAATGAACTCTGCACATTATTATGATTACCGACAAAAAACATATTGGTGACTTACCCGTAAAAGTCGGAGCCCCTGTTATGGCTAAGAATGTGACATCACGAGTATGTCACCACACCTGAATGATGATATTAAATTAAATGAGGCATTACATGGCTGATTATCAAAAGATGAATACATTTGCCCTCTTAAATCTAACATTGGTATGCCCGATTATTGAAATATTGTTAATAACTGTATTATGTGTTTATATTTCACTTCCTTTGACATCAGATGCATTTCACTTTTGTGGGTATGGTTAAGCCCTACTATGTGCGGATTTTGTGCAACAATTCTCAATGGAAAAGGGGGCGACTTCCCTTGTTAACTATTGTCCAAACTAGGCATAATCCACTGTTTAGCCTCTCATTAATTACTGCTGCTAAGGTGCCACTCGCCACATAGCATTAGTTTCGGGAATATTATTCCCCACCTTTTATACTCTCTTGGGACCACGTAGAACCCCAGGTTTGGCCACAAGGCCTGCTGACATCGCACACATGGAAAGGCATAATTGTGGCACTGCTTACCCCCGTGTCCCCTCCAATGGCTGTTGTGTCTGGGGACCATGACTTTATGGGAAACACCCTTTTAGGCCACACATCAATTTATTATGAGTTTTACCGCTTGTAATAAATTATAAATTGGTGGCCCTCAGCCCACAGGTTGCAGAGCTGCAATAAAAGTGTAAGCACACCGTTCTTGTCGACCTACACTGACTGTGACCGCGTCCTAGTGCCGAATGGTCAGGTGTTGCTGTTGTGGTTGATGCATCTGTGGTGGTACAAATGGGCACAAGGGATACATGGACGTCTGGAACATGTCATGGCTTTGGATATTTTATTTTGTATTTTGTTTTATTTTTATAAGTGTTTTATCCTGGGTCAACATAACATAACTGCTGGCTAACTGAGTCAATATCAAAGGCCATATCCCAATAGCACATTCATGGACTTTGTCAATACCATTATAGAAAGTATGTCTGGTCATTCCTTTCTCATTTCCATTCAAATTCATACTTCATGTTAATACTTGTTCCCAAATAATGGGACTTTTGACATAAAGCGGGAGGCTCGAGCCAAGGTGGCTGGCTCCTGTACTTCAGTTTTGTAGTAGTGTCATCATATTCGGTGGGGTAGGTCGTGCGTGATCGCCTGCTCTGGCGGCTTCAACTTTATAACAACCATGTAGCTGAAGTGTTTAAATTATTAGATTACAGGAACATTTTCTTTTTCTATCGCCCCAGAGCGAGTGTTGCACCTCATATTGGACCGTTTGTTCATGGCCGAGCTATAAATTTTCCACGTAATACCTAATGTAGTGTCAGTATCAGAGCTCTCCTTGCTACAGTGGAGGGTTAATAAAAGAATTGTTACATAAAATATACTTGCGTGTGATCTATTTATTGGTCGATATGACCACATAACCAGTATAAATAATTTTCTTGCAAATCTACAATGAATGTTTTATGATGTTGGGTGGCTGAAACAACCTGCTACATGTGTAATGGCATTTTAGGGAGCCCTACAGCTCTTACTAGACAAGGCATAAGGAATATAGCACATCAGAACTTCATTTTAGCAAAAATTGAATTATTTCTGCACGAAATTGATGTCGGGACACCAGGAAGGCCACGTGGTCCATCGGCCTTAATCACCCCTGTTGTTCTTGTGTTCTACACTGGCGCGCAAACCTGGTAAACTGAAACTAACATCCTATCCAGGTATCATAACCTCCAAGCCTCTGTGTTCCGAAAATTCCACATCAATCTCATTATGAGCCGCACACCATTTTGTTCATTACTGGCTGCCAATGCACACTAGCCATTGGAAAAATGTAAGTTTCTCTTTGGAGAAATCTTCGCAGTAATATAATCGTTCTTGGCAAAATGGTGGATTAATTTTACTGCTGGCTGCTTTATGTCCACTAGAGGAACCTTTCTTTAAATCTAGCAACGTAAATCTCATCAATCTGTACCCTCCTCTTCGAGCGCACAACAATCTGTTAAGACTCTGCTTTTGGGGAAAACAGCCGCACCCCAAACTTTGGTGCCACACGATAGTGCTGGGTCCTCATACACCTTGACCGTGGCACTACGATGCCTTGGTTTGCCTTGATTTGTGCTACGTCCAAATGGTGCAATTTTGCATTGTAGCACCCAGGCTGGTCGATTGGGATTCGAATCACCGGACTGTCTATGTGTAGCCCAAGAGTTCGGATTATAGTTTGACAGTCACTTGACTCGCACAGTGTTGTGCGAAGCAAGTGCTTTCCAGAATACCAACGAGGTAATGTTGCTGACAGTCACATCCTATATTCTAGTGATTGGTATTGTGCTCAGCTGAGGTTACATGTTTTGATTGTGTTGCAACGAATGGTCACAGATGAATATGAGGTTGGTTGCACTTAAATTAACTTTTGGAAATTGCGACTGTCCCGAATATTTTCATATAAAATGGGATTTTTCAGTACATGTTCGACATCGACACTACGCAGTGCTTCTTGGCTTCAAAAAATTTTAGTTGCCAAACGAAAAGCAGTGAGCTTCCCAACCAGAATAGAATAAAGCCTCTTAAACAAAAGAAATCTTGAATATTTGAATTTACATTTCCTTTCCTTTGTGGATTACAGCTGTTAAGTCAGAGTTCAGACAATGAACATTGGTTCCGCGAGCTTCATAATAATGTGTATCTTGTTATGTAAATAATTGTCATATTATCAATGAATGCATTTTAAATACTAAAGCAAACTGGTTTAAAAGTTTGTTTCAAAGCAAAAAACTCATTTGTTTACTTTATTAAAATATAAATTCCTATATTTCCTCTTCACATAGTATTCGTTTAACATGTGTTTAATTTAAGAAGAGCTTTGCTTAAGATACCGTGATTAAAATCGCCCTTCAATACGACAACACACATTCCACATAACTACTGTTAGATTCTCTGCATAATGGCCCCTCGTTGGTTTCGAAAAAAAAAAAACATTTCGAAATCGAAACAAGAAAGAAATCAAACGTAACGTCTAATGATAAAGACAAATGTTTATGTTTTCATTTAAGATAGTGATTACTTTATGTAAAAATCAGAACTGCGGCGAAAAATATATAATATTAAAATGTTTAAAAATATAAATTTTTGAGCTTTCGGTTTTAAGCTTTTACTTCTTATGTAAAATGAGAAAAAGTACAAAATTCTTTAGACGATATCTTAATTATCGCACTTTAATTTTTACTGTTTGTTCCTGTAAAAAAACATAGGATGGCGTGAAAGGAAGTACTTAAAATTACGACTGAAGCACGAAATATCGGGAAATACCATTGGTAGCCATTGTGTTTTTAAATGGATGAAGTGTGTGCTTTAATTAGGCAAATTTGGGTTAGGTTTGTGGTATTATTGTGTTTTTACGAATAGACTAGGAATTCATAACTGAATTGCGTAGAATGATTGATTTTTGGAGTGAAGCTATAGCCCTGGGGGTTGATGGTTTGATTTTTGGTATATGCTGCAAAGTTTATTTGCGAAATAAGAATGCACTACGTGCTGTTGAGGTAGGTAGGTAGGTTATGAGAAAAAAAAACTAGGTTTGCTTATAGAAATGTGTAAGTACCAAAGTGTGACAGAAACTGCGTGTTGTAGTATATAGTTTTTGAAATATATCGCAGAAAATCTGTATATTATATATTCTAGATCCTACGGAACTTGTGAGCATGGTGTTCCTTGCTGATAGTGGTGCGTATGTCGCGGGGGCTGGCGTTTGAGGGGGAGTGTGTGTGTGTGTGTTTGTTTTTTTCTGTGTGTGTTTGAGGGGGGTTTCTGCCTCTTCCCTCCCTTTCTTGATGCCAAAAAAAGTATCAGCAGACAATGGTAGGCCTACAGTAATGTGGCGTTTTCGTATTACAAAACCCTATGTTTTTCGCAAATGTTTGCTTTGAATTCAGGTGGGTCCCAGGGATATTTTTTCATTGAAAATGCTGCTTATATAGTCTATGAGCCAAAGTAGCCAGCCAGTAGCACAGACAAGGATTATACACATAAAGCTGGAGGCACAATACTCTGACGAACATGATACGACAGACCAACACGACGTCGGAGCTAGAGATAATTAAAAATATTTTATTCATTGATAATAATACTGCAACGAAATTGACCCAACAAGTGTGTTAATTGGCTGTTGGAGAATCCTAAAATGGAAAGCTATCCATATAATATCCAATATTTACTTTGTAAAACTCATGATAAAGTGAATAATTATTTTGATTTTGTCAATATTTGAATTGATATAAAAGGAAAAGTATTTAAACCAAACAAACTGGAACTTAATTTTGGTGGCAAGTTAATTTATTATATACTACAGTAGGGAAATACGCACAAAATTTTGTTTTATAATATTGTATTTACATTTTTTGCGTGCTTCAATGAGCCAGATGAGCTATGTAAAGTAGAAATGGAACCTTCCTTCGTTGGGCTGTCTGGGCTACTATTTTGTCAGGCTGATGACACAGTGACCTTGCTTTTAATTGGCGGCTACTCAAATTTTGTCGTGTTGGGTTCATCGGGGTATTGAGACTCCAGCTTAAGCTATTGTAGATACCTGGAACCTTTAGAATCACATCTTGTACCGAATTCCTAGATTTTTTTTTGGTAGGTCTAATGCAACAAACACAATTTTGAAACATTGTGTATCCTATATTTACCTTTCTGCCTATAAAAGTTAGGAAATTCTATAATTTCAAATTACGGTTCAAATACTACAAAACAAACCGATATCGATGTTTGTAATGTGTGTTTTACACCTACAAATATCCACTTTTTTATACCTACTTATTTCGTCTTCACCATTCCTCAGTGATGTTAGGATTAATTTGTTTTAGAACTGGAATCCACAAAGTGTACATCATTCTTGCTCTACTTTCAAAAGGTCATGTAAGCCACCATTTTTTAAACTGTTTGGATTTTTGCTGTTACAACATATTAATTCTTCACTTGTCGCTCTAATCCAGAATCTTATTGGAGTTGAGCATTAAACCGACATAAGCTATCGGAAACTGACAAAAAATCAGTGGAAATTTTTCAGTAAGTTACAGAATTATGTGCATGCAGTATAGTCTATTCATGGTTACTTCTTACATTTTTGAAATCCCACTAAATTTCTACTTTTGGTTACCAATTACGTTATCCTTCCGCTACACGCAAACATAAACACTGCAGTGTGACTTTTACGTTTTAACTGTCAAATGCATTGTTAACTGTTTACAGCTGTTCAAATAATAATGTCTGTATTGACGGTAGTTCTTACGGTTATTTTACATTGTTAACATATTTGTTAAACATGATATAGGACATCACATTACATATAATACACTGTGCTTAACCCTGTTACAACTGTGGGTAAAGAATTGTAGTATTTAACCTCTTGTTATTGTTTTGGGGTTATTTCGTTAAAACAACGGCCTTAGTTGGAATAAATATTAAAATGAGGGAGCAACCAGTCCAATGAAAGAAAGAGTAATTTTTTGAACATAGCTGCTACAAACTTAAAGATGGTGGTGAACATGCACACAAATAGACCTGCCGTAAATTATTATTCCGCTCATATTTATTTGCATAGGTGCTTAGTTTTTGCTAGATTTATTTAATTACTTATGTAAAATTTGTGGCTTGGTTTAGTAATTTGTTGGGATTGTGGCAACATTCAGATCACAAAAAACATAAGCACGTTACACAATTGTGTTTCAAACACCTATGACGAAGTTATGTTGTGTTAATTAAACAGACATGTTATTAACTTTGTTATAAAAATACTTCACGGTTAAAATGCATAAATTTTGCATGTCCAATATTTGCTAACACACACACACCGGGTGAGCGTAACAACCACGAAGCAGTCACACCCTTTCACACACAGTGGTTAACGAAACACGTAACAGTATATTTATTACTGCCCTAGAAACACAGATTTATCACATCGTAACTTGCCTAGGTAGGTTTAGAAAAACACAATGTGTACAAACTTGACATAATAGCTTGAAGTTTTTTTTGCAGCATAAATAATAAATAAATAGTTTGGTAATAGAAATACGCCATGTCATTATGTCATGTTGCCACTCGCCACTTATGCCAATTTCAGATTTGTAACCATCCCACCATTACATATGAATATATTATAAGTATCGAAACATTAAAATCTCATGTCAATTGTAAATTAAAAATTCAAGCATTATTATTTTTGCTGTAATAAGTATGAAATATACTAAAATTGAAAACATGTAGGCTATAATTTTTTCGCTTCTACCAGCAGTGTGAAACTTACTGCTGAGCGAGAAAGAGAGAGGGTGACAAACTCCACTCCGCTCTGCCGACAATTTCTTGCTCAGTTGAAAAAAAAAAAACCTGTCACTAGGGCCTATGCACCGTGAAGCTGATGTTTTTAACTGTAACATAAACTATGTTTCCATCAGGGCTACCTAAAAATTTAAATGTTGCAATAGGCAACTTTTAATTTACAAATAGCATACAAAAAACTTGGTCAAATCAATATTTTAATTGTGAACTATTTCTTACTAGCCGTTGCCAAAACATCAATGTTCTCACTGTTTTTAATTTTTATTGAATACGTAATAAATATTAGAGAAAGAGAACTAATACTCGAACGACAGATGAACTGCGAAAGAGGCCATCTCGACTGTCTTGATATATGTCTGAAAAATAATTACATTGCTCAGGATTCGAACCCATGCTACCCAGAAATCACAGAAAGTACTATGGTAACGTATAATTTATTAAAAAATTTAATACTTTTAAATGTAGTCAGTGTTATATACTTGTGGTATACAAGTTACTTAAAAAACAGTTTAACATATTACTCCTAGGGTGATTTTTAAAAGGTTTGTTTGAAAACTTCCGTAGAAACTGTGAATGGATTATATAATCAATTTGTGCTAAAGAACTCGAAAGGTAAAATCTATAAACGTCGCAGGAACTAAATTGGGAGTAGGTCTAAATGCTGCTGTGCACTTATTGTTTAGTTGGCCACTATTTTTCTTAGCCATTGTAATGAAGACTATTTTCTTTAAAAAAACAGACATGCAGTGTCCACAGTTCTCTTCTATAGCGCAGACAGAATTATAGCAGAAAAGCTTTTCATTCTAGATAATTGTCATCCTGAATTTAGATTTAACACTTCACATGGTAAAAATTGCAAAGAACCCACAAATGTGATTAGGCCCTACCGTGAACTGAACTCAACAAATGCACTTTCTGAGGTAATGGTAAAACTTATTTTAAATGGCTGAACCACATCAGCTATTTCCGTTTGTACTTTTATAACTATAATTTGGGTAACAGTAAAGTGAACACACGACATTCTAATTTTTTTCCTCAAACATCTTGCCCAATTAATGGGAGGAACACACAATGAATGAAACACAAATAACTATAGTGTGTGACAAAATAATTGGTTGGGGCAGTACCTTACAATCATCACACTACCATTTGGATAAATCATACAATTATGTTGTGGGTTATTGTTTAGTTTAATGAATTTTGTGAAAGTTGGAAAAATAATTTCGAAAATGGTGTTTTTATATTCTATAAAGTTGCTCTTTCATTCTATTAAATTAATATATTTCATAATTAATACTTTTCCTACAAGTTGTGTTTTTGGGATGTACAGAAAATAAGCAGACTTATTTTTTACAAAAAAAATTATAAATTTAACCTACATTCTTTGAAATTTTCAGGTTCTCAACTCTTAAGATCTGGAAAATTTTGGGTAGGAAAAGAAAAATATTTCATTATTTGTCCTTTACACCATACATTTCTTCAGATTATGCCATGAACTCATAACCTCACTTGTTGCTATAAATCAAACAGTAACTGCTCACCCTAAAATTACCAGGATTTATTGCAGTGGATGATTTGTAAATATTAACTTGGCAACCTACACCTTAAAATGTTTGTAATAAATAAACATTGTGGACCAAAATTTAAAAAAAAGAAGAGAAATGTAATGTAATGCTTGTTTACAACTAAATAGGAAATGTTACTTTTACAAAATGACCACAGTTTTGTTTTACTTCTGTGCAAATTAATATCAACATTCCTAATTTTGGTTAACTTAATTGCTTTCAGTTATTTTTGGTATTGATGTATGACGTGTTTGCGTCTAGAGAAAGTGCATCCAAATGACCGACTTTGCCCCATCTGAATCTTGGCAATCTACCATGGGCAAGTCAACACTACTTACACACGGTAATGGAAGTAGGACACTGACAGAGCCGTAATATACTTTTAACCCTGTGCTCCTTGTTTTTACCATCCTCCAGTTTCTACAAGAAACCTCTACGTCATCACCCCTTCCTGCAGAAACCCTGCTCTGCTTCACCACGTCAACTAGAGAGACTGCGCACAGTTCAAACTTTGCGCTGCTGTGGAAGCAGACCAAACAGCAGACAGCCTTCATGAGCGCATCTGGACCTGTTGTGTCAACGCCTCGCGTTGTGTCTAGCACCACGCTGGTAAGATCCATGATTCATGCATGTGACATCACAAGCTCCATCCCTTATAGGTGGGGTTAAAATTCCCAGAAGCCCTCTAAGAGCCCATGATTGGAAAAATTAGTATAAAAGGCACACCCCAGTGTGGCCCTCAGGAGTTGCTCTTCATCCTTTGGGCCGAGAAGACCTAGGACAGCACCCGCGGTAGCAACTCAAGTGTTGTTACACCTTCAGACTGTGAAAGCCTAGGGTATCCTGACTAGGGCGGAGACCCTTAGCCGTGCCAGTGGTCGCTGATGCCGCCATCCAACTGGAACACCACACCATCCAGCAGCAGCCACTTCATAGGCCGCCTCCAAAAACCCAGGGTCGTCAACACCACCAAGGTTCCAACTTGTTGTCTCTTACAGACATCCCTTAAGGCTTTGCCCAACCATGTCTTCACCAAGTTGTGGTGAAGAACCCCTTATTGATTGCACTTCTAGGTCTCTTTCAGACAAACCCCCAAGTTAGGGCAAATTTGAATAATTATTTATTTAATTATTTGATACCTTCAAGTATAAGAAATTACTATTACATTTTAACCCCCTCACCCTCGAATGCAGCATCTCCAAGCCGAGTTTCTGCCATTACGACTCAAACCCAGGGGGGAGGCAAGTACGTCCCCAAAGATCTCCCTCCTGCGGCAGAGCCCACCTGGGTATCCAAGTTGTCAGCCAGATGGGGACAGCATCTGCATTACCAGTAACCGGCGACAACAAAAACTGCTTCCCCCAGAGGAGATTGCCAACCGCGACTGAGTAGTCGGAGCTGAAACTACCATGATTGAACCCGGCACCCCGAGGTGAGAACTAACGACGCGAACCAGCAGAGTTCTCGGGCTACCGGGTTTCTACCGCGAAACCTCTTGGTGACCCACACCTGCTTACCAGTGGCCTACCTTGCCACAGCAGCCACCACATAAGCGAGGCCGACCACAGAAGACTTAAGAGACCCGATAAACAATGGTGAGTGAACAAGAATAAAAACTTTCTTATATGCAACTCACACTGGGTAGCGTTGCTGTCTTATGCGACATTGGAAAAGGACTGACCTTATTCTACTTAAATAGCAGTGTTGCCCCGTGGAAAGGGGGAAAACTGTTTAAATCAACACCTTTCACAACAAACGTGTGCTACAAAAGGACTTTGTTAAAGTGTGCATGCACTGAACAGTGACAGAACACTACACATGTTTCGTCTGGGTTTATTTGAAAATTTTAGGGTAAACAGTGAAACGTGTAAATGTGTATGTTAGTAAGTATTCAAATTTTTTGTTTTCTTTTTGCAAGGGATTTATATGTATTGTACAATAAGGTAGAGAGTAACAGTAGGAATAAACGGCATTCAATATTATTGTGTTGTCTATATTGGGGGACGTACACAACGCATAAGTTGGCACACTCTCAGAAGGAAACAGGAAAAGTTATAATACGTTAAACATGCTGTCAAGAGCCGCCAGTTGATGTGTGTGTAACTATTTCCTTGTGTTTCAGAAGTTTACATATTTGTTATTGTGTAAATATTAAAATATAAGATAGGTGCTAAACAATAAATGCTTTACTCAAGTTGGTTGGAGGCTTCACCTCTGGGCCATATTTAAAGAAAGGCTGACAAGGTTTCAGATTCTAATATAATTTGCACAAAAGAGTATGTTAGGTTAGGTTCATGATAAGTTTACTGAAGATAAGTGTATTGTTAAAATTTGGTTCTCTTTCAGTACAATTGTTAAAGCTAAGATTTCCTTTACACGTAAGCTTTATGAAAATCAGGTAATTGAGGTTGTTAATTGAGGACATATAGGTTGACACATGGATTGGGCCCCATACACATAACTACATTACCATTTAACAACATGATGTTAGAATTTAGTGAGTTGTAAAAACTGTGTAGTGTATGTGCTTGTGTGAATTAAAACGTTGGGTTAAGATTTTTCTAGTGCATTGGTATAACAAACTGATGTATGCCAAAGTGTTTAAGATATAAAACAATTTAAGGGTTTCTGTTAAATGTAGGTAATGTGTTAGAATTAAGATTCCTTAAAATGAGAATTTTTGTAGTGTTGCTTCTATACATATATCAATTAAGGCATCTTCACAAATGTTGCATACGCATTGAACTCTGTAACTAATTTAGTGTAATAATTATAATTAATAAATAGAGCGGTACCAGTATACATAGGTGCCTGTATTTAACTATGCCAAATGAATGTGTGCAAAATTTATTCAATCAGAAGAGCTAGTAACTATTTATTACTTAAATATTTTAATTGTCTTATACTTGCATTCTTAAATTACAAGCAAAATATCTATGAGTCAAACTTCAAAAGAACATACTATTAATACACATGTTTGCCATGTAACCACAGGCTCAAGAAATCAAGTAAATTGATTGACTTTCCGTATGGCAAATTTATCTTTTATTCCTGTTCCTGTGTACAAGGGGAACATTTGAACCTTCTGTGGCCGAGTCGGGTCTTTATGTTTAAACTTCATTTTTTTCCTTTTATTTTAAGGTAATTTTAACTAAATATTGTAACAGAATAAACCTCCCTTGCCAGTGTTGTGTTTTGTGAACTGACCTGACAATGTGTAAAGAAGGCACGTGAATCCCGCTGGTAGGAACACAAAACCTCACACCAGTTAACAAACTTCTCTTTATCGCACCGCTCTTGCACTTCCTTACCCCCACCCCTGCCTTGCCTCTCCAAACTGCACAAATGTAAAGGTAACTTTCGCTACAGCTTATGTGGAGGCACGCTGCAGCCGGAGATTTTGATTAGGGGAGAGTGAAGGGTAACCTAAAAGGAGAATGAATGAGCAAGAAGAGAGAGACAGCACCACCTGCCAGCCGGCAGATACAAACCACGTGCCTGCTTCACAAGCAGGGGAAGGGGAGATAACAGCACCTTTCAAGTCACGCTCCCAACCCGCTTGTCCGGGAAACACAGAACATCTACTGGAACAGATACAAAACTGCTTCTAGTCATGCTGAACATGGTTCCAAGTCTACCAACCAAATTCTTGACTTTCAACTACCAGATGGGTCTCAGTCGAAAGAGAAAGGGAGTGATTGATGCATGACGTTTTTGCGTCTAGAGAAAGCGCATCCAAATGACCGACTTCGCCCCATCTGAATCTTGGCAATCTACCATGGGCAAGTCAACACTTCCTACACACTGTAATGGAGGCAGGACATGGGGAATTACCAAATGCTGACAGAGCCTCAACACACCTTTAACCCCATGCTTCTTGATTTATAATCCTCCAGTTTCTAAGAAACCTCCACTCCATCGCCCCGTCCCGAAGATACCCCGCTCTACTTCGCCGCATCAACTAGAGAGACTGCGCACAGTTTAAACTTTACATCGCTGTAGTGAGTGGGCCAATCAGCAGAGTCCCGGCCTCAATGAGCACATCTGGGCCTGTTGTGTCAACACCTCGCACTGAGCGCCACGCCAAGGTTTGTGCATGTGACGTCACAAGCTCCACCTCTTGGAAGCAGGATTAAAATTCCCAGCATCCATTTGAGTATCCATTATTGGAAAAATTATTATATAAGGCACCCCAGCCTGGGCCTCAGGAGAAGGTAGAGGACAGCACCAGCACCAGCAACTCGGTCTTGCTACACCTTCAGGCTGTGAAAGCCGGGGTATCCTGACTAGGCCAGAGACCCTCAGCTGCGGCGGTGGTCAACGACGATGCCATCCCTCTAGAGAACTGCGCCATCCACCAGTAGCCACTTCTTCGACCGTCTCCAACAACCCAGGGTTGTGAATGCCACCAAGGTTCCAACACGTCGTCTTGAACTCTCCCTCCCCCCTCCCTGTACCATACCAGGTAATACAGGGTCACGACGATGTTGTCTCTTACAGACATTCCTTAAGGCTTTGCCCAGCCACGTCTTCACCAAGTTGAGGTGAAGAACCCCCTATTGATTGCACGTCTAGGTCTCGTACGGAACTCCAAGTAAAGCCTAGGAAAATCCAGTGGGCAAATTTGAATAATTGTGTATTTTATTGTTTTATATCTTCAAGTATCAGAAATTTCTATTACATTTTCAGGGTGGTGACTGACCTGGAAAACAAGGAAAAGTCAGGGGATATTTTTTCAGCAGGTAATTTAGTGAATTGTCAGTGGAGAAAAATTAATGTAATTTGAGTTTTCGTGAAAGCAAATCATAAATATATAAGGATATTTATTTGTTACACTTAGCAGCAATTGTATTGTTCCAAATTTTTGTTTACTTTGAAAAATAAATACTAACCGAATACCAAACAACGCCATCTTGCAACTATGAGGAAGAAGGCTTATTTTTGTGTAGAATTGGTATTAAACTGTTCACAATCTTAATCGTGCTCAACAAAATGTTTACTTCACCTTGTGGTTGTTCAACTCATCAAAACTTCCTAATACCAAACTTTGTTATGTCCATGTAACTAAGGTTGCCAAATACAAACACCTGTAAACTCTATGTCGTGCATTCGCAAGAAGTTAGTGCCAAACCATCTCATTGCTAACAAATCATTCAAAACTTGAAAATATATCAGTGCTAAGTTTGTTTTGGTTTCCAATTTTATAATTTATATTTTGCATTTTGTAAGGTTGCAGTTGGAACACAGAGACATTCAACTGTTAAGCCGTCTGGCTACAGATGAATACGAAATTTAAGTGCACCTTTTCAGTGATAAAATAGTATTAAAAACATTTGGGATGAAAAACTGTTGTTAAACAATAAGTATGTAGGGCTAATGAATAAATGTACCTTTAATGAATATTTTGACAACTTACATTAAATAAGTGTGATGCACATTTGTTTATTGCAAATAACCTCTACAGTGTTCATATTAACCTTTAAAGTCTGCAATTTGGTAATTTGTAATAGGCAGGCCTAATTCATAAGCTTTGAAGTAGAGAAAATGTCAAAATGCTAATTATAAAAATACTTCATTGGTTTTGTAGACTGAATTGGGTCACGTGACCAATTTGCTAAAGTGTTGGTTGAAAAACTGCCTGTTTTGAAAATTCCGGGAGTATGATAAATATTTTTTTGTGTTGATCGAACTATTATTGTTAAATCGGTAATGTGATAAATCTTCATGCTTCGTCACATGGAAAGTGTGTAAACATTCTAAGTGACGTTCTGTTTTAGTACTAACTTTATATGTGTGGTTTCCTTTTATTGTACACTTGCTACAATGATGCTTATGGTAGTGAAACCTAACCTCGTCCAACCACTAGACACCTGAAAGTATTTTATAATTAATTAAATGACTTTATTGCCAATATTGTAGTTATTTCATGACAGCGAACATATTGATTCTTATGCAGTATTTTATACATTATTGAGTTGACAAATTTTCTACAAAAGGGAAACATAACCTTAAATAAATGCTTCAAAAAATGTCATATTGTATTTTTCTAATTCATGTTGCATAAGTATCAAATGTCAAGTGCTCTTCTGGACAAGGCCTTAACAAAATCTTGTATATAACTTGGAGAGCATGACTTCAAAACATATTACTATGAACTTTAAACGTCGCAATAAAGCAAGACGTTCTGTTGTTGCCCCAACAGATTACTTTGAAAATTACAATTTTGGGAAAAGTCTCAAATTTGGTCAGTTGCCTGTATTTGAACATTGAATTAAAATGCTGTGTAGAATTTGTATGTCTACAGATTTTTACTTTTTTACTAATGACCAGTCAATACAGTTAGAAAAAAGGCATTCTTTCATAATTGTGGTGAAGTGAAAAAGTCAAATTTTGATAGATTTTTTTAAAATTATAAGGAACTCAAAAGATTTAGTTCTTAATAGTTAATGTGAAACAATACATACATATTGAGTTTGGTCAGGGAAAAGAAATTGGGTCTGGAAAACAGGGAAAAGTCAGGGAATTTCTTTTTCACAATATGGTAGCCACCTTGATTTTAACAGGTTACCTTCGTATGAGGGTTATTATCCTACATTAACTTCTGCAGTTTTTTTTTTTTTTTTGTGTGTGAGCGCCTTTTATGTTTGCGTTTATTCCACGGATTATTCCAACCTGTTATTGTTTTCTGAACATTATAAACTACGAGAGTGGAATAAACATAATATTTTTCCAAGTAATTTCTAAGGTCTTATTACTACTATATTTTAGTAACCTTGTTTTCTCAAGGGCTTTTATTAACAATCTTAAATTAATTGCATACGTAAGATAACGCCGGCATTTCAAACTAAGCCTCACGGCAAATACAAGTGACACCAAGTGGCCGCCCCGAGTTTCGCCAAAGCAATGCAAACTGTATTGTTAATCTTTGGAGGAACCCTTCACTAGGACCCCGATACACTTAGGTATTGTGACTGCCTTTGTGAACTCTAATATATAATCTTTCGAGCTGGCGAACGGCCAGAAGGACTTACCTATGGGGTGAATCATGTGTGATATAGCCACAGTCTTAGATGTATACTATAGGACCGCTACCTTACCCGGCTTCACCTTACGTACTTTTCATTGCCAGATTCTTAAAACATTCTCATGCCTTGTAAACATAGGGGTGGGCAGAAACAGAGGTTAAAAAGAGCTCCAACTTTCGGAAGCAGGGATCCTAATATGTCAGAAAGTAATACTTTGTTTACTTTACCAACTAGAAAACGAGTAGATTCTCACTTTAACATCTGCTTATATTATATTTTGATACTGCTATATTGGGAATCGACCCTTCCCACCCACGTGTTGAAACTGCAGACAGAGAGGCCTAATTTTCTCTACTCATCACGCCTTAATGCCGAGCACTGAGATTGGTTATCTGCGTCGGCAACCACTCACATGGCTCTACACTGTATAGAAACACAGAGCTCTTCTTTCGCCTCATGGATATGAGAGTGTGTGAGACTCCAGATGCCTTTCTGCAGATGCAGTGGTCTGAAGGAGAAGGTGAAACAGGTGTTAATTTCCTCTGGCCTTGTTGCCGCCACAGAACAGCTCACCCCTAGAGACAAGCCCAAGCTCTATGACGCCTACTCATCCCAGTCACATGGGAAGTACCACAGGATTTATTCCAACCACCAACCCGCCTGAGTCAAGAAGTTTACCTGTTGCTCGTGGAATACTTCAGTCAGCCGGAACAGCAGCCAACAGCCTCAATCGCCTACCTCACGCCTGTTGCTCTGTCCCCACGAACACGAACCACACCCAACAATCAACATGCTTAAACCACTGTATCAACACCATGCACAGTCGTTCCTCCAGAAACTCGCCCCAGCCCACGCAATCTTAGTTGCCCAGGGTTACCACCCAAGGCTCAGAGTCTGAAACGCAAGATTGTTCTGGCAGAACCAGACGTCGTGCCCTGCCGTAAAGCTACCAGGCTAGTACTCTACACTGGGAAAGCACCAGTCCCATGCAGAGACTAACTGCATTCACGAACCCTCCAGAATAAGGGTGTAACTAACTTAACATTTGATGAAAATTCCCCCCTCTTCCACCTGTTGTAGTGTTTGCTTAGTTGATAGGGTGACATGTGTCAAAACATAAAAACTTACATAAGTGTATCACAGCTTAGTGTCTCGGTGACACGTAGGCTACGCCATACAAGAGTACTGTTCAGTGGTATGTTCAAGGCAGTGTTGAGTTTTACATGTGACTGAAGGGCACGCAGTGGTCCAAAAGAAGAAAAGATGGGTGTAGAAGTTAACTGCAAACCAATCAAGTTAGTTTATATAAATTGTCAAAGGAAATCAATTTATTTATTGTCCTGTAAAATAAAACAATATCTTTCCGAAATGTAAAAATATCACTTTGCTAAAATTGTTATATTATTTTGTTGTAGTTTAAGAATTGCAAATGTATACTATATAGACACATTTGTGCATTGAACAGGTATGTTAAAAATTCAATTAATTTTATTTTGAATTTGTTATTAACTACCTCCATATATTATGATATTTCGTATAAAGGTACAACAGGTGTATATAATTATATATGTAAACTTAGTGTCTGTATTTTGTACTGGGTTACACGGGGTTTGAAAGTTTTGAAGCACAAAATAAATGGCCAGCGCAACAAATTTCTTTCATCTAGCACCAGCGGAGGAACCACCACCGGCCTGTTGGGAGCATAGACTAAAGATGAGGTAGAATGTGTATTGGTCTTCTTTGCATGTACCCAACATTGACCTAACCCAAAGGAACAAAAGTGTCAAAGTCACATTCTCAACAGTGACAAGATTTTTAAATTACAAGCACTATTATATAAATAAAATACTTTTACCAATTTGAATTAATCAAACTGCATTTAAAATTGGTTAGAGGAAGTGTACATACATCTCAAAGTGTTTGTTAACAAATCAGTTTTCTAACTTAAAATCCAAACCATGCTGCTTTTGCTTGATGTGTTGGCAGAAAAGCAGTTGAATGTTGGGACACGGCGATTGGTTGTGCACAATCAGCAAGATCGGTCTACCCCCCTCTTTAGTCTATGCTCGAGAATGTGTTTGTAAGATAACTGGCAACATCCTATAGCTCTGTACTACACCTTTTTTTGTTAAGTTTTGCAGTTTCTGTCCCATTTAGCCGATGATAGTGTTACCTAGCAGGAAACTTGTGAAGTGTGTGCATGCAATTCAGCTTTTGTCTGCCCTTTCTTCAGGCAGATAGCTCTGAACGCAAATTACGAGCAAATATGGCATCTGATATTGCATATTAAGTACAATAAAAAAATTGAGAAAAAGAACAAAAAAAACTATTAAATAATTGTATAACATAAATATAATCCCTGATATGAAAATTGATTTTCAGAAGAAGTCAACTGGCCACATGGCTGGAAGAAGGCATCCATGGTACTGGCTTACAAACTAGGGTAGGAAAGGAAGAATTCTAGTAGTACAGGCTTGTGAGTCTCACATTGAGTACAGGAAAGGTGATGAATAGGTTTGTAGTACACTTTGTGATAGAGGTTATGAGTGAAAAGAACTGGCTGCAGGAGTATCAACATGGTTACTCATGTGAGACGCAACTGGCCGGACTGCCATGTGAGACGCAACTGGCCGGACTGCTGGAGGAGTTGATGCAAGTAGTAGATGAGGATGACTGTTTCATAGATTTTGAGAAGGATGTTAAGTGGGTAGTGAATTGGACAGAAGATTTCCTGAGAGGGAGAAAACAGAATTGAAAGTGGGAGAGTCCTTTTCAATATGGAGTTACATCTTCTTAATTTTTATGATGCTGTAGCATACTTGGTATGTAAAAGGCAGATTATTAACCTGCATGTCACAACTAACATATTGTCCAGACATTCAATCTTCTATCTCTAGTATTTGTAATATACTCGTGTTTCAAGTCCAATTTCAGAGATATGTACCGCCCTTAGGATTCACTTTAGACCGTAGGTCGTATATATGTTTTCACCTTTTTTAGTGATTAACCTGAAGCCAAAGTTTATTGGTCTAAATTTGATACATTCAGTTTAAATAACGTAGTGAAGCAACCATTTCTTGATGAAGTGACATGGAAAGACCCCGCAACCTTATTTTAACTTGGAGATACCATAAATATTTCTTTTATTATGTGCGAGTGGAATTTAAACAAAACATATCTGTGTGTGTGTGTGTGGTTACCAGTTGCCTACTTGCATAAAATTTTAATTGTGTGAGTTTTACAGAGTAGATGTATTTGTTTTGCAGCAAGCTCCTGTGTGTGATGTTTCTTCAAGACTGGAAGATATTTTGGATGCAAAAACTGATGAATTTCCATATATAGTCTTACGAGGAAAGGTGAATGCAATTGGTCCTACAATTAAGTCTCAAAATTGTCCAGCGGTGCGAGGTGTCATTCAGAAACTGAGTTTGAAGGAGCATTTAACAGCAAGAAATTCTGCAGGATTTTGGTATGGTTTGTTTTTTACCACTTAAAATTGTACACTAAATTACAAATGACATGCCTCTACAGACACATGGGGGTGGTTTTTTATTTACACTTTGGAACCTTGCTCTGGTCTTGCCTACCAAAGAATGGCTTAATCCTAAACCTGCCTCAATTTTCTGCATGATTTTATGTCTTATTTAGATTTTTGTTGCATTATCTTAGGTTAGGAACATACATATTCAATATCGTAATAGTACTGATTAAGGCCAGGCTACAATTGACATATACCTAACACATTCACGGTTATAGTGATACAAGCATATACAAAACACAACACAAGCACAGTGGCCTAGCTACAATAGATATAACGATAAATTAGTTTGTTTATGTTGGTACATTTGTACCAAATAAATTAAGTTCTATATAGTTGGTAGTGGTTTTTTGTCAAAAATATCTTTTCAAGTGATCTAAGACGTTTTAAAATTAGAAATTATTTTCATTTCAATTTGTACTATTAACACTACCTAAAAACGTTATAAAACTTCCCTCGTTGCGATTATCCAGAAATAAACAAAAGAAAATATCTGCCCGAGGAATGAAGTCAAAATACACACTTTCTTGATTTGTAAATAAGTTTTTCATTTGATAACGTAGTATAAGTGTCGGGGCTTCTGATTGACTGAATATTGACGCACAGCGATAGTAGTAAGGAAAGTTAAACCAAGTTGAACTCGCCTTGTTATTATAACTGTGCTTAGGTAAGTGCTTATCACTATGCGTGATTGTAGCCACTCAAACTGAAAACAAGCAGTTGAACTCTTATGTATATCACTGTGTTGTGTTATTGATGTGCTTATAGCAATTGTAACCTGGCCTTTAGTGAAGAACTATGTATATTTATGCTGTCAGAGTAAATTATAATTAGTAAATTAAAGTTTCAATTGTTTTGGGAAAGTTTTATGTACAAATTTGCTCTAATCATTATCATAATAGTACTGAATGACTTAACCAAAGCTTGGAAAGCTCCTCCTGAAAGGTAACTAGTTCCAGTTCAAGACCCTTTTTTTTTAGAAAAGGAACTAGTTCTATTTCAAGTTCATGAAAAGGAACTTAAAAGTTCCTCTCATATTTTGTAACTGCTTTATTTTGTCATACAAAATGTCACATATAATTTAGGACCATGGTGAGATCAGTTTTCTACATTATAAGAAAAATTTATATTTTTCCTATTTGGCGAAACACTACATATGGGTCTTCACGTAAACAGCAATAGTAAAATACCCTATTTGAGTAACATAATTAAACATGCATGTCACACTTAATCTATTTTATAACAAAATATTGCACAGATGAAAAAGATACATACAGATCAGTGATTGAAACATCAAGATAACACTTAGATATTACATGCAATTACTTTGATCTTCAAACAGAAATCATTTCAGCAGTACCCACACCAGGAAATTATACATATCGCACATGGATTTTGCATACAACACGTAAAACTAAAAACTACAAATTTTATTTCGGTGTCTAAATGTTGTTTCTTCAATTCTATTTTGAATTAATGTACATCTAATTTAATTTTTTCATATTGTCAGAACATTTGTAGGGGAAGAAGCCATTACATTTAACTCAGCATTATAAATCTCAAACACAAACTTTATTTTGTTTAAGTAAAACAAGGTTTTCGAAAGTTTGATCAAGAAGAGAATACCTAGTGTGTGTCATTACGTTACCACCTGTGCTGAACAGTTTCTCAACTGCTGCTTGCCTTCATAAACTGTGCCACCTCACAGGCAGCAGAGTTTGCAAAACTTTTGGACCTGGCAATGCAGAAGAAGTTGTCGTCTTCTGGTGTTTCTTCGGCATCATCTTGAATATTATGTGAAACATCTTCAGACTGCATTTCAGATTTTATCCAAGATTCTGCTAAGAATTTGTCCTCACCATCCAGCCAGTCAAACTTAAATCGTAGATGTAGACATGCTGCAATCACCAGCTTCTCCATCCAGATAGCACCAAAACGCTTTTTGATGCCAGACCTAACAACTGAAAGAAGTGGTAAACAGTATTTCATATGCTTTCCCTCTCTTGCTGCCAACTTCTTTTCTAGAAAATGTAAGATTGGAAGTAAGTAGCCCATATACATCCCAGCTTCCCTTTGCAATACAAGTGATTGGGCTACCAGACCCATAATATCACAGTACTCTTTCATGAGCTCAATCTCAGGAGGAATAAATCTCTGCAAACAACAACAGTTCATGATACTATCAACACTTCGTGGGTTTTTTGATAGTATGTGTGTTAACTGTTGAAGTGAATCATTTGTTGAATTCCACCTTGTTTTTTGGGTATCATGAAGTGCACACCACACAAATCTTTTACGTGTTCTGCAACTAATATTGACTGATTCTGCTTGGACCATAGCTTAGAACACTTTTCCATCATAAATCATGATGTCGTCTGAACTCATTCTGATAATTTGCTGTGATGGAAACATCTTGTGAAGCAATTCAATTCAATGTGTGACTTGCACATCTTTGATGCGGTGGCAAATGAATGTCAGAGTCAAAATTTTAGTCAGACTTATGACTTCTGCATTGTCTTCTTCTTCCTCTTTAGTATTCTCATTCTCATATGGTATTCCAAAAGTTTTGAAACATTTCACAAAGTTTGATGCATTGTCAGTTGTCATGCACACAACCTTGTTCTGAATTTTGTATGTACAACTAATGGACCAAATTTCACGTGCCAATGTGACCACGTGGTGACCTCTAATGTGCTTGCAAGCTAGAGCACAACTTTCTTTATCCAAAGTTTTGTTGTTGATCCAGTGTGCAGTAACACCCAGAAAACTCTTTTTGTCACGAGACCAGCAGTCAGCTGTTGTTGCCATGTAATTAACAGATGCCATCTTTTGTGTCAACCCTTCTTTCATTTTGCATGCTGTTTTGTTGATCCTTGCCTTTAGCGTTTTTGAACACGTTATGGTCAGATCCTTTGGAAGGCCTAATCTCACAAGGTTGATGAATGATGAAATTAACAATGAAATTAACTACTTGGTTGTCAAGAATTTTTTGGATGCCAACAACATTCCCAGAGCCCCATCTTTCAAGGGTTGCCTGTTTTTTGTAAGGCAACTCTTGCGCAGAAGAAGACTCATCTGAAGCCCGTTTACTCTACATCTGAGTATTTTCTAGGTCAGGGAGATAATTCTTGGGTGTTGCCTCCGTAACAATGAAAACTTAGGCCGTTTTTGGTTATAGGAATAGATGCATTAGAAGATATTGAAATCACGCATTAGAAGATATTGAAATCACAAAATAATGTGTAACAAACTATATCACACTTAAAATACAAATATGAAAACACTGTTTTTCTTTTTACAAGAGGCACATAGGCATACGTATGAAAAAGTTTGCACTAAACATAAAATACAAATTACCAAATTTCCATGTTAGTTTTGCCCTTTCGTCGGTTGCAAATGTTTAGATACACGAACACACGAGGTTATTGGAGAAAACAATAAACAAATAATATAGTACTCATAATTACAAAATTCATACTTTTTAATAAAACATTATTATTTAATGCAAAAACTTTTTACATTGTGATTACTTTATTTTACAAAACATTTAGCTCGAAATGTTCCGGCAATTTTTGGGAAGAAATAAAAATTTTATTTTAAGACATTCTGGAGTTTTAACATTTTGAAATCACAATTTAGAATATATTACATTACTTTTCACAAAAGTCGAGACAGTACAAATAGTTGAGCACCATGGCGTTCCATCTGAAACCTTATAAAATACTAAATGCAAATTGCAAAATACAGTATTCGAAAACAAGTTTGAACATGGCCCGAGAAAGAATAGAGATTAACTTGAGGTACTAACTAACCTGTATATGGTGCCTCAAATTAGATGAAGAATTCCTGTCAGCACTTAAAGTTTTCACAAGAGGCTTGCACATAATACAACTCACAACAATATTGTTACCTTTCTTTGAAACGTAAGTAAAATGTTTTTCAAAACCAAACCACGCCAAACACGTTTCCTCTACCTTTACTTCCATGACAAGTGCATACTAATGTCTTAAGACCACGTGCCATTCATTTCATAGACAAGACGTGGAGGAACGACAGAAACTTCACATTACGGAAAGAGTCAACAACACGAAGTAGCTGTTGCCAACCTAACCGCTAATAATTAACGCATTATTGGTTTATTGCACAACATTCTAATTTAGTTATAAAAACAATTAAATACATTGCTAATAAACTTTATTTTTTTAAAATAATTTGTTTATATTTTGCAGTGAACTAATAGAGGAACGCAGAAATACCGTTTAAGTTCCCAAAATAAAAGAACAAAGTTCCGAATATCGTTCCATATTTGTTCCCAAACAAAAGGAGCTAAATCAAAGGAACACATTCCTTCCGAGCTCTGGAATTAACCCTAAATATGCTTCAATTTTCTGCATGATTATATTTCTTATTTAGAGTTTGTTGGATTATTTTAGGTTAGGAACATACAAATTCAATATCGTAATAGTACTGATTAGTGAAGAACTTCGTATATTTATGCTGTCAGAGTAAATTGTAGTTAGTAAATTAAAGTGTCAATTGTTTTGGGCGATTTTGATGTACAAATTTGCACTAATTTTTACATCATATATTTCTTAGTTTATTATTTGTGGAGATATATGGCTCAACATGCAAGATTTGTCAGACAGAATTTATGTAATTAATTTATGTTACGTTTTACTAAAGGTGGTCAAGTAGTATGAGTTTTTTTGTATTAAAATTCTAACTCCAGGGATTTAAAAAATTTGGACTGTCAATGAATTAGTTTGTTGGTTTTATCATTGTGATAGTAGGGTAAAGTTTTGAGATTTTGTAAGTATTTGAACAGTCAGTGAGATTTGGTAGTAGATCATGATTTTCAGCATCAGTAAGGTCAGCATTGTGAAAATTATCAACTTGCCACAAATTGCCAGAATTGGCTACGTATGAGAAGTTAAATTTTGAAAGTTGGTGGGTTTTGTTAACAAAATACAGTATTTTTGCTAATTTTGTTTTATTTCATTGTATAACTAACATTTTGGTGTTTGCAGTGTATTATCATTCATTTTGCTGTTAGGTTTTATTGATTTTCACCATACGATCTTGTCTCTGTTTTTAACTGTATTTCCCTTGAGTTGTACTTCTGGCTGTTAGCAATGAATGGACATAATTTAATAAATTTACCTAAAAATTCTCACAGGCCAAATAGATGCTAACGTAGTCCATGTTGTGTTTGTGCCATACCATATGGTGAATGCAACCATGATCATCACCGTGCCAGTATAAGATTAAAGCTATGTTACAAGCAGAGAATCATGTTGCCCAATTGTAAGTATTGTCAGTTAATGTAGTGGAATTGCGGTTTATATACAGGTTAAATTTTTCAAGATCAATATAACATATCATTTAAAGTAGTCATATAATCAAATGTTATCTTCATGAGTACATTTCTTATGTCAAAACAGCCAGCGGAGAGGTGAATGTAATTGTGTAAGCCAATATCCATCAGACCATGAAGGCATTTTATAGTGTTGTGACAAATATTCTTTATTTGTAAGGTGTGGTTGTATGGTGTTCAGGTCTGATCGTGAACAAACCATCCAAGAAAATTACAACTGCACACCATTTGCACTTGAATCTCTGTCAGCGGCAGACTGGGGATCTGTGGAAGTGGTGGAGCCATTGCAAGCAGACATTCTGGACTTGGACACAATTATAGACCGTTTTGAGCCATCAAACAACGCATTTTTCAAAGATGTGGTTTCCTTCTTCATGGGAGTGCACCAGCGAGGGTTGGAGAACAAGGAGGAGATGCTGCAAGTGGGCACGATCCTGAGTGGCATCGGGGAGTTGGGCCGGCTGGGCACAGACTCCCGGCTGAGCCTCATGCCGCCTCGTGATGGAAAGCCTTACTACCTCACTACCATGCCAGTCACATCACTCATACGCTCTCTCGACGACCAGATGCGTGCGTACAGGTGAGCAGTGCTCTCTAGTTGAATTGCTTATCTACCTCTTCATCCTGTCATAGTGATGGTAGTTTTCTGTGCTGACCTCAAGCCCTGCTTCTCACCTTGTAGTCACAAGAGCTGTATTTAACCCTGGTCTCTAGCCTTCCGCCAAATGTAAACAACTTGCAACTTCAGACATTTGCAAGTTTCACTATTAAAAATAGTTCAGCCTTAAATATAGGTTCATTTTGTACTAATGCTTTTTAAATGTAGGTTTCTTTTTTACAAATGCCCTTTACATGTAAACAGATAGAAAATAAAAATGTTCTTTTTTATAGTTTTTCATTTACGCATTACATTTTTATCTATTGGTTTAAAACTTCCTAAGTAATAAGTGTGAAATAAAAGAGGTTGATTTATAATAATTTTTACATTGCTGTAATTTCTATATATGGCTTGTGGCAACCAATCAGGTATTGTAAGTTTGGGGTCTGGTTGTCAATTTATTATTGTTTAATGATTCTATTTCTATATAATTAGTTTTAAGATCTACAACATGCTAATTTACTATGTTTAGGCAAGTTTTGTGAAGCAATTTAGTTGCTAAAGTTTATGCTGTTAAATGTAATGATAGCGAAAGATGATGCAGAAGATTCATTAAAATGTACAAATCAGTACATTTCTGAGCAACCTGTAAAAAAGTAGAAAATTTTAAGTGAAATCAGTGTAAATATTAAGTTTGTTGCATTGTTGGTTGCTGTGCATTGTATTTATCTTGGGGAGCACTACAGCAAGCAGTGCATATCTAACAGTATTACACCTCCCTAGGCTGTCAGCGCAAGTCAGTATCCATTGACAGCCTATCCCCAGTTGTATGTCCCAGTTCGAAGCGACTCTCTGCTGTTGTATTTTGCCACTTGCCCTGCAATTGTGACCTAGTTTGCTTGTGGATATGCTTCCTTCTCTCTATGCTTCTTATGACTGATTTGTGCGTGATTTCTGTTGGTTTTGATTACTATTTATGAAGAACTTATTTTGCTTTGTTTTTTTGGACTCTGATTTCGTTACATTTTTGGTTTAATTTTGTGAACAGTTGTTGACGAAAACACTTGCATGGCATCCCGAAGTCAACTATTATCACAGTTCTCAAAATGAAAAATTGAATTATGACTGCAGTACAGAAGGAAGGAAGGAAGGAAGCAATACACAACTAAAAAATCTGCACGTGATTCTGGAGGAAAATGTATTCGAAAGGTTGTGCCAGCTTGCAGCAAAAAAACTTTATCTGTAATCAGACCAATGATACAAAGGAAGGCTGATGAATTTGCCTTGAGGTTAGGTGTAGTGAGCTTTCTGTTCAAATGAGTGACTGACTCGTATCAAAGAGTGTCGGGGAATATCCAGAACAAGGTTGTTGGTGAAAGTACATTGGTCGATCTAAAATCTGTGAAAGTTGTTGCCCTGGCTCCAAAACTCCGTCAGCTGCTACCAGCCTTGAGATATATTAGCACAGACGAGCTGGGGATGCTTACAATTTTATGCCAGATCCCACTCTCATAATGTAAAGGGGATATTTTCAAGGGTGCAAAGAGGAGCAAAGAATGGTTCCCCATCCTTCTATGATACAAGATGGACAGCAGCGACAAGATGAAGCCCCTTGTGATTAGAAAGTTAAAAAATTCCAGAGGTTTCAAGGGGAACATTCTTTTATGTGACTGTGATTTCAACAGGAAGGCATGGATGAACTCTGCAGTCTTTATGAGGTGGCTTCGATGTGAAGATAGGCACAACCGACAGGAAAGTTCTATTCGTCAATAATTGCCTCCTACAGCCTGCTCTCAAGAACCTCCAGAACATATGGTTTTTAATGATTGTTAGAGACCTTGAAGAAATAAATTGCAATCCCCTTATTTATTCATTTCTGTCTTAAAATTACAAGTTTTTTTTTGCAGTGAAATATAACTAATTACTTTAAAAGATATTCGTGCATCTGCTGTTTCCCTTTCTCCACCTGCCTCCGTGAACACACTGCCCGATCGATAAATTCTCCACATACTCTCAGCTGATCGAGTGTGCGCGGGATATTTAAAATTTGGCTTGGATTCAGTGTCATATTATTTTAATTTTCAGAAGGTTTGAAAGTTTTAGGTCAGCTTGCATTTGATGTCCGATTACAATCAATTATATATGGTATTTGGAGGTGTTATTTTCTTTATTTAAAAGAGTTTAGGTGAAATGTATTTTAATGTATAATTTACAGTAATACTAATACAGTAAATTTTTTTCTAAAATTACTATTTTTATTGTGTTTATTAGTTAAACTTTATTCACAGATAATGTACAGCTCTTATTATACTCAAAACAAAGTCTAATAAGGTAAGAAGTTGTATTTTATTAATGTACATGTCAGAAGCCTTATCTACTGAAATCCTGCATGTATGGCAATTTTTTGACAGTCCCCTCAAAAACAGTAGATAGGAA